>OX411739.1:16055732-17425732 GCA_948252095.1 Dicycla oo | reverse complement strand
GATGCGCGAGTACACGTCCTCTGCTGTGGAGTTGGATGCGCCGCTCACTGTGCGCAGCGGGCTGTCCGAGCCTGCTGAGGTAACGGGCTTATTAGGGGGAAACGTAGTGATTTATTTATTTACTTATTTATTAAAGAATACCTAATAATAATAGCTTCATTAAATATTGTTTTACAAAAGTATTTAGGAAATGTATTACTGCTTATGTACACAGATTACTTAACCGTAGAGATGTGACTAATAAATTCGTAATAGGTACAGGTATTATAATACAAGCCAAGTATATTAATATTAGGATATGCGAATATAGAGTAATAGGTTGCCAGGTATTAGTCAAATAATAGGGACGGACGCGTAATAGTCCGAGTCGCCTCGCTATTACTCGCTATGCTATTATTATTTCCCGACCGCAGTCATCTCACTCACTCGCCGACGTCTCGGCGCCTGCAGAGTGAGCGAGTTGGCTTAACTCGCATTAACCGACCCGAGGCAGCGAATGAGCGAGATGAATATTGTATTGAATGAATAGTTCCTGGCTGCTTGCTTATCGTTGTGCATGCGTAAAGTGTGTATTTTAGAGACATAGTTTCACGTCGGTCTTCTTATGAAAGCTGCATGAGTTGGTTACCAAGTAAGCAAGTAATGAAAACAGTTTTTTCTAAAATGGTCACTTGTTTCTGTCGCATTGTCTTAGTATTAGCTAATATTGATATTAGTTTATAATAATATTTATAGTGACCAAAGTTCACACCAGTCACAGCGACTCCATAATGTAATCACCGTTTCACTTCTGTAATAGGCATACGTGGACATATTCACGAGAATCTTGTATTTCATATTAATTATTATGGAGAATATTACGCAGGTATCAATATTAGATTGAGTAGCTAATAATGAATCGGTTCACTAATATTTGACTAATACCCAGTAATAGGTATGGTATAATATGCGATAACTGATATATTCAATAATAGGATTACCTAAAAATGACCCTAATATAACATCTCTACTTAACCGTTTTTGTTAATGTTACTCAACACTACTTTAAATGCTCATATTTCTAATTTTATAGTACTTATTGACTTATAATGGATTTATATGAATAAAATAAGGTTTAATAAGTAAGAAAATAAGTATTTTTATTAAACTATGATACATAAATGCAACTTCTAAAGCAAATAATCGTCGGTATCATATCACCAAACATGTTTGCTTTCAATTTTTGTGTGAGTAAATTGCTCATAGCGCGCCTTCTCACGGGTTAACTAAAAAGCGCCGTTCAACTAGCGACCTGAATGATATTCAATTATAGGCTAGGTTGGAAATGTAAGCAACCACGCGCGACCCGAATTGGTCGTAGTAACTAAGGTAAGGCGCCCTGACCACATGGGTTAGGTTATGTAAGAACTAGGATCCACCACGTGCGAGCCGAGCGAGCGCTACTTCCAAAAGCTAGGCTGTTAACTAACCGTCTAAATAAGCTAGTTGGCTGCGACATAATAATATCAATCTGCCTAGCCTTTTCCCAACTATGTTGGGAAAAGGCTTCCAGTCTAACCGGATGCAGCTGAATACCAGTATTTTACATAGAGCGGCTGCCTATCTGACCTACACAACCCAGTTACTGGGTAATACGATACCCCTTGGTAAGACTGGTTGTCAGACTTTCGGGCTTCTGACGACCCGTAACGACTGTCAAAGATCCACGAATGACAGCCGGGACCAACGGCTTAACGTGCTTTTTGAGGCACGGAGGAGTCTCGGTATGAAAAGATGGTCACCCCATCCACAGAACCCCGGCAAGCGTAGCTTAACCTGATGGATCGATCCGTGCGACTGTTATTACTAAGCCACGAGCTCCTCGACATAATAATATACGATACACAAATTATTGGTGTACATAATATTTAAAGCAGCTTATATAGTTTGTTATTTGGACGTAGTTATGCTATAACGTTCCAATCCACAAGGTGGTCAAAATTGAGTTTTTGAGCCCAAGCTAGGTATTTTGACAAGTATATAATAAAATAATGTTTATTTATTTAGTTGAAGTGATACATACTACTTAGTTGTACTCGCTACCAAAAAAAAGCGTACCACAAAATTAAAAAAACGCGATTTACTCAGTTCGACCTGCGTGTGGATTGGAACGTTATAGCATAACTACGTCCATTTTATGATAAGCGGTTAGGAGATAGCAACAGAGTTTTTATAAGACATTTGGCAGTCACAGACTGAAAATACTCGGCATTAAGAGGATTGTGAAGCTGTAAATTTTCATACAAAAAGCGATAACGTTTTTCGCCCCGTAAACATAGTCTAATTTTCACAATTTTTGGAATGGAAATGTTGTAGGTATGATGAAAAACTAGGTCCGTACGTATTTATTATAATATAAAAATGAATCGCTGAATGTGTTGCTAAGCGCAAATCTCGAGAGCAGCTGAACCGATTTTGCTAATTCTTTTTTTTAGAATATTCCTTGAAGTACGAGGATGGTTCTTACGGAGAGAAAAAATTAAAAAATTGCCTGAAAAGACCTTTTCAGGCAATTTTTAATTTTTTCTCTTTCTAAAAAACAACACTTTTCTATACTCCCATATAATCGATTCGTAAAAATACGATAAGTCAATTTGAACTTTAATACCATACCATAAAGTTTAAGTGTTAGTGGAGGGGTTCCGGGAAGGCTAATCAATTGAGTGACGTTAGTATTCCTGAATAGTTGTAGTCCTGAATATAGCAGAATATGTATTAAAAAAAAATAATAATTAAAGAATCGACTGTTAGGCGGTACGAAGTTCGTCGGGTCAGCTAGTTTATTATAAAGAAATATTGCAAACGATATAAGTTATTAGCATCTAAATATCTATATTTTTGACATAAAAACATCCTCGAGCATTTTTTATTTTTTTAAATTAAATTAAATTGAATTACTAAAAAAGAAAACCGTACAGACCTAGATTAAGGTGTGCTGAATGTAATGAGACAAAATTCTCGCATTTCGTAAAGGTTTAGTGGGGTGAAAACATTATCGCCCGAAACAATATTTATGTAAATAATTGTATGAAATGTAGGTGTAGCCTTCCAAGACTCGCGCCGCGTATCGGCACTTCACAATCCTCTTAACTCGACATGAATAAAGCAATGAAATGTGAGCTTTATAATCATGTGACGTACTGCCAAAATCAATTGACAATATGTAGTGGACGATGGACAGACGACGCGATGCCGTTGCGACTAGGTAATGATATCTCGATCTCTGACCAAGAATATGTCTGGACTTTAAAAGAGAATTTGACCCAAGAGTCTGTTTCGCCATGTCTTCTCAGGGGGTCTCCAACTAGGTTATTTTTTTGAAGTGAAAACTTCTTCAAGCGCGTTGAGCGATTTTTTTGCAGGGGATAATCATTGGGTTCGCGTCACGCCACGCCTTGATGTGACGTGAAACGGTGTAAAGTTTTCACTTCTATCGGCAGCACTGACTTATAAACCCATAGACGGACCCAAAAATCGGGCACTCAACATGGGCGCCTTTCGTAGGTTTGTTACTGTGTGTGCAAGAGAGAGAGAGAGCAAGCAACCGTTTGACAGCACATCTACCACAAAACTCGGTATTCAACATGGCGACCGGTCACGCATAGACATGATTTTGACGTCACACAAGAGTGCTGTTAAATTTAGTCCTTAACAAACATTTAGATATCGCTCTTTTCATTCGCAGCTCCTGATTAGTTAAAACGAAACAAAGCGCTTTTTGACAGGTCTGTGTCGATATGACAGATATTTGTATACACAACATATAAACTACCTATAACTGTAAATATGTATGGCAGGAGAACGTGGGAATATATATTACCTGATGCTCTAAATAAAATTCCTGACTCTGTGCAGTCAAATATTGCCTCTAGTACATATTATAAAAAATGTAAATCTACCTTAAAACTCTTTTCCCCATCTCAATTCTTTAAGTAGCCAACATAATTTTTTAGTATTTGTTGTGAGCGTGTTTGCTTCCTCCGCTTTGTCACATAAACCTTTAAAGGTCTCTAGACAAGGTGTTAAGATTGTATATTTTGTAACTAAAATGTATTGAAAAAAAAAAAAAAAACTATTCTGCCTATATTAGAATATGCCAACTCCATTTTTTCCATCTCAATGGTCGGCAGTCCCCATTGACTAAAGCACTAGGAAGTGGTGAAGGGCGGGCATTTTGGAGTACTGTCTTATGTAATTTTGACGTTCGAAAAGTGCCGATTTAATAAATGACTTTTGATTTTGACTATGTTTTGTTGTTATAATATGACGTGTAACAGTGATTCCGATATCCTATATTTATAAGCAATTTCATTTAATTTCTGTATAATATGTTCATTATAGCACTTACAATGCAGCAAGCCTATGTGGCCCGGTGACGGTGGCGCTGCCGATGAACAAAAAATGACAAGCTTGTAAATTTTTCATAGTGATTTAGTTGACATATAATCTCGCCTGCACTACCTGAAGGGTCAGGCAGAGGTGCCCCTACAGTACACCTACATTTCGCCAGTTATGTTTAAGTCCCATGTAATAGGAGGCGAGCCTATTGCCATCAACCGGGCACAAATCCAGACTCCGAGCTGGTACTGAGAAATTCCTGATAGCAAAACCCAATAACATTTTGCCTGACCCGGGAATCGAACCCAGGACCTCACTCTAACTCGGCAGTAGCACTTGCGACCACTAGACCAATAAGGCATAGTGATTTAGTTAGTTTCAATGGGGTTGTTTACCGGAAGCTTCGCCGCAAGAGAGCGCTGTGCGTTTGTCACTTGTCCAAGTCATCTTGAAAACAAAGCAACCAATCAAAAGGCGTCAAGAAAAAGATCTAGCATCATCTCACGGCCAAGTTTTAATACATTAGGCGCGGCAGACGCACATGCGCGTTTTCGGACGTTCACCAGGTGCTTGACGGCGCGTATACGCGTCCATACAATTTACATAAATTTCTTCGAGTGCGGCGCGCCGCACCTGTGCGTTCGTTGTGCATCTCTATTGTTTCGAAAACATCGTAAAATAAGGGTCGGTAAGGGTGTCTACACTCAAGATATTTTTTGCACGCACCCGAGCGTTTGCCACACAGGATTAGTGTAGCATAAAGAAGCGTTTGCATACTTTTCGCTAAGAATTAAGCAGATAATGTGTTAAGCAAATAACTTTATTGACAACTGAATGAGAGTAACAAACACTTAGCGCTATCTAAGCGGAACTAATTTAGTAGTTTCCTTCTCCATTAAAGCCATCAGGCCAGAAAAGAAACTCAGGGAACTCAGTAATAAAACGATGCAACCCTATCGAGTTTGGGCTCATTTGATTTGCCTTGACAAGGACTTTGGTCCTAGACGATATCCAGACTAATAAAAACATTTTTTTTATAAATAATACACTTCTTTTAACACATTATCTGCTTAATTCTTTATGCAAACGCTTCTTTATGCTACACCCTTACCGACCCTTATTTTACGATGTTTTCGAAACAATAGAGATGCACAACGAACGCACAGGTGCGGCGCGCTGCACTCCAAGAAAGTTATGTAAATTGTATGGACGCGCATACGCGCCGTCAAGCACCTGGTGAACGTCCGAAAACGCGCATGTGCGTCTGCCGCGCCTAATATATTAATGCGCTAATCTCTGGAACTGCTAGTCGGATTTGAAAAATTCTTTTTTTTTTCATTACCCTATTCTTGAGGAAGGCCATAGGCTCTTTTAACATCACGCTGCGATCCTTAGGAGCCGAGCAAAAAGAACAAAAAATCAGAAATAATGCTTAACAAAAACGAAGGTGATGCGATGCGACGTGGTGGGTCAGGTATAAGAAAATTCACGCGGTCGATGTCGCAGGCAGCAGCTAATATAATAAAAAAAAGGCTGACCAGTTTGCTTGTTTGAACGCGCTAATCTCTGGAACTACCAGTCGGATTTAAACGTTATTTTTGCATTGGATAGCCCAACTCTTGAGTATGACTATAGACTATTTATCATCACGCTACGACCCTTATGAGCCGAACAAAAAGAAAAAAAAAAGTCAGAAAGGACGCTAAGCAAAAACGAGGTAGGTGATACGATACGACGGGGTGGGTCCGGGTAAGTATATAAGTATATAAGTTGTGTAAGTCACTCACTGCTGGAAGTCCTCCTGACATGTTGCTGTACCACTCCGTTGACGAGCGCCTGCGTCTCAGCCGGCAGCTCGCTCATTAGCGCCGTGAACTGCACATAAGAAGAAGTATGTTGTATTTTATCGATGGACGGCGCCACCGAGGCCGGCCCAGGAAGAGGTGGCGAGACGACCTAAACAAGTACCGCAAGGGATGGATCGAGGTGGCTCTGGAAAAGTATGCTTGGAAGGATTTGGAGGATGACTTTGCTCAGCAGTGAGACAATGTAGGCTAACATAAGAAAAAGTAAAGCCGGACACTCAGTAGCAGCGAGCACAGGCACGGATCTAGGTTTTTCGGTAGGGGGGGGGATCAAATGTTTCTCTCTAAGGAACGGGGGTAGATTTCCCAAACCGTGAAAGCCCATTTTTAACCGACTTCAAAAACGGAGTAGGCTTTTTTACGGTACCTATTTTCCGTAACCTCAACAATACCCTTTTCGGTTAGGTCGAAGAAGGGGGGGGGGGGGGGGGATGGGGGAAACCGCGCCTGAGTGAGGTAGTGTAACCGCGTGTGTGGGGGTCATATCAGAGCACACGATAGGAAATACTAATTTCAAGTGTCGCCGTTATCGAAATCGACAAGAAGGACTATAGTTATAAAGTGAGGCAACGGCTGCTTCACCGGGATACGACTCAACTCCATACAACCCGTGCATACAAAGTTTTTTTTTTTGCTCAAAAAGTTCTTTTTTAAAGCCCGTTTCAGCTTGAAGATGGTACCATATAAGTACCTATTAAAATCAGTTTAGAGTTGTTTTCGAGTAATTGTTATTTAAGCCGTAATGCATAATTAGGAGATGAGTAGTAGACATCAGTTCCGTTATTTTATTTTATTTGGGAAAATAAATGATTACACATTACAACGTTATGGTATAGAACTTAGAAATAAAATGGGATTATAAATGTAACCTATAACATTTTCCATAATATAAAAAAAGTTAAACTATTATACTCACAGGTACAGGATTACAGTCGTACAGATGCGCGAGCGCGCGTCGTGCACACACGCGAACGTCTGCGGCGCGCGGGTCGGCCGCTAGTGTCGCTACTTTTACTAACGCTCGACCCGCCACGCCCGTCGCACCGCCTGGAATACACACCATTATCAGCCTATAATGTTCTGACTGCCGGGACACAGGCCTCCTCTCTGTGAGAGGGAGTGAGCCGTAATCCACCACGCGAGCCCAGTGCGGGTTGATAGATATCACATGTCTTCGAATTTTTGGTTCTAGGACATGCCGGTTCCTTCACGATGTTTTCCTTCACTGTTTTGAAAGCAGTGGTGATGAAATAATTTACACAACGTAAATCGTCTACCTGGTTTCAAACCAACAACCTACAACTCGTAAGTCGCGGCCGTTACCACTGCTCTAATAAATAGAAATAAAGATATACGCAAATAAGATAAATGCTTGAAAGAGGACCGTACTACCAAAAGGTGGACCGTCCTACCAATAGGTGGATCGTCCTACCAAAAGGTGGACCGTACTACTAAAAGATGGACCGTACTACCAAAAGAAGGACCGTACTACCAAAAGATGGACCCGTACTACCAAAAGGAGGACCGTACTACCAATAGGTGGACCGTCCTACCAAAAGGTGGACCGTACTACCAAAAGATGGACCGTACTACCAAAAGGAGGACCGTACTACCAAAAGATGGACCGTACTACCAAAAGGAGGACCGTACTACCAAAAGGAGTCAAGTTACACACAGTTTTTCGCCTTGAGTGGGAAATTATCGAAGAGATAAAAAAAATGATTTGCATAAATATAAACAAAAACAAACTACATTGACAGGCCAGTTGGCGTGGTTGGTTAAGATATCACCTGTCATGCCGCAGGTCGTGGGTTCGATTCCCATCCAGGGCAAACATTTGTGTGCATGAACATGTCTGTTCTTATTCTGGATGTAATTATCTATATAAGTATGTATTTACAACAAAAAAAAGTAGTATATGTAGTATATCAGTTATCTGGTTTCCATAGTACAAGCTCTGCTTAGTTTGGGATCAGATGACCGTGTGTGAAATGTCCCAGGATATTATAATATTAAAAAAAAAAGACGATGTACGATAATGGTATATCGATAGTTGATAATCGTCTCGCTCTTTATTAATTGATAGCGTAGGAATCAAAAAACGTTCATATTCCAAATCATTGTTCGAGACATAATAGTAATAAAAAAATAATCGTAATGACTATTACTACATATTATAAAACGAAGTCCCCGGCCGCGTCTGTCTGTCTGAATAAAACGCGAATACACTCAAAAACTACCGAACGGATTTTCAAGCGGTTTTCACCAATGGACGGAGTGATTCATGAAGAAGGTTTACGTATATAATTCATTAAGGGTTTTCGAAAGTTGGCTGAAATATGACGATGATTGTTGAAGATGTCGGAAAATATCATGCCGACTGGGAGTTATATGAAAACAATGTATTACGAAATTAATACATAGTTAACCTGGATTAACACATAGGCTACTTTTAATCCTGTGGGATATTTTCCGACATCCACACGAGCGAAGCCGTAGGCAAAAGCCAGTACATATTTAATTCTTGCTTGAATGTAAGCACGTATATGGGGAGACTCGCCTACAAGTTATTCTCACCCCTCGAAGACTTACTTTTCGAGAGAAGAAAATGTTAAGTAGTGTAAATGAAGAACAGTGCATGCCAGAGTCATATAAAACGCTACATACCATGCAACGCTAACGCCAAACTGTTGGGCGTACAGTAGTCATGTGCGAGGTCCGCTAAGAATCGTAGGGCGGCTGCCTTGGTCTTAGGAGTAGGGGCCGTCGCTCCGTCGGCTAGAAACCTGAGGAATAAGGGGAGTCAAGTTATCAAATGTGTAAATAAGGTTAATTAATGCTCTATTGAAATGTGTTGCTCGACGTCTTCAGGAAATATTAAAAAAAATGTAGACTAGCTAGTTAGCTTCTACCTGGGCACGCGTTACCGTGGCCGAATTGGAAATCCCTTAATAGACTACGAACCCAAGTCGGCCGTAGCAAAGATAATCTCCTGAAGCCAATCGTCAATCTTCCTGGGCTGGTCGCCGTGTGACACAGGCTGACTATTTAACATTTTTAGCTGTTGCCCGCAACTACGTCTGTAATCCAGGATGAAATGCAGCCTATATACGTCTCCAGGTAGTCTATAGTCTACCCACGTGCCAAATTTCATTCAAATCCTTTCAGCCCCTTTAGCGTGAAAGCGTAACTAACAAACAAACTCACTTTCGCATTTGTAATATTAGTAGTTCTGCGAACAGTAGAACCTCGCGAGCACAACCTTTTTTTTGCAGCAATTAATTTTCCACTAAACTTATTTAAAAAGGGATATTTACCATGTTTTTTAAGACTAACTTTAATTAACCTTTCAAATAAAAAAAGAACCATCGAAATCGATGTCATAAGGCGGAGATATCCAGTAGCCCCCTTTTTGGGGGGAGTACCCCTCCAATCAAAAATCCCCGACGACAAAAAATCTATAATATAATAAGTATCGTCCAGATCGGTTGTAAAATACGACCTGTAGAGGAGTAGCAACAAACTGACAGATGAAAGCAAATTTTGCCAGACTTGAAGCAGAGACGCTTGGCTCGCTCGGTCAATTAGTTAGGATTGGAACATGCTTCTCACCTAAATATATTATGAAGTTGGAGCTCAGCGGGGAAGCACTCGTGGATAACGTCTAGCGTCTTCATGATCTTACTCTGTACCGAGCCCAGGATGTCCGTGCCGAGTTTCATAAGCAATCTGTAACAAAATTATAATATACAGAGAATTTTCATAACATATTTGCTCGTGGCTAAGTAATAACAGCCGCACGGGTCGATCCATCAGGTTAAGCTACGCTTGCCGAGGTTGGTCTGTGGATGGGTGACCATATTTTCATACCGAGACTCCTCCGTGCCTCGGAAAGCACGTTAAGCCGTTGGTCCCGGCTGTCATTCGTGGATCTTTGACAGTCGTTACGGGTCGTCAGAAGCCCGAAAGTGTGATAACCAGTCTTACCAAGGGGTATCGTATTACCCAGTAACTGGGTTGTGGAGGTCAGATAGGCAGTCGCTCCATGTAAAATACTGGTAATCAGCTGCATCCTGTTAGACTGGAAGCCGACCCCATCATAGTTGGGAAAAGGCTAGACAGATTGATTGAATTTTCATAACATCTTTGATTTGGTATGAAAATCACGGTTTTAGCTTTTGTGCCATTTTTGTTAGGTCACGATTTTTGTAGAAAACACAATTTCATACCGCATTGGAATAATAGATGGACTGTGTGAAGAATGATATGGCTAGAAAGGGAGTGACTACCGAGATGACGACTAATAGAGAAGTATGGAAGAAGAAGACATGTTGCGCCGATCTCAAATAAATTGGGACAACGGCAGGAGAATGACGATTGGAATAAAATGATCAACGCCCAAGCCAACGTTGGACTTTTATCAAAACTTGATATTTGTGTTTTACTTACGCCTGGCTACCAGGTCCAACTTGACATTGGTCCCGATTCTGTTGTACACAAACCAAACTTAATTTAGGCTATTGCTAACTTTTTCTCTCTAATAAAACAAGAAAGAGACGGACGTAAATTAGAGCTGTCAAAATTAGTTGGCACTAATATTTCCATACAAATACAGACAAAAACATGGTGAAGCGCAAAGCGTAAACTAGTAGCTATAGCTGTCCTTGTCTCGCGCTGCATGTTAGTAAAAGAGAGCGATTCTCTAATTTTAATTTAGTTATTGAACAAGAGAATCGGCGCCATTGTAACCGACCAACATATCGATGTGATTTTTTGTATACAGGGTTTATCAGAAAGGTGTGGTCAAGTTTAAGGGTATGGTACAGACCACACGGACCAACATCGTAATCGAGAAAAAATTATCAGCCGTCACATTATCAAATTATCAGCGATGGGCGATTCCGAGCCAAACATCGACTCGCCATTGTACAAAACAAATCGAGATGTTTTTCGATTGTTTCGAGTCAACGGAATCGACCACTAGTTTTCGATTGTTCGAATCAGTCACTCTCACTCACCGAGTCTCGCTCGGTCACTCACTGGGGTCAGTAGATTGCATGCATCGAGCTGAGGTGCATGTCGCGGTATTGATTATTTTCGATTGCTCTTGTTGAAAGAATTAGTTTGGATTCGCAATCACAACGCAAGTCAAGAACTCGCGAAACTCGATACCATCGAGGAACAACTCGCGAATGAACGCGCCATGCGCCAGTCGCAATAACAGACCGAGTCGGACTCGAGTCCAAGTCGAAACAATCGAGAACCATCGAGATGTTCGAACAATCGAAACAACCGAATAAAACCTCTCGCCATCGCGCATCGCTATCCCTTACATTTGGGTAGAGTAGGTATTGAAGCTTTGTATGGGACAGCTGACATTTTTTATTCTCGATTACGATGTTGGTCCCTTGCGGAAAGTTGTTCAGTTCGATGTTCTGTACCACACCCTACTGATTGATCCCTGCAGAGATTGACATTTTATCTCTTGTGATATGAACCAGGAACGCAGACCCTTTTTTTTTTGGATGGGAAATCATCAAATAACTTCTCCCGCTCTGGGCGGAGCAGGAGGGCGTGTCAGACTTCTGCTGACTAAAACCCACCCGTGTTCCTTCAGTTGCCTGTACCAGGGCCACGGTAACTCTTTCAAACAACCCGCAACCCTGGCAGGAGGAACGCAGACACGCATGTTAAATTCTATGTGCCTAAGCCACACCTTTCTGCGGTGGGTATCGGCTGTCTGACATGTACCTGAACATGAGCTGATAGAGCCAGTCCTTCAACTGCTGCCAGTGCACCAGCAGCAGTTCACAGACAGCGTCCAGCAGCAGCGAGAACACCTTGGTGTGCGCGTCCACGAACATCTTGTTGAGCAGCTCGGTCAGACGCCGCAGTTGGTCGTCTGTGAGCAGGCGCCCGCTGTTTAGGTAGTTTGCCTGAGGAAGAGATAGATAAAGATTATACGAGTATTACAGTAGAATCTCACTAACCCGGCACTTCAATACACCAATACGTCCAATAATCCGGCACCCTCCGCCCCTCTACCCCTATGCGCTCCATCGGTGTCGCCACGTCGTCGTCTAGCAATCTAACCTCAAAACTTAACGTGCACGTGCGTACGTATTTAATTCTCTTTATGAAATGCTTTATTTTATTTATTACTAGCTTTTGCCAGCGGCTTCGCCCGTGTGGATGTTGGAAACTATCCCACGGGAACCGTACATTTTTCCGGGATAAAAAGTATCCTATGTGCTGATCCAGATTATAATCTATCTCTGTGCCAAATTTCATCTAGATCCGTTCAGTCGTTCTGGCGTGATTGAGTAACAAACATCCATCCATCATCATCACCTAAGTCACAGGAACTTACACCTAGTTTAGGAGTCAGAGTATTTATCAGATTATATCAGAGTAGTTAAGAGCTTTAGGTGAAATAAAGAGTTAAATTTATCCATCCAAACTTTCACATAATATTAGTAGGATGATTTTTTTTCTCTGTAATCCAGTAATCCGAACATTCCAATAATCCGGCACCCTCTGGTTTTAATAGTGCCGGATTGGTGAGATTCTACTGTACTTCTTAAAATATTATCTTTTCTCAAAGTTTATTTTAGCTTACTTTTCTGTGGACATCGTGAAAGCTAAAGCATCTCGAAAACGATTAACACATTCGGTGCGGCAGACGCACATGTGTGTTTTCATAACTTTCTTCGAGTACGGCGCGGCGCACATGTGTGTTCGTTGTGCACCTCTATTGTTTCGAAAACATCGTAAAATAAGGGTCGGTAAGGGTGTAGCATAAAGAAGCGTTTGCATAAAGAATTCAGCAGAGAATGTGTTAACGATGTGCGTTAGAATCGATTTGAAAGTAGTTTTTTTATGAACGTACAAGAACAGTAATTTTTGACAGAGGGGAAAGTGTATATAAGGCTTTTCTAGTGTATATATATATACTCTAAGGTTGATACCAAAAGAACCATTTAAACTGATTCACTATGTATGGAAACTGGTACTGGTTAATTAACACATTATCTGCTTAATTCTTTATGCAAACGCTTCTTTATGCTACACCCTTACCGACCCTTATTTTACGATGTTTTCGAAACAATAGAGATGCACAACGAACGCACAGGTGCGGCGCGCCGCACTCGTAGAAAGTTATGAAAATTGTATGGACGCGCATACGCGCCGTCAAGCACCTGGTGAACGTCCGAAAACGCGCATGTGCGTCTGCCGCGCCTAATGTATTAATCTAGTCATCAGTCATCAATCAGTCTTACTAAGGGGTATTGTGTTGTCCAGTAGAATTGTGGAGGTCGGGTAGGAAGTCACTGCATGTAAAATAATGGTATTCAGCTGCATCTGGTTGGACTGGAAGCCGACATGAAGGCGAAAGCACCAGGGTAGACCGCAGAATTCAATTTTTTTAATTTGCAAGTATGTTTCGCGATCGTAACAAGTATGTATTTACAGAATTATAATCTTTAAAAGTCATGAATACAACTCTTTAAGACCAGGTAATCCTATCGAATGACTATTTGATATAATCTTGAAATTTGAGGATTATAATAACTTACGGGATTGTATTACTACTCATTCTAAATATTATAATTCTGTAAAGACCTATATGTTACGGTTCCGAATCATACTTCAACATGGAATCTAATACCGACTTGCAAATTAAGAAAATTTGAAGTCCGCTGGCTACCCTGGTGATTTTGTCTTAATGTCGGCTTCCAGTCTAATTGGATGCAGCTGAATACCATTATTAAAAAAAAAAAACCTAAGAAAATTTAAATTTGGCGGGCTACCTTGGCGCTTCCCCTTTTTTTTATTTATTTATCATCTAAACTAAAGAATACAGGATTACTTATTACATAGCAACCAAAAACCACTAAGGTTTAAACTTGTGCTATCATGAGTCTATATCAAACTAAACAATCTTGCATTTTATAAGTATGCGTTATTGTCGATACAATGAATAAAATCTTTAGGTAGGTATTTAAATAGTTACAGTCATTCCTAAATAATACTTAAATAATATTGCTTAAGTTTACATTTGATATTTTTATGTGTAATACTTTTGTTTATTGCTGAGGGTAGACTATTAATAAGTCTCGGTACAATATAGCCGGTAGTTCGTTCGCCATACGTATTGTTGGCGCGCTGTGTACGAAGCCTATTCTCAGAAACTGCCCGAGTGCATACAGGATGTTCGATTTTTTTTCTTAACGATTTATTGAAAAATTGTTCTCTTAATAACAAAAAATGTATTTGTACATGAACTGGTAAGACATTACAGTGTTTAAAGAGGTCATTTATATTGTCGTAAAATTGACTTTTAATTTTAGGAGATACTATTGTTTTTAAAATTCGAATTTGAATTTTGAAAATACTATCAAGATAGGTTTTATAGGTACGACCATAACTACTAAGACCATACTGGGTGTAGGATTCAGCCATTGCATAATAAAGCATTAACTTCACTTTGAAGGGCAGGCGTTTTAGTATGGTCATAATATGGTTAAAATAGTCGGGGGCAGGCTAGGCAGATGATGAGGGTACTCACTAAGTGTGTAAGTCCATCCTTCCTCTCAGTCCAATGCGTACACGCACAAAGTGCTATGATGTCGTCGGGCGGCGGGGGAGGCGGCGGAGAGCCGCAGTCCCAGCCCAGCCGGGATGCGGAGCCCGACCAGGATACGCTCTGTGGAGGCGGAATACAGTTGATGTAACACGGATACAATTGTTCTGGCCCAAACTTTCGTAAGCAAAATACGCGCTCGGACGTGGTGCTGCGGACACCAGCTCGTTATACTATTTATACGCTATACTATTGTAGTAGCCCCGAACACTAAATATATTACGTCAAAAATTGCTTCCAATTACAATTGTTTTAAGTACTTTTAGAAATTTATCACTACATGCTATGAAACAAAGTCCTCCGCCGTGTCGAATTCAGATCAGTTGACTGGCCTGTTGGTCTAGTGGTTAGTGGCCCTGACTGCTATGCCGGAGGTCGTGGGTTCGATTCCCACCCAGGACAAATGTTTGTGTGATGAGCATGATCATTTGTTCTGTGTCTGGGTGTAATTTATCTATATATGTATGTATTTAGAAATATATAAGTATGTTTATCAGTTGTCTAGTACTCATTACACAAGCTCTGCTTAGCTTGAGGCTAGACGGCGTTGTGTGATAGTTGTGGAATATTATTATTATTATTAGTTCGAAAACAGATAGAGTGGTTCGGGAGGAGGGTATACACGTATAGTTTTCCGAGGCCGCGGGCATAAGTTAGTACAATTATAAAATTTTACTCACATCGTGTCTTCTATAAGAGTCGAGACTTCTCTCTGAACAAACGCTGGAAGCTTCCGAGTCATCGTCACGACCGCGACCGCCTTCACACGCCGAACTGTCTTCTGGACTCTGAGGGCAAATGAGGGTTGATGTTAAAAGGAATTAAATACAAACATACATAAACTCACGCCTTCTTCCAGAACGCCACCTGCTACGATCCTCACATACTCCTATTGCCTCGTTTACGGTCGTACATCTGGTCATACACGCACGCCGGTTGCGAGTACTACGCATCTGACCTTTCTGAAGAACATCACCAATAAGGTCACTACAGCGCATCAATATTGAGGTGGCCGAAACAACAGGAGTGACGCGAAACGCAAGTGGTTGCGCGAAGACATCTGCCCAAAATATTTATGAAAAGCTTGTCATATGTATCTTCCTAGGGCGTCCCCTCCCGGCGTATCCACTCACTTCTGCCTTGTTAGTCGCCTTTCATTCATCTCCTCAACATCATCTATCTTTTCAATTATAGGAATTATAAACTTCAGCAAATAATGTGTCTTGCTGCAACACTTCATGAAGAATAAATTTTGTACAGACCGCTCGCAGTTACATTACCCCTGAAGGCTTTAACAGACTTCATTGCAAGGAAAATAAATATTACTTTGAATTTGACATCTACTTGTGAATTGAAGCAACCCAAAAGCAACTTTATTGCAACGAAAATAAATATCACTTTGATTTTGACAGACATGTGAATGGTAGCAATCCAATAGCAACGAAAATAAATATCACTGTGGTTTTGATAGATTTGTAAATGGTAGAAATCCAAAAGAAACCTTATTTCATCGACAATAAACATCACTGTGATTTTGACTGACTTGTGAATGGTAGCAATTTTATTGCAACGAAAATAAATATCACTCTAATTATGACAGACTTGTGAATGGTAGCAACCCAAAAGCAACCGTATTTCATCGACAATAAATATCACTGTGATTTTGACAGACTCGTGAATGGTAGCAATCCAAAAGCAACCATATTTCATCGACAATAAATATCACTGTGATTTTGACAGACTCGTGAATGGTAGCAATCCAAAAGCAACCGTATTTCATCGACAATAAATATCACTGTGATTTTGACAGACTCGTGAGTGGTAGCAATCCAAAAGCAACCATATTTCATCGACAATAAATATCACTGTGATTTTGACAGACTCGTGAATGGTAGCAATCCAAAAGCAACCGTATTTCATCGACAATAAATATCACTGTGATTTTGACAGACTCGTGAATGGTAGCAATCCAAAAGCAACAGTATTTCATCGACAATAAACATCACTGTGATTTTGACAGACTCGTGAATGGTAGCAATCCAAAAGCAACAGTATTTCATCGACAATAAACATCACTGTGATTTTGACAGACTCGTGAATGGTAGCAATCCAAAAGCAACCGTATTTCATCGACAATAAACATCACTGTGATTTTGACAGACTCGTGAATGGTAGCAACCCAAAAGCTACCGTATTTCATCGACAATAAATATCACTGTGATTTTGACAGACTCGTGAATGGTAGCAATCCAAAAGCAACAGTATTTCATCGACAATAAATATCTCTGTGATTTTGACAGACTCGTGAATGGTAGCAATCCAAAAGCAACCGTATTTCATCGACAAAAAATATCACTGTGATTTTGACAGACTCGCGAATGGTAGCAATCCAAAAGCAACCGTATTTCATCGACAATAAATATCACTGTGATTTTGACAGACTCGTGAATGGTAGCAATCCAAAAGCAACAGTATTTCATCGACAATAAACATCACTGTGATTTTGACAGACTCGTGAATGGTAGCAACCCAAAAGCAACAGTATTTCATCGACAATAAACATCACTGTGATTTTGACAATGATGCAAATTCAGAGGTAAAGTAACTGTGAATGGTTTACGGACAGTATTTTTAAAGTTTGGACTCAAATATACACTTTAAGCAGGCAGTTGAAGAAAACATGCAACATGTCCCCGACTCTTTTTATCATAATTCGAGTATATTCATGCGCTTAACTGATACAATCAATATTTACACGCGGTTTTTCTAAGCTGATAGCTTTGTTCTAAAGTTGACAGCTTTGTGCTAAAGTTTTTTAATTTTTTTATTTGTGATGGGTTTGCTCTTGAATCTAGTCTAGGTCAGAGGTGACAGAGACAAAGTCGACGATGGAGTGAGCTTACCCAGAAGAAGCCTGTTCACTCTCACTTTGAAGAGATTAGGGTTCTATGCGCTCGGAAACACAGACGCAGCAAAAGACATTTGGCGCTTAGTGCGAATTGGTGTAATAGCAACTAGGTAGGGATGGTAACTGGCAGTGCGTCTAGATGTCCGATGGTAGAAGGGGGCCGGTGGAATGAGGTCGTGGAGTACTTGAGCACACTCACCGAAGACAAGTCTATAGAAGACCGACAAGCAGGCAACCTTGCGGCGATGAGCCAAGCTGTGAAGCTTGTAGCTTGAAGTAGTAGTTAAGTTTAGAGCTTATCTAAGCTGAAATGACGCGCCCCACTGCTTAAATTAGTATACGTATACTAAGGTAAATGTCCCATCGTCATTTCAGCTTAGACGAAAGATAAGGTGTATGTTTTTTTTATAGGAGTACTTACTCGAAGCAAAGCCTCAGCATCTCTGGTCTGTTGTAACAGTCTCAGCGTGGCGGCGGGGGCCCGACTGGGGGCGGTGCGCTCGATAGACTCGCGCCGACGAACACTCGCACTTACTACACTGCTTGACCTGCCACTCCTGGAAAAGAGATAAGAGATTAAATGTTTGTTATTATTTTGATTCAGTCTCTCAGTCCAGTCAGACCGTGACCTATCTAGTAGTTCTGCGAACAGTAGATCTCGCGAGCACAAACTTTTTTTGCAACAATTAATATCAATGAATCTCCAGTCTAACCGGATGCAGCTTAATGCCAGTATACCCTTTGGTAAGACTGGTTGTCAGACTTTCGGGCTTCTGACGAGCCGTAACGACTGTCAAACATCCTCGAATGACAGCCGGGACCAACGCCTTAACGTGCATTCCGAGGCGCGGAGGAGTCTCGGTATAAAAAGATGGTCACCCATCCACAGACCAACCCCGGCAAGCGTACCTTAACCTGATGGATTGACTCGTGCGGCTGTTATTACTTAGCAACAATTAATATACCATTAAAGATATTTAAAACGGGATATTTACCATGTTTTCCGTTTTTAAAAACATGTTAAATATCCCGTTTTAAATAGCGCGATCTAGCGATGCACAGTAGCGCCATCTAGTGACCTTATTGTAAAACTAACATTAATATTGGTTTAAAAGCCTCGTATTAGAGAATTCAGGTAATTATTTTCAAAATTCTCTAGTTTTGTGATGGGCACCAGGCCGATTCCACTCGTAGAAATATAAAGTGAGCAATTTACTGCATTTTGAGGAGCTATTTTGCTCATCACGCCGAAGATTTTCAACAGATCTTCATCAAATTTTTATAAGAGACCAAAATGTATTTAAAGTTATTAATGTACTTAGATATATTATTTTGCGCAGTGTTGTATAGTTTTTTTTTTTTTTACTGAACAAAGAGCTGTGCTGCTGAGAAGTTATTGCGCCACTTCTTCTCACCAGGTAAAGCACTAGGAAGTGGTGAAGGGCGGGCGTTTTTGGAGACTGTCTTATGTAATTTTGACGTTCGAAAAGTGCCGATTCTCAGCCTAGTTTGAATAAATGACTTTTGATTTTGATTAACTTTTAAATAAAAGAGAACCATCGAAATCGGATCTCATGAGGCGGAGATATCCAGTAGCCCCCTTTTTGGAGGAAGTACCCCTCCAATCAAAAATCCCCGACGACAAAAAAAATATATAAAGTCGTAAAACCTGTATACAAACTTTCGTCCAAATCGGTTGGCATAATAATCCCGTACCTGGTAGGGCTGGTTTCTCTGGAGCCTGCTAAAGAGCGCGGGATGCCCGAGGGTCGTCTGCGAGCGCTCGCTAGTGACAAGGGGCCGCTACTGCGAGATGATGGCGATGATGAACGAGATGTCGCTGTAATAATAGAAAATAATTTTCGTTGTCAGTAAAGAATAGTCATCGCATCCATGAATACTGAGAATCGGCTGAGGTTGTGGAGGTCAGCAGATAGGCAATCGCTCCATGTAAAATACTGGTATTCAGCTGCATCTTTAGACTGAAAGTCGACCCCAAAATAGTTGGGAAAAGGCTGGTTAGATTGATTGAGTAGCGTCGCGACTGTCTGCGGGAGCCTAAACCCTGGTGTCTGGTGGATGGTATTATAATATTGTAAATCTAAATAAATACTTACGTTGTGACTGTGACACGCCTGGTCTGGAGCGGGACCGCCCGACCGACCGCTCTGGACTAGGAGGCACCCCGCTCGCTGCGACTGGCGAACGTTTAGCTCTGGCTGGTGAAGCAAATAACAACAGATTGTATTGATATGTTGGAAGGGTAGGAAAGAAAGAAATGTGCTACGTTATGTTTCACCCAACAAATGTCGTATGAACCAGCGATTGTTCATAAGAAAATACACTCGAAACGACAATAAATACTGGATGTAGTTTTAATCACTGTTATCCTTTTAAGGAGCCATTAGACTCATCATTATGAACAACTTTTACTATGGGACCAAACCCGAAATTGCAAAAAAAAATCTGCTGTTTCCTGCATTTATGTTCGCATAACTCGTCAAAATGTAGGGAACCGCTATTTTTTTGCTATTTTAGGTTTAGACCCATAGTAAAAGTTGTTCATAATGATGAGTACAATGACCCCTTAAGAGGATAACGGTGACTAAAATTACACGCTATATAATCGTGAAAACCGTTGAGCGCTTACATGCAAACGGCTTTTAATAGGCGATCGTTTGACGGTTAAAAGTGCAGTGAAACTGGCTGTATAATTGGACCTAGTTATGCAAAAAGCAGCCATGTGGCACTTTTTCTAAAAATAAGTTATGAATACAGTCTACTAATTTCGTCATACAAGATTTTTTGCAAAAACAGCCATGTCGATATCTCTATTTATCACGGAGATATGAGACGACAAATGCAGCCTTGTCCATACATCCATAATGCAATCATCGACAAAAGAATGCTCATAACTCTGTTTGTACTTTTCCCGACATGTCTGCTTTCTGCATAACACGGTCCATTTATAGTAAGTTAAGAACATTCATACTTATACAATGACAAAAACAATTTGAATGCAATTTGTTTTGACTGCGTTCTGTATTTTTTTTAACTGCAAAAAGATAATCTATATCTTCCAATCATTTATTTTACTTTTGACATAAGCACGCCTATGAAGTTCCTTATTTATTGACAGCAACCATAGACGAAAAAAAATGCTATACGTCATGATTTCATGAACGCTGTTTCTCTTTCCATTGTTCTTTAAAATAAAATCTCAACTTGTTAAACCGATTAAAACTTTTCATAAATAAAGTCGATTCAAGTCGAGTCCAAATAGGACTCGAGCTGTCAAAGTAAATTAAATGGTTGGAAAGATTATAAGGCACACACCATAAGTCACTAGGGTTTCTTAACACTGCGGTGGCCGCCATATAGCGTTCGCAATTTACCGTCCAATGACGTCACTGTAACGTTGTGTATGAAAATACAGTTTCCCTTAAGAGCGTAAGTCAAACCCTGGTGCCATCATTTTCATGACAGCCGTCACAGACTTGCGGATGGCGAGCAATAGGTAGCTTGGTAAGGACAAGGCCCGGGTCGACGGCGCGTTGTGTTCCACGTGCGCCTTAAAGAGATGTCAGCACTAGCTAAAGGGGTCCGCTAGGTCCAATGCCTGCCAGGGTTGCGGGTTGTTTGAAAGACTTACCGTGGCCTTGGCACAGGCAACTGAAGGAACAAGGGCGGGTTTTAGTCAGAAGAAGTCTGACACGCCCGCTCTGGGCCCATCCAAAAAAAAAGGAGTCACAGGGTCCGTTATGTGGCGGCCACCGCTGTCGCAGTTAACTAAAGCTTAAATATATTCAACGCTGAACATAATATTCAGAGCAGCATTCTGTCTCTGTCATCTTAATAGAACTAGTAGATTTCCTGATAAATTACTTATCCCATACCAACGTACCAAAATGTATTGTATAAATTCCTACTGTAGTATGGCTATTCGAATTTATAATAAATGACCAAAATGGCTTAAAATGCCTTAATTTAAGCACGTATAAGCGCAAACTCTTTGATTTATAACTGAGTAAATGTTATCACTCAACAAACGAGTTCCTGACTGATAAAGAATTATAAAATATTGTTTTTTATGAACAATCGCTGAAAAGTTAAGCTACGATTGCCACGGACCAACCGCGGCAATCGTAGCTTAACCTGATCGATCGACCTGGCAACTGTTACTTAGCCACACGTCCCTCTGCCATCTTCAAACAATTGACAGAAACGCAAGTATGTTTAATTTTTTTTAGCGCCATATGTATTTAGATAGATGGAACACGCGGGCGTAAGGGTCTGTGGCACTATTTCCGAATAGAAACCATTCAACAGATTATTGTATGAAATTGTGTGCTCCGGTGATAATAAAACGGACACTTAGACCGAAATTGGTAAACGTTCCTTAGTTTTGCTTTAGGCACCATTTACTTTATTTTAAAAAAAAATACTGACACATTTGAATCACACGCATATTCTCTATTGCAAGATGAGACGGGAACTTAACTAAGGCTGCCTGTCCACTGAAGCGAAGCGAGGCAGCAGAACGTAGAAATATTAACCAATAGGATTGCACAAAATTCCGTCCGCTCCAGGAGCCAGGATCCTATTGGTTAAAATTTCTCCGTTTCTGCGCTCCGCAGCCTCGCTCCACTTCGGTGGACAGGCAGCCTTAGTTAGGTTTCCGTCTCGTCTTGCAATAGAGAATATTAGAGAGATGTTGTTGTTAGGTCATTTTTAGGTAATCCTATTATTGAATATATTAGTTATCGCATACTCGTATTATGATACCATACCTATTGCTGGGTATTAGCCAAATATTAGTGAACCGATTCATTATTAGCTACTCAATCTAATATTGATACCTGCGTAATATTCTCCATAATAATTAATATGAAATACAAGATTCTCGTGAATATGTCCACGTATGCCTATTACAGAAGTGAAACGGTGATTATATTATGTAGTCGCTGTGACTGGTGTGAACTTTGGTCACTACAAATATTATAAACTAATATCAATATTAGCTAATACTAATACTATGAGACAGAAACAAGTGACCATTTTAGAAAAAAACTGGTTTCATTACTTGCTTACTTGGTAACCAACTCATGCCGCTTTCATAAGAAGACCGACATGTATAACTATGTCTCTAAAATACACACTTTACGCATGCACAACGATAAGCAAGCAGCCAGGAAATATTCATACAATACAATATTCTAGAGGCTAGCCATCTCGCTCACTCGCCAGGCGCCGAGACATCGGCGAGTGAGTGAGATGACCGCGGTCGGCAAATAATAATAGCATAGCGAGTAATAGCGAGGCGACTCGGCCTATTACGCGTCCGTCTCTATGATTTGACTGATACCTGGTAACCTATTACTCTATATTCGCATATCCTAATATTAATATACATGGCTTGGTATTATAATACCTGTACCTATTACGAATATATTAGTCACACCTCTAGAGAATATGCGTGTGATTCAAATGTGGGTCAAGTATTTTTTTTTTTTTAAATTAACTGTACTACTTCAAAATTATTGATTACAATTTCTTTTTGAGCAAGAAATTAATTTTTAAAGTGAAAAAAGAAATTGTGGGAAATTCAAATATCTGAAAATCGACGCCAATGATCACAGCAAAAGTGACGTAAAACGTAGAAGTTTGTTTATTATTATTAAAAAGCCTGTTACGTCCCAGTGCAGGGCTAAGGCCTCCCTACTCTCTTTCCACTTCTCCCTGTCTAGAGCTACTAAGGAACAGTTCTTGTTGGAAGGAGTCTAGCTCATCCCGCCATCTCCGTCTGGGCCTGCCACGATGTCGCTTGCCCAGGGACTCATTGGGTCGTAAGTTTGGCCCATTGGTCGTCTGACATGCGGCAGATGTGTCCAGCCCAATTCCATTTTAGCGTGGCAGCTTTCCAAGTGACATCAGTTATCTTTGTGATAAAACGGGTGGTCGTAATCCTAACCCAGTCTGTTAATTGATACCCAGAATACTCCATTCCGCAGCCCTCTGGCAAATCTCGCGCGTGGAGCTCTGCTGATTTGTCACAAACTATAGAATTAAAAAAAATACTTGCATATTCCCTATTGTAAGTCTGACAGAGACAGAAAGCTAGTCTAAGTACATGCTAAGTAACGTCTATTAATCTTGACCTTAGTTTTTTTTTTTTGCTTCTTTGTACCTATTTATTAAATTAGCATGTGTTTAGATTTAAAAATAACATCTACATAAAGAAAATAAAATAATAATTACAAATTAAAATACCTGGTTGTGAAACATCTCCTTCTTCGGCATAGCATAAATTAAAGTTAATCTTATTTATAATTATTTATTTATTTATTATATATAATTATCCCTCTACATGTACACTTGTATTTATAATTATATATTATCTAATATACATTCTTCGTTGTTCGTTCATTCACTTATATCTCCGTCACGACCATATTGTGGATCCGCTGAAATTCAAAAACTTTACTCAGAATGTTTCCTTTGCGATTTTGAAAATAAAAATAAAAGTTGTGATGTGAATGGTAATTTTTTTTAAAATTAAAATGTAGTATGAGAATGAGTAAAAGAGTAATGTTTTTGAATTCCGTTGAATTATAAGGATTTTTTTTTTTAAATAAACCTTTTTTTATATGGACGGTAAGGTGTTTTCTCTTTGACGAAACATGTTACAATATTGTTGATTTGAAACACCATTGTTCTTTTGTAAAATATTAATTTGTTAAATATATACAATGAAAGATAAAAACAGAACTCATTAGAATTGTTGTTATTGTGTTAGTTTGAGCGACTACAGCATTTTATTAGTTAAATGTTAAAAGATAACCCCCACAGTAAAACAAAATGGCAACTATCACGATGTTTGTTTGTTTTTTAAAAACGTATGAACATGTGACATCCATCCCCTCGTACAATGTCCGTGTATTACGAGTACAAATCAGTGGGAACGTTATCGTGGATGAAATCAATCAAAAGTCATTTATTCAAACTAGGCTGAGAATCAGCACTTTTTGAAATGCTATGCTATTAGTGACACAAATCTCACATGTTAAACACATCAAAATATAAAGAAATTGAAACGTACCGTAGCACCGAACTTAAATTCTCAGTCACCATTCAGACATTTTGCATTTTAGAATGATTTCAGCGTGTTTCACAAACGATTATTGTAATTTCACTGCGCTTTTAGTGATGCGTGAGTGCTACACAAATTCAATGTTTTATCTAGCCTTACACCAGGTTTGCACCGGTCGGAAAGTCGTTTTATTCTATGTGGGGCATCCTTCACGCGGGTATCACACCTACGCCGCGAAACCACATGATATTCCGCTACTCGAACCGCGATTCGAGTATAGCTTATCCCCTCTGAAATGACGCGTCCCGCCACTTACACTAAGGTAAATGCAGTAGTGGGGCGCATCGTTTCAGAGTGGACAAGCTATAGCGGAACATCATGCAAGTCAGTTCGATTTGAACAGCTGCGGTTTCGCGGCGGAGGTGTGACACCGCTCTTATAGGTAGAACCGAATTCAAAGGATCGCACTAAAAATAATTTTAACTGCACATATTGCTCTAATTGCTATGAAACCTAGCTCCTAGCACAAGCATATTTACGCCATTATTATCAGCAACCCATTTCTTGTATAGTTTTAGCGAAAAAACTAAGTTTCTTTTTTTGCAGCAGGTTAAAAGTGTAGAGTGAAGAGTTTAGTTACGATGTATAATGGAAAACCTTCATGCTGTAATACCACATACCTCCCTTTTTCTGCAGTTGAGTAGCTTCCAGAGTAATAATTGTTAATATAAATAAGAATAAATGCTAAACGTGTTGCTAAGCGCAATATTCAAGAACGCCTGGACCGATTCGGCGTTTTTTTCCCAGGAAGGTTCTTATGAAGACAAAAATTTGAAAAAGTAGCCGGGAAAACTCGGGAGAACTGAAAGTGCATTTTTTATTTGAATTTTTTATGTATTATTGAAATTTGGACAGGACGACGTCTGTTAGATCAAATAGTTGTTAATTTTTTTGTGAGTGCTTTCACCGCCTATTTTGTTATACCTTTCCGTAACAGCCTGTATAGTCAGCATTTAAAACAGGCATATTTTAGGGAACTGCTAAAAATTCGTTTGTTTAATAGAATGTAGGCAATGTTTAGTGTACTTTTTTTTAAATTTGAGATGGGTTTGCTCTTGACTATAGTCTGGGTCAGAGGTGACAGAGACAAAGATCAATATACACAATATAAAGATAAAGATACAATTATGACACTGTATAAGGAAATATATGAGTGTAGAGTCGGTGGCGAAGAGTTTATGTCAGCCGTTTTTGCTAAGTACCTACGGCAATAAGGTGCTTGACAATTTTTTCTGTAATAAAATCCCGAATCCATGGACATCCACTCGACCAACCTTATCCTAATCGTAATCCTAACAAAATATAAACGTTTGTGTGCATGAACATGTCTGTTAGTCCTGAGTCTGGGTGTAATTATCTATATAAGTATGTATTTACAAAAAAAAAAAAAAAACAAGTAGTGTATGTAGTATATCAGTTATCTGGTTTCCATAGTACAAGCTCTGCTTAGTTTGGGTTCAGCTGAAATTGAAATCAGCTGTTCAGTACATTTATGTTCGCATAATTCGTCAAAATGTATCTACTGAACAGCAGATTTTTTTTGCGATTTCAGGTTTGGTCTCATAGTAAAAGTTGTTCATAATGATGAGTACAATGACCCCTTAAGAGGTTGCTGGTGTTTTTTTTTTCCCCCTGTATATTATAAATGCAATAGTGAATTGTTTGTTTGTTAAGCTTTTACGTTAAAACGGCTGAACCTGACCTGGATGAGGACATAGGATACTTTTTATCCGGGTAATACGTTCCCGTGGGATAATTTCCGACAAGCACGCGGCAGAAGCCGAGGGCACAGATTAGACCAGATACTTCACTCCATAGTTAAACATGCATACTTATAGCTATAATTACTTACAAACCTATAACAGGCGTTCGTGCGCGCTAAAATGTACGTTACGCGGACGCCCGAGAGTATCTACTACGTCGTCTGCCGTGGTGTCGGGCGATGGTTTGCGTCATTGAACGTAACGCGAGGGCTGTGTATGCTGTGATCGGGAAATCCCCCAGTCATATCGAGTATAACCGAGGTATTTTGAAGAAGTTCAGAGAAATATTATGCGGTAGTTACACGAAATTTTATAAATTATGCTTGCTTTTTTAAATACGCATTTACGAGTGTTAAATAATTACTTTTTAAAACAAAAGTATGTTTATTAAATAAAATGCTTTGCATTCTTCAAATGTTTTTTCTACGAATTGTAGGTAGATGTGCAAGGTACGATATACGAACCGAAGTGAAAATTTACATACGTACACAGCTGCAGTTCTTATTAATTTCGGCAACATAGAAGATCCAGTTTATTGCTTGACAATGACGTATAGTTGTCGTTGTTTAGAGTGGGTGTCATGTTACAAAGAGTGTATCATTTTTTTTTTTTTTACTTTGGTTAATTTACCTTGTTGTCCATACAATGATTTGTATGGACAACAAGGTGAATTAACCAAAGTCAAGTAATTTCGATGTTTTAGGGAGTTCTCGTTAAATCAAGTGGCGCTCAATGGGGTTTACACTTATTTTGTAGCATATCTACATGGTAGTCAAGCACCCTATCACCAGTACATTCCTTTACCCCCTCACCCCCTACATATAAGTGTGTACACAAACGACTCACGCAAGCTGGCAGTGGGCGGGATCTTGTTCCTGCTCATGTGCGAGTACAGCGCCCGAGCGCGCGCGCGCTGCGCCGCCGCTGCGTCCAGCGCCGACACTGAACGCGCTGTCGCGTTGGCGGGGGAGCGTTCTGGAATATAAATGGAAGTGTTCATAAAGCTATTCAGTGTTCTCACCGACCCCGATGACCCCATAACCCTCCTCCAGGAGAGCAGTAGGGCCACCAGTACAGCATACAAAAACGGGAAACTTCATTCCGACTTCGCAGCGGAGGCGTCGCGACGGCCCACCCCGACGTAATTGTCCTCCCGACCCTTGCACGACAAAGTGCCAGCCCGAGCCGTAGTTGAGCCTGTAGCTTTAAATTCCCCTGATAATAATAATAATTCAGTTTTGATCCCCCAGCGACGCCCTAAGCCGAGTTTCCTATCCCACAGGGGAAGCCCTTAGCGTGCAGTCGCTTAGTAATATAAGAAATTCGCCCTTGGCTTCCTGACTAGAGGCTATGAGTTCGCTCAAGGCAGCCACAGGATTGACCGGTTAAGCAGTCACGACCTCTCAAGGTCAACTACGATATGCCGTAGAAAAAAGTATTTCTTAAAAAAAAAAAGCTATTCGGGCGTCTTCGTAGTTCTTCGGCAGAGATCGGCGGGGTGATTGCGGCATTTCCTTTGTAGAGCAGACGAATTTATCAAACATATTATTATGAAGTAATTACTCGATTAGGAACTGCCTCCAAAATCTTTGTTTTTTTTTATTATTTATTTATTTATGATGGGTTTGCTCTTGACTCTAGTCTAGGTCAGAGGTGACAGAGACAAAGTCGACGATGGAGTGAGCTTACCAAGAAGAAGTCTGTTCACTCTCACTTTGAAGAGATTAGGGTTGTAGTATGTAGTGTTAATTATATCACTACACGGTGCTGTACGCGTAATTTCTTTGTAATTGACTGTCAAATCCGAAGCAATACTTTTCCTGTATTTTCTATATAATTTAATAACACTAGTTTGCTCACCGTCGCCCCTCATAGCGACGGGTATGTGCGAGACGGGCGGTCGCTCCTGCGAGGCGCGGCGTCGTCGCAGCGAGCCCGAGCGACTCACACCCGATACTAGGTTCTCGGTCGATGCTGTATAGTTACCGATATCCGGGCGGCGTGCAACAATATTTTGGTGGTTTAGTGACATAAGTACACATAAAACTTTGGTCATAAAAATATAGGTCATCACTTGTTTTTTTCTTACAAGAGCCATTTCCTAGAAATCTTAAGCTAAAAATTGTCTATGTTCTTCTTTACAACCAATTTTAGAAATGTATACAATTATACATTCAAACCCAAAGTTTTCTAAAAACATTCAAGTGTGCATTCCAAGAAACTTCGCCATAAATCAGCTTTGTTTACAAATACGTGGCGCGCGGCCGGATGACGTAATCGGGTGCGACCCTCTACGGGGTTTTTACCGCGCGCGCAAGTTCGCGTCAGCAGATAAGAAGAGTGACAAAAAAAAATATGATTTAGCTAACGATCATCCTTTTCAAACGTTAAGCTCGCTCAATACTACATGTAATTTCAGTAGTAATCTACCTATTCAATACAAATTTGCTTGGAAGATATCGCTGAATTAGGTCCTACTATATCTGTTCCGTGTGTGCATTTACTGACCTGATACACTGGCTGATGGACTTCTAGGACTTGTGATAGCTCTCCTCTCTGAAAAAATACAAATACCTCATAAAAATTGAAAAGTGACACTCACGATGTGAAATTCTCACTTTCTCTCTCTATCTTTCTATCTATCTATCTACCTAGAGAGAGTGAGAAAGTGTGAATTTGAAAGAAGAAAGTCGCATAACGTGTGTGTCCGTTCAGACAGACCGGTTCGGAGAGGAGAGTACATGCTTATCGAGTTTAAAAAAGAGTTTTGGATAATTGAAATAAGGTTGATTATTGTTTTACACTGAGCACATTAGGTCGGCTCTTAACTATTCTCTTTTTAAAAAAGAAGTGAAATGAAAATCAACCTTATTTCAATGACCCAAAACTATTTTAAACGCGATAGAAATGTACCTACTCTCCTCTCCGAGCCAGTCTATTTTAACCACGGAGTATCTTTCTGTACTCCGTGATGAGAACGGACAATATGAAGTATGAACGTGTCAGCGCATCACATACGCGCGTGATTGACAGCAGGGACTGAGCGCGCCCTCCACGCCACTGAGCTCACACAGACGCTACGCTACGGGTATTTCATCATACAATTTTCTGCAGACGTTGTTCATATCAACTGTGGTATTAAACCTATTTAATAAAGTCACTACTTCTTTTATTATAAAGTCCAATTAAGCCCATTCTAACGCTTTTCCCGTGACGATTTGTAAAACTTGATTAGTAGCCCGTTCGTTACCTCAATTTTGCCAGTTAGAAAGCGATGGAATGAGGTCTACAATGGAACGAGCGAACCCAGAAGATGCCTATTCACTGTTTGGTTCGTCATTTTAAAATTTCCGGTAAACTATAGAAGACGAGCATAAAGCAATACTGCTCATCCCTCATAGAAAGTAGAGTAATAAGTTATAGCCTATAGACTGACTAGACTTATAGGGAAAATTTGAATAAAATCTATCCGGTAGTTTTTGCGTGATGCTGGAACATGTATTCAGACAAACAGACAAAATTCTAAAAACTAAAATTTGCGGCATTAGACTCGTGTTCTCAGACCTCGCAAAATATATTAAAAAAAATATCAATGTACAGACGCCAGCAGGTCAAGCTACCAGAAACTGTCAAACCCAATCAACCTTGAACCTAATGCTTTACCAATAAAGTTGAAAATCTATTAAAGAAATTTGACAGATTGTAGTAGCTTGATGTGCTGGCGTCTGTACAGTTTTGACTTCGCTACTATTTTATTAAATGTATAGATATTTATATATAACACTTTGTACCATTCCTAGTTATTATAATTTAATTTATTTATTTTCTTACATCCTAATCCTAAACTATCCCATAAATGCGAAAGTAAGTTTGTCTGTTTGCTTGTTACCTTTTCACGCCTAAACCACTGAACCGATCATCCTGAAATTTTGCATATACGTTGTCAGGTGTACAGACACCCCAAAAAAAAGTATTGTTCTCGAGGAAAACAACAATAACGTTCTTATGATAATAGATGGCGCCACATGTCTTTCGAATCATGACTGAATAGGGATGATGCCTGGGTAAAAAAAAAAGAAATTCTATTTAGTCCGTCAGTCAGATAATAAAAAAAATATTAGATACGTATTTTTTGCTTTATCATATTAATAAAAAATGACTTAGATAACTCGCATTAAAGTTGGGGAGTGGGGGCTTGCTACGTCACTTCTACGTATAAAATCTACAAAGACGTGACGTCATGCCACATTTTAACTCAATGTATCGCCGTAATCTTTTGATTACGTACAAAAAGAAAAAATACGTGTCCAATATATTTTAATAATCTACATGACGGACAAAAAATCATTTTTTAGTCATCCTCCCTATTATATTATTATTGAAACTTTAGTAGTGTGTTAAGAGTATTTTTTTATTTTTATTTATCTATTATACATTTTGTGAGTCTAGAGTGTCGATAGAGCGGTTTTTCATACTCCTAACTATCCTAACTAATATTATAAATGCAAAAGTGAGTTTGTCTATTTGTTTGTTACGCTTTCACGCTACAACGGCTAAACGAATTCGGATGAAATTTGCAGACGCACACGGGTCATGGACCTGGAAAAGGACATAGGCTACTCTTTATCGACATACCACGAGGGCGAAGCCGCGGTGGGAAGCTAGTAATATTATAAAAGCGAAAGTGAGTTTGTATGTATGTTTGTTACGCTTTCACGAAAACACAGCTGAGCGGACTGAATGAAATTTGGGTAGATGGGTAGACCATGACCTGGATTAGGTCATAGAATACTTTTTATCCCGTGGGGTAATTTCCGACCTCCACGCGAGCCAAGCCGCGGACAAAAGCTTATATTAAATAAATTTTATAACACATATTTAAAAAAAGACCAAGAGCGTGTCGGGCCACGCTCAGTGTAGGGTTCCATAGTTTCCCGTCCGTCACAATAAGTGTTCCCACTTATGAGTTTAAAGGTGGGTATCCATTATGTTCGCGCTCCAGCAGCGCTCCGCGCTCCTGCAAAATGCTTGCTTGCATTATACTACAAACTTAGTCCAGAAATTATTTTGTACAACTTTTTGTCTTTTTTGTACAAAAACTGTTGTTTCCATCAAGTTCAAAATGATTTTCCTAGAAAGTCCTCATAAAGTTCTACTTTTCCGATTTTTTTCATATTTTCTAAACTTATGGTTCAAAAGTTAGAGGGGGGGGGGGGGGGGGACACACATTGTTTTTTACTTTTGGAGCGATTCTTTCCGCTTTCTAGTGCTAACGGTCACAGAGATTAAGCGGGGACGGACAGACAGACATGGCGAAACTATAAGGGTTCCTAGTTGACTACGGAACCCTAAAAAAAACAATAAATAATAGTTTACTGGTATCGGGAACAGGGTACAAGCTACCGGAGGTCAGGGTTCCTGAGAAAGGAACCTCCTAACAATACGAAACACCGTGTGTACGTGTCCAGAAGTGATGCTTTCTGAATGAAGACTTTGATCCAGCTGCCCAACGAGAGCCTCCTCAGGTGTTGGTTGTGGCTCTTGACAATTAGGCCCCTAACACACATGGTATACATGAAGCTTTAACAAAACTATGCAATCAGCTTGCATGTCATTGTGACATTCACCAATCAGAGGCTATTAAGGAGGAAGCGTCAGGGTAGCCCGCGAAATTCAAATTTTCTTACGTTTTTTTGCAATTTGCAAGTCAGTATTAAGTTGTATGTTAAATAAAATATGATTTGCGGACGTAACAAATATGTTTTTTACAGAATTATATACATTAGAATCAGTAATACAAGTTATTATAATCCTAAAATGTCAAGATTTCATGAAATAGTCATTTTTTGGGATTACCTGGTCTTAAAGAGTTGTATTGATCACTTTAATAATAATAATAAAATAATAATAAATTTCTTTATTTATCCAAAATAAATACACACAGACACAGTTCAGAACAAATCAATACCTACAATAGAATAAGCATAAAACATAGCTTGTGAGCAAGAGATTTAGGTTTACAAAAAAAGAGAAAAAAAAAAAAAAGGTCTATGCATACAAAAAATAATGAACCCTGTCTCTTAAACTAGGAAGAAACCTGTATCTTAAGAGACAGTGATCGGCCAAAATTTAAATTTAGTAAAACTAAAACTTACATGAGTGAAAGTGTGTCAATTACCATTACTAATGCATATTAATATTAGTGTTAGTGCTATTCAAGTATGTGCGAGTGTTGAGGTGTATGTACTCGTACATACACCTCAAGGGAGGAGAGTGAACCGATGTATGTGTGGGAGTGTGTGTGTGTGTGTGTGTGTGTGTGTGTGTGTGTGTGTGTGTGTGTGAGTGTGTGTGTGTGTGTGTGAGTGAGTGTGTATGTGTGTGTATCAGATCTTGTGGGGGTTTTTGAAGTGGTTAATTATGTCAAGCGATGTATGATAGTAGTATAGACTCTGTTTTAATATAGTCTTGCTGCATGAGCCAGTCAGTAGTCTTTGATTTGACATTGAATTTATTTAGGTCTATTATGTCTAGTTCTTTCTGTATTCTTTTAAAAACATGATGACTGAGGACATAGTATTGACGTCTTGCAAATGTGGTTTTGTACTGTACACCTGGGGGAACATATGTACGCTTACTTGGATCAGATGGGGGTAAGCGGGCATGTATCCTCAGGACAGATTGGAGAATGAAGAGCTGCCGAACCGTCAGCACTTTGCAATCAGCGTAAAGTTGCGCTGTAGGGTATCTGTAGGGTTTCCTTAGCATAACTTTAAGTACAGCCCTTTGAGCCCTCTCTGCTCTTAGAAGATAAGTCTTTGCTGCCCCACCCCATACAGTCACACAGTATCCAATAATCGATTGGCATAATGTGAAGTACACCATTTTTAGAGTGTCAACATTGGCGGATTCTCGGAGAGATTTGAATATGTGAATAAGACGTAGTGTTCGAGAAGTTAGTGTATCGAGTTGTTTATCCCATTTTAGTCCATCGTCTATATGCACACCCAGATATTTGACACTTTCTGCTCTGGCAATGGAAGGACATGAACACGATATTAGCTGATTCAGGCATGAGTGAGCCGTTATCGTGAAACTACTTGTAGGTCTCATGTTGGACCGGATCGCAAAGGGTAGGTAAACCGTTTTCTTTAAATTTAATGTCAGCAAGTTTAGGTCAAGCCAGTTCATAATTGAAGACATTGCAAATTCCGCCTTTTGTTTCACATCTTCCCAGGAGGTCCCATCAACCAGAATCGCTGTGTCATCTGCATATGCATAGACCTTACAAGCCGGTATTGACACTCTACAGAGGTCATCTATGTATATCTGAAAAAGGGTGGGGCCTAGAATGCTTCCCTGAGGAACACCGTACAGCACAACCTCTTCATCACTGTAGCTAGAGCCAATCTTTACCAGCTGGGTGCGATTCCTCAGGTAATCTTTGAAGATTTCCAAAGCCATGCCACGTACACCCAAACGCTCTAGCTTGGAAATCAGTTTGGGGACAGAGACTGTGTCGAAAGCTTTTGACAAGTCCAAGAAAATACCAAGGCACTTTGTTCTATTGTCCAGAGTCTTAGAAATAGATTGCGTTAGATCCAATACTGCGTCTTCAGTGGAGACTCCAAATTTAATGATTCTAATTATGTAAATAGATACTTGTTACGACCGCAAATTATAATTTGATCAACGTACAATATAATACCGACTTGTAAATTGCAAAAAACGTAAGAAAGTTTGAAATGACAGGCCAGCTGCCGTGGTTGGTTAAGATACCGCCTGTCATGGCGCAGGTCGTGGATTCGATTCCCATCCAGGACAAACATTTGTGTGCATGAACATGTCTGTTTGTCCTGAGTCTGGGTGTAATTATCTATATAAGTATGTTTTGACAAAAAAAAAAAAAGTATATGTAGTATATCAGTTATCTGGATTCCATAGTGGATCAGATGACCGTGTGTGAAATGTCCCAGGATATTATTATTATTATTATAATTTCGCGGGCTACCCTGACGCTTCCCCCTTAAGGTAAATTGGCATGCAAGCTACTCGCATAGTTTTGTACAAGCTACAGGCATGTGTATTACGGGCCTTAAGTTAGCGGCTGTTGATATAATAATAATAATTATTATTATGTTACTAACCAGTGCCAACATGGTGAAGGCTATCAACGCTTCCGATATTTCTCTCTCGCTCTATCTGCTTCTGCGCAGCCGAGTCGAGCCGAGCGAACAGCTGCTCTGCGTCGTCGGGGAAGTGCCGTTTGTAGGCGGCGTAAGCTCTGTGGAATAATAACAAGAAGTCAGTGGAGGCATAAAGTCAAATTTAAGTCCAATTATTTCTATCAATTAAAAAAAACGTACCGTGTAAATAGGGCTTCCATTTACACAGTACAGTTCTTTGGACCGTTCAAAAGCAAGTAATCAGTATGCCGCAAATAAAGCTCATTCAATTATTGCCATTCAAGAATTGCATAGAAGTGTTTACACGCGTGCTATTTCCATAAAGCGGCATATAAAAATTGAATGCAAGTTTTGCCGTTCAATATAATTGCATGCGACTAGCACCAAGGCAATTTTATTGCAAGGCGAATATTGCATGCAAGTTTTGTGTCATCTAAGCTGAGTTGCACATCCTTGTACAATTGATTCAAGTCAAATACATATTTCATTTTTTAACTTGTTTGAATAATAGACTTTTTATGCCAGAATTGAATGCGATTTTACTGTACACACGGCTATACATTTCCAGTACCTATACCCTGATCTCGCATCGTATAGGATTTCCGTAAAATGAGAGGTCAGCTTATACTGGAAATGTATAGCTTGATATGTAGCCGTGTGTACGTGTGATTAACTGTACGTGCGATTTTACTATACGTATTGTTTACAACAATTCCAGTGTTGAGCCCAACTAACTTGCCTGTATCATACAACATTTAGACGGTGCCAGTTTACTGTTTCAATTTTATGGTATACCACTAATAAAAAAATCAATCAATCTGCCTAGCTTTTTCCCAACTGTGTTGGGGTCGGCTTCCAGGCTAACCGGATGCAGCTGAATACCAGTATTTTACACGGAGCGACTGCCTATCTGAACTGCACAACCCAGTTACTGTGTAATACGATACCCCTTGGTAAGACTGGATGTCACACATTCGGGCTTCTGACGACCTGTAACGACTGTCAAAGTTTCACGAATGACAGCCGGGACCAACGGCTTAACGTGCTTTCCTAGGCACGGAGGAGTCTCGGTATGAAAAGATGGTCACCCATCCACGGACCAACCCTGGCAAGCGTAGCTTAACCTGATAGATCGACCAGTGCGGCTGGTATTACTTAGCCACGAGCTCCTCTATGGTATGGCACTATATATGGGTTATTTATTGGTAAAACACCAACAACCTCTTAAGGCGTCATTGTACTCATCGTTATGAACAACTTTTACTACGGGAGCAAACCTGAAATGGCGAAAAAGAAGTCAGCTGTTCAGTACATTTATGTTCGCATAATTCGTCAAAATGTATTGAACAGCTGATTTTTTTTCGCGATTTCAGATTTGGTCCCATAGTAAAAGTTGTTCATAATGATGAGTACAATGACCCCTTAAGAGGTTGCTGGTGTTTTACCAATAACCCTGTATATGTGAAGGTGATGTATAGTCCGCGCGTGAGCTCCGAGGAATCGGGGGCTGACGAAGCGGGCGGTTTTCAAGCACATACATACTATCCTCATATAATTATTTCATAATTAATTAGATGCGTGGCGCGCGGAGGCGAAGGATGTGTTGATTATTAATTAATTCTATGAGAATAAATAGTATGTGCTTAAAAACCGCCCGCTTCCTCAGCCCCCGATTCCTCAGAGATCGCGCGCGGACTGTACCTGGAATAAAATTACTATACTACAATAGGAGGAAGTCGGTATCTGGATTTTAGTTTTTTGCCATTGACTTCCGAAATTAAAAGTTATTTTTCAATTTGTAGTATTTTTTTTGGAAGTCGGTTGTTTTTTGTAAAAAAAAAGTTTTTAATTTTCACTTTTTAGTTACGCACAAATTCAAATACCACTACCATCATCCTGACATATAGGAAGTGAGTAAAATACGCATTGAAGCTAACTCAAACATTTCCCAAGGAAATTTAATATTTATATGTGACCACCCTTTCAAACAAACAAACAAAAAAAAAAGAATTTTCCAATTGTCCAGCCATAAAAAAAAAAACATATCACATAGAACAAAAAAAAACCACGAAGGCGAATTGAGAACCTTCTCCTTTTTCAACTGACTTCAAAAAGGAGGAGGTTCTCAATTCGTCTGTTTTTTTTTTTTTTTTGTATGTTTGTTACGCGATTACTCAAAGACGGATGGACCGATAATTAATTAATTAATAACCGAAAATTCTTTTTTTTTGTTTGAAAGGGTATACTTCCGAGGTGGTCCCATATACATTTTATTAGCTTTGCTTGGGGAGTTTTTGAGTTAGCTTCAATAATGCGTATATTTCCCACTTATTTTATGTGGATGATGTGATGGTGTTTTTATAACTTCCTATCACTGTTATTTACATTGTGGTCAATTATGTATTCCAATTTGTGTGGGGTAGGTTCCACAACTAAAAAGTGAAAAATAAAAACTTTTTAGCAAAAAATAAAACCGACTTCTAAAACAAAACACTCAGTCGGTGGCAAAAAACGAAAATACAATACCAAAGACACCGAGTACCGAAATTAAAGTTATTTTTCACTTTGTAGTGTTTTGTTTAAGAAGTCGGTTTTATTTTTTAACCGACTTCCAAAAGGAGGAGGTTCTCAATTCGTCTGTATTTTTTTTTTTGTATGTTTGTTACGCGATTACTCAAAGATGGATGGACCGATTTGGAAAATTCTTTTTTTGTTTGAAAGGGTATACCTCCGAGGTGGTCCCATATAAATTTTATTAACTTTGCTTGGGGAGTTTTTGAATTAGCTACAATAATGCGTATATTTCCCACTTATTTTATATGGATGATGTGATGATGTTTTAATAACTTCCTATCACTGTTATTTACATGGCTATATCTACAATTATTGTGCTGAATTATGTATTCGAATTTGTGTGGGGTAGGTTCCACAAATAAAAAGTGAAAAATAAAAACTTTTTAGCAAAAAATAAAACCAACTTCTAAAACAAAACACTCAGTCGGTGGCAAAAAACGAAAATACAATACCAAAGACACCGACTACCGAAATTAAAGTTATTTTTCACTTTGTAGTGTTTTGTTTTAGAAGTCGGGTTTTACTTTTTGCTAAAAAGTTTTTATTTAAGTTGGTAAAAAATGAAGCAATAACCTAATGACAAATAAAAGTACACTTATATTTTGCAACTACTTGGCATTGCTGTTCTCTATCATTGGCAATATTCCCCGTGCTTGGCAATATTACTATATCACTGGCAATATACTCCAATAAGCTACATACCTCCTGCCGTAAGTCCTACAAGTACTGTCGGCGTCGACGCACGCCCTTCTGATAGCGTCCCGCACTGCTGCTTGTTGTTTCTCTATGGTGTGCGCCGGCCATTTTTCGAGCATTAGTACTAGTACTTCACTGTGGACAAGGGAATATGTAAATTAATATTACATGTGCGAGTCACATTAAATACATTTTCTTTTTTCTTTCTGTATATGTCGCAGCCAACTAGCTTAACACGTTCACTGTCCTTGACCCACATGTGGGTCATTTTGGTTTGGAACGAGACGTCCGTGCCATACTTTGGTTCACTGCACTTTTCATACATAGTGGATTCTTACTTCGTGGACATAAAATAAACATACTAGTATTATACATGAACGTCTACAATTACGAGTATGTAGGTAAAATAAAAAAGCAATGAGCCATCGATTTTTTTTTAATTTATTTAGGACTTACAAAGCTTTGAAAATTGAACTTAAAAATAATTTTAAAAGGGTTCCTTCAAATTTTATGTCCTCTAAGGACCTGAAGCGGTGTAAAGGCAAGTACCTCAGTACATAGGAACGAAAAAAGTAAATTAGACTTGAGAGCTCGACATTTTGGCAACAGTGAACGTGTTAATTAGCCGTTTGCTCTAGTTTTTGGAAGTAGCGCTCGCTCGGCTCGTACGTGGTTTGTCACAGTTCTAACGTAACCCATTTGGTCGGAACGCCCCGGCTTATTAACTGCTACCAATTCGGCTCCCGCGTGGTTGATCACAGTTCCAACCTAACCCTATAACTGAATATCCTTCAGGCCGCTATAGTTTGACCAAGACCGCTGTAGGTATGTGCGCGGCGAGACGGGGGGCAGTGCAGGCCGCTCATTCGTCCCACCGCTCATTCGCCAGCGCTGCACCCCGCCTCGCCGCGCATTCCTAAGGCACGGTACAGCGGTCTTGGTCAAACTATAGTTGAACGGTGCCGTTTAGTTAAAAGGCTAGGCCACCTGAACGGCTAATTAAATTAGTCGACTGTGGCTAACCATCGTATAATGTTTTCACCCCTGTGGTTCGGTCCCTGTGCGGGACTACATCCAGGACACAACGTGGGTTGGTTCATAATGATGCGTAAAAAGGTAAAGTTGTTCATAATGATGAGCACAATAACCCCTTAAGAGGTTTTCAGTTATTTTAATTATAATCTTTAAACCATTTGTTTTACTTAATTGTCCATGAAGTTGCATTTTTCATCTATGCTTGCCTGTCAATAAATAAGGAACTTCATAGCGTCAATTAAGTTTGCATTTTCGTCTATGGTTGCCTGTCAATAAATAAGGAACTTCATAGCGTCAATTAAGTATTGCATTTTTCGTCTATGGTTGCCTGTCAATAAATAAGGAACTTCATAGCGTCCATAGAGTATTGCATTTTTTCGTCTATGGTTGCCTGTAAAAAAATAAGGAACTTCATAGCGTCCATGACGTATTGATTTTTTTCTTCTATGGTTGCCTGCCAATAAATAAGGAACTTCATCCATGAGGTATTGAATTTTTTCGTCTATGGTTGCCTGTCAATAAATAAGGAACTTCATAGGCGTACTGATGTCAAAAGTAAAGTAAATGGTTGGAAAGAGTTCACACCTTGTATAAGTCGCCAATACGTTTCGAACAAGCGTGCTGATCAATCTTTGTCCCTTCTCTGTATGAGAAGAGATTTGCCCATCAGTGGCACTATAATACGCGGGTATTATTTTTAAATCGTTACCTGAGCGTAGAGCGGATCTCCTTGGACTTGTTGGTGGTGAGGTTGGTCATGATGACGGGCAGCAGTCGCGGAGAGTGCACGTACGACACGATGTAGCGCACGCACACCGTGCCTGCGGATGATATCACCTGTGGGGGAAGCCAAGTTGCTTAGTTATGTAATATTTGGATTGTTACGTTTGAAAGTGGCGCCAATGACAGAAAAGTTGATAGGAAGTCGTTTGGCTTGGTAGAGGCATGTGATGAGGAGGGAGGGACATTTGGCTAAAAGAATGATGAACATAGATAATACATAAACTTCGAGGAAAGAAGTAACAAGTGGATAATACCACCTATAAAATCCAGAAATGATAAACACGACGATTAAATCTCGGGATTTATGAAATTGCGAATTATTTATTATTTACTATAAATATTTAATTTGTTACGAATGTATCTAAAGTGAAATAAATAATTCGCAATTTTCTATTTCCTGGGAAAATCCCAGGAAATAGAAAATTGCGAATTATTTATTGTTTTATTATAAATTTTTTTTTCGTGATTCTCTAGAGGAGCTCGTGGCTAAGTAATAACAGCCGCACGGGTCGATCTGTCAGGTTAAGCTACGCTTGCCGGGGTTAGTCCGTAGATCCTCGGAAAGCACGTTAAGCCGTTGGTCCCGGCTGTCATTCGTGGATCTTTGGCAGTCGTTACTGGTCGTCAGAAGCCCGAAAGTCTGACAACCAGTCTTACCAAGGGGTATCGTATTACCTAATAACTGGGTTGTGGAGGTCAGATAGGCAGTCACTCCATGTTGGGAAAAGGCTAGGCAGATTGATTGATTTAATTTGTTACGAATGTATTCAAAGTTTATCTTTCCGGGATTTTATAGTAGGTATTATGTACTCTTATTACTTCTTTCCTCGAAGTTTAGGTCCTTCAACTGTCGCTAAATTGATAACATTTAAATTTCTATTGTTCTCTGCCGACTATCGGCCGATCGACAGCTGAGGGGTCCCCTGTGCTGGCTGTCGCCTGTGTGGCGCTGTGTGTGTCAGCTGTGGCTGCCTATTCCCATCTCTGCTGATGAATATACATGTTGATGGATGGAGTGGGAGAGGAAGGCCAAAGAAAAGATGGATATATTGTGTGAGGAATGATATGAAGAAGGGAGTGAATGATAGCGTGACGGTGGACTGGGCAGAATGGAAGAAAAGGAGCTGCGCCAATCCCACGTAACATGGGACAAGGGCGGGAAGATGATTATGTAATATTTGGATGAAATAGCATGCGGAGTCAAGAGCGATGATCTCTGCTGCCTCTGATCATCATGTCACCAATGAGGTTTCACATTCAGCCAGTTTAAGCAGCTTATATGTCCCACTGCTGGGACACAGGCATCCTCTCGGTGAGCGGGAATGTGCTGTAATCCAGCACGCGGGCTCAGTGCGAGTTGGTAGTTGTCACAAGTCTTTGAATTTATGGTTCTAGGACATGCCGATTTTCTAATGTTTTTCTTCGCCGTTTTGAGAGCAGTGGTGATGACATAATTTAGACAAAGTAAAGCGCCAGCTTGGGTTCGAACCCACGACCTAGAACTCGATAAGTCGGGGCCGTTACCATCACTGCTCACCACAGCCAGTTAGACCAAAACGACCGGCGGCGAAGACGAGTAGCGTCAGCACATAACACACGCACTTCCGACTTCGGCCGTGTCGCGGACGTTACCGAGAGCTCCTGCGCTTACACACCCATTCACAGCGTGTTTGTACGCTTGGTAACCACAAGTAAAGCGCACGTCGCTTCGTGAGACAAAATACTTTAGTAAATTACTGAATGTATAAAACAATTTTGTAAATTTACCATTTCTATCACAGAACTAGTTAAATTCAGCCTATACTCCATTTGAAATAAGACTGGACATTTAAATAAACCTTTTATACAGTCCATTCAACCGAATTTGACTTCTTTGGCGTTGGTGGTATGACAAATGGCAGCTACAGTAAACATTTGGTGTTGTAACCACGTTTTTGCTTCTAATGCCATCCTTATTCCTACGGAATAGAAGTCAAAATCGATTGAACGGACTGTAAAAAGATTTAATTAAATCCTAACTAATATTATAAATGCGAATGCAAGTTTGTTTGTTCGTTTGTTACCTTTTTACGCCTAAACCACTGTACCGATCATCCTGAAATTTTGCATATACGTTGTCATGTGTACAGAAACGGGCATAGGGTACATTTCATCCCGAAAAAAGTACTGTTCCCGAGAAAAAACCACAATAACGTTCTTATGATAATAGATGGCGCCACGTGTCCTTCGAATCATAATTGAATTATATTATTATAGAAACTTTAGAAGTGTGTTATGAGTTTCTTTGTTTGTTAATTACGCTTTCAAATGTAGTATAAATGAATTGGTTGTGTTCCTGACGTCACATCGGGCCACACACCACACCGCGATCGCGGGCTTCCCCCGCCACTCACTCGCTCGCCGACACCTTGAGCGTGCGCACACATATCGGTCGTCTCCTTAAATAAATTGTATCAGTACCTAATGAAGAAATATAGTCATTATCCAAATGAAGTAGTTTAAGACCACCAGCAGCACACCTGGAGCTTTATATTCAACAGTTGATATATGTTACCTTGGCGGCATTCTGTATGAGATTGATGAGCTCCTGCATTATGTACAGACTGAACTGGTCGATTTTGTTTCTGAGCACCTTCGCCATGTGGGCGATCGTGATGCACGCTTCACGGACCACCTGGAAACAATACACGGACAGTTACTTATTTATACACATTACTTGGCCGAACTTGGTTAATCAATACTTATAATAAAGCTGAAGAGTTTGTTTTTTTGTCTTTTTGTTTGTTTGAGGAGCTCGTGGCTACGTAATAACAGCCGCACGGGTCGATCCATCAGGTTAAGCTACGCTTGCCGGGGTTGGTCGGATGGTTGGTTGGATGGATGACCATCTTTTCATACCGAGACTCCTCCGTGCCTCGGAAAGCACGTTAAGCCGTTGGTCCCGGCTGTCATTCGTGGATCTTTGACAGTCGTTACGGGTCGTCAGAAGCCCGGAAGTCTGACAACCAGTCTTGCCAAGGGGTATAGTATTACCCAGTAACTGGGTTGTGGAGGTCAGATAGGCAGTCGCTCCATGTAAAATACTGGTATTCAGCTGCATCCGGTTAGACTGGAAGCCGACCCCAACATAGTTGGGAAAAGGCTAGGCAGATTGAATTTTGTGTTTGAACGCGCTAATCTCTGGAACTGGCAGTCGATTTGAAAAAATATTTTTGGATTTGATGCCCAATTCTTGACGAAGGTCACTACAAGCACCACGCTACGACCCTTAGGAGCAGAGGGAAATGAAAAAAAAGTCAGAAAGAACGCCAGCGAGCGCAAGCAGGCGTCGCGGTGTGTCGGGCACCAAAATTTCACGCGGACGAAGACGCGAGTAAAAGCAAGTTTCTTTTAAACTAAACATTTTTAATACAAGTAAGTTTACCTGACTCCTCAGATCCTTGATGACGACTAGGAAGGGCACGGACAGTTCCTTGAGATGAGCCGCGAACTCTGTCGGGTACTGCTGGTGAGCGTTCGCCGTGAGAAGCGAACGAATCTTCTTCAACTGTGAACAAACAAACATTGATTAGAATCACATAACATACTATCACGCTTTGTTTCCCCAAAGAGTTAGATAGAATTGTAACTATTATACACTCACATTTCGCCAGTTATGATTAAGTCCCATGTAATAGGGAGCGAGCCTATTGCCATCAATTGGACACAAATCCGGACTCCGGGCCTCCGACTCCCAGAGTCCGGATTTGTGTGTGAAAAAATTCGAGCGGCCATTGTTGTTTACATCTTTGACAAATTTAGGAGGACACTGTTCTTAATAAAGTTGACGCCACAAAATTTCTAGGAATTATTATTGACGCTAAATTGAACTGGAAGGCACACATCGAATACCTAAGTAAACGGCTGAGCTCCTCTGCGTACGCCTTATATAAACTGGCCCCAGAGCTAAACACAGATGCCTTAGTAACAGCGTATCATAGTCTAGTAGCATCGTTATTGCGCTACGGTATTATTTTTTGGGGGAATTCCACAGACAAAGCTATAGCGTTTAGGGCCCAAAAGCGATGCATTCGTGCTATGTTCAATTTGAAGTCGACTGACAGCTGTAAGCCAATGTTTAAAAAACACAAATTATTTACCCTACCGTCTCTGTATTTTTTTGAAGTTGCGACATTTGTTAGGGTAAATCAATTTCTGTTTCCACGACTAGCTGCCACCTTCCCCCGTAACAGACGTGACAATAATCAACTAACTGTGTTTACATACGTCAAAGACTGCATTAATGGGAAAAAGCGTTTTCTGTATGGCTCCTAAAATCTATAATAAATTACCACAGTCATATAAAGAATTGCCGGTAAATTTGTTTTAAAAAAAAAATCCGAGATTTATTAACAGACAAGTGTTATTATAATTTGAATGACTTTTTAATTTTATTTTATTTAGTCTTAAGTTTTGTGACATTTTATGATTAATTTAATTTTTTTTGTAAATTTTATGAATTTGTACACCTTACGGGTGAAACATGTACGTACTATTAATATTAATATGGTGCCATCCTGCATGTATAATTTGCATGTATACGCATGTTTTTGACAAATAAATTTATCTTTATCTTTAGAAACGCCAGGGTATATATACTCACAGCATCCACCCTCTTCTCCCAGTCGGCGCTGCGGTCGCCCAGCAAGGCGGCGGCGTGTCTACACAGGTCGTCCAGGCCCCGGGGACCGTACACAGCGGCGGGTGCGGACGATAAGAAGGCGGCCTCGAACGCTTCGGAGGAGACCGCGCCGGCCTCACCTGTCGTTGAGGTGCTTATGCCGCTTGATACTGCGGAAATGTATTTAAACGTTAGCTCCGGCCCTATTGAGGAAACGGTAATCTGTAATTTAATAATCGATTTTAATTCCACCCGGACGTGACCTGCAGGTGAAGCATGGCCACCATAGAAATGGGTTTTATCGACGGAAGAATAGAAAAATGACAGATGTTTAAAATATTTCTACAATCTATGGTGGTCATGTACTGCAGTGGCCTATATGGAAAGCAATCAATCGACTGCGAACCCAAGTAGGCCGCTGCGAGCACAATCTAGCAAGATTGGGAATTGTAGATCCCACCTTCCACCAATACCCAGTGCGAATACGGTGCTCCTGAACACACCATGTAACATATGTTGGAGTGTCCAAAGTGGGCATATACCTGCACTTCTGAAGACTACAAAAATGCCACTGATGCCGCGATTGGCATGGCCAATTACACATATGTAGCATCGACTCGAAAAGAAGAATTCCCATAACATTATTAGCAGAATTATTTATTCAAAACAAAGTTTAGTCCTCGAAATTCGTTACATTAAAACATAAGTATGAATGATTACAAGAAACATGAAATTTTAGAAAAAATAACACAAAATAATACCGTATTTTTAAATATGGATGTACTATCGACAAACGCCAGACCTTACCAATTTTAAAACAATTTTGTTTGCAAGCTGCAATTGTAGGCCAAAGGACCATAGGGGCAGGGTGAATCAGTGTATATGTTACGAGTAATGCTAGAAGATTGAGTAAATCTAGGTTTGCCCAGGTTTACTTAGTATTATCGAAGCTTTTTGGGTAAACTAATAATAATTGAAATAAATTGTAATTCGGGATTTACCCGTACACACCTAGGTCTACCCAATACTGCCTGGGTATTTACATTCTTTTGTGCCTAAATGGACCCTGGCAATCGCCGGCCGCTACCGCGTCACCGCTCGCTTCGCTCGCTCGGATCATGCGTTCTGTGGTCAAAGTTATAACCTAACGTAACCTACCTTTCAGCCTACAGCTAAGTTTAACCATTCTAACATTACCCAGCAAGCATTGGGTAGACCTGGGTAAGTATGGGTAAATCCCGATTAAAAAAATATTTCAATTATTATTCGGACATTACCTAAACTTCTTGGATGATTCTAAGTAAACCCGGGAAAGCCTAGGTTTACTCAATCATCCATCATTACCCGTGACATAATTATTCTGGATGATTTTTTTAACCGTCTTGAAAAAATAGGGTACAATAGGTGAACGGAGTAGAAGCCTATGGCATACCTAGTTTTTTTTTTCAAGATCGTTACAAAATATCCAAATTCAAATCGATTTGAAATTAGATATATTTTTTTTTTTCAACAAAAAAAACTAGTTATGCCATAGGTTTCTACTCCGTGCACCTATTATACCCTATTTTTTTCAAGCCAGTAAAAAAGTCATCATCCAGTAGAACAAAAAGCAACTTTAAGGTGTGTAAAGGCGTCCGTTTTGTCGATAGTACAAGGTTCTCTAGGCGCGCGGCCAAAATTGGAACTAACACCGCCATCTTGTTCTTTCGGTACATTTCACAAAACAATTGCACGAAATTAAATGATAAGCAACAGCGCCCCCTGTCGATGTCATTGGAGCGTCAAAAGATCCTTGTAGCAGTGTAGGAATCATTCAAGAAAATGACAATTTAGTACCAAATGAGGAGAAAATTAATTGTTTAATGGCAACACTTACCACTACCGGCACTAGTTAACTTAGCAGGCGGCGGCGGCTTCCTATTGGCTGACGGCAGGCTGTACAACCCAGCAACCGTCCGTTTCGTCTCGCACGCTATGATTGGTAGTCAGTGATGCGTGGTTATCAGTGATTGGTTATTGGCAGTCCAGTGGAACATGGTGAGAGAAAGATTTTTGTGGGTTAGTTTTATGATATAGTGCGCGCGCAAGTGCTAGTCACTGCCTGAGGTATGCGAGCGATGAGACGGGGGAGGGCGCGGTTGACAAGTTTGGTAGACTGAGTTAGCTTCACCTTGGACTACCTTTCCCGTCTTACCACCGCTCACATACCTCGACGGTGACTAGCAGTTGCGCGCGCAATATAGTTAATCAAATAAAATAACCGTGGTGACACATGGAAGAAGATAGTTAGAGTTTATGTAAAAATGTGTTGGATCAAAGGCTGATATTGTTATATTGATAAAATAAAATGATGACATTTAATGTTAAGTATCATTTTATTTTTATTGAAATTATTCCTTTGCATATATATTATGATGTCTTATTTTGAATCATGCATGCATTAAAATCATCAATACAACTCTCTAAGACCAAGTTACCATATTGAATGACCATTTCATGAAATCATGACATTTGAGAGCATTTCTAACTTAAGAAATTGTATTGCTGAATTTTGTGGGCTACCTTAGCGCTTCCCCCTTAACTGTTTGTAGAAAACTGAACTTTACCTATTTTATCTAAATGCATCCGTAGATTTGACACTTTCTACGATAAACAGACTGACAGTTAAATTTGGACAAGACAACGTCTGTCGAGTCAGCTAGTCAAATATATATTCAGTACAGACCTGGCGTAGACGCCCCGGAGCTGTCTCCGTCCCTGGATCGCGAAGACGTGGGTATCGTCATGGTGCGCTTCACTGTGCGGGACACAAAGTCAGGTTCGTCTGCTCCTGAAGTGGCTATAGAACGGAAACATTCAGATAAAGTAAGACACTGAAATAACGTTGAGGATTGGTGAAACTTAACACGTTAACTATTCGCGAAGCAGACACAATACTACAATAGTTGAATAAACAATTACCATCGGTCATGGAAAGGGTTAAACTCAGTTTAAAAAATATTTTTGCAGAAGCGCAGCTAGTGACAGACCACGTTTCGCCCAATTAGAGACTACATGAATAGGGATTGTAATAAAAAAAAAAAACCCAAACTTTCGCGCGATTTCGGGCGATCGAGTCGTGAGCCGTGCTATGAGATTATCGCCTTAAAGATGAGCATGTGGAAGTTTGGCCGATAGTACTTGGGAAACACTCCCACTATCATGTTATATATTTTTAAGAGCGTTAATCTGTCTCAATTTAAAGTTAAGTATAAGTTTGCAACTAGATTTAGAACGTTTTTAATTATGGGAATTGGCCAGGTGATCGTGCGAATTTGAGAAAATAAATTACTGTCACTGTACTACAGCAATTGCAATACTTCAATATTTAAATCAGATTTTGTTCACAATTTCATTATTTATTATTTATTTATTTTATAGATTACCTACATGTTTCTTATACTTAAACAAAGCACACAATTAGACCTCTGTCTTAGCATGCCATGGCCTGAGATTTGATCAACGCGCTATTAACAGTTAAGTTATAATCGAGTTGATAAATGATAAATGATAAATGATTTTTATTTCTGTAAGTAGGTTTGTACAAACACTTTTACAAGTCAATATTTTTTTTTTAAACTAGATGAGGTCGGCGTTTCCTATCTGACTACTCTGAGAAGAAAGGCCGAAACAAACTCAGAGGTCACAGTCTCTTATAAAGTCCAGACATAATCTTGGTCACTTCATGTGAAGACCATGTAGATTGGTGTCTGAAATGGTCTTTTGAGGAAAGAACCACACAGATTGAGAGGACCTGTCCAGTCAGTGCACGCATTTGTCAGTAATCGCGCAGCTCAACTAGCTCAACGATTCGACGAACAATACCAAAGAAAGGACATTGGGGTAGGCCGCATAGATTACTCAAACTGCCAGACCATGATTAAAAATAACTGAGAGAAAAAATAAAACAAACAAAAAAAAAAAAAAGCAATGACCTACATAGTCTTCACATTCACAATAAAGTAAAATAATATAATACTTACAAAGTAAATATTAATGTCAACATTCAGTATGCAAAAATAAAAATAATATAAAATAAAATTGGAGCAGTTCAATCCCAAGCCTTTTTGTCCTCAATATAATCTTTAACGGTATAAAAAGCTTTCTGACACAACTTGCGTTTAATGAATGATTTGAATTTATTAAGACTCAGATCTTGAACGTGGCTTGGAAGTTTATTATAAAAGCGTATACATTGACACCTGAATGACCCACCTATTTTCTTGAGCCTTGTTGGAGGTACAACAAATTTGTGTTTGTTCCTAGTATTTATATTGTGGATATCACTGTATTTTTTAAACAATTTAATGTTTTTATGGGCATATAAAAGATTTTCAAAAATGTACTGAGAAGGCAAAGTCAGTATATTAATCTCCTTAAATTTCTCTCTGAGAGATTGTCTCGGACTTAATTTATAAATGCATCGAACAGCTCTTTTCTGCAAAACAAAGATAGTCTGAATGTCGGCTGCATTTCCCCACAACAGAATACCGTACGACATTATACTATGAAAATAGCTAAAGTACACTAAACGGGCTGTCTCTATGTTGGTTAAATTACGAATTTTCCTAACAGCGTATGCTGCGGAGCTTAGCTTTTTTGACAATTTATCTATATTTATCTGATGTAATGTTCTTTAAGCTTACGCTTTATGTTTTTACTATTCATTGAGTCTCTAATGTCTACAGGTATTTGGTTTAGTAAATTGGGTATTGTGAAGGAAGCGGTGCGCCTACCGTAAAAGTTATTTTTGCGCGGCACTTGAAATGATTTTGATTTGGCTTGTCGTGTATTCACGTCATATTTAACTGGAATTTGAATATCACTGTTATCAAAATGTTCTATGAGGAACATATACTCAGCGCGTTCTAGAACAGGCAATACTTTGCAGTGTTTAAATAACCCTGTGTAATTGTCTTGGTATTCATTTTTCACGGGTTTTCATGGGTTTAATTTTTTGCGCGGAACCCTAATTATTTATTTTTTAAATAAAAGTAAGCCTAAATTACTCCTTATAACAAGCTTCCATCTTCCAATGAAAGTCCCGTTTAAATCGGTCCAGCCGTTTCGGAGATTAGTCGGACCAAACAAGACAGCCAAACAGACAAATATTTTTTTTTTTTTATAGATACCGTATATACTTTCATATTACTATGCATTTAATAAAAAAGCTGTTATTTTGTCATTACAAACAGACACTACAATTGTATTTATTTGTATAGTCATGTATTGTACCTATGGACGCTTTTACCTTTGGACATTGATTATAATTAAAAAACTGGCAGTACTAAAAATATAATATTGCAACACTGTGGTGGCATTTTTATTTTCTAGCAACACCAGTGAGTGGCGTGACGCTATCGGTGTTGTGTGCAGTGTGAGGCCATTTTGGAGATAGTCTGAAATGTCCATAGGTACAATACATGACCCTATGCGTTAAGTCCAAAGCGGCTCACTAAAGACTGTCTCACAGCAAGCCTTGAATTGTGTGCCTCGCTACTTCTCACTATACATCTCAAACAAGTGCATATTGATTTCATAATCGCTATCCTATAAATGAGATATTAGCTTTTAGTGATTCTACGATCGCTCTGTCATGGATTCATTAATCTCCACACTTGGCTCGTGTGACTTGAAATACAGGAGAATTTATCTCCTAACCGCTTTTTCCATACAGGGTGTCCAGTAAATAGCACGACATACTGCAGGGGGTGATAGCTTGGGTCACTACCTATCAATACAACACAATATATGTTCAGCAAAATCTTACTCATTTTTTTTTTCACCACTGTAGGTTAAGAAAATAGTTCTGTGCAAATTTAAACAAAAAATAGTATTTCTTGAAAACATTCTTGTCTTTGATAGAAAAAAGACTTATCAATGAGTAAAGTAACTATTCACGAATAATTTGATGTAAAAAAAAGTACTAGAAAAGGATTTTTTTCATTACGAGATGCTTAAAAATCTGTTTCAAGGTAGAGATTTTTCGGTATTTCGGAAAATTTTGTAAAACTGTAAATCCGTAAGATTTTGCTGAACATATATTGTGTTGTATTGATAGGTAGTGACCCTAGCTATCACCCCTTGCAGTATGTCGTGCTATTTACTGGACACCCTGTATAAATGGGATAGAATATTACTCACCCGTAGGCAACAAGAGTCCCGCTTCCCTCGCCTCATCGAACTTCTGCTCGAGTAGCGCGAACTTCTGTGCGGGTAACAACTCCTTCTTCTTCAAGTCTTGTCTTAACCTTTCACCTGGAATTTAAACATAAAATTATTTGAAGTCATTTATCGGAGTTAAATGGGAAAAGCCGCATTGAGGTGTAATTTTATTAGGGGCTCGTGTAAATGGGAACCTGCACGGGTCGATCGAAGGTTAAGCTATCCTTGCCGCGGTTATTTCTGTAAGTAGGTTTGTACAAACACTTTTACACGTCAATCATATTTTTTAATAAACACATTACCCTCCTTTGCGTCGCGCAGCCGGGTAAAAACTAAATGAGGTCAGCGATTTCTATCTGACTACTCTGAGAAGAAAGGCCGAAACTACAACAGAAGCACAGTCACAGTCTCTTATAAAGTCCAGACATAATCTTGGTCAGTTCATGTGAAGACCATGTAGACTGGTGTCTGAAATGGTCTTTTGAGGAAAGAACCACACAGATTGAGAGGACCTGTCCAGTCAGTGCACGCATTTGTCAGTAATCGCGCAGCTCAACTCAGAACTTAACGAGCTCAACGATTCGATGAACAATACCAAAGAAAGGAAATTGGGGTAGGCCGCATAGATTACTACAACTGCCAGACCATGATTAAAGCTACTTGAGAAGAAGAAAAAAAAAACACAATAACCCACATAGTCTCCACATTCACAATAATTAAAATAATATAATACTTGACAAAGTACTATAACAGTCAGAAGTCGACAAGCAATCTCACAAAACTATGGCATAGCAATATTAGTTGTACTTATGACATTCTTCTATAAGAACGTTTGACAATACTACACAATGGCAACTTTGGCAGCCCGTATAGCGCAGGCGATAATGGTCATTGCGGTGTAAGTGGACTTCTAGACGTTGACTGTACATTACTAACCGACATGTCTATAGACATCGACCAGCAGCTGCATGGCGGCATCCCGCACGGCGCTGCTGGGGTCTCCCACCAGCGCGGCCAGGTTGGGCACTGCAGCGCGCAGCTGGAGCTCGTTGGCGCCGTAACTGGAGAGAGAACGTATCCGTTAGTACGTGTTGTCCACATAATAAGTGCCATGTATCCTATAAGTTGAGCATTCCCGGATTATCCGGAATCCAGGGATTTATACCAGGCAAATAAAATTAAGAAGCCGTTTTCGTAGTTTGTTGTAAAAAAAAAAATAATTTTAGGTAAATATGCATCCGATCTCTGATAACCACGCATTATTCTTTATGTTTTGACGAATCATACACAATAACACCAGGTTGACTTCTATTAGGGTAAATTTATTTACCAACAGTATCTATTTAGTGACAACGTCCATCGACTTTTTTTATTTTTTATTATATCCTGGGACATTATTCACACACGGTCATCTGATCCCAAACTAAGAAGAGCTTGTACTATAGAAACCAGATAACTGATATACTACATACACTACTTTTTTTTGTAAATACATACTTATATAGATAATTACACCCAGACTCAGGACAAACAGACATGTTCATGCACACAAATGTTTGCCCTGGATAGGAATCGAACCCACGACCTGCGGCATGATAGGTGGTATCTTAACCAACCACGCCATCTGGCCTGTCAACTGACTTAATTACCGCAGAGCTCCATTTTGTCACCAAAATCCTGTTTGGTATTTTTTATAATACGGTACTCACTGCTCTAACAGCGCCTGTATACACCTCAGCGCCTCCTCCCTGGCGTGCGGCGCCTTGTGCTGTAAGGCGGGCACCAGGCGCGCCAGCAAGGCGCGCGGGTTAGCCGCACGAGAGGTCGCTAAAGTCGCCACGCTTGTACGCGCCGTGTGACGAACCGCCTCTTTTGTGTCCGCCAATCTGAAATAGTTAAATACAGTAAACTAATAAAAATTTACATAAAAAAAACCAACCGACTTCCAAAAAAAAAAACACTATAAAAAATGAAAAATAACTTTTATTTCGGAAGTGGGTGTCTTTGGTTTCGTATTTTCGTTTTTGCCACCGATTTCCGAAATTAAAGTTATTTTTTCATTTTGTAAAAAACAAAAGTTATTTTTCATTTTGTTATACGATTTGACAGCTAATATATGAAGACAAGGTACAGTCGATTGTGCGCCATCTATCGTGATAAAAAGTTAGTTTTCCTCCGCATTCGATTGTATTTTTTTTTTAATGTTTGTTACCTCAGAACCCTCATCAATTCAGTCAATCTGCCTAGTGCCTAGCCATTTCCCAACTATGTTGGGGTCAGCTTCCAGTCTAACCGGATGCAGCTGAATACCAGTATTTTATATGGAGCGACTGCCTATCTAACCCCTAAAACCCAGTTACTGGGTAATACGATACCCCTTGATAAGACTGGTTGTCAGACTTTCGGGCTTCTGACGACCCGTAACGACTGTCAAAGGCCAACGTCTTAATGTGCTTTCCAAGGCACGGAGTCTCGGTATGTAAAGATGAAAACCCATCCACGCACCAACCCCGGCCAGCGTAGCTTAACGTGATGGATCGACCCGTGCGGCTTTTATTACTTAGCCACGAGCTCAGAACTCCCATCATTTATGAAACGATTTTAGTCATTCTGTTTTTGTTTGAAAGGAACGTAAGTAAGTAGGTCTAGTTCTGAAGAGTAGTTTCCGAGTTGATGATGTTATAATAACTCACCGTTATTATAAATGTCCATAGTTACACGAACAGGATCCAACCCAAATTACACCTAATGTAAGTTGGATCCTTTTCGTTTAACTATGGACAATTTACATATTTCGCAAGTATTCGTACCTATACGAATTTGTGTAAGATAGATACCCCGTAGTACCACAACAGTAAAGTGTGAAAAATAACTTTAATTTTGAAAGTAGTATGCAAGAAACGAAAACACATAACCAAAGACATCGACGACTTCCGAAATTAAAGTTATTTATTTTCACTGCTCTCAAAACAGTAAAGGAAAACGTCGAGAGGAAACCGGCATGTCCTAGAACCAGAAATTCGAAGACATGTGACATCTATCAATCCGCACTGGGCTCGCGTGGTAGATTACGGTGCACTCCCTCTCACCGAGAGGATGCCTGTGTCCCAGCTGTGGGAATGTTATAGGCTGATTATGTTTATGCTAGCTTTAAAAACGTATCATTTCATTAGATATCATAACAACATTACTGTCAACCTATTATTGTTCAGTTTCACTTGAGCGCGTCCTAATTGAGCATTGTGTCGCTCGTGACGTCACTTCCGACTCGCATCTCAAGATGTGCGAGGACGTGTCATTTATTACAGAGCCGTGTTGTTTACGGTTCGATGGAGGATAAGCAGAGCGGGAAGGTCGTTTGTAAGTCTCATCATCTGCCTAGCCTTTTCCCAACTGTCGTGGTCGGCTTCCAGTCTAACCGGCTGCAGCTGAATACCAGTATTTTACATGGAGCGACTGCCTATCTGACCTCCACAACCCAGTTACTGCGTAATACGATACTCCTTGGTAAGCCCGGTTATCAGACTATCGAGCTTCTGACGACCCGTAACGACTGTTAAAGATCCACGAATGACAGCCGGGACCAACGGCTTAACGTGCTCACCGAGGCACGGAGGGGTCTCGTCGGTATGTAAAGATGATCACCCATCTACGGACTAACCCTGGCAAGCGTATCTTAACCTGATGGATCGACCCATGCGGCTGTTATTACTTAGCCACGAGCTTATCTAGTGAATCGCGAAAAAAAATCACCTGTTCAGTACATTTTGACGAATTATGCGAACATAAATGTACTGAACAGCTGATTATTTTTTCGCAATTTCAGGTTTGGTCCCATAGTAAAAGTTGTTCATAATGATGAGTACAATGACCCCTTAAGAGGTTGTTGGTGTTTTACCAATAACCCTGTATATAAAAACTAGTGCTAAAAATATTAATGTTGCTAAAGCAAATTATTTGTTTCGACTATTCTTAAACAAATATTTTTTTTACAATTAAAAAAAACCGACTTCCAAATAAAATAACTTTAATTTCGGAAAGTCAGTGGCAAAAAACGAAAATACAAAACCAAAGCCACCGACTTCCCAAATTAAAGTTATTTTTTCACAATGTAGGGTTTTATTTTTTGGAAGTCCGTTTTTTTGTCTATCCAACTCTTTTAACAGTCATCCTCTTGCCATCCTTGCTTTGGCCAGTTGGCCATATTATGCCAAGTCCTTACCGGTCAATAATATGCGGGAGCACAGCGGGAACGTAGTGTGAGAACTCGGAGCCCATGCGCTCTGCCAGCGCCGTTATCACCTCCAGGCCGTTTTGAGCCACCTGTAAGAAGGAAAAGGACAAATGTTAGTGGAATTTCGACACAAGGTAAGGGGGCGACTATTAATTACGTGAGGCGCTTAGTGGGGGAGGGGGTCTCGGCAAACAGTGTAAAATTGCGACTAAACTGGGTAATTCAAATCCAACGCAATCAAGCACAGATTAACGTATATTTACACTAAAAATACGCGTTTAGAAACATCTCATATGAGATTAGGGGGTCGAGAAATCGCCTCACGTCATTAATGGACATGAAGTAAAATGATCTTTCCATCTTGGAGTGCCTTGTGAAGTCAGCCTCGCTGCCAACCTACTGTGTTTACAGCAGAATGAACTATCATTGTGCAGCTGATACTGACACGAGACAAAAAGGGTAGAGATTTCGCATGAATCTAAGAGTAGCTGTTATATGGATTTTCTAAAAAAGTTTTCGTAAAAATACGTTCATCGTGTGCACCTCTAAGGAGTGGAACCTCTTGCCAGAGTCTGTGTTTCGTGGTAGATACAACCTGGCAATCTTGGCGAACTTTTATACAATGTGTATCTTAAACAACGCACACTTCACCGACGCCAGTAATGTCTAAGATTAGCCCGGAAACATATGCTACCTACTAATATATCTATATCGACCGTCCCTATTAACAATGTCGGATATACATTTTTACCAATATTCACTTTTTTTACATAAATCGAATTACAATTTTAAAAAAATTCTTCATTGTCAAAACAAACTTCGAACTGAGGGCAGTTCAAAGTTTGCCCTAACGATAAAAAGGAATCTTTATGATATTAACAATGTCAGTTCTGCGAAAAAGACCAGTGTTCAGTAGGGACTAAACAGTAGTCTCCCTGCAGAACCGACATTGTTAATAGGGACGGTCGATATATTAAAAAAAAGTCGGGTTTGTTCGAACACTCATAACTTAAGATCGGCTGCACCGATTTTCATGGTTTTTGATTTGTTGTATTTGTCTCCGTCCCGAATCGCCAAATAACTATTAAAACATCGGAAGAATACACGAAAAAATAAATTATTAAGAAAATTAATTTTCATCAATTTTGGACAAGACAACGTCTGTTGGGTCAGCAAGTAATATTATAAATGTCCATAGTTAGACAAAAATGATCCAAACCACATTACATCTAATGTGGGTTGGATCCTTATCGTTTAACTATGGACATATGTGAAAGTTTGTGAAGATGTTAGGATTGTGTTACTCAATCACGACTGAACACGGATCTAGATAAAATTTAGCACAGAGATAGATTACAAGTCTGGACTATCACATAGAAAACTTTTAATCCCGGAAAAATGTGCGTGTTCCCGTGGGATAATTTCCAACATCCACGCGGGCAAAACCGCTGGTAAAAGCTAGTGAATTGAAAAAGTCACATTGGACGGACTTGCCCGGATTTGCACCCGTTGTGGGTGTATGAGAGGCGGGGCCTTCACCAGTGGGCCATCACGACAAGCACTTCAAAATATACGATACAAGATAATCTATACACTTCTACCAATCCCGTATCACAGGCGTGCTATTGCACTAGTAGTGCACCGCGGCGTGGTTTGTTACGTACTGGTTGCTAGCCCGATGTGGTCTATGGTCATGATACTATTCTGAACGAATAGTTAAGAGGATTGTGAAGTGCCGATACGCGGCGCGATTTTTGGAGGCAATTACCTACATTTCATACAATTATTTACATAAATATTGTTTCAGTCGATAACGTTTTTACTCCCCTAAACCTTTACGAAATGAGACAATTTTGATATCATTACATTCAGTACACTTTAATCTAGGTCTGTACGTTTTATGTTTTTAGTAGTTCAATTTAATTTAATTAAAAAAAATAAAAATGCTCGAGGATGTTTTTATGTCAAAAATATAGATATTTAGATGCTAATAACTTATATTGTATACAATATTTCTTTATAATAAAAACGTACTAACCTAGTTTTTCATTATACCTACAACATTTCCGAAAATTATGAAAATTAGACTATGTTTACGGGGAGAAAAACGTTATCTCTTTTTGTATGAAAATTTACAGCTTCACAATCCTCTTAAATAGTCTAACGTGTAGTTAAGTGTAATATCGGTTGTGATGTGATGTTTAGCTTAAACTAGTCTCTGAACAGTAAGTCAACCTTATGTTAAGTTTTGTGATTAGTTGACCAAATATCAATCAAACTTTACATGTAATATGGCAAGAGATCAAACTGAAAAGGCATTTAGGAACAACGAGCTACGGAGCGGACGTAAAAATTGCAAAGAAGATATTTTGACGCATTTCGGCTGCACGCAATATCTATGTTGGCCTCAAAAACTACAAATATGCCTTAGTCTTTTTCATGATTATAAGATTTTCTTTTGTAAATTAAGAGGGCCAAATAATAACGATTAACGAAATTTGGCTAGATACAAAAAAAAAACCGCAGTTTCCTCGAAACTTGTATTTTTTTTAATGACAAAAAACCGTTTTATTCGATTGTAATTAAAGCAATTTCAATAAAATATCGTCTACTTGTTCACCATTACAGACATGAGGGGATTATGGATTTATTTTAATGTAAGCATATAGTATTATTTTAATCATAACAATGCTCGAAACTCAGTTACGACTCCATTTCGCTTTAGGGAGCATTCATTAATTACGGGAAACAATTTTGGCGATCCCCCAAAGATTTGGCTCGACCACTCCTTCCCCCCTGAAATCTCACGTAAGATTTTTCAAAATGCGTATTTTTAGTGTAAATACGTAAAACAATACGGTCGTTTAAGCGACATATTTTGATCCTCGCAAAGAAACAATCACCTACAATCAAGAAATTGGGCAAGAAGCAAGGTTACACAGCACAAGTAAAGGAAAAAGTCCGAAAATCGGTAATTTGTAATTTTATCACAATTTTTTTTCAAGATTACAAACTTACATTTGCAGTTGGAGAATTGACCGTGATGTATATCGATATATGGGAAGAATATGTTTTTCAACTACAATGATAAGTTTGTTTTGGGATAAATTCATCTAACTACGGAAACTTCTTGTGTGTGTTCCGACCTGCACTTGGCCGGTTTTTTTGTAGTAGAAAGATAAGAATTAGTTAAGTGCGTAACTTATTGCTACTTGGTTTATAATAAATCGGAGATCTCAGGAATCGGAGACGCACTGGTTACTTTCCAATGTTATTATTTAGGTATTTCATCTGTACTGTTTAATAAAATAACGCATCGAGTACAATAAACCATCTCCAGAATAAGACTCCGGACGCAATGAAGCGTGTATGAAGCGGTAATGCGAACGCAATCAGAGTGTGTACGATACATTGAGAGCACGCCGCGCCGTGATCTTGTGTTCGAGATGACTAGTGTTCCTTGGGTAGGAATCCATCTAGCCTCTATACGGGGTGGCCAGGGACACTAGTCATCTATGTCTGTTCCAAAAGTAAACAAACCCTGTTCAGCATAGGTATTCACAACCATTCGACAAGCTTCCGACTATAGTCTATAGCCTTTTCACAACACATTGACCTAGACTATAGTCAAGAGCAAACCCATCTCAAATAAAAAATTAAAAAATGTTAGAGTCGGCATCCAGTCTAATCGGATGCAGCTGAATACCAGTATTTTACATTGAGCGATTGCCTATCTGACCTCTCTGCCTGATATACCCCTTGGTAAGACTGGATGTCAGACTGTCGGGCTTCTGAGGACTGTCAAATATCGACGAATGACCTCCGGATCCAACGGCTTAGGAGGATTATGAAGCTGTAAATTTTCATACAACAAGAGATAACGTTTTTCTCCCCGTAAACATAGTTTAATTTTCATAATTTTTGGAAATGTTGTAGGTATGATGGAGAACTAGGTCCGTACGTTTTTATTATAAAGAAATATTGCGTGCGATATCAGTTATTAGCATCTAAATATCTATATTTTTGACATAAAAACATCCTCGAGCATTTTTATTTTTTTAAATTAAATTAAATTGAATTACTAAAAATGAAAAACGTACAGACCTAGATTAAGGTGTACCGAATGTAATGAGACTAAGTTTGTCTCATTTCGTAAAGGTTTAGGGGGGTGAAAACGTTATCGCCCGAAACAATATTTATGTAAATAATTGTATGAAATGTACTGCCGTCGTAAGCAAAAAGGGCACAACTAACATTTAAAAAAAAATGAGTTACATACATATTTAGAATCAGAAAAAAAAAGGCTAATCTACTCAATTTTTAGCAGATTTTTTTTTTAAATGTTAGTTGTGCCCTTTTTTCTTACCACGGCAGTGTAGGTAACTGCCTCCAAGACTCGCGCCGCGTATCGACACTTCACAATCCTCTTAGCGTGCTTTCCGAGGCACGGAGGAGTTTCGGTATGTAAAGATGGGCACGCATCCACGGACCAACCCCGGCAAGCGTAGCTTAACCTGATGGATTGACCCGTGCGGCTGTTATTACTTAGCCACGGGCTCCTCCACCTGATTTGCCGAGTCACCGACAGGAAATAGCCGCCGTAGAACAGCGGTCGTCTATTTTTTAAATTTTCGGGTTTTAGATTTGTGAACAGCGTTCAGATGCCGCCTCCGATAACATTGATTGCTGTTCAATTCGGTACGGAAGCGTATCGAATGGTTGTGTGAATAGCTAAGCACGTTAAATTCTTACGTAATCCCACAGTAAAGGGAATTAGTAACACATTAAGAGGATTGTAAAGCTGTAAATTTTCATACAAAAAGAGATAACGTTTTTCTCCCCGTAAACATAGTTTAATTTTCATAATTTTTGGAAATGTTGTAGGTATGATGGAGAACTAGGTCCGTACGTTTTTATTATAAAGAAATATTGCGTGCGATATCAGTTATTAGCATCTAAATATCTATATTTTTGACATAAAAACATCCTCGAGCATTTTTATTTTTTTAAATTAAATTAAATTGAATTACTAAAAATGAAAAACGTACAGACCTAGATTAAAGTGTACTGAATGTAATGAGATTAAAATTGTCTCATTTCGTAAAGGTTTAGGGGAGTAAAAACGTTATCGCCCGAAACAATATTTATGTAAATAATTGTATGAAATGTAGGCAATTGCCTCTAAAAATCGCACCGCGTATCGGCACTTCACAATCCTCTTAAGGGGGAAGCGTCAGGGTAGCCCGCGAAATTCAATTTTTACTTACAACTTTTTAACAATTTGCAAGTCAGTATTAAGTTGTATGTTAAATAAAGTATGAGTCGCGGCCGTAACAAATATCTATTTACAGAATTATAATCATTAGAATCAGTAATACAACTCCTTAACACGTTCACTGTCCATGACCCACATATGGGTAATTTTGGGTTGGAACGAGACGTCCGTACCATATCGAGGGTTCACGGACTATTTGTATTAAGCGACATGTTTGAAACTTTACAAGAGTTTCATTATTCGGAAAAAAGTATCAATATTTTTTACGAAAAAGTGGCCTAACGACGGTTAATAATCAATATTGTCTATCTCTGATTTTAACGTTTTTCACTTTTTAATGCAGGTAGATATGATTATAACTCAATATCGGCCAGGATGTCGCTTAATACAAATAGCCCGTGAACCCTCGATATATGTGGGTCACTGCATAATGGGTTCTTACTTCGTGGACATAAAAGAAACATACTAGTATTTTAAATGAACGTATGAGCAACTATGTATGTAGGTAAAATAAAAAAGCAATGAGCCATCGATTTTTTTATTTATTTAGGACTTACAAAATTTATTTAGGACTTACAAAATTGAACTTAAAAATAATAATGTTAATAATCTATTAAAAAAGCTTGAAGCGTATGGTGTAAGAGGAAATGTTCAAAAGCTCTTACAATCTTATTTACAAGAAAGGAAGCAAACAACAGAAATAACGACGATTAATGCGAACACTAAAAGTGAAGTAATTTTTACATCAGAGGAGCGTAACTTCAACTATGGCGTATCGCAAGGAAGCATATTAGGACCACCGCGTTTTACCCTTCACATTAACGATTTTCTTAGGAAAATCGTTAATGAATTGATACTTCTGGTATCGTATGGTATGACACTTTTTGCAGATGACAGCATGATAACCATTCCTTGTGATAATAAACATATGTATGAAGCTGATATACATAATACATTAAACAAAGCTATTCTATGGTTAGATAATAATAACCTCAATATAAACTTAAATAAAACAGTTATAATGCATTTTGGCCAAAGGCAGTTAAAATTTCCACTTTTTAAAATTAAATATAATAATAATGTAATTGACGCAGTAAATTGCACTAAGTTCTTAGGATTAACCATTGATCGTAATTTAAATTGGAAGGCTCACATTGAGGTCATTAGCAAAAAATTGAGTAACAGTGCATTCGAACTGTCGCGGATTCTAAATATTCATGCCCATTAACCGCCTATTACGGAATAGCAGAGCCCATTATTAGATACGGCATTATTTTATTCTCTCTACGGATAGAGTTATCGCATTTAAAGCCAAAAAATGCCTTAGATCCATTTTTCAATTAAAAATGACTGATAGCTGCAAGCCGTTTTTCATAAGCCACAACATCTTGTCTTTACCATCAATTTATATTTTTGAAATCACGATATTTGTTAAAACAAATCCTAACCTATTTCCCCGCATGACAGACCTGTTTCCTAGAAATAGACGTGATAACAGTCAACTCTGTCTGTCAACATAGGTCTCGGACTGCACTTATGCACAGGAGTGATTTTTGTATGGCTCCCAAGATTTACAATAAACTTCCCAATAGCTGGAAAGAGCTAAGAGTAGAAGCATTTAAAAGGGAATTAAAATCATTTTTAGCTAGTAAAGCATATTATGAGGTAAATGAATTTTTAATGGAATCGTTTTAAACTGACATGCTATTTTATAAATTAACTGAAGTATTTGCAATGTAATAATGACTTAATGATTACTGATACTGACTAATGACTTAACGATACTGAATGATTTTTTATGGAATATTATTACCTACGTGACATTCTGCCGTCGTAAGAAAAAAGGGCAAACTAACATTTTTTTTTTAAATCTACAAAAAATTGAGCAGATTAGCCTTTTTTTCTGATTCTAAATACACTCACCGGCACGGAATCTTGGCCAAGCGCGTATTTCGCGATAACAAGAGCTTTAAGTGCTTCCTATGATTATTTATTATGAAGGTAGGTCTAAAAAATGTTTACCTTTAGTTCAAGAGGGTAATTTATCATGTTTGAGTGCAATATGACGTTATTTTTAAGTTTTAGTTGAACCCGGTCATCTGAGCGACTAAGTTGCTGTTTTAAATTTGTGTTTTGTGAAAGTTTATTGTTAGGTTATTCAATTATTGTGATATCGTACTGTTACTTCAATAACTAAAGGTGATTTAATTCCAATAAAAATGCCATTAACACCATCACAGGTTGCACAAGCTGTAGCATTGATCGAACAAGGGCTGACACAGCGAGAAGTTGCTGTTATACTGAATGTACCACGTTCATCGATGCAGTATGCGCTGAAACGATACCAGGAGACAGGCCGCTACTCCCGCAGACCAGACAGCGGAGGCGTCAGATGCACATCAGCCCGGGATGACCGCTTTATTGTCCTGGAAATTTTGAGAAACCGCTAGCTCACCGCTGTTGAGATACGCCAGCGACTCCAGTTCACAAGAGGTGTCAATGTTAGTGAACGTACAGTGAGAAGACGAATGGAGGAAGTGAATTTACAAGCTCGTAGACCAGCACGCGGCCCAGAACTTCTCAGAAGTCACCGAGTAGCTCGACTTCGATTCGCACGAGAACACGTCAACTGGACCCATGAGCAGTGGGCTCGAGTACTGTTCACAGATGAGTGTCGAATCGCTTTACGAGCTCCAGATGGTCGGGAGCGAGTGTGGAGAAGAAGAGGAGAGCGGTTTTTACCCATTACCACCACACAAACTGTTAGTTTTCATGGAGGCTCTATAATGGTTTGGGGAGGAATAAGTTCCGATGCACGTACGGAGTTAGTTATCGTCGATGACCGATTAACGGCAACACGATACATCGAGGAGATTCTTCAGGAACACGTGTTACCATATTCAGGGTTTATTGGATTTGACGAATTCCTCCTAATGCACGATAACGCGCGCCCACACGTTGCACATTGCGTGGAGGAATACCTTACAGAGGTTGGTATTCAAAAATTGCAGTGGCCAGCTCGTAGTCCAGACTTAAATCCAATAGAGCATATCTGGGACAAGCTTAAAAGAAAAATAAAGTCCTCCTCCAACCCGCCTGAAACTTTGAATCAGCTTCGAAATGCAGCACTGACCGCTTGGGAAAGCATACCACAAGTTGAGATCAGAAACATCATCCAAAGTATGCCAGAACGAATGCAAGCTGTTATCGGGGCTAGGGGAGGAAACACCCGATATTAAAATGCAAACACAACGAAGACTTTTTGGTTATTTTTCATTTTGTGTTCTTTTTAAATTGACAGTGTTAAAACTAATATTTTTGTGAAACTGCTTATTTTTCTAAAGATTACTGCTGGTGCATCATTTTTTCAATAACTGATTTACAAAACCATAAAAAAACCCTAATTTAGTGCATAAACCCATAATATAGTGAAAATTAAATATTTAAATAGAAATTATCGGCAAGTTATTGGTGGCCAAGTTTCCGTGCCGGTGAGTGTATGTATGTAACTCAATTTTTTTTTAAATGTTAGTTGTGCCCTTTTTGCTTACGACGCACAGTGTGTTTTTTGCCCTAAAAATCGGACATGCCCTTTTTATTTCATTAATAGATGCTGAAAACTGTTTGAAATGCGAGAGTAGAACACCCGGAGGTCAAATATACTTAGAACCAAAGTTAGAGCCATTTTGATATTTTTAGGTATTTTGATAAATCTGAAAATATCTCGTCTCAGGAAAAGTTTCTCTTATTTCTGTTACAATACACAACTAACGGTATATTTTAGGCATTTTTTGACTATACTTACAAGACTTTAACTCCGCAAGGAAACCCAGTATCAGCTTTTTTTTTAATTTAAGATTTTATTTTTTTTATGATAAATCCAAACGAATATGGATTTTATTTTAAACTCATTACATTGACTAAGATACAATTAAACCCCAAAAAAATAATCGTGTCCATATCCAGTAGGATCTCGGAGAAACATGCTTCTAAAGTTCTCATAGAATTTCTATGATTTTAGGGTTGCCTCTCTTGGAAAATAAACTTTGTAGAAATATTTTGAGAAATTCGGATTGCATAGGTAGCGATTACCCTAATTTATTGATTGTTACGCTTTTTGCTATGCTACCTATTTATTATTTACCGACTTCAAAAAAGGAGGAGGTTTTGAATTCGGATGTTTACATTATGTTTTTATGTTCGGGCATAACTCCGTCATTTGTAAACGGATTTGCAAAATTCTTTTTTTGTTTGAAAGAAGTTCACTTTGAAATGGTACCACACAAATTTAGTAAAGATCTGATGAAGAGTTTCGGAGACAGACAACGGAACTCTTCAATAACTTACAGCAAATTGCCCGCGATTCCTTTAATCGTACGACTATGCCTTGTTTACACCCTTCCATAAAATAACATAACGCCTGTACACTGTAAATGTTTAAGCAGATGTAAGAATAATACAGTAAAGGGTGTAGGTGCTGTATTATTGTTACATCTGCATTTTATTTAATTTTAGTTGTGAGTGTAAATCAATTATTATGATTGTTGTAAATCGAAGATTACTTTTTTTTCGGTACTAAAAATTAAGAAATAATAAAACTTTTATCAAAAAAGTAAAACCGTCTTCAAAAACCCATAAAATAAACTATTATAGTTTAATTGAGGAAAAACTGCCACCGACTTCCTAAACCGTATCTATTATAAGTTTATTTTATGGGTTTTGAAGGCGGTTTTACTTTTTGTTAAAAGTAAATAATTATTATTTGTATTTTAAGAATTATATTTCTAGATCAATGCAATAGATATTGTCTGAGATACAGAAAGGTGTAAAAAAATAAGTGCAAATATCTGATTCTTGTACAGTATCGGACAACCCAGAAGACTACGAATCATCAAAATCCACATCTTCAGATAACATTTCAAAATTATCTGGGAGGTCATTCTCCATAGTGGTTGTATTTTCCTCAGGATCAGCTTCTTCTTCGTCCGTTGGAACTTCAAAAGGCTCTAACAATATGAGGGCTTGGGGTGGAAGAGGTTGACGCTTAAGCTTATTTAATCTTTTATTAAGCCTTATATTCGATATAAAGGGGTCAGAGGATTCAAGTGCTCGATGGAAAAGGTCTAAAATTGTTTTTTCTCTATCTGATTTTCTTGTGTGGTGCTCGCGGTCGTGCCTCCAAAATTTATTACGTGCTTCCCCAGCTTGCTCAGATAACAATCCTATGGGTAGTGCAGAGTTTTTTATGATAGCTTTGCCGTGCACAAGTATTTTATGTAGAGTTACGGTCATTGGATACCACGAATACTCTTCTACGTATTTTTTGGCCAATAATTTACAAAATTCATCAAATTTATCTGCATTAACAGGTAATCCACTTGATAAAACTACTAGTATGACATGTAAGTCATCCAAAAGCCATTGTTGTAGTCCTAAAATTTCAGCAAATACTGTACGACACTTATTAGACAGGGCCATCCTTGCAGTATTTCCGTCATTAGTCGTACCCGTATTAGGCTTAACCACATCTACGAGCAGCCCTAATTTACTGCGGATTTCGTCCTGAATTTTTTTTTTATTCTCATTGACAAGAACACCTTCCGGGGAACTTTTAGGTACTCTCCATTTCTTTACAATAATTTTATAACCTAAATGTAATAAAAATTCCAAAACACGAATCCAGGCGTGCAACGGACTTATGCCATATCTTAAAAGGTTTTGATCGACAGGTTTTAAATACACAGACTCTAAATTATTAAATTCTTTAGAAGTCGCTTTACAAAAAGGGCACCGAAGTTGAGACATTGTATTAGTAATAATATTTAAGACTTTACCATCTATTATTGTCAAATATAGTTTAAACTCTGTAGATATAGTTTGACCACTTAAAGTTTTAGTATCAAATCTGTCTAATTGGTCAATTTGATTTTGTATTAATAGTTTTTCAGCCATTATTAAATCAGTCGTTTCTTTTTTATATTGAATGTGAATTGGGCGACAATATCTATACGATTGTGGAGTAGGGTTACGCCACAGAACTTGTCCACAAGTTGTTTTGATCTGCAACGGTATAAAAGTAGTTGCAAAAAGGCAACTTTCGTCATGTTCATTTTGGGAAAAGTTCTGTTTATATAGTGATTGGCCTGTACTACCGTCAAACCCCCAAGATGCTTCAAAAATACAATTTAATTTATTGGTATCTTTTCGATTACAGTAGTCAGTGAAAGTTGCGTCATACGATTGAACTAGTCTTTCGAAAGAATGAGAAACTAGGCTGGAAACTGGTATAATAGCTTCTGTATCAGATACATGGACTGGATGTAACGGGTAGCATTGTTTTTTGGCTTGGAGCACTTGGCTGTATAGAGGGAAGGCGTTAAATCCACGAGCTTTTAAATCTTGTTGTAAAAATTTGTATGTCTCTACTGAAAACTGTCTGTCAATATAAATAGCTAGTGTTTCATCTGCTGAATAAGGTGTCGGTTGCGTTCTAATTTTTGAAGCAATTTTTGTCGGTCTTGTTGGAGTCTGTACACATGAATCAAAAATAAATTCTAGGTCTTTGGAAACGCTCTTTTTTAATTTTCTACCTCCTACTTCAACAGTGCTCGCAAAGACTGATATTACTTTATTAGGGGACTCATTTTCTAAATAATCCTGCAAGCGTTTTCGAGCTCTGTGTTTCTGTCTTAAGGAAAGATCATCATATCTACTCATCGGTACAGAACCAGGAATCAATGATGAATCAGTAGAGGGGATGGAAACGGAGACAGGATATGAATCAAGGACGTGACTGGGACCAGGTTCAGGGATAGGATAGTTCGAATTGGGAATTGATTGAGATGGAAGGTCTAAGTCAAGGACATGGAAGGGACTAGGTTCAGAAACAGGACATAAATCAATGCTTGAAATGTAATCTGGGATAGAACTGGGACTAGGTTCAAGAATAGGATCATCATATCTACTCATCGGTACAGAACCGGGAATCAAAGATGAATCAGTAGAGGGGATGGAAGCGGAGACAGGATATGAATCAAGGACGTGACTGGGACCAGGTTCAGAATCAGGACATAAATCAAAGCTTGGAATGTAATCTGGGACAGAACTGGGACTAGGTTCAAGAATAGAATTACTAAGAAGAGGTTCGGCTATCACACAAGACCACTGTTTACAAAAATCTTCGTTTAGCCACTTTTTGTGTTTTCTTATAAAAATATTATAATTATAATTACATTTTTTGTATAATGTTTCACATTTAGATGTAAATTTAATGATTAAATTATGCAAGTCTTTATTGGTTTGGTAAGTTAAGGGTAATGACAGAGCTTCTAAAATAATTGAAATGCGATCGCTTATATCTAAATCAGTGGGTCGGACATTTTTTCCAAGTTTTTTAGCAGCGCCGACAAGTATTTGGTACGCTTTTAATTTGGTAAAATTAGTTGTTAAAGGTTCTCCTTGCGCATTTGCGGATACTCTCGGAGACTGAAGAGCACCGGCTGTGGCGGTATCCACAGCTTCATTTGCCACTCGCTGACCAACAAGAGGGTTGGCGCCCTCTTGCTCTCCTTGCATTAAGTCAGCCGGTCGGAGCCCGGACAGACATCCCTCAACAGGTTGGGTCAACTCCTGTTGAGGCGAAGTGGTACCATGGGTCTTTAACGGCTCCATGGTGCCTCACCCCGTTCCTCCAGAGATTATTTAACAGTAAAGGGTTTTAGTTGAAACCTAACGAGGGCGGACCCCTTCCCTTTACCAAATAATCTCCTTCATCAGATTAAAATCACTTTTAATGTCAATATTTATATTCCGATATATTAAGAAGAAGGAACCTATGCTTAAATACTTACAATTATTGCAAAATAAAAAGAACGTTCATGGTATTGTTGAATTTCTAAGTCTTTCTTATTCATTTATTTAAAACTTTAATCGGTCAGGCCCCGCGCGCATAATGATTAACACGCGCGCGGTACCTGAGCGGTTAATGTAAATGAATTGCTTAAGGTGGACTTAATTTTATAGGCATAAAAGTAATTTTCTACTAGTCAAACTTTGGATGATGCAGAGAAAAAGTTCAAGTTAATCCCACCCATATTGCACGTAGTACCTACCTATTACAAGAATAGGTTATTTGGTATTGGTTACTACTACCTCAAAAAAAAAAACAATATTTTGAAAAATTACTTCTATTTTAATTAACTTACACTAAAAGCGCAAAACGTTATTATTACGTATGACGATCATCTCTTCACAATTAGGTATTTTTTTAGAAAATATTTTGTCATTTTGGATTTGTGTCAACCCTAGGTCGTCATTTTCAAAATCCGATATCTTCGAGATCCTACTAGATATGGATTAGATATTTTGAATTTAAATGGATAAAGATATAATTAATAACAACATTAGGAAATAAAATCCATATTCGCTAAGATAAAAAAAATAAAAATAAATTACGAAATGAAGCTAAAAAATCCATAACACCCATTTGAATGCAGTTAAAATTACAAGTATTATCTTAAAATAAAGACGAAATGGTGTTTTATAATACTGTACATAAATATATTAGAATTATTCAATAGTTTTTTTTATATTAATATTTTTGTGGTTTTTCTGGTTTCCATAGAAAAATAATAAAAACGACTTTAACTTTGGTTTTAAATATAATTGAACTCTGGGTGTTCTACTCTCGCATTCCAAACATGTTAGAGCATCTATTATTGGAATAAAAAGGGCATGTCCGATTTTTAGGGTGAAAAACACACTGTGCGACGGCAGCATTATGGTATGACATTATATTAGGTTTTTATTTTAAATATGTAATTAATATTTGACAATTTTGTATGTAACTCCGATCTATTTCTACATGAATTAATTGTGTTATCAATCAAGTTAATTTTATTTATTTATTTATGTTAGCATTGTCATTTGTAATGAATGTTGTTATTAATGTTATTATTTTAAATTCTAAAAAGTCTTTTCGCATTATAGTATGTATGAACTTGTAATAAAATCTCTTTGGCTATACTATTTGTATCTGGCTGGTTTTGGTATCATTGAAAGTTTAAATTTTAAAGAACATAATTCCAAATTCAAATTAGGAAAATGTGTGATTTTCATTTGTTTTTCGTACCGTCAAGATGAGTGAATCTAATGAAGAAATTCGATACATTTTAAAATTTTACTACAAAAAAGGTAAAAATGCAACGCAAGCCGCGAAAAAAATTTGCGATGTTTATGGACCTAGTGTAGTGTCTGTGAGATTAGCACAAATTTGGTTTAAGCGTTTTCAATCCGGAAATTTTGATGTCAAAGATGCACGTCGCTCTGGTCGCCCTATTGTGGATAAAATGGATGCCATTTTTGAAATAGTGGAGCAAGATCGGCATATCAGTAGTTACGACGTAGCTGAAGAACTGAAAATTGACCACAAAACAGTTTTGGCGCATTTGAAGAAAACTGGGTACACAAAAAAGGTCGACATTTGGGTACCTCACGAGCTCACTGAAAGAAACCTAATGAACCGTGTACTCATTTGTGATTCTTTATTACGACGTAATGAAACCGAACCATTTTTGAAGAAGCTGATAACTGGTGATGAAAAGTGGATCACGTATGACAAGAACGTGCGAAAAAGGTCGTGGTCAAAGGCCGGTCAGGCTTCACAGACTGTGGCGAAACCCGGGTTAACTCGCAACAAGGTGATGCTGTGTGTGTGGTGGGATTGGAAGGGCATTATTCATTATGAGCTGTTACACCAGGCAGGATCATCGATTCTGAACTCTACTGCGAACAACTGATGAGATTAAAGCAAGAAGTTGAGAGAAAGCGGCCGGAATTAATCAACAGAAGGGGTGTGGTTTTTCATCATGATAACGCTAGACCTCACACATCTTTAGCCACTCAGCAAAAATTAAGAGAGTTTGGCTGGGAGGTGTTAATGCATCCGCCGTATAGTCCTGACCTTGCACCTTCAGATTTCCACCTGTTTCGGTCTCTTCAGAATTCTTTAGGCAGTGTCAGGTTAACATCACGAGAGGACTGCCAAAACCACTTGTCGCGGTATTTTGACCAGAAGTCCCAAAATTTCTATAGCAATGGGATCGTGTCCCTACCTACAAGATGGCAAAAAGTTATCGAACAAAATGGTACCTACATACTTTAGTTAAATGTAAATAAACTATATTAAAAAATGTTTTGAATTTTCTTAAAAAATGCGAAGCAACTTTTCCCCAAGGTCACCAGGGGCTAAAGCAACTAATTAAATTTTATTAAGTATTAATATTTGGTAAACATGTTAGCACAACTCCATGTTCTTATGACACCTTGCATGCATTTATATATTTTTTCTTTATAACTGTAGATATGTACACACATGTTTGAGCAAATAAAGTTATCTGAAGCTGAATCTGAAAATTTAAAAGGGTTCCTTCAACTTTTATGGCCTCTAAGGACCTGAAGTGGTGTAAAGGCAAGTACCACAGTACATAGGAACGAAAAAAGTAAATTATTGGACGTGAGAGCTAATTTCGACATTTTGGCTGAACAGTGAACGTCAGTATAATACTCAAATATCAAGATTTCATGAAATAGTCATTCATTAGGATTACCTGGTCTTAAAAAGTTGTATTGATATGATCACTTTAATGATTATAATAATGTAAATACAAACTTGTTACGGCCGCGAATTACATTTTGATCAACGTGCAACCTAAGATATTGCAAAAAACGTAAGAAAATTTAAATTTCTCAGGCTGCCCTGGGGTGAATATTCGAGCGTTTTAACCGCCGTCATTACCTTCCGCCAAAAGTTGATGAAAGAGAATATATTTAATGAAATATTTCAGCAATTCCTGATTCTGGTCCTTAAGCAGATTCTGGGAATTGATGAAATATTTCATTAACGATATTCTCCTTCATCAACTTTTGGCGGAAGGTAATGACGGCGGTTAAAACGCTCGAATATTCACCCCCTGACGCTTTCGCCTTAATCTGTATTTAAAAGGTTTCAACTTTATATCTCGCCACTTTCCAACAAATTCTGTCTACTACAAAATATTTGAACAATGTTCAACGCGTGTCTTATGTTTTTTTATGTATGAAGTTTGACGTAAGACACGCGTTGAAGATGACTGTTTAAATCTTTTGTTGTAATATCGTTATTGTTTGAATCATCATCTGCCGAGCCTTTTCCCAACTATGTTGGAGTCGGCTTCCAGTCTAACCGGATGCAGCTGAATACCAGTATTTTACATGAAGCGACTGTCTATCCGACCTCCACAAACCAGTTTCTGAATAATACGATACCCCATGGTAACGACTGGTTGTCACACTTTCGGGCTTCTGACAAGATCCACGAATGACAGCCGGGACAAACGGCTTAACGTGCTTGCCGAGGAACTTAGGTCTTAGCTGTGTCTCACCTTAAAATTCCCACCATTAAGCCATGCGACCATAGAGTCGAGCAGCTGCCCAGCCAGGTCGTTGGTGATCTCTGGCTCGCGTCGCACGAGGGTGGTCAGCTGTTCGCCCAGCTGCTGTCGGAAACGCAGGTCGGGCCGGTTGAGGAGAGGCAGGGCCGCCTCCAGGGTCGCCGGTTGAGGGTAGTGCGCCATCTGGTGAGGGAAAACACGTATATTACTAATATTATAAATGCGAAAGTTTGGATGGATGTTTCAATCCCGCCAGAACGGCTGAACAGATCTGGATGAAATTTGGCACAGAGATGGATTATAGTCTGGAGCTGCTGTTTCATACTTTTTGGTAGTGTAGGTAACTTTTGTATGAAACAGCTGATTTTTTTTGTGATTTCAGAGTTGGTCATAGTGAAAGTTGTTCATATTCATAGGTAGAACACCCTGTGAAAGTTTACCTAATGATTTAAAAATAGCCCTGTATCTTGGGTTGGCACAAAACTAATGAGACACTACAACAACTATACATTTCCTTTTTTTTTTTTTTTTTTTTTTATTTGTGATGGGTTTGCTCTTGACTCTAGTCTAGGTCAGAGGTGACAGAGACAAAGTCGACGATGGAGTGAGCTTACCCAGAAGAAGCCTGTTCACTCTCACTTTGAAGAGATTAGGGTTGTATACGTTCGGAAACACAGACGCAGGTAGTGAGTTCCACTCTTTTGCTGTGCGCATTATAAAAGACATTTGGAAGCGCTTAGTGCGAATTGGTGGAATAGCAACCAGGTAGGGATGGTAACTGGCAGTGCGTCTAGATGTCCGGTGGTAGAAGGGGGCCGGTGGAATGAGGTCGTGGAGTTCTCGGGCACACTCTCCGAAGTACAATCTGTAGAAGACCGACAAGCAGGCAACCTTGCGGCGATGAGTCAAGCTATGAAGCTTGGCATCCACCAGTTTTACGTCGCCAATGAGCCTCTTAGCTCTGCGTTCCACCGAGTCAAGCGCGGCTAGTTGGTACTTAGCTGATCCATCCCAAAGGCGACTGCAATACTCCATGCAGGATCGGACTTGCGCTTTGTAAAGGGTTAAAAGCTGTCCAGGCGTAAAGTATCGCTTCACCCTATTTAGGATGCCCAGTTTCTTGGCCGCAGTTTGGGCCTTGCACTCGATGGTGGCGCCGAAGTTGAGAGCAGATGTCAACTCCATGCCTAGGAGCTCAAGTCGATCAGTTACAGGAACAGATGTACCCCGAAAAGTAGGAGTTTGGGCGAAACGACTCTTTTTCAAGTTAAATGTTTTCGATAATATTCTAGAATGTTGTAGAACATTCTAGATAAGCAGCCCTCGCGATCGGTTTAGTCAGTTTGAAGAAAAATGGACGAGCGACAAATTCGAACACTGACAATATCAACACTGCATTGGGCGCTGGAAGTACAAGCCATGCGACGGTGTCCCGATGGTTTGACTTCAATTGAAATCAGGAGACAGGAACCTTGAAAGTCAGCCACGCTCTGGACGACCACCCACAGTGAATGATGACGATACGCCGCGAACTGCAGTCGAATCCGGATGCTACCACTCGTGAATTAGCGGAAGCATTTAACTGCAGGCACCACGCCGTGGAAAACCATCTGCATGAGCTTGGGTATCGAAAAGTTTTGGCTCGGTGGGTACAGCACATCCTTACAGACGCCAGTCGTGCAGTCCGTGTCGATCTGTCAGTCAATTACTTTTGCTGCGACCCCGACCGTAAAGAGTTTTTGTCTGATCTGGTTACTGGAAATTAATCATGGATTCATTACGAGAACGATACACGTCGTGCTTTTTGGCTGCCTCCAGAAGAAACGTCACCTGAGGCTGAGTCAAAAGAGTTCTGCTTTGCTGTTTCTGGGACGCGCACGACATGCTGTTCGACGACCAAGGGAGCAGTGTTATTACGTCGTACTAACCAGATGTAGTAGGTACTAAACGAACTGACAATTAAATTTTTTTGTTTTTTATTAAAATAATCACATCCATATTGTACATATTAAAACCAAACATATACCTATACTTAAGGCGCTAAAAACGGTTGGTTGTTATATGCGAAGTCGTACTAAATGGACTATACTGTATTACACAATGAAACTATAGACGCTGACAAATATTCAACCCAGCTCACCAACTATCTGCTGCTATCAAAGAAAAATTACAAAGACGAGTCAATGTAATTTTACTACACGATAACGCTCGACCTCATGTCGCATCTGCCGTTCGCCAACAGTTGGAGAACTTGGGCTGGGAGACGATACCCCACACACCTTATTCCCCAGACCTCGCCCCATCAGACTATCATTTGTTTAGAGCCCTGAAACAACATTTGCGGGGTAAACAATTTAATGATTTCTCTGATGTAGAGGCGGATTTGAACAGCTTCTTCGAGGCACAGCCATCAGAGTTCTGGGCGAAAGGCATCCAAACTTTGCCGGATCGTTGGCAAGAAGTCTTAGATGCTCATCATTGACTAAGCTTTTTGTATTGTAATAATAATAATAAAATATAATACGTAAACCAAGTGTCTCATTACTTTTGTGCCAACCTGATACTTTACGCCCGTCGAGTAGAAAGTTTTCTCCTTCCTGTCTTTAGCATGGCGATTAAAAAATAAAAATAATTGTTTCAACTACCCTAGACAATTATCAGCGGTCAGTGTGATTTTGACAATTTGGGATAGAAAACTTTCTTCCGAAATAGTCTACATAAAAACCGGCCAAGTGCGTGTCGGACCACGCATAATGAAGGGTTCCGTAGTTGGATGAATTTATCCCAAGAACAAACTTAACATTGTAGTTGAAAAACATGCTCTCCCATACATTCCAACTACATTTGTCCATAGTTAAACGAAAAGGATCCAACCCACATCAAACCTAATGTTTGTACGCACAACATTGAGATATTTACCATGTTGTTTTAAGACCATCGACTTCTTATAGGTTTTTCTGTAATCTATAGGTATTGAACTATTTTCTGTAATTTTAGGCTCAGTATTTTCGGAGATTCCCGGGGGGGGGGGGGGGGGGGGTATATGAGATTATTTTCTTATATAACTTTAAAATTGTTTATTTTAAAATTATAAAAAATATATATATATTTGAGACCCTCAAAGTAAGCCCTTTCATTTGATGTCGCTGCTATGCAGTATAACACAGCCAAATGCAAAATAATCCTTATTTCATGGAAGTAAGACTCACATTTATAACGGCAAAACCGCCGATTATGCCGTTATGAATGTGAATTTTACTGACCATGAAATAAGGACTATTTTGCATTTGGCTGTGTTGTAAACCACTAATTTCAAAATTTTGGTTTGTGCGGGTATTCATGCAAAGCAGCGATATGTCACATGGTACATACAGTATGCAAACAATTTTTTAATTTTTCTTATTTGCCCCCAAAGTTGACCCCCATATTAAAAAAATATTTACAGACAGACACACGTGTGATCCTATAAGGGTTCCGTTTTTTCCTTTTGAGATACGGAACCCTAAAAGGAACTAGACAAAGATAGTTAGGAGCGAAAGATAAAATGACAGATTGTAGAAGGATTTCTACAGTGCGACGTCGAAAATGGAGAGACGAAATGTCACTTTGTATAGAAAGAGATGTGTCTATTCGGGATGTGTCAAACTACGCGGGCAGCCGAAATTACGTGACGGAGATTCGGTTTACTAACTTTCCGTCGCGTATTTTCCGTAATTTGTCGCCACAGCAGCGCTACAGTGGCACTGAAGCAAGATAGAGGCGCTACGTCTGCTCAACTGTAGTTCATTTTAAAAACTAAGGCCTCACAGAGCTTAGTGATTCGCTGCGTGCTAGGAGACATGCTCCTAGCGAAAAAACGCATAGTTTTACTACCTATAGCAATGGCCACAACTATAAAGCGGTTCACACCGCGTACAAAGCGAAACGAAAACCGAAGTATGAAAAGACGCGAACCGAAGCGAAACGAACTTAGTTTCGTTTCGTTCCCTGTGTGGCCAAGGGCTGCAGTCTCGACATAGATGGCGTCCCTAGACGGGCAAAATTGCATGACAAGCAATTTTGACCATCTAGGTAGCCCACTAGGACTTTGCGACCGAATTCGGTCGTAAAGCGATCGCTATCTATGTCCCGACTGCAGGCCCTGCGCTTCCGCCTGACGCAGGTCCTCACCGGACACGGTTGTTTCGGGAGGTTCCTGTTTCGCATAAGGCGGGAGGAAACGCCCGGGTGTCACCATTGTGTGGATCGCCCAGAGGACACGGTGGAGCATACAGTGGAGGTCTGCCCGGCTTGGGCAGAGCACCGCCGTGTTCTCACGGAGGCGATCGGCGGCGGCGATCTCTCGCGTCCGAGCCTGGTCCAGGCCATGGTGCGGAGCGAGAGTGCATGGGAGGCCGTCACCTCCTTCTGCGAAGCGGTAATGCTCGCGAAGGAGGAGGCGGAACGCGTGAGGGAGAGGCAGCCTCACGCCCTCAGTCGCCGCAGGAGACGCCCTGGGCGGCGGGAATTGATAGCCGATTCCCGGCCACCGTAGGCGCGGGCTTGCGGACGGTGAGTAGTGGGTAGCTCGCCGTCCGGTGAGGACCAGGCCCGGGTCGACGGCGCGTTGTGTTCCACGCGCGCCTCAAAGAGATGTCAGCAAAAGATGGGGTCCAATAGGGCCAATGCCGCTGGGGTCGCGGGTTGTTTGAAAAAGATACCGTGGCCCTGGCATAGGCAACTGAAGGAACACGGGTGGGTTTTAGTCAGTAAAAGTCTGACACGCCCTCCCGCTCCACCCAGAGCGGGAGAAGTTATTTGATGATTTCCCATCCACAAAAAAAAAAAAAAAAAAAAAAAAAAAAAAAAAAAAAAAAAAAAAAAAGGCCCTGCGCTAGACGCTTGGTACCACGCTGTTTGACTTATTTGTCACATGTCCGAGCTACGCTTAACTAGCGTAGTTAAGACGAAGCACGAAGCGAAGCTTCTGCCAGCTACGGCTTCGGCCTAAATCAATATAAGGTTTAAGTTCCCGAACGCTTACAACCCGAATCTCTTCAAAGTGAGAGTGAAGAACAGGCTTCTTCTGGGTAAGCTCACTCCAACGTAGACTTTGTCACTGTCACCTCTGACCTAGACTATAGTCAAGACAAGAGCAAACCCATCTCAAATAAAAAAGTTCATAACTCACCGTTGTCAGGTGTCCAGCTGTTTTCACTTGACGAAGTCTGCAATATTATTGCACGGAACTGTTCTACATAATATCATCTCACTCACACTACACTGTCTGCTATAGTTCTTACTCTGTCTAACACTGTTAATCACAGATAGGTTTAGGCACTCATCACTCTTGTTCACTGAAGATCTGGAAAGAGCAAAGAAATTTTTATTTTTTGGTTTATTACAAAAGAATTACTTACTTTTACGTAAAAGTAAACTACGTTTATTTACCAGATTTTTCAATGGTAGGATTAACAACAGTATCTATCTAATTTCATCGTCTGATCTAAACTTAGGTAGTAAGTTTAGATCAGACGATGAAATTAGAAGCTAAAAGCTAATTAAATTAAACTAAAAGCTTCCACAGACAGGCGCGACGGACTCCGGTAGAACTATTTCCATAAAGTTTTCATAGAAATTGTTCCACCAGTCGCGTTGCGCCAGTCTAGCGGTGCCTTAAGGGCGAAGCACCAGGGTAGCCCTCGAAATTCAAATATGCTTACGTTTTTTGCAATTTGCAAGTCAATATTAAGTTGTATATGTTGATTAAAGTATGATTCGCGGCCGTAACAAATATGTATTTACAGAATAATAATCATTAGAATCAGTAATGCCACTCTAAGTTAGTGTAATCCTCAAATGTCAAGATTTCATCAAATTGTCATTCAATAGGATTACTTGGTCTTAAACGTGTTGTGTTGATGACGTAATGATTATAATTCTGTAAATATATACTTGTTACGGTCGCGAATCATAATTTGATCAACATACAACCTAATAGTGATTTTCAAATTGCACAAAACGTAAGAAAATTAGAATTTCGCGGGCCACCATGACGCTTTCACCTTAAGAGTGCCTGTCTACAGAAGCGGAGCGAGGCTGTGGAGCGGAGAAACGGAGAAATATTAACCAATAGGATTGCATAAATCTCAGTTCTGCTCCAGGAGCCAGAATCCTATTGGTTAATATTTCTCCGTTTCACCGCTCCGCAGCCTCGCTCCGCTTCTGTGGACAGGCACCCTTAAGGCGGTTACTTTTTGCAGCGATACAGTAGCACGTTTCACAAACCCGCATTTTTATCGCTACCAAAAAATCGCCGAGTGTAACCGCTCTAAGGATATCCACAAAGCGCGACGATTGTGTTCACAAAACTATTATACAAGAGCCAAACTATATTTTCAAAAACATTTTAAGTAAATATCTCAGCAAGATCTCAAAACTAATTAAAAAAAAAAAAAAACAATCAAAGACAATCAAGACACAAAAAAAAAATATCAACAGGCCCCAATGTGGGAGGCCTTTGCCAGCTGGTGATGAAAAATTAAAACATTTATGTAGGACGTAGGTATAACCAAAACCTCTACCCACATACAACAAGTCAACGATTATTTTAATCAACTTCCTAATAACAAATAAAATTTAAAAATAATATTTCGGTAGCTATGAAAAGCTTCTTTGTTTTCATCTGTTCACGAGGATCGGATATGTTTAATATCTAGGACTAATATTAATGAATCGTGACATTAGATTATTGAGTATGGACATTGTTTTATATTCACAATTTGACATTTAATATTATTATTATCTATTCTTTATTTGACTTAAACGAATGTATGTTTCTGAATCTGAATATTTAAATTGAATTTATATTAGTTCCATTTTTGAGCTGTATGTGTTAATATGACATATTTGCACACCATATGTAATGGTAGAATGTAATTGGGCCACGATACTCTTAATTTCTTCATTGTACCTACATTCTAGCAAATAAATTAATTTGAATTTGAATCGGTACATCCGGCTATGTTGTGCCCGCCAAGAACGCACATTGACGGCTCGTAAGTTACAAAATCGCCTACGGTTGACAACGGCTACTCGTGTCAGTGACCAAACTATCCGGAATCGATTGCACGAAGACCAGCAAACTTCAAAACCATGAGTTGTTCGAATTCCCTTGTCCAGGACTCAACGTGCTCCAGTCAATACTTGGACTGGTCCATGGTGCTTTTCACCGACGAGTACAAAGTAACTTTTTTTAATGACGATCGGCGCATTAGGGTGTGGAAGCCTGCACATGAAGTTGACCGTTTCGGTGGTTCCACGGCAAAGCTGGATTCGTAACTACTCAGTGTTACATAGAGGCAGTCATCAGGCCTCATGTGATCCCATTTGCAGTGCAAATGGGCCCTGGGTTCATCTTGCTGCAGGACAAGGCCCGTTCACACACAGCTCAAGCGACCCAGACTCACATTCAAGTTTTACCGAGGCCAACAAACAGTCTGGACTTGAATTAAATCGAGCACCTGTGGGACCAATTGAAACGAAGGGTAAGTACCAACTAGCCGCGTTTGTCTCGGGGGAACGCAGAGCTAAGAGGCTCATTGGCGACGTAAAACTGGTGGATGCCAAGCTTCATAGCTTGGCTCATCGCCGCAAAGTTGCCTGCTTGTCGGTCTTCTACAGATTGTACTTCGGAGAGTGTGCCCGAGAACTCCACGACCTCATTCCACCGGCCCCCTTCTACCATCGGACATATAGACGCCCTGCCAGTTACAATCCCTACCTGGTTGCTATTTCACCAATTCGTACTAAGCGCTTCCAAATGTCTTTTATAATGCGCACAGCAAAGGAGTGGAACTCTCTGCCTGCGTCTGTGTTTCTGAACGCATACAACCCTAATCTCTTCAAAGTGAGAGTGAACAGGCTTCTTCTGGGTAAGCTCACTCCATCGTCGACTTTGTCTCTGTCACCTCTGACCTAGACTAGAGTCAAGAGCAAACCCATCACAAATAAAAAATAAATAAAAAAAAAGGGTTGGAGAGAGTGACGCAAGAGGTCTGCAACCAGGAGCAACTGATTGACTCTTTGATTATTGCCTGGGATGAGTTTCCAGCTGAAAACGTGAGGCATTTGATCGAGAGCCTGCATTCTAGGCTTCATAGCTAAAAAAAAAAAAAAGGAAAGTGAAGAATCTTTTAATTTTTAGTGACTTCATTATTTGTGTGTTTTATTTAAAATTTAAAGTTCAATAAACATGTTTATTGATAATTTAGGTATTTAAACAGTTATTAGCGTCAACGGTAAACAATAAAATTGTTTTATGTTTACTAAAACTAAACAATTAATTAATTTTGTGATAAATTATCTCTTTGTTCACCAAACGATATTATTTCGGATAGACTTTCTAAAATTAATTTACATTCGGCATTGACTATTTCAAAAATGTCAAAGGTTTTGTAATGCATTTTTTTAAAAGATGTGATAGTGTAAGTGTTCGTTATCACAAAACGATCAAGTCGCTCATATAGCTGTTATTCAAAATATCCTTTAAAAGCAGGCCAAACACGATCTACCTATGCAGGCACAATCGCACCAGCAGGCCTTTGCGGTAGACCGCAACATGGAATAATAAATATTTCAATAAGCTAAATGGAAGCACAGAACCGACTGCTGTGACGTAGCCTGGGAGTGACTTGTCCATAAGTTGACTGAGATAGACGATGCAAGAAAACTCGGAGAGTCACTGATAAAACATAACACACCATTCATCATTCGTAAACCGAGCCTTTTCCTAACTACGAGTATGTTGGAGTTTTACATGGGCGATCTGTGGGCTCAGCATGACCACTTGTCTATCTCTACGAAGAGTAGACAACGGCGCTCAATATTAGTACAAAAAATAAAACTGGGGACAGTGGGCTTAGCATGACCGCTTGTCTATCTCTACGAAGAGTAGACAACCTTTTCGATACAAAGTGAAGTATAAATCCTTACAATTTGTCATTTTGTCTTTCGTTTCTAGCGATCTTTGTCTAGGTCCTTTTTTGTGTAGACTATTTTGGAAGAAAGTTGTCTAAAGACAGTAGAAAACTTTCCACTCGACGGGCGCAAAGTATATACGGTTATCTACAAAATCATTTCTGTTTTCTCTTCTTTGCTTATATCTCGACAACGGTGTGTCCTATCGCAAAAATAATGAAAATTTTGCCCCCCTTTACAATACGCGTAAACCCATAAAGCTCTACATGTAGGTAATAATTTTTCATATTTTCCATACAAAAAGTGAAAAATTCCATATATTCCATATAAAACACGTTGAGAATTGCATCGCCTCCGCAGTTGTATTTATATATTTGTAAAAATTGAGAATTAAACAGAAAAAAAATCCTATGAAAAAATAAATAATTCGAATTATGTAAAAAAGTGAATTTCGTAAAAGTGCAGTTACTTTGACTCTTTCTACTTTGTTGCCGTCGTACTGTCTACACGGTAACGTCATTTTTGTCTACTCTTCCGTCGACGAGACGTTTCTCTACGGTTCTCATGCTAAGCCTGCTGGCCTTCACAACCCAGTAACTGAGGTGTAAGGGTATAGGTAAGACTTAAGAAGACAAAATGTAACATAATCAGGCTATAATCAAATGTTCTCACTGCTGGGAACAGGGCTCGTCTCTATGGGTGAGAGAAGGCTGTAATTCACCACGTGGCGTGGGTCCAATGCAGTTAAGTCACACTGTTGTTCCCCAGAATCGTTCACCATCATGATACCATTTCGCAACAAAATTCTGGTAAGCTTCCAGTCTATACACCAATCTGAACATTAATATTTCTACCACAATCTGACCTCCTTTCAGTCACTCAAAAACCCTGTAAACAGAAAAAATACACTGCGTATACAGCAAAATATTTGTCCCTATAGATTCGACCACTGAATGGAGGATGCGCCCGACCTAATGCTGCATATTTTATGAATACACTAGCTTTTGCCTGCGGCTTCGCCCGCGTGGAGGTCGAAAATTATCCCACGTAAACGTACTACCAGAAAAAAAAAGGATAATTTTTAATTCATATATATGTACTTCCTGAGTTTATCTTGGACATTACTGTCGAAGCCTGGACTTATACAGGCTTATTTGTAAAACACCAGCAACCTCTTAAGGGGTGTCATTGTACTCATCATTATGAACAACAAAAAAATCAGCTGTTCATTACATTTATGTTCGTTTATTTCGTCAAAATGTACTGAACTGCTGATTGTTTTTCGCGATTTCAGGTTTGGTCCCATAGTAAAAGTTGTTCATAATGATGAGTACAATGACCCCTTAAGAGGTTGCTGGTGTTTTACAAATAACCCTATATAATCAAGTATATATAGTTAATAAAGTCTGAAATCGCCAACCTATCTTGAGCAAGCGTGATCTTGCTCGTACCTTCTCTGTATGAGAAGAGGCCTTTGCCCTACAGTGAGATAATATTATGTAGGTATTATTATTTATTATGTCCTGGCCCGGGTCATTTGTGTGCCAAATATCATCCAAATCCGTTCAACTGTTACGGCGTGAAATGGTAACAGACAGACAGGCAGATAAAGAGTTACTTTCGCATTTTACCTAATATTAGAATGGATATGAATTTACATACTTGGACACGATCCAAATATTTTGATATAGACTCTGCGAAATATGTTTTATAATAAGCTATTCGATTTATGTTAGGACTGCGTGTTTTTGTTTTGTTTACAAACAGAATTTCAACTCTACTAAAGCACAGATTAACAGATCTTGCACTCCGCAAAATCATTTAAATAAAAGCGACTCTTGGAACGACACAACAAACTGCAATTCAGTTCGCACAAAGCTTATTACCTACAAGTTATATTTACCTACAAGTTGCCTCTCTTTCTATCGTGTAAGTTTTATTCCTTTTGACCACGTTAGGGTACTTAGGATTGCTGCCGCCTGCGGACGGTACTTTAATTTTTTAGTCTCCATTATTTATTAATATGTATGTCTCGCTGAGCGCGTATAGCTGTAGACCCTAGTCAACACTGTGTTGTCGCGAGCTGTAGGTAGTTATCTCGAGCGGAATGTAACAGTGCAATGGCACTGACTAAAGGCTCTTATTTTCGTTTTGGTGGACCTATTAAAATAACAATTTAAGATTGTTATTTTAATAGGTGAAATTCGGGTGTTAGCACCCGAATTTATATTGAATATTTAGTCAAAGGTGTATTACAGTACACCCTGGTTTCGTCATCGCGGCAGACCCCGCCGAGGATGCAGGGACGAGAATGACTCCTACCGAAAATACTGTCTTCCATTATAGATGAGGACAGAAGTGTGTGGGGGAAGGGAGGAATTTTGCCCTGAAATGGGACGATACAGAGGCTAGATAGATGGTAATAGGGCCCAAATCCAATGTCAGAAGGCTGTCGATGGCAAAAATAACAAGAAAAGACTATTATACTCGTGGCTAAGTAATAACAGCCGCACGGGTCGGTGCATGAGGTTAAACTACGCTTGCCAGGGTTGGTCCGTAGATAGGTGACCATCTCTACATACCGGGACTCCTCCGTGCCTCGAAAAGCACGTTAAGCCGTTGGTCCTGGCTGTCATTCGTGGATCTTTGACAGTCGTTACGGGTCGTCCGAAGCTCGAAAGTCTGACAACCAGTCTTACCAAGAGGACACCTCTTGGTAAGACTGGTTGTCAGACTTTTATACTATTACCCAATAACTGGGTTGTGGAAGGTCAGATGGGCAGTCGCTCCATGTCATATACTGGTATTCAGATGCATACGGTTAGACTGGAAGCCGACCCCAACATAGTTGGGAAAAGGCTAGGCAGATTCATTTGATCTATACAAAACTACGCAGCAGGTAGCTTCAAGAGATTCTGATAGCAGAAATTATGATCGATGCATTCGATCATTTATACTTAACCCTGTCCATTTAATCTTTTGAACCCAAAATAAACTATAAAATAGGAGTTAATCATCATTAATCTCAATAATGTACTATTTGATAATACACTTCGTAGTCTTGCGTCTAAATAACTAAAGCTGTCTACAGAAGAGGCTTACGAAACGGAGTCTAGTGCCTGGCTAAATAAAAAATCGTACTTTTACGTAGTGAAAATACAATAATCCCATTTCTGGAATTTTGAATAGGTGACTTGCTTTTCAATGTTTTGAAGACAAATAAGAGACTAAACTCGCCACAAAATAATAGGTCCGTTTTGACAGCCCATATCGTTTCATATGCCAAAGAGAGACAAACATAGCGGGACAAAGAGGGACACCCTCATGTCAAATCGGACCTATTATTTTGTGACGAGTTTAGCGAAAAATATATTTTTATTTTGTTATTATCTCTAGATAAGTTCCGGTTAATTTATCCTGCAAATACAATGCAAAAACAAGTCCTTAGAGTTGCAAAACCACAACCGAATTGAAAACCTACACCTACCTTTTTCTAGTTAGTTCAAAAATACCACAGGTTAATACACTTCATGAACATACACAAACAATTAAGTACTAAGCATGTATCCGCCTATAAAACTTTTAAGAATTTGTATGATCCTTTCCTACAAACAAACCATGCAAATGGTTTTGTGAGGCATAGTTTTCAAGATAAAGATTATTGTAAACTCCTTAACACATTATCTGCTTAATTCTTTATGCAAACGCTTCTTTATGCCCTTACCGACCCTTATTTTACGATATACCAGTATTTTACATGGAGCGACTGCCTATCTGACCTCCAACAGTTCCACAACCCAGTTTTTTTTTATTCATTCCAAAACAGGTGTAAACAAAAAAAAAAAATAAACAAACAATGTCTGCCAAACTGCATAGGTAGCAGTTTGTCGGTTTGTTTACTGGGTAACATGATACCCCTTGGTTGTCAGACTTTAGGGCTTCTGACAACCCGTAACGACTGTCAAAGATTCACAAATGACAACCGGGACCAACGGCTCAACGTGCTATCCGAGACACGGAGGAGTCTCGGTATGTAAAAGCCGCGGCAAGATCGACCCGTGCGGCTGATATTACATAGAGGCCATAAATCTCAGCAGAAAAACAACACAGCTATAAGTAATCAACAACTCAAATGGCCCATACAAAATACAAACGCGCCATTGCAACCGACCTAACACATCCAAAAATAAAGCCACTCCAGTAACTAGGTAACTTGTTATTTACGAGAACTATTTTAAGAACACTTTGATCTATTTTATTTACCTTCTGTCTATGAAATATGCTACACCAATACTCGGGGGAGTACAGTTCTTGGTAGAGTTATGCTAGCTAGTATACTTGCACGTCTGAGGAGCTCTAAGCTAAGTAATAAAAGCCGCACGAGTCGATTATGCTACGCTTGTCGCGGACAGTTCGTGGATATCCATGCATATCGAGACTCTTCTGTGCCTCGGAAAGCACGTTAAACCGTTGGAAACGGCTGTCATTCGTAGACCTGAGAGTCATCACGGGTAGTTAGAAGCCCCGAAAGTCTGACAACCAGTCTTACCTCTTGGTAAGACTGGTTGTGTGTTGTAAATTCTAGTATTCAGCTGCATCCGGTTGGACTGAACGCTGACCCGAACGTAGTTGGGAAACCCGTAACGGCTGTCAAAGATCTACGAATGACAGCCGGGACCAATGGCTTAACGTGCTTTCCGAGGCATGAAAGGGTCTCAATAATATCATGTAAGGGATGGACCCATCCACCAACCGACCGCGGCAAGCGTAGCTGAACCTTCGATCGACCCGCGCGGCTGTTATCATTTAGCCACGAACCCCTTCTTTCGAACTTTCCCATCTTGTCTCACAGATGGGCTCGGTAACTAATGTAGAGTACCCCGAACAAACAGGTCGGTTAGGTTGGAACTGTGATCAACCAACTACATCAAAATTGGTCGCACTCGCAGTTCTTTGACTATCTAGTATTTTAGGACCCCAAAATAGGAATCATTTGAGGTTCACAGAAAGAGGCGCAATCATTATATTAGAGTGTTCAATAATATTTTTAGGAGCGCCTTTCTTTTTTTCCGGGATCATCTTTCACACAATGCATCCATCGTCTCTTTAGCGATCATGCAGTAAGTATCTCACATTTATTTACAACAACAATAAAGGCCAATTGATCTTCAAGTCGACATGACGTATGTCAGGTTAATAGGTAGTTCTCTCAATGATAAAATTACTTGATCACGCTGCCCACGCATTACGTCAGAGTTGAGGTTATCAGTGTTTGATGCTGATCTAGCGCGGTCCTTGAGCTACAATATAGGTCATTTAGTGCGTACCTAGATTAAAACCATTCCCAACTCGATATCAAGACCCGATTGTCTACAATTTGCCTATAGTGTATTTTGACTTATCTCGGCCACATAATGCAAAGAGTAATAGCAGTCTTGAAAAGCATAATAATATATTGTTGGCAATACCGAAGGAAAGAGAGCACGAGGCCAGTCGCTAACACAATGGTCCGACCAAGTAAAATAAGCTACGTCCTCAAGCAACTTTCAGCAGGTGGTGATGACAACTTTAGACAGAGTAGAGTAGGAAGCAGACTGTCCGCTTAAAGGGGCCCAGTGACTACGATCCTCAATAATGAAGGACATATTGAAGCAAAAGATTAAAACCCAGTCTTTTCGGGTAATCGGGTTCTAACCTAAACTAACAAGAGGCAAAGTATACGGTAGTCAGAAGTACGGTCTCCGTCAAGTAACAAATACCTAGTATCAAATGAGATGTTTCAAAATGGGCCAGGTCTGTGTACACTACCTCAAAGAAAAAGAGAAAAATCCGTAGAGTTCGGGAAAAATACAGATAATTCATTTAAATGTATACTGTTGTGGTTGAGAATCGATATTTATCAATTCTTTTTATCGACTTTCAACATGGCGTCTCACCGATTTAGTTACTCTCTGTGCATAAAAATAATGACAGTAAACCAGAGATCGAACAACGATCATAGAAAGAGGACTGTCACAACAATGTCACTTCAGTCCCCTTCTTGAGTATTAAACATGTCAAAGGTCATTAATCAATCAAAATGACAGCTTACCGCCATGACGGGTTTTTGTTGTATGTTGCAATTTCAAGTGTAATTAATTGTGGTTTACCAGCAAACAAAGCCATTTTAAAGTAATTGGACAGTTGAGAACTATTTAAAATGTATTTCCCTATTTTTATGTATAGTGTACACCTGGCCCAAGGTCCATACATTTTGGAACATCTCCTTTGAACAAAATTAACAAATGTTTGGCCAAGGTTGGCCAATACGGTCAATATTGCCCAAGAAGCAAACAGAAACGGAACAAAACGACATATGTGGCAAGGCAATAACGGGGAAAAAGTACTTTATTTATTGCCCCTTAAGGGAGATTTTACATAAATGTTATATTTTAACCTATGTCTTTTCATTTCTAAGGAGTAATTAATTGCTTTGTTCGTTTTTTGTGACGAATGATTGTAAGTATAGGATAATGTTTAAAAAAATTGTGACTTATTACTAAGTACCAAAGTTGTAATTCGGTTGAACTTTGAACTGTTTTGAAACTTTTGTCTCAGTTCGTTAGTAAACAAATGTAGCTGTTTATGTTTATAGGGTGACTGGTAATTAGTGACCGATACTCAAACACACGATTGTACTCATGATAGTAAAAGTTACTATAGGACCAAACCTAAATTCGCGAAAAAAAAAATTCAGCTGTCCCATACATTCATGTTGGCATAACTCGTCGAAATGGAGCAGCTGATTTTTTTTTCGCGATTTCAGGTTTGGTCCCATAGTAAAAGTTGTTTATTATCCCGGTTACAATCACGTGTTTAAGTATCGGTCACTAATCACCAGTATTCACGCGGACAGCATTCAGCTTTGACTTTGACACGACGTGACCCGTTATCTAGTTGGTATTGTTGATCCAGAGTTAAAAGGCTAGGCAGTTAACTGAAAGGCTAATTAAGAGCTACATACATAGTAAATACACGAGGTATGACGATAGAATCATCCAGTGTCTTCGCAAATATAATAAATTGTATAACACTACCACATATTTCAACCGTTCTTTGTAAAAACAACTTCATTCGATGGAACTGTATTCAATGAGTAATAATGTATGAATCATCATGAGCAGTGCATAAATATAATGCCGTTTTAGATCAACCCGAAGGATATATAGAGAATTCTGATTCTTCGCTCCTTTTATGACGGCGAGAATTATTTTGAGAAGAGTCATCATCATCTGCCCAGCCTTTCCCTAACATGTTGGGGTCCGCTTCCAGTCTAATCGGATGCAGCTGAATACCAGTATTTTACATGGAGCGACTGCCTATCTAACCCCTACAACCCAGTTACTGGGTAATACAATACCTCTTGGTAAGACTGGTTGTCAGACTTTCGGGCTTGCTAGTTCTGACTACCCGTAACGACTGTCAAAGATGTACTAAATGTCCGTTTCTCATGACGTAATTAAAATATTCGGTAACCAGAAAGGCGGTAAGCGGGACTTGCTTCCCGGGGATCGCCTCTCAATGGCAAGCAACATCGTGGCAGACCCAGATGGAGACAGCGGGATGAGCAGCACCCTAATTGCGTAACACACTCAATCACAATCTGGGGCTTCAGAAGGAAATTTCCTAGCCCATTAGTAAGTTAGTAATTTATTTCAAAACTTTAGCGTTCGTTACATCAATGAGGTCTCGACCTCTGAACTAGGGCATCCTGTATGACGGGGGTCGAGGTTTCTCCAGTTACATGGTTCAGTATACGTATATATATGGGCTTAGTTTAGATACAATTTATACTTCATTGTTACTATACTTCATAGGTTTGAAAAATTCGTTTGCTCAGCAACGTACAGTAATCCCTATCCTTTTCCCGGGTTGAACTGAGAGCGACCGCCAACTTGCACCATCTTGCGCATGATATTTTCCCAAACAACTGATACCTTAATTTTGCATTCTGCGCATCGGCTCGCACCTACGTGCAACCCGGCCAAAAAGATTGGGGACTACTGTACATAACGCAATGAACGTGGCTGAACTGTCAAAATGAATGGCATTGCGATCGATTGCCATTATGTGTGTTACGAAATTACCTCGCTGGACTATTTTAGCAAAAACTGGTCCTTGTTAGGTCTGGATAGAGAGGTGAGAGGAGGCATTTGCCAACACAAAAAGTATAGTACAAGAATGGGTGATAACAGTTTAATGTCATTAGCATAAAGGATCGCTATTCCCTTGTCATAATATTAGTCATCAGCTACAAACAGACCTCAGCCGTGCGCCTAACAGCTGTATTTTATTTATTTTAAACGACAATTTATATACAAATGAGTCATTGTTGTATGATGGCCAAGTGGTACTTGTCAAGCTATGTCACTGAATTACGGCAGAAGACCAACTTCATACAAGAAACTAAGGAAGGGTAAAGTAAATGGAACTTGATATTGATAGATGGAGAAGGAGAGGAAAGTTGACCCCGCTGAACATGGGACAAGGGCAGGAAGATGATGGGAATGCTTAGAGTTTTCTGGTTTTTCTCGACGAACTTATGACAAAAGGCTATCATGGTTTTGGTTAGTACTACTTTGATGGCCTTAGCACATCTCCGCGAAACCGCATGATGTTTCACTGATGTTCCGCTGCTCGAGTACCTAGCGGAACATCATGCGCGTCAGTTGAATTGAACCACTGCTGCTATAGTTTCACGACGGTGTGCTAGGGGCCTCAGATCCATCTGACCTCACTAAAATCCGTTCCGTGTGAGGCTGTGTTATGCAAACACTCCCAAAAGTGATTCGTTTTAAGTAAACTGATGAGATTGTTTTGTGATATAATAATGATAGTGCACGCATCCAGTCAGATCGTATGTTAGTCTGTCCAGAGTAATCACCCCATGAATGGTGGCCATAGCAACCAGCCGCTTCGAAATGTGTAATGAGGGGGCTAGACAGACTGACCAGCTAAAATAGGGTTTCGGGATAGACTGGATGCTAGATGAAAATCGGGTGATCTGGCTTGGGAGAACCTGGTGTCTTAACTGAACATACGATAGTCTGTTTGTTGTCTTGTAACTTCTGAATTTATCTTCCATGGTGACATTCATTAATACTTTCATTGCTTCCAGGGTCAATAGCAGTCGCCTACACTCCTTTATTGACGATTTAATTAAAACTATTGTTTCATAATGGTTGATACCGCGCTGAAAGTTTTTTTTTTTTGTTTTATGTGTAGGGATCGAAGCTCGTTCCTCCTCTGTATGAGAAGAGGCTTTTTTTACAGTGGGAAGGTTATCGAAAGGCTTGATATTATAAAGCCGTGGATGACACAAGCGATTTTACTTTTACGATATTGCTGTTGAGCAACATGACTATCTCAAGATTTTTGGCAATCACTCCATGTAAAATACTGGTATTCAGCTGCATTCGAGACTGGAAGCCTACCCAAACATAGTAAGGGAAAGGCTAGGTAAGGTTAGGGTAAGGCTAGGGATGACTGTTTCAAGTATGTATGAGGAAGTATCGAGAGTGTATACCTTTATTTTTTTTATTTGTGATGGGTTTGCTCTTGACTCTAGTCTAGGTCAGAGGTGACAGAGACAAACTCGACGATGCGATGGAGTGAGCTTACCCAGAAGAAGTGTTTATGTTGTAATTCCTCCATCTTTTAATTCATCGACCGATTTTCACCAATGAGTGTTATTCAAAAGTAAAAACATAACCCATCCTTGGCAGTCGGGTAAAATTAATCTGCACGTGTGCTATGTTTTCTTCACTGCTACATTCGATAGGTATATGTATATTTTGTAGAACAGTTGATAATAGGTAAGTTAAGCTTTTTCAATTCGACATGTACAGAATATCTAAAGTAGGTGATGGTAAGCTCCCCACAAAGCTACTCAGGTGAAAATAATCCTAATCCAATTACGTATTTCGCTGCTACACAATAGTTACCGTATGTTATGTAAATTGACAGAATTCTTCGCCGAATTCCTGATAAACAAATACCCCATTCAAGTAGCTTTAAAAATGCTAAAAGTAATGAGGAAACCATGCTTTAAAACGCGAACAAAATCGCGTGCAAACTAAGCTAAGCGGCTACACACGGAGACTTTACAGCGATAAAGAACTTTTTAGTAAAAAATAAAACCGACTTCCAAAACAAAACACTACAAAGTGAAAGTGTTTTGTTTTGGAAGTCGGTTTTATTTTTTGCTAAAAAGTTTTTATTTTTTACTTTTTAGTTGTGGTACCTACCCTACACAAATTCGAATACCACTACCTGCTATGTAAATAACAGTTATAGGAAGTTATTCAAACATCATCCAGATAAACTAAGTGGGAAAATACGCATTGTTGAAGATAACTCAAAAAACTACCCAAGCAAAGTTAATAAAATTTATATGGGACCACCTTGGAAGTACACTCTTTCAAACAAAAAAAGAAATTTCTAAATCGGTCCATCCGTCTTTGAGTAATCGCGTAACAAACATACAAAAAAACATAGACGAATTGAAAACCTACTCCTTTTTGAAGTCGGTTAAAAAACCTCGCGTTCATTGACTGTCATTTGTAGATCGTCGTGACAGTCGTTACAAGTCCAAATCTGACAAGCAGTCTTGCCCAGTAACTATCGTCGCTCAGTCGCTCCATGTAATACTGGTATTCAGCTACATCCGGTTAGACTACAAGACGACCCCAACATAGTTGGAAAAGACTAGGCAGATTGATTGTCAAACGCATGAATGCATCACGAGTTAACGACATTGGCAGTAATGCAAGGGAAGGTAAAGGTTAGCGATTGTATTCGATGCAGTTTCCGCGAGTTAATGACGACGGGGTTAACGAGATTATGTGATGTATCAAGCAATTTACAGATTGAGTGAGTGATACGTTAGTGGTTCCGTATATAAATATAATAGCCTCCACGAATGGCGCTACTTATGGCATCTGTCGGTAGGTCATATTTCAGGGTCCCATATAAATAGCACTTGCAACCACTAGACCAACGATGCAGTCAAACGTGATGTGCCACGGTCGCATATTGTGAGTTTGAACATGGTACTGTAAAAAAAAAAAACTCAAATTCTAACAACACCTAAGGAACCCTAAAATTAATTAACATTTCGTTCCACATATTTTTTTCACAAGCTTTCTTAAATCCCCATAGTAAGTATTAATAATTGTGAGAAAATAGGTACTTCCTATGTTGACATTTACAGATTGCATCTGTATTGTTTGTGGTGTTTCATGGGATCAGGAGAATTAAGTGGTGTTTATAATGGTGATACCATAGATTATATCAGTATTCTTTAGTAATTGGATTTAATAGATCAGATGGCTGTAGGGTATTCGTGGATGGGTCCATCACATATCGAGACGCCTCAGTGCCTCGGAAAGTACGTTAAGCCATTGGTTCCGGGATGTTATTCGTACATCTTTGAGTCGTTACGGGTAGTCAGAAGCCCAAAGGTCGGACAACCAGTCTTACCAAGTGGTATCGTATTACCTAGTAACTGGGTTGTGGAGGTCAGATAGGCAGTCGCTCCATGTTGGAGTCGGCTTACAGTCTACCTGGATGTAACTGAATACCAGTATTTTACATGGAGCGACTGCCTCTCTGACCACAACCCAGTTACTGGGTAACACGATACTCCTCGGTCAGACTGTTTTATTTTTAACAAACTTCTTATTAACACAGAATCCATACCTATAAATGCGAAAGTAACTGTCTGCCTGTTTGATACCGTTTTACGTTTTAACGGCTGCACGGATTTCGATGTAATTTGGCACACAGGTAGTCCATGACCTGTATTAGGACATGGAATCCTTTTTATCTCGGTAGTTCAAGAACTCCACGACCTCATTCCACCGGCCCCCTTCTACCATCGGACGTCTAGGCGCACTGCCAGTTACCATCCCTACCTAGTTGCTACTCCACCAATTCGCACTAAGCGTTTCCAAATGTCTTTTATAATGCGCACAGCAAAAGAGTGGAACTCACTACCTGCGTCTGTTTCCGAGCGCATACAACCCTAATCTCTTCAAAGTGAGCGTGAACAGGCTTCTTCTGGGTAAGCTCACTCCATCGTCGACTCTGTCTCTGTCGCCTCCGACCTAGACTAGAGTCAAGAGCAAACCCATCTTAAATAAAAAAGTTCGTTCCAGTAGGATAATTTTCGAAATCCACGCGGGCGATCCGCGGGCGAAACACACACATATCCGGCATGGTATTGGTCATTGGTCTTAAGGTCACCTGGGATGACGAAATTAGCAAACCAACATTATCCTAGTCCTACTAACCCTTTCATCATCATCTGTCTAGCCTTTTCCTAACTATGTAGGAGTGAGCTTACAGTCTAAATGGATGCAGCCTGTATTTTCCGAAGGATTGGCAGAGGTGTGTTATATATCGCAGGCAGGGCAGCGAGCTTATCTAGTTTAACTTAAGGGGGAAGCTCAAGGTAGCCCGCGAAATTCAAATTTTCTTACGTTTTTTTGCAATTTGCAAGTCTGTATGTAGATTAAAGTATGATTCGCGGCCGTAACATATATTACGTATTTACAAAAGTATTATAATTAAAATCAGTAATACAACTCCTTAAGCTAGTATAATCCTAATTTCAAGATTTCATGAAATAGTCATTCATTAGGATTATATGAACTTACGAGAGTTGTATTGATGATTTTAATTATTAGAATTCTATAAATACAGACTTTTTACAGTCGCGAATCATATTCAGATCAACATGCAACCTGATACCGACCTGCCAGTTGCAAAAGTTTGACAAGCCAGTTGGCGTGGTTGGTTAAGATACCACCTATCATGCCGCAGGTCGTGGGTTCGATTCCCATCCAGAACAAACATTTGTGTGCATGAACATGTCTGTTTGTTCTGAGTCTGGGTGTAATTATCTATATAAGTATGTATTTACAAAAAAAAAAGTAGTGTATGTAGTATATCAGTTATCTGGTTTCCATAGTACAAGCTCTGCTTAGTTTGGGACCAGATGACCGTGTGTGAAAATGTCCCAGGACATTATTATAAAAAAAAAAAAAAAACGTAAGAAAATTTGAATTTCGCGGGCTACCTGGAGCTTTCGCCTTAATGAATGCACAAGCACAGCACACATTAATCAGGTCAATAGGTTGCAGTGACAAAGCCACAGGGTATGTGTTTATTAGTTATTTTTCCCTGAGGTGACTCTTAGAAGTACATATTATTATATGTATGTATATTATATTATGGAATTATAATCGAATGACTTACTTCAACGAACAATCTTTTATGTTTTCAATTTTCATACATTCTTGGATAGGTATATTAAGTAAGCTAACTTTTGCCAGCGGCTTCGCCCGCGTGGTGGTCGGGAATTAACCCACGGAAACGTACTACAGGAATAAGAAGTTGTGTCAAATTGTGCACAACGTGTCGTGTCGTGAATTAAAATACTATCTCGAACTTGAATTCATGCAATCTTAGTACTTTTTGTTAAGTTACAGAGGTCCAGAGGTATTTCTTTTCGACTTACTAGGTATTTTTATAGGTACGACGGCCAGCACATCAAGCTATCCGAAACTGTCAAATAATTTTCCCAATCAACCTTGAACCTAAAGCTTTAGCAATAAAGTTGAAAATCTATTAAAGAAATTTGACAGATTGTAGTACCTTGATGTGGGCGTATATACCATTTTTCCCATTTTTAGGGTTCCGTACCTCAAAAGGAATAAACGGAACCCTTATAGGATCTGGTCTGTGAGTATGTCCGTATGTCACAGGCAATTTGCTGCAAATCTAATGGACCAATTAAGTTGAAATTTGGTACACATATGAATTTCTGTGACCCAAACTCAGACGTGTAAAATAAATAACGGAATTTTGAATATGGGGGTCACTTTTGGGGAGCAAATAAGAAAATAAAATAAAAAAAGTTTTGCAAATTGTACCGTGTGATAAAATTACAAAAATTAATCTTTCTTTTTTAATATTAGATTTTGAATTATTAAAAATTTTGTACCCCCAATAATAGCTTTTCTCAAATATCTTCCATGTATGTGTAGACAGCGATCAGTTACACTTTTATTATTATGTATAGATAAGGACTACAATACTACTATGTAAGTACTTACAATAGTTTGATATTTCTTGGTCATTCATCAAGTGAAGGGATAAATTATAGAACAATTTTCTGTACTACCACACTGTTCACTTTTGCCCAAGAAGAGTTGTACATTCATGACCAAATCTTAGAATTGATCATTTCATGAAAGGTTCACTCATTTCAAGAAATGGTTGTGATTCATGAAATGCCCAGCTAAAATTGACCACATTGTTTAAATGATAATGATAACATAATGATAATATCCTAGGAAATTTCACACACGGTCATCTGATCCCAAACTAAGCAGAGCTTGTACTACAGAAACCAGATAACTGATATACTACATACACTACTTACTTTTATAGATAATTACACCCAGACTCAGAACAAACAGACATGTTCATGCACACAAATGTTTGTCCTGGATGGGAATCAAACCCACGACCTGCGGCATGATAGGTGGTATCTTAACCAACCACATCAGCTGGCCTGCCCGCTAAATGTCTAAGTCAGTTGACGATTGGCCATATCATAAAACATAACTATTAGATCACTAATGTTTGGCCACAGCATGAAGTAGTTGTGTGGTTAACTGTTCATACTGTCAAATGTTGAGTATTTAATAATCTGGCCAGACCACATCATGATGTGACCAGCGGTCAATGTTCTATTTCATGAAATGACCAAACACTTCATGAAATTATCATTATATTTGAGGCCTGTGCAATAGGGGGCGAGCCTATTGCCATCAATCAGGCATGAATGCAGACTCCGTGGAGCTATTGAGAAATTCCATCTTTACTGGTTATTGAAAGCCTAATGAATATAATCTGTTACCTATAACACCTAGTATGATTCAATTACAACAGTGAATCACGAGATTTCACAGCGAATTTCAAACATGGATGTTGTAGCCAATCTTGATTGCAATCTATGTTTAAAAATACATAATAACAATACAGATTGATTGTTTCTGTTTACCCTTTTATAGACAACCTAGATTAAGAGATCGAGAGAAATCAGTCTTTCCGAAACTTGGGACTTTATTTGAAGGACAGGAGGTCGGAGGTATCCGCTGGATGCGAGAAGCACAGTACCAGTCGATATGGCGACGCTTGAGAGAGTCCTATGTCGGTATGTCAGTAGACAGCTGAAATTATGATGATGAAGTAAGTAGTATAAGTACCTATTAAGTAAGAATTAACCTTTAGGTTATCTTAAAATAGCACTTGATACACGCAAGCTGATATCATGAATAGATATGCAAATACAGTTTAACACATTCACTGTCCATGGCCCACAAGTGGGTAATTTTGTGTTGGAATGAGACATCCGTGCCATACATGTGGGTCACTGCAAATTTCATACATAATGGATTCTTGCTTCGTGGACATAAAATAAACATACTAGTATTGTGCATGAACGTATGAGCAATTATGTAGGTAAAATAATAAAAAAGCAATGAGCCATCGATTTTTTTTAAATTTATTTATGACTTACACAAAGCTTGGAAAATTGAAATTTAAAAGGGTTCCTTCAACTTTTATGGCCTATAAGAACCTGAAGTGGTGTAAAGGCAAGTACCTCAGTACATGTGAACGAATTTGGATGTGAGAGCTACTTTCGACATTTTTGTCATGTTAACATTTAAATAATAATATTTACATTAAAGCCTGGGAGAGGTCTATGTCCATCAGTAGCCTGTGATAGGTTGTGTTGATTGTATTTATGAGATCATTTCTGACATAACTATCCCAGGGAGTAAAATCATCATATGCATAGCCTTTTCTCAACTAGGTATGTAGGAGTCGGCTTCCAATTGTACCGGATGCAGCTGAATACCAGTATTTTACATGGAGTGACTGCCTATCTGACCTCCACGACCCCATGTTATGAGGTTTATGTAACCTTGAGTAAGGTTACATAAACCTAAGTTTAGCTATTTTTCCAATTTGGCATGTGACCTCTAACCTAACCTGTTGTGACTGAATTTGATATTTGACCTTAAATATGATTTCCTTCTTAGTCTATAACCCTGAAAATGGCACTTTCAAGGCTAAATGATATCCGGTTATATCATCATATAGTCATCAGCTCTAGGCTTGCCGGGGTCAGTCCATGGATGGGATCATCTTTATATACCGAGGATTCTCCGTGCCTCGGAAAGCATGTTTGGCTGTTGGTCCCTGCTGTATATTCGTGGATCTTTGACAGTTGTGACGGGTCGTCAGAAGCCCGAAAGGGGGTGCAAGTCCAAGGGGTATCGGGGGGGGGGGGGGGGGTGGCTGTGGTTTGTCAAATAGGCAGCCACTCTATGTAAAATACTGGTTTTCAGCTGCATCTGGTTAGACTGAAAGCCGACCCCAACATAGTTGGGAATAGGCTAGGCAGATGATGATGTTGACCCAATGTAATGTGGGCAAAACCAATAAATTTTAATATTTAAGTCGCTAATGAAGGGAAACCTGCTTTTATCCCTAAAGCGCAAACTCATCGACATTTGCATTGTGCTCATCCTAACCTACGGTACTCAAACTTGATCCCTAAACGAGTCTCATAGTCCAAACTCAAGGTTTGCTAAAGGGCGATGGAGCATAGCGTATTGTGTATTAAGCTCAGAGACCGAATACGTAATACCACAATACGCTCCAAAAAAGGAATCACCGATGAGGGCAACAAGTCTGCTAGGCTGAAGTGGGATTCGGCGGGCCAAGTATGTAGGATGCATCGAGACAAATGGGCCGGTCGTCACGCAGTGGGACCCAGAAGACGGGCGCCATCGCCGAGGGAGGCCACGCTGGGTGGAAACGCTGGCGTGATGACTTAACGTTAATGGGGGATTGGCCGGAGATGGCAACACACAGGGAAGAGTGGAAAGCTGTGGGGGAGACCTTAGCCCAGCAGTGGGACAATACAGGTTGATAAACAAAAATCTATGTTAACAGACTTCTTGTAGGTCTATGAAATAGCAGCAGTAAGTACTGTTTTTAAGGTTACCTTCGAATTATGAAAAAGACATTGATTATATTGTACTGAAAGAACAAAAACATTTACTCCTCTGTCCATTACCTTGAATGACTTACATATATTAATATTAAATATGAATGAATCATAATAAAAAAACATGTCACTTGCCCTATGAATAGATAACTTGAACGAAACGTGTAAGCATGTTAAGAATTCAACCATGGAATTTATTTTATCGTCTAAAGAAATGACATTTTGAAAAGGTCAAATCTTTACTTTATATTACAGCATTATTTTATTTTATTTTATTTTATCGCTCTCTTTACGAAAACGCGGCGAATACGTTGCGCACACGGAGCAAGCGCGCTAAACAATCGCCTCGCTGGAAACGCTCGTAAATCGCCAGTGTGATAAAGGCCCTTATTACTCATGCTACAACTTCATTAAGTATTTTCTAACTTCCTTGTGACCTATGACTTTGCCTGAGCGTAGTTTTTAGTTTTCTACACTAAAACATATCATGCTGAAGGGTAGGAGAGCCCCTATTCCAATTTATTCATGGTTGTTTGTTTGTTTTCTTACATACATCTCATCTCATCATTCCCATCCAGGACAAACATTTGTGTGCATGAACATGTCTGTTTGTTCTAAGTCTGGGTGTAATTATCTATATAAGTATGTATTTACAAAAAAAAAGTAGTGTATATAGTATATCAGTTATCTGGTTTCCATAGTAGCTCTGCTTAGTTTGGGATCAGATGACTGTGTGTGAAAAACGTCCCAGGATATTATTATTATTATATTTTTACATTGCTCTCAAACAATCATCACAAATCATGTAACCAGTGTTTCATAAAAACGTGTCTATGGGATCTACACTATGGAACGGGCAGCTATCTTCAACTTCAACTGACTGATTCCTCGACAATTCATGTCAATGTAAAAATTTCATTGAAATGAATGCTTTAACTTCCAACTTCCTAGCCAGTGTATCTTATAAGGTAATGCTTACCTTAGTAATCTTTATCTCAACCTACATTTTATACTTAACATACATTCAAGCTAACTATAACTTCAATAAAACCTTGTCTTTACTTATAAATAGAAAACAAAGCCTACACATAAGGCAAACATATGAAATAACATTATTATCTAAATATGACATTCTTTCAATATCAGATAACACAAATTTGATAAAGATTAAGACACAAACATAAATAATGTTTTAAAATTATCTATTTCAAGTTCATTGGTTATTCAAGTTTAACTTTTGTTATGACAGTTATCTTTGCAAAAACTAAATAATAATAATAATAACCTGGGAAATTATTCAGACACGGTCATCTGATCCCAAACTAAGCAGAGCTTGTACTATGGAAACCAGATAACTGATATACTACAAATACTACTTTTTTTTTGTAAATACATAGTTATATAGATAATTACACCCAGACTCAGGACAAACAGACATGTTCACAAATGTTTGTTCTGGATGGGAATCGAACCCACGACCTGCGACATGATAGGTGGTATCTTAACCAACCACGCCAACTGGTTTGCCCTCCCCCAAACTTAGTTTGCCCTATGTTAAATCTTTGTTTACTCCATAGTAATAGTTTACTTAACCATAATAGTTATTATGGCTAAGTAATAACAGCTACACAGCTTTCGGAAGTTGGTCCTTGGACATCCATCCATTACACTAACTCCCTACATGCCTTGTAAAGTGTGTTGAATTAATTGTGGCTGTCATTCATAGATCTTTGACAGCTGTGACAGGTAGCTAGAAGCCCGAAAGACAGACAGCCAGGTTTACCAAGGGATAGGTACTGTCTTACACAGTAACTGGGTTGTGTCAGTAAGATAGACATATACTATTAGTGTCCTAGGTCCAGGTAGTCCTCTGGTTATAACTTGCATACACCCCATACTTCTCCAAGAGGCTAGGCAGAGAGCTTTTAGATGTGAAAATTATGTGTCAGACTCACATGACTAGCTTCTGCCCACGATTTCGTCCATGTGAAATTTCTTGTCCCCCAATCCACCCCATTGCATTGTGTGCACATGCTGTTACTTTGTTTTTGGTTAGTGTTCTTTAATTATGAATTATTGATATCATTATATTGGAAACACTAATCCATCTACTAAGTAAGGTGATTTAGTACCTGCCCAGACAAGTTTGGTTTTCAGTTTAGCAAATATAGGTACAAAATATTAATCACAACCACTGACAACCAGTCTTTCTAAGATATTCTGTTACCCAGTACCTGGGTTGTCGAGGTACATGGGTGTCACTCCATGTAAAAAAACTGGTATTCAGCTGCATCTGGTTAGACCGGAAGCCGACCCCAACATAGTTAGGAAAAGGCTCCTGATAATGATGACAAAATGTTATTTACAGCTTATAGGAATAGATTTCAAATAGTAACTTGAACTATCATCAGAGAAAACAATCCAATAGAAGAACATTTTTTAGAAAGTCAGTGTGACCTATTTAAAATAATCCAATTAAGTACTCAATTTGTCTAAAAAAGGATAGGTTTTAAGTCAGTAATGAACTAGCACCGTAATTAATTAGTCCAATGACATAATTGAAGGCTCCAATGAAGATAATCTTGACTCATGGTTGGAATAAAATTCGATTGTATGTTTATAAGTTGCATGCTAAATCTTTTCCTCGACATTGTACGACGGCCTGCTATGATGTCATCGGCAATCTACAATTTGAGGCTTGTTGGCTAAAATTTAGCTTGCTCGTTGGGTATAACAATTCGCAAGTCGAGAAATAGATGACACGGTTTTTTCTTAGGTAACGAGTTTGTATGCAAATATCGTGCAGGTGAAGGTTTTTATTGAATTAAAAACTTGTAAAAAAACTAGAATACCGAAGGATTCTCGCAAGGAATATCGAAATCTGCAAAGTGTCTGACAAAGCAACTGTCATGTAAAATCTTGCAAACCCGTTTCACGACCGTTGCAACCTCACAAATTCACAATACAACAGAAATAAAAGTTTAAATACATGTTTGTTACCTGAAGTAACTCGATCGCTAGTAAAACAAAGCACTGGTTAACTATTTCGACGCAAAAATATCGTTAAAAGGCATCATTACCATGTATAGGTACGACCTTTGGAAACAAAAACTTCCTTGACCAACACTAATCAACTGATCACACGCACAGTTCGCGGAACACAAGTAATTTAACACCAGAAACAACTAAATAGGTTCACTATAATTAATTTTAAACCGTATTTTTACGAGACAAATCCCTCACCATTTCAAAATCACTTGAAAAATTCAGCGATATCGCGCATGTCCGACGAAAATTTACATCACGTGACCTGTCATGGCGTCTCACTAACTTTTTAATCGTTTTGCAGCATTGCTTTGGAATGTTGTGTTGAATACTTCCTAGTAGTGTTTTTTGTAATTTCAATTTAATTTTACGCTAAGGTTTCACGAAAGTATGGAAGATACAAAAGGTACGGAAGATTGTAAAGGGATATATTTTGATTGCTTGCATCAGTTTATTGTTACTGGCAATGGGTCGTCAACCATATTATTATTCTATTTATTTCGCTGGCGACTTTACCATACTTTATCTAGTCTGTGTTTATGACTTTACTTTTAGCGCGTAAATACGAAGTTTTGTGTTTTTTTTTTTGCTTCGCACGGTTTGTGCTTCCTTGTAATGTTTTTGTAAGTGATTTTGATATTATTTTGCGTTGATGAATGAAGCTTACTAAAATTTTGTCTTTGTTAGAAATAGAGTCTATAATTTCGATATCAATTTAAAAGAAGTACCATAAATGTATGTCCATTGTTTCATTCAATGATAGATAATGTTACTGACTCAGATACTCAGACTTAGATCATTACAATGAAGGGTGTCTCGGCAGAGTTAGGATTTCCAAATGAATTTAAAAAAATATACACATAGTTAATATTTTTTTTATTGAAAAATTAATGGTCAGATGTTATGGTTTAAAGATTACGTCTTCCTGATGTCTTCCATTTCGTAGCACGCACTCCGGGAATCAGTTCATCGCATTCTGCATAACACGCCTAAACCTAGCAAGTTTTTCACGCACTACATTCCTTGGAGTATTTACGTATACTTTGCTCCTAGGATAGGAAAATGCCCCCACAATCCCCTCAGCAAAAAGTCCATGGGAGCCAAATCTGATGACCGTGGAGGCCATACGATATCAATACCAATTTTTGAGGAAACAGCTCAAGAAGTTGGTCTATATAAGGTGTATCTATTCATACACGAAATCTCTTGAGGGGTCATTCTACTCATCATTACGAACAAATTTTACTATGGGACCAAACGTGAAATCGCAAAAAAAAAATCAGCTGTTCAGTACATTTTAACAAATTATGCGAACATAAATGTACCTACTGAACAGCTGATTTTTTTTTCGCGATTTCAGGTTTGGTCCCATAGAAAAAGTTGTTCATAATGATGAGTAGAATGACCCCTTTAGAGATTTCGTGTATGAATAGATACACCTTATACAGGGTTACTGGTAATTCGACGTATATCCGTCAGGGGCTGATAAGGGGGCCAAAATGCAACAAATTGAACCCCCATATAAATTTTAAGAGTTTTTCGATATTTACCCAAAATTTGACATTTAATTCCAAATAATAAAAAAAATACATATTTGAATGGGTACCATTAAAAATGATGTTGTAGCTGGCACTTCAATTAAGCTATGGACATAATTCCTGGCATGGCATGTGTTTGAATCGGCGCGGGGAGAGAAAGGGTCATTTGTATTTGTATGAAATAAAATGCATTAAAAAATTTACGTCAAATTTTATAAAAAAATTTACACATCTTGTTCAAAATGAGGAGGAAAAATAATCGAGGGGCGATTACGAATGCAGGTTCGAATTTTCTTCCTAACTTCGGTTTTCGTCACTCTTGATGTGAACGTTGTTCTCATCTGTTGCGCTGCGTTTATTATTCGCTGTCGAAGTTCTTCGACTGAATTTATTGGGGTCACATAAACTAATTCCTTCATATGACCCAAAACGTAAAAATCAAGTGGTGTGATATCAGGGCTTCGTGCTGGCCACGGAATTGGCCCTCCCCTCCCAATCCATCGGTTTGGATATCTCTCGTCTATCCACTGTCGGACAGTAATCCGGTAATGTGCTGGGCAACCATCATGTTGAAACATGAGGTTGTATTTTATTTCTTCGGGAACATCCGCCAACAAATCGTCTAGGTTGTTTCTTAAAAACTCCTCGTAATTTTCGCCGTTCAAATTTTGGGGCAAGAAATGAGGGCCCAGCAAATAATTATCAAGGACACCCATCCATACGTTCAGGGAAAATCTCATTTGCGACGCAGTTTCTTTTAGTTTTTTTGGATTCCTGCCTACTTTAGGTGCCCAAAAATGTAAGTTATGGTAATTCGTTATACCATCCCGGTCAAACTTTGACTCGTCAGTCCACAAAATATTTTTTATAAAATTTGACGTAAATTATTTAATGCATTTTATTTCGATACGGTGCTGACGATATGGTGCTGCTGAGCCCGTCGATTAGTGCCATGCGCAGACTGATAGATGTTTGTGAAAAGTATGCACGAGCCCATGGACTCAGATATAATGTGAACAAGAGTGAAGTCATGGTGTTTAAGGCTGGTAATAAATCATTCGCTAATGTGCCTCCCTTGTATCTTTGCGGTGCCACCTTGAACAGAGTGTCTAATTTCAAATATCTGGGTCACTGGGTCTCAGAGGATATGTGTGACAACATTGATTTGGAGAGAGAGCGCAGGGTGCTGTCTGTGCGCTGTAACATGCTGGCCCGCAGGTTTGCACGGTGTTCCGAGGAAGTCAAAGTGACATTATTTAAGGCCTTCTGTCAATCTTTTTACACCTGCAGCCTGTGGACTAAGTACACGCAGCGTACATACAGTGCTCTGCGAGTACAGTATAATGACGCGTTCAGGGTGCTGTTTGGGCTGCCGCGTCACTGCAGCGCTTCAGCTATGTTTGCGGTGCAAAGCGTGGATGGTTTTCAGGCCATTATGCGGAAGCGTAGTGCGTCTCTTATGAAGCGCATGCGGGCCAGCTCGAACAGCCTTCTGAGCGTGTTTGTGGGCCGCTGGGACTCGCTGATGTGGCGGCACTGGATGCGACTACACACTGTGGGTGGTCGCGTCCAGGGCTTGGCTTAAACTGGCACTCCTGGGCGATGGCACTTTGTGATTTTTATTTTTTATCTCTTTCTGTGGTTTTTTGTATGTACTAACAATAGCTATGTAAGTTTTTTTGTGTTACTAACATTGTATGGACTACGTTTGAAATAAATGTCTTATTATTATTATTATTTCATACAAATACAAATGACCCTTTCTCTTCCCGCGCCGATTCAAACACATGCCATGTCACGAATTATGTATTTTAAAATTGACTTTTATACCTTTTTGGAAAGCTTACAGAATAGGCAAGTTGTTTTAGTTATTTGTACGATTAATGTCATAGAAATTTTTGTGACGAGACAACATTTTTGAAGCGTAAAATGAAAATATTGGTAAGATATTATTCTTATATCGCTCATTATTTTAATTATTTTGTTAAATTAAGTAGTTTTAATCATGTCCATAGCTTAATTGAAGTGCCAGCTACAACATCATTTTTAATGGTACCCATTAAAATATGTATTTTTTTATTATTTGGAATTAAATGTCAAATTTTGGGTAAATATCGAAAAACTCTTAAAATTTATATGGGGGTTCAATTTGTTGCATTTTGGCCCCCTTATCAGCCCCTGACGGATATACGTCGAATTACCAGTAATCCTGTATATAATATGTGTACCTAGTGGCTATAGCAGTGTGGCTCCAGCCTGCTGAAACCACATTCGTGAACTGTAGGCAGAGAGCCTAAAACGGCCACATTGAGCAATTCCTTTAAAAGCGATTCATTTCCTGAATTCCCAGCAATTAATTAGCAATTCCTCTAAATTTCGTAAAATGGTGACATAGTGTGTCACCATTTTAAATCACATTGCTAAATCATACTCAATTCATTTGATATGAGAATCATAATATTTGGTGTAAATATTGCCGTATGAAAAATAAAAATACCGTAATTTTACAGGTAAATTTTTCTGTACAGTTTTTATTAATAAAATTAGTTTTCTATTTTTTGTTTCTACAGTCTAAATGTTATTTAATTATAATATACAACTAGCTGACCTGTGCAACTTCGTCTGCGTCACATAAGAGAGAGAGAGAGAGAGAGAGAGAGAGAGAGAGAGAGAGAGAGGTTTAGAGAGAGTGGGGCTTAGGCACCTATAATAATAATAATTAGACTATAAGAAGGCCTTTGATTCGGTGCCCCATACATGGCTCTTGAGGGTGTTAGAGTTGTACAAAATTGATACAACTCTGAGCACCTTCCTAACGACGTGTATGGGGCAGTGGAGGACGGTCCTTCGCTATCCAGGATGTCGACAAATTCGGGGGAGCGACGAAGCTATTAGAATTAAGCGGGGAATATTCCAGGGCGACAGTCTGAGTCCACTGTGGTTTTGTTTAGACTTGAACCCTCTTAGTACTCTGCTGGAGGGTACAGGGCTGGGCTGTCCTTTGCGGAGAGGAGGTCAGGTAATATCCCACCTGCTTTATATGGATGATTTGAAACTGTTTGCCACCAACAAATTGCAACTGCTGGAGTCACTAAAAGTAACTAAAACTTTTAGTGATTCCATCAGGATGCAATTTGGTGTAGATAAATGTGCAGTCATGCATGTAAGGCGGGGCGGGATTGTGGAATCTGAGGGACTACAACTCTCAGATTCTATAAACCTGAGATCACTCTCCGCAACTGATACCTACAAATACCTGGGTATGTCAGAGGGGTTAGGCATTAACGGGGCTGACATGAAACAATCGTTGCAGAAGCACTTCTTCGGTCGCCTGAAAAAGGTACTTAATAGTTCTTTGTCAGGCGGCAACAAGGTGCGCGCCTTTAACGGTTGGGTCATGCCGGTCCTGATGTACTCCTTTGGCATACTAAAGTGGACCCAGACGGAACTAGACGCCCTGGATAGGAGAGTCCGGTCACTGCTGACTGCAAACCGGATGCATCACCCACGTTCGTCGATCATGAGGCTGTACATTCCGCGGAAGTGCGGGGGTCGAGGTTTCTTAAATGCTAAGACCCTCCACAACCGCGAGGTGTACAGTCTCAGAGAATATTTTCTCAAGGCTGACGTGGGTATGCACCGAGATGTGGTTGCAGTGGACAAAGGACTCACCCCGTTGTCCTTGGCTAAAGAGAACTGGCGCAAGCCTGTGGTGCTTAGTACCAACGACCGCAAGGAAGTATGGCAAAGCAAGGAGCTTCACGGACGCTTTTTCCCGGCCCTTCATGGGCCCGACGTAGATTTCTTAGCGTCCGTGGCCTGGCTACGCTTCGGTGACCTCTTTGGGGAAACCGAAGGCTCAGTCTGTGCGATTATGGATGAAGTTATGCTAACGAATAATTACCGGAAGTATATAATGAAAGACGGGACGATCGACATATGTCGGGCATGCCATTGCCCCGGTGAGTCTATCAGACATATTACTTCTGGGTGTTCTCGTTTAGCTAACGGCGAGTATTTGCATAGGCATAACCAAGTGGCCAGGATTATCCATCAGCAACTTTCTCTGAAATACGGCCTTGTGGACTCTGAGGTACCGTATTACAGGTATGTGCCCGACCCAGTTCTCGAGAATGACCATGTCACGTTATACTGGGATCGATCTATTATCACTGACAGGACTATTGTAGCCAATAAGCCTGATTTAGTGGTAATAGATCGATCAGTGCGCCGCACAATGATAATCGATGTCACTATCCCGCATGACGAGAACCTCGTGAAGGCTGAGAAGGAGAAACAATTGAAGTATCTCGACCTAGCCCACGAGGTTGTCGCTATGTGGAATGTGGACTCGGCAATCATTGTGCCGATAGTCGGTACGGTCAATGGCCTTATCGCTAAGAGCCTCGACCAACATTTCAAGAGGCTCTCGTTGGGTGGCTGGGTAAAGGGCCTGATTCAGAAGGCAGTCCTCCTTGATACGACGCGTATTGTGAGGAGCTTCCTGTCTCTGGGGTCCTAACCACCGGTAGCTTGGACCCTGTTCCCCATGCCGGTGGATTTCTATTTTTTATATTTTTAAATGTTTTTTTTTTTAATTCTAATATTTAAAAATATAACTAATATGTAAAAAAATTGAATAAAGGAGATAATAATTAAATTTTTTATTCAGACAACCATTGGTCCATTACACTGTTAACATTATATTGTTAGTAAGAACTTAAAAACTATATTAGTACTTAATAACTAAGAGAGACTTAGACCTCTGGGTGAGGCTCCACACCAGTGGGCTGTCTAACTTATTGCCTATTACATTCAGGATGCTGTTACTGCTCCCACGCAATCTGCTTAGCAGTGAGGCTGTCTTTTTGCGCCAGGTGGCATCAAAGCCGTGTGTGCGCGACTCAGCGAACATTGTTGACGCACTGCAGAAGCGTGGCAGACGCAACAGCGCCCTGAATGCATTGTTTTATTTTATTTTATTTTATTTTATATGGGACAATAAACAGCTACAATATAAAAAGTATACAATTGTCCTGGGTTCGATTCCCACCCAGGACAAATGTTTGTGTGATGAGCATGATCATTTGTTCTGTGTCTGGGTGTAATTTATCTATATATGTATGTATTTAGAAATATATAAGTATGTTTATCAGTTGTCTAGTACTCATAACACAAGCTCTGCTTAGCTTGAGGCTAGACGGCGTTGTGTGATAGTTGTGGAATATTATATTATATTATATTGTGGAATATTATATTATATTATATTATATTATATTAATATTGCAGCCCACTACATTATCCGCATGTTAACAAAATTAAGATAATCTAAAAAGTGCCACTAGATTAGCATTACTCAGATATATAAAATAGAAAATAAATGATTATTAAAATACAATACAAGTAATTAATTATTAATACATATATATATATACATATACATAAATATACACACATACATACATCGACGCCCAACAGCCAAAAAGGGACAAGCGACACCCCTTTGCGAAATCGTCCTGCATATATGGTTAGATTCGGCTTTTTTTTTCTGCGGCTATTTCGTTATACAAGTCGATTTCGCAAAAAAAAAAACGTCGCTCATCCCTTCCCGGCTGCTAGGCTACATACGATATACATGTGCATACATACATACATACATGTATCAAAAATTTGGGATTGCTCCTTATTATCACAAATAAAAAAAAAATAAAGGAATTACAATTGAAATATATTAAATTTAGAATAAAGGACTCGCACTATTTCTTATTGTTATTAGATAAAATTGTTAAATTGGATGCGCAGAGAATTGTAAGCCCTTTGGGTATATCTCAAATTAATTAATTTTGATCCATACAAGAAAGCAGGTCTAACCAGTGTAATTCAGTACCTATTTATCTATGGATGTATTGCCCTCTTGGTCCCTGAAAATCCCTGAAAATAGGCTTCTTGGTTTTTCCACAATGAAGTTACAGGGGGTCGAAAATGGCCCGAATGGCTTCGAGAAAAGGATGGTACGGCCGTGCCTTTGTTTTGCTCGACTTGACTGGGACACTTCCGTGCCCACAGATTCTAAAGGAGCTGAAACTTTCTTTGTTTATCCAAGAACCACTTGAGAACCATTAAGAAAATCACGCGGACGAAACCAGGAGAAACATTGTTTGTGTCTGTAATGAGTAATGTGTATTAGTTAATTTTAAGATTTATTGTTTTTTTTTATTATCTATATTATAAGTAGTATAATATAGGCTATGTACATCACGCTATGATCAGTAAGATTGGAACTATAGAAAGACCATACCATCATATATTTAAAAAAAAACTGTGCTATTTAGAGACATCGTTTTATTTTTCCTGTAATCTTTACATACACTTCTATCACACAGTTAATTCCAGAGTTTTCTTTATGCAAACTTCGGAGATAAGGGGGGAATTGTATTATTTTTTTTATATTTTTATCAGAAGTCAAAAACTATGCGGCCTAAAAAAGAAAAGAAAAAAATGTTTGAAAATGTGCGAACAGCGCTCTTATGATATGATATGATACCCCTCATATGATACCCCACATGCCCTAGTAGCCCTAATTGGTATTTTTAAGACCCCTTTCAGTCCCTGTTGCAAATAAATATACACCAGCTTTTGCCGGCGGCTTCGCCCGCGTGGTTGCCGGAAATTATCCCATGGGAACGTACTACCGGGATCGAAAGTATCCTATGTCCTAATCCCGATCATAGTCTACCCATGTGCCAAATTTCATCCAAATCCGTTCACCAGTTTTAGCGTGAAAGCGTAATAATTCAATCATGATTCTAAAGACACGTGGCGCCATCTATTATCATAAGAACGTTATTGTTGTTTTCCTCGAGAGCAGCACTTTGTTTGAAAGGTACCCTATGTCCGTTTCTGTACACGTGCCAACGTATAAGCAAAATTTCAGGTTGTTCGGTTCAGTGGTTTAGGCGTGAAAAGATAACAAACAAACAAACAAGCTTATTTTCGCATTTATAATATTAGGTAGTTAGGATATATTTTCATCTCAGGGGTCTGTTCTCTCTGCAACTCTTTTCCTGCTGCACATCAATGACCTGCTTCAGCCTGGTATTGTTGGGTACGCAGATGACAGTACAGTATCAGAGAGATAGTTGTCCAGCGCAAAAACCAGCGGGGCCGAAGTTCGTTCCTTGAGAGAGGCCATGGTAGAGCGGACAGATTTGACTTTAAGCCTTGTCTCCCAGTGGGGTGATGTTAATCTGGTCTCTTTTAACGCCATCAAAACACAGGCTTGTCTTTTTACCGCTAAAAGGAGTCGCTGACTCTTACTTTTCAAGGTACATCTCTTCCTGTAACTGATCGGCTTGAGCATCCTAGGCATGGAGTTGACATCTGATCTCAACTTCGGCGCCACCATCGAGTACAACGCCCAAGCAGCGGCCAAGAAGCTGGGCATCCTAAATAGGGTGAAGCGATACTTTACGCCTGCAGCTTTAAACACTTTACAAAGCGCAAGTCCGATCCTGCATGGAGTATTGCGCTCGCGCATGCGCGGAGAACAGATGACAGAGATATATAAGGAGATGTTTGTTGTTAAATAAAAAGTCAGTTCATATTAAGCAGTTCACTAAGAAGGACACGTCTTTCATTTCTAAGTACCTCATAGCTTGCATAGCTGCTACAATTCCAAACGTACATTGCTGCTACAAATGAATGAAGTAAACGATCAAAAAATCATCATCATCATTCTCCTGCCCTTGTCCCAATTTATTTGGGGTCAGCGCAATATGTCCTCTTCTTCCATACTGCTCTATTAGTCGTAATCTCGGTAGACACTCCCTTTCTGGCCATATCATTTTTCACACAGTCCATCCATCGTTTCTTTGGCCTTCCCTTACTCGTATAGCCCTCCACGTTCATACTCAATACTTTCCTGACGACATTTTCCTCATTCGTCCGCATCACATGCCCATACCATGACAACCGATTTCCACATAACTTTTCAGTCACCGATGTCACAGACTTCCTCTTACATACTCATTTCTTATTCTATCCATTCGCGTAATACCACACATCCCTCGTAACATTTTCATCTCGGCTGCATGTAATTGCCTTTCATTCATTCTTTTTATGGCCCAACATTTTGATCCATACAAGAAAGCAGGTCTAACCATTGTTTTATAAATCTTCCCCTTGAGTTTAAGGAGAATGCGGGAGTCGCAGATTGTTCCCGTGACCTGCCGCCATTTCATCCATCCAGTGTTAATTCTGTGCTTAACAGTCCGGTCTACTTCGCCATCGCTTTGCACAAGTGAACCAAGATACCGGAAGTCAGAGCAGACTGAGTAATGAACTCAATTATGAAGCAAATAATATAATAAATAGTATTAATAATAATAAAGTTTAATTTGTACTCAAGATCGTTGGTAACGAAACGTAAAAGAATGAAAGTGGCGGCAACTAACGATTGATAGTTGTCAGTCAACCATTCCAATCAACCATTTAGACCCAAATGAAGGAACTACTAAAATGTATTTTGTACGTGTATAGAATAGAATAGGTAAGCCTTTTTATTATTTATATTAAAGTCAATTTTATTATTTTTGTGTTCTTTTGTATGGGCTAATTATTTTCCAGGCGACTAAAAACTTAAAAGGCGAGTAACTATTTGCTACTAAAAAAATAACTTGGCAGCGAAAATGTTTCCGTCGACATAGGATGCAAGAGCGAGTGAAGGGCACCGCGAGGTTAGGTTTGGTTAGGTTACTTTAAACCTTTTACCTAGGAATAGGAGCCCCGTGAAGGGAGGCTCCGTCGACATAGAATGCAAGAGCGAGTGAAGGGCGCCCCGAGGCTAGGTATGGTTAGGTTACTGTAAACCTTTTACAGAGAAATAGGAGCCCCGTAAAGCGGGGCTCTGTCGACATAGGATGCAAGAGTGAGCGAAGGGCACCGCAAGGTTAGGTTTGGTTAGGCTATTTTAAACCCTTTACACAGAAATAGGAGGAGGAAGATACGATTCTCAACTTGAGGTCAAGTTCAATGACCTTGAGATGACATTGAGGTCAAGGTCAATGACCCTGAGGTCAAGGACAGTGACCTTAGGTTTATTCTTACCAAAAAAAGTTGCTAATAAACACGTTTTTTTGTTCTTTTATGGTTTTGCGCACTTTGGGGTTTTCTACAAAAACCAATCATGAATAGCACGCTAAAAATAATGGCATGGAATTCCAACGGACTGCTGCAACACCAACATGAGTTGCAAGTAGTGCTAGACACAGAAAATATTGATGTGTGTTTGATCTCTGAAACGCACTTCACTAAACAGTCTTTTGTAAAGTTTAGAGGTTATAAGGTTTATCACTCGCTGCACCCTAACAACACGGCCCGAGGAGGAAGCGCGGTTATTATTAGAGAAAATATCTGTCATTACGAACAGTGTAAATACGAGGAGCCAGACACGCAAGCTGTGGCGATATCAGTTAAAACACATAAATTTAATGTTACAGTAGCGGCCGTATACTGTCCCCCAAGACACATGATAAACAAGGAACAATATGCACACTTCTTAAGACTGCTTGGACAGAGATTTATATTAGGCGGTGACTTTAACGCTAAAAACACACATTGGGGATCGAGATTAACATCAACTAAGGGAAGACAGCTTCTAAGTGCAGTGAAAGACATGCGTTGTGAGGTCATAAGTACTGGAAAACCTACATACTGGCCTACTGACCATCAGAAACTACCAGACCTTATCGACTTTTTCATAGTTAAAAACATATCAACCAATTATCTGAGAGTGGAAGATGGGTACCACATGAACTCCGATCACTCTCCGATATTACTACAATTAAGTCACAAAATATTACTAAGAGAAAATCACCTGACGTTAGTTAACAAGTTTACAGATTGGGAAAGTTTTAGCTTAGATCTACAAAACATTATTGACCTAAAAACTTCATTAAAAAGCAAAGATCAGCTGGATTCTGAAGTAAACAAGTTTAGCAACAATATCCAACAATGTGCATGGAACAACACACCACAGATTATTAAAAAAATTAAAGGAAATACCTACCCTAAGGAAATAATAGACCTATTATATGAAAAAAGAATTCAAAGAAAAAGATGGCAGCAAACCAGATTCCTGCAAGATAAAACTCTTTTGAATAACCTTACGAAAAGACTGAAGAGAAAAAGACGCACCTTTCAAGATGAAGCTCTCAATACTAACCTATGTCAGTTAACCAGCGACCATACAACGCAATACTCTCTGTGGAAAGCGACAAAGTCACTCAAAAGGCCTATTACACCAATTCCCCCTATCAGAGATGATAACGGAAAGTGGGCCATAAGCAATGAGCAAAAAGCTCGAAGATTTGCGCATCACTTAGAAGAAACCTTTCAGCCAAATGACGGGACTGTAGACAACCTTCAGTTTGCCAATGTTCTTCAAGATAAAAGAATTAAGCTTGTGACTCCAAAAGAAGTAGCAAAGGAAATTCAAATCATTAGACTAAAGAAATCCCCAGGATATGACCTTATAACGGGAGAAATCCTAAAACATCTCCCGCGTAAAGCCATAGTTAAGCTTACTAGGCTCATCAATGCTGCATTCGTGCTAAAGCATGTTCCTGAGCCATGGAAAGTTGCTGAAGTGATTATGATTGCAAAGCCCGGTAAACCACCTCATGAGGCATCATCATACAGGCCCATTTCCCTGTTGCCTATACTAGCAAAACTGTTTGAAAAATTGTTTTTAAAACGCCTAAAACCAATAATTAACGAGAGAAACCTGATCCCTGACCATCAGTTTGGTTTCAGAGAGAAACACTCAACAATAGACCAAGTACATAGAATTACCAACATCATTAAGAGAACGCTTGAAGATAAAAAAGTCTGCTCCACTGTATTTTTAGATGTGGCACAAGCTTTTGATAGAGTTTGGCATGAGGGTTTGATATACAAGCTTAGACTAATGCTACCCAATGACTTTGCCGATATCTTGCAATCATACATTACAGATAGAATGTTTCGAGTAAGACACGAGGATGCCTATTCCGAGTTAAAATTTATTAAAGCTGGCGTGCCTCAAGGTAGTGTGCTGGGTCCAGTCCTCTACCTGTTGTACACGTATGACATACCAGAGCTGGAAAATAATACTATTGCAACCTTCGCGGACGACACTGCAATTGTGGCTACAGGGTCATGCCATACAGAAGCAATCAAAAAGGTACAAATCGCTGTAAATGAAGTTTATGACTGGGCACAAAAATGGAGAATCAAATTAAACGAATCGAAGTCACTTCACATTGATTTCACCTACAGGAATTGCGATTACCACCCAATCTTCATAAATGGCCAACAAGTGCCATACGCAAATACAGCCAAATACCTTGGCATAACGCTTGACGCGAAACTGCGCTGGAAAGCGCATGTTAAAAAGAAAAGACAGGAACTAGACATGCGCTTTAAAAACATGTATTGGTTGATTGGACGGAATTCATGTCTATCGATACATAACAAAATTTTATTATATAAGCATATTCTTATGCCAATATGGACATATGGCATCCAACTTTGGGGCTGTACTAAACCGACCAACATCAAAATTATACAAACATTCCAGAATAAGGTACTCAGGAGTATTGTTAATGCGCCCTGGTATATAAGAAATGACGACCTCCATCGTGACCTAAAAATGGAACCCGTCACCAACATAATACAAAAATTCGCTGAGGCCCATGAACACCGACTCCACCAACATGTGAACATCGAGGCAATTCAGCTGTTAGATCAGACAAATATAGTGCGAAGACTAAAACGAACAAAACCTTTTGAATTAGTGTAGTGTAAAAAATGTAGAAATAATAGTGACAATGACACATATATAACACATGAACAAAGTGGTTATATTATCATATCAGACTCTAAGAAAGTGGAACGGACTTGTGTAAAGTACAACCAACACTATTCTAAGTTTTAAAATAATTATTGCGTAAAAAATTAAGTTAGATTAAAATTGCTTATTAGTCTTGTAGGCTAGATTGTAATTAATTATTAAGAACCTGGTTCTTTATAATAAAGGATAAAAAAAAAAAACTTTGGGGTTTTCAAATATATACTAAAAAAGGTCTATTCTACCAAAAAAAAATTGTTACTATAAAAAAGCGACGCTTTACCAACTGCAGTGGTTCCAAAGTACACAAATTACACCTTCCACACCAACATTCACACCGAGCTGATAGCCCGATTTCGTCTAAGCACACGACTCACTACTGCGGGCCGGGGGACGAAGAAAATACAGCGGTTGTGATTGGCCGATGCAACAATGTCAGGACGAATGTTCCAAACATAGTGATGCACAAGTCAGTTTTACTACAATAATATCGATATCGATAAAATCGACATCTATTAATTCTACATTTTTTTAACTATATTGATAGGGTGTAAACTGGGTGCAAATAAAACATTGACGTAACACTTCAAATTTAACTTTATTCAATTAAATCAATCAGCTAATTGAATCGACTGAAAGTATGTCTAATAAAAATAATAGCAATGTCCCTGTCGGAAAGAACAATATATACTCGGAAACCAATTATCCCTGTAAACTGCATTAACCTCTCGAATAACCTCCACTTTTCTTTCAGTTCCGGAATATTTGGAAATCTAAAATGAAAACATTAAGTAATATTACTTTTTTACCATTAGGAAACATCGATAATTATTTCTCTCGTCAATATCGACTTTGTTTTGAACTTGTCATAACACTACAGCATTACTAGGTATAGATAGAAAGGGACAGACATATTGACAATACCCTAGTGAGAGAAAAAGGACTTTTCAAAAAGACATCAACGCGGTATAGGTACATTATTGTGGAATTTTACGTATACAACCAGTTTTGCTTGAGACCTGCAAATATTCATAATATTATTAAATTATAAATATATTTTACTTACCGATGAAAACTTATGCCATCTTTTTATAAGTGGATGTTCTAGAATATTTCCCACACCGTTTAATTGAACAGGAACTCATAATTGTTTTTATTTATGCAGAAATGTTTTAAGAGGTATCAAAATAACCGCGTGTGCAGAGATCCTATAACTGGACCAAACTAAAATGGCCACTCATATTGTCATCTAATATAAGTGCAATTTCATTTATGCGCCGTGAGCCTGAGTCGCCCGTATTTTTTTTTTATGTACCTATGGCATCTCTAAGTTGACCTAGAGAGGCCGTGACCACTTAACCGGACTATCCTGTGGCTGCCTTGAGAGAACTCAAAGCCTGCAGCCAGGGGCATAAAACTTACAGACTAAGCAACTACACGCTAAGGGCTCCCCCTGTGGGGAACGGGCCTCGGCTTAGGGCGTCGCTGGGGGGAGGACAGCAAGATGGGACAGGCTGGATCAGATTTGAATGATTATTATTGTCAGGGGAGTTTAAAGCTACTGGCTCGGCTACGCCACCAGCTGGCACTTCATACCCGAGCAAGGGACGGGAGGGAAAAGTCGCCCGTAAACGTGCAGGATGTCGCTACGCCCCCGTAAGGGGGTACCTAAAGATTTATTTTAATTCAGCCACTAAATTGGTTAAATAAAAAAATCATCCAGTATAACATTGGTCGCGCAGGGGTCATAGTTCTTCCATAGTTCAAGTTACCCAATCCACTTTAGCCACCCAAACCCCTAGCCCAAAAGGTTTAGTTTCCACGTTCTGCAATAGTCCTGTACCAACCGGGGGTTTTACTTGGGAGCACTTGCATTGGCATAGTGCATATAGGGATAACAGTCGGTTGGTGCCTCCTCACCATTTAACATTGTCTAAGGGGCCTCAGCGAGTTGGCTTCGCCCCCTCGTACGCCTTCCAAAAGTCTGGGACCCCAGGGTTCCGAGATTTATGTCAAAAAATAAAAATAATAATTATTTATTTCATAAGCCTAATAAATAAGGAGAGAAAATGGGTATACAATGCATTACTTCAGTAACTGAGATCCTTACAGTAATTGTTGATTGTTACAAAACAACACATTAGCCGATAACGATACTGACCCGACACGATATCGGCAGTCAGATAATCGTGTACGTTTAGTACACTACCTTTTTACATTGTAATATGTTGTAATGTGTTTTTACACAATGCATTGTGTTATTACACTTTTTTTTTTTTTTTTTGTGAATGGCATCTCGTAGTTGACCTAGAGAGGTCGAGACTACTTAACCGGACTATCCTGTGGCTGCCTTAAGAAAAACTCAAAGCCTCCAGCCAGGGGCAAAAAACTTACAGACTAAGCGACTACACGCTAAGGGCTCCCCCTGTGGGGAACGGGCCTCGGCTTAGGGCGTCGCTGGGGGGAGGACAGCAAGATGGGACAGGCTGGATCAGATTTGAATTATTATTATCAGGGGAGTTTAAAGCTACAGGCTCAGCTACGCCACCAGCTGGCACATCATACCCGAGCAAGGGACGGGGGGGAGGACGATTATTACGGGGTCGTCGCGAGGGACCTCGGCGGCGAGGTCGGAATGTCGATTTGTTTTTGTTCCTACGGTCCCTACTGCTCTCCTGGAGAAGAGTTATGGGGTCGTCGGGATCTGAGAGGACAAGCCTGGGGCGGCGGACCTTACTAATACGAGAGGGGACATAGCTAGCCGCCTCGACAACCAGAGGGTTGCGATGGTTGGTGGCTGAGTCGAAGAAACGCTTGGAATTGCGTTTCAAGAACTGGGAGATGGTGGGAATGTCGAGATCGACATGGAGGATTTCGTTCCGAACGAACCAAGGGGCTCCCGTTGCCTTTCGGAGGAAACGGTTTTGGAGGGCCTGCATCCTATGAATGAGGTGAGGTTTTGCGTGCGCAAACACTGAACCCGCATAGGTCATGATGGGGCGAATGCACGCTGTATAAATGCGCAATTTGCACCTAAGTGACAATTTGCTACGTGCATTCAGAACGGAGTGGAGTCTACCGAGAGCGAAAGCGGCGCGCGAACGCACCTGCTTTATGTGCTCAGCGAAGGAGAGGTGGTGGTCGAGGGTCACACCGAGGTATTTGGCTCGCGTCTCCCAAGGGATCGGCTTGCCGAACATGGTGATCGGTCGGGGGGGGAGTCGAGTGCGACGCGGTCTCAGAAAGAGAACCGCTTGACTCTTGTCGGGATTGACCTCGATTCTCCACTTCCTAAACCAGGCGCCGAGATTATCGACTGCGGTTTGGAGAGTGCGAGATATCGGGTGTTGGTCCCTGCCCGAATAGTAAATGGCCGTGTCGTCTGCGAACAGAGCTAACTGCGCCTTTTTACTTTTCGGGATATCGCTGGTGAACAGCGTGAAGATGAGGGGAGCGAGCACAGAGCCCTGAGGGACTCCTGCACGGATGGGATGGGGGGAGGATAGCGCTCCTTCTATGCGATAGCGAAAGGTGCGATTCGACAAAAAGTCTCGTAAGATGAGTACGAGACGATCCGGCACGCCAAGTTGGTAGAGCTTATATAATAAGCCGTTGTGCCAGACTTTGTCGAACGTTTTCGCTATATCAAAGAAGACAGCGCCCGTCATCAAACCGCGTTGGAAGCCAACGCTTATGTGTTCGATGATGCGGTGGACCTGATGAACGCAGGAATGCTGCGTTCGGAAACCAAACTGCTCGTTAGGGATGAGACCCTTTGTCTCGGCATAGTCTCTGAGTCGCTTATAAATAAGCCTCTCATAGATTTTGCCGAGCACATTGAGCAGACTGATGGGGCGGTAGCTAGAGGGCTCAGCCTTGGGCTTACCGGGCTTGGGGATGCCAATTACAGTGGCCTCTTTCCATGCTTGAGGAAAGATGTGATGATGATTATAAGGTGGGCGGGGAAGAGTTGGATCACCCTATTGGTAATTCCATCTGAGCCGGGGGCTTTACGGGGTTTAAGACCCTTGATTATGTCCTGCACCTCGTCTGGAGTGACGGGGGGCAGGGGACAATCAGGGTCTTCAACGGGGGGGAGGGAGGCTCTACGTTCGACTTCCGCGTCGACCTCAGAGAGGTGAGCTTGGTCTACTGGTTGGGAGCTGGGTGAGCACTGAGTCTCAAGACTGTCGGCTAGGCATTCAGCCTTGTCGACATCATCGAAAGCGATGGTCTTGTCAGGGCGGATAAGGGGGGGCATAGAGGCAGTCTCTTGGGATCTGAGCTTCCTCTGGAGTTGCCAGAAGGCTAGGTGGGTAGGCTCTAGGTCACTCAGCATCTTATCCCAGCCAGTGTTACGCAGCTCCTCTATGCGTTTCTTTACAGATCTCTGTAAAGAGCGCATATGGGCTTTGTTCGCTTGGCAGGGAAAGCTGCTGTAGGCACGGACAGCCGCGTTCTTCTCATTCAGCAGCTCACGCACATCGTCCGGCAACTTCCAGCGATGGTCTTCCATCGCTGGAATTTCCCTTGAACAATCGTCCAGGACAGATTGTACGTGTTCTGTGAATGAGTCGATCGCGGCCGTCGTGTCAGCGATAGAGTCAAAGTGGTCGGGGATGGAGTCTAAGTGGGGGGACGTGGTGGATTTCAGACATTCGCTTACTTTCCTCCAGTCGGTCACTTTTTGAGTGAGAGGGGGTTGGCTGGGGTCACGGAGACCTATGCGGGGTGCCAGGTTTACAACGACTGGTCGGTGGTCAGAGGTCAGTTCATGTATCGCCTCTATAGAATCCAACCGTAGGTTGACATTCTTTAGAAGCGCTACATCAAGTACGTCAGGGGTGTGGTCAGGGTTGTGGGGAAAGTGAGTAGGAGTCATCGGGGCGATGACATCGAAACTCAGGAGGGAGCAGAGGTTGAACAGAAGTCTACCTCTGCGAGAGGTCCTGGTACTATTCCAGGCGGAATGTTTGGCGTTGAGGTCACCCGCTATGATAACGGATTCACTCAAGCCAAAAAGGGTGGAAAGGTCAGCAGATAGGGAACTATCTGAGGAAGTCGGGGAGAGGTAGGCCGATACTAGAGTGATCGGTTGGTGGCCTGTCATGCCTAGGCGGCAGACAGTCACTTCTAAGTCTGAGAGGGGGGGAGGGTCTATAGGGATGCAGTATAGGCCTCTCTTGTAGTAGATAAGGGTGCCGCCCAGGTGACATCGAGTCCTGTCGTTGCGAACTATGCGATAGTTGGCAATAGACGGGTTTCGATGACGAGGCTTTAAAAAGGTTTCCTGAACTAAGAGGATGTCTATTTGGTGATCGCGGAGGAAAGTGGCGATCTCAGTACGTTGGCTATGAATGCCATTGGCGTTGAAAAAACCTAACTTGAGGGAACGGGGTTTGAATCTAGCTAAGATGCCTTTATCCATTGTTGATTTATTTTTTGGTAAAGGCCATCAGAGCTTGCGTAATCTCCGGGTACGCATTATAGATGCTCTGGATCCTGAAGAGATCACAGGCATTCCTAGCGGCCACGATTTCGGTGGCCATTTGGGTAGCTCGAGGGGACATGAAGGTCAGGAAGGTGCCGGAGATAACGCTAAAGTTATCTAGAGGCAGACCTTGACTGGCTCCTGCGGGTGAGCGAGGAGGGGGGGGAGCTGAGACAGCGGGAGCTGAGACAGCGGGAGCGGGGGCAGCAGCTCTGGGAGGAGCTGTGGGTTTCCGGGCATCCGTGGGAGCCGGGATAAGAGGGGGGGGGGAGGGGGAGGCTGGGAAGCAGCCAGAGCAGGGAAAGCCTGCTGGTGGTTGAGGTAGTTCCACGGACTGGGTCTCTGAGGACTTAGTCGCGTGGGCATCTCGGTTGAGGGGAGTACCAAAGAAGGGATGCAGATTCCCTTTGCTGGCGAGCGTTGGCACGCTTGGCCAGTTTAGGGGAGGAGCTCTTTGGAGCTTTGGAGCAGCCACGGTAATTGGCTGGGTGCCCCGACAAGCCACATAGCACACAGCTGGGTGGGTCGGGGCAGAGGGAACGGTCTTTTGGCCGGGGGCAGTCGGCCGTGCCATGCTCATGTGTACACCGATAACAGCACGATATCTACCGGCGAAGACACAGTGCGGGGTGAGGGTAGCGGACATTCTTTCACTTGAACACACTTTTTCGCACTGCCGACTTCGAGATGTCGATGTCGGTACTGTAGTTGTTTGCGACGATGATGGTCATCGATATTCACCAACATCATCGGGCTGATAATAATTATATCGGTATCGAATCGATGTCGGTATAGCTGTCGACATATCGGTATCGGGTTGGTGTCGTTATCTGATAATGTGAAAACGCCTGGTAGGAACAGTCGCCGTCAGATATAATGTAGCAAACAAGGTCACCAAATACTTCTGAACAATTTAAAATGTCAATAGTCTTACTTTCCTGACGGCGTAGGTGGCTGAACTGAGCCTTCCCGCTAGGCTAGATATATGTGTATGTGTGAAGTTTGGCATCTACTGTTATGCCCAAAAAAACTGCCGAGTCTACAGTTTTAAGCACCTCTTTATCTAAGACAATGTTGGGTCCTAGATTTCTAACATTCGGTAAGGCAAATTTTATACATTTCGATTTCTTGGCATTGAGAACTAAGTTATTTGTCGTAAACCAATCCGTAACCATTGAGAGTGCACTGTTTACGTCGTCAAAATTTTGTCTATTCCTGTCTACTTTAAAAATAAAAGAGGTGTCATCTGCAAACAGTACAACGTCACATATACCCTTTAAATATAATACTAAAGTCATTGATATACACTAGGAATAAGAATGGGCCCATTATTGAGCCTTGACTAACTAAACTGGTAACCCGGAAGATTTCACACCATTAAGGTGATATGTTGAAAAAAATGAGGTTTTTCTATTTCGTGTAACTTGTTAAATATGTTGAATAGGGATTTAACATTTTAGTATATGTTTTCTGACTCTTTAGTCTAGTATCATGTAAAAGGAATACACGATTCAATGACTTTTTCTCGATACAAAAAAATTGCAAAGTTATATCTATTTTTGTACTTTTTTCGACATCACGGCGTAACGCTTAAGAGTTATTAAATGAAATTTACTTTAAAACATAGATAATTATAATATTAAAGTTTACTCAAAGTAGTTTTAAATTTTATTTATTTATTTTGTTAAAAAAGGAGTAAATTCGTTTTGGCACATACGTCGTTTAATTTCGAGTGCACGCACATTATAGCCTTCTCTTCTTTTGCGTTTCAAAAGTAATTGCATCACTTTCGCTCGCTTACTGGATCACTCGCCCGGTGCGCTTCATCGACGACGAATCTATGTCATTTTTTGACAGATCGGTGCTATCGGATTTTCGTGATTTTAATAAATGTTTATATAGTGAAAGCTAGTAAATTGTTAGTTAATTAGTGTAGAAGTGATATATAAAGACTTCTTGTGATTGAACAGTACCTATAAAGTATCGTGTTTCTATTTGTGACGAGTTTTTAATGATTTATAAATATAAATGGGAAGAAATAGGAAACCAAAACTAAATAAAGTACAACGTTTAGAGTACCTGAGGGTGAGGGCTCAAAAAATGAGAGAGAGCAAAAGTAAGTATATAGTTATGTACAATAGTTTCTACTTTATCAGTTATCACTGCCCGATGGAAGACAAAGATGATATCGGATATATACGTAAATAATGAGTTGCGCTCGCGAGTTACTTCTTTTGTGATTTTTTTGTTGTTAGATCCGAAATTCCTAACCACTTGACCGGTTTTTATCAATGGACTCATTTTACAGGAAATCAGTATCAGTAGCTGATAATAACAAATAATCGAAGTCGCCACCTTCGCTCATAAATTTGGATAATCAGCTACAACCTATCCTCGCCTCGCAAAGTAATAATGGGTAAGCATTCTATTTGCTAGAACAAAATATCTGTTTTAATTTTTGTAAGTTACCTATAATTGTGTATCTAATGAAAAAGGCTAAAATGTAATTATAATTAATTTTAGGTTAGAAATATGTCAACAATACATCGGTCATACGTCAAGTACTATTACTGCGTGTGACAGAACTAACAGCACAAAAAGCAATGGAGTCGCATTTGAATTGCGAAAAAAGGTGAGTTTAGTCGAAATTATTTTTTGATCTTTATTGAAGTATGGATTATTGTGTGTGATTTAATATAATAGTTTATTTTAGTTTTTTTAAACATTTTAGTTTTCTTTCCAACAAGAGTTGATTTTTTTTGTGATTTATAAAAGTCGTGGAACAAAAGTTATCAAAAAAAAAATCTGCATGAATTTGATTGTGCTAGCTCCACTTGAATATTGATGAACGTTTTTATTGCAGAAATAAAAGGAAGCAACAACCACTGCCATACGAAATCGAACTTGAAGAAAATGTGAGTTCTCTTATTTTATTTACTATGTACTATGAACTTTATAATATAGAGCTTGGCATAAATATCATTTTTCCATGTTGACTTATACTTTTTCTTTCAGGAGTCCAAAACTGCCGACATCAGTGGCCACAGAGTTGTTGATGTAAATTACTTTTTAATGAATTAGTTAAAATATTGCGTCACGAATCAATGTTCCAATGTGGCCTAACCACCATCAAATTAGAATCCAAAAAAGTTTCTGGCCTTACATCTGAGTTTACATTTTCTTGTACATTATGTAAAATAAAGTTTAAAATACAGAACTCAACACACAGGTTGAATTAAATGGCGGTGGCCGGGATAATGTCAGCTGGTTGTGTTAACGCTCAACTGAAACAGTTTTCGGCAGCTGCCGATTTACCATCCTTGTCGGAATATAGGTACAAAATCGTACAAGATGAAGTATGTGACAAATGGGAATTGACGGCATGAGAAGAGACGAGGAAAGCGGGGGAGCGGGAGAGAGAAGCGGCAGTCAATGAAGGAAAGCTTACTAAAGATGGCATACCAATAATAGATGTAATCTTAGATGGTTGTTGGGCTACACGTTCATATAGAACTAATTATGCTGCACTATCTGGCACTGCGACAATTATAGGTAGACGATTTCGTCAAGTTCTTTTCATGGCAGTCAAAAACAAATATTGTTGTATTTGTGCTAGAGCGGAAAAACGAAATGAGATAGTAAAACAGCATGAGTGTTTTAAAAAATATAATGGATCTTCCACAGCTATGGAATCCACTATTATCGCCGAAGGATTTAAACAGTCCATAGAAATGCATGGCATTATCTATGGAAGATACATAGCTGATGGAGACAGTAGTAATTAGGCAAAAATACTTGACACTCGATCATATCCCTCAATCACGGTCGAAAAGATTGATTGCAAAAATCACATATTAAGAAATTTTTGTAACAAATTGATAAATTTAAAAACGGATACAAAATATGCTGTAACAGAAAAGAACATAATAATTACAAATAAGATTTTAAAGATACGAAAGTACATATGTAACGCCATAAAATATCATGGCTTACAAAATCTACAGTAATCAGACAAAATAAAAAATCTGCACCAAGATATTACGAATGCCATTTATCATGCATTTGAGCACCATGATTCTTGTGATAAAAATATTTGTAGTGAAAATACAAATGAAGAATAAAAAAATATTTGTAACACACGTCTCTGGCATCAGATGAAATATATTTTAATCTACAATGATGCATCACACTCAAGGATCTAATTGAAAATGTAGACAGCAACATTGTAGAGAATTTTAATGGAGTAGTTGCCAAATTAGTTGGCGACAAAAGAGTCAACTACGCTCTTAAACGGTCTTATCAGGCAAGATGCGCAGGGGTAGTAGTATCATTAAAAAAATATATATATATTACTTATTTTGCAGTTTCATTATAACTGAAAATTTGATTATTTAATTTAAAGAATATAAAAAATAAAAATACGAGTAATGTTATAGAAAATTGCCCTGATTAAATACGGCGAACACTAACACAATTAAAATAATATAAATTTGTAAAATTATTTAACCGATTTTTTAAAAAAGGTGTTACTAAGAAGTATAAAATAACAAAAATTGTCTACCTATTATGATTCTGAAGTAATAGAAATCTATAAACTGTTATGACTTTCAGTTAATACTTTTTAGTTCAAAGCTTCTTTTGAAGACGGTTCAAATTCGGCTATTTTATTTTAAATGTTTTAGTATTCGCCTTTTTTAGTCAAGGCAATTTTCCATAAAATTATTTACTCATATTTTTATTTTTTATTTAATTTGTTGTGAGGAGCTCTGTCATATTTATGTCTATAACTTTGTTAATAAGATTGGCATCTTAATATTTTGTAGGTACACTAAAACCATACTTGGAGTACCTAGATTATACCAGTGAAAGAATTATCAAAATCGGTTCAGTAGTTTACTAGAAAATGGCGAACATATATGTATATACATAAAACAGTATTCTTGGGCTGAACTTTGGATACTAAGCTTCAGTGGGGCCCACATATAGATAAATTGTCAAAAAAGCTAAGCTCCGCAGCATACGCTGTTAGGAAAATTCGTAATTTAACCAACATACTTTAGCTATTTTCATAGTGTAATGTCGTACAGTATTCTGCTGTGGGGAAATGCAGCCGACATTCAGACTATCTTTGTTTTGCAGAAAAGAGCTGTTCGATGCATAATTTATAAATTAAGTCCGAGACAATCTGTCAGAGAGAAATTTAAGGAGATTAATATAATGACTTTGCCTTCTCAGTACATTTTTGAAAATCTTTTATATGCCCATAAAAACATTAAATTGTTTAAAAAATACAGTGATATCCATAATATAAATACTAGGAACAAACACAAATTTGTTGTACCTCAAACAACGCTCAAGAAAATAGGTGGGTCATTCAGGTGTCAATGTATACGCTTTTATAATAAACTTCCAAGCCACGTTCAAGATCTGAGCCTTAATAAATTCAAATCATTCTTTAAACGCAAGTTGTGTCAGAAGGCTTTTTATACCGTTAAAGATTATATTGAGGACAAAAAGGCTTGGGATTGAACTGCTCCAAATTTTATTTTATTTTTATTTTTGCATACTGAATGTTGACATGAATATTTACTTTGTAAGTATTATATTATTTTAATTTATTGTGAATGTGAAGACTATGTAGGTCATTGCTTTTTTTTTTTGTTTATTTTATTTTTTCTCTCAGTTATTTTTAATCATGGTCTGGCAGTTTGAGTAACCTATACGGCCTACCCCAATGTCCTTTCTTTGGTATTGTTCGTCGAATCGTTGAGCTCCTTAAGTTCTGAGTTAAGCTGCGCGATTACTGACAAATGCGTGCACTGACTGGACAGGTCCTCTCAATCTGTGTGGTTCTTTGCTCAAAAGACCATTTCAGACACCAATCTACATGGTCTTCACATGAAGTGTCCAAGATTATGTCTGGACTTTATAAGAGACTGTGACCTCTGAGTTTGTTTCGGCCTTTCTTCTCAGAGTAGTCAGATAGGAAACGCCGACCTCATCTAGTTAAAAAAAAAATATTGACTTGTAAAAGTGTTTGTACAAACCTACTTACAGAAATAAAGATCATTTATCATAAAACACGAGTTTTTTAAAGTAGGTTAATTTTTGTAAAATTAAAATAATTCATTAATCCTACTAATATTATAAATGTGAAAGTTTGTATGTTTAGATGTTTGTTACTCAATCACGCAAAAACGGCTGAACGGATTTGGATGAAATTTGGTATACAGATAGTTTATAACCTAGATTAAGAGATAGGGTACTTTTCATCCCGGTAGAAGGTTCCCGTGGGATAACTTCCGACATTCACGCGGGCTAAGCCGCGGGCAACAGCTAGTTATTTAAATAAAAAATATTCTTAGTACAGACGCCAGCATGTCAACCTACCCGAAACTGTCAGATTTTCCCAATCAACCTTGAACCTAATGCCTTAGCAATAAAGTCGAAAATCTATTAAAGAAATCTGACAGATTGTAGTAGGCGTCTGTACATGTATCACGTTTTTATTATAAGAACACAATTAGACTAAAAGGAATAAGCATTTGTTATATGCCTTCATTACCAAATTATTTTTTATTACATGGTTTACTAAATAAAATAAAAATGGTTGAAAATTAAATATTTGTATTATTTGTCTACTCCATAATCTCCTATGTGCTAATATTTCAAAAAATCCAAGAAGAACGTACTCGCTTTTACCGATGCGACCGCGTACTTTGCATTCGCCGCTCCCCGCGCGGGGGGGCTAAGTCACGCCCACCGAGCTACGATTTATTTTCGAGATAGCCCCTTAACATCTACACATTGATACCTATTATGTATTAGGTTGGGGAAAAAGTCTTTTCGCATTATAGTATGTATGAACTTGTAATAAAATCTCTTTGGCTATACTATTTGTATCCGGCTGGTTTTGGTATCATTGAAAGTTTAAATTTTAAAGAACATAATTCCAAATTCAAATTAGGAAAATGTGTGATTTTCATTTGTTTTTCGTACCGTCAAGATGAGTGAATCTAATGAAGAAATTCGATACATTTTAAAATTTTACTACAATAAAAACTTTTTAGCAAAAAATAAAACCGACTTCTAAAACAAAACACTACAAAGTGAAAAATAACTTTAATTTCGGAAGTCGGTGTCTTTCGTTTTGTATTTTCGTTTTTTGCCACCGACTTCCGAAATTAAAGTTATTTTTCACTTTGTAGTGTTTTGTTTTAGAAGTCGGTTTTATTTTTTGCTAAAAAGTTTTTATTTTTCACTTTTTAGTTGTGGAACCTACCCCACACAAATTCGAATACATAATTGAGCACAATAATTGTAGATATAGCCATGTAAATAACAGTGATATGAAGTTATTAAAACATCATCACATCATCCATATAAAATAAGTGGGAAATGTACGCATTATTGAAGCTAACTCAAAAACTCCCCAAGCAAAGTTAATATGGGACCACCTCGGAGGTATACCCTTTCAAACAAAAAAAGAATTTTCCAAATCGGTCCATCCATCTTTGAGTAATCGCGTAACAAACATACAAAAAAAATACAGACGAATTGAGAACCTCCTCCTTTTGGAAGTCGGTTAAAAAAGGTAAAATAATAATAATAATAATAGTTCTTTGTCAGGCGGCAACAAGGTGCGCGCCTTTAACGGTTGGGTCATGCCGGTCCTGATGTACTCCTTTGGCATACTAAAGTGGACCCAGACGGAACTAGATGCCCTGGATAGGAGAGTCCGGTCACTGCTGACTGCAAACCGGATGCATCACCCACGTTCGTCTGTCATGAGGCTGTACATCCCGCGGAAGTGTGGGGGTCGAGGCTTTTTAAATGCTAAGACCCTCCACAACCGCGAGGTGTGCAGTCTCAGAGAATACTTTCTCAAGGCTAACGTGAGTATGCACCGAGATGTGGTTGCAGTGGACAAGGGACTCACCCCGTTATCCTTGGCTAAAGAGAACTGGCGCAAACCTGTGGTGCTTAGTACCAACGACCGCAAGGAAGTATGGCAAAGCAAGGAGCTTCACGGACGCTTTTTCCGGGCCCTTCATGGGCCCGACGTAGATTTCTTAGCGTCCGTGGCCTGGCTACGCTTCGGTGACCTCTTTGGGGAAACCGAAGGTTCAGTCTGTGCGATTATGGATGAAGTTATGCTAACGAATAACTACCGGAAGTATATAATGAAAGACGGGACGATCGACATATGTCGGGCATGCCATTGTCCCGGTGACTCTATCAGACATATTACTTCTGGGTGTTCTCGTTTAGCTAACGGCGAGTATTTGCACAGGCATAACCAAGTGGCCAGGATTATCCATCAGCAACTTGCTCTGAAATACGGCCTTGTGGACTCTGAGGTACCGTATTACAGGTATGTGCCCGACCCAGTTCTCGAGAATGACCATGTCACGTTATACTGGGATCGATCTATTATCACTGACAGGACTATTGTAGCCAATAAGCCTGATATAGTGGTAATAGATCGATCAGTGCGCCGCACAATGATAATCGATGTCACTATCCCACATGACGAGAACCTCGTGAAGGCTGAGAAGGAGAAACAATTGAAGTATCTCGACTTAGCCCACGAGGTTGTCGCTATGTGGAATGTGGACTCGGCAATCATTGTGCCGATAGTCGTTACGGTCAATGGCCTTATCGCTAAGAGCCTCGACCAACATCTCAAGAGGCTCTCGTTGGGTGGCTGGGTGAAGGGCCTGATTCAGAAGGCAGTCCTCCTTGTTACGGCGCGTATTGTGAGGAGGTTCCTGTCTCTGGGGCCCTAACCACCGGTAGCTTGGACCCTGCACCCGCTACCGGCGGATCACTATTTTTTATATTTTTAAATGTTTTTTTTTAATGTTTTTATAAAAATATTTAAAAATGTAATAAAATAAGTTTAAAAAATAAATAAAGGAGATAATAATAAGCTGGCAACACCAACGTCAACACGTCAAAATTTATTTTCATATATTTTCAGTTTTATATTATTTTCAGTTTAATATTAGTCGCAGTTTTTTTATTTTATTTCCTGAGAAAAACCCACACGCCACTGAAAGAAAAAATAATCAAGATAATTTAAATACAGCAATTACCAAAATGTACAAAATACATAAAAAAGTGCCAAATCGGAGGTGACATTTAATCGGAGGTGACATTTGTCATGTCACCTCCGATAAAACAATACAAACCCAAATGAAAATAAAAAAATGTTGACGAGAGCAGCTGCAAGACGAGCACGCCTACCACCTCCGGACTCTTCGCTCGGCTCCGCCTCGCTGTCGCCGGTACCCAGCCCCACCGTGAGCGCTGTGACGACACCGGCCGCGGTAGTTGCGTCGAGCTCGAGCGACGAGTATTTTTCCCCGCCGACGTCGCCAACACCTGTACGTCGGCAGGGGAGAGGCCGGCCACCGAGAAGCTTGGGACTTAGGGGCCATCCAGCCCCGAGCCGGATCCCCGCTGCCGGTGGTTGTGTGCAGCGCATGAGATGGACTCAGTCCATGAACGAGAACGTCATGCGCGCATATTACGGGTCTACAGAGGGGGGAACTAACCTCACTGCGTACCGCGATAGGATGCTGTCTCTGTTCCAGGAACTAGAACCAACCGTCAAGACCTCGGCCCAACGACTGTCGGATCAGGTGCGGGTCATCCAACGCAATCACAGGTTGGACGATGCCGCACTTGGTAGGCTGCGCTCAGAGGTACTGAGCCAACATATCGTCTCGACTCCAGCACAAACCGCGGTACAAGCGTCGACTATAGATGCAATCCCGCCGCGGTTCAATCATGTTGAGGAAGAGGAGGATAGGGTTGCCACAGTAAGTAACCAATACAACACCCGGTTGAGGAGCGCACTGGAGGATGCGATTCGAGAGTATAGGTCCACTCCAACCGAACTTAGACCCCGATTACCACGCTTACCCATGCATAAGAAAAATAGGGCGCTGGTGTGTGCCTTGGACTCGCAGCTTAAGAATTTTTTCGAAAGCAGCGAGGATCTCGTTGATACACACTCGATTCTATATTGCGCGGCTGTTGCGGCATGTCGTTTAGCTAACGTCGAGTTTCCTAGCTGTGACGGAGCTACTCGACCAAAACCAGCCGTACCAGCCTGGCAACGCAGGATCGAGCGTCGTATCGATGGGGCCAGGGTACTCATCGGCAAACTATACTGCTTCAGGGAGGGTAATACACGACTACGAGTGATGCGCTTTGTAAGGCGGGCATTCTCGGGGACTGGAATCAGCCCTCGAGAATACATGTCCAGTGTCACAGAGCGCATCGACTTCCTGAAGCAGAAAGTTTATGCATGGGCGAGCCGTATTCGGCGATACACACAGAATCGCATGTTCCAGAGCGATGAGAGGTGGGTATATAGAGCTTGGGAGCGACCTGAACAAAATGTGACAGACGTGTGCCGCCCGAATGATACCGCCACGAGCGCATTCTGGCGCAGCATCTGGTCGGTGCCCGTCTGTCACTCTGAGGCTGACTGGATGCAGACTGTTGAGCGAATGTGTGGAACAATACCAGAAATGGAAGCAGTTCTAATTACGCCATTAGACGTAGCCAGAGCAGTCCGTCCGTTACCGAATTGGAAATCACCGGGACCGGACGGACTGCACAACTTTTGGTTGAAATGGATAACTAGTTCACACACTCTCCTCCCAATACACACCCTTTCCTCTTTTATGTTTATATTGCTCTCCCCTGTGAGCTGCGCCCTAAATAAACCTCTAGTTCTCCATAATTTTACTGCACATTATGTTCATACCTAATTAGGATAAAATCACATTAAATACATTAAAAACCCCACAGGAATCACTGCCCTTTATTATTAGACATCCTCTGTAATGTTAAATTATTGTATTAGTGCAAATTAATGTTAATAACTGGATTTAGATTCATTTAAAATAATAGTACCTACCCCCAACCTTTATGCAAACTTAATTTTGTTGTTTTTCCATTGACATACTAGTGAATAGTGAAGTTACATCCCATGATTGAGATTACACAGTCATCATAACTTTTATTCTTTTTTTTGTTCTAAATTATTTGAAATCCCAATAGGCCCTTTGCCCTAGTAGGTATATTTACTATACACATCTTATCCTGCTTTCTTATTCCTTTCACTCACTTAGCTTCCTCTTATCTCATTCCAGGGTGCCTCTAGGGTTTGCTTGTAAACATGTTGACCCGTAGAACTGCATCCTTGGAGGAAAAACTGAGGGCTACATTAAAAGAGTTGGAATATAGTAAAAAGCAATGCGATCAGCTGCTACAGGAAAGGGAAGACAGCGAGGTGGAAGTACAGTATATTAATAACAAGAACACTGAGCTTAAGAACCAGTTGGCTGAACTACATACACAGCATATGGACACACTTGACCAGCATCAACATCTCCTTCAACTTGTGTCAAATTTCAAACAATGTAGTGACACCCATGATATGGCTTTGAGACGGATATCTGATTTGGAACTGGAATTAAGCAGGGCCCACAACACAATAACCCGTTTGGAATCCCACAAAGCCAGTGAAGAGTCTGCGATCACATGCAAACTTTATGATGAGTTGGTTAGTAGCGGGTCCGGATCCACATGTGTTGAGCCAATTGTAACAATAGACTTAACTGATGACACTGTTACTAAATGCAAGCTGTATACTAGCCATAACAAGATAAAAAAGTATATTAAAATTAATAGATTAATTACAAAAATTCATAAATCATTAAAACGCCATAAAGTTAACAAATTAAATACAAAACTTAGGCAAAAAAATCTAAATTTAATTCAAGAATTAGAAAAGTGTAATAGTGAATTAGAATTATGTAATACTATGTATGATACTGACACTCAGCACCTTCAGGATGAATTGTTTGTAAAGGAATTTGCTCTAAAGGAAATCTTTAGTAAATATGAGGCTACTCAACAAGACCTGAGTAAGCGCTTGCAGGAGGCCAATGCGTTGGCAGACCTGGTCAAGTACAATGCGGAGAGGTATGAGTCTCTGACTAATAACCTCTCTTTTAGCTGTGCCTGCTCCCAGGAGCCCCAGCCTCAACTTGGTACACCCACACCCTCAGTGGTTCAGCCAGTAGGTAGCTGTATGTATGATAATAACAATAGTATGAATAATTTGATTAAAACAACATATCTATTTTCTGACAAATTTGGTCAAGGTTTTGGTAGTATACTTAATCAGTGTTCACAACAATCTGTAATTAATCATTGTTTACCCGGTGCCAGTATTAGCCAATTAATTAGGAAAATTAAATTAACAAAAATAAACCCCAGTTCCACTGTTATCTTATTGTATGGGGATAGTCTAACTGTAAGAAAAAAGGACATAATTGAATGTGTCCATTTGATGTTGCATCTCAACGAAACCAATAATTGTAAATTTATTTTCTGTGCCTTACCTTATTCGCATTATTTGTCTGATGAGCAAAATAGGCACATTTATAATTTAAATATGTCAATTTATAATAGGACTTGTCATCACAGTGATGCTATTTTATATTTCGACTGTAATCAATTTATTACTGATTACAAACTGACAAAAAATACAATGTATTTGCCACCTAGTTGTCGGAGACTTATTGCTAATCTTTTAGCATACAATATACAAAGTGACACCGGTACCTGTAGTGTACCATCGAATACTGTTAGTACTGGTACTAACACCACTATTGACACACCTTGTAGTTTAAACTATTAGGTGCGACAATGGGTCAGCCACATATATTGAATGTTGTACATCAAAATATGCAGGGTCTGTCCGGCAAAGAGCTAGAGTTAAGTTTATTTCTGGAGAACTATAATGTTCAGGTCTTATGTATGACTGAACACTGGTTGAAGGAACATGAAGTATTGTTTATAAATGATGATTATTTTACAGTACAAAGTGCATTTGTAAGGAAAAGTGCTATTCGCGGTGGGTCTTTAGTTCTTGTTTCAAACAAGTTGAAATGTAAACAACGTTTAGATTTAGTTAATCTTTCTATCGAGCGCACTATTGAGTTGTCTTGTGTTGAACTCGAGCGATACGTTATAATTTGCGTTTATCGACCCCCTTCTGGGGATTTTATTCATTTTGAATCGGTAATGGAAGATGCACTCAATAAGTTAAAATCTAGTAATAAAAGTATAATTTTATGTGGAGATTTTAATATTAATATTTTAGATGTTACTCCACTAGGTATTAGACTTCTCAATCTTTTTAGGTCTTATAATTTATTTAACTTGTTTTTTGAACCTACTAGGATCACGGCATCTTCGTCAACATGTCTTGATAATATATTTAGTGATTGTGTTGTCAAAAATAAATTAGTGCTAAGTGACTTAAGGTCTGACCACTGTGGTTTATTAGCTAGCTTCCCTATGCAATTACATAAAAAGCCGCATAAAATAGAATGCAGGCCTTATACAGCTAGTCGTTGCAACAAATTTAAAAATAATGTAGCCCATAGAATTAGACCATCTATAGTAGAACACGATAATCCTAATGAAATCTATGGAGCCCTTTTTGATGTTGTGCAAAAAGAGTACCAATCTACCTTCAAGACCAAAACCATTAATATTAATGGCACCACCGTGGGCTTTAACCAATGGGCTACTCCAGGTATTTATAAAAGTAGAGCGAGACTATACGAATTATATGGTTTGAAAAAACACAGGTTTGATACTCCTTTCCTAGAGTATGTCAAAAATTATTCAAAATTATTTAAAAGTATTTGTGTTTTTGCTAAATCTAAATTTTTAAGCGATACAATTAAAAATTCCAATAATAAAGTAAAAACCATTTGGAAAATTATTAATAATGAAACGGGTAAGTCGGTTAAACAAGACAAACAACTTGAAGTTATGGTCGACAACAAATTAGTTAATAAAGCAGCAGACGTTGCTGAGGCATTTAATGAGTTTTTTGCCAACATACCTATAACTACGACTCGCTCCTTAAATTCATCCCCGTCTAAAGCTGAAAACCTTTTGCATAGTAGTGTGCCCAAATGTGGTCGCTTATTTAGCTTCGAACATATAACACCTCATGATGTAGTTAATGTTTTTAACACACTTAAGTCTAAAAACACTGGTGATTACTGGGGCATCTCAATTAAACTGTTAAGTAATATAATAGACATAGTAGCCCCCTATCTAGCTGTTACTTTTAATAAATGTGTTGATGTAGGAACTTTTCCTGACCTCATGAAAAGTAGTAAAGTCTTACCTTTATTTAAATCAGGTAATAAAAATGACGTTGGCAATTTTAGGCCTATTTCTATATTACCTGCATTTAGCAAAATATTTGAAAAGTTAATACTCAAGCAGTTGCTAAGACATTTTAATTTAAATGGCCTCCTTCATGATGAACAATATGGCTTTACTAAAGGTCGTTCGACTACAGATGCGGGTGTTGCTCTGCTGAAACATATATTTAACGCATGGGAGAACTCGCAAAATGCTATTGGAATTTTCTGTGATCTCTCCAAAGCCTTTGATTGCGTGCACCATGACACGCTTTTGCGTAAACTACATCATTACGGTGTACAAAACGAAGCTCTTAAAGTAATTAATTCATATTTACGTAATAGGTTTCAATGTGTAGATGTAAATGGTGTGAAATCTTCCGGGCTACCAGTTCTGTTAGGTGTACCTCAAGGCTCAATATTGGGTCCATTCTTGTTTTTAGTGTATATCAATGACTTACCATTCTATTTAAAGGGTATCTGTGACGTTGTACTGTTTGCAGATGACACCTCTCTTATTTTTAAAGTAGACAGGAATAGACAAAATTTTGACGACGTAAACAGTGCACTCTCAATGGTTACAGATTGGTTTACGATAAATAACTTAGTTCTCAATGCTAAGAAAACGAAATGTATAAAGTTTGCCTTACCGAATGTTAGAAATCTAGGACCCAACATCGTTTTAGATAAAGAAGTGCTTAAAACTGTAGACTCGGCAGTTTTTCTGGGTATAACAGTAGATGCCAAACTTCAGTGGGGCCCACATATATCAAGCCTAGCGGGAAGGCTCAGTTCAGCCGCCTACGCCGTCAGGAAAGTAAGACAATACACTGACGTTGATACAGCTCGGTTAGTCTATTTTAGTTATTTTCATAGCGTTATGTCATACGGTATTCTGCTCTGGGGCAAAGCCGCTGATATTCAAAATATATTTGTTCTTCAGAAACGAGCTGTTCGTGCTATTTACCAGCTCGGTGCCAGAATTTCTCTGAGAGATTTTTTTAAACATATTGGTATTCTCACGGTGGCATCACAATTCATCTTCGCCAACATCTTATATATTAGACAAAATATACATTTATACACTAAAAACAGTGATATTCACAATGTTAACACCAGAAATAAGGACAAATTACGTGCTCCATTTCACCGGCTTCATAAGGTTCATAACTCATTTGTTGGGCTTGGTATATCCTTTTATAACAAGCTACCCTCTTCTTTGCTAGATTTGCCTTACAATGCGTTTAAAGCCAAAGTAAAATCTAACCTTTGTTCAAAGGCATACTATTCTATCAACGATTACTTAAACGATAAGAATAGTTGGTCGCTGTGTTTAACTTAAGACAATGTTTATGTTCTTTCTCCAGAATTAGCTTACCTACTGACAGGTTATATGGGTTCATATAATTATTTATTTTCTTTGACTGTAAAGGTCAATTTATTTTAATTTTATTTTTATTTATCATTGACATAATCTACTCATTACAATGTTTTTTTTATGAGTGGTATTGCAATATGTGGTTAGCTAGTGACCTCGACAATTGATCATAATTATTCTTGTCTGAGCAACCGGCAGCAGGTTCGTCATGCTCCCTTAGATGTCACTGCTTGCGGTAGCGTCGGGGGTCGGGTTGCCTCCTTCCCTCAAATATGGCGAGGGGGGTAATGGCTGATCTTTGCGTTATGCTCGTGAACGGGTGCTGCTTGTGGTGACTGGTCGTCTTGCTGACCTTGGTTTTGTTTTGTTATTAGTAATTTAACTCGTATTTTTTACTTCGATGGTCCTAGTTTATCATCTGTGACTTCGAGTTACGGCTATATGTAAGTGGGCACGCCCTTTATTACTGGAGGCTTTTAATATAGGTATAAAGTTCTACTTACGTTTTTAGTTTTGTATTTTGATTCTGCTTGAGTATAGTTTTCGATTTTTCGATTTTTTTTCTTCTTTTTTTAAGTATATTGGCGTGTGCTAGCTGACTTATAGCAAATAATTAAATTTAATTTAATGTTTGTGTTGCGTAATGTACTTGCATGTAATTTGCACAGTGTTGTATAGAATATATATATTTTTTTAAATTTTTTTATTTAACTGAACAGACAGCTGTGCTGCTGAGGAGTTTGTTGCGCCACTTCTTCTCCTCAGCTAAAGCACTAGGAAGTGGTGAAGGGCGGGCGTTTTGGGGGACTGTCTTATGTAATTTTGACGTTCGAAAAGTGCTGATTTTCAGCCTAGTTTGAATAAATGACTTTTGATTTTGATTTTGATTTTGACTCGCCTGGCATCTCAATTTCAGTCATCCTTAGAGTCTGGGTCGCTACCGCAGTTTCTAACAACAGGTGTTACCCACCTGCTCCATAAGTCAGGTAGTCCCGCGGAACCCAAGAATTATAGACCGATCACATGTTTGTCGACGATCTATAAACTTCTTACATCCATTTTGAGAGCGAAAATTAATACGCATATTGAGAATAACTCGATTATGTCTGCCTCTCAGAATGGATGTCGGAACGGGTCCCGTGGTACTAAGGAGCTACTCCTCATCGACATGGCCATAAGCCAACAGGTTCGTCGATCCCGCAAGGATCTGTCGACATGCTGGATAGATTACAAGAAGGCCTACGACTCGGTGCCACATACATGGCTCATGAGGGTGCTGGAGTTGTACAAGATAGATGCAACTCTACGCACCTTCCTTGAGTCGTGTATGGGGCAATGGAGGACGGTCCTTCGCTATCCTGGGTGTCGACAGATCCAGGGGAATGATGAGCATGTATGGATTAAACGGGGAATATTTCAGGGCGACAGTTCGAGTCCACTTTGGTTCTGCTTAGCCCTGAATCCTCTAAGTACACTGCTAGAGGATTCAGGTCTAGGCTATCGGTTGAGGAGAGGCGGTCAGGTCATATCTCACCTCCTCTACATGGATGACTTAAAACTCTTTGCTCCCAAAAAATTGCGACTGATGGAGCTACTGAAAACAACTGAAACTTTCAGTAGCGCCATCAGGATGGAATTTGGTGTGGACAAATGTGCAGTCATGCATGTAAAGCGAGGTGAAATCATGGAATCCGAGAGAATCCAACTATCGGATTCCATACACCTTAGATCCCTCTCCTCATCCGAAAGCTATAAGTATTTGGGTATGTCGGAAGCGTTAGGCATCAACGATGCTGACATGAAGCAATCGTTGAAGGAGCGATTCTTTGGTCGCTTGAAGAAGGTATTAATTAGTCTTCTTTCAGGCGGAAATAAGGTCTTCAACGGTTGGGTCATGCCGATCTTGATGTACTCTTTCGGCATACTCAAATGGACTCAGACCGAACTTGACGCCCTGGATAGGAGGGTCCGTACACTGTTGACCGCAAACCGGATGCATCACCCACGTTCATCGGTGATGAGACTGTACATCTCGCGGAAGTGCGGGGGCCGTGGCTTTTTAAATGCTAAAACCCTCCACAATCGCGAGGTGTGCAGCCTCAGGGAATATTTTTTAAAAGCCGAAGTGGGTATGCACCGTGATGTGGTCACAGTGGATAAGGGGCTCACCCCGCTCTCCATGGCTAAAGAGAACTGGCGCAAACCTGTAGTACTTACTACCGATGACCGCAGGAAGGTATGGCAAAACAAGGAGCTTCACGGGCGCTTCTATCGGGCCCTTCATGAGCCCGGTGTAGATTTCTTAGCGTCCGTATCCTGGCTACGTTTCGGTGACCTATTCGGGGAAACTGAAGGTTTTGTTTGTGCAATTATGGACGAAGTTATTCTGACGAATAACTACCGGAGACATATTATGAAGGACGGGACGGTTAATGCGTGTCGGGCATGCTACCGTCCGGGTGAGTCCATCAGACATATTATCTCTGGTTGTTCTCGTCTGGCTAACGGCGAGTACTTGCACAGGCATAATCAAGTGGCCAGGATTATTCACCAGCAACTTGCTTTGAAATATAAACTTGTGGATTCTGAGGTACCGTATTACAAGTATGTGCCCGACCCAGTTCTCGAAAATGACCATGTCACGTTGTACTGGGATCGGTCTATCATTACTGACAGGACTATTGTCGCCAATAAGCCTGATATAGTGGTGATAGATCGATTAGTGCGCCGCGCAATGATTGTCGATGTTACCATTCCACATGACGAGAACCTCGTGAAAGCTGAGAAAGAGAAGCAAATGAAGTATCTCGACTTAGCACACGAGGTTGTTGACATGTGGAATGTGACCTCGGCTGTCATTGTGCCGATTGTAGTAACGGCCAATGGCCTGATGGCCGAAAGTCTCGATCAACATCTTTCGAGGTTCTCGTTAGGCGGTTGGATCAAGGGCCAGATTCAGAAGGCAGTACTTCTTGATACGGCTCGCATTGTGAGGAGGTTCCTGTCTCTGCAGCCCTAACCACCGGTAGCTTGGACTTTGCTCCCGCTACTGGCGGATCACTATTTTTTATATTTTTAAATGTTTTTTTTTATGTTTTTTATAAAAAATATTTAAAAACGTATTTAATAAGTTTTTAAAATGAATAAAGGACATAATAATAATAATAACTCTTTAATTCAGATTACAGGATCCATAATGTGTTAGTATTGCCTTAACCTATTGTTAGTGAAAATTAAAAATAAATTAAAATAAAAGAATTAATTTTGCATATGTACGTCCGTACGCACATGTCTCCCAGCCCAGAGTCTAATAAACGGCCCATCTATTTTTTCCGCCAGTGTTCCCAAAATATTGTTCGGACTACCTCGGAATCGCCGCAGCATAGATGCACTTCGCTTGCGCATGATTGCATAAAAGTCGTCCAGTCTCGCTTTAGCAAACATGCTTGATGCGCTGCAAAACCGAGGCAGTCCCAACAACATCCTGAGTCCGTTATTATATTGGACACGCAGGGCGCTGTAGGCCTTCTGCGTATACCTAACCCACAGGCTGCACGAGTAAAACGTCTGGCAATAAGCTCTGAAAAGAGTTAGCTTTACCTCCTTCGTGCACAGCGCAAACCTGCGAGCAAGCATATTGCATCGGGCCGCCAACGCCCTACGTTCCCTATCAATATCCTGGTCGTCCGTAAGACCATCCGTGACTACATGGCCGAGATATTTAAACTGAGTGACCACTTGCAACGGAATTCCACGCAACGTTACAGGTGGAATATTTGCGGGTGTATTTTTAGGTACTTTGAACACCATAACCTCACTCTTAGTGGCATTATACCTCAATCCATGAGCCTCCGCATAACTCTCACAGACGGCCAGTAGTTTTCTTAGACCGCAGATTGATGGGCTGAGCAGTACCATGTCATCAGCATAACTTATGTTATTGATCATCCTTCCATCAACAGAACATCCAAACATGGTGCTGCTCAGCTCACGCACCAGCCGGTCCATATACAGGTTAAACAAACTGGGTGAAGTTAACCCCCCGCTGCCTCACTCCGCAATCCAGTCCGTATAAAACTGAATTCGCGTCTGCCCACCTAGCGCAGTTCCTCTGACTCTCATACCATTTTTTAAGAATATGAATGCTCCCAGTAGGCAGATCAGTATCATCCGACAATTTTTGCCACCGAATGTCATAATTTACCAGGTCAAAAGCTTTTGACAGGTCAAGAAAACAGCCATACACTGGTGTCTTCCTGTCTGTGTAGTACCGCACAGTCTGCTTGAGACACAGAATTGCACTTTCAGTAGACAAACCGGTTCTAAAACCAAAAAATGCAACGCAAGCCGCGAAAAAATTTGCGATGTTTATGGACCTAGTGTAGTGTCTGTGAGAGTAGAATAAATTTGGTTTAAGCGTTTTCAATCCGGAAATTTTGATGTCAAAGATGCACGTCGCTCTGGTCGCCCTATTACGGATAAAATGGATGCCATTTTTGAAAAAGTGGAGCAAGATCGGCATATCAGTAGTTACGACGTAGCTGAAGAACTGGAAATTGACCACAAAACAGTTTTGGCGCATTTGAAAAAAACTGGGTACACAAAAAAGCTCGACATTTGGGTACCTCACGAGCTCACTGAAAGAAACCTAATGAACCGTGTACTCATTTGTGATTCTTTATTACGACGTAATGAAACCGAACCATTTTTGAAGAAGCTGATAACTGGTGATGAAAAGTGGATCACGTATGACAAGAACGTGCGAAAAAGGTCGTGGTCAAAGGCCGGTCAGGCTTCACAGACTGTGGCGAAACCCGGGTTAACTCGCAACAAGGTGATGCTGTGTGTGTGGTGGGATTGGAAGGGAATTATTCATTATGAGCTGTTACCACCAGGCAGGACCATCGATTCTGAACTCTACTGCGAACAACTGATGAGATTAAAGCAAGAAGTTGAGAGAAAGCGGCCGGAATTAATCAACAGAAGGGGTGTGGTTTTTCATCATGATAACGCTAGACCTCACACATCTTTAGCCACTCAGCAAAAATTAAGAGAGTTTGGCTGGGAGGTGTTAATGCATCCGCCGTATAGTCCTGACCTTGCACCTTCAGATTTCCACCTGTTTCGGTCTCTTCAGAATTCTTTAGGCAGTGTCAGGTTAACATCACGAGAGGACTGCCAAAACCACTTGTCGCGGTATTTTGACCAGAAGTCCCAAAATTTCTATAGCAATGGGATCATGTCCCTACCTAGAAGATGGCAAAAAGTTATCGAACAAAATGGTACCTACATACTTTAGTTAAATGTAAATAAACTATATTAAAAAATGTTTTGAATTTTCTTAAAAAATGCGAAGAAACTTTTTCCCCAACCTATATGAATTTATTACTTTAAGAGCTTCGTTTTGGACATCGTAATGATGTAGTTTACGCAAAAGACTGCATGGTGCACGCAATCTGAGACTGGAGAGATCACAGAAAACTCCAATAGCATTTTGCGGGTTCTCCCTTGCGTTATATATGCGTTTCAGCAGAGCAACACCTGCATCTGTAGTTGAACGACCTTTTGTAAAGCCATATTGTTCATCATGAAGGAGGCCATTTAAATTAAAATGTCTTAGCAACTTCTTGAGTAATAATTTTTCAAATATTTTACTAAATACATGTAAGATTAAAAAAAGCTTAAAATTGCCTACGTCATTTTTATTACCTGATTTAAATACTGGTATGACTTTACTACTTTTCATGAGGTCAGGAGAAGTTCCTAAATCAACACATTTATAAAAAGTAACAGCTAGGTTGGGGGCTGCGATGTCTATTATATTACTTAATAGTTTAATAGAGATGTCCCAGTGATCACCCGTGTTTTTAGACTTCAGTGTGTGTAGCTAAATAAGCGACTACATTTGGGCACACTACTATGCAAAAGGTTTTCAGCTTTAGACGGAGATAAATTTATTTAAGGAGCGAGTCGTAATTATAGGTATGTTGGCAAAAAAAATATCAAATGCCTCAGCTACATCAGCTGCGTTATTAACTAATTTGTTGTCGACCATAACTTCAAGTTATTTTTTTTTTGTTTAACCGACTTACCAGTCTCCTTATTAATAATTTTCCAAGTGGCTTTTACTTTATTATTGGATTTTTTAATTGTATCACTTAAAAATTTTGATTTAGCAGAAACACAAATATTTTTAAATAATTTAGAATATTTTTTGACATACTCTAGGAAAGGAGTATCAAATCTGTACTTTTTCAAACTATATAACTCGTATAGTCTAAGTATGAATATGTACAGCAGCTCGTGGGTACGGAACAGACAATCGCGTGCCAACTTAGCGAGCGCTTACAGACATTTCCTGTAAAATTCGTTCAATCATGGGCTATATACAGAACAATTTATGTTTACGGAACCCTAAAAACAGTGTTTTTTTTTGTTTCATGTTTTATTTTATTTTATCATACACGTAACATACTTGAGCATATTAACAAGGTTTGAATAATGAAGGCAGTGACTTAGATATGATCTTCAATAGTAAACGCAGTCAGGGAAATGCAAACCATACAACATAAGAATGCCCAAACAATCATCAAAATTGTGGTCCATTGGCATCAAATAGAACGGGATTCCTCTACGATTAATTCTAGAACATCTTTCACAGACACATATTTCATCGTCGTCAGAACTCTCAACACCCCTAGGTCTTCTGGCACCTGATATCGGGCGACTTCCTGCCTGTACTGGTAAAGTACGAGCATTATCTGATCCTGCCAATGACTTTCGAGCACTTTGCCTATCAGAACGAACTAATTGTGACGGATCAATAAAAGGGTAAGCAAGAGGTACAAAATTTGGTGCTTGGAATAAAGAATCAGAAGTAGTATCCGTTAGCGATGTCGATCCTTGACTCTGTCCCACTTGGCGGGGTGTCGCAGTCTTACCGAAACTTGGACGTGACAGCATTGGGCCTGACGTCATTTCCTCCATGCGAGGGGTATGTTGGACTTGTGGGTAACTTTTGTGCAAAGCTTGTTGTCTTAAAACAGGTTTTGGTTGTGAATTTCTAAGCGATGTGTTTAGATTCACTGGAGGCCTACCTGCAACTCTGCCAAGACAGGATGGAGTCTCCGCTCGTGGGAATTTAAGAGCTGTAGAGGAAGCCAGTATGTTTCCAGCTTCAAACTCTTCGATGGGATTTTCACTCAATTTTACGTCAAGATGTCCTTCATTCGGACTCCAGGCCCAAACCTGGGGTCCATAGGCATGCATAGAAACGGGCGTATGATAAGTTGCATCCCGCATTGTAGGTGGCATTCCAACTCTTTGTTGAGGAATTTGACATGTTCCAGCTGGTTTCGGAGAATCAGAACGACGATACTGTACGGGACTGACTTGATTAAAATTTGAAGCTTGGCTACTAGTCATCGGAGGCGCCTTTCGTTCTGCCTCGTTGAGTTTCAATTTATTCACAAAGCCTGTCACTGTCTCGGGACTAACGCCTTTTTTCAATTTAGTTACGCATCGAATGATATCTGATTTCATTTTCTTTTCGGTGGGTGGGCTGTAACCCGACTTTTCAATGTCACACAATCGTTTAGCTAGATGTTTTGTCATTGTGTCTTTGGCATCCCCTTCAGGAATCGATTGTTCACGTAAAAATTGTTCTACTTCTTTCTTCATTTCGATTTCAGCGACTTCTTCTTTCATCGCTGACTGCGATACCGGTATTTTTTGCAATTCACTTAACAGCTGATTTCGTCTTACTAAAGGATCTACTTTTTCACCCGTACCTTTTATTTCTACAAAAAATTTAACAACACCTTCATGGAATTGATTTTTGTAAAACCTTCTGGTTTCCTCATCATTTATGTGATAATAGTATTGTACAAAGTTTTCAACTATTTCTTCTTTAAGTTTATTAAATGTTGCTAGTTTATCGGCGGCAATATCGTGAGGTTCCTTTAAAATACTAGCAACTGTTCTATTGAGTTCTTGTTTATAGTCATGCCTTGCCTTTTCTTCCTTAATTAATGGTTTAATAGACTTAATCTGTTCTTTAAGTCGGTACTTCCTGCAAGTTTTACTATTCTCAAAATCACAGCATACAGGTAAATTAGCTAATACATTTTCAAGTTCTTCATCCAACAGTTCATCGTAAACTACGTCATCGTTAAATATTTCTGCGTCCATATTAAATTCGCTTATTTGTATAATAATCCTAGTTGCTATATTGTCTTTGATAGCTTTATTATTTTCCTCAGTTGAAATTAGGGGCAACCGATTACACCAGTCTTCTACTATATCTACTATCATGTCACCAGGTTTTTTATTTGTCATGGAACTGACTGGGGGACAACATGGTTTGGCGGTGGTTGCTTTAGATTGAAGAGTACTAGTGCGTGGAGGTGGAAGACTGGGACGAGGTGGAGCGCTGAGTCCAGGTGCTTGGCTTGTGTTACGATCTTTTGCTCCTTTTTTGCCCTTGATTTGTGTTACTTGTTTACTCTTTCCTTTAGTTACCGTTTCCGGAGGGACATACTTTCTGGCAGCAGCTGTTGATTTCAATAAACTTTGCAATTGTTTTACATGTTCATCTATTCCTTGTTGTCCTGGTTTTAATGGAAGCTTTTCAAGCCATTTTCGAGTTTCTTTATTTATTCTATCATCTACAAAACTTCCATCTTTTTCTATTTCTTGAATTCTCTTAGCGAGTGTGGATAGAATCTGGTCCCTCTCTAGTAACTCGTTAATATTATCGGTTTCCTGTATAGGAAGCTTTTCATACCATGCGTCCACTTCACATCTCGTTTTGACTTGTTCAACTTCATTAATGACTGAGTTTTCATTAGGCATAGGGACTTTGAATAACGCACTGTAAATTTCGTTGTAAATCTGATCTTTTGTCAAAGGTAAAGCATTCTTATTTCGTGCACTTTCGAAGTGTTTATCAATTTCATGTCTCACTCGTTTTTCGTATGTTGCTTTAACATCGTCATTACCGTGATCAAAGTTTTCTAATATGAACATGTCAGCTAAGTGGTTTTTGTATATTTCAAATCCTGGATCAAATGCTTGCACACTCAGAACCGGGTTAGGGATTGAAGCATCTATAGTGGTTTCTAATTTATGTCTATAATTATCACCTGCTGATTTCTCCCTAATAACTTTGTTAGTTCCCATAATTTGATTTATTAGTCCTTCTTTTATCTTCTCCCTATTTTCCTGTAATTCGGAATTTTGTGGCACATTTTCTAATTGTGTTTCTATTTCATCATCTAACATTTCTCGGTAAAGTAGTTCATCGTTAAAGATTCTCGTGTCGACGTTAAGTTCGCCAATTTTTTGGTATAATTGCCTGGCGATAGCCTCTTTCATAGCTTTCACTGTCTCTTTATCATCTAATTTGATTGGTAACTTGTTAGACCAGTTTTCAATGGCTTCTACAATTATTTCTGCCGGAGTCTTGCCTTTACATGACTTGGAGCTAACTGAGAAGTCTTTACTTCCTTTTTTAGATATTTTTTGTTTACGGCCTTTGTCTTCAGCTTTTTTCTTTTTGGGCATTTTGTCGCTACTAGAGGTACTTGCACTTTTTGGTGTTTCTGCACTCGCTGGTGGTTGTATTGCGAGAGGTTCCTTCGAACTATGTTTGCTACCCTTTTCCATCCTACTCATAAGTTGTTGTACGAGAATTGGCAAAATAATCTCCTTGCTTTTGTCTAGAGGCAGACTTAATATCCAAGTAGAAATATATTCTTCTAATTTTTTATCAGCACTATTGTCGCGTGGGTGTGCTAGTCTAAATGCTTCAGTATCACACATCTTCTCAGATAATTCGCTGATCATTCGTATTCTTTCCTCTGCGTATTCAGACTGGTTTTGAATTGGTAGCAAAGGAAGATTTTTCATCCAATCAGTTATTTCTTTCACGTAATGAATTTTTAAGCTAAAGGCCTTAACGGATTCTTCGGTTGGTATCGCAACTGCAGCAAACTTTTCATAAACCTCTGCTTTTGTTAATGTCGCAGGATCAGCGCCTTCGTGAACCATTTTTTTTATTTCTTTCAGTAAACGAGCAGTCCAAGCTTCTAGTTTGAGCTCATCATCAGCTATTTCTCTCCCATTGATGCGAATATAGTCATTAATAAAATCGCTCAAATTTTGTTCTTTTATATCACTCATGACAAATGATGAACTGAGTGAATCGTTACCTGGGGATGATTGTGTTGCGTATTTCTCAGCAAGACATATATCGCCAAGCTTTTCGAGTAATTGATGCGCCATGACTGGGGTATTATCTCTGTGTTCACGTGGTATTGGTAAATCATATGTATTCATACTTGTAAGTATCGTGGAAGCTATTAGGTAATTGTAATTCATTTCATTGGGGTTTTCAGTTCTCTGTTCTTCTATCTCTTGAATGTTTCTAGCGAGATCATTTATAAATTCAATTCGGTTTTTGTTGCCAACGGTGTTGTAAGATGGATCTATGGGTAAGTTATTTAACCAGTCCGATATTATCTTTATGTATTCTAATTCATTATTCAAGCTCTCTGGCCTAAATCTTTGGTGCGTTTGTAATTGTTCAAAGTTTTCGTATACTTCTCTTCTAGTAGGTGGGGATAATTTCCTTAACTCGATTTTTAGTAAATGAGCAAAGGCTCCTGTGGCCATAGGGTCATCAATATCATAGTAATGTTCTATATACTTGCTAATAAACTCTCTAATAGTTCTATCGGGATCTCCTTGGATATTTCCTATATTACTAACGTCTTCTTCGTGTTGTATTAAAGGTTCTTCTGCTTTCTGTTGCCGTTTTGCTGCAATTTTTGCCATAATTTCACGATGTCTTTCCTCGTGCCTCACTCCTAAAGTTTGATCTTGGGGTAGATTAATAATTTTAGCTTTAAGATCCTCAGTTAACAAATTTATGTGTTCCTTTTCTTTAGGTTTTACAATGTTCTTGAGCCATTGATTTATTTCTGCTTCTATTACAGATTCTGGATTTTTGCTTCGAAGATGATCTTGTATGTTAAGAGCTAAATCGTGAGCCATTTTATTTCGTTTACCTTTATCTTTGTTACTGTATATTTCGGAGGGTTGCTCATTCATCCATACCGATATCTGGTCTTCCAACACGTCAATTCCTTTTGCTACATAGTCTTCATCCCAACCACCTTCGGCTTCCATGTGCTTGATTGCTCCCATCTCTTGACGGGTACCATGTTGTGATGCTGTCAAATTCGGTACTGGAATTTCTTTCAGTCTTTTCTGAAAGTCCGCTACTAAAGGCATGGCGTCAGTACGGATTTTATTATCTTCGAAAAAGTCGAACTTGCATAACCATTTGTAAATAAGGTACTTTTGATATTTTTCTTTATCAGAGACTGGGTCAGGTGCTAGTTGTTGTAGTTTCTGGTGATCCATAATGTCGCCAGCTAAATCATAGATGACAGTTTTCTTAAAACCTGGCTCTTCGTTGTATTGCTTCGGTAATGTGTTCATCCATACAGTCACTAAAGCTGCAACTTTTTCTATATAAGTTGTTTCTTGAGGACTTAATTTGGGTACATCTTTTTTTTGTGTTTTTTTCGGAGTCGATGTCACTGGTGGTTTCTCTGATCCCCATCTATATACTGAGATTGTTCCTGATAATTGAGGCATTACAGAAACAAAGCTAGTAGTGGCTGACTTTTTAACATCTTTTAATCCATCTTTTACATGTGTGATTATCATATTAGCTATGGTCAGTGCTTTGTCCGCAGAAACCTTACCAGTGTCTTGTAAGAATTGGCTAATTTCTTCGTTCACGGTGATTCCATTTCCTGCGCGTATACACGATTTCGAATCTAAGAAAGACGAACATATTTCTGTTTTAAGGTCATTTTTGTTGCAGACTGAGAGTCTGTCTAAGCATTCACCAACTCTGTGTGATACTACATCTTTATAATTATAAAGCATTTTAGGTATAGGTAGCCCCGTCACTTGGTTAGCTATCAGATGGAACACAGAAGGTGAAACCATCCCCGTATTTTTATGACTAGATAATTCCTGTTTTATTTGTGAACTCAGTAATCTATTAGCAAGTTCTTCGGCCAACTTATTCAGTTGCACAGTTTTATATCTTGGACTTGTGAAAGTTAACGGCAAATCATTTAATATGTCGATGATTTCTCCTTTTAACATAAGTTTGTAGCTTGTTGTATGAAGTGGTATCTTTAGCAATGGACATAGTTTTGCCATTAGTAAATCGACTACCTGTCGTTTCGTTATAGATTCCGTAGGATCTAATTGCAACCAAAGAGACCATTCCAATATTTCTTTCTCATATGGTACGTGTGATAGTACGTTTTCGTCTACATTTGCGTCTACCGCTTTCTCATAACTTATACCAAGGAAATTTTTATTCAGTCCGATTATTTTATACCAAAGTTTGTTTCTCAAACTGTCTTTGAAGAGTATTTGTTCTTGCTTTGTCCCGTGGAACCACATAGGCAGCTTGTTCAAGCAATCGTCAATTTCCATTTTCATTTTTGTCTCGTAAGCCTCATCGTCAACGTCTACTGCAAGTGCATTAATTTTCTCTACTAAACTGTAGACTACGTTATCCTTTATATCTTGAGTCGTAAAGTTTAATGAGAAGAACATAGGTACGTTACGCAGCCAGTCCAACACTACAATTCGTAAATGCTCTTTATAAAAACTTCTTTTTGGTAATATATCCCTGGTTTCAGTTTTTCTGAGGGGTATTTCATTGTTATCGTGATCACTGGTATGTTGGTTTGCAGGCTTTTGTATGAAGAGGCGAGCTGGACTGAAGTCTCTCATGGTAATGTCAGTTTGGACGCTACAACCCGCGCCCATCAAGGGCAGGGTGAATTTTGGTATCCGGAGTCTTGATAGCGTCGGGGAAACATTTATCTGGGTAAACAACAAAAAGTATTAATAGCGAACTCTTTGACAAAATAAAATAAAGTCTTGGATTTAGTCTTACGATAGTTTTCATCCTTCCAAGTATGTAAGGCCTTCGCTCTAAAGTGGGATATATTACAGGTTGATATAACATCAGCATGCAATGTAACCCGGCCTCATATATAATCTAAGTATAAAGTACTAGCATTTTGTCAGCGACTATCTTCAATGCTACATTCCTTATGCTGTGGGAATTCCGAAAAATCCGGCCTGATTCATTGTCTATTACATAAAGGGAATCTCTGTGCTTTCTGCTTTCTAGATCCAAGGGTTTGAGATTGGCGTTGATGAGTCAGTCAGTGAGTGTGTCAGGACTTTTCTTTTTATATGTATGTCATGACAGTCCAGTGATTAAGGTCTCGCCTCTCCTACACGAGATTGTGAGTTCAAATCCCGGGAAGTACCAATGTGACTTTTTCAATTCATATGTAGTTTCTTAGTTTATCTTGAGCATTACAAACATTGTGAGAAAACCTGGACGTGGAGCGTAGCCATCAATGCTCGTGCGCTCACTGTCTGAGAAGAGGCCTTGGCCATATAGTGGGACAGTATGTAATAGGCTGGTATTATTATTGTTTTATTATATGTAGTGTAAACTTACACCTCGATCCCGCATTCTCGTTCGCGTACCGCAAGCCAATTCTGCTTTCTTTAGCTTGGAGTGGTGATTGCGCTTGTGTTGGTTCAATCTCTCCTGAATCATCGGACAATGTTGCTGGTCGCAGGACTAGAAGAACGTTTTATGTAGTAGTAAATGATAAATGAGAACTTGATGAGGTCAGCGTTTCCTATTCGACTACTCTCTCTCTCAAAGTAATCGAAACTAGAATAGCCGGAGCCCTCGACAAACATCAGCCTCCCGAACAGGCTGGATTTCGTCACGGCCTCTCTACTACTGACCACCTCCAGTCCATCAACTAGGTTATTGAGAAACATACAGAGTTCCAGCTCTCACTATAAATTGCATTCGTAGATTACTCAAAAGCTTTTGATAGCATCAGCCATACCTCAATTTTAAACGCCTTGTGTACATAAACCTTTTACAAAATATTTATAGAAACAGCACTGCAGCTATTAAAATCAGTTCTAAGACAGCACCGTCATTCCAGATAAAAAAGGAGTTAAAAAAGGAGACCCACTGTCCGAAATTATTCACGGTCGTACTGGAGGAAGTCTTCAGAAAGCTGGGAGCAGGCTGGGCGGAAAGAGGCATTATGATTAAACGTAAGAAATTATCCAATCTCCGTTTTGCCGAAATTGTCCTTTTTTCGTCTTCAGTCTCCGAGCTGACTCAGATGCTAGATCTTAGCACGGCAAGCCGGCAGGTCGAACTTCAAATGAATATGTCAAAGACCAAGTTGATGACGAAGGGTGGCGGAAGGGGAGGTTGAATATGTCGATGAGTATCTCTATCTTGGTCAAATAGTCCAGGCAAGACAAAACAAAGAAGTTGCAAGACGCACCGAGAATGCCTGGAAGAGCTATTCCGCCATGAAAGATTTGATGAAGGGCGATCTTCCTCTACGCCTCAAGAGAAGACGCATCGACATGTGTATTCTTCCCATCCTCACGTATGGTTCTCAAACATAGTCTTTGACAATTCATCACAGGTCCACGCTCGAGGTTTGCCAGAGAGCTATGGATCGAAGTATTCTGGGTATCAAAGTTGTGGACCGGGTTAAGAATACAACAATCCGTTCCATCACTAAAATAACTGATGTCACTCGGAAAGCTGCCACGGTTAAATGGAATTGGGCTGGACACATCTGCCGGATGTCAGACGGTCAATGGGCCAAACTTACGACCCGGTGGGTCCCGCTTAATGACAAACGACATCGCGGCAGGCGCAGACGGAGATGGTGGGATGAGCCGGACTCCTTTAATAAAGATTGGTCCTCGGCAGCTCTGGACAGAGAGAGGTGGGAAGAGAGTAGGGAGGCCTTTGCCCAGCAATGGGACAATAAAGGCTAATAATAAAAATAAAATATTAGTTCTTCTGGTTCTTACTAGGAGAACTCCTCAACAATTAACGTCTCTAGATTGGGAAAAACAATATTTTGTAAAAGGTGATGAGGAGTAAAGTTGACATTAGGCTATTGAACTTAGAAAAATTTCAAACTGACCCACTTAAAAGTGAAAAATAAAAAACTTGACTTCAAAAAATAACTCTAATTTCGGAAATCGGTGGCCAAAAAACTAAAATACAGATCCAAAAAGTTTCGAAATTAAAGTTATTTTTCATTTTGTAGTGTTATTTTTTTGGAAGCCAGTTGTTTTATTTTTGTACAAGTTTTTTACAAGAAGTATTACTATCAATGAATGTTTAAGGTAATGAGTTGCCTCGTTGGTCTACTGGCTGCAAGCGCTAAGTACTGCTGCGCATGACTGTTATTAGGTTTTTCCATTAGGCAGCAGCCGGGGGTCTGGAAATTGTCCCGTGCCCGGTTGATGGTAATAGTCTGGCATCCATGACATGTGACTTAAATATAACTTACGAAATGTGGATGCTCTGTAGGCGCGTACACCTCCGCCTAACCCTTCGGGGAACGTAAGCGTGATGTTATGATAACTTACAAGGGAACAAGAAGACTTAATCTTCTGTGTAATGCTAGCATATCTGACGTCCATCTTGTTCGCCATTTTCTTCTGCAATACTGGTCTATCTCTTGTGAAAGAGACTTCTGCTGCCATCGAGCTATATCTCTGCATCTTGTCATTATTGTATTGGGAGATGCTCGGTTCTTCATGACCTTTGTCTTCAGTATCTCTTGTTGGGTTGTTTGGATTGCATTCCTCTGATGATTTCGATTGCTCTAAAGTATTTAATTGGTCTGAAGATTTTGAACCTGTGTGAGTAATTATGGAGATACAGACAGAGTAATTATTCGACTGTTCGTATTCAAATGAATGTACCTCCCGGGAATCGTGGCCTATTTATATGATTTTTTTTTTATGCTAACCTAGTGGGTATATGAGCAAGCAAAAAAAAAATTATTTTTATTTTTATGTGCACTGGAGCTACCCGATTATCATTACTTTAGGATCACCCCTCGTATAATAGGATTTGGATGAAAGGCACACAGTTTATAACATGGATTAACACATAGCATACTTTTTATCGCGGTAGTACGTTTCCGTGAGTTGATTTTCGAACTCCACGCGGGCAAAGCTGCTGGCAAAAGCTAGTTTAACACAAGACTGAAATCGTCAACCGAAATCGCCAACCCGTCTTGAATAAGCATGGGGATAAATGCTCGTGCCTTCTCTGTATGAGAAGAGGCCTTTGCCCTGCGGTATGATAATATTATATACAGGTATAGTATATTGTTATTTATCAAAACATAAAAACAAGAAGTTCATTGTGGCGTAAAAAGGTACAAATTTGTATTTCAGTCCCGTTCACTCCGTGGCCTCCCTCAAATTAAAATGTCAAATTAGGTCTCTATAATTCTAAAGGTTTTTTTTTATTTTTATTTGTGATGGGTTTGCTCTTGACGCTAGTCTAGGTCAGAGGTGACAGAGACAAGGTCGACGGTGTAGTGAGCTTACCCAGAAGAAGCCTGTTCACTCACTTTGAAGAGATTAGGGTTGTATACGTTCGGAAACACAGACGCAGGTAGTGAGTTCCACTCTTTTGCTGTGCGCATTATAAAAGACATTTCGAAGCGCTTAGTGCGAATTGGTGGAATAGCAAACAGGTAGGGATGGTAACTGGCAGTGCGTCTAGATGTCCGATGGTAGAAGGGGGCCGGTGGAATGAGGTCGTGGAGTTCTCGGGCACACTCTCCGAAGTACAATCTGTAGAAGATCGACAAGCAGGCAACCTTGCGGCGATAAGCCAAGCTATGAAGCTTGGCATCCACCAGTTTTACGTCGCCAATGAGCCTCTTAGCTCTGCGTTCCACCGAGTCAAGCGCGACTAGTTGGTACTTAGCTGATTCATCCCAAAGGTGACTGCAATACTCCATGCAGGATCGGACTTGCGCTTTGTAAAGGGATAAAAGCTGTCCAGGCGTAAAGTATCGCTTCACCCTCTTTAGGATGAAAAGGGTACGATTTTTAAAGGTACGATTTGGATGACAGCTTTGTTGGTCTAGTGCTCGCGAGCGCAAGTGTTGAGCTTTGGACCGCTCTGCCGATCGCTCCCCAAGTCCCTACTTGGGGATCGATGGGCAGAGCAATAGTGTTACTGGATTTTTCTTGTGCCATTTCTCAGTAGCAGCACCGAGTCTGAATTTGTGTCCAGATCATGACAATAGGCTTGCCTTTTATTACATGGGACTTAAAATAAGTAACAGAATAAAGTAAGGGAGGTGAAAACAGAATGTGGGAATTGAAAGGTGCAACGTCTGCCTTGCGCTTCGGGGAGCACAACGTGGTGTTATGTTATACCTTCAGAACTTCTGTCTGGCTCTCTAATAAGCGTGACCGAAAGCCCAGTGCTAGACAATTCTTGAAGTAAAGTGAAGACCTCGTCTTTCAACAGCGTCATTGCACTTCGATACCACTTTTCTTCAAACACGTCTTTGTCATATGCTTCCCTGGTACTTAATTTAAGTTCATGTTATGTCGTGGTGTAATTTTAAGACTTTTTAACAGATTTTTTTTATTATTTTATAAATTTTTATCAAAAATTGCATCATGGTGTCATGTGTCATGTGTGAGACACATTGTGACACATTGGAAGATATATTATAGGATTGTCTATAGAAAATAAAGAGAAAGGGTGAATTTATCATAGTTATAAACAAAAAGTACCTTTTTAATTTTCCAGATTTCTGGAAGTTGCCTGATGCCCAACGATTTAAACCTTCGGTCCAGCATATCAGAGACCAATAGCAAGATATATATATCGCCCTCTCCTTAACGTCACCTGCTACGATCCTTTTGCTTCATATACGTTTTTTTTTATTATTTAAGATGGGTTTGCTCTTGACTAGGTCGGAGGCGACAGCGACAGAGTCGACGATGGAGTGAGCTTACCTAGAAGAAGCCTGTTCACTCTCACTTTGAAGAGATTAGGGTTTTATGCGCTCGGAAACACAGACGCAGGTAGTGAGTTCCACTCTTTTGCTATGCGCATTATAAAAGACATTTTGAAACGCTTAGTGCGAATTTGTGAAATAGCAACTAGGTAGGGATGGTAACGTTTAAATTGTGCCACAATATTCCGTTGGCTTACCAACTTCAAGGGGAACCAAATCGGTTACTCGTGTTATCGATTAACTTGGTTGTAGAGGTCAGATAGGCATGGAACTCCATGTTAAATAATTCAATCGTTTCAGCTGCAAGGCTTCACGTATACGGCGTCAGAGCCGCAATGTCGCCGGACCACATGTTTGTGCATACGAATGAATATCGCGCATGCGCCGCACCAGAGCTGCGCCGGAGCCGAATGTACACAATGAAGCAACGATCACAGTTCAGTAACAGTAGGGAGGTACTCCTCGATTTTTGCGACCAGTTTAACAGAATAAATTTCATTTCTAGTAGTTGTTTAATATTCAATAATCATGAATGAGGAGTCGGCCGCCACACCCAAGGGGGAATCCAAAGTTGATCCATGTCAATGTTGTAATAAAAACTAAAAGTAATTTCATACAGCACCATTGACGATTTTTGAGGATTGAGGATACGCTTATTCTCATGAGAGTACAATAATTAACTTACATGAGAATATTAAAACTACTTTTTATGGGATCATCTTCTATTAAAAAAAATAGTAGGCGCAGAGAGTTCACGCCGTTTGTTTTCGTGAATACAGAACCTAAATTTTACTACGGTTTCTGATACTACTGTAGCCATTGTATTTGCTCGACACTAGGCTCATTGCATTCCTTACAAAGTAAACTTTCACCGGCTATAATATTTTTCAGTTCTGAGCAAAGGAGATGTCCGCTTTTTGTATGGACGTTGGTTTTTTTATTCCGACAAAAATCTAACCAGCGTCAAACTACGCCTAAAGACCGATATAAGACGACTTCTTAAATTTTTTTGCTATTTTCAACAGATTTTCTTACGGTTTATGACACTGCCGCATGCCGTAGCTATTGTATTTGCTCGGCGCAACACTTTTTAGGCTCATTGCATTCCTTTTGACGTTAGCTTTCTTCAATCGGGACTTTTTTTTTAATTTCTGAGCAGATTCACGGCCGATATGAGACGACATCTGACATTATTTTGCTATTGTCAACTTCATATTAATTCTTAACCCTGTTTTGGCCAATATTTTTGTTGTTTCTCTTTAGGTCCTGCAGCACTATTCTGTAAAAATGAGTGTAAGTGAGCGTAAAGTCAAGAACAATAGTACGCGCGAAGTGTTAAGTGATAAAATTGTTAAGCAAAAGCTAGATGAATATGAATGGGCCCACTTATTAACAATAATGTGTCCGTTATTATTGTATCAGACGATATGTAGTGTATTTGATCGCATTTACAAGGAAAGTACAATTCAAATTAGCACAGATAATAGGAAAGCAATAAAGCAGCCGTGGATAGACAGGTATTTATATACAATGTTATTGCGAAGGGATTATTTATTTAGAGTTTGGAAAGCGGATCCAAAAAATATGAACAAGCGGTTAGACTATACAAAATATAGAAATAGAGTAAATAAATTAATAAATATGGCAAAAAATAAATATAGACAGGAACAAATTGTAAAATGTAATGGAGATATTAGAAAAATATGGACAAATATAAACATATGGTTGGGTCGAAACAAAACTAGCCTAGACGATGTTATTTTCAGGCATTTAGGAAAAAAAGATTTTATAGAACAGATTTGTACAAACTTTTCTAAATCGTTTACTGAGGAAATAAAGGGAATTAAAAATGTATGTAACTTGAAGTTTTTAGATAGAAATAAATATGTAAAGCCTAGCGAGGTAAGCTATGGATACAATAAGGTGACTCCGTCAGAGGTAGAAAAGGTCATAAGAACACTGTCCTGTGAGAAAGCACCCGGTTCAGATAGAATACGGGTGCAAGACATTATGTACGTGAATATGTCGTTATCGAAAGGTATTTATCCAGACCAGTTAAAAAAAGCTATTATACGTCCTATATACAAAGCAGGAAGTCATTTAGAATACGGTAATTATAGACCTATCGCAATATTATCTGTTATAGATAAAATAATTGAAAAAATTGTTGTAGGACAGATTAGCGCGTTCTTAGAGCAACACAAAATATTATGTGGCACTCAGCACGGTTTCCGGAGAGGGCGCAACACTGTCTCTGCCTTGTTAGGTTTTTCAGATTATATTAATGAGTGCTTAGATTCTGGCAAACAAATTATAGCATTGTTCATTGATTACAAAAAAGCGTTTGACACTTGAGACCATGAGATCTTGTTACAGGCAATGGACGAATGCGGAATACGCGGTTCCACAAATAAGTGGTTTAAAAACTACCTCACTAATAGGAAAATAAGCACAATTATCTCCCGTGTGGCTGGGAAAGAGGCGGATGTCGATTTGTGTGTACCTACTGGATCGGTGTACGGCCCTGTAGGATACATAATGCATGTGAACAGTGTATCAAATGTCGTACGTAAATGTGAGGTTTTCATGTACGCTGATGATTTGTCTTGTTTTTGCGGCCAAAGATATAGCGGAGGTACAAAAGTGTATACAAGGTGACTTTGAAAATATTAGCAAATGGGCACACGACAATGGCATTATATTAAGGTTTCAGAAGCAAAATTTATTTAAAAAAAAAAAAAAACAATCTTAGACGCATTCGATTATTTTAATATCAAAGGAAAAAGTACCCTACAAATCTGATTTATTTGCACGTAACACAATTAATTTTAAAAAATAAGACACCAACCACACAATAACAAAAATAGCATGTACTTACAGAGCTTAACTACAACCTTACCAACTTAAATCAATTTAACGGACACTAAACAAATCACGTCGACAACTACCGCACGTTAAGAGGGCCAGCGAGCAAATGACCGATACAGCCGCGGTCGCTGCCTTTTATAGACATCATTTTACAATAGAAACCTATTCCCTAAATCGGCCTATCCTGACGAGGCGTCGTCCTCGGCGAGCTCCTCGTAATGCTTGTCCCGTACCGGGGCCAAGTCTGCAGATGTGGGTTCACCGTTGCTCCCGGTCACCTCAGCGCTGGGTGGTATAGATGCTGATGATGACCCTGCACCGGGATCATACGCTTCATCATCTGAAATATTACCACGATTAAAAACTCGCCTTAGGTTTACAAAGTGTTGGGCACGCCACAATTGCGGCGATAAGTCCCCTCTTTGAGGAGTGGTTGGAGAGGCGTCACGGCATCCTCACCTTCCGCCTGACGCAGGTCCTCACCGGACACGGTTGCTTCGGGAGGTTCCTGTTCCGGATAAGGCGGGAGGAAACGCCCGGGTGTTACCACTGTGTGGATCGCCTGGACGACACGGTGGAGCATACGGTGGAGGTCTGCCCGGCTTGGGCAGAGCACCGCCGCGTCCTCGCGGAGGCGATCGGCGGCGGCGATCTCTCGCGTCCGGCCCTGGTACAGGCCATGGTACGGAGCGAGAGTGCATGGGAAGCCGTCACCTCCTTCTGCGAAGCAGTAATGCTCGCGAAGGAGGAGGCTGAACGCGTGAGGGAGAGGCAATCTTTGCGCCCTCACGCCCCTAGTCGCCGCAGGAGACGCCCTGGGCGTCGGGAATCGATAGCCGATTCCCGGCCACCGTAGGCGCGGGCTTGCGGATGGCGAGCAATGGGTAGCTCGCCGTCCGGTAAGGACCAGGCCCGGGTCGACGGCGCGTTGTGTTCCACGCGCGCCTCAAAGAGATGTCAGCACCAGCTGAAGGGGTCCGCTAAGGCCGATGCCCGCCAGGGTTGCGGGTTGTTCGAAAGAGTTACCGTGGCCCTGGCACAGGCAACTGAAGGAACACGGGTGGGTTTTAGTCAGTAGAAGTCTGACACGCCCTCCCGCTCCACCCAGAGCGGGAGAAGTTATTTGATGATTTCCCACCCAAAAAAAAAAAAAAAAGGTTTACAAAGTGTAGGCACACACAACATGCAATCAATAAAATAAGCATTTGACGTTGTTTTACTACTCAGTCTTTATGTCAGCCCATGGCCTGCGGTGCAGAACTGTATCTGTGAACAAATCAGACAGAAGGCGTCCCCACTGTCTGAGGTTGACGGAGGCATCACTGAATCGCACGTCAACACTTTCATCATAGACCAGTACCTCTCACTATAGGCATGTCTATTATTAGGACGGAGGCATCACTGAATCGCACGTCCCATCACTTTCATCATAGACCAGTACCTCTCACTATAGGCATGTCTATTATTAGGACGGAGGCATCACTGACTCGCACGTCCCATCACTTTCATCATAGACCAGTACCTCTCACTATAGGCATGTCTATTATTAGGACGGAGGCATCACTGAATCGCACGTCCCATCACTTTCATCATAGACCAGTACCTCTCACTATAGGCATGTCTATTATTAGGACGGAGGCATCACTGACTCGCACGTCCAAGCTAAACAGACACAGTGTACGGGTTAGTAAGCCGATCTGCCTACATTTCAACTACTCATTGTCGAGCATCTAGATAGGCTAAATTAAGAAACTGAAACGTTACAATGTCTTAAAGCGACTAAAAATGAGCAAGCTAAACATATGGCAAAGCGACTCACCAAGTCCGCACATGTGTAGAGCCATCATAACTCAACCTTTGAAAAAGGCTGCACATGACTCTGGACACCACTCTCCGTTCCAGGGTACCATAAACTCAGCGGCTGCCTGGGTGGTCTTGCCGTATGAACCACTAATGAGTTTCAGCTGGTAACGGCCGCTGGGAAGTACCTCAATCACTCGATATGGTCCACGCATTCCAGGATCTAGTTTTCCTGTAGACTGGGAGTATTTGATTACGAAAACTAGATCGTTAACATTAAAAGTGCGTGGTGTTCGCCACTGTCGGTTGACATAAGCATCTTGTTTGGCTTGATTTCGAGTCAGCAGTTGGTGAGCTCTGGTTCTGTCCAGCTCCCACCGGCCCTCATGATTCTGAGACATCTCGATAGCGACATCACGAATTAGTGTCCGCACGATAGGTATGGTGGCTTCCGTGCCAACCAGAAGCTTGAGAGCTGAAGTTTGTGTTGTCTTGTGCTTGGTAATGTTCAGAACAAGTTGCAGCTTCCACAGTATTTCTGACCATTTTGAGTGTTTATGATTTGTTTCAATGCGAATCATATTTAGAACAGTCCTGACATATCTTTCTACCTGTCTATTAGCATTGTGCATTTCGGGCGTTATGACAGCCAAGTTCAGATAAAAGTTTAGAAAATCCCGAGGATTCGAACATTCACCCGCGGTCGGCCACTAGAAGTTTAGGGGCACCAAAGAGTGAAATTACGTTAGTAAACGGGCGTTTAAGCTCATTTACATCTTGTTTATAAATGGGATATAACAAACAATACTTTGTAAAAGAGTCAACTATTAATAAAACAAACTTATATCCTTCAGATTCGGGTAATGGACCAAGTACGTCCATATGTAATGTTTCAAAAGGAGTATTAGGCTTTTCCCAGGATGTAATTGGTTGGTGAGGGGCTCTAGGGACACGTTTATTTGATATGCACACAAGACAGTGTTTTATGTATTTTGCTACAAATTGCCGAAGCCCGAACCAGAAGTATTTGAGAATTAAATCGAAAGTTTTCTCCGCGCAGATGTGCTCATGCTCGTCATGGAAAATTCTTAGTAAGCTTAACCGGTGTCCTTTGGGAATAAAACAAAGGAGTCTAGCTTCCTCGCCCACTGGTGTGTAACGATAATAGAGGAGGTCGTTTTGTTGGACGTACCGTTGAGAGTCTAACTCTCCATCCTGTAATTTCTGCAGAAGACTTTGTGTCTCATCGTCTGCAGACTGAGCGATTTGTGCCCAATTGCGTGGCCTAGATATTTGATGCACTTTGGCATCTGGGACTGAGTTTCGGCTAAGGTAGTCTGCATGTGTCATCATGGTGCCTTTTCTGTAATCGATACTAAAATGAAAATCTTGTAAGTAAATCCACCACCTGGCGACGCGCGGAAGCAGGTCCTTCTTCTTTTCGGTGGCTTTAAGGGCGTTGCAGTCTGTAATGACTTTGAATTCTATGCCAACAAGATAATGGCGAAAATTTTGCAGTGCCCTTACAACAGCTAAGGTTTCTAGTTCATAAAAGTGATACCTGCTATCGGCGCCCCGAGTGGCTTTACTATAGTAAGCGACTACATGCTTCGTACCATCGGCCTTCTTCTGCAATAATACTGCACCATAACCAATACTGCTGGCATCAGTATGTACTTCAGTTGGTAGGGACTGGTCGAAGATGGACAGTATTGGTGATTTAGTCAAGCAGTCTATTATCTCTTGCCTAACCCCTTCCTGCTCTGGACCCCAGCAAAAGGCAGTCTATTATCTCTTGCCTAAGCCCTTCCTGCTCTGGACCCCAGCAAAAGGCAACGTCTTTTCTCATTAAGCGCGTTATACGAGCAGTTTTAGTCGCGTAATCCTTTATATATCGTCTAAAATACCCTGCCAAACCCAGAAACTGCCGGATTTGTTTTACGTTACGCGCTGTCGGCGCATCTATAAGTGCTTGGATTTTTCGAGGACTCGGCCTAACCTGACCCTGACTTATTAAGCGCCCCAAGTACTCAACTTCAGTGGACAGGAAAGAGCACTTTCGCAAGTTTATCGAAAAACCCGATCTAGTCAGTGTTTCCAGAACCTTTTTCAATAAGCAGATCCCCTCGTTGACAGCGTTGCTCATACAGAGTACGTCATCGACGTATACCAACACATTGCCACCCTCAATATGAACACGAAGGGTGTCGTTAACAATTCTCTGATAAACTATGGGTGAGTTCGTCAAACCGTAAGGTATTCGAAGATACTCATAATGTCCTTCTGGTGTAACGAACGCAGTCTTGCGAATTGCATCATCTTCAAGTGCTATCTGATGAAACCCTGTAGCCATATCAAGGCTGCTGAAGTATTTAAAATTGCCTAGCCTGTCTATGTGGTCGTCAATCAATGGTAATGGGTACCGGTCTCTAACAGTTAGTTGGTTGAGCGCCCTATAGTCGACGCACATCCTGTCGCTACCATCTTTCTTCTTTACTAATATTATGGGGCTGGTATACTCAGAGGTGGAGTCGCGGATAATACCCTTATCCTTCAAATCGCGCACAATTTCTCGGAATTTAAGTTTTTCTGAGTGCTTGTAAGGTCGGTAGGCAACAGGTGTATCATCCGTAAGCTTTATAGACATCTTTCCGGTTGTGACAGTAGTCGAAGCAGTACCGGATATGAGGTATTTCGAGAATTGTTTTATTAAGTTTTTGAGACACTCAAATTCGGCACCCTGAAGGGGTGTGTTAATCTGTAAGTCATCATTGAACACTGCGTGAACGGCTCTCCCAACGGCTCGAGTTAGGGACTGTCTATCTTTAGTACGCACGTATGTGATACCGTCACGGTTAAGGCTATCAGTTCCTATCACCACGGGGGTAGTCATACAAGAGCCTGGCACTACGACAAAGTCAGCCTCAATGGAGATTTCATCAAACTTAATCGTTAACGTAACGTAGGAGTCGGCTTGGATAGCGGCGTCGCTGATTCCTTTCAAAACACAGTGCCTAGGTTTCCGTTCACAATTAATGTGTTTCAATGCATCAGACGAGACTAATGAGATATTTAAGGCTCCACTGTCGATAAGAACATCGACAGGGATACCCTGGATAATTGCAGTCTTAAGGTCGCTGTTTTGCGAGGAACCAGCCACGGGTGTAGTACATAAATTAATGTTTCGCTTATTACGCGAGCCTGATCTTTCCTTAGCAAAACATACGTCTTCACTATGTCCCGGTTTTTTACAGAAATTACAGGTTAGTTTATTGGCATTATTCGTAGTGATATTAGACGCCTGATCAACTTTGGGCTTCTTTGGGCAATAGTGAGATTTATGTCCTGGTTGTCCGCAGACAAAACATTTTAAGTTTGATGAACGATTATTATTCGGTGGTTTGGAAGGATGGTTCCGGTTTTCTAATTTAGTGCGCGTAGGTTTTGCATAAATTGATAAAAATGAAACTAGATCGTGTAACTGTAGATTAGCGTTGGCAGCCGCTGCCCTAACCTGAGCGTCTGTTATACCGCGAATGACTATCAACGTTCTCAGTTCGTCGTTTAATCCCTTAACTATTTTTAGGCGTAGTAACGTCCTTCTCGCATACTCAGCGTATGTGCTATACTTATCAGAAGTCGTGTGCATCGTATCATAAAGAATATTTGCGTAATCAAGTTTTCGTGGGCACAAGGGCTTAAACTCTTTAACGAAATTAGTCCACGTTCGGTCGCTGGTCACCCACTCATTTAGCCAGGTGCGTGCGTCACCTTTAAGGCATATCGATACGCGCGATAGACACTCTGAGTCTCCCCAGTTATTCGAAATTCTAGCTCGTTCAACTTCCTCACACCACACATCTATGTCATTGATAGTAGGATCGAAGTTAGATACAAAATATTTTTGAGTTTTGTCCGAATTTATCGACCTAATTGCTTCAGCTAATATCCGTGCTGAATCTGTCACAGATTGTTCGCTGCGGGGGTGTGTGTCGTCACTCGGTCTCTCAGATGCAATACTCTTAGCCGTGGGTATACCTAATGCGCCCGTAGAACTAGGTAACAAAGTTTCAGATATCTGGTTTCTGGCCTGAAGGGCCTGACCGTTCTGTAACTCACTAATCGGGGGAGTGCGAGACCTTATGGACGTCCTATTCTGAACTAGCTGGCTATGGCACTCGGTCGTGTTACGCAAGATGGAACGTTCTGTTTCTAACGTATTTAAACGAGATAAAATCGACTGTAACGTTTGTTGCATTACCACGTTTTGATCGCCAAAATTCAGTCGCGGGCGCGCTCTACTGTTCGATCGAGATCTACTCGTGTGATAAGTTCCACTCCTGGAGCGAGAACGGTTTCGCGAACGAGATCTATCCCGAGATCTATATTACCTATCGTGTCGACGTGACTTGTCACGAAGTCCATGCTGCTTATCGGCCATATTTAATCACAAAACAAGCACTGTGGTTTTGAAATAACACGGTTCTTTGGTGTCTTATTTTTATAACCGACACTACACAATCAAAAGCTGGATTTAGTGGGCGTTTTAGGAAAACTATCCCACTTCTGAATTAAGGTTTCAGAAGCAAAATTTATTTAAAAAAAGAAACAATCTTAGACGCATTCGATTATTTTAATATCAAAGGAAAAAGTACCCTACAAATCTGATTTATTTGCACGTAACACAATTATTTTTAAAAAATAAGACACCTACCACACAATAACAAAAATAGCATGTATTTACAGAGCTTAACTACAACCTTACCAACTTAAATCAATTTAACGGACACTAAACAAATCACGTCGACAACTACCGCACGTTAAGAGGGCCAGCGAGCAAATGACCGATACAGCCGCGGTCGCTGCCTTTTATAGACATCATTTTACAATAGAAACCTATTCCCTAAATTTATATTAATTCTTTCAAAATCTAAATGTATGCATATACACTCGCCATATAATCAAAATGCTAAATCTGTAACCAATGAACATCTCGCAGTGATAGGACATACATACGAATGTTTGCATAGAAATAAATGTAATTGTAACTGTACAAAACTGGATTATGTAGATAAATTTAAATATTTAAGTGTAACAATAGACAAGAACTTTAACTGGAGATTACATGTAAATGACATATGCAATAGGCTAAGGTCGGTGCTAAGTAAGCTTTACCAATTCAAAAATGTAGTGAACAAACAGACGTTAAGAATGGTGTATTTCGCACTTGCTGATTCGCTAATAAACTATGGACTCCTTGTGTACGGGCGAACCTTTACTACATATCTAAGAGATATTAAAGACATACAAGTAAGACTAATAAAGTTTCTAGTTAGTAAAAATGTTAAAGATAAATGTAACAAAGAGTATGATAAGTTTTTTCCCATCTGTAAAATTTTACCCATAGATAAAAAAGTTGATTATTTGGTAGGTCTGGAATATTAATATAATACAATGATGAATTTAAAGCTAATGTTAAAAACAAGTACACACACGTAGGGTTAGAGAGAACAAATTGGTACAACCACAGATAACAAATTATTATGGGAAGAGAACATCTAAGTATTTGGTACCTAAAGTATTCAATAAATAGATTTATTAAGAGAAAAAGTAAAAATTTGTAAAGGATCACTAATAACTAACTAGTATAATACTTTTCAATTTGGTTTTACCAAATTGAAAAGTATTATACAGGACAGTTAGCAGAAATAAATATATTGTATAAGATTAAACCGTATCTAACAGTGTAATTTATGTAAAAGTAGTAGGTATGTACGTAAGTTGGTTTATTGTTGTAAAAGAGCGCCTCTCGCCATCAAACGTAAAAGTTTGGCGAGTTTAGAATTAAGTAACACCTCTGTATTATAATTTCATGAAATAAAAATATTAAAAAAAAAAAAGTGAACTGTCATTCCGCCGGAAACTAGCCGGTCGATTCTGGAAAATCTCACCGTGACAACTAAGGTGAAGTGAGCTTAAAGTGAGCTGTGAGTCATGCTGATGCTAGGGATTGATACTATTGACGACTCACTCCACGCTCACTTCACCCAAGTTTTCACGGTTAGATGGGTACAGAATCGCACGGCTGGTAGTGCTTTGTGAACTCTTGACAAAGACAGCAGAATAACTGATCTAGCTAAATACGTTATTGCGCTATACGAATTGATATTTCGGCATAATAATATAGTGGAAAGCAGAGGGTCGCGCGCATGCGCGTACACACGCAGTGTGACGTCATAAGCAACTTATATCTTGTTTTAAAATTGTTATAAACATGACCTATCTTTTGAATGCTTAACCACTCTAGCATTAAGCGTTGTAGTTATTAGCGGTTGAAATATTACATGTTTTTGTCGGTCAGAAATATTGAACTTACCAGCAATACACCGAGTTTTCACGTCCAAAATATAGTCAGCAGCTTGGAAGCCCTTACTTCCAAGCTGCTGACTATTTTTATGTCAATCGCGTAAATTAACAGAATTGTTGCAATGGCATATCAGGCTAAATTCGAAACTATGGGTAATAGAGCAAAGGAGCAAACAAAACGGCATTTTTTATTTTTAGGGTTCCGTACCAAAATGCTAAAAAGGAACCCTTATGGTGCGACTCAGTCTGTCTGTCTGTCTGTCTGTCACAGCTGGATATCTCGAGAACTACTAATGCTATCAAATTGAATTTTGGAATAGTTTTAGATGACGTTTGCCCAACTATTTGGCAAATAAGAAAGGGGGTCTTAAAAATTCGAAGTGTGGCTACTAGGGCATGTGGGGTATCATATGAAAGAGCGCAGTTTGCATTCTCAAAAAAAAAAAAAAAAATTAGGCCGCATAGTTTTCGGCTTTTGATGAAAAATGTAAAAACAATACCGTCCTCGCCCCCCCTTACCTCCGAAGTTTGCTTAGAGAAAAATCTGAAATTATTCTGTGTGATAGAAGTATATATAACAGTTAACAATTGAATAAAGGAAATAATAATAACCTGGGACATTTCACACACGGTCATCTGATCCCAAACTAAGCAGAGCTTGTACTATGGAAACCAGATAACTGATATACGACATACACTACTTTTTTTTGTTTTGTTTGTAAATACATACTTATATAGATAATTACACCCAGACTCAGGACAAACAAGATGATATGTAAAGATTACAGGAAAAATAAAACGATGTCTCTTAATATCACACATTTTTTATATTTATGATGGTATGAAACCCTCGGTGCGCGAGTCCGACTCGCTCTTGACCGGTTTTTATTAAATAGCTTCTGCCTCAGCCAGAAATCGAACCCGTTTTTTTTACTAAATAGCACCGTTGCACTAACCAACGGTGTAGCTGTATGGATCAAATACTGCACAGGAATACTTTGTGTAAAATCAACGGAAGTATCATTTTTTTGCAATTATTTTTCATAAATTACAAAAAATAAAAAAAAGCCATTTCCTTTCATTTGTGACATTATATTTGTCTTCACCTTTGTCTTCTCTCTCTGCAGGCTAAAACAGGATTACATACCCAAACTAAAATTGTTTTTGTCTGCCTTTTTAAATTAAGTATGTACTATCGACAAAACGAACGCTTTTACACCTTAAAGTTGATTTTTGTGTACACTGATTCATTGAAAAATCCCTGCCCCTATGGTCTTTTGTTTTACTTTGTCATAAGTACAGTTGCAGCTTGCAAGCAACATTGTTTCAAAATTGGATAGGCGTAGCTTTTGTCGATCGTAGTTATATTCAAAGACGAAGACACAAAGCACACGTCTTTACAGTTTCGTTGGCGAAGTTTTACTGAACTGTGATCGTTGCTTTAGTATTTATGCGGTGTAACTACACGCTGTTCCGGCGCGGCTCTGGTGCGGCGCATGCGCGATATTCATTCGTATACACAAACATGCTGTCCGGCGCCGTGTAAAGGAAGCTGACTGGAAACTGACTCCAACATAGTTGGGAAAAGCCTAGGCAGATGATCAGGGTTTGCTACCCTCCCCGAAGATTCGGTATCTCTTCCCCTTTCATTCTATTAAAAATATAGTCAATGGGGTATCGTGTTACCCAGTAACTGGGTTGTGAACGTCTGATGGGCAGTCGCTCCATGTAAAATACTGGTATTCAGCTGCATCTGGCTAGACTGGATACATAGTACATCCTTCTTGAAACCATTGTCAACTTTGAATTCAAAAGAAAATCAAAAGAAATCTGTCAGTTTTATTCCGACGTCTCTACCAGACAGATAACTAAATTCTAAATTGTTGTAAATGAAGAGTTGAAGTTAAAGCTAAATTGCTGTGGCATTATTATTTGTACAACGTGACATTAACACATTTTACTTAAATTCTAGCGAGAAATGTAAGTACCTTAACGCCTTAACGGTATTTGTATACAGGGTGTAACAACACCCTTCACAAAGCCTTCATCTGCACATACTGAAGATCAAACTCTCAATCAAACTAATGACTAGTTTACACAATGCCTAGCTCGCATTGTGCGAGTTGGCCTATCGAGTAGCTGCAGTGCAGCAACTTGCATTATGTAAACAGCCAAAGCAAGCCAAGCAGACAGCTGCTCACACTGTGTAAACCAGCCATAAGTAGCTTTGTGCAAAAATAATTGCTGGGAAACGACTTTTATTTTTGGTGTGAAAATTCGCTGTTTACGGAAGTGCATTGTGCTTGTGCAACAATACAACTTTTTTTCGTAGAAAAACATCGTACAAAAAAAAGTTGGATGTTTGACCTTCAATATCTCCCTAACCAGAAGGTGTGGGAGAAAGTAATAGAGAAAAGACTGCGAGAGGAGAGTGAAAATACCCCGAACCAGTTTGGGACCTTGAGTCGAGGAACAATGGACGTCACTTTTGCACTCCGCCAATTGTGCGAGAAGTTCAAACGTGAAATAAGAAGTTGCACATGGCATTCATTGATCTGGAGTAAGCGTATGATAGGGTGCCTCGGGATGTCTTGTGGTGGGCCTTGAAAGAGAATGGTTTGCCCGGGAAGTTATGTAGAGTTAATTCGTGCAGTCTCGTACCTACGTGCGGTCACACCGACGAGTTCTGTGTGGCAACAGGCACGTACAGTATATTTACTTGATCCGAATAATTTCGTTTCTCGTGGACGTCCCGTTCCCTCTGTGGTGGACAAACAGCCTTAGATGAAGGCCCGGACATACATGCATCCATAAGCTCACTTCTTTTTCCCATGGGGGTAGGCAGAAAGTACGCGTCTTTGACATAGCATAAAATAATCAGCGTATAATGTTTTGTTGACCGAGCGAGCGAAGCATCTTCGCTTTGCTTCAAATCTGCCAAAATTGCTTTCGTCTGTCAGTTTGTCGGTACTCCTCTACAGTTCATATTTTACAACCGATCTGGACGAAACTTGGTATACAGGTCTTACAACTTTACAGAATTTAGTTGTCGTCGGGGATTTTTGATTGGAGGGGTATTTCCTCCAAAAAGGGGCAAAAGGGGGCTACTGGATATCTCCGCCTAATGAGATCCGATTTCGATGGTTCTTTTTTTAATTTAAAAGGTAGTTACTTGGTTTCATAAAAAAAAATATTGATGATCTAAAGAAAAAAAAAAACATGTTAAAAATCCCGTTTTAAATAACGTTAGTAGTATATTCATTGTTGCAAAAAAGTTTGTGCTCGCGAGGTCTGTGTACTATTCGTAGAACTACTAGTTTGTTTATGTTCCCACTAGTGAGACTCGGGTTTCCTCTCTGTTAGAGGAAGTAGGTCGTAACCCACTAGGCGGGCACAGTAAAACTTTGAAGAAGTGACATCTATTAAGAGCGTTTACGCCGAACGGCATTTCATACAAACTTTCAAGCCCTTGTTTTTCGAAGTAAATAAACCGATGTTAATGAAACTTCATACGCATAAGCAGGATACAAAGGTCTAAAAAGTTAGTAGAGAACATTTTCGAAAAATAGTGTTTCAGCCAAATTAGAGTGATTTTAAACTTTCCATAGAAACAGAGATTTCTAGTTGTATTTAGTTAAATAAGACATTTCGAAAATGTTTTCTACTAACTTTTTAGACCTTTGTATCCCGCTTATGCGTATGAAGTTTCATTAAAATCGGGTCATTAATTTCGAAAAACAAGGGCTAGAAAGTTTGTATGAAATGCCGTACGGCGTAAACGCTCTTAAGGTTTTCACGTGTCTTCGAATTTTGCGGTTATCTTAAACACAATTTGTTTTCCAGGCCCATACGACACGGTGATGACTGGCAGGCTTCTTACAGGCCTGATTTATGTTACTCTTGTCTAAGATTACTGAAGATGTCTGTAAGTACAACGCTAAAGCCTGAATATCCGGTTAATCCCGCTATGCACATCTAAACCGCGTTCAAGGGGTGTCAGTGACATAACTGTTGTGGATTGTTGACACTGATAGCTCTTGAAAGTTTCAATGGTGAATTTGGCACTACATCATTATGTAGATGTGATGTGTGATAAAATTCAGCCTTAGCATTCTAAGGCTGAAGTTTATCACACATCACTAAACGCGTGTAACGCTTAAAACATCACCTGTCTCTGTCATCTTCCAACGATTGAAAGAAACAGAGTGATCTTTTAACTCGTTTAGCGTTAAACGCGTTTAGTGAAGTGTGGTGAAAATTAGCCTTAGTGTTGAGTGTTGAAAGTGAGCCTTAGTTATAATACATCTCAGTTACTAAGTTTGGATATTCAAATACAGTCTTTGCTTCCGCAGTACATCCCCTCGGACCAGAATTGAGCTGATATCATGGAGGGTGATGGGATGGTAGCGGTGGTCAGGGGGCTGCGGGAGGCTGGGCTGGCGGTCACGTTTCTGGACGGCAACCGACAGTATCCTCTACTGCCTAACACTAGTAAGATTACTGTTAGACAACTATACTGCCAATATCAGTGCTAGACGTAGCAAATACAAAATAAAAAAAATATTAAATAAAACAAAAAACCCGACTGTACAAACACATAACTGAAAAGAGAAAAACAAGAATTACCTATAATCTATTGAATTTTGGTATCGCAGGCGGGGACAAACAAAAGTTATTCCATATTTCAGGTTGTTTATTACCGAGCTGGTAATGTTGGACTATTGAACTAGGAGTGATGCGTATTTATCGAAACAGTTAAATAAAACAGGTTCCAAAAAGTAACAACATGGAACAGATATCCCAAAACCAAAAAAGCTGTTCCTACCTGTTTCGCCTGTTCCACAATCTACAACTGCTACAACAGAACAGACCAAAACATTGCCGTAAATGGTGTGTGTAACTGTTTACCTGTGTAACATGCTGTTCTCTATCTAGCTTATGGATGTTTATTTTGGTAGAAAGAGTGAGATACAAACGAAACTGACCTGGAACAGTTTGGAACAAGCTCTTTTCTCTTCTGACTTATGGTAATTGAAAGAGATGGCATCTGTTCTCTGGAACAAGCTCTTTTCTCTTCTGACTTATGGTAATTGAAAGAAATAGCATCTGTTCTCTGCCTGTCACTGTTGTTAACCTATTCGGATGCACACACAATTCGTCAAAATGTACTGAACAGCTGATTTTTTTTTCGCGATTTCAGGTTTGGTCCCATAGTAAAATCAAAATCAAAAGTTATTTATTCAAACTAGGCTGAGAATCAGCACTTTTTGAACGTCAAAATTACATAAGACAGTCCCCCAAATCGCCCGCCCTTCACCACTTCCTAGTGCTTTAGCGGGGGAGAAGAAGTGGTGCAACAAACTCCCCAGCAGCACAGCTGTCTGTTCAGTTAAAGAAATGATTCTATATAATAACTGCGCATAATAATTTAGGTACATTACGCAACACAAAACATTAAATTAAATTATTTGCTATAAGTAAGCTAGCACACGCCAATATACACAAAAAAAAAACGAAAACTATACTCAAGCAGAAACAAAGTACAAAACTAAAAACGTAAGCAGAACTTTATACCTAAATAAAAGCCTCCAGTAATAAAGGGCGTGCCCACTTACATATAGCCGTACATGTAGTCGTAACTCAAAGTCACAGATTATAAACTAGGACCATCGAAGTAAAATCAACAACGAGTTAAGTTACTAATAACAAAACAAAACCAAGGTCAGCAAGACGACCTGTCACCACAAGCAGCACCCGTTCACGAGTATAACGCAAAGATCAGCCATTACCCCCCTCGCCATATTTGAGGGAAGGAGACAACCCGACCCCCGACGCTACCGCAAGCAGTGACATCTAAGTGAGCATGACGAACTTGCTGCCGGTTGCACGGGCAAGAAAAACTATGATCAATTGTCGAGGTCACTAACTAACCACATATTGCAATACCACTCATAAAAAAATAAACATTGAAATGAGTAGATTATGTCAATAATAAATAAAAATAAAATTAAAATAAATTGACCTTGAGAGTCAAAGAAAATAAATAATAATATGAACTCATATAACCTGTCAGTAGGTATGCTAATTCTGGAGAAAGAACATAAACATTGTCTTAAGTTAAACACAGCGACCAACTATTCTTATCGTTTAAGTAATCGTTGATAGAATAGTATGCCTTTGAACAAAGGTTAGATTTTACTTTAGCTTTGAACGCATTAAAGGGCAAATCTAGCAAAGAAGAGGGTAGCTTGTTATAAAAAGATATACCAAGCCCAACAAATGAGTTATGAACCTTATGAAGCCGGTGAAATGGAGCACGTAATTTGTCTTTATTTCTGGTGTTAACATTGTGAATATAATTAGTTTTTAGTGTATAAATGTATATTTTGTCTAATATATAAGATGTTGGCGAAGATGAATTGTGATGCCATCGTGAGAATACCAATCTGTTTAAAAAAATCTCTCAAAGAAACTCTGGCACCGAGCTGGTAAATTGCTCGAACAGCTCGTTTCTGAAGAACAAATATATTTTGAATGTCAGCGGCTTTGCTCCAGAGCAGAATACCGTATGACATAACGCTATGAAAATAACTAAAATAGACTAACCGAGCTGTATCAACGTCAGTGTATTGTCTTACTTTCCTGACAGCGTAGGCGGCTGCATTGAGCCTTCCCGCTAGGCTTGATATATCGCTCACCTAGCAGTATAATGGCACATTTACAAAAAAAGCGAAATTGAGTTTTTACGGCCTAAGTGTTTAAAAGTGTATAATTTATAAAGTGGTAAAACGGCACGGTGTTAGTTTTTCTATTTGTTGAGAGAGGGCGTTAAGTGTCAATGTAGTACTTGGTACGTTCCCCCCGCTTCCGCGCATAACAATGGCTTATTTGTCAGTTGTGCGGGGCGCTCCGTGAGGTGCAATCGCTTCTAAATCTGTGTTGGCGTAAGTGGCAAATGTGACATTTTATTAACTTAGTAACTCAGTAGAAAAACGGCACATTTGACAAATGTGACATCGCTATTTTACTTAATATAATTCACATGGTAAAACAACGACTTATTTGACAGATGTGCCGTTTCAATTAAATTACATAAATGTTATTAGTACTTATGTCGTGAGTTTGATAAGTGTTTTTATGTAAAGGTTAGAAGGCAAGTTGGCCTACTCTAAGACTCGGTCTAACTAATGATTATAAATGTTAAAAAGGCGTTAGAAGCCCTAAGTAGCAGTTTTAAAGTGGGCCGACCTGCTCCCTAATCTCTGTGCTTATCAAAATCATAAGTTTAAATTTCACTTTAAATTTTAGAAAAACAATTAAAACGTTTGATATACCTACTTATTGTAATAATGGCGAACCGAATGGAGCGATTGGTACAATTAGGAAAAAAAGGTTTGACTGCAGCACCTTTTTCTAAAACCAATCCTGACTTAAATAAAAGCGGTATGTACCTATCCTAAATATTTTTTTTTATTATCATTTCATTTTGAATATTAAAATTTAAAAAAGGTACAACCTTTTTTAAATCCCTTTATTACATCTTGTTATAATTAATACATCGTGCTATCTATACATCGCTTATAATAAAATATTTTTATAGGGGAAACAGCATCATCAATGACAGTCGATATAATTGAACCTATAGCTTCGACCAGTAAAGATTTGGCGGAAGTTTCAATATCTCCTTTGAACAGCAATTCTTCTGATAATATTATAAATGTTCAGGAAATAGATGCTATTTGCGAAGGTACTATGAATATGTTTTATAAATTATATTTATGTATTTAGTCTAATAACAATGCCTAAGTGTTTAGAAGTTAGCAGATGTTTGTTATTGAACTAAAATAATTATACTTAAGGTACCAAAGAAGATGATCAATCAGTAGTGCCACAAAAGCGGAAACGTTCTATATCCTCATCGAGCAGTGACTCATCATCGAGTAGTAGTAGTTCTAGTAGCAGCTCAACGTCTTCATCGACTAATTCATCCAGTAGTTCTTCAACGTCTAGTAAATCCCGGAAAGGAGGTACGTATATTAATGAATACAATAATTATTTTTGGTTCAAAAGACAACAAAAAAAAAACTGAAAATGGTTTTTTGTAATGTCTGACAATGTTTAATGTACGATTTCTAGCTGCGGTTCAATTTGAGGAAATTTTACTTTGCAGATTCTTTGCCGGATGATACCCATATAGAACAGTTAAGAAGAGCAAATAATTTTGATTATGAAGCCCTTGGTATGATTTTACCTAAAAAATTTATTCATATTCCTGATACTAACATGACTGATAAACAAATTACTGATGAAAATATAGTGCAGTTTGAAGAAATAACTGATGAGGGTAATTAGTTTATTCTTGTTTTAGCATTGCCATACAACGTGGCAATGCCGCCAGTCTTTTGGGCACATTACCAGTCGACAGCGATGTGGAAGAGTTTTTGACGCCATATTTTAGATAGTGGTTGGTTAGCGTAGGGTTTTATTATTTATTTATTTTGTAATTTACTGTAATTATAGTTATTAAGTTGTTTATAAGTGTAGATAATTAATTAATTTATAATAGTGAAAATGTAAATAAACCCGTTTATTCTTTATATTGATTATTAAAATTCTTGGGACTGTTAGATACAATAAAATTATGTTCAACAGGTAAAGCTGAACGAACAATACGATCTCCCACGATACTTCAAACATATAACAATGAAAATGTGCTTAATCAACAAATGGATATGCAAATCTCTTCATATTTCCAAGAAAGTTCTGATGCGACAGGTACAAATACCAAAGACCATGATTCTGCTGAGTTTGGTAAGCATAATTTTCAAATTTTTCTTTAGTTCCAATCAATAGTAACCAACAGCTCTCAATATTATTTAATCTTAATTCTAGGTAAAGAAAATCAGAAGCCAAGTTCTCCTTTTGTTTGCTTGAACGAAGGTTCAGACTTTTCTGCAGATAGTGGCAGTGAATATCATCCACCGACATCACATCCAAGGCGTGACAGATCGTCATCCACGAGTTCATCTATAGTTTCCTTAACCAGTGCAACTTCTAAGAATAAAAGAGGAAAGAAAAGAGTGAGAAACCAAAACAAGTGGAAAGAAAATGTCAGGAAAACGTTAAAAAATTCAGGAAAAGATTATATATCTAAGAAAGGGAACAAAATAGAAGCCAAAAAAATGAGACCTCCGTGCCACAATTGTAAGTTTTTATGTTGCGATAAATTTACAAGAGATGAACGTCAACAAATATTTAATGCCTATTGGTCCTTAGGATCTTTGCAACGTCAAAGAGACATTCTTAGCTCTTGCATTAACATTCAAAACATAGTATGCCGTCGTGTAAAAAATGTAGCACAACCAAGAACGCCTAACAGTTGGTTTTCTTTTGTGAAAAATGGTCAGACCCGAAGAATATGTAAGACATTTTTACTAAATACCCTTGGGATAGCACAACGGACGCTCCGTACAGTTATTGAAGCAAAATCTTCAGATTGTGGAGTCGCGCCGACCGATCAAAGGGGTAATCACGGTAAACAACCGAAATCGGATCCAGAAGTACTAGAATCAGTTCGTCAGCATATCAATTCAGTCCCACGAATTGAAAGCCACTATTTACGTGCTAATACCAGTCGCGAGTTTATTGATGGTGGACTTACCTTGGCTGCCTTACATCGCGACTATGAATGCCAACGCAGAAGTGCCGGTAAAGAAGCAGCTACATTGTTCATTTACAGTCAGATTTTTAACAGGGAATTCAATATATCGTTTTTTATACCTAAAAAAGACCAGTGCAATTTTTGTGAATCTTACAAAAATGCAGAAGGTGATAAGAAAACAGAACTAGAACACCAGTATATAAACCACCAAAGAGAAAAGGTGTTAAGTCATACAGAAAAAGCAGCAGATATTGCACTTTCTCGAGAACCACAAAGCAAAGTCATAGTGGCCATATATGACTTACAAGCACAGTTACCTGTGCCAATCGGCAACTCATCAGCGTTTTACTACAAATCCAAATTGAATTGCTACAATTTTACTGTAAGACGACTATTAGTAACCTATTTAACTCTTGAATGTTTAATATTACCTACTCTAAATAATATTTTCAGATAACAAATATTAAAACGGATTCAACTACTTGTTACTTTTGGCATGAGGGCTTGGGTTCTAAAGGTTCTACAGAAATAGGAACTTGCGTCTACAAGTTTCTAGAGAAAGTTGCTGAAGAGCATCCAGATTCTGATGTTGTTTTCTATAGTGATAATTGTTGTGGCCAACAAAAAAATCGGTACGTTTCAAATTTATGACGGTGAATATTTTGATATAATTATTAACTTTATTATAATTTCTAATGGATATGTTTTTATTTTAGATATGTGTTCAGCATGTATTATTATGCTGTCGAAAATTTAGCTGTAAATTCTGTGTGCCATAAGTTTTTAATCAGCGGCCATAGTCAAAATGAAGGTGACAATGCCCATTCTCTGATTGAAAAATCAATAAAAAGGGCAAAAAAGTCTGGACCCATCTACGTACCAGATCAATATGTTAATTTGATACGAGATGCTAAAAAAAGAGGAAATCCTTTCATTGTTCATGAGATGCATTTCAGTAGCTTTTATGATTTGAAAGCACTGACTGAAGAGCAAGCCATTAATTACCAGAAAGACACTAATGGGGATATAATAAAACTGACTGAGTTAACAATGATTAAATTTACTAAAAATAGTGACTTCTATGAATTTAAAACATCTTATGAAGGAGAATGCATCCAGGCTAAGCTTAAATTGGTACGAAGAAAAAGAAAGCAACCATCACAAATAAATTTAAAAGCAGCTTATGATTCAAAAATGAATATTTCTGATTCAAAGAAAAACGATTTGTTACAATTACTTCGTTCTAACATAGTGCCCAGCTACTATGAAGGATTTTATAATAATCTTTAAATAAGTTTACGAAATACCTACCTTTTCTTATTATTTATTTTCATACTCTTATTTAATAACAACCATGTAGCGCCCACTCCTATCAAGGTCGGAGACTCTACACTCGAAGTTGTGGACGATTACGTCTACCTCGGACAGACAGTCCAGTTGGGTAGGTCTAACTTCGAGAAAGAGGTCAACCGTCGAATCCAACTCGGTTGGGTAGCGTTCGGGAAGATACGCGGTATCTTCTCGTCCAACATACCACAGTGTCTCAAAATGAAAGTCTTTAACCAGTGCGTGTTGCCAGTGATGACATATGGCTCCGAAACGTGGTCGCTCACAACGGGCCTCATCAGAAGGCTTAAAATCACCCAAAGAGCAATGGAAAGAGCTATGGTCGGGGTTTCCTTGCGTGATCGAATAAAAAATGAAGATATCCGCAGGAAAACTGAGGTTGCCGACATAACACAAAGAATTGCCCAACTTAAGTGGCAATGGGCAGGGCACGTGTCGAATAGTAAAAGTCAAAATCATGAACCTATTGTGCAAGTACCTAATATTGCCTAATATGCTTAGTTTTGTTTACTACTTAGTCAATTAATAAAGATACTTAAAGGTAAAGTAAACTTCCTTAAAATTTCGGAGTGATAGGGTAAAACTTGATTTGAATCTGGATTTCATTATCGTACCTTAATCTAAACTTAAACTGCCAAGCTTTTAAGTGCTTTTGTTTTTAGAACGGAAAGTATGTAACTCTCTCGCCATAATTTTAAAAATGTATGATGATTATGTACCTACTTTAACAATTAAGAGAAGATACGTGATTATACTATATTTTATTTATTATAGTTTGATGATGACTATTTCTTAATGATTCACGAGCCAAATATAAGTAGGTTATTTCAATATTTTAGTTAAACTTTTTATGTATGTTGATTTCAAATAAAAACTTTTGTTTTCTATTAACCAATTGTCTTTATTTCTTGGTTTTCACATCCTGTATAATTATGCCTTTGGGGGCATATATGACATTTTTGGAAGTTGTTAAAAGTATAATGGCACAATTGCATGGCTCTTCTTCTTCTTTGACTGTTATGAAGCAATTCCTGAAAACCTGAAGTGGATTTTTTTATCCCTAAGTATCTATTAATGTCTATACTAGTTGCTAAAACCATAAAATCCATGATAAAATGTAAAATGAAGTCAAAACTTCGTTTCAAACATTTGTAAAATCTTTGACCCTCATTTCTGTAAAATAAGAAAAAAGTAGATGTGTCATTATACTGCTAGGTGAGCGATATGTGGGCCCCACTGAAGTTTGGCATCTACTGTTATACCCAGATAAACTGCCGAGTCTACAGTTTTAAGCATCTCTTTATCTAAAACGATGTTGGGTCCTAGATTTCTAACATTCGGTAAGTTAAAGTTGTTCATAATGATGAGTACAATGACCCCTTAAGAGGTTGTTGGTGTTTTACCAATAACCCTGTATATGTATCCAAACGTGCAACAAAAGTCACATAATCTGTGGTTCCTCGCTAAAAGTTTATCCAGGTTGGGTATTATTTCCCAATTTTGAGGCGAAAGTGCTATTTAGAGAACGTTCGGGGAAAAGTTTAAAAGTGGGTAAATATTGGAGATTTTTATTCCCAATATTATCAATTAAGTAGACCATGGTAAAATTATGAACAGGTTTATAAAATACGTATAAAGTACCCAATGTAGCCATATTATATAAAATAACTCAGTTATTGCAAATTTTTGTTTTATGTTGATTGTATGCTTTTTATTTATTTATTCTAAGCTTTCTTTATTACAAAACTCACCACAAAATTTGTGGCTTTTAATGAAAATGCTATATAACTTTGGGGAAAATTTATCAAGTATGGGGAGATTTCACAACTGAATTTGGAGACACGGTTTTATGAGATTGACCGTTGACGTTTGACATCTAGTAGAATCAAAGTTTTCGTAATCTTAAAAAACTTTTATGTTTATTCTAGCTAAAATACTATTTATTAATTCAATTTCAATATAAGCATGTAATCAAGCTGTCAGTCTTAAGCGTGCAAAAGCACGAAGGGTGGTTTTTACTTCAGAAAGATATACTGAATGAAACTAAGTAGGTACTTATTTCTGTTACAATCAGACAGTGTGGTTGCAATGGAACAAGCTGTTATTTTGGAACTGTTATTTCCTTGGAACTGGAACAGGTGAAACAGGTTTCTACATTTACCTGTCCTGTCACAGACCACCTCTATATTGAAATTATGTGAACACAATTAGGGTCTAAAATAAAACGACAATCATGTCCTGATCTAAGCTGGTATTTTTATTTGCTAAAATTCACAAGACCCCAACCAAATCGCGGTAACCAAACGCTTGCGACTTCAAATTCGACGCCAACGCCATCTAGTTACGTCGTATACAACTTTACAAACATGCAATTTATTTTATTTATCTGATGAGCGGCCTTTGATCATGCATGTTCATTAACACAGGTTATTGGTTTGTCCCCGCCTGCGATACCAAAATTAAATATACAATGTTTGTAACTATATGAGAGCACCATGTATCTATCACATAATTAATTTATCTGTCATTACTTCATTTTTAATTATTTTTACCTATTGTGGTAGTTTTAAAAGACTAACGGTGGAGTTTCTTGCCCATTCTTCTCCATACGAAACTACCTTTAGGAAGGGGCGACTAGAATCAACCAGTGGTGGAATTATATACGTTAATAAAAATTAAATAACCAATCCTATCGAGTAGGGTATCAAAATAAAGGAAATTAAACGTGGATTACAAAAATATATATGCACAGCACAATGACGAGAATCTCCAACCTCTTTCTCTAGCAACACAGCCACAACCAACGCCAACGCAACGCACAGCACCTATTCCTATCAATGTCACGAACGCGGCCACGCAACAGTATCCGTCCAAGTTTACAACAGAGACCAGCACGGAGCCTGTCAGCCAGGCATCACCACAGTGCGACAGAGATGCTCAGGCAGTTGATGGAAGATACGCTTCTATGTACAAGGTATGATACTGACTACCCTACCGTTACGAGATAATCCTCTTTTTAACGACTTCGAAAAAAGGAGATATCAATTCGATACGTTTGTATGTAATTTTAGCAATCAGAAGCGGAGATGTTAAAAAAAAAAAACAACACAGCACTCGATATCACAAGTATAACTGATTTATTTTAGTAAACACGTTTTAAAATTATTACAACAGTGACACAAGGAACCAAAATTATAACCACTAAAACACATAAATCACAATTGATATCAACAAATCAAATTTACATCTAATTATTTAGTTTTGACCATTGTATATCGAAGCAAAATAAAAAATATAAGTCTTACTGCCCTTTGAGCGATGTTGCCGCCACGAGTGACACCCGACGAAAAAAGGAAAAAGAACGGCTGCGCGCTCCTTTTATACCAGATTTGACATCTGTCACAAGATTCTTCCTAACACGGCCTCTCCTGATACCAAGTCGTCCTCGACTTGAATGTTTTGTGATTCCCCTTCAACGAGGTGATTTCGCTGCATCACAGCTCCAACTTCTGCATCAAGATCAGGCATGGAAAGTCCTATCGCCACAGGTTCGTTGCTTTCATATTGATCTAAGCCACTGTCAGCATTATCAGTTTCGTCATCTGAAAAGGTATAGCATGATTGTATGAGGAACTGGTTACATGAAATTCATAATAATGACTCAACGTAACAATAATATAAGATGGTCAGCGTCCCAGCCATCCTGTATTATTGCCAAATTCTTTGCCACAGCGACTAACGCTGTCTTGGTAACAAACGCCAAAGTTGGGCGACACACGCCTTTGGGAACACACCCATATGTTGGGCGGCACACGCCTTTGGGAACACACCCACATGTTGGGCGACACACGCCTTTGGGAACACACCCACATGTTGGGCGACACACGCCTTTGGGAACACACCCACATGTTGGGCGACACACGCCTTTGGGAACACACCCACATGTTGGGCGACACACGCCTTTGGGAACACACCCACATGTTGGGCGCCACACGCCTTTGGGAACACACCCACATGTTGGGCGACACACGCCTTTGAGGTGGAACACATCCACACGTTAGGCGACACACGCCTTTGAGGGGAATACATCCCAGCGCTGATCTACTTCTGAAATCAGACATGTTAGAAAAAATCGTAAGTACTCACTCTCAAAAAGACGGCACATGTCTCAGGGCACCATTCTCCTTTCCATGGTACCATGTATTGAGAGGCCGCTTGGGTAGTTTTCCCACGGCCCCCACTAAGCAGTTTAAGTTCATATCGACCATTCGATAGCACCTTGGTTACTCTGTACGGCCCTCGCATTCCAGGGTCTAATTTCCCCGTTGATTGCGAGTACTTTATAACAAAAGCAAGATCGTCGACCTTGTATTCACGTGGCGAGTGTCTGGACCGGTTGACCGAGGCATCCTGCTCATCTTGATTTTTTTTCAGAAGTTCGCTGGCACGGCTTCGACATAGCTCCCGCAAAGCTTCTCTGTTAGTGTCAGGAGTGTCTGCGGCTAAGTCTCGCACTAGTGAGCGTATGGCTGGAGTAGAGGCGTCAGTGCCGATCATTAAGTTGATCGCCGATGTTTGAGTGGTCTTCTGCTTACTGATATTCAGCACTAATTGCAACTTCCAAAGTGTAGTTGACCACGATGCGTTCTTGTGCCCTACTTCAATGCGAAGCATATTGAGTACAGTCCTTATGTAACGTTCTACTTGACCGTTTGAGCTGTGCATTTCAGGGGTGATGTAATGCAGGTCAGAGCCAAGTTCAGATATCCACTGAAGAAAGTCCGTTGATTCGAACATTCTAGCCCTATCAGTGACTAGCATTTTAGGTACACCGAATAGAGAAACTGCCTGGGAAATCACTCGTTTTAATTCACCAGTATCCTGGCGGTAAATTGGATATAGGAGACAAAATTTTGTAAAAGCGTCAACCAATACTAGGACGAATTTGTAGCCCTCCGATTCAGGTAATGGTCCCAGGGCATCGACGTGTACGGTATCAAACGGCGTATTAGGTTTTGGCCAAGATGAGATATTCTGTAGTGGGGCTCGGGGGGGACTCGCTTTTTAGAAATACAGACTAAACAATGCGAAACATATTTAGAAACAAATTGACGGAGTCCGGGAAACCAGAAATGTTTTAGGATAAGGTGCAGAGTTTTATCGGCACCAATATGCTCGTGCTCGTCATGAAAGATCCGTAGTAGGCTCAGTCGATGGCCCTTGGGTATGAAACAAAGGAGACGTGGTTCCTCACCAACTGGCGTATATTTGTAATACAACAGATCGTTTCTTAAGAGGTAGCGGTTAGGATCGAGCTGTCCCTCCGAGAGTTTTTGTATTAAATCTCTCGTTTCATTGTCTGCTGCTTGTGCTATTTGTGCCCAGTTACGAGGTTTCGATATTTGATTAACCGAGATGACCGGGTTTCTACTGAGATAGTCGGCATGTGGTAGCATAACTCCTTTTAGATATTCAATAGAAAAGTGAAAATCTTGGAGATAGATCCACCAACGAGCTACACGAGGGAGCAGATCTTTCTTGCGTTCGGTGGATTTAAGAGCATTGCAATCTGTGATAACCTTGAACTGCAGGCCCACCAGGTAATGGCGGAAATGCTGCAAAGCCTTCACGACTGCCAGCGTCTCCAACTCATAGCTATGGTATTTGCTCTCTGCTCCCTGCGTAACTTTACTAAAGTATGCCACCACATGTTTTCCACCATCGGCGTGCGTTTGCAAGAGTACGGCTCCGTAACCAGTAGAACTTGCGTCTGTGTGAACTTCGGTGGGGAGCTCTGGCTTAAATATTGTAAGAACAGGTTCGCTAGTTAAGCATCGTATCAAATCTTGATGGACCCGTTCTTGTTCTTCACCCCAACGAAATTCAACCCCCTTTCTGGTTAAATGGGCGATGCACGCGGTTTTTATTGCATACCCTTTAATGTACTTGCGGAAATATCCAGCAAGTCCTAGTAATTGACGAACTTGTCTGACATTTCCGGGCACCGGTGAGTTTTTTAGAGCCTCTATTTTACGTGGGCTCGGCCGCACCTGACCAAAGCTTACTACTCTACCTAAATACTCGACTTCCGATGTTAAGAAAGAGCATTTCTTTAGATTTATTGAAAAGCCTGCTTTAGTGAGTGTTTGTAAAACAGTTTTGAGTAAGGAGATGCCATCTTCTACAGTATTGTTCAAGAGGAGAACATCATCGATGTAGACTAAAGCGTTTCCGGCGTCAATAAACTCGCGAAGGGTTTGGTTGATAATACGCTGGTAAACAATCGGAGAGTTCGTCAAACCGTATGGCATTTTTAAATATTCGTAGTGCCCTTCTGGTGTGACGAACCCTGTCACGTGTATAGAGCCTTCTTTAATTCTGATTTGGTGGAACTCCGTTGCCATATCTAAACTAGTGAAGAAGGTGGAACGTCCTAACCGATCAATGTGGTCGTCTATCAAAGGCAGAGGATATCTTTCTTTCTCAGTAATGCGGTTAAGTGCTCTATAATCAACACACATTCGGTCGGTCCCGTCTTTTTTCTTCACTAGGATTATGGGACTAGCTTACTCTGATCGTGATTCTCTGATGATACCTTTGTCTAGCAAATCTTTAATTATCTCGCGTACTTTAAGTTTTTCGTTATAAGATAGTTTGTACGGACGATATACAATAGGAGAGGTGCTGGTGAGCTTAATTTCCATTTGACCAGTTGTGACAGTACTGGTCGCAGTGCCAGAGATGAGGAAGTCCGAGAAACTATGAACCACAGACATCAAAGAATCACGCAGAGCACCTTGTAACGGGGTATTAACTGACGATTGATCAAGGTTTTGAACTTCATTAACTTGGACGTGACTATCACCAGTTCGGGTGATGTACTGCCTATCTTTTGTACGCACGTACGTGACACCGTCACGGTTAAGGACATCAGTTCCAATTACAACCGAAGTATTCATGCATGAACTCGGTACTACAACTAAATCTGCCTCTAAGGAAATATCGCTAAGCTCGATGGTTACGGTCACGAAAGACGAAGCTGTAATTACCCGTTCGCTTATACCTTTTAAGAGACAGTGTGTCGGCTTCACGTGGCAAGAAAGGTGCTTTAAAACGTCGGAAGAAATCAGCGATACGTTTTGGGCTCCGCTATCTATGAGTACATCCATAGGAATACCTTGAACTACAGCTGTAACGATGTCTCTTTTATTACTAGCGTGATCTGTGCACAAATTAACGCTTCGTTGATTTCTAGGCTCCGATCGATTCTTTGCAAAGCACGTTTCTTCTGTGTGCCCCGATTTCTTGCAAAACGAACACTTTGTCCCGGACTTGGCAGTAGTATTGCCAGTAGTTGGATCTTGTATACCGGACTTGGCAACAGAAGCACTAGTTGGTTCTGTGCGATGCTTGTTAGGGCAGTTACGACCTAAATGTCCGCGCCGATTGCATACGTAGCACTTAATTTCACGATCGGAGGCCGAGTTCGGAAGCGTGTGCTTCTTAGTCAACTCACCACGAGACACGGGCTTAGCGCGATTTGGTTTTAAATAAATTGAAAGAAACGAGACTAAATCTTCAGTCACCAAATTTGCATTTGCCGCGGCTGCTCTTATTTGTGGGTTATCAATGCCACGTATAACTATAAGAGTTCGCAATTCATCAGAGAGACCCTTAACGATTCGTAAACGTAACAAGGTACGCCGGGCGTACTCGGCGTATGTAGCGAATTTGTCGGATGTCGTATTCATAGTTTCAAATAAAATGTTGGCATAGTCTAACTTCCGAGGGCAGAGGGGCTTAAACTCAAGCTTAAAGTTCGACCACGTGCGGTCATTGGTGACCCACTCATTTAGCCAAACTTTAGCATCGCCTTTGAGACAAGAAGCTACACGCGATAAGCACTCGTAGTCTCCCCAATCATTCGCGGTTACTGCACGGTCTACCTCGTCACACCACGCATCGATGTCGTTTATGTTTGGATCGAAATTAGAGACATAGTAATTATGTGATCTCATAGGCTGCAAAGATCTAATAGCTTCCGCGAGCATGGTTACAGTCGACGGGGCGTCCGAACTGCAGGCGATTGGTTCATTTGTAGGAGTGGTTGTTGAAAGGCCCCCAGAATTATTTGCACGAACTCGTTGCGGAACATCGCTCAAGTCTACAGGGCTAAAAGGATGCGAAGTGATTTCACGAACCGGTTCATCAGGACTAGTTACGGTACGATTATTTCTTTGTGAGGGTTCCAAAATATTAGATGTGGAAATCGCATTTGTACTGGTGCGCTCGATAGCACTAAGCCTCGTCATGATGTTACCCAAGGTGTTTTGTAATGAGCTATCATCATTAGGCGCAATAGATGTGTACCTAGGACGCGAGGGTGTTCTGCGCGAGTGTGTCAACATGAATCTGGACCTAGAACGACGGCAGTCACGAGCATCACGGCGGCGATGATACGAGCTATCCCTTGAATTACTACGCTCACGACGGCGGCTCTGCCGTGATCTATAACGCGAGTTACGCACGGTTTCACTACTAGTGGACCTATCTCGCGGCTCGTCCCGAGAACGGTTATGAGAACGACGCCGGTCATGCCTTCTAGGCATATCGTATCACCGATTTTAAAATTTATGCAAACACAGAATAACAACAATGACACAAGCAACGAGCAAACTTGAAGGTAGTAAGGCAGTTATAATTTTGTTCCTTGTATGTTTACACTTTAGTGGGCTTTTAAGTTCTTTATCCCACTTCTGATTTTAGCAATCAGAAGCGGAGATGTTAAAAAAAAAACAACACAGCACTCGATATCACAAGTATAACTGATTTATTTTAGTAAACACGTTTTAAAATTATTACAACAGTGACACAAGGAACCAAAATTATAACCACTAAAACACATAAATCACAATTGATATCAACAAATCAAATTTACATCTAATTATTTAGTTTTGACCATTGTATATCGAAGCAAAATAAAAAATATAAGTCTTACTGCCCTTTGAGCGATGTTGCCGCCACGAGTGACACCCGACGAAAAAAGGAAAAAGAACGGCTGCGCGCTCCTTTTATACCAGATTTGACATCTGTCACAAGATTCTTCCTAACAGTAATATTATTGGGATTGCGAGATATTCACATATGATGATATATTAGGGCTTCCAAACAAATATACAAAGTTTTATAGATGTAAGTTTGTATGTATGTTTGTCCACGTATTTCTCCAAAACTATTAATCGGACCGTGACCATTCTTTTTTTATTGGCTTACATTTACTTCAACTTAGGGCACAGTGAAAGTTTCATCGAAATCGGTTCAGTACTTTTCAAGATAATAGACTAATACGTTTAAGTGTGACGGCTTGGCTTATTCATACAAGCTACGGGTGTGGTGTCAAAGGGAAAACATCTCAAAAGAAGGTTCTTAGTAACGGAAATAGTTAGGATGACCTAGCTTTCAACATTTATATTCCTTTACTTATATTTTATTCAAATAAGTAAAATTACGATGGTTCTACAAAGTGCCGTCACTGAGATCCTATACCAGCCTTCAGATGCCACGATCAGGTAGGTGACATTATCAGTCATCTAGGTCTCCGTCCAACGAAATTTTCAAGATAGCTAAATAAAAAACGATACAAAATAAACACAATAGAAATAATGTGTAAAAATAATGTGAAAAAATGTTATCTATATAAGTATGTATTTACAAAAAAAAGTAATATATGTAGTATATCAGTTATCTGGTTTCCATAGTACAAGCTTTGCTTAGTTAGGGATCAGATGACCGTGTGTGAAAACGTCCCAGGATATTATATTATAATGTAGGTACTTATTAGTTTTGGAGAGCTCGGCCGAAGCGTGGCCGTTACATTTTAACGACTTCAAAAAAAAGGAGTTATTAATTCGATACGTATTCGTATATTATTGGAACTGCAATATATTCACATATTAGGTTGGAGAAAAAGTCTTTTCGCATTATAGTATGTATGAACTTGTAATAAAATCTCTTTGGCTATACTATTTGTATCTGGCTGGTTTTGGGATCATTGAAAGTTTAAATTTTAAAGAACATAATTCCAAATTCAAATTAGGAAAATGTGTGATTTTCATTTGTTTTTCGTACCGTCAAGATGAGTGAATCTAATGAAGAAATTCGATACATTTTAAAATTTTACTACAAAAAAGGTAAAAATGCAACGCAAGCCGCGAAAAAAATTTGCGATGTTTATGGACCTAGTGTAGTGTCTGTGAGAGTAGCACAAATTTGGTTTAAGCGTTTTCAATCCGGAAATTTAGATGTCAAAGATGCACGTCGCTCTGGTCGCCCTATTACGGATAAAATGGATGCCATTTTTGAAAAAGTGGAGCAAGATCGGCATATCAGAAGTTACGACGTAGCTGAAGAACTGGAAATTGACCACAAAACAGTTTTGGCGCATTTGAAAAAAACTGGGTACACAAAAAAGCTCGACATTTGGGTACCTCACGAGCTCACTGAAAGAAACCTAATGAACCGTGTACTCATTTGTGATTCTTTATTACGACGTAATGTAACCGAACCATTTTTGAAGAAGCTGATAACTGGTGATGAAAAGTGGATCACGTATGACAAGAACGTGCGAAAAAGGTCGTGGTCTATGGCCGGTCAGGCTTCACAGACTGTGGCGAAACCCGGGTTAACTCGCAACAAGGTGATGCTGTGTGTGTGGTGGGATTGGAAGGGCATTATTCATTATGAGCTGTTACCACCAAGCAGGACCATCGATTCTGAACTCTACTGTGAACAACTGATGAGATTAAAGCAAGAAGTTGAGAGAAAGCGGCCGGAATTAATCAACAGAAGGGGTATGGTTTTTCATCATGATAACGCTAGACCTCACACATCTTTAGCCACTCAGCAAAAATTAAGAGAGTTTGGCTGGGAGGTGTTAATGCATCTGCCGTATAGTCCTGACCTTGCACCTTCAGATTTCCACCTGTTTCGGTCTCTTCAGAATTCTTTAGGCAGTGTCAGGTTAACATCACGAGAGGACTGCCAAAACCACTTGTCGCGGTATTTTGACCAGAAGTCCCATAATTTCTATAGCAATGGGATCATGTCCCTACCTACAAGATGGCAAAAAGTTATCGAACAAAATGGTACCTACATACTTTAGTTAAATGTAAATAAACTATATTAAAAAATGTTTTGAATTTTCTTAAAAAATGCGAAGAAACTTTTTCCCCAACCTTTTATGATAATCTATTAGGGCTTTCAAACAAATATACAAAATTTTATAGATGTATGTTTGTCCATGCATTTCTACGAAACTATTAATCGGATCGTGACCATTCTATTTTGTTGGTTTACATTTACTTTAACTTAGGGCATGAAGGTTTCATCAAAATCAGCACAGTAGTTTTCAAGATAATGGACGTATAAGTGTGACGGCCTGGCTTATTGATACGAACTACGGGTGTGGTCTCAAACATCTCAAAACCTTGGTCAAATTCTAGCACAATGTTTATAACAAAACTATTAAATACTTATTACAAACAAATATTCCAGTTTTAAGAAGGATATTGTTCCGTATGTTAACAATTATAATTTAATCTTTATATATTTCTTACACGCTTGCTAATTCTATTTCATATCTAATCTGACATGTCAATGACGGCTGTCAAACGTTCCGTTACTACAGATATGAGTACCGGTGCGCGGTGTAATCACAGGCATATGAGACTCTTCAGCTCTGTCTCGGGGATGGCAACACATCTGCCGTATCACTGATCTTGCAGATGTCCATAGGCGGCGGTGACCACGTTACATTATTATTATTATTTTGACATTTCTGACATTTTTCGGGACCCTGGGGTCCCGGACCTTTGGAAGGCGTACGAGGAGCCGAAGCCAACTCGCAGAGGCCCCTTAGATAATTTTTAAGTCTGGGTGGCTAAAGTGGATTGGGTAACTTGAACTAAGGAAGAACTATGTCCCCTGCCTGACCAATGTTATCTATTATACACGGATAAAATGGCAGGGGGTGACTTGCACACACACACTCAATAATGGGCCCCCGCAAACGGCCGCTAGCACATAGTGACGTAGCGACAAGGGGGCAACACTTCCTGAGGTGCTTGAGGAGTGGAGAGGTATCCCACGGCTATCAGGACAATCCCGGAAGTACGGTCAAGAACCCTACCAGCACCTTACTGGAATACTTCCTTCCTCCGAGCACGTTTGCTCTTGCGAATCTCCACTCAAGCCTGGCCGGCTTGAGGCAAGAAAGAGGTGGGAGCTGTGTTCCTCGTCAGTGTTCACTCCAGCCGGCCAATAAAGGCAAGCCAGAGATGAGGACAAGATTTCTTCCGGGAGATAAGGTCCGTGGGGTCGCTACTGCCCAACAGCTCGCCACATGCTGCCCTGCGGGTTTCTGTATTTCTCTTGGTCTGGCTCCTCATCCTAGACCCGTTCCGGTAAACTCAACCCACCACGACGTCAACGTTGAGATACAGGGGTGGGGTTATTATTATTATTATTGTTAATTAAAATGGTAACACCAATTATATTCGTTAACATAGAGATTGAACCAGGTATAGTAAACAAAAATATTTAAAATTTAAAATAGAGGACCCTAGCATACTTTCTCTCACAAAACATCAGACATACACGCGTAATTCTACTCCATTCATAGACAAACAGATTACAATCAGGATTGGTGGTCAGGCCTTAAGTTAAGCATCCTTAAAGTACGACACACTGGGGACTCAGCTCTGGCGATGGTTTTAGAGGACGGCGTCGCAAACAGATTGTGTAGACAACATCAGATAGGCCGTCACTTTGCTACCCAGTAACATAAAAAAATCAGGATTTAATTAGTTTCATTTATTAGTCTGATCGACTTATCTTCTTCTTATCTTTTCTTTATTATCTTGTTGATTGATTGCAATCATGTCAATAAGACAATTGTCTCAAATGTCCATTGAAAATGGAAGTGGCGAAGTTTTGGGCCAACAAAATTTAATGAACTGTCGTGCCATCGATACGACGAAGAATTAGACCATATGGATACATAAAAGCCGAGTACTTACAGTGATTGTTTTTATTATAATGGTTCGTTGTAACTTTTCTATCTCTCAATCAGACAATGCATTGCAATATGCAGCCTACGTCACCTCCGGTGCAGTTAGCTGAGTTCCCACCACAACGGCCTGAACTTTATCCTGGTAAGTGCACTTACTCTTCTGTTTCTTCTTATCATCTTCTTAGGATTATATTCACAATATTCTGAATAGGCACGAACGACCAGATTTTAGACGACGTCCAGAAATTACAAAAAGCTTAATTATTGCATCATTCGACGTTAGTAGTTTGGGAAGAAGGCGTGAGTCTATGTTTAATTTGGAAGAATCTTTCCGAAACGTCGTTGAATTGTTGTATTTTTTTCCTCAACAAAAACTGGAAAGGATTAGATACCCAAGGAGAAATTTTTCAATAATTTTGGTTTCTGGAGCTATTACGTTTTTGGAAAGTGTCATATGTCTGTCAGTAATATCCGCTAAGCATAGAAGCATAGAAGTTAATTTTTTTTAAGAATTGTAAGTCATTTAAAACAGTTTCTACATTGCCTCCCAAGGTTCCATCATCAAGATACCAAACTTTAAATTTGCAATTTAGCTGTCGAATAATTGAGTAAATGGCTATAGACTAAAAATCATTGGCCCGAGGCTTGTTGACAGCCAACAGCAGATTCCAAAAGGTTGTTCCGATACAGTAATTTAGAAGGATGTCTGTAAACATTGCCAAAGGAAACTATAAATTTGAGGTATTTTTTTTTTTTAGTTTCTGCCAGCAAGCTGTCCCTGTTAACTGAATTGAAGGCATTTTTTATGTCAACCTTCAGGATGACCATTCCTTTGCCAGAATTTAGGTAGGTCGACAAGGCATGTAGGTACGGCAGCCTCACAGCCCCATTTAGAGCCGAACCTAGCTGCAGGGGCTGAAATTTTTTCGAAACAACCTCACCTTAAGCTTTACAACAAAAATCTTGGCTGCCATACGACGGTAAGTAGTTCCCACAGCATAGGATGAATTTCGCCATCCCTCTTGCGCAGGGTGCATAGATGTTTTACACTTTTTGCTTACGTCATGCTTATTTTCCTGAGGATATTATGAAGGCGGTTGTAGTACCCATTGTGAAAAATAAATCAGGGGATGTCAGTGACAAACACAATTACAGGCCTATTACTTTGGCTACTACAGCTGCCAAGGTGCTTGACGGTGTGCTGAATGATCATCTTTCTCAGTCTGTAGTACTTGAAGACGCCCAATTTGGGTTTAGGCCTGGCCTCTCTACTGAGAGTGCTATATTAGTCCTGAAGCATACCGTCAGGTACTACACTGACCGTGGGACGCCAGTATATGCTGCCTTTTTGGATCTCTCTAAGGCTTTTGATCATGTAAATTATGATAGACTGTGGGATAAACTTAGGGAGAACAAAGTGCCTGAGGGTATTACTAATATATTTAGGTACTGGTACCGCCATCAGACGAATTATGTGAGGTGGGCTGGTTCTTTTTCAGATGCCTATCAGTTGGAGTGTGGTGTGAGGCAGGGGGGAGTAAGCTCCCCTACGCTTTTTAACATTTACGTTATGGAGCTGGTACGTGAGCTTAATGGCACCAGGGTAGGATGTTCTATAGATGGTCAGATTGTGAATAACATTAGTTACGCTGACGACATGGTGCTGTTGAGCCCATCGATCAGCGCCCTGCGGAGACTGCTGGGCATCTGTGAGGAATATGCTAAGACGCACGGATTGACATATATAATGTCAAGAAGAGCGAGCTGCTGGTGTTTCGGGCGGGGTGCATGACGCCTTCGTGTGTACCGCCCGTGACGCTGGGAGGGGTGGCGTTAAATAGAGTCAGCCAGTTTGTGTACCTAGGCCATGTGGTAAATAAGGATCTGGTGGACGATCCGGATGTAGAACGGGAACGCAGGGGGCTGGCGGTTAGGTGTAACATGCTGGCCCGCAGGTTTTATAGGTGTAGTAGGGAGGTAAAAAAGACGTTATTTAGGGCCTACTGCCAATCCTACTATACCTGTAGCCTGTGGGTCAGTTACACACAGCGGGGCGTCAGCTCCCTGCGGGTCCAGTACAACAATGCTTTCCGGTTGCTGATGGGACTGCCTAGATATTGCAGCGCATCAGCGATGTTAGCTGACGCACAAGTGGATGGCTTCCATGCCATAATCCGTAAGCGAGCGGCATCGCTGATGCGCAGGGTGAGGGACAGTTCCAACGGCTACCTGAGGGTCATTGCTGAGAGGGTAGATAGTCCTCTATGGAGGCAGTGGATACACATCCACGTTAGATAATTTCCTTATATATACTATTCCTTATATGTACTAACATTTATTTTTAAGTTCTTTTACATGTATTTACTAACACTATATGGACACATTTAGTCTGAAATAAAGAAATTGAAATTGAAATAGATTGGCCCCGAACAGAACGTACATGACGACCTCGTTCACCTTGCCGGAAAGCATAAGGTTAATCAGAGCCGTAAGCTCCTTCAAGAGCAACTCACCAGCTGCCCCGGCGTCTCAACAGATAAGGTCCTTTAGGTGCTGTGGATTAGTCAAGGCCGCCAGTGGACTCGCTCCGGAAAGAACAAACGACTGTGACCAACTCTTGACCTGTGATGGTGAGGGAGAGATTATCCGGATCAGGATGGTCGGGAAAAAGAGGCCATCCGCTGGGGCAGGGTGTTTGCTCTCATATACTCATATTCATATACGTTTATTACATTCCATAGTGTTTCTTAGATGTTACATAAACCTTTAGTAAGTACAATTATGGACCCTGATATGGCACAGCACATAGTTGCGAGCGTTTCTGGAGAACGCAGATCTAAGATGCTCATTGGCGACGTAAAACTTCATAGCTTGGCTCATCACCGCAAGGTTGCCTGCTTGTCGGTCTTCTACAGATTGTACTTCGGTGAGTGTGCTCAAGAACTCCACGACCTCATTCCACCGGCCCCCTTCTACCATCGGACATCTAGACGCACTGCCAGTTACCATCCCTACCTAGTTGCTATTCCACCAATTCGCACTAAGCGCTTCCAAATGACTTTTATAATGCGCACAGCAAAAGAGTGGAACTCACTACCTGCGTCTGTGTTTCCGAGCGCATACAACCCTAAGCTCTTCAAAGTGAGAGTGAACAGGCTTCTTCTGGGTAAGCTCACTCCACCGTCGACTCTGTCTCTATCGCCTCCGACCTAGACTAGAGTCAAGAGCAAACCCATATTAAATTTTAAAAAAAGAACACGGTGCCACCACATACTACTAAAAAGAATTCTGGCTGCTCCGCTAATGTCACCTTCCCCTAACATAGATTCTATAAGATGAGATATACCTCTTGAAGAGGTAAAAATACGATTTTAATAATTAGAAACATCACTTGTATTTTAAAGTTTCTGGACTTAGCGGTGAAAAGAAATCCCTTCTCGGGCTACACTACACACCTGGGCCTGCAGTCTCGACATAGATAGCGATCGCTTTACTACCGAATTCTGTCGCAAAGTCATAGTGGCGTACCTAGACGGTCAAAATTGCTCGACAAGTATGTATGTAATTTTTCGTGTTTGTCATGCAATTTTGACTGTCTTGGGACCCAACTAGGACTTTGCGACCGAATTCGGTAGTAAAGCGATCGCTATCTATGTCGAGACTGCAGCCCCTGGCTTCTTTTCCGACATGTTATAATAGCGCAACACAGTATTTTTTTTTTCGCGGAGCTTCGTACGCTGTTACCGTAGGTGCGCGATAATTGGTCGGTAAAACAAATTTCGGTTGACATATGATCGTTTGATCACAAGTGCGGCGCGCCTGCCCCGCCCACAAGGCCCCTCTAAACTCATTATCTGTTCTGTGGCCACGATAGGTACTGTCCATTGTTCACTATTTTACTGTCCATTTTATTTTCATGAACTTGATCCTTATTAACTTCCTTCGTTATTTTTTCCCTGTACTTTCTTTCTTTTTGATTTTCTTTCTTTTAGGTCATGGGAACTTCATAGTGGGTGGTGCTGGCAGTGGCGCCACCAGCTCTAAAATTAGAGCTAGTTCTCCCGTCAGCAGTTTCCGAGGTGGCATGTGCTGGCCTGATAGAGGTAAGTAGTAGTATTGTCATTTACACTATGTGAGTTTCTTGACTCCTATAGGTGATTACCGAAAGACGTTAAAGACGTTGACTCGTGTAAAAATTACTTACGTAGGGACAGAACCAGTCTATTCCGTAAAAATCTCATAGTAAACATTTTGATGTAGAATGAGTTGGAAGTGATGTGTCATTCCACCTGATGCAAATAAAATTTATTACGTACTAGCTGACCCGGCGAACTTCGTACCGCCTAACAGTCGATTCTTTATTTTTTTTATTACTTATTCTGCTATAGTCAGGACTACTACTATTCAGAAATACTAACGTCACTGAATTGTTTTGCCTTCCCGGAACCTCTCCACTAACACTTAAACTTTATGGTATGGTATTAAAGTTCAAATTGACTTTTAAGTATTATTACGAATCGATTGTATGGGAGTATAGAAAAGTGTTGTTTTTAGACCTTTTCAGGCAATTTTTTAAATGTTTCTCTCCGTAAGAACCATCCTCGTACTTCAAGGAATATTCTAAAAAAAGAATTAGCAAAATCGGTTCAGCTGCTCTCGAGATTTGCGCTTAGCAACACATTCAGCGATTCATTTTTATATTATAGATAAAATAGGTCGCAAAAATCTGTCCGTACCTACTACATTTTCGCATCTCGATGCTTAAAAAATCTATATAAATAAAAATCTATTGCCGAATGTATGTCAGCGCATCACTTCAGAACGATTGCATCTATTTGGCTAATTATTTTTTCGTTGTGTTTGTTTTTTTAATTCACCGGAAATGTCGGAGACAACCTCAACCACTGGAGAGACATACTCGTAAAATTCACGTCACGAACGTTTAAACATAAAAAGAGACACACACATAAGAGTGATGTAAAACTTCTCAGCACACACAACATTGTTTATATAAGTAGTTGGACGTTAGCCTGTGACCTCTGGTTCAAGATCAGTTTGACTGTACGATTAATGGTATCATGATGAATAAACCTTATGCGAGAGCGGGTCTTCCAAAAGTAATCTTTTCATCCTCTCCAGGCTCAGTATGCTCCCCCCGGCCTTCCCGCGTGGTGGATGAGTTCGCCAAGTCCCTGAGGAAGTATCCTAATTGCCTTTCGCCTGATAGGTCTTCGGAAGTCATGGAGAGACTTGTCAATTACACTCAAGCTAACAAGGGTGGTAAGTGCATTCTGTTTTGTTTTTTATACCTGAAGCTAGGGTGAAACAGTGGCTGACAATCACTCGTCTATGCCTTAATCTCAGCCGAGTTTCTATTCTATTCTTTATTATGACAAGCAACGCCCATGTCGACCGTTCTACTAATATCTACAGTGAACTGGAAAAGCAAATGTGCATTGATATAAATAAATAAATAGAATGATACCACATCCACACGGACAGAATATTTGGGAAAATAAATCATAATTTTATATCTATTATTATGATGGATGAAAATGATCAGCGGCACAAGTTCTAGAGAGGAATAGCCGTGACTATTATTAGTCATATGATAAAAATTATAGAGGAGAAAATACAGGGATCAGTACGAAACACAGATATAGACGTAATAACTTCAGTTTTCGATGACAGGAACCAGGTCCGCAGTGCGTGACGCGCGCTGTAACAGGATCAGCAAATATGACACCATCATCCATTGACGGCGACTAAGTCACTCCCTTAGAGGAACGTTAGAGGTCTCTCTGTCTAAGGAGGACAATAGAGAAGGAGACAGTGACTTAAGCCATGCCACTAGAGGACTCGTTGTTAGAGACCTCCGTTTATCTGAAGCGTGTGCTTGGACTGTTAGTCGGATTCCACCGAATAAAATACTTTTTGAGGGTTCTTTAAGTTCATTAAGCTGTTCTCCGGAACCCACCGAATAGAAAAACTTGTTGAGGTTACATTATTTATTGATAGAGATATGGTAGACAACCAGAGTTCTACTGCTAGGAATAAACTGCTGAAGAATGACTCTTGATATTCAGTCATGATCCTTTTTTAACCGACTTTCAAAAAAGGAGGAGGTTATCAATTCGCCGGGTTAAAGGCACAACCAATTATTTAGTCCCAAAAATTGAATATACAATTTTCTGTAAGCGCATTTGGAAAGTTTGCTATTAAAATTAAGTACTTAGTAATAAAATTATGCCAGTCGCAAATGTAAGAGCGTGTTCTATAAGTATCTAAGTTTCAAACGGTTACATACTAAATAGAAAAATTAACTTCATTTGTACAAAAAAAAAATATAACCCCCTTTTAGTTGGTTTTGACTCTATGGTACAAATACAAGTATATCTGAAAAAGTAATTGTCCTGTTTCTAACAGACTTCGCATTTACGAATTGTTTAAGAATTGTTTTAACAATTTGCTTGTAAGGCTGATTGTCGAACCATTCGTTTTGAAACAATTAAAAAAAATATGAAAAAATAGTTGTTTTTGCGTTTCTATTTCTTAATATATGTCTTTGAATGTAGAATGCAAAATTGTACTAACATTACAAGTTACTGATTTGTCTTGCTTAAATCATTCAAATTGTATTCCTATAGCATCTCAGCCAGTATTATTAAAACTATAACTCCTACTTTTCTCACTGTCACACTACTGTGAAACTACAAGTGGAAGATAGAGACGAGACCATAGGAAAGACACGGCATGCAGTGCTAAAGTAACTTTTATCTGTCAAAGGGGCGAAGGCAATAATTTTAACTAATTCATCGCACGGCCCAAACTCGCTATCAACTTCAACGACTGGTTGTTAGTATTTTGACTAATCACATCCACAAACATCAGATTTGGTACAAGATTTAAATCTTTAATTTATTGGCTTTGAATCAAACGCAGCTTTTAAAGTAATACCTTTTATTTTTGGTATGCAACAATACATAAAACAATGCCGGAAAGGAGCGTGCGGTTTCCGTGGGGCTCGAATATGCACTAGCATGTTCCACGGCGTAGACACCGTGGAATCGTGGACTACGTTGCGTCCCGCGCTCCGCGCGCTCCTTCCCCGCTCACATATTCACACATATCGCACCGTTTACATCCCCCACCCCAGTGCTGCTAGCAGCACTCATCAGTCCAAGGCACCCGAGCGACTCGTGAGGCGGACCGCGTCACCATACCAGACTTCGTTTCAATTTTCACCACTCTGACGCGTCCATCTTTCCCAGGGCACACCTCTTTAATCAAGCCCTTTGGCCACACGTTTCTAGGGCCGTTTGGGTCGACTATAAATACCAGATCTCCCACTTGCAGCGGTCTTTGGTCTTTGTTCCATTTTTTTCTAGGTATAAGGTCAGGTAGCACCTCTCGTACCCATCTGTTCCAAAACATATCCGCTAATCGCTGGGATATTCGCCATTGCTTTCTTAAGAATAAGCAGGAATCATCAAATTTGCCGAGCTGCGGCGAATTGAAAGATGTCCCAAGTAGGAAATGGTTTGGAGTCAAGGTTTCCATGCTGCCAGGTTCCACTGAAACGTGGGTTAGTGGTCTACTGTTTACTATACTTTCGACTTCACTTAACAGAGTGTTGAAAGCCTCTTCCCGTGGAGCTCTTTCTTTTAGTATTACTTTCAACGACGTCTTCACACTACGGATGAGCCGCTCCCATGCCCCACCCCAGTGAGGGCTAGCAGGCGGTATGAACGACCATTTGGTGTCGTGGTTCCCAGCCTCGTTCTTCATGACCTCATCCAATTCCATAACTGACCTCTTCAGTTCAGCGTCAGCTCCTCTAAGGTTAGTCTCGTTGTCAGAATATATATGACGGGGCCATCCGCGTCTTGCGGCCATGCGTCGAAGGGCCATGCGTCGAAGGGCCATGATGAAGGAGTCAGCCGTCAGCGTGGCAACCGTTTCTATATGAATGGCTCTTACTGTGAGGCAAGTGAACAGCACGCCATATCTTCGTTCGTGACGTCTACCAATAGTGACCTCCATTGGCCCGAATAAGTCTACTCCGCAGTAGGTAAATGGACGCTGGTGGTGAGCCACTCTCGCTTGAGGTAAGTCTCCAATCCTTGGTATTTCTGGTTTACATTTCCTTAATCTGCACAGCATACATTTTGTTACTACATTTTTAACCGTTGGTCGCAATCTGATAACCCAGTATTTTTGTTTTACTTCATTGACAACGGTCTTTTGATTTCCATGGGCGGCGTTGACATGGTAGTGTCGTATAATCAACCGAGTTATGTAATTTTGTCCATCTAATATTGCAGGTCTTTTCATTTCAGGTAGCACGTCTGCAGCAGCATCGATTCTCCCTCCAGCCCGCAGAACTCCGTGCTGATCAAGGTAAGGTGACAAGGTAAGTAATTTACTAGTGGTAGGTATTGACTTCAAGCCTTTCAGCAGGGCGATCTCTTCACTGAACGACTGAGCTTGTGAGTATGTAAGTAGCAGGCGCTCAGCTCTTTCCATGACATCATCTTGACGCTCTAATTTATTTATAGCCTTCAATCCCATATCAACAAAGGTAAGTACTCTTGCTGTAGATCTCAATAAGCGTAGCCATGAAGAAAAACGCGTCGGCTCAGGAACCGGCAAGTTTGCAGATTTATCATGAAGCGTGACAGTTAAACATTCTAGTAGTAAATCTTCTTTTTCAGGTTGTATAATATTTTGCGGCCAATGGTCACAATCTCTGTGCAAAAAGGCAGGTCCATACATCCATTCATTTTGTAAAACAGGGCAGTCATAGTTTTCTCTGGTAGCGACGTCGGCGACATTTATTTTAGTGGGTACGTATCGCCATTCACTTATTTCTGTGAGGTCGTCAATTTCGCCCAAACGATTTGCCACATATGTTTTATAATTACGGGCATCGTTATTTATCCAATGAAGCACTGTTGTTGAATCGCTCCAAAATACTCGTCGCTCAGCCTTCATCTTATGTTCTTTATTAATTGAGTCCGCCAGTCTAGCTGCTAATACTGCAGCCTGTAGTTCTAAACGTGGAACTGTAATTGGTTTGCGCCCCACAACTCGGCATTTACTGGCGATGAATGCTACGCGCACGTTTAACTCGTCGTCAATCCATCTCCAATACGCAACGGCGCAGAAAGCTTTTGTTGACGCGTCACAAAATATATGCATCTGCAGGTGCCTATAGCCACATGGCGTAATAGTCTTTCTATCGTCGCTGTTACTAGGTGCAGGCGCGTGCGACGTAGCCCGCGTAGCGCTTGTAGCATCTGCTACGCTCGTAGCGCTGTACTCAGCTGTAGCACTCGTAGACTTGAGGTGCGACGATAGCCGCACGCGGGTTTGATTTTCTATCTCGCTCACTCCAGTGGTAGCTGCTGCATAGTGTCTCGGCAATCTTACGTCACGCAGTGATTTTAGTAAACAAATCCATTTTTGCCATTTTGAGTAGATTTCGTCGCTAATGGGATCCTCCCAGCTGATATTGAGTTGCCATGTCTCTTGCAAAATTATTTTTCCGTTAATTGTACACGGCGATAAAAAACCGTATACATCAAATATTGACATTACAACGCTTAACATTTCTCGTTTCGTAGGCCTTTTTTGCCCGGAGATAATAGCCGTTGGCATACGTTTGAATGACACGTCGAATCTTAATGAGTCATCTGTTGGATTCCATATTAATCCTAGTGTACGTTCACCGTCGTATTCTGTTTGTCCGACCTTGAATGTCACGTCTGTCAAACGTAGGCTTTCTTGTGGCAATGTATTTAACACGGCTTGACTGTTGCATGTCCAGTTTCTTATATCAAAACCTCCTTGTTTATGGATGTGTGTGACGTCATTCACAAGCTTGATTGCCGCTTCTTCATCTTCTACACTGTCGATATAATCGTCCATGTAATGCTGTTTACAAATAGCTTGCACAGCGCTCGGCATAGATGATTTAAACTGTTCGGCATTCTTATTTTTAATAAATTGTGCTACGAAGGGTGAGCAGTTAGCACCAAATATAAGCGAGCTCATAACATATGTTTTCACTGTCGTGTCCGGTGATTCTCTCCACAAGAATCTTAATGCATCTCTGTCTTCTTGTATAATTTTTATTCTAAGAAACATATCTCTGATGTCACCAGTTACAGCGATTTTGTTTTCTCGAAATCTTAGCATGGTTCCGTATAACGAAATAAGTAAATCGGGTCCTTTCAAGATGTAATCGTTCAAACATACTCCATTTGTTTTAGCGGCAGCGTCAAACACCAATCTTAGCTTTTGCTTGTTAGGGTTATCGACCCCGAAGTGAGGTAAGTACCATATTTTTCTTGAAAGATCAGGTGTAATAGATTTATTATTTACTTCAGAAGCGTAGTCGTTGCAGATGAGATGTGCGATCCGCTCCTCGTATCGCGAAGCATAGCCTGCGCTGGACCTCATCTTCCTCTCGACACCTCTTAGTCGTGACATCGCGTTATGGTACGAGTCAGGCAGCGTACAGTTGTTGTCTTTCCACGGTAAGCTCACGTGCCACCTGCCTTTGATTAGTGTAGATGTTTGTTCCAGGTGGTTCCAGGCACGCTGTTCTTCAGAGTTCTGCCGTGGTTTAGCAGCAGAAACTCCCATAGATTCGACGGAGAAGTAACGTCGAACGTCTTCATAAAGATCGTGAAGGTTGCGGTCCACAGAAGTATTTTCTGTATCATTGTCCTCAGTGATGAAGAACGTGGAATGTTGCATGCGCTCTGGTAAGTATCTACGTGGCACTACGCCGTGGAGGCACCAACCCATGGCCGTACGGGTGGCGCATGGCTCGTTCCGTCCGCCTACCACTATTTCCAATGGTAAGATTAAATGACAATTATCCTGCCCGATTAGCACTTCGGGTTTGAATTGGCCAGTACTCAGGTCGTCTTTAAGCTTACGTAAGTAATCATAGTTCTCACATCTCACTGACGCCAAGTTTTGTTTAGGTAAGTTAAGTTCATTTACACTACGTGCACTGAGGTTATATTTTTCACCGAGTGTATTAGACACGGTCAAGTCCATTAGTTCTGTGTCGCACAATAGTTCAGTGTTATCCCATGCACCACGCACACGCATTGCCTGCTTACGGCCGCGCACTCCGGCGCGCGCTGCTAGTGAAGCGCTTATCATAGACACTGTCGAGCCGTCGTCAAGTAACGCACTCGTGCTGAACACACCGTTAGGTCCGTGAATGTTTATCGGCACTACTTTTAGCAACACTGACCAATTATTATTGTTCGAAGTAACATGAGTAATGGTTTCACTATTTTCAGTCTCAGTTGTGGCACCGGGTTGCTCGGGTTGCGCCGCCACAGTTACGTTATTATTTTGCCGCGAACTCGACACAAAATGCAGCAAGCGGTGGTGGGGTTCCGCGCACCCGTCGACGTCACACGCGGCGGCGGTACACGTTTGCCTATCGTGTTTTGACAACAGGCACTTGTAACATAACCCGGAACGTTTCACGTACGACCACCGATCCTTACGTAAGGATTTTTTAAACTTTTTATAGTCTGTCAAATGGTGTTTAGATGTACGGCAGAAGCGGCATTTATTATCACTAGCACTTTGTTCGTGTTTTTCAGTTTGCAGCAACACAGTTTGATCGTTATCATTATGATATTTACGTTTACTGTCCCATCGAATGTTCATCAAGCCGGCACTACTCGTAGCTATCTTAATAGCTTCTTCGCTCAAAAAATCACTTAGTATGTCTAGTCTGCACTTTTGTTGCTCCTTTATCAATGGATAACTGTAGTCCGCCCACTTTGATAGCAGCACGGTGGGCAACTTAGTTAGCACCATGTTGACTACATCAACTCCCTGTAAGTACTCCTGTCGTTTTAGTTGTCGAACCGAAGCAACACAGTTTTTTATTTTCACACTAAAGGGTACTATGTCTTTATGATAATCTGAAGGTAGTGGATTTAACTTTCTCACGTCATGTAGGATTTTTGATATAATAATGTCCGAGTTTCCAAACTGTAGTTCCAACGTAGACATGACTGTTTCCGGCGATGTAGAACTAATTAACAGAGCTGACACTGCTTCTTTAGCGGGACCGCGGAGACATTTTCTCAGACGCCATAAGTTCTCTCTCTCACTAAAGTTGCACATGCTTGTCGACTCCTGGTATGCAGTTTTAAAGAACAGCCATTCCATGGGGTCACCAGAAAACAAAGGAAGTTCCCGTGGTGTGCTGAGTCGGCTGAGTAGATTTGCATTGTGGCTAGTGGGTATGGAAGTGGTAACTAAATCCTTGAGTGCACTAGCTAACTGCTGAACTGCACCGTTAGTGCCGCCGCCCTCGGGCAGCAGCGGGAACAGCGGGCCTGTGGATGCTCCTTGTGCGTTAACCCTCTGTTTCTCCAGTTCGTGTTGGCTGCGCTCCAACCACTCCTCTATGTCCCGGCCATCAACTTGTGCTTCCGACGTTGGTGGACTGTATTTTTCATCAAGGGCCGCTATATCAGCAGCTAACTTCTTATCTATGAGTTCCATTTGGATTCGAGCTTTCTCCTTCGCCGCGTCCAGTTCGAGCTTTTTTCTTTGTGCGACTACCGACGATGATGACGTCTTTGTTCTCGAATGTTGCGATTTCTGAGACACGTGTTCGCATCTTTCTTCTTCTTTCATACTTTCAACTGGTGTCTCCATTACTTTTGAAGAATCGATTACCTTCGACTTTCCATCATCCCATTTGGTCGATGATTGCTCTTCATCCTTCCGTTCCCTTTGTTTCTTTGCGGTACTACGCGTGTTTACCATTTTGTTCTGCGGCGGTGTGTGGTACATTGATAAATTAATGATCCGGCTCGAAGGACCATTTGAATCAAACGCAGCTTTTAACGTAATACCTTTTATTTTTGGTATGCAACAATACATAAAACAATGCCGGAAAGGAGCGTGCGGTTTCCGTGGGGCTCGAATATGCACTAGCATGTTCCACGGCGTAGACACCGTGGAATCGTGGACTACGTTGCGTCCCGCGCTCCGCGCGCTCCTTCCCCGCTCACATATTCACACATATTGCACCGTTTACAGGCTTTCCAGAAATTTAAGTCATTCTATGAAATTTTTTTCAATCATTTATGTATCAACATCAATCTCACCGCATTACCTGTCTAGCAAATTCCAACTATATTGAGGTCGGCTTCCAGTCTAACCGGATGCAGCTGAATACCAGTATTCTACAAATAGCGACTGCCTATCTGACCTCCACAATCCAGTTACTAGGTAATACCATACTCCTAGATATAAGACTGTTTGTCAAACTTCAACTTCACCTCCACAACTAACATCAAATTACTCGGTCAAATCATTGACGACATTATCTTTCTCTTCACCAGTATCACGAGCCTTCAGAAATTCACGTTCTCCAACTCGAAGCACGGAACTATCATCCCAAAATGTCCTGGATACGAAAGCCACGTTCACAAAAGCAACTCGAAGTCGTGCTTACGAGCCAGATGTCACCATCCGTCCTAAGAAGACTGAGGAACCCCCCACTAGGGATATGAAGAAGGGTGGACATCATGATAGGCCGGGCTATGATGTTCGATGTGTAAGGGATATGTCGAACAGGATGCGGGAAGGGGTGAAGGCGTTTATGAGTTATGTAAGTTATTTTATTGTATTGTCTTATTTATTTATTATTTATTTATTTATTAATAAAAACTTTTTAGCAAAAAATAAAACCGACTTCTAAAACAAAACACTACAAAGTGAAAAATAACTTTAATTTCGGAAGTCGGTGTCTTTCGTTTTGTATTTTCGTTTTTTGCCACCGACTTCCGAAATTAAAGTTATTTTTCACTTTGTAGTGTTTTGTTTTAGAAGTCGATTTTATTTTTTGCTAAAAAGTTTTTATTTTTCACTTTTTAGTTGTGGAACCTACCCCACACAAATTCGAATGCATAATTGAGCACAGTAATTGTAGATATAGCCATGTAAATAACAGTGATAGGAAGTTATTAAAACATCATCACATCATCCATATAAAATAAGTGGGAAATATACGCATTATTGAAGCTAACTCAAAAACTCCCCAAGCAAAGTTAATAAAATTTATATGGGACCACCTCGGAGGTATACCCTTTCAAACAAAAAAAGAATTTTCGAAATCGGTCCATCCGTCTTTGAGTAACCGCGTAACAAACATACAAAAAAAAAAAAAACAAAAAAAAAATACAGACGAATTGAGAACCTCCTCCTTTTGGAAGTCGGTTAAAAATACAGTTTATAAAAGTCTTAACTTAATAACTATGCCCTACAAAACCGTTTGGTATAGCTCATTGTGCCTTCGCTTTGGAGTTAGATGGCGTCGCGTTGGCGTTGTAGCGTCATCGGATAGACATCATTTTAATTGTATCTAAACGAACGTCGTGCCTTTCGAGATGAGTTTGCTCTTGACTCTAGTCTAGGTCTTCTAAGCCTGTCAATGGCAATCTAATACAGTCAGCCCAGAATTTGGCTACAAGTTTGGCACTCTGGACACGTCATTAAATTCAAATTCATTTATTACACTTACACATAGTTCACAAACGTACAATAAATTCATATGCATGCAATATTCTACCAACAGAAAACTTAAAAAGATTTAACAGTGGGCCCCAAACTAGGCACGGCTTGTATCTTGGTGACCCAAACACCACAACAAAGTTAATGATTGGACTGTACCTACCTCCAGAGCGGAGTCTGGAGTCTATTTAAAGACTTAGAGGTAAGCCAAGGCAGCTCATATCCAGGTGGACAATTTTCAAGCAGGTGGAACGAATGGGTTGGGTAGGGAAGCAATATCTCGCCAGAGCTTTAGCCTTTTAAAGGGTGCCTTAATGACTAATAGTCTAGGATGTCGAGTTACGATAGGGTCGGTCCATGATAGGTAAGACTTTTGGAGATTTATTAATGTTCTCTGTGGTCAGACCACGATATGAATCATGAGCAATTCTCATATTTATAAATGATAAATGATAAATGATAAATGATTTTTATTTCTGTAAGTAGGTTTGTACAAACACTTTTACAAGTCAATATTTTTTTTTTTAAACTAGATGAGGTCGGCGTTTCCTATCTGACTACTCTGAGAAGAAAGGCCGAAACAAACTCAGAGGTCACAGTCTCTTATAAAGTCCAGACATAATCTTGGTCACTTCATGTGAAGACCATGTAGATTGGTGTCTGAAATGGTCTTTTGAGGAAAGAACCACACAGATTGAGAGGACCTGTCCAGTCAGTGCACGCATTTGTCAGTAATCGCGCAGCTCAACTCAGAACTTAAGGAGCTCAACGATTCGACGAACAATACCAAAGAAAGGACATTGGGGTAGGCCGCATAGATTACTCAAACTGCCAGACCATGATTAAAAATAACTGAGAGAAAAAATAAAACAAACAAAAAAAAAAAGCAATGACCTACATAGTCTTTACATTCACAATAAAGTAAAATAATATAATACTTACAAAGTAAATATTAATGTCAACATTCAGTATGCAAAAATAAAAATAATATAAAATAAAATTGGAGCAGTTCAATCCCAAGCCTTTTTGTCCTCAATATAATCTTTAACGGTATAAAAAGCTTTCTGACACAACTTGCGTTTAATGAATGATTTGAATTTATTAAGACTCAGATCTTGAACGTGGCTTGGAAGTTTATTATAAAAGCGTACACATTGACACCTGAATGACCCACCTATTTTCTTGAGCCTTGTTGGAGGTACAACAAATTTGTGTTTGTTCCTAGTATTTATATTGTGGATATCACTGTATTTTTTAAACAATTTAATGTTTTTATGGGCATATAAAAGATTTTCAAAAATGTACTGAGAAGGCAAAGTCAGTATATTAATCTCCTTAAATTTCTCTCTGAGAGATTGTCTCGGACTTAATTTATAAATGCATCGAACAGCTCTTTTCTGCAAAACAAAGATAGTCTGAATGTCGGCTGCATTTCCCCACAACAGAATACCGTACGACATTATACTATGAAAATAGCTAAAGTACACTAAACGGGCTGTCTCTATGTTGGTTAAATTACGAATTTTCCTAACAGCGTATGCTGCGGAGCTTAGCTTTTTTGACAATTTATCTATATGTGGGCCCCACTGAAGCTTAGCATCCAAAGTTAAGCCCAAGAATACTGTGCTATCTTCAGGATTCAACTCTTCGCCCTTTATCAACACGTTAGTTTTCACCTGCCTAACGTGAGGTAGTGTAAACTTAATGCATTTGGTTTTTTTTTCATTAAGGAGTAAATTATTAACACTGAACCAGTGAACTACTTTTGAGATCGCTCTGTTTACATCGTCAGTAACCTGCTGCTGACGTTTAAGTTTAAACAAAAGTGAAGTATCATCCGCAAACAAAACTATATCATGATTATCCTTAATGAGGTAGGGCAAATCGTTAATATAAATAAGAAACAAGAAAGGACCAAGAATTGAGCCCTGTGGGACCCCCATTGTTACTATAGAACCGGGCGATCTTTTTCCATTAACGTCAACGCTCTGAATCCTATTACTCAAGTATGAAGTAAGAAGATCCAGAGCGGTGTTCCGGATCCCGTAATGGCGGAGTTTCCTGATTAACGTTTCATGAAGAACGCAATCGAATGCCTTGGACAAATCACAAAAGATGCCCAAGGCATCGCATTTGTCTTCCCATGCATTATAAATATGTCCTAAAAGTTCAACACCGGCATCAGTAGTTGAACGACCCTTTGTAAAACCGAACTGCTTGTTATGTAATAATTTATGTTTATTAAAAAATCTTTGCAATTGGTCTAAAATTAATTTCTCAAAAATTTTACTAAACGTAGGTAGTACTGAAATAGGTCTATAATTTGTGGGGTCTGATGTACTACCTGATTTAAACAAAGGTATTATTTTACTATATTTCATGAGGTCAGGAAACTCCCCACAGTCGATACAGTTATTAAAGATAAGAGCTAAAGTAGGTGCTACAATGTCAATAATAGACTTAGCAACTTCTACAGAATTACCCCACAGATCTGCTGTCTTTTTTACATTTTAAGTGTGAAAGGTTTTAATTATGTCTCTACAGGTAATTTGTTCAAAATTAAATTCCGAATCGCAAGCATTAACATTTTCCTTAAGCAAAGACTCAGCAACAGAAGTTGATGAGTTTAGGGATTTAGTAGTTGAAACGGGAATATCCGAAAAGAAATTTTCAAAGGCCGCGGCGACTTGTGAGTCTGATTTTATTATATTGTCATTAATAGACAGGCTGTAGTCAGCACTTCGGTTATTAGACCTTCCCGTTTCACTATTAATAATATTCCAAGTCGTTTTAATTACATTACTACTGTTTTTAATCTTCGAACTCAAATAACGCGACTTGGCCATACAACAAACTTTTTTAAATAATTTTGAATAGTTTCTAACATATAAATTAAATTCAGCAGTGTTTACAAAAGACCTTTCATTGTATAGTTCATAAAGCCGTGTTCTACTTTTATGAATACCAATGGTAGCCCAATCACTGAAAGACGCGTTACTATTAACCGAGATAGTCTTGGGAATAAAGATGAGATTAAATTGTTGGCAGTACATATTAAAGAAATCATCATACAGATCATTAGGATCAGTATGATTAGCCAAAACTGTTAATTTATTAATGAGTTTAACTTTAAAAGCTTCCAAGCGACTTGTAGTTTTGGGGTTAACAATGATATCCTTTTTAGCCACTTTTTTGTTTTGGTTTTGGATAGTAATCCTTTGCCCGCAATGATCAGAATCTAGTAAATTTATAATTTCTTTATGGCTTGGAATAACATCTGTATAAATATTATCTAGGCATGTGGCACTAGTAGGGGTTATTCTTGTGGGCTCCAAAAATAGGTTTACAAGATTGTATGACTGAAAAAGACTTATTATTTTACTACAAGAACCTGACTTTTCTAATAAATTAACATTAAAATCACCACAAATGATAATAGATTTATTTGAGTTACATATCTTGTGTAACACTTCATCCATTACCTTTTCAAAGCAGTCATACAATCCTGAAGGGGGCCTGTACACACTTAATACAATAAATTGCTCCAATTCTATACAAGCTATTTCAACTGTCCGCTCAACAGATAGGCTCACAATATCCTTACGGTCTTTAAATTTCAGCTGGTTACTTACTAAAATTAATGAGCCACCATGTATAGCATTTACTCTGCTGAACGAACTACCAACCTGGTGATTATTAAAATTGAACATAAACTGGTGGCTTTTAAGCCAATGTTCTGTTATACAAAGAATATCAATACTGTTAAAATTCATAAATAATTCTACTTCTAAATCTTTGTTGAGAAAACCTTGAATATTTTGATGCACCAGGTTAATACTATTTACTAATTTTGAAATTTTATTTGATTTATTCTTGCATTTCTGTACATTATTGCTAGAGGATGCCTCTATTGTCTTAATTGTCTTAATTATTCTTATACTTCCCGTACCTACATTTTTGCCCAGTTTTTGACATTCAATAATAATTGACGCTAAGATTCACGCGAATTGGTCTTCTGGGTGCTATATTTTTACCGGCTTTCTTTTCATTGTTATGTAGTAAGATCGGGCAAAGCTAACAGTATTTATTTTTTGTTTTTCTGTCTCATCTGTGAAGTTTCACCAAATTATGAATTATTTCCCGTTTACAGCCGTACTGCCATCCAGTATGTCCTCCAACAATCAAAGAGAATCAAGACTATCACCCGTTGTCATATGACTATCAGAATGTGAGTGGAAACTTTGATATATTTTGTTTATGATATATTATTTTTGAATTCCAAAAAAGTGCCTCAAATAAACTTATCATCTTACCTTATTCCAAGCAACATACGTATACAGGTAGGTAGGCTAACTTACAGGTAGGTAAGCTAAATTTTTGACAGTTATGTCTGAAGTACAGTTTCCGAACTGCTATTAAAAAATAAAAATACAAGATTCCGACGAACTGAGAACCTCCTCCTTTTTTTTGAAGTCGGTTAAAAACCGGCTAAGTGCGTGTCGGACCACGCACCATGAAGGGTTAACATTGTAGTTCAAAAACGTGTTCTCCCATACATTCCAACTACAAATGTAAGTTTGTACGCAGAATAGAGAGATTTACCATGTTATTTTAAGACCACAGACTTTCTGTAGGTTTCCCTGTAATTCAAAATTTTAGGCTCAGTAGTTTTTGGAGATCGGGGGGGGATGGTCAATTTTCTTAAATAACATTAAAATAATTTATTTTAAAAATATAATAATTATATATGTATATATATATGTATAATATATGTGTGTATATCTCTCTCTGAGACCCTCACAGTAAGCCCTTTCATTTGATATGTCACATAGTTTACAAAACTTTTTTTAAATTTTCTTACAAATGAATTTAAATAAATCCTGACAAAGTAGCGCTCATATTCAGAATAAATTTTACGTACGTTACACGTCCGGGTTTGGGTCACATAAATTCGGTGCGAATCTGCTGGGATAGACAGACACACGAGTGAACCTATAAGGGTTCCGTTTTTTCAGCCCAAACCATCTATGCACTACCTACATAATTCATGATCATTCATAGTTCTTTTACCCTTTTTCCATTTTATTTAGGGTCGGCGCAACACGTTTTTTTCCTTCCATACTTCGTTGTCTCTATAATCACCCCCTTTCTAGCCATATCATCTTTTACACAGTCCATCTATTGTTTCTTTGGTCTTCCCCTACTAGCCATCTACATTCATCCTCAAAAATTTCTCCGCGCTACATGCGCATACCATGACAGCCTATTTAATATTAAGCTTTTATTATTTTAGTTTCAGAGTTCAAATTCAGTGAACATGGAGATCCAAGGTAAGTTAGACCTTATTAGTACTCCTTTACTTCCCTCTTTTATAGAATCTCTCCCCAATTCTTTCGGAATATTCATATTTTTGTTTCAATTTCTTCTTTCTTCTTAAATATTTCTTCTATATCAACCTTAACTATCTCCTAATCAACTCTTACTCCAATTAAAGCACCTGTCTCACCGCCGGCGATTAACGAGAAGCGAGCTAGCAACTAAAAATGAGTTGACGAGCAGCGAGTGCGCGACGGCGACGAGCGATTACTTGCGTATGTACGCAGCGTGAGTCTCTCAGCGAGTGTTCGGCCCGCTAAACGAGCGTCGCAGGAGCGAGTACTCTCTTTGACAGCTCTTGTCACTGTGATAAACGAATACACGCCGGCAGTATGAACAGTCAGCGATCCACTGTTAATATAAGTATCTTTTGTGCTTACACGGGACCTACAATCTTTTGTACGGCTTTATGAGCGAGAAAATGTTTGATATCTCGTCACTTCCTCGTCGGCGGTGGGACGAGTGCCTTGCTTCGATGAACAGCTTTCTTACTTTTGCTATCAACTATGAATTCAATAGTTTCATAATCAATTGATTGGTGCTCACTCGTTCCCATCAATAGGGTGTAATTATCTATATAAGTATGTATTTAGAAAAAAAGTAGTGTATGTAGTATATCAGTTATCTGGTTTCCATAGTACAAGCTCTGCTTAGTTTGGGATCAGATGACCGTGTGTGAATAATAATATCCCAGAATAATAATATTATTGCTTTTTTAAATTTTTATTTATCAATAGTGATATTTTCTGTTATATGTACAGCTGCCGTCAAAATGTTATCCAAAGAAGTTGAGACGTTACCACGAGGAGAAATCGCTAGGAACTCTGTAAGATCTTCATTCAGCATAATGTATAGGTAACATCACGCCTTTAATCCCAGAGCAGGAGCAGGAGCAGGCTTTGTGTAAATTATTTCTTCACCACTGCTCTCAAAACGGTGAATGAAAACATCGTGAGGAAACCGGCATGTCCTAGAACCAACAGTTCGAAGTCATTTGACATTTGCCAACCCACACTGGGCCCGCGTGGTGGATTACGGCCCACTTCTTCTCACCGAGGAGGCCTGTGTGACGTTATAGGCTGAGTGTATAGTAGGTGTTGCGTACAACACGCAGGTGCGTGATTAGTCGAGTTTGATAAAAGAAAAATAGTTTTAATTGCCTTGAGGTCTTTGCAATGGCGACATGAACGCGTAGATGGCGAGAGCGCGCGAGAGTGCGGGCGATGTGATTTGCTCAAAAAAAATACAAATGTCTATGGTCGCAGTGGCAAGGCCTCGATGCTCATTTACTATTAAAAAAAAAAAAAAAAACAAAAATGAATGGGTATAAAAATGATTTTTCCGTATGTAACATACAGTATGGGTGACATACAGTAGGCCGTAGGTCAGTAATACTTTGACCTTGACCTGCTAGGCCAGCTCGAGGTCAGAGTGTAGTATGTACGGTAGTTTCAATAAAATAACAACAGGTTTCTGATTTGAGAATGAGAATTTGAAGTTGCGAGCTTGTCGAACTAATTTGGACCGTGTTATGCAGAAAGCAGCCATGTCGGGAAAGTACAGACAGAGTTATAATAATTTTCCGTGATAAATAGAGATGTATATCAAGTATGGCAGTTTTAGCAAAAAATCTCGTATGTCAAAATTTGTATGACTGTGTTTATAACTCATTTTTGGAAAAAGTGCCATATGGCTGCATTCTGCATAACTAGATCCATTTAGCGTTACTTAACCCTTCGTATGACGGCTGGGACGTAGATCTACACGGTGCGGCCAGTGGCCCGACCGGTGACGCTCTGGCCGAAAGGCTCAGGGCGTCCTTAAATGCGGACGAGGCCCGAGTGTCCAGACCCGCCAAGTGCGTTGACTTGCGCATCCTGGGTCTGGACGACTCTGTGACGGAGTGAGAGGTGGTGGCCGCCGTGGTCAAGACTGGGGGGTGTGCCTTCGAACAGGTGAAGGTAGGCACCATCCGTCCTGACCTCACGGGGATGCGAGCCGTTACGGTGAGCTGCCCCATATCGGCGGCCCACAAAATACCTCGGAATGACTGCTGCGATCCACCTCGGAGGTGGATCGCAGCAGTCATTGCTTCCGTTGTGGTCAGCCCGGTCACAAGGCCGGCTCGTGCAATGCCACGCCGCACTGCTATCTATGTGCGGCAGCTGGCAAGCCGGCCGATCACCGGGCTGGAAGCAAGGGCTGTGGTCCACCCACCAAAGCCCGGGGCAGGGGCAAGCCCTCCGCCTCCGCTACCGCCGTCACGGCCGCTACCGCCGTCACGGCCGCAGCCGCCGCCACGGCCGCCGTCGCTGCCGCCTCCACTGCCGTCGCCGCCGTACTCACTGCGGCAGGGCCCTCATAGGAGGCTCAGGGGGGGACTAATATGGAGTGCCAGTAATAGCCCCATTACGCCTCCTCCAGGCGAACATCAACCACTGCGCCGCCGCTCAGGATCTGTTGCTCCAGAGCATGGCGCAGTGGTCGATTAACATCGCCGTGGTCGCTGAGCCGTACTTTGTCCCGCCGAGTGATTACTGGGTGGAGGACCTGAGCGGCTTAGTGACCCTCATTTCGTCGGCCGCCGCCGGTACCCTGTCCCTCGAAGCCGTCAAGAGGGGACAGGGTTGCGTTGCAGCACGGTTCGGGGGGATTGTCGTGGTAGGGGTATACTTCTCCCCGAACCGAACTCTCGCCGAGTTCCACAACTCCCTTGCGGAGTTGAAAAACGTCGTCGTCGGGTTTCGTTCCCTTCCCGTGCTCGTCCTCGGGGACTTCAACGCCAAGAATGTGGCTTGGGGTTCCCGGTATACGGACACACGGGGGTGGAGGACTGGGCTCTGGAGACAGGCCTGGTCATCCTAAACCGGGGTTCTGTCCCCACGTGTGTGCGGATGCGGGGCGAATCAGTGGTGGACATTTCGCTCGCCAGCCCCGCTCTGTTGCCACATGTTGTTGACTGGCGCGTCATAGAGGGGGTGGAGACCTACTCCGACCACCGGTACATCCGGTTTGATGTCTCCGCCCAGACCTCGAGCGCGCCGGTCCGACAGGCCCCGAGTGGTCCGCGGTGGGCGCTGAAGAAGCTGGACCGGGAGCTCCTCCTGGAAGCCTCGATCGTGCAGGCCTGGGTGTCACCACCGGACAGGCCTGCCGACATCAACGACGAGGCGGAGTGGTTCCGGGAGGCCATGTCCGAAATATGTGACGTGGCAATGCCCCGGGTCCAGCCCGGTCGCGCCTGGCGCCAGGTGTATTGGTGGTCGCCGGAGCTGACGGCTCTGCGCGAGGCGTGCGTTGCTGCGCGGCACCGGTACACCAGGCACCGCAGGCTCCGTATCCGCCCTCCGGATACGGAAGCCATTCAGGCGGAGCTGTACGAGGGGTACAGAGCGGCGAAGACCGCCCTCCGAGCGGAGATCTTGCGGGCCAGGGATCTGGCTCGCGAGGAGTCGCTGGAGACTCTAAACAGGGACCCATGGGGACGCCCTTATAAAATGGTGCGGGATAAACTCCGTCCATGGGCGCCCCCGCTGACGCAGAGTCTCCGGCCCCAGCTCGTGGAGGACGTGGTGAGCGCTCTGTTCCCTTCGCGAGGGGAACATACTCCCCCGCCCATGGCTCCGCTTCCTGCGGTGCCCGTTGCGGACCACATCACCGACGACGACGACGATGCTCCGGAAGTGACCGAGGTAGAGTTGAGAGCGGCGGTACGTAGGCTGAGTGACAAAAATGCCGCCCCAGGACCCGACGGCTTACCTGGAAGAGCCAGGGTTCTGGACTTTGGGGCTCTCGGGCCTCGACTAGGGGGGCTCCTAAGCGCATGCTTGGAGAGGGGCCAGTTCCCACTTCGTTGGAAGACGGGGAAACTGGTCCTCATTAAGAAGCCGGGGCGCCCTGCGGACTCTCCGTCCGCTTACCGACCCATCGTGCTGCTCGACGAGGTGGGCAAGCTCTTTGAAAGAGTTATTGCAGACCGCCTCGTCGGGTGGCTGGTGCAGGAGGGGCCGGATTTGGCGGAGAGCCAGTTTGGTTTCCGCAGGGGGCGCTCTACGGTGGACGCCATCATGCCCGTGCGAGCCCTCACGACGGGGGATGCTGTGGTCCGGGGTGGGGTCGTCTTGGCGGTGTCTCTAGACATCGCCAACGCCTTCAATACCCTGCCCTGGAGTTGCATCAGGGAGGCACTCCGGTATCACCGGATGCCGACCTACCTCTGTCGAGTGGTTGAGGCCTATTTGACGGATAGGGCCGTCATCTACCCCGGTCATCAGGGAGAGTGGAATCCCACAGGGATCAGTCCTGGGGCCGCATTTGTGGGACATCGGGTACGACTGGGTGCTGCGCGCCGACCTCCCTAGCGGCGTCAGCGTGGTATGTTACGCTGACGACACGCTGGTCCTGGCGCAGGGGAGGTCGCACCAGGCGGCGGCTGAATTAGCGACACGCGGGGTTGCGATAGTCGTTGAGAGGATCCGGCAGTTGGGACTCGAGGTGGCCCTGCACAAGTCCGAGGCCATGTGTTTTCATGGTCCTCGGAATGCGCCACCGTCGGGTTCCCAAATAACGGTAGGAGGGGTTCGCATTGGAGTCGAGTCGACGATGAAGTACCTGGGACTCGTCCTCGACAGCCGGTGGAACTTCGTGGAGCATTTCCGACGTTTGGCTCCCAGACTGGAGCGGGCTGGGGCTGCCTTGAAGCGGCTCCTGCCCAATCTAGGTGGTCCAAACGCCTCCTGCCGGAGGCTTTACGCGGGGGTCGTGCGGTCCATGGCCCTTTACGGGGCACCGGTGTGGGCGCGTTCCCTGAGGCTGCGGCCAGTCCGCCGGTTGAACGCGTCCCAGAGGGTCATGGCCATTCGGCTAGTCCGGGGTTACCGCACGGTCTCCGGTGAGGCGGCGGGCCTCCTTGCCGGATTGCCGCCGTGGGATCTGGAGGCGAAAGTCCTCGCGCACGTGTGGGAGTGGCGCGAGAAGGCGAAACGCCGGGGCGTAACTCCGCTGCCGCGAGAAATCACGGTACAGCGGACAGAGCTCCGGCGGGATCTCATGGCGACATGGAGAGTGCGACTGTCGCAGCCCAGCGCTGGGCACGCCACAATTGCGGCGATAAGTCCCCTCTTTGAGGAGTGGTTAGAGAGGCGCCACGGCGTCCTCACCTTCCGCCTGACGTAGGTCCTCACCGGACACGGTTGTTTCGCATAAGGCGGGAGGAAACGCCCGGGTGTCACCATTGTGTGGATCGCCCAGAGGACACGGTGGAGCATACAGTGGAGGTCTGCCCGGCTTGGGCAGAGCACCGCCGTGTTCTCACGGAGGCGATCGGCGGCGGCGATCTCTCGCGTCCGAGCTTGGTCCAGGCCATGGTGCGGAGCGAGAGTGCATGGGAGGCCGTCACCTCCTTCTGCGAAGCGGTAATGCTCGCGAAGGAGGAGGCGGAACGCGTGAGGGAGAGGCAGTCTCGCGCCCTCAGTCGCCGCAGGAGACGCCCTGGGTGGCGGGAATCGATAGCCGATTCCCGGCCACCGTAGGCGCGGGCTTGCGGACGGTGAGTAGTGGGTAGCTCGCCGTCAGGTGAGGACCAGGCCCGGGTCGACGGCGCGTTGTGTTCCACGCGCGCCTCAAAGAGATGTCAGCAAAAGATGGGGTCCAATAGGGCCGATGCCGCTGGGGTCGCGGGTTGTTTGAAAAAGATACCGTGGCCCTGGCATAGGCAACTGAAGGAACACGGGTGGGTTTTAGTCACTAAAAGTCTGACACGCCCTTCCGCTCCACCCAGAGCGGGAGAAGTTATTTGATGATTTCCCATCCACAAAAAAAAAGGCTAGATTAAACGACTTGTTTTAAGATTATAAATATAAAAAAATGTAGACTATAAAATAAACAAAAGAAAACTAAAATAAATACGCGAATCAAAAAATAAAACTTGTATTATTTCATTATCTAAAGCGATGACCCTTTTTTTTATACATAAAATATAGTCCCAATAATTAAAAATACAATAATATCATAACATTTACCATTGTTTTTCCAAATATTTTTGAAATACAAAGCTCACGAGGACGACGCGCGAATGGCGCACGAAGGATGAGTCATTGATTACGCAACCACAGCTTCGTTCGTAATGCCGATAGAACCCGACGGTTATTGAGACATGGTACAGATTCACCTATCCAATAAATATGGAATACAAGCGGGTGGGCCAACACAAAAAAATCCAAAAAATAAAACAGGAACGCACCGTTTGACGCGCGGCAGCTTCCTGTTCCATGGTCACTTTCGGCCGTTCGATCGTTTGTGGGTACAAGCCTCCGGACTTTTTCCGTTTCAAATTCTCAATCAGAAACCAGAAATTCAGGTTTTTCCAATCACGTCTGAATGAATTTGAAGGTAATTGCTAATCCATTGCTGCATATGTTCAAAAAATTTGTCTACTCGATAGTTCCTGCCTGTGAGAACGCCACTTGCTACGATCCTTACACACTTACTTTTGCCTCGGTTAATTAAGTTCATACATCTGGTCATACACGCACGCCGGTTGCGAGTACTACGCACCTGACCATAGCTGTACTTATTGATGATTTAAAAGATTATTATTCTGTAAATACGTCTTCGTTAAATCTAATTTACATAACGTAAATAACCGAAGGGTAAAGGCAGAGGTGTACCTATCATACTCCCGCATTTCGCCAGTTATGTTTAAGTTCCATGTAATAGGAGGCGAGCCTATTGCCATCAACCGGGCACAAATCTAGACTCCCGGCTGCTACTGAGAAATTCCAGATGAAAATACCCAATAACACTTGGCCCGACCCGGGAATCGCACCCAGGACCTTATGCTCAGCAGTAGTGCTTGCGACCACTAGACCAACGAGACAGTGATCCTCTCCCTCTCTAATTTATTTATTAAAATTAATTATTACCATATAACCAGATACTGAACTGCAAATTGCAAATAAATTAAAATTTGAGATTGATGTACCTTTTTTTTTATTCATCCTGTATTATCCCACGGCTGGGCAAAGATCCCATTAGCGCATCTCTCTTAAAATCTTTGTTTCAGGTAGCTGTCCACGAATCCCCCATCTCATCTGCGGGTGAAGACTACGTGGAAGGTGAATTCTACTTCGTTGAAAACCTGGACATAAGAACACCAATTAAGTCCATACAAACGAATTTCTATCCGTCCGACACTACTTTAAAACCTAGAAAATCATTTCAAACAGTTTTTAGCACTATAGATTTTCATTCTAGCCGAAATAGGACTATAGTTAGTAGGAAAACAAAATCACAAGAAGAGATAAAGGTGACTAAAGATGAATTGAAAAAGAGTCTTTTACAGCTTATCAATGAAATCTCTGATACCGTTTCCAAGAATACAATTCGTGATGAATTGATTAAAACATTGTTTGTAACTGATAACTGTGAGAGAAAAGACCATAAATACGATAGGGTGAAAAGTAATGATAAGTGTCACAAATATGCTTCTGGTTTTTGCCCAACAGTTTGTGATTATGTAAGAGAATACCAAGAGCTCGTAGACAAACTCAAACATTGCTACTGGAGCTCCAAACATGTGTTACGATCCGAAATAAAACAGTTTAGATTATCTGAGTACAGACAACTCGACTTTGTTTTAAACGACTGGATCAATAATTTAAACTTAAAAACTAGTGACATAGACAGATATGTGGATAGAAGTGAACTTCTAAATTCAGTTGAAGATAGAATTAAAGAACTTTTGAAAAATTGGACTAAAGATGATTTCGATTTAAAAACGGAAATCGTAGACATTTTAGAAGAAATTCCTATTGAAGTTAATAAAAGTTATAGCATTAAATCTTATTTATGGAAACTAGTAGATGTGTTATTGGAAAGAATTAGAAACGTAATAGTGACTCAACAGAGTGGAAGGATTAGGAGAAGATCCTTCGCAAATATACCAAGGAAAATATTTACTGAAGAAGACATGAGAGATTACGTAAGAGCACATTTATTAAATTTTCTAAACGAATATAATTCAAGATTTTGTAATGACACGTTGGATGATTTAGAAAACGAGCTGGTGGATATATTGATGGACTCAATCGATTGTATTTGGTGCGGTCACGACGATAAAATCATAGATGAAATGAATATGATACTTCAAGATCTAGGCAAAATGACTTATAAGCAAGCATATTGTATTTCGAACTGTATGCTCCAAGATCTACAGGATATGCTAAATAATTGTGTTTTCAACCAGACTTATACAATTTTTAACGTAAACAATAATTCAGGGCCATACATGAATTCAACCAACAATACAGATTTCAGTATCGGGTCCATAAATCAGGAAGATTTGGACGCAAACCAAGATCATTATACAAATCAACTCTGTCTACAAATCAACCAATGGCTAGACACCTTGAATATACCCCGAATACAGGACTCCGGCTTCAGAGAAGTAGTTGTTAATGACCTAGCAGGAGATATAGTAGATAGACATAAATATGTAGAACTAAATCATACCAGCAAAGACACCGCACAAGACCAATTAGAAGCTTTAAAATATCAGATATTTAAATGGATTAACAAGTTAGTTGGAGATGAAAATCAGGAAACTATAAGTCACGCCGAGAATTTATTGCAAAGGATCAATAGCGTACCTGTTCCTATGCTTGTTCACCCTAAGCATCCGTGTGGACCGTGCTGTGAATTGGATATTTGCCCTGACTCTAGTCAAGATGATCCAAAACCTTATTCAGAAGCAGCTCAGGAACTCAATCAATCAAAACTATGCTGTGGAGTGGATATTTCTCCAAACACATTAAAATATGGCCAAGGCACCAATCAGTCTGGACGATGCTGTGAAATAAAAATTTGTCCGGACGAAGGTACTTCAAAACCTCAGGGAATCCAAGCTCATCCTGGATTTTTACCACAAACAGGCCAGACTGGCCCCGGATCTTATGGGCAAGGTCCACAAACTGCTAATGCTTATCGTCCGCCACAAGACCAAAGCAGTCCGAACAGCAGAGGAAATGTACGTAGTTTTGGTCCAGCTTCACCTAATAATCCATGGGGTTCAAATACTATTTCACCTGGGTTCGAACCTTCACTATTCGGCAAACGTACTCAGACGCAGCATGGAAATGCTAGCGCTAGAGAAATGGATACCTCTGAAAGATCCGATGGCCCTATGGTAGGCCCAAATCAGCCATCAATGCATAACTCAAATTCACAAGTAATGAATGGTTGTTGCATTGAATTTTCACCAACCCACCATGGCGGTTCAGTTCCAGTCAAAAAATTAAACGAAGACTATGACGAATACCTTAAAGAATGGGTTAATAAAATACCATTAGCAGCTAAAACGCCAACTGAAGAACAAAAAGCAGAAACAGCAAGACTGGGCATCTATAACGGAATATGGAAAAGTGTAACCAAAATGAAGTTAGATCCTAACATTTTTGGCAACCAATATTATTGCCAAGACGTTTTTGAGGAAGAGATGGAACGGTTATTGAAGAATATTCCACAATCAAAGGAGTTGGACGCAGCAAAGCCTACGATGAAGGCGGAACTGCTTCAGAAGACTTTGGCTATGAATGACTTGATCAAGTCGACAAACGCACCAGCTTCTTTTAAGCAGCAACTTATAGATAGTATCGAAAATAATTTGCCGGAAAGTACGCCCACTGATAATGAAGCAGATAAAGGAAATGACGAACTAGAAAAACAGAACATAGCAGACTATTACATACTTTACACGAGATATAAAGATGAAGACAAGGTTAAAGCGACTGTTCACCAAAAGAATTTCTTGAAGAAACTTGATGAATTCCTAATTAAAATAAAAAATAGGCATAATATAGCAGATGTGGATACAACTGCGTACGCAAATGAAATCATAAATTCTTTCGACAAAATCCCTACACCGACTCTTCATGGCATAAAAGATGAAGCTGATGATATTTTACTCTCAATGGAGGTTGAAAACTGGATATCCGACATTCCACAAAAACCTGATACTGCAGGTCCTTTAGATAAAAGGAGAACAAGAAACGCAATAGTGAAAAAAATTAAAGAAATTGCAACAGGCGTTAGCTGCTGCGATAACGCTTTTAGAATACCATTGAAAGTAGAGCTGTCGAGATACTTAGAAAAAATACCACTAAAAGAAGGCACTAACGTTGACTATATGATTGAGGAACTGGCAAACAGAATTAAGAATTTATCAACATCTATACGACGAGTGTCATTTCAAGATCCGCAAATTTATGAGGATTTCAGCAGAAATATTCAAACTGCATCCAGTATGATCGAAATGTCTGATGAAAGAAGTTCCAATTTAGTTGTTGGAGGAGATATTGTGAACGACCTTGGTTCTAGAAGGCCGCCTTGGGTGAGGGAACAAGCGGCTGTACCCGAAGATGAAACTGACTGGTTTTCTATGGAGCAAACCCAAATACCTTCACAAATGCGTAGTGGGTATGTGGCACCTCATGGTATGCGATCGCCGCAAGTGCATTTTCCTAAAGATTCAGGCCAAATGCCTCAGAGAGCACAATCGCCGCAAGTATATAATCCATATGCTTCCTATCTCGATGAAGGAAATATTCCAAGAGACGCTGGTCCTAATAGGACCTGGGGTAGCGACAAAGCGGCTGTACCTCAAAAGAGGCAAAAACTTTCTATGCAAGAGAACCGAACGTCACCCAATATGCGAAACATTTGTGGACGACCTATGCGTTCCCAAATGTATAATCCAAACGAATCGCTTATCGTCAGAAGCTATCCAGGTGAAAGAAATTTTGTGACAGACGCTGGACCTATGAGACCAAATTGGGACCAATCGGCAGTAGCCGAAGAGGAGATTCAATGGCTTTCCATGGATGAGACGCAAATGCCATCACAAATGAGCAGGGGGTCAGTAGCACCTCAAACGATGCGATCTCTGCAAGAGTATTGTCCAAGCACATCAGAACAAATGGCTTTCCCGCGAAGATACCCCAGGGGTGCTCCACAAGTACAAGGCCAATATCCCCCTAATGCTCAAACTAATTTTGTCCCTAACAGCCAAGGACCATTTGCCCCTAAGGACCAGAGCCAATATACCTCATACACTCAAGGTCAGTTATCTTCAATCGCCCAAGGCCAATTTCCCTCTAGTCTTCAAGGTGGTGAATTGTGGACGGTACCGCCTTGTTGCCCCAATCCGCTTTGCATCAACATAACACAAGGTTCCCCAGGGTCGAATTCGTATCCACATCGAGCTGCTCACAGCTTTGGTTCTAGGGGACTATATGGGCCAGGCTATGCTAATGCCCAATGTTCTCCATGTTGTAATGTTCCAAACGCAGCTCAAACTAGCCCAACACCTCAAAGATTCTCTGGCCCAGGCAGTCCAGATCGGTACAACAAAAGTCTGTCTCTCGGTCCTGCTTTTGGCGTGGTACCACCAAACATTCAAAATACCTCAGTACATGGGAGCCAAATGCATCCGCAAGGACAAGCACCTCGTCAAAGCCAAAGTTCCCAAGCGTCCAATGATCAAGGTTTGCCGTGCTGTTCAATTCCTAACAATCCAGGTCAAAGTTTTGGACCTGGACAACCTGCTTACAACCAAGTTGCACTAGTTGTTCCAGGTGGACAACCTTATCCACGACAGCAATATCCAACTTCCCCAAATGTCGATCAAGGCCCAGCTTTTAACAATAATGGTCAAAATGTTTGTCCTTGTTATGGTCACGATAGCTTTGGACCAGGAGGACAAATGTCTTTTCAAGGACCAAATGGAGTGCAGATGGGCCAACTTGGCCAAGAATCCTGCTGCCCCAAAGCTAATGTCGGAAGTCCACAAAATGCAGGTCAAGCTTCTATTTATGGTGTAATTGAGGGTAATGGCAAAGGTTATTTGGACGCTCACAATAATGCCATTACCCAAGCTCAAGCAAGTAGGCATTCGCCTACATTGAACCAGACCTCACAAAGTCCTGGACCTATATCAGCCGCTAGTCAAGTTCCTGACCATGCACCAAAGCCGTTTAATTTTGAAAAAATGGCTAGCGAAGGCAGGGGAATACTTGGCACAAGTCAAGTATCAGGACCTAGTAATCGGTCAGTAAGTGTCCCAACAAGCAGTGCATCAAGCGCCCCATGTTCAGGTTCCGAGGCTCAAGCAGTGGGAACGGACACAATTCCAGCTATTCACATGTCTAAAGACAGTAAAAGTATACAACAAACAACTGATCAGAACCAAGGTGAACAACAGCCTCGTGGCACAGCTGATCAAAACTTACAAGTAGTTTGCATACCCCCTTTGTATATGGGTCGACCAAAAGGTTGTTTTGCCCCCGACAAGGAAAGGGAAAAATGTAAATGTATGAGACGAGGGAGGAAGTTCAAACCACGGATCAAAATGGATGCCAATGATGGCCAAGTACAGTACCATCCTTGTATGTCAATGGGCCGTTATCCGTGCCACTTTTAATTAGTTATTATTCATGTTCTATGATTTTTTCTGTTGCTGGGATACTCGATTGCAATAATCAGCCGCTAATGTGTGTCACATTAGTGGCTGCTTATTGCAATCGAGTTGAAGAAAAGTTCATCTTTGTCTCACCTCATCGTGTAACGTCATCTCTGTCACACCTACCTGTATGACAGTCTCCCTTTAAAGCTCTATGTCTCATGTTAACGCCGGGGAACTGTACTTTTCCTTCTTTTCTTGAATCCTTTTCAATTATAAATAAAATAAAATAGAGTACCTGATAAACTAAAATATATTATGATTATTTGCCAATAATGAATTATTTTATACCTCAAAATTCACTAGATTTTGTCAATATGTTTGTAATTTTGCTTTCAATTAAATATTTAAAACAGACAACTGAATTCAATTACTATTTTACAAAGAAATATTTTTTCACCTCCGTAAGCATTATCTACTTGATAATAACTATTGCATTTGTTTTACAGAAAATCAACCTACACATAATAAACTTGCAACTGTAAGTACTTCATATTACTCAATATTAAAGCTCCAACATTCGACAAACTTCATACAATGAAAGTAGATTATATATTTACTTTCAGGGGCAGGAAGTAAAACGTCCTGTAGAATATAATAACAACAAAATAAAACCTAGGAATGTCAATGAAAAAGAAGTATTTAACTTTAAATCTGTACAAACAGCTTTTAGCACTATTGATATAACTACAACAAAATGCAAGTACTGTGAAAAAAGGAGCAAATCTCAGGAAGAACTTACCAGGAAAACGAAAAAGCAAGAAGTTACTAAAATAACAGATCTTGGTACCCGAGATCTGCAGCAAGAAGTGACCGAATGGTTTGAGATTCACAGTGACAAAGTCAAAGTCAAATTATGGGGAGAGAAGATGAAAAAGTTAGCTGAGAAGTTAAAGAAACCAGGTGGTGAAGAAAAGCTAAGAAATAAAATAGAAAAGTACTTGAAGCAAGCATCCGAGCAATACTCAGAAGCTGATGATGAACATTTGGAATTCAGAAAACAGTTACCCAATGATATCATACGAAAACTGAAGCAGATGTACTTGTGCCCAACAGAGGCTAATATAAGTATTTACAGGATGGAAATACCAAAATACTGCAGCAGAAACAAGATAGATAACTTCAGGAAAGCAGTCCAGAATTGGACAAAAACTTTGATTATCAAGAAAAAAGATTTCTTAGGCAGGAATGTGAAAAAAGATGACGTTTTCAAATATGTTACTAATAAACTGGAACCTCTCGTATTAGATAGACCACAATCCGATTCAGAATATAAAGAAGCATTACAATCTAGTATTTCGGAAATAGTTTATGAATTGCCTTTAGCCCTCAGCAGCCATAATAAAGACCTAAACAAGGTCATAGACAATCTGGTCGATAATATATTTATGATAGAGAGAAAATTTTCTAGCACATACATCCAGCCGACAACAAAGGAAATAAAAGAATTTGTAAAAGATGAAATAACATTTTTCTTAGAAAAATGCCACGTTGCTATTAGTACAAAGAGAATGGAATATCTTGAAACAGAATTGATCGACCTCTTACTGGATCTCACAGATATTGCCGACATAGACAATTATGTAGCAGACGATGTAACAAAACTTTTGAAAGATGTAGTCAAGCTACCAGAGTACAAAGCAAAGTATTTTACCAACTTGCTTTTGAAAGACTATAAAGAGTTTTTCTTTCGTGAAACCTTTTTCCAATTAAAAGGTAATTCAGATCTTGGACGACCGGATGTGTATTCAGCTTTCCAAAATGCTACCCGTCTGGTGGATTTCAATTCGGCAATAAGTTTTGAAACTTACAGACAACGGCTTTCAGAAGAAATTTACAAATGGATAACTAAATTAAATATTCCTATTAACGACAAGAATTTCATGAAAGAGGTTATTAAAGATTTGGCTAGCGATATTGTAGATAGATATAAATATTTATTATTGAATCCGAACCTCACAGGAACAGATGCTGAAGAACTGGAACAACTAAAATTTCAGATATTTAAATGGACTAATAAGTTGGTTGGCGAAGAAAATACGTCGTCAGTCTTAGAACATGCCCAAGAGCTGATGAATGAGGTAAATAATATTCTTAAACCTTCCCTTCAGAACACTAGTGTCGTTCAATCTACGTCACCACTAAATATTGATAAAATAAACAGTAATAATACTAAGTCTTACATCGACATACTCACTGACCAAATCTATGACTGGTACTGTGAATTACCTATTTACCTACATGCATCACAAGATACAAGACATATCAAACTATTAATCAAAGAATTAGCTGGAGAAATTGAAAAGGTTCTTGAAAAGAAAGAAGATAGACTAATAGATAAAGAAGTAAGCAAATGGACAGAAAATGTACTCAATAAAAAATTAAGTAATCATTATGTGCAAGAATTGAAAAATAGGATCAGTAATGTACCATTTACAAAAGATAATAGATCAAACTATCTTAAACATGAAAAAGTTCTTATTAGATCATATGAAGATATAGTTGATGATTGGATAGATACCGTACCCATAGCACCCAAAAATCAAGAACTTTTTACCAATAATAAGGATGAAATTGTACATGCGATAGCCGTCAAGATATATAAAATAAAATCTAAAATAAATCATTTTCATGCTGAAATCGTTGCAAAGAAATTACAAGAACAACTATCACATTGGCTTAAAAAACTACCGTTGCATGTAACAGTTGATAATCAAAATGAAAGAGATAAACACGCTGCTATACTTGTAAAGAGTATACAAAGACATAATATGAATGATTCGTTAGAAAACCAGCCAAAGCTAACTAATGATGAACCATTAGTTGACCAGCTAGAAAAAGTATTGCTTGAATGGCTCAAACAACTGCCATTGTACCGAGAGAATAATAGTCCAGAAAAAAAAGTGCACCAAGAAACAACTATTAAAGGATTAGCACTTAAATTAAATCAAACAATAAGTGACAAAGATGCTGACGAAGATATTATTGAACAAATTAGGATGCTAGATCTAAAACAAAAGGATTATTACGTAAAAAATACGGCTTTTCAACTAAAGCTATATTTACAAAAACTTGATGTGTATAAAGATCTGTGCAAGCAGCGTGAACAGGAACACAAAGTTTTGGTTGATACCATTGAAGTCTGGTTAAAAGGTCTGCCCTTACAAATTACAGACGCTAGCCAATTTAATAAACAGAAAACCGATTTTATTAAAACTGTGAAGCGGTTAATATCTTCAGGTTCAGACAATGCAGTTATGAAAAAGGAGATATTAATATTCACGAGGTCTCTTCCAATAAGTCACAAGAAAAAATACGATTTCAGATATTTGAATGAAGAAGTGATTAAGCTCATACAAAGTTTGAAAATGGAACTTATTGGTGACGGGCCTAGTCAATCACCACCGACCACTATCACCAATCACAACTACCATAATATCAACGAAATTATAAGTAATACTATCAAAGAATGGACAAGAACTTTACCACTGAAGCAAGTGCACTGTCCTAAAGAACTACGCTCATTTATTAACGACATGAGTTCAGCAATAACTTCAATTTTACTCACCCCTGAACACAACTTGACAGAGCAAAATGATGCGAAATTACATAGAGAAATTTCTAAATTTCTAAGAAGGTTCCCTTTAATCTATGAACTGAGTACAGAAAGCCATATTTTCAGAATGGCAGGAGAACTCTCAAAAACTTTGAAAAACTTAAGTTTGTTCCCAAACGAGGATAGCAATGTGTTAAATAATGTCACCGTTTACGGTGTTTCAGTAGGAAATAAAAATACTTCTGCTAACTATAGTATTCAGAGCATCAAAGAAAGTGACATAAATGAGAACTTGGAGACATATACAAAACAATTAGTACAGCAAATAGGCGACTGGTTAGATCGCTTGCATCTGCCTGAAAGTTGCCAGGAGGGTTTTAAAGAAGTAGCTATCAATGATCTAGCAGGAGACATCGTAGATAGACACAAGTATCTAGAATTAAATCCTAACAACATAGGCACGGAAGAAGATGAATTAGAACATTTAAAGTATCAGATATTCAAGTGGATCAACAAGTTAGTAGGCGAAGAGAATCAAGAGACAATCGGGCATGCTCAAGAATTAATGCAAAGGGTTAACAGTATACCGGTACCAATATTGGTGAGACCTCAAGATAAAAGTCAAGCACACTCGCGTCCGCCTAGTCAACAAATGAATTCCTCTATGTGGCTACGAAATAATAGTCAAAATGTTAATAGTCCGGTAAGAAAATCAGCTACAAGAGAACCGGCTGTTAGTTTTAGAAATTTGCCAACTGCGCAACAAGCATCTTTTAACCGTTTATCGTCACCTGTTCATCAAGTGACTTCTAACTGTATGAGCGGCCCTGATGATTTAGCTAATCCTAATTCAAAACCTTGCTGTTCTCAAGAGCCGCGTCCACCATCCCTACCACAGGAAGAAGGCACTAAATACGCTATGTACGATAAATACGTAAAGATTTTCAGAGACCAATGCAATGCTTTACCGATAGACGAGTCAACGCCCTATAATGCCATGTTAGCTGACCAAGCAAGACGAGCGATATACAACGGCATTCTTAAAACTATTTTTAATTTGAAATCTGATCCGATTGTAGAAAATGACTATAAATATTTCGAGTTTATGCTAGAGGAGAAACTCGATGACTTTTTGGACGTTCTCCCGCAAACAGAAGAACTAAAAAAAATTAGACATTCTTGGAAAATCGCCACAATAGAACGAGCAATCGAAATGCTAGATGAGTTGCATAAGCTTTCAGACAAACCATGTTTTAGGCAAACAGTAAAAGATACATTCAATCGACAATTTGCGCTAGATAATGAAATACAGTACTGTTTCCTTTTGCAACAAGGATTCTTGTCTAGAATGGCAGATGCATATATTCTACAAACTAATTATAAAGAAAAAGATCCTGTGAAAGCTAATATTTACAGGAATAGATTGATGATGGAAGTTGATAAGTTAGCTAATCATTTGTCAAAAGTACATAACGTGGGATTCAGGTTTTTCGATACGTCCAAATTATCACGCATTGCCATGAAAACATTAGAACATGTACCGGTACCTGCAAATGACGTGTTACAAGAAGAGGTCGAGCAAATCCATATTGCAGATGAGATAGAAAAATGGTATAAGCAATTGCCAATCCGACCTTTCAAAGACGAAAGTGATGGAATTTTAAGAAAAAGAATGATGGAGATACTGGCAAAGAAGTTAAATGATATGCATAAACGTTTAGACGATGAAGATCCGTCTAGAGAAGATAAGATGAAGCATGAAATGAGTCATTTCTTAGAGAAAAGAGCAGAATTGCTAGAAAACGAAGATAAAAACATTAATTTTATGGTGGATCAATTATATTTCAGACTTCAGAACCGATGGGCACAATTAGAAAATGGAAAACTTGACCAGTTTGATAAAGCTAAGCCGTTTAGTTGTACTCTCGCACACGTTGATAACGTTGACGTTTTAGCTCCGTTAATGGCTGCTGTTACAAGTACTGGTCCAGAGCCTGCTGTTCAAAGAACGCATGTAGGTCAAGAATATTTTATACAACCAGGTCAACCAATGCACTGCATGAGTCAAGTTCACACCTCACATAGTGGTGCACCCTATTCCCTTCCAGGTTCCGGTCATCCCGGATCGCCACAAAAAGCAATCGGACCAAAGCAGGTTCATATACCTCAGCAAAGACCAACTCAACCGAATTTGTCTCAAGAAGGGCGACAGTCACAGCCAAGACAGTCTCCGGAAGGTCGGCAAAGCCCGCAGTTGATTCAGAGCACAGCTCATACGAGTACCACTCCAAAGAATACACGAGGAGCTAGTCATGTAGGAAATCAAAGAGCGCAGAATATAAATCAAATTCGTTGCCGAGTTAGATTGGCGGGCCAGACAGGACCGCAACCCCAAAGTGTCGAGCAGAATATGGCTAGTCAAATACCGGGGTCTGGTGGGCAGCTCGATCCACTATTCGTCCAATGTAACCAAGTTCATTCACAAGAACAGTCTGGTGAAGTTTCTGGTGTTATAAGCAGTCGCGGTCCTACTCCTAGTCAGGGAGTTGGAACTACTGATCAAGCTGCAACCAGCGCAGGTGGCGCATCTGCTTCATCAGAAGAGGATATATTGGATGATGAGTTCAGAGACAAATGCAGATGTTTGGAAGTCTACCGTCGAATGCAAAGGTCTTTAGATTCCGACTGTGATTGGTGGTGGGAAGGTCTAAACCTTATAGATAGATGTCCCTATTAAATTATGTCCGCGTGTTTTGTACTGCTTTTGATGTCTTGTCATAGTTGTCAATAAATTATTTTGAAGAGTTAGTATTTTTTTTTTTACAAACAAAACAAAGTGGCAATAACAAAGAAAGTGACAAATCCAAAGATGCGTCCAGACCTGGCGAATGCGTCGCTCGCGAGCCGCTTGCGAACTGCGCGCGTGCATTCCATGTTCGTATGCAGCCCCTGCGCCGTCCGCGCGACGCTCACGCAAGCACGCGATGCACCACAACTGAGGCTCATAGTTCACGCGTATGCGCGCGCGCGACTCACGCGCGCCCCACTCGAGCCTTGCACTAGAGCGGCGCACCAAATATAGGCTGTAGCAACACGCGTGCAGTTCACGAGCGGCGCATCCACCAGGGGGTCTACTCCCTAACTCCGTCAACGAAGCAACGGGCCCGTCCGATAGTAGTCCGATACGTCGGAGTGAACCCTACTCCCTAATGATTTCGGATTCATCAGAACGGAACGGAATCATAGACTCATCATAGACTATTTTCGTGAACGACAGACTCATGACGATAGAGTTGCGCTATTTTACCGGTCGGTTACCGGTTTACTTGTGATTTTCAAGCATAATAAACAAAAATTAATATTATTGTTGTTAGAAAATGACCACATTTTTAACAAAATCAATCTGCCTAGCCTTTTCCCATCTATGTTGGGGTCGGCTTCCAGTCTAACCGGATGCAGCTGAATACCAGTATTTTACATGGAGCGACTGCCTATCTGACCTCCACAACCCAGTTATTGGGTAATACGATACCCCTTCGTAAGACTGATTGACAGACTTTCGGGCTTCTGACGACCCGTAACGACTGTCAAAGATCCACGAATGACAGCCGGGACCAACGGCTTAACGTGCTTTCTGAGGCACGGAGGAGTGTATATAAAGATGGTCACCCATCCACGCACCAACCCTGGCAAGCGTAGCTTAACCTGATGGATCGACCCGTACGGCTGTTATTACTTAGCCACAAGCTCCTCCTTCATTAGCATCACATTTTTAACAATATAAGTTTTATCATGTCTCTAAATATATAATTGAATTATTTTGCCATTTTTGTTCGAATATTTTATTTGTTCTATCCTTTTGATACCTCTGCCTTTTTTCTTTTTGACGGCAATTTTCAAGTGAAATGTCAAAGTTTTTTTTATTTACATAGTAACCGGGAGGTTTAGGAATATTTATTAGATTAATTTTGTTCAATGGCCCCATCCGCTCCAGCAGCAACTCACGCGCAAATAGAGGCCCTCCTCAATTTTATGAGCGAGATCGGCAAGTTGCACAATGTCCGTGGAGCAGTGACAAAGGGTGAGTTTAATACAATATTACTCGTCAAAATTAATAAGATTTTAAGACTTATCTGTAGGTGGACTTACGAGGACACTGATAATAATTATGTTGCATGGAGCCTTTGTGGAGACTTTTTTGATTAAATAATAATAAATTACAGATAACAACACAATTCTATATTTGTCAAACATTTCTATCGATGATATTTGTTGTATCCGTCAATGATATTCAATTTCTGTTATACAGGGCCCACCTGTAAGATAAAACCCAGCAGCCATCTCACCCATACCCTCCCAGGAGCAGCCCTCAACATCCACTGAGGCACTAGAGCTGAAGTTACCAACGAAAAATCAGCGAAGTAAGTATTATAGTTCAGTAGAAAAGAGATTACGTAAATCATGTTTCACAAAATTACACTGACAATTTTTTTTTCACAGCCCTCGTCGTGCACGTCCACGTGTTCGCCAACACCTCACTGCCGACTCATTAAGAAGCTGGATTAGCAATAATTTAAGACTACAATAGATTTGTTGATTGTTAAAATGATTCAGTTTTAATTGGTGCTAAAAAAAAAACAACCATTTTGTTAATAAAAACAATATTTTATTGTGCCTATATTTCTATACCTATTTCGTTCCAGCAATTACACTAATCTGTCTCTCGTTCTTTGCCCTTGTTGAAGGGCTTGATGAGCGGATGTAGTCTCATCTCTCTGACTACTGCGCTCTAGTTGTAGGTGTTCCTCGTTGAGGGAAGGTGTCTCTAAGCTCGCCCGAGTGTTTTACACAGTTGTGTAAAACACAGCATGCAAAAGAGGTATTATATTCTCACACAAGTCCTCGAACAATTCCCGTGTGAGCCTATAGTTCCGTATGAACTCAACTAATACTCGCCAACCGAATGTTTTGGCGTAAATGTTGTCGGCGTCACCGCCGCTCTTCCTGTAGACCTTCTTCGAGCATTAAAAAACAGCCATAGTTTCGAATTCTTCTTAAAATTGTTACTTTCGTCGACAGAACGATAACTATTTTGATGTCGTATCAATTGACATAACGAGCCGTCCAAACAAGTGTCAAACTTAATTTTTCGGACGGGCAAAAACACATAGGGACATAGAGTAGGGACAACTGCCAAATCGTGTCGTCATTCATTCTTCGTTCGGGCTCCGAACGAATCATCCGTTCGTCGATGATAGGGAGTAGGAAACGCCCGTAACGAAGGCTGAAACTACGGACTTCGTGCTTAGGGAGTAGGCCCCCAGGGTCTGGACGCACCTCAACACATAGGCAAACGCGCTGCAAAAGTTGGAGCGATACACACAGCTACGACACACGTCGATCACGCACACATTAGACATTTGCTTGACGCGAGATGGCTCTACTAGCTATGGAGAAACTGATATTTTTTTTTTTTTTGTAAAATCTAAATATACAGTATGTTAACCAACAGAGGGCGTTCCCGTTAACCCGCAATAGTATAGCATCCATACATGCTAAAAAAAATATTACCATTCGAAAACAAAATGGTTTTTATTTTTTTTTTAATATTAAAATATTCACTAAAAATGCTAAAAATATTCAAAAAAATATAAAAATATTCACTAAAAATAAAAACTAAATTGCGATGTTTCCGTCCTTCAAGTACGCGTGTACAGAGTGTTTCTTTTACGTATCAATTTAACATTTTTAGTGAATATTTTAATATTAAAAAAAATAAAAACCATTTTGTTTTCGAATGGTAATATTTTTTTTAGCATGTATGGATGCTATACTATTGCGGGTTAACGGGAACGCCCTCTGTTGGTTAACATACTGTATAATGCATGTGGTGTTGACCTGTAATTAATTGTTGCACTTATAAAGGTATATCGTGTGCTTCTCATGAAATGAAATGTGTAAACAATTGTAGGCTGACTGTATTAATAAATAAATTCGGATGTGTTCCGTTATTCCTAAAATGATGAAAGAAAATTTAATGTCTTTTCATTTTTTTTTTGTTCTAATGAGTGCCTGTTGGAGCGATATACACAGCTACGACACACATCGATCACGCACACATTGACAATTGCTTGACGCGAGATGGCACTAAAAATTTAATGTTTTTCCAATATCACAAATATTGTTTTTTATAATACAGAAAAAGCAATATGAAAACATGTAATTTACGCTGTAAAATGGCCTTTACGAGGCACAGACAAAAAAGTGACATAAGAATGAGAAATCCGTTCTTACTTCTTTTTTAATTTGTATACAACACGATAACAAAATAGATAGGACAACACAACACTTTCACATAATTACTGTCTAAAATACAAAAAGCTGGGAAACGGACAGTGGCGGCCGCAACATTTTGAACATCTCTTTAAATTTTGCTTATCTTCGTTACCTTGCGGAATTTCCCGGCTGGGACAAGTTCTCGGCTGACACCTGCCACTCTTTGGGATCAGCCTCTCTTTACACCTACATCTTATTCTTTCCTCTCTTTGCTCCCTCTCCATCACTACAGAGTCATCAATCCCTTCGTCTATGATCACACGCCTCATGGGAACACCCCAGAAGTTATCATCCTCTTGAAACTTAGTATACGGCCAATCGGATTGGTCACTATGTCGTTTCTTCGGTCTCGCATTGGGTAAATCGTCTGAAGAACCCAACTCAATCACGCGGTCCTTTCGGCAAGGTCGGCTACTGCAGGGCATTTGCTCTTGAAGGCCATCTCTTTTCGGCATTCGACATTCGTGATCTGTTTTTGAGAAACCAGGGGAGCATGGGGCTGAGGACTGCTGATTAAGACCGTACGGACTCATGCAGGGACTCGGTGTGCATGACGGTCGGCAACTTGGTTTATCTCTTTGTGAGGGTCTTTGGAATGATCTTTGAGGATCCCAATAAGAATAGCGCTCAGGTGAGGGTTGGTGTTGAGATTTTGGCTCGGGCAACGTAAAGGATTGATCGCAGGAAATTCCCTGTGGACTGGTGTTTTGCTGTTGTAGTGTACCTAAACTAGGGCGATGGTAAGGCGCTGGGGTGGACTGTGTGTAGGAAGATGTTCGAGTTTGATCGCAGGGGGCTGAGCCAGTTTGATGGCAGGGCGCCGGACTGGGTGGATGGCAGGGCGCTGGGTCAGATTGACGACGACTACTTCTCCCGCTCTGTTGTAAATCTGATTCAACGATGCTGTTTTTTTCATTAGGATTCCAGTAGTATTGCTTTATGATTACCTGAAACATTAAAAATAAAACACGCATGAATTTAGTTTAAATTATAAGGAAAACTGTCTGAATAGTACACAACTGCGCAGCCTTCAAAAGGGGGCACTGATGGACGAAAGTGAATACACGTTCGTCCATCAATGCCCGGTTGTGACCAAGGCCTGTATAGTACTGTTCTCAAATAATGGGCAGAAATTCAAACTTATTAAATTAATTATAAATTCCAGAATCAATAACGAACAACGAAAAATTTTCACGCGCCAATGTTCATTTGTTTCTTTTTTACTTGAAACGGCTCTGTCAAGCCAAATCTAAATTTAAATAAAATCTTCAGTCCGGGGCAGTGGTCCAACTGGTCTTTTTAACTAGTTAGACCATGGGTCTTTACTAGGGGCAGTTGTCCAACTTTAAAAATAGTTGGACCACAGCACCTTTTGAGAGTTCCGTGGTCCAATTCATTTAAAAATAACTTGCCAACTCTAAAAGACTCAACTGCATCTTTATGTGTGTATGGTACCTACTGGCTTACGGTTATATTGAACCTCTTTGCAGTAAATAGGTAGGTACTGGCTGGTTGTTATCAATTATAGTACAATGCATTTCTCATAATTGTGTCAGTAAAGTTTATTATACTTTGATACAGACTTTGATTGAAATAAAATCGTAAAGAAAATTGTCTAATAATTACAAATGTCTAATAATTAATAATGGATGAAGAGGTTCTATTTATAGTCCAATCCTACAGTTATTACAGAAACACGGTTAATAATAAGTAATGGAAGATTTTCCTAAAGGCGGAAGTTGTAAACACGACGCCACATCGTGATAATTGTATTTCAAATGAAACACAAAATGAAATATCGCTATCAATAGAAAAGTTGAAAAAACAAGTAAAGGTTTCCGATGAACCTAATCCAAAACTGTATAACGATACTTTAACTGAATATAAAATCACGACATATGATATTTTAACTACATTTCCATCATATTCAAATTTGAAGCATAGCCTTTTTAATGCTAGAAACCAATCATTGGGTGTTTCAAAAACGGTATTTATAATCTAATACGGAAATAATAGAAGTACCACTAAAATTTCAAGACTTTCTATTTACTGATTATTATTATGAATGAACGCGTATAATAGTTTTTTATAAGCAAGAGAGTTGATGAAAAATTTAAATGGGTATTTTGCGGACGGAACCTTTAAATGTTGCCCCAGACCTTTCGTACTTTTAATTTACTATTTTTGACGTTACGGGGAGCACAAAGGAGTCTACTAATGTTGCGCCTTTAGTTTTTGCTATTCTAAGTGACAAAAAGCAATCCACTTATTTTGCGTTATTTTAAATGCTAAGATCACAGTTAAATTGGGATCCAAAAATATTACATTGTGACTCTGAAATGTCTATTCTGAACAGCATTAAAGAATTTTGTCCGACAGTTAAATTTGTAGGCTGTTATTATCATTGGTCACAATGTATTTAGAGAAAAGCAGAAAAATTTGGTATCTTAATAACTAAATCAAAAAGAGTCAGAAGAACTATTTCATTATGCTCAGTTTTTCCACTATTACAGAGTGATACATTTGTAGAAGGCTGGGATTACATAAAAGAAGAAAGTGGTGTTGAAGCTAACAAACTGATTCAATATATAGAGCGTTATTGGATTGAAGGAAATTTTGATGAATTTTCTCAGCTTATAAGCGTATTTAGCCAGAGGCGACTAATAACATTTCAGAAAGCTCACAAGTAAGCGCATTAATGCAAAAATTGTTACAATGTTACGTCTATTAAATGTTTTAGGAAGTTTTACAACTTTATGAAGCGAAATCGCACACAAAAGACGTAAGGTCCAAATTGAGAATGATGATTATATACGAGAAATTCAGCTACCACTGATTTCAAGTCATGCTTTAGATAAATTTCGTTGAATGTTGTAAAACATTCAACGAAATAAAGTTTAAAAATTAGTCACCCGACTTTAATTTTGTTATTTTACTGCAAAGAGGTTCAATATAACCGTAAACCAGTAGGTACCATACACACAAAGATGCAGTTGAGGTATTTAGAGTTGGCAAGTTATTTTTCCAATGAATTGGATCACGGAACTCTGAAAAGATGCTGTGGTCCAACTATTTTTAAAGTTGGACAACTGCCCCTAGTAAAGGCCCATGGTCCAACTAGTTGGACAGAGCAGTTGGACCACTGCCCCGAACTGAAAATCTTTGATAAGCTACCTCCTTGGTTGCCATGTGTCGAAGTAAAATTATTCGTTCCATTTTTAAATTACACGACAGATATGAGATTTCATAGCAATTTATTCAACCGCTAAACCCGAAGATATAGATATATATTTATACTATCATTGCCAGCCGCCTGCTCGCATGCATTTGACCAGTACAGCATTTTCGATTTATCCCGAAGAAGGTTGTCAAAATAATAGTCGAATTTCCAAGCATGTTTGAGAAAAGTTATTACAGGCCTGCCTCAGTTAAACTGAGATGCTGCCTGAGGTAGTTGAGCGGTGTAATTTATTATACTGTGGCTGAGCTCTCGCGGTACGTACCACACCCTTTTCTCACCACTGGGCTATTTTGGGAACCGTCACAGCAAAACGGTAAACCTGTGGCTAATGAAACCGACATACCTAATATTTAATATGGTTTCACGCTATCAAAAACAGATATATTTTTATGCTATAAAAATCTTACTTGTGGTTGAACTTCCCCTATAGGGAACTCAGTATTGCTGCTTGTATGTCTCTTAGTCTGGTAACCAGATTTTGCTGACGGTCTTGAGGGTCCAGCTGGACACGGTCTGGATATCTTTTCATGGGATGTGGGGCAAGTTGGACTTTGCGGAGGTTTTTCTATTTCGAATGGGTCCCTCCTCGCATGGGTTCCAGGTGGAGGTGCCAAGTTCGCAGATAAACCAGGACATGGTCTTGGTGTTTTTTCATTGTCGACTGGGCAAATTGGGCTTTGCCGTTTTTCCATCCCGAATGGTCTTAGCACTGTTTGACTCCCAGAGTCGACAGGCCACGTTCCAACGCCTGTGTCACGCTTATTATTCCTCATTAATGAACTCACACAGCTTGGAGATAAACAGGTTCTTCGTTTGATTCTCTCTAAATGAGCCCTGTCCTCAGGGCTTAAAGTACATGGCGGGAATGGTTTGAGCTGCTTAGGACAAAGTCGCCGACACACCTTGGGAGAGCTACTGGAGCCAGGAATAGCCGAAGGTTTATTGGCTGGACATATTGGAGAGTCCATGCCCTTCCCGTTGCTTGTAGCGCTAACATTTCCAAACGCATCTATGGTCACATTTGAGGATGCATCGTACTTTCTCGATTCTTCTGAGGCCTTCAATTTATCAATTAACATATAAGCAAGTGTATCTTTATTTTCTCCAGTTTCCAAAGGCATTTTATTTAGGAACTTTACTATTGCTTTCTTCATTAATTCATTCTCTGTGTCATTACCTTCTACCTCAATATCGAACAGCTTTTTTGACAGTACATAAACTAATTTGTTTCTAGCTAAGACCTCTGTGGGATTTTGCAGTTCTAGTGGAAATTCTTTTATCCAGTCATTTATTTCTTCTCTTATTCTTGCTTGTTCTACTTCGTATCTTATAGAATCGCCTGTAGGCAACGGAACTTTATTCAAAGCAGTGTATAGATTGTTCTTTAACATCCGACTATTAAGAGGTGAAAACGGATTTCTGGACAAGTAATCTCTACAGAAATTATTTATCTCATCAGCAATTTTTCTCTTTAATTGCTCTCTTTGATTTTCATTGCCTCCGGAAAAATTTAAGTTAATATAAGCATCGGCTAGTTGGTCTTTCAATGTTTCCATAGTAGCTTGTTCTTCTTTTGATAAGTTCCGTTGATCTGGTAAAAGTTTTGATATAGTATCACGTAAATTCCGTTTGTAAGTTTGTCCTGCTATCTCATCATGAGCTCTACGCTGTGCTTTTAACACTTTGTCAATAAGATCTTCTTTAAGAGCTTTTATTTCATCATCAGAAATGGTAATATCAGCGAGCAAATTCTGTAGTTCTTCTCTCAAGACAGCTTCATAAAGAGAATCGTCGTTAAATATTTCTGGGTCGCCATTCATTTCTGCTATTTTGTGGATTAAACTGTAGGCCATATCCTTCTTCATGTCCTTGATTTCGTCTTCACCCTTTGTATCATCATCAGTATGTATGCTGCTTAACCAAGTGTCTATAAAGTTTGTCAGTCCGTTAAAACTCATTCCATAGCGTACTTTTTTGGATTCTTGACCTTCAGGAAAGTAATACACATTAGTTTTTTTTTATATTTTTTTATTTTGGAAGCTCTGAAACTATTTCTTTGCTCTCAAAAAGGAGATTGAACATAAATGTTTATAGATACTGTTGTCCTGTGTGACTGACATGATCATATTTACTAATCTTTACGATTCAGACTCAACTTTTGTTAAAAAAAAAAAAATAATTAAATTAAATTTGTCCATATAAATATAAATCAATTACTGAATGTATGTAAGCGCATCACTTCAGAATGGTTGCACATATTTGGCTAATTATTTTTTGTTGTGTTTGTAATTATCAGGACCAGGTTTGTATGACAAGTTTTTTTTGGAAAATTCACCGGAAAAGTCGGTAATATGGATGGTAAGTTTTTATGTAAACTGACAACACACAGGCCAACCTGACCACTGGAGATAGTGGCATGAAATTCACCCGGGGACACCCGGGGGGAGATAGTGGCATGAAAACACCTAGTTTAGTATAAAACTTTATTCAGTTAGAAATGAGTATATAAGAGGAAGCCTAAAAGTGGCACCGGTGACTAAAAATATATATGGAAATCGTTTGACATGATATTGGCATCTGATGTGGAGGAATAAGGAAAATGTCGTGAGGAAAGATGTGAGTATGAATGTCGATTCAATGTATGTATTTGTAAAAAAAAAATCATTACCTGACCCATCCATTGTAATGTCACTATCTTCAAGAGGAATCCCTAAATCTTTTGCATACTCTTCCGCCAACTGACTTTCCATCAACATCCGTTTTTCTTTCGACATCGGACAACCATTAAAAACGTCACCGATATCTTTCATCATTGCGTCCTTAAAGTCTTTCTTCTTGACTGAGGCACCTGATGCATTCTGGCGGTACTTTTCTTGAATTCTGGTGATCAATTTCTTGGTTCTGTAAAGGAGCTTGTGCGCTAATTCTTCAGCTTCTTCGTCACACACGCACGCACTCAGATAAGTGAGCCGCTTGATAGTTTCAATCAAGTTTTCTACAATTTCATCTTGGTCAGCATTGCTCTTTCCCAGTTTTGCTAACTCATTGGCTAGGCTTGGATGCAACTCTCTTCTATCGCAGCATATGTTGTAATCATCTAAAATAGCTGATATTTCTTCGTTTAGAGCAGTTTTGAACTCTTCGGCTTCTTTTGGAGTCAAACTTTTTCTTCGACCGCCTCCTTAAAACAGAGAAGTAACATTTTGTAATTGATTTGTAGCCTATTTCCCTTTTTCATCAGAACTTTTTGTTTTAAGATCTTAATCACAAAGATACTTTGAGGATTTGGTTGTTTTTGTAGCGCGTGAACTACTTATTTACAAATAAGTTATTTTTATTTCTAATGAAAATTTTCTAACTAAATTAGAGTCTTAAAGACTTCCCCTTTTATATATTTTTTTTATTGTTTATTCATTCATTACGCGATTTATTTAATGTTATTATGAAATATCTTGTTCTTGATCAGTTTATACTACCATACAGTTTAATAAGTATTTGTTGTCCAGATCGTTTAATATTATTTTTCTGCTCACGTTGATAGTATTATAGTTATATATTATTTAACCGTTAGATGATTCAAATTATTAGAAAATAAACTAATAATACATTACATCACATTACTTACCTCATAACTAAAAAAAGTACCTCAATTTTCCTTGCATAATCCTGAAAAGTTTTTGGTATTATAACTGTTTAGGATATTATGGTATTAACCTATTTCAAAAAGAACATGGGCATTTCTATTAAATTAATCTTTTCCAATAATAATGATTATTTTATTTCGTTTATGACTCAAGTTAAAAATAAACAAATGAAGCAATGGATAAGCAAAATGATTCATATTCCGATTGATAGTGTGTTACACAATTAGGGTGCTGGATTAGTTGCAACTGCAGCGTATCAATATTGACAATCCCGTATATCCTACTAATATTATAAATGCGAAAGTTTGGATGAATGGATGAAATTTGGCACCGAGATAGATTATAGTCTATAATAGCTCATAAGCTACTTTTTATCTCGGTTTGTGCGGTTCCCTTGGGATGATTTCCGACATCCACGTGGGTGAAGAGGCTGGTAAAAGCTAGTGTTAATATAAGTTGTTATAATTTTACGTGTCTTGTTTAAGGTATTATTATTGTGTTTTTAAGATTTAACAATAAATATTAGTTCTTTAAGTCTTTTTTTTTTTCGTAACTTCCATTGGGTTTTTGATTACAAACAAGAATATTTTTTTACGGTATTTAAGAATTTTGTCATTACGAGCATGGGCATGGATATCCTACTTCCTACTATACTGAGTGACTTTTTACCTTCTTGAAAAAAATAGGATATAATTTAAAAAAAAAAATGAAATTTAAATTTCGATATTTTTTTAACGATCTATAAAGTTTTTTCAAAATTTCTGTTTTTATTGTTCTAGTTTACTTCAAATGTGTAGTGTTTATTGATAGAGCAATTTCTGTCTAAGCAAATGAAAAAACAAAAAAAAAAAACTAGGTAGCCCATGGGCTTCTTCTCCGTTCACCTATTGTACCCTATATTTTTCAAGAAGGTAAAAAAAAATCATCCAGTATATACATATATATACGTTTTACCAGGATTAAAAATATTCTACGCTGTTGACTAACAAACACCTTAAAACAAAATTAAAATCAGGCAATAACGGCTGAACTGATTTTTTTGAAATTTGGCACAGACAGTTTGTAAACTAGATTAACACATAGAATACTTTTCATCCCGGTAATACGTTCCCATCGAATAATTTCCAACCTCCACACGGGCGAATCCGCTGGTAAAAGCTAGTTATAAATATTTTTGGATGAAATCACCCTCATGCACGGATCAGCAATTTTCAGTATTTCTCATCTCTTTCTGCCACTAGAGGCGTCATACTTTATAGCGAGAAATCCATCCGCACGTAAACGCACTTTGATAAATGATTAATGATTTTATTTCTGTAAGTAGGTTTGCACAAACACTTCCACAGGTCAATCATTTTTTTTAAATCTACATTGCGTTCCCTACCCGACAAATCTAAAATGAAAGGCCCTAACAAACTCAGAGGTCACAGTCCCTTTTAAAGTCCAGATATTTCTTGGTCAGACCATGTAGATTAGACTTCAATGAGAATGACGAAACTAAGTGGCAGAAATATATAGGGATACAGAAAAATGCTCATCCTTACTGTGATTTCACCTAGGAATGTTGAATATTGTTCAGACTTACCGGGGGGCTGAAAAGTTTTGAGCCTAAATACCTTCAAGTGTCATTACGCTTTTAGTAATTAATCCGTAAACATCATCATGTCTCAATCATTCGCGGCCCATCCCTAGGCTCAAAACTTTTCAGCCCCATATAAAAGTGTGAGAATAACACCCCCATTTTGTTTTAGTAGTGTAGTTAGTGAAAACGCCACAAGTTAAGTAAACTTCACAACAAACAGGAGAACTTCTATACCGATCATTTTGTACAATTCTTCGATTTTCTCAATATCTGTGACACATGCATCAGGATCCGTTTTACTTAATCTCTTAAACACTTGAAACCTTAGACTTTCTATTTCCTCTTTCTTTGAAATCGTCTTATCGGGTTGTACTTGCAAATATTTCCTTCTATCAACAACGTCATTAGCAAGTTCGTCAATGAAATCTGTTTTGACTTCTGGCTCTAAATCTATAGGCACACTTTCTATCCAAGTTCTTATAGATTCTGTGACTTTAGTTTTGTATTCCTCTGCTGTATGTTCTTTGTTTTCCTCTCTTGGTTTTCCTGGCGTAGAGGTTTGACCAGGACTAAATTCTATGTTTGACAATTCTTGTTCGATTTCTTCTTCGCCTCCATTCATTGCAGTATTTGTGGCTCTCGTTCTAATATTTACGATGTCTGCTATTCTATGTTTTTTATCTGACTTTTGAGATTTTGGATTTTTTGCGTATTCTGGTGTCACTTTCATTTTAACAGTATTAATCTTTGCTAATAGTTGCTTCGTGTCTACTATGAGTGCCTTCATTGCTTCAGCCGGCATGAACCTATTCAATCTCCGATGGACTTTTAACTTCAAATATTCTAATTCATCACTTTGAGAAGGTTCCACACTACCAAGGATTTGAAGACATTTCTTCCTATCAACGACGTCGTGAGTAAGTTCTTCTATAATTTTATTCTTTGCGTCCGGTTCTATATTAACTCGTACCTTTTCCAACCAAGCTTTGATAGTTTCGTTAGCGAACTTTGTAAAGTCTTTCTCATCAACACCTTGATTTGACTTTGGAGTAAAAGGAGATTTTTGCTTAGTAGTATTATTGAAAGTTATCGCGTTTTCTACCTTTGAAAGGCGTGATGATGGTTTTCCTTTATTATTCTTCTGTGGTTTAGGAGCACCGTGTTTCTTTGATTCTGTACCCTGATCGGTAATAGTTTCTTCTTTGTCTCTGCTTTTAGTAGACAACATGTTAATTTGGACAGTCTCGTCGTAAATAGCCAATTTTGCTTTCATGAATTTTTTTTCATTTTTCGGTAAAGGTAATTTAGTTATTGCTTCATCAAGGTTCCTGGACCACTGTCTTCTGACACTCTTGCTTGTTGCTATCAGTTCTTTTAATGAGGAATTGATGTTTCCAGTCAATAATGCGGTACTGGTACTTTTCTTCCCAACATGAGGTACTGGATCTCGTATCCGCCTTTCAGAGATGCTTTGTTCTGTTTTAAAAAGAAACATAAATAAAAATAACACAGGGATCAAAATGTAAATGAAATTGTTACAGTTTTGAGTTCGTCTCTAGCAGGATAGTAGTGGTGGTGGCTGGACAGGCTGGTTGCGGAAGGCGGAGGACAGGTGTTGTGGCGCAGCCTGAGAGAGGCCTGTGTGCAGCTGTGGACTGCGATAGGCTGAGTTGATTGATTGATAACTTTAGCGTAATACACTTGCGTGCAAAAAAAAAATCGGCCCACCCCATGTTCTCTATCTGTGAGACTATATCTCAAAAATTTTAATGTATATTTTAATTATTATATGTCGTGTGAAAGTAGGTAAGATAAAGTTTATTTACACATATCCTATACTTTGATAAAAGCAATATTCTTTACAAAATTGACCCGATTCTTTAGATGCCATCACTTACTTTTGTTTGGAAAAACTGGGTGTCATTTTTTGTCAGTGAAGTTGACAAAATCTCTATTTGGTTGGGATTAAAAAGAGGGTCTTTATTCGACCAGTATGTTCGTAAGTTCGCAATTTTCTCAAAAACTAATGTGTTTAATATTTATTTTACTAACGTAATCTACATACATTCAAGAAGGTTTTGGTAAAAAATACCTATATTAGGTTATTGTCAATTAATCTTGATGAATTATCTTGTTTCAATTCGAAGATAATAGGGTGGGTCATTTTTTTTTGCACGCAAGTCTATTTTCACCATTGATCAAGTATAAGGATATCACCGAGATATACTTATTTTGTAAAACTGTATTTTTAACGTGGGATCTACAATACCAAATCAACAAAGCTGCAGCTTATTGCAAAAAAATGTAGGTACCTACACCATCATTCTTAAATGTTGGTGTACTATTTTCCACATCACATAGAAAAGCTAAAAAACAAGCTCTAGTTATCTACTGGCCAAATGATGAACTTAGATTTTGCCATTCTTTGTTAGTGATGATTTTTTTTTTTTCATGAAAGTAGAACTATTGTGTCTATATTACATGTCTTGTAATTGAGTTTGTTTTGTATAAGTTATTTGTTGTCTGCGACAGCAGGTAATCCACAAGTATTACCCCGCATCCTATTAAAAAGCAATGGGGTTGGCAACTGTCAAAGTGGCGCTAGCGTAGTTTTAACCAAAATTATTTTCATTTGTATTATGTATTCGTTTGTTTATGACATTATAAAATGCCTAAGAAACTTGAAGTGCCTTATTGCAAAGAATTACGTGCACAGCAATTTCCGATAGCTGAAGAAGTAAGAAAAAAGTTGTTAAAAGCTATAAGGAGGCCTAGTTTTACGCCGGAAAAGAAATCTAGGTCATGTCATCTTCATTTCCTGAAAACAGTTTATCAAAAAACCAGTAAGTATATAGGTACCTATGTCCACTTACTGTTTGTAAACAATAGAAAGGAATTTTATTGAAAGGTGTATATATCTAGTCTTGCCATAAATATTGTCACGAAGAAAAAAAATGATTTTTTATTGCAAATAATATTTATTACTTTTACAGTGTGTTAGTTTAATACATAAATATAAAACAATTTAAAATATAAAAAGCTTATTCGAAGTAGTCTCCATTGGCTGCAATACAGTCCTTTAAACGTTGAGGCCAGTTATCAATAGAAGCACGCACTCTTTCCATGGGAAAATTCTTCACTGCCAATCGTATGGATTGTTTTAGGGACTCCAAATTATCATGGCGTTTAGAGCAAGCCGTACTCTCTAAAACTGACCATAAATCATAATCCAGCGGATTAAGGTCGGGACTAGACGACGGCCAGTCTTCAGCTCTGATGAAGTCTGAAACGTTCACTTCCAACCAAGACTGCGTGGACCGAGCTTTATAGCTTACCCGGCGCCAAGTCTTGTTGGAAGGACCATACTTGGTTATTGAACATGGTGTTGTTAAGGGGCTTAACTACCTTCTCAAGAATGATATCTGATACACTTGTGCCGATGTTTTGATACCTTTTTCACAAAAATATGGCTCAGTCACTCCTTCATAGCTAACACCCCACCAAACCATCACTGAAGTCGGATAATGCCCACGTTGCACTCTGTCGACTAATTGGGAAGCTTCCTTAGAGTTTTGAGCATAAATACGGTCAATTTGTTTGTTAAAATGTTGCTCATCATAAAGATTTTCTTATCCGTAAACAAATTTTTTCTGTGACCTCCCTTTGCATACCGCTTCAGTAGTTGTTTCGATTTTACCACCCTATTCTTTTTAAATTATCAGTTAAAAAATGACCAGTGCGTTTCTTATAGGCTGCAAGTCCTAAGTCATCTTTTAAAATACGCGACATGGTTCTGGGTGCTATCTTCATCTCCCGAGATAAAATCTTTTGCTTTCGGACCGGATTTATTCGAATTCTTTCCCTTACTGCTTTGACCACCTTTTTCGTACGAACACTACGTGGACGGCCAGATCTTTTTCTGTCACAACATTTGACTAATACCAAGCGTATGGAGAGTTTTAAAAATTGCATTTGGGTCCATACCAACTTTGTGTAATGCAATCACAGCGATTCGGTTCTCTTTATCACCCCACTCCATTTTAATATCGCAAAATATTGTACAATGTATTGGCGACAAAATTAGAAAACTCAATGAACAATCTTATAAAAATGACAGATTCCAAATTCAAATGTAATATCTTTCTTATTTTTAATTGTAACAATATTTATGGCCAGACTGTGTATTTATATATATTTGAGGACGGGGGAGGGAGGAGGAGGGGTTGGAGATCCCTCCCATATGGGGGAAGTATAGGAAATGCATAGATTTTTTTATGGATTTTTTAAATCTTATTTTGAAAATTTAGTATCCGGCGCTGCGGGAAGTGTTCAGTTGGCAAAAAGTATTACTTTATTCTGTACTTCCTACAAACAAAAGTATTTCATAAATAAAAAAGCTAGATGTAAAATTTTAAGAACCTTTCAATAAGGTCTGCTTTTCTTCCTTGTAAGGCTGAGGCCAACCGAACGTAATTATTTGAGCTGTGAGTCGCGCAAAATGAGTCGCGGAATTTACGCTGCTTTCGGTTTCATGCTAAAGTCCTGTTTGTACCACACGGCGACGCAAAATGAGGTGAACTCATTTTACGTCAATTACGCTCGTTTGGCCTCACCCTTTAGCTCGCTTATTTGCCATGTTGAGTACATGTTTTTCTGTTTTTTTTTTTTCATTTTTTTTACATTTTTTTCATTGTTTTTCATCTTGGTATTTTGATGAAAAAAAATCACAAAACCAAACACAAATTGAAAAAGACATGTGACAGCTATGCTAGCGCCATCTGTCAAAAACTTTAAGTTGCCCACACCATTGTCGCGCAAATACGCGATCGGTCGTGTGCATTTTTTTACAGAATTTCGGAAAGCGCCCTCTGTCGGCGCGACCACGCGTTCCGGTTCACCGAACAATATGTGACATAATATTATGAACGCAACAACGATCGCCCTCTATTAGAACACAGCCTTAGGCTGAGATCCATAAACGTTACTTTGACTTGTTTCCCACCTCTAACATGCACTTGTAGTGAGACAGTTGCGCGACAAGGACAGGAATACCGCTTGGCCAACGTACGGGCTGAGTATTTTTATAGATTTCGGCCTTACAAGGAGGCCTTACACCCAACTCTACATGTTGAAAGAGACTTCGCAAGGGCGCACCTTGCGCTCTTTCTGAAGAAGTTTTCACTTCAACCAGAGAAAAGCTTTGAAGCCAAATAAAAATTGGGTGGATTAGATACAATGATATTCTTATGAATACGTCATTCACCATAGCAGGAAGAAAAGATTAAATAGCAAATAGAAACAAGGCAAAACTGACGATGACGCTCCTACATCCATACCACGAAAAGACTGACGGCAGAACAATAGAATTTTTTCGGATGAGCAGAAGGTACTTGTGGTGTAAGGTACATCCTTAACATTTATCTAACACAGTAATAATATTAAATACTATTTCATCATCATCATCATTCTCCTGTCCTTGTCCCAATTTATTTGGGGTCGGCGCAACATGTCTTTTTCTTCCATCTTCTCTATTAATCGTCATCTCGGTAGTCACTCCCTTTCTGGCCATATCATCTTTCACACAGTCCTGGATGGACTGTTTGAAAGATGATGACCGTTTCTTTGGTCTTCCCTTAATCGTATAGCTCTCCCCGTTCATACTCAACACTTTCCTGACGACATTTTCCTCATTCCTCCGCATCACATGCCCATACCATGACAACCGATTTCCACACAACTTTTCAGTCACCGGTGTCACTTTCAGACTTCCTCTTAGATACTCATTTCTTATTCTATCCATTCGCGTAATACCACACATCCCTCTTAGCATTCTCATCACGATGCAGCCGTTGCCTTTTCAATTCGGCAATTGCCTTTCATTCATTCTTTTTATGGCCCAATATTCTGACATATAATATGAATATTGAATACTATTTATCTTAAACAATTATCCCAATACAAATACATAATTATTTTATAAGTAAACTTAAGACTAGTTTGTAAACAATATTTAAACTAAATATTGAGAGAGGTTGTAAGGGAAAAATTACTCGATAGCCAAAAAAATATTATGTAGCTCAAGCGCCTGGTGTATCGCGAAGAACACGAAACTCGTGGCGCGTTAATAACTGCGATAGTGGACGCTTTTAAATCGTAAGACGTGATAGAGACACTTTAGTAAAGTTGAAAGACAATCAATTGAAACGTGCTCGTTTGTGTTTTGAACACAGTGGGCTGTATTAATCCAAAGTTCATCAAGAAAATCTGGCAACTTTCTAAAATGAGTAAGTATTTTCCTAAAAATACACGTGCCTCTCTTTACAAATAGCGAACATTTAAAAGTAAGTTATTTAATTAAAACCATTGTAAATTATGTTGATTCCATTTTTTTAATACGCCGTGAATACTTAGGTTTAAAGAACTTCGTTGTCTAATTCAGTTTTTTTTTTGTAATTTATCAAACTTGTTTTTCAGTTTCGTGTTCTGTAAGTTGTAGGTAAAAACGTATTTATGACGGTCTTAAGCTCGTAAAAGTATGAAGGGAAAATTGGAATAACTTTTAGGTAAGTATTGTGTTTCGTTAACTCAGGAGTCAACGACCGCGCGCCGTCGACTGTTCGCGCTGTAGGTATACTATTGGTTTCAGGTCACTTTCGAGTTTTGTTTTTCACAATTGTAAATCTGCCATTTTTTTTATATTTTATTATTATTCTTTTATAAATCGATTGCACTACCAAGACATTATTATTATTATTGCACTTCACTGCGGGAAAACAACCCTTCAAGTTTCAGCGTGTATATTTTTGATTTTAAGTTTAACGTGAATATGTTGCAAAATTACTTTATCCAATATCGACTGGCAATTATTTAAAAGCATTTGTTTAAAAGGCTTATTACTAGTATTGATTCGTTTTTTTATCGGTTTAAAAGAATTCTTAGAACCATTTTCGTACCATTACTATTACAAAGTCGTTGTGATTTAAAAGTAAAATTTATATAAAATCTAAATTAATCACATCAATCATGATGTACTCAACCTCGTCGTAATTTTGGGAAACCGGGTGGCGGTTCTATTTCCATGATCATTCTGTATATCTCTTCAGTTCCCTCTATAAATGTGGGTATATCTTTCGGTTCTACCAAATTTTTCATTCTCCTAAAAATCTGATACTTTAAATTTTCGATCTCATATTTATCGGTGGATACTGCTTCGGGATGTACTTTCAAGTACTTCTGTCTATCTAATATATCGCTGGCTAGATCTTTGGCCACAGCTGTGGCGACTTTCGGGTCTAAATCTATAGGCAGACTATCCATCCAAGTTTTAACAGTTTTTGCTATTTTGTTCGTAAACATCGCGAATGCTTCTCGCAAAACTTCTTCATCATGCATTAATTCTTTAGAACTCTTCCCCATTACTTCTTGCAGTAAAACCTTCAATTCATTTTTTTTATCAACCGGGATTTTTGAGACATCAATAACATTTTCACAATCTTTTAAAACCTCGGCTATAAGAGCACCTATATCATTTAGGTGAGGTGAATTGTGTATAGTTTGATATAGTTTACTTAATAACTTATTTTTTTGACTACTTTTATCAGGTTTGGATAAAGTAGACTGATCGACAGCATCAATGATAGCTCTAGCGAATGCTTCTTTGTATTTTTTTAATTTAGCCTCCATTGGACTTTCATCGTAATCATCCAAATTTTCACCTTTAGGTGTGGGAGACTTATCAATAGCCTCATTCATAGCTTTAGCGAATGTTTCTTTGTATTTTGATATGTTATCCTCATATTCCGGACTTTCCTCCATTGCAAATGTTTCTTCGTCATCGTAATCACCCATAATTTCTTCTTTGAGTAATAATTTCAATTCTTTCTTTTTACCAATCGGTATCGATGAGGCATTAACAACATTTTCACAATCTTTTAAAACCTCAGCTTTTAGAGCTCCTGCGTCATTTAGGTGAGGTGAACTGTGTATAGTTTGATATAGTTTACTTAATAACTTATTTGTTTGACTGCTTTTATCAGGTTTGGATAAAGTAGACTGATCGATAGCATCAATGATAGCTCTAGCAAATGCTTCTTTGTATTTTTTTAATTTAGCCTCCATTGGACTTTCATCGTAATCATCCAAATTTTCATCTTTAGGTGTGGGAGACTTATCAATAGCCTCATTCATAGCTTTAGCGAATGTTTCTTTGTATTTTGATATGTTATCCTCATATTCCGGACTTTCCTCCATTGCAAATGTTTCTTCGTCATCGTAATCACCCATAATTTCTTCTTTGAGTAATAATTTCAATTCTTTCTTTTTACCAATCGGTATCGATGAGGCATCAACAACATTTTCACAATCTTTTAAAACCTCAGCTTTTAGAGCTCGTGCATCATTTAGGTGAGGTGAATTGTGTATAGTTTGATATAGTTTACTTAATAACTTATTTGTTTGACTGCTTTTATCAGGTTTGGATAAAGTAGACTGATCGACAGCATCAATGATAGCTCTAGCGAATGCTTCTTTGTATTTTTTTAATTTAGCCTCCATTGGACTTTCAACGTAGTCATCCATAATTTCGTATTTACGTATGGCAGACTTATCAATAGCCTCATGTATAGCTTTAGCGAATGTTTCTTTGTATTTTAATATGTTATCCTCATATTCCAGACTTCCCTCCATTGCAAATGTTTCTTCGTCACCGCAATCACCCATAATTTCTTCTTTCAGTAATAATTTCAATTCTTTCTTTTTACCAATCGGTATCGAGGAGGCATCAACAACATTTTCACAATATTTTAAAACCTCAGCTTTTAAAGCTCCTGCGTCATTTAATTGAAGTAATTCGTCTACAGTTTGTTTCATTTTGTTTAGTAATTTATTTTTTAAATAACTTTTGTGAGGTTTGGATAAACTAGACCGATAAACAGCATCATTGATAGCTTTACTAAACACTTCTTTATATTTTGTAATTTTATCCTCGTAATCATCTTTATTTCCGTCAAAAGTCTTGGCCAAATCTCTTTTTAGAAAACTTTTTTTAAGGTTGGGTACAGCTTTACTGATAGCTTTAGTTTTTGTGTATCCTTCTTCAACATCGTAATCATCCATAATTTCATCAGTAGTCTTCGCCAGTTCTTCGTTAAATAATGATTTTAATTCGTATTTTTTGTCAATCGGGATCAATGATGAATCTAAAATTGTTTTTAAATCTTTCAAAACAACAGATTTCAGTGGTTCTACATCATCTTTATTATGAAATGGTTTTTTGTCCATAGTGTGTGTCAATTTGCTTAATAACTTATTTTTTAAACTACTTTTGTCAGGTTCGGACATAGTAGACTGATCAACAGCATCGCTGATAGCTTTAGCTAATGCTTCTTTGTGTGAAAGAGATTTGTCCTTAGATTGCGCAGCCAGTTTTTGTGCTTTGCCAATCAGTTTATCAGCAAAACCACTTGCTGTTTCTTCAGGTAAGTTCTGCTCTCGCATTAGTTTCGTTGTCAGTTTTTTTCTTGCATCTTCAAAATCTCCACCGACGTGCGCTATATTGACTAAGTCATTAATATCTGCTTCTAATGTTTTAAAGTAGCTTGGATCTAATTCATACATTTCGTCTCCCATATCTTCCTTCAGCGCCATTTCTCGTGCTCTACCAATCAATTCATCAACAGGAGCACTTGCTTCTTTTTCGGATAAATTTCGCTCCCTCATTAATTTATTTACGAGTTTTCTTCTTGCATCTTTAAAATCTCCATCTGTGAGTGCTATCTCTAATAATTCATCAAATTCTTCAGCTAATTGTTTTTGATATGTAGGATCTACAGACTCATCAAACTGAGGCAATACTCTGCGTATTATAATATTTAATTTATTCCTTTTCGCCTCTAGCATGGATTTTTTTAAATTACTCAAATTATCTTTAACTGCAACAGTTAGTTCATCTTTTAATTTATTTTTCTTGTCTTTTGGTAAATTCAATTCGTCAAGGATTTCATTTATGCCATCTTTAAGTGCTACTGCAGTATCATCAGATAACGACTTTGGGAAGTTTTTGGTCGCCATGTCTTTCAGTTTCTTTTTTAACTCTCTCTTTTTTTCTGTAGGAATATATGCTTCATCAATAGCTTTTTCAAATCCAAGTAATATATTATTTTGAGTTTCGCTTTCTAATTCTTTAAAATCATCGACTTGCGATGACAATTTGGGAGAAAAAGCTCGTGAATTGTCTACATTTTGGTCAACCATGTTTAATATTGCACGTTTCAATTTATTTATCTCAGAGTAAGGGATTTGTAGCTCATCTAGTATATCAGCTATGCCGATTTTCATGGTATCGTGCACGTCATCAGAGAAGGGCTTTTTCAAATTATCGGCAGTAATTTTTTGTAAATTCCGTTTCAACTCCATTTTTTTATTTTCAGGAATGGCAGATTCTTTTATAATCTTTTCTATTCCTTGCAAAATACTTTCTTTTGCATAAGTTTCATCAACTTCTTCTATGGGCATCAGGCCTTTTAAAGTCTTAACTTGTTGTGTACTTGCATCGCTTTTTATTTTGGCATACGGAGATTTTGTGTCTTCTAGTGAATTCAGTTCACGAAGGATTTCGTAAATGCCATCTTTAAGGTATTCTTCAAAATTATCAGATGACGATTTCTGTAAGTTTCTGGCAACCATGTGTTTCAGTTTTTCCTTTAACTCTTCCTTTTTTTTTGTAGGGTAAGGTGCTTCATCAATAGCATTTTCAAGTCCAAGTATCATATTTCTTTGAGTTTTGCTCAATTTGAAAGGTATCCCTCGCAAATTGTCCAACATCTTTTTCTCTTCAGGCAAAGCTGATTCTTCAATGATCTTTTCAATTCCTTGCAACATATTTTCTTTAACTTTTCTTTCATCAACTTTTTCTACGGCCTGTTTTGCTTCTCGCAAATTGTCCAAATTATCGTCAGCCATATTAATTAAGGCACGTTTCAATTTATATTTCTCTGATTTAGGTAATTGCAGCTCATCTATTTTATCACCTATGCTGATTTTTATGGCATCTTGAACGTCGTCGCTGAAGGGCTTTTTCAAATTATCAGTAGCCATTTTTTCCAATTTACTTTTCAACTCCATGTTTTTGTCTTCAGGGATGGCTGATTCTTTAATAATGTATTCTATTCCTTGCATAATACTTTCTTTCGCTTTAGTTTTATTAACATCTCCCAAACTGTCCAAATTATCGTCAGTCATGTCTATTAATGCACGTTTCAATTTATCTTTTTCTGATTTAGGTATTTGCAACTCATCTATTTGATCAACTATGCCGATTTTTAAGGCATCTTGCACGTCACCTGACAACGGTTTTTTAAAATGATCAGTAGCTATTGTTTTCAATTGCCTTTTCAACTCCATCTTTTTCTGTTCAGGGATGGCTGATTCTTCAATGATCTTTTCAATCCCTTGCAAAATATTTTCCTTTGCTTTTCTTTCATCAACTTTTTCTACGGGCTGTTTTGCTTCCGGCAAATTATCCAAATTGCCGTCAGTCATATTTATTAATGCTCGTTTCAATTTATCTTTCTCTGATTTAGGTATTTGCAGCTCATCTATTTTATCAGCTATGCCGATCTTTATGGCATCTTGCACGTCACCTGACAAAGGTGTTTTAAAATTATCACTAGACATTGTTTTCAATTTCCGTTTCAACTCTTTCTTCATCTTTTTCTGTTCAGGGATGGCTGGTTCTTCAATGATCTTTTCAATCCCTTGCAAAATATTTTCTTTTGCTTTTCTTTCATCAACTTTTTCTACGGGCTGTTTTGCTTTTCGCAAATTGTCCAAATTATCGTCAGCCATATTAATTAAGGCACGTTTCAATTTATATTTCTCTAATTTAGGTAATTGCAGCTCATCTATTATATCAGCTATGCCCATTTTTATTGCATCTTGCACGTCGTCGCTGAAGGGTATTTTCAAATTATCCGTAGCCATTTTTTTCAATTTCCTTTTCAACTCCATCTTTTTGTCTTCAGGGATGGCTGATTCCTTAATGATGTTTTCTATTCTTTGCAAAATATTTTCTTTTGCTTTAATGTTATCAACATCTCGCAAATTATCCAAATATTTGTCAGTCATTTCTGTTAATGCACGTTTCAATTTATTTTTCTCTGATTTAAGTATTTGTAGCTCATCTAGTATATCAGCTATGCTGATTTTTATGGTATCTTGCACGTCACCCCTGAAGGGCTTTTTCAAATTATTAGTAGCCATTTTTTTCAATTTCCTTTTCAATTCCATCTTTTTCTCTTCAAGGATGGCTGATTCTTCAATGATCTTTTCAATTCCTTGCAAAATATTTTCTTTCGCTTTAGTTTTATTAACATTTCCTAAACTGTCCAAATTGTCGTCAATCATGTTAATTAGTGCACGATTCAATTTATCTTTCTCTGATTTAGGTATTTGTAGCTCATCTATATCATCAGCTATTCCGATTTTTATGGCATCTTGCACGTTACCTGACAAAGGTTTTTTAAAATTATCAGTGGCCATTTTTTGCAAATGCCTTTTCAACACCATCTTTTTGTCTTCAGGGATGGCTGATTCTTCAATAATATCTTCAATTCCTTGCAAAATACTTTCTTTTGCTTCATTTTCATCAAATTCTTCTATAGGCATGAGGCCCTGCCCAATTTTGTGCTTGCTATTTGCGTCTGAACTTGATCCTCGTTTTGTTCTAAGATATTTAGTTTCTGCATCTTTTATATCTTTTAGCAGTTTGCTGTATTCATCTACTGCAGCAGCTAATTCATTTTTCAGTTCATTTTTCTTGTCTTTTGGTAAGAGCAATTCATCGAGTATTTTATTTATACCATCTGTAAGTGTTTCTGCAATATCTTCTGCCAGTTTCCTGTAGTCTATTGAGGCCATATCCTTCACTTTCTTCATTAATATATTTTTTTTCTCACTAGGAATTGTTGCTTCTTCAATGGCTTGTTCCATTTCTCGTAAAATATGTTCCAGTATTTTGTTTTCTAATTCTATTAATTTTTTAATTAATTGGTCAATCTCGTTCGTATCTTCACTCCTTTGTTGTGTATGTAACTGTTTAGCTAGTTTATTTTTTAAACTCCTTCTATTTTCTTCTGGCATGTCATCTTTAACTATGTTCGAGACGTCATCTAAGATTGTATACTTTTCTTCATCCGAAAGAGAAGAATCTAAATTTCTGGCTAGCACGGATTTTAATTTATTTATTAAATGAGTTTTTACAACCCTCGGGATTGGGGACTTTTTAAATACATTGCTTATATCTTCGAACAGATTATTTCTTATCTTGTTTAAATCGCGTTTTAAATTTGATAAAGCTTCATTAAAATTTTTAGATATAGTTTCACCAACCGTCTTTTTTAGAGCATCCTTTTTTTGTTGAGGTATTGATAGATCACTAACTATACCATTAATATTTTGTTTTATAGTTCTAAGGACTACATCTGAAAGATGACAGTCTTCGTTCTCTGTCAATATATCCTGTATACTCTTCTTCAACTCTTTTTTTTTACCCATATCTATGGAAGACCTCTCAATATTAATACCGACGTCTTTCTCTACTTTACGTTGAATGTCACATACACATTTAGGTAAACAAATATCCAAATGTTTCGACACAACAGCCGATAACATTTTTTTTAAAGAACCCAAAATACTGTTGTCTTCGGAAATCGGACATCTTTCAACTATATCACTAATCTCATCGTTAATAGTCCTTTTAACGTTGCTAGGCAATGGATTGTGCATATTTTTTGACAGTGTTCCCTTAACTTGCTGCATCAAATTTCTCTTTTTATCCGTGTCTATTGGGAGTTCCTTAATTGCATTTCTGACATCTTTCGCAATTGTCTGTTTTAAATTACTTTCATCTCTGCTTAGTCTTCTCAGACTCGTAAACGATTTATCGAAATTACTGTTTAACATACTACTTAATGAGATCTTCAGCTTTAATCGATTTTCTTTAGGCATGTCTATACTACTAATAACATCATCCATATCGTCTATTATTGCTTCCTTCACATTATCATGAGCTTCTTTAGAGTTTAAGGATGACTTATTTAAATGGTATTCTACAATTTCATGGACCTTTTTTCTCAACTTTGCCTTTTCATCTTGTGGTATTGTCATGTATTCAATAATATCAAAAAGATCTTGCATGAGCGCTGTTTCTACCTGTTCTTTGTGGTATTTGTTCGAAGGCAAAATGTTAAGATCTTCCATTAGTTCTTTAACGCGTATACCCAAGTCCGAAGGGTCTATAGAGACCTCAACATCAACTAGATAATTGAATATATCGTTTGTCAAATCCTCATATCCCTGCTCTCTGCCTTCTGTTATCACTTTTACAAGTTCCTTAAGGATTTTTTCAATTTTCCGTGGATGTAACTTAGAAGTGCATGGTAAGTTACGTAGCCAATTTTTTAATACTTTAGTGAGTTCATCTTGATCTAATCTTTCCATTTCGTTCGTTTGCATAGTATTTGACAGTTGCTTCATTAACTCATCAATTAATTTGTCCATTGTTTCAATCGCAATACCCACGTCATCCACAAATTGATGTATTTCTTCTTTCATTTTTTCGCCAACGCATTCGTCATCTATCCCTTGAGACTTTAATTTATTTAACTTTTCGGCTAAACCTTCAATCAGCTTAGGATCATTTTTTAGCTCTCCACACAAACCGTGTTCACATATCCAATCAGATACATTCTCTTCTAACTCATTTGTCAATTCAGTCGGATTGCCTGATAAATTCACATTTCTTGGTATACTTACTATTTCTGTGGCCAATTTATTTGCCTGATTTTTCAGCATTACCATATCACCATCGAATTTTACAGCTAACTCTACAAGTAATTGGATTATTTCTTTTCTTAATGTGTTGGTATATTTGATATCACATGCAGGCCTATCAGCAGCTAGAGACTTGAGTTCATTGACAAACATGTCAATAATGGTTTCCTCATCTTTGCCATCGTCTTCAAAATCCATGTTTACAATCCATTTTTTAACAATATCTCTAAATCTGTCAAGTTTTCTTGGGACACCTAAAATTCTCTCTGTAAGCTTATCAGTTAATTGATTTTTGAAGAGCTTTTCATCTGTCTTATCTTTTCCAGGATTCCACAGCGGAAAATTCTCAACAAAACTTTTGATCTCATTTCGAACATTGTCATCGAAGTTCTCATCATCAGGCAATTGTTTTAACATTTTCCGTAATTCTTTGATGACTGTTTCTCTTTTCTTTTTACTATCTGAGCCTTGGATGCTGTGTACGGGAACTTCCTTGAGCCATTCAGATATTTCTTCATCGATTCGTTTGTTAAAATATGCTTGATCTTGGGCTTTGCTGGCACAAACACTAGGCATGCTGCGACAACAGCCTGGTTTCGTTGGAATTTTGCAGCTACAAGCTGTGGCGTTGGTGGAGGCGTCGGGGTTATTGACACACTGCGTTTCTTTGGTACAGTAGCAGTGGGTTCTAGTACATTGACATCCGGCTTGCTCCTGGGAAAAAATAACGATTTATTATATAGTTGGAAGGTGAAGGCAACAGGGAAGAGTGAATGAGGGAAACTTTTGCCCAGAAGTGTAACAATACATGTTGAAAAAGAAAAAAAACGATTTACGTATAGTCGTGATGGCCCAGTAAAGGCCTCGCCACTCATGCACGAGGTTATGGATTTAAATCCGGGCAAGTAGTAAATCCGGGGTAAATTACTTATTTAAATTCTATCAACAAATTATTGTTTTAATAACTAGTATAGACTTCATCAGCAGCTATGACGGCAGGTACTCTATCTCGCACGCGAAAAGGCGCGTATAAATCAGTCCTTCTGATATCTTGCCATACCCGTGCACAATTCAGGGTTTCTTTCGTTCTGACAAACCCAGGGTTGAACCATCATGCCCCACAGATTTTCAATCGGGTTAATGTCTGTTGACCGAGGGCCATTGAATGCACGTTGAACCAGGCCATAGTAGACTGGGCCGTGTGTATCGGTGCATTATCCTGAACGTAATCAATTTGTCGGAATTTTGCTCCAGCATACATAACGCCCACCTCTTTCAAAAGCGACACAAAATTATTCGCAGTAGCCATACTTTTTTACAACGTCAGTATTCCGACGTGGTCGTGACTCATCCAGCTCCTAAGTTGACTGTTATATACGTACGATCAGATTCATTTTCAGACACGATATGAACTTTATCATACCGAGTGCGATTTTGACGCCATACAGTTAATCTTCCGATTTGACTCGATTTAAAAGTTGTTTTGTCGTTAATTATAACAATCGACCAATCAAAATCAAGATATTGTCACGCAGTTTTGTGATGAGATTTGAGTTCCACTTTAATAGCATGATACCTGTAGTGTTGGGCTAGGTGCAGTTCACCGAACCGTCCTTGGACTCACATCATACAAAGCAGCAAAATGACTAGTTCGAGCATCGAGAGCCGCTCGTAGGCTTTTTTCCGCGACGCAAGATCTTCAGTCCAGTAATACAGTTTTGGCGCGCGACGCTGCAAATTTGCGACGGATCGACGTATTGTTTAACTAAATTATCTTAGGTATTTACTGATATTTTTGCCTAGCATAGTTAATAATTGTAGTTGATTTTTTAACCAAGACTTCTGCCAGGGGATTAGTTGGCTTCATCTTTGTAATATAGAATAATATAGATAAGTTTACGTGAATTTGCGTGTCGTTCGTGGTTGTAAACCAAACGTGTGACTAAGAATTTACCATCACATACGTCTAAGTTTTCTCGTGCAATCAATCTGGCTGCTCTGCAATTTTGATATTATTTAATTGTTACCTATTTTATATTTTTGGTGCAATTCTTAATTTCAATAAATTATACGTGTTCAGGTGGAAAACTTCCATTTTTATTTCGCTACCCTAAGCTGCTAGAATGCCTGTACTAGGGATGCCCGATGCGATACGATATATCGGAATATCGATACAGAGCGCTATACGATATACCGATATTTAATACGATATTTTGGCTTGATATACACTCATTATATCGCATATCGATTGAAAGGTATGCGATTAATAATATGAAGGTTATCCGACATGTGGATACGAAGGAAACACAACCGTCAAGAGATTGTGTGCTGGAACACACATTATTAAAACCTCTCAGTACTCATAACTATGTGCATACAGTTCAATAACATAGTAACAAAAATTAGAAAAAACAAAATGATGTTTGATGGTAAATGAATAAAGTATGCAGAAAAAGCCAAATGAAGAAAAATTTGAAGAGAATGTGGTTATAGATATATCTACAAAGTCTAATGAACAAATAAAACAAAGATGAATCAACAATAGAAGCAAAACTTACAGTCAAGGGTACCGCACATCTGCTGAAAGACTTAATGAGGCGCGACAGAACAGAGCCGGATGCTGTGTGGCACAAAATTGAATATACTAGTAGACATACGAGACAAATTAAAGGTATAGAGATATGAGGAACAGGGTGTAAAGTTCACTAGACTAGAAAAGGGAGGATCCTTCAACCAGACGTGTATCGTGTCTGGAGGGCAACTGCTCAATGATTTGATGTCGAGACGTTGTATATATGCAAGTCGCGCGGTAAACTCTGCTTGCGCGATGCAGGATTTTTCGTGACGTCAGTGTGATGCGTAGTTCGCATGTGGCGATTTAGATGCCGCACATAGGAACCATTCCTTGCGAGTGGACGACTGTTATTTCTGTCTATTCTATACGGTACTTGTAGTGACGACAGGGAGTCCACATACAATGCGTATGTGATTTCCATGGAGATTTAGTTTATTGATTGACGAAAACGTCAGATGGAAGAATATGTTTAAGGTTTTTATAATTTGTATTTATTTCTAGATGACTTCATGAATATATTGCCTGCTGAATAGTACCGAATTTTCACTTACGTCGATAAAATACAAAATAAGTTATAATAATAAATTCTCTAATTTGGACAATATAAGATCCACTGAGTTTTTTAATGAGTAATTTTAGTAAATAAAGTAAAACAAAGTATTATTCAAAACTTAGTATTTGAGTTCGCTTCATGTGGACGACGCACAAGCGACAGGAAACTACTTCCCTCGTTCATCCCCCCTACAAAACGTCTCAGAATAGGAGAATAGATGTTCTGTCCTGAGAATACTGTTATCACTTTCCCGCAGTCTTGTTATTAATTAAGGACGAGATTTTTTTTCGAATGACCGCATAAAAGTCGTCAGTTCGATTCAGCGCAAAACATCTCAGATGCGCTACAGAAACGGGGCAGCCCCAACAGCATTCTGAAGACATTATTACCTATATGGGATGCGCAGAACCTCCAGCGATCTTTTGGTAAAGCTGACCTACAGACTTCTCATGTACAGTAAACGCTCAAAAGTCCATAAGCATGCTAAGGATTACATTGCTATGAACTGTGCGAGCACGAACCAGTACGTGTGCGTGTATGAGCCAACATTCCGCAGATAACACACACTAATGAATTGTCGCATGTCGTCGTAATAACATTATATTTATGTTGAATTTAGAATACTCGTCATAGTGGCGACCTGTTCTTACCATTGCATTGCTAAAATTCGCATAAACATAACATGTGCTGGTAGCTGTTTGGGCTAAGCAATGGTTTCACGATCAATGAAGTCCGAGTTCGAATCTTAATCACAATGTTGGATTGTTTTTTGTTTCTTTGGAACCATAATAATATATTTCTATTTTAAGCAAAAACTTGTTAGATGTTCATTTATTATTTATTTTTATAAGAAGTTAAATATTAGTCATTGTATTATTATTTAACTATTTTTGTGATTTTTAATTTATCTTTTTGGTGTTGGAAGGTTTAAATAAAAAAGTCGTGCTGAATGGTAACAAAAATGTTTATTCTCTTTATTAACTTATTTATAAAATTAACAAACTTATGAGAATTGTGACGTTACATTCCTACTAGATAAAAGAAGTTTTTTTGTAACCGTTCATAGGATTTTTTGTTGTATACCCACGTAGTCAATTCATAACAACATAACAAAGAAAGGTAAGCTAATAACACATATATAATTGTCAATACCTATTTAGTTTTCTATGATCTACCTTTCTAACTTTACGAAATGAGTGACCAAGCGAACAAGATAAAGAATATTATATTTCTGTCCCATTACTTCCAATCAAGTAAAAACTTACAAAAAGTCAAGTACTGCGTGAGATTTGAACTCACGGCTCACTGATTCACGCATCTATCTGCACGCGCTTAACCGCTAGGTCATCTTTACACATGTTATAACTTTGAAATTGTGAACTACAATCAGTTGTTGACGACAATAATTATGTATGTTTATGTTCTTGGAAATAGAAGGTCTTAAGTCAAACTAAACGCCAAGCTATTCCTTTGTGAGTTTGCTTATCGACTTTTGGTCGCGACTGTACATACCCTGACAATAAGCTCTAAAAAGGGTTATTTAAACCTGCGCGCCAACATATTCCCTCTGACCGCCAGTGCCCTGCGCTCCCACTCTATGTCCACATTGTCTTTAAGGTCGTCGGTAAGTGTCTATGTATATGTTATCAGGTAACTCATAACGTCAATTTATTTTGACATTAGTTGCACTAACCCAGAGTTAAGCGACTTAACTCTCCCACATCGGTGGGTTAAATATTTAGAAGTTTAACTCTGGGTTTACCTCTAACTCTTGGCGGCGCAAGATGAATTATTTGATTAACCCTGAGTTAGCTGTTAACTCCGAGTTATTAAGGATAGCCCGGGAACGCGCAAGTGGCCTTTCGTGACTTATCTGTTGCTATACTCTGTCTTCAGTAAGGATTGTTCATGTATTTCGATTATTACAAAAGTATCTAGAACATTAGTTACCTTGGTCTTCCTCCGGTTCATCCTGCGGTTCATCCTCCTAAAATAAGACGAAATAGGTTTATATTATAAGCAGCTAATACCGTAACACACTTCATTTTCACAGTTCAACAACATTCATTACGTTATTTACGTTGTTGAGAAGACAATTTTTTCGAACATATGAAGCAATGGATTAGCAATTTGCTTCAAAATTATTCAGATTCCGATCGACAGTGTATTGCGCAATTCGGGTGCAGGTCGTATTGCAAGACTAACCTCAGTTGGGTCAAAATGAATTACTGACATTCACATGAATCAAAAAGCCCGTCTTTTCGCATTATAGTACTCGTATGTATGAACTTGTAATAAAATCTCTTTGGCTATACTATTTGTATCTGGCTGGTTTTGGTATCATTGAAAGTTTAAATTTTAAAGAACATAATTCCAAATTCAAATTAGGAAAATGTGTGATTTTCATTTGTTTTTCGTACCGTCAAGATGAGTGAATCTAATGAAGAAATTCGATACATTTTAAAATTTTACTACAAAAAAGGTAAACATGCAACGCAAGCCGTGAAAAAAATTTGCGATGTTTATGGACCTAGTGTAGTGTCTGTGAGAGTAGCACAAATTTGGTTTAAGCGTTTTCAATCCGGAAATTTTGATGTCAAATATGCACGTCGCTCTGGTCGCCCTATTACGGATAAAATGGATGCCATTTTTGAAAAAGTGGAGCAAGATCGGCATATCAGTAGTTACGACGTAGCTGAAGAACTGGAAATTGACCACAACACAGTTTTGGCGCATTTGAAAAAAACTGGGTACACAAAAAAAGCTCGACATTTGGGTACCTCACGCTCGAGCTCACTGAAAGAAACCTAATGAACCGTGTACTCATTTGTGATTCTTTATTACGACGTAATGAAACCGAACCATTTTTGAAGAAGCCGATAACTGGTGATGAAAAGTGGATCACGTATGACAAGAACGTGCGAAAAAGGTCGTGGTCCAAGGCCGGTCAGGCTTCACAGACTGTGGCGAAACCCGGGTTAACTCGCAACAAGGTGATGCTGTGTGTGTGGTGGGATTGGAAGGGCATTATTCATTATGAGCTGTTACCACCAGGCAGGACCATCAATACTGAACTCTACTGCGAACAACTGATGAGATTAAAGCAAGAAGTTGAGAGAAAGCGGCCGGAATTAATCAACAGAAGGGGTGTGGTTTTTCATCATGATAACGCTAGACCTCACACATCTTTAGCCACTCAGCAAAAATTAAGAGAGTTTGGCTGGGAGGTGTTAATGCATCCGCCGTATAGTCCTGACCTTGCACCTTCAGATTTCCACCTGTTTCGGTCTCTTCAGAATTCTTTAGGTAGTGTCAGGTTAACATCACGAGAGTACTGCCAAAACCACTTGTCGCGGTATTTTGACCAGAAGTCCCAAAATTTCTATAGCAATGGGATCATGTCCCTACCTACAAGATGGCAAAAAGTTATCGACCAAAATGGTACCTACATACTTTAGTTAAATGTAAATAAACTATATTAAAAAATGTTTTGAATTTTCTTAAAAAATGCGAAGAAACTTTTTGCCCAACCTATTATTTCAATATGCACTCACTTAAAAGGCACCTTTGAACGATAAAATTTACAAGAATATAACAATGGTTTAGTCAATAAAGCACTTTTGTTAAACTCCTGTACGAAACTGAAGAGCAGAAAAATTCAAGCGTACTTTATAACTATGAGCTATTTACCCCAGCAACCCGCATGGTGGACCACCAAGCCTCACAGCTCTCTCACAGAGAGGAGGCCTGCGTGTGTAAAGTAGCAGCAGTGCGAATATTAGAGGTTATTAGCTAAGTAACAACAGCCGCACGGGTCGATCGATCAGGTTAAGCTGCACTTCTTGCCGCGGTTGGTCCGTGGATGGGTGACCATCTTTACATACCGAGAACCGTCCGTGCCTCGGACAGAACGTTAAGCCGTTAGTCTCGGCTAGCATTAGTAGATCTTTGACAGTTGTTATTGGTCGTTAGAAGTCTGACAGCCAGTCTTACCAAAGGGTATCGTGTTACCCAGTAATAGGGTTGTGGAGGTTAGATAGGCAGTCGCTCCATGTAAAATACTGGTATTCAGCTGCATCCGGTTAGACTGGAAATCGACTCCAACGTAAAGGCTAGACAGATCAAGAGTCATTATGAGCTACAATAACTCGTTCCAAATTGGTGTATGGGTACTGGTGTAATTACTCGTACAGGCATAGAAGACAATATTAGCATTGTCACTGAGACGACAACGCATGCGCGATGCCTCCGGTATTGCAGATCTCCATAGGTGACGGTAACCACCGTCGTTTGCCATCCATCATAATCATAGCTGAATGCAGCTGAACATAAGTCTCAACAACATACATAGTGTAGGAAATATGAAAAATAGAAAGATTTAAAATGAAAAATAAAATAAAAATAAAAATATTTAACAATAATATACCTACACAATTTTTAAACAATAATAAAATTAATAGTGATTTAATAAGAAAAATGTAATGTCAAAAGATAAACAAATTAATAGTCACTTGATTACATAAAGATTAAAATGTCAATGATAATTCAATGAAAATAGCAATAGTAAATATCGCATAAATACACAGCAACTTACAATGAAATATTCGAACACATAGATATATTTGCATGCTCTTTGAAAAGGTTTCGTAGCCTTTTGTATGAGAAACTTGAAGCCTTCGACTAATTGTTTTTAATTGTTTGCTGTTGTTTCTAAAATACTAATATTTTTAACTATTTTTTTTTTTTTCTTATTGTTTTTATAATATAAGTGTAACTGTCATGCATGAAACAGTTCACCTCCTAGTGACTTTAAGGTTTGTTTATGTATGGTAATCTGTGAACAGCGTTGTGGGCTACATTATTACTTATGTGATTTATGTTTTTCTGTTTGTAACATTGCATAATGTAGCTGTTTGTTGTTCCTATATTTAAAAAAATAAATAAAATAAAAATAATGTCAAACTAATGAACTCCTATACTGTAATAGCCTTTCCTCAATAAATATGTCCTTAATTAGTTTTTGAATAAGTTAAAGATAAAGATAAAGATATTTTATTTGCTTAAAACATGGTATAAAAGGTGTTATTGAAAATAGATTGATCAAACATGTTTTGCTTAAAACTAAAGCATGCAAACTTATACACTAAAATATTATGTCAAAATTGAAATTAATTACATTAAAAATTCATTTTATAAGTCATTAATACTATAACAATTATTAAAAATTCATTTTAAAAAGTCATTAATACTATAATAATTATTATTATTGAGCCATTTATACAGTTGCATTTTGAATAGCTTACAATTTAATGTTTTAAAAATACTTGGTAATTTATTATACAGTCGTATACACATAGCCAAACAATTTTTATTATATTTTGCTGATCTAGGTAGGTCTTCCAGCACAAGCCTATATTGGTCACGACGACTTCGAGAGCTTTTAAATAGTTCTTCTGCTGTTCTAAATAATTCTAAGTGCTTTCGAACAAACATACATGCTTCATATATATATAATGAAGGTAACGGTAGAGAACCTTAAATATTGGTTGACATGATTCGTCCGATGGAATCTCGTATACAGCTCTTAGACATTTCTTTTGGGCAACAAATGCTCTATTGCGGTCAGTACTATTTCCCCACATAATTAGTTAGCACTGGTTATGCTTTTAAATTCTAACGGCGACTTGTTATATAAGAAGACGGATTGATATCTGGGACTATGATGAACCTCTTTCAATTTGTGTTGAATTGTGTAGGGAAGTCTTTCCTACTTGTACTGTCTCTAGCTAGTCTTTGCTCTTCGGTTTCAAATGTGTGCAAATTCCTAACGAGGTTAGTTAGCAACACAAGCATATTGGCACTGCTAGAATTTTTAGTCGTATGAACTGATCCTTGAACACTATTGGTGTCTAACTAACCACATGGAGCGACTGTTTATGTACACTTCACAACCCAGATAATGGGTAACGCTTGGTAAAACTGGGGGTAAGACTTGCAGCTGACTATCCGTAACGACTAACTTAACGTGCTCACAGACCCTCGGCTTGATTCCCTAAAATAAATTAATACGATAGTGAAGATACGCACGAAAGCATCACTGGCCCTATCATTCTTGTTAGGGCAGATCTTCTTGTGATGGTTGTACCTGTTCTTCAGCTCCGGACACACTTGGAACACCTGCGGGAATCACTAATCTTAGACTCCTCAAACGGCACTTCGAGTCGTATTAAGGTGCATACAAGATACAAGATACAAGATATTTATTTTGCTAAAACATGAGTATACACATAAATGCAAGATGTTACATAAAAGGTAGATTGAGTCACTGTCATGTTTTGCCTTAATGGCGTACAAAATATAACTGTTTAAATAAATCTAAATCATCACAATGCTATTTACTCATACATGCATTACTAAACAACTATAATTAACGGTCAAAGAAAAAGTTCTGGACTGCATTAATGTCAGAATAGGCTTGTTACATAGTCAAGTCAATTAAAATATGAATTACTACTTAAAAAAAAAAAACAAATACAATAGACCACAATAACATGTCAAAAAAATACAACACTGTCATCTCAAAAGCGAGGAAAATTGTCCTCTTTCATAAACTCTGGTATACTGTAAAAAGCTCTTTCAATTAGTAAACTTTTCAATTTACTTTTAAGAGCAGACATATGTAATGCTCTCCATGATTTGGGCAATTTATTAAAAATGGTCGGAGCCATGCAAAAGATGCTCTTACGCATAAGAGCTGTTTTAGCGCCGTGTACACAGAGTTTAAAATTATCACGTCTATTCCTAGGGACAGCATCAGACCAACGCTGAAATAAATGAGAATTGGATTTAATGAACATAACTGTTTCCAGGATATATAATGAAGGCAATGTCAATATCTTACGTTCTATAAAATAAGATTTACAGCTGTCCGTTGTTTGCAGTCTAAACATCGATCTAATGCACCTTTTCTGTGCCCGAAACGCTATTTCATTGTCCGTGCTATTCCCCCAAAAGATGACTCCATACCTAAGAATTGATTCGGCTAATCCGTAGTAAGCAGTAATTAGCGCATCTGTGTAGATTGTGGTTGATTGAACGCCCGAAATTAATAATTAATTCTAGATCACTGAAGTGAGTGCCTTATTCACTGACATACAACGTACAACCTACACAAAGTCGAGGAAGATGCATGACATTTCTATTTCTTTCTATCTAGCCATGACATATATAATTATATTCTCATATTGTATGTTTTATTTAAATAAGTGAATCGTTTTTTATTTCATTCAGTATTTTATCTTCTCTTCTACTCTTACACACGGTGTCTACATCTCTTTTGATCTACTTTCTTATCGCAGGTATGCTGGAAGAATTTCTTAAGAAATAATTATCATTCTTGTACGCATTTTTCTGTTCCCTTCTTCTTGTCTCTTTATGTGTGTACAGTCAGGAACCGGGATTGTTGAGCCATTAGCTTATCATCTTAACTTGGTTGTGTTACGAACACCGCCCGTGAAATTTGACATGTGACATTTCAATAGCGAAAAACGGGCGGCATTCGTGTAACACAACCAAGTTATTATGATAAGCTAGTGGCTCAACAATCTCGGTTCGTGACTGTACAAACGTATAACGTGTGTGTACAAACGGTTAAATTAAATGAATGAAACAAAAAGTACTTACAACTGGCCTTTCATTGCTCATCTGTCTGATGGTACTCCGAATATATTTGGACATGTCGCTCAGGCTTAAATCTCGGACAGAGCGCTCGAACCGTATAGGCCTCTCCAGACGATATGGTCTATTAGGACTCCTGAACCCATCGGTACTTTTGAACCGAACGGGACTTCGGGACACCTCTGGACTCCTACACCTCTCTGGACTCTTACACCCTTCTGGACTACTAGTCCGTTCTGGACTACTGGATCCTACCGGGCTTGGAGACTCGTCGGAGCGATTTGACCGTCCATAGGGAGAGTTTAAATAGTCGTAGCTTCTGCTGAATGTCGTTTCTCTGTCTCGGTTTTCTCTGCAAGAAAAATAATTGTTTGCTGTCCAATCTTGCTGACTGTTCCATTCCATCTTTTCCACCTATTCTCATAAAATATGGTTTGTGCCATAACAAAACTTTATGACATTCACCACTTGAATAATGATTTCCAGTTTTCAACTTAACCGCCAGATAGTTTTCTGAAGCTATCCGGGCTTTGCGAGACAGGCAGATTGAAAACAATCTTTCTTGTTCCCACTGCTGAGACAGGCGAGAAGAAGTAGGCCATAATAACTTTTCATTCTACGACAAACTTTTCTCACGTTTTTCTTCACCGATTTGAGAGCAGTGGTGATGAAATAAATTGCACGAAAAGACTGTACTTATTCAAAAACAAACTTCGTCAAAGGTCGAGATCCACAGACGTACGAAAGTGTTCGATATCGGAAAACGAGTTATGAAAATCAAATGGAGTTGGGCAGGAGACCTGGTAGGCAAGATGCAGTGAGTGATAGTTGGAGTAAGGCAGTGACCGAGTGGCGTCCAAGGACTGGAAGACAGACGGTTGTCAGGTGGCGAGATGGGCAGACGACAATGTTACCATCGCGGGTAGAACCTGGATGAGGCTGGGGATAATGATGATGATGACTACACTTCGATCCCCTTATGATACTGTACTAACTACAGCATGCTAAGCCGACGTTGTTGTAGCATATTATAATAGGGATGATGACTAAAAAATTATATTTTGTCCGTCATGTAGATTATTAAAATATATTGGACACGTATTTTTTCTTTTTCTAGGTAATCAAAAGATTACGGCGATACATTGAGTTAAAATGTAGCATGACGTCACGTCTTCGTAGATTTTATACGTAGAAGTGACGTAGCAAGCCCCCACTCCCGAACTTTAATGCGAGTTATCTAAGTCATTTTTTATTAATATGATAAAGCAAAAAATACGTGTCTAATATTTTTTTATTATCTGACTGACGGACTAAATAGAATTTCTTTTTTTTTACCTAGGCATCATCCCTATTAGTCGATTTTCTAAAAAGTAATTATCTGTGGGAGTGTCAAATAGTATACGACATTACCATTTTCACCTCTATATGTAGAAGCTTCTGGATGTAATTGTTTATAAATAGAACGTACAAGAGAAATCCGGCCCTTTTCTACGATAAGTCGAAGAAGCGTATATAGTTCCCCGAAATTGGGTGAGTACTCATAGTGTCCTTAGGACGAATCTATATTACTATAAATGTGTTTTATCTTGTGTTCATTCTACATGATTATTCTTATCTTACCTAATGATGCTAGTTTCATCTCCTTTGACCCTTCCTTTGTCTTGGGGCTACGGACCTCGTCTGAACACTGAACAGTCAATCTGCACTTACTTGACTACACCGGCGGCCGCTGACTACTACATCGGCAACTACGGACGGTCCACCCAGGGCAGTACCTAAACCAACGCTCACGCAAGAACCTTACGACTGTCAGAACCTACTCCCTCTATAAATAAACTCTATATAAGTGACTACTAGTCTCATTTGCTCTACCCATTGAAGCCGTAACGCTTCATTGTTATCACTGGGTCATCATTACTTTATAGGTCCTTACTAGAATTCTTTATTACTTACTTGAGGCTCCTGTTATCGCTCAAAGGCGAGTACAGCTTAAAATTCCTCGTCCTCCCTCTATAGCCAACTTGCAAATTGCTATTATTGGCAACAATGCCATCCTGCCTCCTAGTGTAAGTCTGTTGGTGTTTAGAAGCTTTGGCCAACTCATAAGTATCCGAGGACTTCTGCTGTCGGAGGGAGCGCATGCTTTTTGATGAACGTGACATTTCTTGAACTGCAAAATAATGGTGTTACTGTAAGTGGGAGCATGCAAACCACGATATGCATAATATATTATAGTAGCTTTTGATGCTGTTGGAAATTATCCCATGGGAATGCGCTACCGGGATACGATACGGGACGATGGATCCGAACGCATACAACCCTAATCTTTTCAAAGTGAGAGAGAACAGGCTTCTTCTGGGTAAGCTCACTCCATCGTCGACTCTGTCTCTGTCACCTCTGACCTAGACTAGAGTCAAGAGCAAACCCATCATAAATAAAAAAAAAAGTATCCGATGTCCAAATCCAGGTCATGGTCTACCCATGTGCCAAATTTCATCCAAATCCGTTCAGCCGTTTTAGCGTGAAAGTGTAATAATAAACAAACAAGCTCACTTTCGCATTTATAATATTATAGTTAGGAGGATGAAAAACTGGTCTATTAGACTCACAAAATGTATTACTCAAATAAAAAAATAAAAATAACTGAATACACTACTAAAGTTTCCATAATAATAATATAATTTAATCATGATTCAAAAGACACGTGGCGCCATCTGTTATCATAAGAACGTAATTGTTGTTTTACTCGGGAACAGTACTTCTTTTCGGGATGAACGGTACCCTATGTCCGTTTCTGTACACGTGACAACGTATATGCGAAATTTCAGGATGATCCGTTGAGTGGTTTAGGCGTGAAAAGGTAACAAACAAATTTACTTTCGCATTTATAATATTAGTTTGGATTATCATCTATAAATATTAATAAAAATCAGTCGCTATTTGTGTGTGCTTAGTATAATTAGCTCAGACAAAGGCCTCCTCTCTTCAAGTGGGCGTGGGCTGTAATCTACCACGCCCTGTGCGGGTTGTTACATGTCAAGACGTGTCTTCGAACTTTTGGTTCTAGGACATGCCGGTTTCCTCACGATGTTTTTGTTCACCGTTTTATACAAAGTAAAGCGCCTGCCTGAGTTCGAACACTTCGAACCCACCACCTACAACTTGTGAGGCCGTTACCACTGGGCCACAACAGCTGTGTGTGCTTAGTTCTTCTCTCGAATGTCGGAGACTAAATTGACTTGACTGAAATTGTCAAGCTGTCAAGCTGTATTAGGATTACATTATCATAAAGGTCATTTTAATATTTTCACTTGTCAATTTAGTGTAACTGTCCGACTTAAGACACTTGGAGCATTTTTTCTTATGTCGAACTGTGTAACATAAGACATTCGAGAGGTTAATGATGCAATTGATTTTGATGCGGTTGTCACCTTCACTTTTTAGAGAATTTAAATAAATAAATAAATAATAAATGTTTATTGATCATTTACAAGTATTGCAGTAGGTACATGGGTATTATAAATGGTAAATTTAAACATTTGCTACAATTATAGTGGTTGCAGTTCTGATCTCCTGACTAGGTTACTGTATAACCTGTATGAAGGTGTGACAGTTCCGTTACCCCGTGGATTACAAGCATAGGTATTTTTTTATATTTTATATTTACGAACATTTTTTTTTTTTTTTTAGTCTAGGTCAGAGGTGACAGAGACAAAGTCGACGATGGAGTGAGCTTACCCAGAAGAAGCCTGTTCACTCTCACTTTGAAGAGATTAGGGTTGTATACGTTCGGAAACACAGACGCAGATAGTGAGTTCCACTCTTTTGCTGTGCGCATTATAAAAGACATTTGGAAGCGCTTAGTGCGAATTGGTGGAATAGCAACCAGGTAGGGATGGTGACTGGCAGTGCGTCTAGATGTCCGGTGGTAGAAGGGGGCCGGGACATTTACGTACGTATTAAATTTATATCATAAGGTTTATTTTTAGGATATTTAATTTTGACAATCTGCCTAGCCCTTTCCCAACTGTGTTGGGGTCGGCTTCCAGTCTAACCGGTGCAAGAATACCATTATTTTACATGAAGCGACTGCCTATCTGACCTCCACAACCAAGTCACTGGTACTTTAGTAAGACTGGTTGTCAGACTTTCGAGCTTCTAACGACCCGCAACGACTGTCAAAGATCTATGAACTGTCAGTTGGGACCAACGGCTTCATTTAACGCGCTTTTCGAGGCACGGGGGTCTCGGTATGTAAAGATCCACGGTCCAACCGTGGCAAGCGTAGTTTAATCTTATAGATCGACCCTAGTAGCTGTTATTACTTAGCCGCAAGCCCCTGATATTTAACTTGAATAAAACAGAGAAATCTCGGTGCTTTGACGTGTGCCACCTCAATGGATCGCGCCCGTGTGAAGCTGGGTCGACTTTAAAAAACTGAGGGCATCTTACCTCTCCTTCTGATAAAAAAATTAAATAAAAGCCTGTATGCTTGTGAGTTTTGATGTTTGTTACTCAATCACGCTTTAACGGCTTAACAGATTTAGGTGAAATTGTGCACATAGGTAGACTATGATCCGGATTAACATATACAGGGTTATTGGTAAAACAGCAATAACCTCTTAAGGGGTCATTGTACTCATCATCATTATGAACAACTTTTACTATGGGACCTAACCTGAAATCGCGAAAAAAAATCAGCTGTTCAGTACATTTTGACGAATTATGCTAACATAAATGTACTGAACAGCTGATTTTTTTTCGCGATTTCAGGTTTGGTCTCATAGTAAAAGTTGTCCATAATGATGAGTACAATGATCTCTTAAGAGGTTGTTGGTGTTTTACCAATAACCCTGTATAATACTTTTTATCCGGATACATGTTTGACAGGCCAGTTGGCGTGGTTGGTTAAGATACCACCTATCACGCCGCAGGTCGTGGGTTCGATTCCCATCCAGGACAAAACATTTGTGTGCATGGACATGTCTGTTTGTCCTGAGTCTGGGTGTAATTATCTATATAAGTATGTATTTACAAAAAAAAAGTAGTGTATGTAGTATATCAGTTATCTGGTTTCCATAGTACAAGCTCTGCTTAGTTTGGGATCAGATGACCATGTGTGAAAATGTCCCAGGATATTATTATATTATTATGTCCTTTATTCATTTTAAAAACTTATTAAATACATTTTTAAATATTTTTTATAAAAAACATAAAAAAAAAACATTTAAAAATATAAAAAATAGTGATCCGCCAGTAGCGGGAGCAAAGTCCAAGCTACCGGTGGTTAGGGCTGCAGAGACAGGAACCTCCTCACAATGCGAGCCGTATCAAGAAGTACTGCCTTCTGAATCTGGCCCTTGATCCAACCGCCTAACGAGAGCCTCGAAAGATGTTGATCGAGACTTTCGGCCATCAGGCCATTGGCCGTTACGACAATCGGCACAATGACAGCCGAGCTCACATTCCATATGTCAACAACCTCGTGTGCTAAGTCGAGATATTTTATTTGTTTCTCTTTCTCAGCTTTCACGAGGTTCTCGTCATGTGGAATGGTAACATCGACTATCATTGCGCGGCGCGCTAATCTATCTATCACTACTATGTCAGGCTTATTGGCGACAATAGTCCTGTCAGTAATGATAGACCGATCCCAGTACAACGTCACATGGTCATTTTCGAGAACTGGGTCGGGCACATACTTGTAATATGGTACCTCAGATTCCACAAGTTTATATTTCAAAGCAAGTTGCTGGTGAATAATCCTGGCGACTTGGTTATGCCTGTGCAAGTACTCGCCGTTAGCCAGATGAGAACAACCAGAGATAATATGTCTGATGGACTCACCCGGACGGTGACATGCCCGACACACGTCCACCGTCCCGTCCCTCATAATATGTTTCCGGTAGTTATTCGTTAAGATAACTTCGTCCATAATTGCACAGACGAAACCTTCAGTTTCCCCGAAAAGGTCACCAAAACGTAGCCAGGATACGGACGCTAAGAAATTTACACCGGGCTCATGAAGAGCCCGATAGAAGCGCCCGTGAAGTTCCTTGCTTTGCCATATCCCCTTGCGGTCATCGGTAGTAAGTACTACAGGTTTGCGCCAGTTCTCTTTAGCCATGGAGAGCGGGGTGAGCCCCTTGTCTACTGCGACCACATCACGGTGCATACCCACTTCGGCTTTTAAAAAATATTCCCTGAGGCTGCACATTTCGCGGTTGTGTAGGGTCTTCGCATTTAAAAAGCCTCGACCCCCGCACTTCCGCGGAATGTACAGTCTCATTACCGATGATCGTGGGTGATGCATCCGGTTTGCGGATATTATTATTATTATTATTATGTAGAAAGCGAGTGTTACCACGGGCCAGAGCTAGTTACAATCATAGAAATGAATTACTACCCCCTTACTAATAAATAACGCACGGCCAGTTACCATCTTTACCTAATTATTATTCCACCAATTCGCACTAAGCGTTTCCATATGTCTTTTATAATGCGCACAGCAAAAGAGTGGAACTCACTACATGCATAATTATGTGTTTCCGAGCGCATACAACCCTAATAAAGAAAGAGTGAACAGGCTTCTTCTGGGTAAGCTCACTTTATCATCGACTCTGTCTCTGTCGCCTCCGACCAACACTAGAGTCAAGAGCAAACCCATCTTAAAAAAAAAAAAAAAAATCAGAGTAGTTTTACCAGACCGACCGACTCGAAAAATATATGCTAAGTATTTCTTCAGTTTTTAGGTAGCACTTGTAACTTAACTCCGTTTATTAATAAGAGGGCTGATTATCTAATCTAAATAAAAAAAAGGCTAAATATCTAATCATATTTGCTTAGATATTTAGCCTTTTACATGCTTTACATAATTTAAGCAAGGTCGCCAATCAAAGCACCGTTCTTACCGCATACCATGCATATGTCTCCTCCACACTGCGATACGGTGTAATATTCTGGGGTAATTCTACGGATAGAGAATTGGCCTTTAAAGCCCAAAAAAAGTGTCTTCGTGCAGTATGCATGATCCAAAAAACAGATAGTTGCAAACCATTTTTTATTAATTTAAAATTATTAACACTCCCGTCCCTATACATTTATGAAGTTGTCATGTTCATTAAAAATAACCTGAACCAATTTGAAACCCTATCCACTAAACGTCATCAAGGTGTAATTAAGTCAAAAACCCACCAAACCGCCCTGTTCTCAAAAAGTTTTCTAGAAATGGCTCCAAAAATATTCAACAAACTACCTAAAGCTATAAAAGCCTCGAAAGATTTAAATACCTTCAAAAAATCACTCCATAAGTTCCTAATAGATAAAGCATACTACAACATAAATGAATATTTAGAAGAAAAATAAAAACCGTTGACTCTTTCTCAGATGTATTTGTTAGTTATATATTTTAGTTAATTTAATAAGTTTAACTAGCTATTAATTGTTACCTTAATTTGTATGGTTCTGTTTATGTTTATTTTATTGCTAAATATTTAACGCAACTACTTAGCAGTATATTTTATAATTTTATAGTCTATTACTGTGTAAACAAATTTGTACGCCTTGCAAGGCAGCGCATAGTGATACAATATTTTATTTTTATTTTATAACATCATGTACAGACGCCAGCACATCAAGCTACTACAATCTGTCAGATTTCTTTAATAGATTTTCGACTTTATTGCTAAGGCATTAGGCTCAAGGTTGATTGGGAAAATCTGACAGTTTCGGGTAGGTTGACCTGCTGGCGCCTGTACCACAACATCACAAATAAATAAATTTGAATTTGAATTTAATCTGTGGTTAGTTGTACTCACAATTTTTAGCCTGTGTGTACCGAATGATCTTCTCAATGAGGTCAGTAGACGCGGTCCAGAACGGAGCCATGCTTGGGTACTTTCGTAGAGAGTGAGCGAATGCCTCCATCTCCCGGTTCGATTTGCAGTAGCGGTGCGAAGAACCTGCAACGTTGGGATTTATACAGGATCAAATTAAATTAGCTAGCGAAACTCCGCAGACGTGATGGGAATCGATAATTAAACACGACGAAATAAAAAAGAAATTAATTTGATGATGTTTTTTTTGGGATCATCAACTGGCGGTGTCGTAGTCACTTAAAATATCAGATTAAAAATCAGTTTTTTTTTTTTAATAAACTTCACAGACGTGATTGGTAAGCGGTCCTTGACACCAAAAAAAAAATCATCAAATCCAGAGTTTCGCTAGCTAATTTAATTTGACCCTGTATAGGCTGCCTTTACACCAGAGATGTGATAAGCTGTATAGCGACATATGCCTATTGAATAATATTATTATTATTATTATTATAGTGCGACTCTGTCTGTCTGTCTGTCACAGCTAAATATCTCAAGAACTACTAATGCTAGCTACTATGCTCGGATTAGTTTTAGATGACGTTTGCCTACTATTTCGCAAATAAGAAAGATTATTTTTTTTTACTATGGCATGTGAGTATCATATGAAAGAGCGCTGTTTGCACATTCTCAAACATTTTTTCTACTTTTTTAGGCCGCATAGTTTTCACTTTTGATGAAAAATATAAATAAAAATACCGTTCCTCCCCCCTCCCTTATCTCCGAAGTTTTCATAGAGAAAGTTTATTTAAATATTACAGGAAAAATAAAACGATGTCTATAAAATGCACACTTATTTTATGTATGACTAGCAGCGCTCCACGGTTTCACCCACGTAAGTCCGTAAGAATATCCGGATAAAAAGTACCCTATGTGTTAATCCAGGTTATAAACTATCTGTGTGCCAAATTTCATGAATATCCGTTCAGTAGTTTTTGCATGAAAGAGTAACAAACATCCATCCATCCTCACAATCTTTCGCATTTATAATATTAGTAGGATAGGAAGTAGGATGGTACGGAACCCTCGGTGCGCGAGTCTGACTCGTTCTTAACCGGTTTTTTTTTTTTTACACACTCGCCAAGCGCATAGATCTACGTTGCGTTACCCGCTAAGCTATAGGACTTAACTCTGGTGGATATAGACACAGTTTCGTAGACCCATCTCGCACATCTCAGGTGCAAAGGCAGCCTTGGATTATAGTTTAAGTACTTTAAAAAAAAAACTATTCTATCAAACACGTATTCTATTATTATCAACGAGTATTATTTATATAAGTAATGAGACGCTTAAACTAAAGTTGGTAATGTAGAAATTGTCGTTAAGTAGCAGTTGTAGTCGATTGTTGAAGAGCCTAATAAAATAAAAAAATAAATAACACGTTTTACAACTTTCTTTTATAGCGTAAGTTTCAAAGCGAAGCAAACGAAAAACGAAGACGGATTTCTTGGATTTTTCTTCAAATTGTCGAAAATCACAATTCCAATGGAGAACACCACGGAGGCCGTTTTAAGCCTATTAGAGGCGGCACTTTAGGATACAAAGGAGAACGAGCGAATTCAGCACCACCCTCTGACTCTGAGAATGCCGCTAGCTATGACACTGGCAGGAAATAGGGGGCCCCATCAATCGCGGGGCCCTGGGCACTTACCCAGAGTGGCCAATGCAAAAGACCGCCCTGACCCATGCACTTTAACTATAGAACGAAAGCATATGACAGGCCAAATGGCGTGGTTGGTTAAGATACCACCTATCATATCATGTCACTGGTCATGGGTTCGATTCCCACCCAGGACAAACATTTGTGTGCATGAACATGTCTGTTTGTCCTGAGTCTAGGTGTAATTATCTATATAATTATGTATTTACAACAAAAAAAAGTAGTGTATGTAGTATATCAGTTATCTGGTTTCCATAGTACAAGCTCTGCTTAGTTTGGGATCAGATGACCGTGTGTGAATAATGTCCCAGGTTATTATTATTATTATAGCGTTACCTTTTTCAACCCACGTCTGACTCCCTCCACAATGCCGGACTCTTGACGCCGAGACTCTCACTTTTCCACCACTGTGACCATTGTCTTGTCCACTGGCGTGACAGTTCCACTGTCCGCTGCCGTGTCCACCGATTACAAAGTTCCCTTGATCTGCAGGGTTAACATAACTACAGATTTACAAGAAAAATATGCGCTTCGGCAATCTTCGTCTATTTTCGGAAATACGAACGTGTGATGATGACATATAACTATAGAAGTACCTACTTGTATATTTTTAGGTTCCGTACCAAAATGGTAAAAAGGAACCCTTATGGTGCGACTCAGTCTGTCTGTCTGTCACAGCTGGATATCTCAAGAACCACTAATGCTATCAACTTGAAATTTGGAATAGTTTTAGATGACGTTTGCCCAACTATTTTGCAAATAAGAAAGAAATAAATATATATAGGGGGTCTTAAAAATCCAAAGTGGGGCTACTAGGGCATGTGGGTATCATATGAAAGAGCGCTATTTGCACATTCTCAAACAGTTTTCGACTTTTGATGAAACATCAAAAAAAAAATACCGTTCCTCCCCCTATCTCCAAAGTCTGAAATTATTCTGTGTGATATAAGTTTATGTAAAGATTACAGGAAAAATAAAACGATGTCTCTAAATACCAGTTTTTTTTTTAATATATGATGGCACGGAACCCTCCGTGCGTGAGTCCGACTCGCTCTCTTCCGGTTTTATTTATTACCATATATCCAAAAAAAAAAACTTTGGTACTAGATCTGCTGTCGACCACATCGATCGTTACTGCGCTTCCGCTTGTCCAGATAATTTAAATTGTGTAGTGAAATAAAATAACCCTCTGGGTCATCATCTGCCTATAGCCTTTTCGCAACTATGTCGGTGTCTCTGGCTTTCAGTCAGGTTGCAGCTGAACACCAGTATTTACATGGACCGACTGCCTATGTGATCTCCACAACCCAGTCACTGGGTAACACGATACCCCTTGGTAAGACTGGTTGTCAGACTTTCGGGCTTCTGACGACCCGTAACGACTGTCAAAAATCTACGAATGACAGCCAGGACCAACGGCTTAACGTGCTTTCCGAGGGAAGAGGATAGGCACCCATCCACGAATCCACCGCGGTGTGCGTAGCTTATTCTTCGATCGATCCGTGCAGCTGTTATGACTTAGCCACGAACACCTTATAAAAGATAGGAGTCATTAAAATGACTCACTGCGACAAGGCTCCCTCCTCTGAGGTGGAAACTCCGACACTGTCACCGGTGGTGAAGTTGGAGTCACCATGCAATGTGCCAACTGTGAAAAGAAAAATAATACCAGTAGTAATATTAGTAGTTCTGCGAACAATAGACCTCGCGAGCACACGCACTTTTTTGCAACTGTTAATACCTAGGTACCACTAAAGTTGTTTAAGAGGGAAGCTCCAGGTAGCCCGCGAAATTCAAATTTTCTTACGTTTTTTGCAATTTGCAAGTCAGTATTAGGTTGTGTGTTGATTAAAGTATGATTCGCGACCTTTACAGAATTATAAACATTAGAATCAATAATATATTTGTTCTTCAGAAACGAGCTGTTCGAGCAATTTACCAGCTCGGTGCCAGAGTTTCTCTGAGAGATTTTTTTTTTAAACATATTGGTATTCTCACGGTGTCATCACAATTTATCTTCGCCAATATCTTATATATTAGACAAAATATACATTTATACACTAAAAACAGTGATATTCACAATGTTAACACCAGAAATAAGGACAAATTACGTGCTCGATTTCACCGGCTTCATTAGGTTCATAACTCATTTGTTGGGCTTGGTATATCCTTTTATAACAAGCTACCCCCTTCTCTGCTAGATTTGCCCTACAATTCGTTTAAAGCTAAAGTAAAATCTAACCTTAGTTCAAAGGCATACTATTCTATCAACGATTACTTAAACGATAATAATAGTTGGTCTCTGTGTTTAACTTAAGACAATGTTTAAGTTCTTTCTCCAGAATTATCTTACCTACTGACAGGTTATATGAGTTCATATAATTATTTATTTTCTTTGAGTGTAAAGGTCAATTTGAAAACTTTTTCAGTTAGTTTAATCCTAAATGTCAAGATTTCATGAAATAGTCATTAATTAGGTTTATATAAACTTTATAAACACAGATTTGTTACGGTCGGGAATCTTATTCAGATCATCATACAACCTGATACTGACCTGCAACTTGCAAGATACAGGCTGAGCCTAGTTTGGGGCCCACGGCTATTTATACTTTGCTTGTTTATTATTTTCATTGTATTCTCTGTGTCGGTATGTTACCTAACTAGTGTGTGTGTAAATAAATTATTCTTATTTTTATTCTTAAAAAACATAAGAAAATTTGAATTTCGCGGGCTAACTGGAGCTTTCGCCTTAAAACGGGATATTCGTTTTTTTTTTTATCAAATCTTTACCAATCTTTTACGAGACCATCTTAAAGTTACTAACTTTCAATTAAAAAAGAACCATCGAAATCGGATTTCATAAGGCGAAGATACCCAATAGCCTTTTTGCCCCTTTTTGGAGGAAGTATCCCATCAATCAAATATCCCCGACGGAAAAAAATGTTTACTTAAGTCGTAAAACCTGTGTATTGTAGAAGCTCGGAATTCGTCCAAATCGGTTGCAAAATACGACCAGCGGGCCGATTCTACTAATTTGCAACGTTACACGTTCAATTGTGTTTCAACAACAGTTCAGTTTCGATCGCCGTTCGATAGTTACCAAAAAAGTCATTCTACTCTTCTATAAGCAAAATGGAAACTAAACTTAAACCAAATCGTAACGGGAACGTAACAGCGGGTAACCTGTGTGACCAACATTCCAAATAGTATGTTTTAATAATACCACAGAAAAAGAAATTTGAATCTAATAATATTACTAAATACGAATAAGTGCTACTAAAAGTATTTTTAATACAAAAACATATTAGACCATACTTATACTTTTAGCCTGTATATTTTTTTGTAACATTTCAACTTTATAAATAATAAAAACTCAGAAGAACGTTTCGTGTTCAGCCCAAGCTTGCGAAATCTAATGATTTCAAAAAGATAATGATGTGACTAAACGTCACGCTCATGTTCGATTTTGTTACAGAATAGCTTTTGAGATTGTTTCGATCGATCGGTGACTGAACTGAAACGTAACCGCAGTTGGATCGTTGTTACATTAGTGGAAAGCGAAAACGCTGAAAAGCCGTGGTTCAGCTGCCATTCAATTGCGATTTTTTAACAATTTTGTTAGTAGAATCGGCCCCCTGTAGAGGAGTATCAGCAAACTGACAGAGTAAAACAAATTTTGCCAGACTGAAGCAGACGCTTCGCTCGCTCGGTCAAATAGAATGAAAATTGAGTCCAAGACCGATATTATTAATAACTAGCTTCTGCTCGCGACTTCGCCACTTCCACACACACACACGTCCTTATGCGCTCGAAATAGCTTACCTTTCTGCCCGTGCCTCAGCTTTTCAGATTAAAAAATTCGACGCAGACATCACGCTTGATAAACGCTTCGTCAAATTTTATACTTAAAAGTCAAACTTATTCAGTGAAATTAAAAAAAAGTGCTCGAGCTTCCGCTAGGATATTTACGTTTGGTGGAAACTGACCCTTACCCCGGCCGCACACCTGAACAGAAAGCAGCAAGCGTACAGCAAACACTATACTGTTTCGCTTCTCAACATTAGGCACTTGGAATGATTTGCGGCTCCTTAGCATTTGCTGTATACTTGCTGCTTGCTGCTCAGGTGTGCGGCCTGGCTTATCGTCATATCCCAATAAAGTAAAATACCTTGTAACTACTAGCGTATCTGCCATCACAGATCTGAGAACTTGTGTGTTGTCTCGATATATCAGTACCAGTACTCGTCTCCGCTGAATATCTCTGATATGCAAGCGTTGCAGCATTTGCAGGCCACGTGCGTGATCTATGATCATTTGCAGGCATGTCAGGCCTCATGTTAGCTGCGTTTATCTCTGAAAAATAAAATGAACGTATCCTTACAGTTATTTATTGACTTAACCTCTCGAATGTCGGAGACTAAATTGACTTGACTGAAATTGTCAAGCTCGTCAAGCTGTATTAGGATTACATTATCATAAAGGTCATTTTAATATTTTCACTTGTCAATTTAGTGTAACTGTCCGACTGTATACGATATGTCGAACTGTGTAACATAAGACATTCGAGAGGTTATGTTATATGCCCGATGGGTCTTTTTCTTTCCATCGGCAAAAATGATGACCAAACTTCCCATGTGCGTTATAAATTATTTAAAAAAATCATTATAGGTCATGTCAACGTGTGCTCGAATGTCAACCGAACACCATAGGTTCACAACTACTGTAAGCCCGCGGTCGCCATCGGATGATGGGTTTTTACGTTTATATAATTATATGATATACGTTTATATACATATTATATCAAGAAAGGAAATGTTTCAAAATGGGCCACGTCTGTGTACACTAACTCAAAAAAAAATACAAAAATCCGTAGAATTCGGAAAAAAATAGATAATTCATTTGGTGGGGAATTGATATTTAAGATCAATGTTTCTAAGCTAAATTATAAAAATGAAGTTGTGATATTTCCCAATTTAATTTATAATATTATTGTGAATACTGTAACTACAGGGTGTCCCAAAAAAGTGTGATCGAATTTAAGGTTGTGGTACGGACGATCAAACTGAAAACTTTCTACATAGGACCCACATCGTATGCCTGCCAGGGTCGCGGGTTGTTTGAAAGAGTTACCGGACCACCCAGAGTGGGAGAAGCTTTGATAATTTCCCTCCACAAAACAAAAAAAAAGAGAAAAAAAGTGGGACCAACATCGTAATCACAAAAAAATAATAATCCATTTGCGTCGAGTAGGTATCGTAAGTTCGATTTGTTTATTTATTTTATTTTATTTAACCATTTATGTACACACAAATAAACAGACAAGAAGAAAGGGACAGAAAAATATGTACAAAGGTGATGCTTATTTCTAAAGAACTCTCTTCTAGCATACCTGCGATAGGACAGAGGATAAAAAGAGATGTAGGCACCGTGTGTTAGAGTAGAAGAGAAAATAAAATATACAAAATCTAAAAAAAAAAACAATTCATTTAGCAAATAAAACATATAATAAATAGTTTATGTTCCCATAGTTTTCTATGGGACCGTTGATAATTTTTTCGTAATTACGATGTTGGTCTCCGATGGTGAAAGTTGTTCAGATTTGACCACACCTTTCTGGGACACCCTTTAGTTACAGTAGGCACAATAATATTATAAAAATTCGAAAATATCACAACTTCATTTTTATAATTGAGGTGAGAACCATTGTTCTCACGTAAGTGATTTTGTTTCGCAAAACCGAGAGTCAAGTGTTATTTGTGATTAAATATTGAGCTAATTCAGTCTTGAATCCAGTGATTTACTTTTTTTGTATAATAATTATACAAAAAAAAAAAAACACTGGACTACATGCACAAATTATTGTGCTCCTTCAAAAGTTTTACCACGGTAAATCCCATCGAGCACTCTTCGGCTTGTAAATACATACCTAAACTATTAAATGAGTCACGTATCCTGGTTCTAGAAGACCTCCTCCTATCCGAGTTATGTCTGGACCTGTTGCAGACCATGAGGGCCACTCCGGCAGGGTCCAAGTCCTGTACTATCGCCACTAAACCCTCGCCGTCACCTTCCATGCTTTAGTTCATTTGGAGAGGTATATGCTGGAATTAAGGATTTATTTATTTCACTGCTTCTTTGGTTTGATCAAATACTAAATTCTGCGGTCCCTTGGACGGGTGAAAAAATCAAGTTTTTAAGTCAACGCAATGAAAAGATTACGGTCATTTATGTCACATATTTTCAAAACCGATAGGGTACTTCTTGTTGATCCAGCATCACAAAAGGACATTGGACGAAAATATATGGGGCTTGGTCCAAATATCCACCGCTAACGAGACCTACGTCACTTAATTGGTTTGATTAATATTACATAAGGAGTAACTTTAACTACGACACCCATAAAAATAATCTGTCAGTATAGCTAAACTTTTTTGTTTGTTTTTTTTCAATAGGTAAGTAATTTAATCTAAGCTTGGTTGATTTTAACAAATGATTAATTTATAACGCTGATTGTTGAGCTCAGCAGCACCAAGGTTGGATGTCATATTGACGGAGTGTGCACCAATAATCTTAGTTATGCAGACGACATGGTGTTGCTGAGTCCATCAATCAGTGCCATGAGGAGGCTAGTGTCGATTTGTGAATCATACGCGGTGACTCAGGGGCTCAAATACAATGTTGAGAAGAGTCAACTAATGCTCTTTAAAGCACGTGGTTTTACTTACCCAGCATTTCCGGATGTGTCACTTAATGACACTCCATTGCGTAGGGTCTATAAATTTAAATATTTGGGTCACTGGGTCACCGATGATTTGAGTGTTAATGTAGACATTGAGAGGGAACGCAGGTCTCTGGCTGTCCGTTGTAACATGGTGGCACGCAGGTTTGCACGGTGTACGAATTCAGTTAAAATCACGCTTTTTAAAGCTTTTTGTCAGTCTTTCTACACCTGCAGCCTATGGGTCAGTTATTCGCAGCGGGCATACAGCGACCTGCGTGTCCAATATAACAATGCACTCAGGGTACTGTTGGCGCTGCCGTGGCGATGCAGTGCGTCAGGGATGTTTGCTGAGGCGCGGGTTGATGGCTTTGCCGCTATCATCAGGAAAAGATGCGCCTCCCTACTCACTTGCGTTCGTGGCAGCACCAACACAATACTGGGTGTTTTTACAGACCGGTGGGAGTCCCCCATGCTGCAAAGATGGGGGCGGCTTCATGTCTCTATGTAATCGTGTTGTCAATACTAACATTAGTTTTTTTATTATATTGTTACTAACAAAATTATGGACTTGGTCTGAAATAAACGTTATTATTATAACTCAAAATAATTGAATAAACAATAATTTTCATTTAGCTGTAACTTTTTAAAGGCAGATTTTTTTCATCGTTCTCCTACAAAATTTTCTCGATCATAGATCCGACATCCGTAGAAAATATAAAGTTGTTGCTACGAATTTTGCTGCAGTGAAGAACCACTGGCTGATATACATTGTTCAAGTATATGTGCATATTCAGAGAAGGTATTTGAAAAGCAGTCTATTTGGTTGGGGTGTGCCTTTAATAACAACTATTTTTCAAGTTTTTGTCATACATGTTTCTACACTTATGTACGTATAATAATAGTATTAGCAAACCTCTAAAATTAAGTATTTTAATTTTACCTTTGTTACTCAACAGTTTACTTTACATTGTAATTGTATATTCACTTTTTCGTGGCTCCAACGCGAGCGCTCCTACTGCTGTTACCAAATGGCGTCGCTTGTACATGGCCACGTTGATATTCCTATTAGGCTACGTCGGATTCTTGTCTTATTTTATTGTTCAAACGTGGATCAACGAAGAAATGATATATAGTATTTTCGAATTATTAAATCCAATAATATTGTCAGTTTTTTTGGTTGTTACGAAAACTAATCGAGAAATGTGGTATGAGTTTTATGTAAATAAATTAAATCAAAGGTTATCAGCAAGGCAAAGGGATCACGATATCATTATGCATGCAGAAGTTACTCTAGAGTCTGCTGACAGTCGGCCGGCGACAGCGGCGTTTTAGACACAGCGGGGTAATTGATTAACACACTTAAAGTAGCAATGGCTTTCATTTTGACAGTTCAACAACATTCATTGCGTTATTTACGTTGAACATTACGATGCAATGGATTAGCAATATCCTTCAAAATCAATCAGATTGTGATTGATGGTGTGTTACGCAATTAGGATGCAGGTTTAAATAACCACTTACGCGCACGAATCCACCTAACCAGCGCTTGCCGCTCAAGCGATCGGATTTCCGCCCGACCAAAAAGACAATCGGCAAAAGTGCTCAAAATGTCCATCACTGACAACGAGAACTATGTAATTGAATATTCTAGTAAGTAAAGAGTAACACACAATGACACACAAATTCATCCCAACTACGGAACCATTGTTCCGTAGTTGGGATGAATTTACAAGAACAAACATAACATTGTAGTTGAAAAACATATACTCCCATACAGTCCAACTGCAAATCGACCTCACGGTCGACTTCTGATACCTCCTAACTAGTATTTTTGCGCAAAACTTTTTTATAATGCCAACTCCTAATTACGATTAAAATAAAAAACAACACAATACTAACTGCATTTAATTATGATTTCATAAAAGACATAAAAACTAACCGACTACTTTTTGGTTTACCAAAATTCTCCACGAAAAATTAATAAATTAGTTTTGTGTTCCTCCTGTAAAATTTGTTTGTAGAAGATCTCAGCAGTTCACGGGCGAAATGTAAGTTTGTACACACAATATTGAGAGATTTACCATGTTTTTTTTTAAGATCTTAGACTTCTTATAGGTTTTCCTGTAATCTATAGGCATAGAACTATTTTCCGTATTTTTTTCAAAATCGTAAGCTCAGTAGTTTCGGAGATAAGTGGGGAATGTTCAATTTTCGTCTTATTTTCTTAAATAACTTTAAATCAATTTATTTTAAAATTATAAAAAATATATATTTGAGACCATCACAGTAAGCCCATTCATCTGATGAGTCTCACGGTACAGTTTACAAAACTTTTATTAAATTTTCTTATTTGCCCCCCAAAATTGCCCCCATATTCAAAATTCATTAATTTACGTTACATGTCTGTCTTTGGGTCACAGAAACACATACGAGTACATACGTGTACCAAATTTCAACTTAATCGGTCCATTAGATTCGGAGCAAATTGCCTGTGACAGACGGACAGACAGGCAGACACGCGAGTGAACCTATAAGGGTTCTGTCTTTTTTTTACTTTTGAGGTACGCAACCCTAAACAATGGATAATTATATGCATGAAGAGTTAGGTAGTAAGAGCTGTAATTATATTGTCTTTCTCTAAATATAGGTATGTTATTTAATAGCATAATGTACTGTAATATTATATAATGTATCAGAAACGTTGTTTTTCTAATAATATAAATATGTTAAAAAACTACGCAAAAATGTTAATTAATTACACAACTTTCGTTTTAGGATCAATCAATCTGCCTAGCCTTTTCCCAACATGTTGGGGTCGGCTTCCAGTCTAACCGGATGCAGCTGAATACCAGTATTTTACACGGAGCGACTGCCTATCTGACCTCCACAACCCAGTTATTGGGTAATACGATACCCCTTGGTAAGACTGGTTGTCAAGACTTTCGGGCTTCTGACGACCCGTAACGACTGCCAAAGATCCACGAATGACAGCCGGGACCAATGGCTTAACATGCTTTCCGAGGCACGGAGGAGTCTCGGTATGTACAGATGGTCACCCATCTACGGACCAACCCCGGCAAGCGTAGCTTAACCTGATGGATCGACCCTTGCGGCTGTTATTATTTAGCCACGAGCTCCTTTTAGGATATGTATAACTAATTTAGGGATAACAGATTTTGTCATTTAATTTTAACTAAACATTAATTTAGTTACTTACTTCTTTGTACACCGTCAACGACAAAACATAGATCTGTATAAATATTTTATTTACATACAACACCTATTATAACCACCAGTGTTTTACAAATAAAAACTTTGACTTTGATAACCCCAAACGCAACTTGGCTATCTTGATTAGTTGAAGAGTTCCTGTGGCCACCCCCCTGCTCCATCTTCAGTGCCTGGACTACACCTTGGTCTAATGTACTTGTCAAGACAAGTCCAAATAGTCGAAATACGACGGGGCTATTTCGTTAAGTTGAAGATTTCCTGTAGCCACGTTCTGCCTGTATCATCACTTCATCAGACCAGCTCCATAGCTGCATTCATGCGTTGTCACCGAAGTTCCATAGGCATGCCAAGTTTGCATGAAAAATGGATTACTTTCACTTATTTGTAACCGGAAACATATACAAACGAAGCAAGACATAAAAAAAAACTAAAATGTGAAACCTATATCGCCAATACGAACAGACTATAACGCCTTCAAAGTGGCAACACAGAAAAGGTATAATGTATTTCTTTTTAATTTACACGGCACCATTTTATATTTGGGAACACTGCTTTTTACTTAACTTTCCCACCAAAAAAAAAATGAAAGCTACATACTCCCTTACCTTTGAATGGTCACTGCGATGTCAAGATTGGTAGAGTTACCCTGAAATATATACTGCCACTAGTAATATTGGCTTTTCAAAATGACCAATATCAATCTCGCTGATGTAACAGCTATCGAGCCACACCTACAATGGAAGCCTATCAACTTGGACGCTAGTGATTTAATAAATCTACAATACTTAAACAACATATTGGAACTTAGTAGTGAAGTGAAAGACGACAGTGAAAAATTCATTAATCTGAAAACTGTTAGCGTCAGCACTCTGTCATTTGTGTATTCATAGCTCGTAAGTATTGAAGAACTATACAAGATTGTTTCTGCCGAAATAATCAGAGTGACAATAACCATCCCTCTGATAATTTCGAACCTATGAGATTATAACATGTTACTTGGTACGAGCCTTGAGCGGCCCACGCTGATACAGCATTCGCCGTAGAGTCGCGGGTTGTTCTGACTAACGCCCGGCGACACGCATCCGTAGCGAGATAAGAACCTAGAACACTGTATTCGATTTAGGTTTTAAGCTTTTTAGTCCGCATTAAAACATCTTCGTGACTAGACTCAATTTGTTTCTTTTAAAATACCTTCGGCAGTGCCTCCGGTAGTTAACCATATACAATCTCAGCTTTAACATCTACCTACAAATTTACAAAAATCAAGTTCACTATTATATGTTTATAAGTTTACTTATCTTAATTTAATTTCTGCTGCACTTAGTTATTAATAACTAAAATTGTTTTTTTTTTTTACAAAAATTATTATTATGTCACAAGTCTGCTACTATAAATACATTTACAGAGGACGAGGAAAACTGTTCCACGATAAGGCGCCGTCCTATTCTCATCGCTCGCGCGATGATGCGGTGCGATTTCATCGTGCGATGAGACCGCTCGCGCGATAAGAAATCGTGTGTCCTGTTTTGCATTGATGCGATCACGCAAATGGCTCTTAACAGAGATGCACAGTTGTGTGCATGTCTGTTAAGAGCCGAAAAAATATACAATATTTCTTTAATCGTATATAGCATTCAAAAAAGAAAAGGTGGACGTGGACCACATTATATAGATACTTTATAAAAACAGAAATCAGCGCGGTGAATCACACAATCAGTATTTCGACGTACGGAAAAAATAAGATTTTTACGAATATCTTTGTAAACAGAAATATTCGATTATAGTAGCCGGCACGAGTCGTGAGCACAAATTCAACTTTTAAACCTTACATTTCCTATTACGGCGATTCGTTCACGGGCAGGGTAATGAGGGTAATATTGAATAAGATCAAGCTTATTTATGTACCGGTAGAAAACAGAATACAAGAGCCTGTTGACGACGGCAACAACATTTCATTTGGAATTTTTGTTCGACTCGTGCTGGCAACTATACATACCTACATTTGTATTAGTGTGGAACAAAGATTAGTGTCAAAATTAAGGTAAGTTTAGTAAATAGTTTTAAGTAGTTTTAAATAGTTTGGTCGCGCGACGAAAACTAAACAACTTGGTCGCATCGCACGATCTCGCGACCTGCAATAGAGTATTCAGTAGATATCAGTATGTTGGAACGCACGGTCACACGATCATTTTCGTCGGACGCATCATCGCACGAGCGATGGCAATAGGACGGCACCTAATAGTGTAAATGGCGTACAGAGTGAATCAGTTTCGTTCTGACCACCATAATGTACCGAAACATACCCAACAAAAGATATCTATTTTTACTGCTAATTTGTAACATAATTGAATTGTGCAAGGTCCTTGTTTCTTTTGGAAAATGAAGACCTTTTTTTACACAAATGCTGAATCAAGAAAACAATACTTACTGTCATTTTGAGCAGTCTGAGAAATGAGTAGCATATGTCAGGCCTGTAGCAGCCTTGCCAATCATCACAGGTAGGCATTGGCCTGAAAAAGCACCATACTTCAACCAAAGAACAATGCTATTATCCCTCCGTATCAAAAAGTCCTAAACGCAAATGGTTTTAGCAAAACGACAGCTTAAGCAAAATGTCCTGTTAGCAAATCGTCCTACAAACAAAATAACAGAAATGGTAAATTCATAAGCATAATACATGTCATCTAATTCCTTTCATCATTATTACTCTTCAAGCAAGATACAAGATTCTTTATTTGTGACACAGAGCATAGAATCGCTAAAGACATCACAGACGATGCTTCAACTTGCCGTGCTCTCTATACAATACTATCTGCACTATGGAAGGCCTTCGCGAGGCCCACGATAACGTTGTCGACGTGGCGCCGCTCTACGCCCTAAGGCTGCCAACAGACGGATTGCATCAAAGAGAATATATTGACTGCGTGCGATTGCTACTATGCAGTCCAATGACTATGATGCTATATAGTCATTGGCCTTCATAGTAGCAACCGCACCCAGTCGATATATTCAACTGTAGGCAGTACGTTTGAGTGCATACAGACGTGACAATGCAGTTAATATCGACTTCACACAATTGCAGCCGACGGCGTGAAGTTGAAGTCACGACTGTATGCAGTTAATATCGACTTCACACGACTGTAGCCGACGGCGTGGATTTGAAGTCACGATTGTATGCAGTTAATATCGACTTCACACGACTGCAGCCGACGGCGTGAAGTTGAAGTCACGACTGTATGCAGTTAATATCGACTTCACACGACTGCAGCCGACCGCGTGAAGTTGATATCACGACTGTATGAAGTCAAACGTACCTATATCGATTGCGTGCGATTGTCGCTGTGCAGTCCGTCTGTAGGCAGCCTAATTGTGTAACACACCATCAATAGGAATCGGCTTCATTTTGACAGTTCAACTACATTCATTGCGTTATTTACGGTGTTGAGACAAATTTTTCGAACATTATGAAGCAATGGATTAGCAATTTGCTTCAAAGTGCTGGTCTAAGCTTATTTAAAACATACAGGGTCAAATTAAATTAGTAAGCGATACTCCGCAGACGATTGGATTGGTTGGATTAGATTGGGTTTATATTAGTTTGGATTGAATGTGATTGGGTTTGTGTGGGAAACACGACAAAATAAAAATAAAACAGATTTGATGTTTTTTTTTTTTTCGGTAAAAAAAGGTAGCGGCTGTCGACCACAAGAGTGCCTATCGTCCATTTCCGCTACGTACTAGCAACTCCCAGCTACAGGTGGCGGCGTTTTGTTGCTGTACCATGTGGTCCATGTTCGGTATGGTTCGGCGCAAACGGGCCACCGACGACAACCACCGCTGGCCAGCGACAGCGACTTAACACACTTTTTCATACCGAGGGTTCACGGGCTATTTGTATTAAGCGACATCCTGGCCGATATTGAGTCGATAGGCCACTTTTTCGTAAAAAATATTGATATTTTTTTACAATGTTCTTTTTCCGAATAATGAAACTTTGAATTGCTCTCCTGTAAAGTTCCAAACCCCGTGAACCCTCGATATATTAGGTTGGGGAAAAAGTCTTTTCGCATTATAGTATGTATGAACTTGTAATAAAATCTCTTTGGCTATTATACTATTTGTATCTGGCTGGTTTTGGTATCATTGAAAGTTTAAATTTTAAAGAACATCATTCCAAATTCAAATTAGGAAAATGTGTGATTTTCATTTGTTTTTCGTACCGTCAAGATGAGTGAATCTAATGAAGAAATTCGATACATTTTAAAATTTTACTACAAAAAAGGTAAAAATGCAACGCAAGCCGCGAAAATAATTTGCGATGTTTATGGACCTAGTGTAGTGTCTGTGAGAGTAGCACAAATTTGGTTTAAGCGTTTTCAATCCGGAAATTTTGATGTCAAAGATGCACGTCGCTCTGGTCGCCCTATTACGGATAAAATAGATGCCATTTTTGAAAAAGTGGAGCAAGATCGGCATATCAGTAGTTACGACGTAGCTGAAGAACTGGGAATTGACCACAAAACAGTTTTGGCGCATTTGAAAAAAACTGGGTACACAAAAAAGCTCGACATTTGGGTACCTTACGAGCTCACTGAAAGAAACCTAATGAACCGTGTACTCATTTGTGATTCTTTATTACGACGTAATGAAACCGAACCATTTTTGAAGAAGCTGATAACTGGTGATGAAAAGTGGATCTCGTATGACAAGAACGTGCGAAAAAGGTCGTGGTCAAAGGCCGGTCAGGCTTCACAGACTGTGGCGAAACCCGGGTTAATTCGCAACAAGGTGATGCTGTGTGTGTGGTGGGATTGGAAGGGTATTATTCATTATGAGCTGTTACCACCAGGCAGGACCATCGATTCTGAACTCTACTGCGAACAACTGATGAGATTAAAGCAAGAAGTTGAGAGAAAGCGGCCGGAATTAATCAACAGAAGGGGTGTGGTTTTTCATCATGATAACGCTAGACCTCACACATCTTTAGCCACTCAGCAAAAATTAGGAGAGTTTGGCTGGGAGGTGTTAATACATCCGCCGTATAGTCCTGACCTTGCACCTTCAGATTTCCACCTGTTTCGGCCTCTTCAGAATTCTTTAGGCAGTGTCAGGTTAACATCACGAGAGGACTGCCAAAACCACTTGTCGCGGTATTTTGACCAGAAGTCCCAAAATTTCTTTAGCAATGGGATCATGTCCCGACCTACAAGATGGCAAAAAGTTATCGAACAAAATGGTACCTACATACTTTAATTAAATGTAAATAAACTATATTAAAAAATGTTTTGAATTTTCTTAAAAAATGCGAAGAAACTTTTTCCCCAACCTATTATCATTATATTATGTTTTGAAGCAAAAGGAGTATATACGGATCGTAGCAGGTGGCGTTTTGTAGTTTCTCCCTACACCCCTGGGAAAAAGGCTCGAGTTTATGTGTTATGTTTATGGACATACTTCATACTTACATTATAAAAATCCAAAAAAAAATAATACAAAAATTAACAGACAAAATATTACAAAACACACACAATTTCCAAAATTAACATAAAAAAAGATTGTAATTTAGAATTTATGTAGCACCAACGTCATGCTGACATTGTCTTTGTCTTTAATTGTCTGTTAAATTCTTCGTTATTAAGAAGAGAAAAAGGGTTTATTTTTGCTTATGATCCTTCTTGGTTTGTTGTTGTTGGTTGGGCGTGTCGATGGTTCACGCGATAAAGGTTCACACCAGCCGGTCTATTCTGTAAAAATCTCACCGTGAATACGTAGGTAGGTGAAGTGAGCTGTCATTCCTCCTGGTGCTATGGGGTTGACACCATTGACAGCTCACTCCGCGCTCACTTCACCTAAGTTTACACGGTGAGATTTGTACAGAATATCACTGCTGATCAAACGTTACTCTTATTGTATATAACACTACTTTTAGTATATTAACGTTATTCTTAGTTTATATTATATATACTTTGAGTTATTTTTATCAAAATAAAATTTAACTTTCCTATAAGAGAGCCGCGTGATCTGTAAGTCAGTACCCTCCTGCCTCAGACACCTTTGACTATTTAAGATTGTGCATTAAATTAATCAGTGCCTAAGTTAAAATTGAATTCGACATAAATCCTACTATAATATTATAAATGTGAAAGTTTGGATGTTTGTTACTTAATCACGCAAAAACGGCTGAACGAATCTGGATGAAATTTGGCACACAGATAGTTTATAACCTAGATTAACACATTGGATAGGTACTTTTTGTCCCGTTAGTACGTTCTCGTGGGATAATTGCTAACCTCCACGCGGGCGAAGCTAGTTATTTATATTTTGATACATATCGTTTATACATTTAAATATTATAAAAAAAATTAAAAATATAAAAACTAGTAGCTCTTCAGCATCAGGAATACCAAGCTGGCGGTAGTCTGTGCTCTAGAGAGAGGAACCTCCTCACTATGCGTGCCATATCCAGGAGTAGGTACTGCTTTCTGAATCAAGGCCTTAATCCAGCTGCCCAAAGAGAGCTTCCTTGGATATTGGTCGAGGTTCTTGACTATTAAGCCATTGGCTGTCATGACTATTGGCACAATGATCGCTGAGTCCACATCATACATGCCGACAACCTCGCGAGCCAAGTCAAGATACTCGATTTGTTTATGTTTCTCGGCTTTCACGAGGTTCCCGTCATGCGGGATCGTTATATCAACAGTCATTGCGCGCCGCTCTATTCGATCCACATCACTATACTAGGCTTTTTGGCTACAATAGTCTTGTCAGTGATTATAATTTTTATTAACTGAATAATACCCCGAAAAGACCAATAGGAACAGCTTTTTATTTAATAGGAGCGAAAACTCTCCAAGAATAGCAGCGGTAAGAATAGTGCTAACATACAAAGAGCTTGTTCCTTTTCTGTACAAGAAAACGCCTTTGTCCTGCAGTTGGACGTTGTTAATTTGCTCAATAAAGCTTCATCGTCTTGTTTATTCTGGCCAATTATTTTTTCTATTTTGAATATCGCCATCAACGTTTTGGATAAAATAATCTTTGAAATGGCAAAACTACAATACTTCGCTAGCTCTTTTTAAACATATTTTAACAAATCTGCTTTCAATACTAGTCGTGTTTTCTTGTCCAATTAAGGATTAAAAATCGTGAGTGTAAGATGTCAAGGTTGAACAAATTAAAGTTACAACTAAAAAAAAATACGAACGCCATGTTGCTTTATCTGTCAAAGTGACAGCTTTCAGTTACGTCAAACTTTTTGGCGCCAAACCGCCATGTTGTGATGTTGCAACAGAAAAAGTAATGCGTGAATGCTTTTTATTGACCGTAATTGGAATTGTATGCAATAAATGATAATGGTTTCAAGTTTATAGGTCACTTTTATTTGTTAAAACAATTTATTTTGCGGTTAAAGCAAGGCCAATGTTTCGGGTATATAACAATGGGCTGTATTATGTATACCTACACGTTACTGGTGGCGCAATTTGGAAATGTTAATTTGTTGGCTTTCGAACCAACAAGTCAAATCAATCTGACTGCCTTTTCGCAACTTTGTTAGGGTCGGCTTCCGGTCTAATTGGATGCAACTGCATTATTATTTAACATAGAGCGACTGCTAAACTGACCTCCATAACCCAGTTAATGGGTACATGATATCCCTTGGTAAGACTGGTTGGCAGACTGTCGGGCTTCTGACGCCCCGTAATGACTGTCAAAGATCTACGAATGACAGCCGGAACGAACGGCTTAACGTGCTTTCCGAGGCATCGAGGGGTCTCGATATGTTATGGATGGTCACGCATCCAGGAACCAACCGCAGCAAGCGTAGCTTAACCTTCGATCGACCCGTGAGGCAGGTATCATTTAGCCACCCCTCTCTCCCCTCTACCTCTCTTGAACCAAAAAGTCATTGAAGCTGTACTCCAACAGTACCGAAGCAAGGGTGGTGCTCATACCTTCTCTGTATGAGAATAGGATATCGCCCTGAAATGGGTCAGTTATATGCCGATATATTACGCTTGTTTTTACCCGACTACCCCACAAGGAGGGTTATGTTGAGTAGTAAGCACTACACATTTATGAATGATCCAATGTCACACGTCGCGGGGCTCAAAATGCTTCTGTCTGTAATTTCCAGCCGGCGAGTGATTCTACGTCATCGGCTGTCAAGAATCCAAGCGTTGCATCGTGTTCCGCTGATTGCGCGGTACCTGATGGAGAAGCGACGCGTGTAATAGGTACATCGAACCCCAAACGTGTCTGTTCTGCAACTGTTGCCAAGGTGAAACCTGCTGGGTCGCTAACTAAACGACAAGCAGAAAACCAAAAGGGGGACAGCAGAGTTGCTCAGCATCGATCGCGGCGAAAGACGCTGTGGCGGACCGCGAACAGCAGGTTCCACTGAAGAACACATGCGAAGAGGAAGCCTGCTTATCGTAACCAGTGTGGGATGGTGCCGGCAGGATCTAACATGCTGCTACGTCCTGCAATACCGCCGACGCAGCTGTACGTGTCCCGTTTGCACCACTCTACGAAGACTGAGGACGTCGTAGAGTACATACGGGTGAAGACCAACTGGACGTTGAGGGTGGAGAAGTTGAAGGCGCGCCATAACACCAATTTTCGCGTTCTGACATTTGGTGACTTTCCTCAAGGAAGAGTTTTGGCCGAAAAGTGTGCTGTATCGGTGTTTCCGCGGCCGGCTACGCTACACCTCGCAGCGTACCACGACGCTGCCATAACGAGTGCAGTATTTTTTTTAAGTTTGATGTTTAAAATATGTATTAGTTTATAGTAATTGTGTTTTATGGGCCATAGTTGCCTGAAATAAAGAATAAATTAATATTTCGCCAGTTATGTTTAGGTTCCAAGTAATAGGTGGCTAACCGGCTACAGATTATTCCATCAGGAATTTCTCAATAGCAGCTCGGAGTCTGGATTTGTGCTCGGTTGATGGCTATAGGCTCGCCCCGTGTTACATTGGAATTAAACATAACTGGCGAAATGTGGGTGTACTATAGGTCCACCTCATTTTTTTTTGCGCGGAGAAATGCTCATGCATACCACGCCCACTTCACTACACGCACTGCACTACCACGGGGAGATAGTGCAGTTATGTGGGACTCCAACTAAAACTCCACGGTGTCCTCTGCCGCTTGCGGCGGGAACACGGGCACGCATTAGTAGGTACTGTAGAGGTTTCATTCTAGCCCGTGTAATTTATATTAGGCGCCGGCAGCTACCTATGACACTGGTACGGTCACTTTTAGAAGAACAACATTGCAGACCGCCTCAGTTGCGATGTCGCCCAAGCGGCACCGCAACCAACTTGTTGGCCGCTACGTCGTCGGCTTACTGGCAAAAGCCCTGACGAGCGGCCCGTCCTCGGGTTCCTCTTCGTTTCACCGTGGGTGACCAAGCCACGGCTACTGAGCCCCCCGCCTCGACAATGCGGGAATCCACCGGCGGGATAGGTATACCTCTGCCTAACCCTTCGGGGATTACAGGCGTTATATGTAATGTTAGGTCGAGACTCCGGGCTGCCACGTAGGAGATGGTGAACTCGAAAGAGGACGCTCGGGCTCGCGATAGTTGGAAGAAGTGGAGGAAGGCCTTAGCCCAGGAGTGGAACAGAGTAGGCGAGTAAAAAAAAAATGTTGAAAGAGAGACAGGTCGTTATGTCTAGGGGTGGATGTTACTGATATACTTACAGGGTGTACCAGAAAGGTGTGGTCGAATAGAATAGAATAGAATAGAATACTTTTATTTCAGACAGAGTCCATAGGGTTAGTAACAATTTTACTTAATATCTAGTGTTAGTAGGTACAGACACAGAACATAAAGGCATAATTAAAATTAAAATCCGCAATATCGGGGAATCCCACCGATCGGTGAACACACTCAGAATACTGTTGGTGCTGCCGCGAACACGCGACATCAGGGATGCACATCTTTTTCTAATGATGGCGGCAAATCCATCAATGTTATTATCTGCAAACATCCCTGACGCACTACAACGTCACGGCAGCCGCAGCAGCACTCTCAGTGCATTATTGTATTGAACGCGTAGGTCGCTGTATGCCCGCTGAGAACTGCTGAAGCTGACCCACAGGCTGCACGTGTAGAAGGACTGACAGTACGCTTTCAAAAGCGTTACTTTAACTGCCCTCGTACCATATATACCATCGAACTCTTCTTTCTTGAATCTATGATCGAAATGAACAACTTTCTCCATGGGACCAACAACGTAATCAAGTAAAAATTATCAGCCATCCCATAGATTTGGGTCGAGTTGGTATTGAAACTTTGTACGGGACGGCTGATAACTTATTTCTCGATTACGATGTTGGTCGGAGAAAGTTGTTCAGTTTGATGGTCTGTATCACACCCTTTTTGACCACACCTTCCTGATACACCATGTAAGTATATCAGTAACGTCCACTGCTAGACATAACGACCTCTCTCTTTATCGTACCCCAGTTACCTCTATGTCTCCATCTTGGGCTATTCTCATCCAGCTGCTACTAGCCAAGTACCCACCCTGCGAAGATTGTTGTGTCACAGCCTGAGGGCGTTTTATCCTAATTGTTTTAAGCTTTAATTAGAAATAGGTACTTGTGTGAACAATGTAAAGCCATATCTAATAACAAATAGTACCTGCCTCAAGTTTCTTCACCTCTTGACCTCGATCATGTCTGATGGAAAGCGATGGATGAGGTATAGACCTCACCACCAGACTCAGGTATAGAACATCATAGAATGGGACGAGAAGATGTGCCTAGAAGATGCATTTTTTTTTTGTTAACATGAGTCAAGAGTACAAGCTGGAATTCGGCGCTCAGCAACCCGCTAGTGAACCTAAGCATAATGCTGACGTTAAAAGTTTTGTGTATGTACCAATACCTACTACTAGTTGTAATACTGGCTACAATAAACGTTTACTATACAGGTTTATTTTAAATTGGCTAGCTAAACTCCGCAAGACGCTATATCTATCGGAAGATGATACTATCGGAATGTTTGAAGTTTTGTGAGAAGAATGCATGACTGAGTTGAATCAATTATAGGTACTTTATGTCAAATTATAATTAAATAGTGTAATTGGCTTCGGCCGTTCTATTTAAATAAATAAATAAACAAAATAAATCTAAACATGATAAAACCAAAAAAAAACAAAAGTAATTTCATGATCTTTTTTGCAGGGTCATCTATCGCAGACATTGTAGTCTCTTGATATATCACTTCAAAAAGTAAAATTTAAAAAATTTCCGACACTAATTTATCCTCTTTTTATTTGCTACTCCATCATCAGACTGATTGTCTATCTATTGAGACCATTTCAATGAGCCCAAACACGATACCTCTGCTGTAAGTTGGTGAGGAAGTTGGGTATCCTGCAAGTTCCAGGTAATGCTGCAGCATCAGTTCAAGGTTACTATGTTATTCTAATATCATTGAAGTAACAGAATACCAAATTTCGACTCTATCAGACCTATGGAAGATGCTCACATTCATTCATCAACAAGAAAAGAGCGGATGACTTTGAAATGGCTGAACTGATTTCGATTATACATGTCTAAGAACCACCGCTACAAAACTTGCTTTCAAATAAAAAAAACTGCGTTCAAATCGTTTCACACATAGCGGTCAAACTTATAACACCCCTCTTTTTACGTCGAAAAAACTAAACTAAAAGTGGGAAACTTCACAGACGTGATGAGTATCGATATCTAAACATGATAAAACATAAGAAAACAGTTTTTCAGCGGTCGTTGACCTCCCAAAAAAAACATCTTTTTTATTACCTGTCGGTATTTAAACACAATAACATGAAAATCCCATCGCGTCTGCGTAGTTTAAATGATCATGTATTCTATTCTTCTGTCATAATTAAATAAACAAAAACAACAAGTAAGTTGTAAGAAATTCATAAATGTATGCACATCGTGTTAAACACACTAAGTAAAAACGAAAGTAAATTGGTGGTTCCACTTTCTGGCCTCGATAGCGGATCTCTATAGACAGTTTTATCATAGAACATCTAGCATTGATAATACTTACACGGCAATTATAGTTTCTACGTGACTATAAAACGTGGATTAAAAAATCCCGCAGAAAATCTCTTTCGGAATTTCATCCTAACATTATGTTAACAAATACCAATAATATTTAGGTCATCTGTTGGATAAGTTGTTCAGTTGACTATCTAATTAAAATCATAAAAGTGCCTACTCATTTATAATATTCATTGTGTTATTTAAATATTAGTTTCTAGTGTTAATGTAAACTTTAAACAAATCATTACTTATTATTTTAGGTGTTTCATGATGATTATTTATTTATTTGATCAAGCAGGTATAAAGTATTATTAATCTATGTCATTGACATAACCTAATTTCCGTTTTAAAATTGTTTAAAAGGCAGGGTACTTAGCCAGGATATTGAATTTGGTTGAAATAACAACTTATGTGAGGCGAAGCTCTACCCAACTGAGTATCTAATAATAAGAAATAAAGTGATAAAGACTCATCGGTATACTTTTATTCTATTCTTCGTCACAATTATCCGTAAGTGCAAATATACCTTCTCAAAATCGACCTTGAAAAAGTGAAAGGATTTTTTTTATATAATATTATATGTCAAAGATCACTGAGCAAACAGTATCCTCCCTCCATCGGGTATTTTTCAATTTTAAGAGGATTGTGAAGCTGTAAATTTTCATACAAAAAGAGAACGTTTTTCTCCCCGTAAACATAGTCTAATTTTCATATTTTTTGGAAATGTTGTTGGTATAATGAAAAACTAGGTTCGCACGTTTTTATTATAAAGAAATATTGTATACAATATAAGTTATTAGTATCTAAATATCTATATTTTTGACATAAAAACATCCTCGAGCATTTTAATTTTTTTTAAATTAAATTAAATTGAAATACTAAAAACGAAAAACGTACAGACCTAGATTAAAGTGTACTGAATGTAATGAGATTAAAATTGTCTCATTTCGTAAAGGTTTAGGGGAATAAAAACGTTATCGCCCGAAACAATATTTATGTGAATAATTGTATGAAATGTAGGCAATTGCGTCTAAAAATCGCGCCGCGTATCGGCGCTTCACAATCCTCTTAAGCTATTCAGTCCCGTTGTTATTAATTAGGTCTTCCCCATAACACACTCCGTACACTCAATCACTCAACACTCAGATAAAACCGTGTAGTACGAAAAACTATTTAAATAGGTACTAGTGGACCAACTGCCAAACCACAATAGGCAAACAAACCACTTTTATTTATAAACAGACATTCGTTCGTTACCGATTAGCAGTTCGTCTAATAAATTATGTAATTGAGGAGATTCGGGCCGAGGGCAGCGACCGTTGTGTGTATTTGGTCTGTGCCGGTTGGTCAATTGATAACGGTCGCTTTTATACGTTACCGTAGTACAACTTTTATACTCTGTTAAAGCGTGTCTAGTCGTGAAATGGTCGTTTTTGACAGCCTAATGCTTTTCTCATTTAAAAGCATAAGGCTCTCAAAAATGACCTACAGACAATTCCAGACAAAATATATATGAAACTGATAATTATGTTGTAGCATATCAATGTACACTAAATTATTCAACTAAAGCTAGATAATAATTATCTGTAGGATTTTGCTATTTAGTCTGTAAGATTACTACTTTCACCTCCCTATAGTACTTGCTGGGAACTCAGAGGCTATAATAAGACTGGACGGGGGGACTCACTCCTTTTTCCGCCAAAACCACTGAAGCCTGCATAGCTCCCCGAAATTGGGTAAGTACTCATAGTGTCCTTAGGAGAATCTGTATATTACTATAACTGTGTTTTATCTTGTGTTCATTCTAAATAATGATTTTGTTAACCACTGTGATGTTGATTTTCCTCTCCAATGACCCATTTCCTTGTCTTGGGGCTACGGACTCGTCTGGTTAGGAAACTACGCACATCACAGAGGCTTACCGGATCTTTCTCGGAGCTCACGGACGCACCCTTGCGTGTTTCCAGGGTTCACAGCTTCGGATACTTCATAGCTTCGGATACTTCGCTACTCCGGATACAATCACCCCTACGGTTATTACCTATATCACCGCTTCGGATTCAGTCACCGCTCCGGCTAGACCACCTTTGGCTAGACTACCGGCCATAATCTCTACGGCAGCCTACGCGCCAGAAGCGGCGCTCTACCTGGCACCCTACGCGCCAGACGCGGCTCTCTAACCGGCGACTAAGGCCGAACACGCCGAGCCACCGCAGCGCCAGCCAGACGGTCCACCCAGGGCAGTACCCTACCACTTTTTATAACACCACAGCAAACAACCTTACAACTAGAATCTATGACCCTCTTCTGTATCTTGTGGCTTAACCTGTAATTAAACTCTGTTTTAAGTGACACTTGAGTCTCATTCTCTACCCATAAAACCCCTATGCCACAATGTATACTTTAATCTGAGCAATTGAAAATTTTATGCAACATTACATACCATTCAAAAAAAGTTCTTTTCAACTTTAAATTTGCTACTGCTTCTAAACTACAAGTGATATTGTGGCGGCATCTACATCGCCACATGTGAACTACGCATCACACTGACGTCACGCAAAATTCTGCATCGCGCAAGCAGAGTTTACCGCGCGACTTGCATATATACAACGTCCCGACATCAATCGTCGGGCAGACACCACTCGTCTGGTCGGAGGATGAGAGAACTTTATATCTTGTTCCTCATACCTCTATAATATTTTCACGGCTTAGCGACGAGAATATTGGTAAATCACTTCTTATCTTACAACGGTAGGTCAACCGAAGACGCAGCCAGGCTAATAGCCTGGCTGCGTCTTCGGTTGATTGCATCATCAACTGTATTTAAAGGTGAACACTCCGTGGGGGTTTTCTTAGACTTGGCAAAAGCCTTCGACACGATTTCGACAGAACTCCTCCTAAAGAAACTGGAAGCCGCAAGCATACGTAGTACTCCCCTGGCTTGGTTTAGAAGCTACCTGTCAGAAGGCAATTTATCAAACTCTGTGATCATTCTAGCAGCCTCCTCTTCATCGGTTTCGGAATCCCTCAGGGCAGTACACTCGGTCCAACTCTTTTCTTACTCTACATAAACGACATCTTAAATCTTTCTCTCACCAATGCTGAACTAATAGCCTACGCTGTTGATACGGCGATATTATTTCACGGTAAATCTTGGGAACAAGTCTATAGATGTGCGGAGGAGGGACTGCGGATAATGACTAAGACTCTTAACAAAAACCTACTGACCTTAAACGTTAAATAACAAAGACGATAACATTTTTTAAATCCAAGGCATCCAGACCCCCGCAACAACTAAGTCTCACATTTCATACTTGCTACAATTATAGCCTTAACCCCAACCCGCAAACTGTTCATGCACCGTAATCGACCGTATCCCCTCCATGAGATATTTTGGAATTACCTTAAACTAGAATGTATCTTTTACAAAACACATACAAGCACTCTCCGGCCGAGTAAGAAAACTTATTCACATAATGAAAAAACTACGTGACTGTTCACCCACCCCCATACTCCGCACTGTTTATCTTGGTCTTTGCCAGTCTGTCCTCCAATATGGAATCTCTGTCTGGGGTAGTGCTGGTAAAACTGTAATTATCCAAGTCGAAAGAGCACAAAGAGCCGTCATTAAAGTAATGCTCAGGAAACCTTTTTTGTACTCAACTTAGAAACTCAACAGTGACTTCCCGGTCCTCCGTGTCCGTCAGCTTTTTATCCTCAACGCAACACTACACATGCATAGAAAATTAAAATTCAGGACAGATTACCTAGAAATAATGTCAATGAGCACTATCAGGATTCCCATTCCCCAAGTAAACTCTCTTATGGCTAGACGTTCCCCGGACTACTTATTTCCACACATTTACAACAAAGTCATAAAGTGCTGCAACATAAAAATCTCAAAATATCTCTGTGCAGAAAGATAATAAAGAAATGGCTTCTTACACAATCCTACGATGATACAGAATATATGGTTTATACATAGGTATTAATATTATAAGCAACATCATACAGACAAAGTATATTCCTAAGCTCACGTTCACATCAGACACACGCACACACCCAAACACACTTACACTCTCTATCACATACACATACCTACACTCAACACTTAATTTTTTTGTTGATTTTATGATAATTGATTAGATTGTTGTTGATTTATTACGTATTATTCGATATTATTACTTAATTATTATTTTATTGATCTCACACTGATGATTTTATTGTGCAATGTATACTTAAGTGTTTTATTTTGACTTATTATTTTTATTTTCACTGATTTTAGTTTAGTTCAATTTAGTTTATATTCACCTGTAATGCAATAATCATGTACGTTCTACCAAAGTGTCGCAATTCCGACCCCCAAGATACAGGCATATGTCTAGTTTGGGTAATTAAATTTGAAATTTGAACTGTGCATTTTTTTAATAATATTTTTTTTTAAAACGTAATTCGCTAGCGGATCCGTGTAACGACTTGGTACGTGATACTCAGTTTAAACATCATGTTGATAGGTTTTTCTTAGCTATATTTATGATATATTATTATGTGAATGTCGTAGGATGATTTGATAATTCGAATTTTCGCGAAAACCTGCCGAATAAAATGAGGGTGGTCCAATAAAGGAGTGACGGAATTAATTTAGGTGGGAATATAAATCAACTTCTCTTGGTCGATAGTCACATTTTATTCTCTAAAAATCTGTTTTTCCGAAGTTTATCTTCGGAAAAACAGATTTTCGATGGCAAATTTGAACGTTGTCAAAATTCAAATAAAAAAAAAAACATAAATTCACTCACTGACAAACAACAGACAGTCTAACTAAAGTCTAAAGTCTAATTGAGAAAAGCTATTACACAATTGACGACTTCCTTAATGATAAATCTCTGCACTGATTGATAAACTATTATTATGATTACATACATTATTATTCTGATTGACATTTTGACATACCTACTTAATTATTTTTTGACATTACTGTCTCTTTTTTTTGTAGTTTTATTTTTATTTTTAATGTATTTCTAATGATTTGACATTTATATTTATTCGGGATTAATAGAATTTCTGTTTAACTTTAGAATTAAATATTATTTGCATGCCCATGAGACGGTAGAATATGGAGGACTATATTTTAAGAAAACATCTATATACCAATTACACATGTTTGCATTAGTTTGCAAATATAAATGATTTGATTAAATTAGATTAAGTTAGACTGTCCGTTGTCTGTCAGTGAGTGAATCAAGTATAAATTATATGTTTGTCAGACCACCGCAACACATTATCATCAATTTCTTTCTTTGTTATTATGTCCGTCCACATGTAAAATAAGACATTGACATTATGTACAGACGCCAGCACATCAAGCTACTACAATCTGTCAGATTTCTTTAATAGATTTTCGACTTTATTGCTAAAGCATTAGGTTCAAGGTTGATTGGGAAAATCTGACAGTTTCGGGTAGGTTGACCTGCTGGCGTCTGTACATGCACATGCATTATTGAACTTGAGTTTCCTAATAATCAGTGAATTAAAAAAAAAATAACCTTCACGTCATTGTGCTAGTGACCGTTTTAAGACCGGTTGTTATTTTATCCAATAGGAGGCCAGGAGCCATGCATAGCTATTCCCAAGCATTCGATAAGAGAGAGAGATTCAAACAATGATAACGGTTCACAAATCCAAACCCTAAAAAAAATCTATTATGATATTTTACGGTTGTGAATAGCAATGCTGTCCTCTAAAATATTCTGCCTCGGCAGCCGACCTAGGCTTAGTTCTAACAATTATAAAAAGTCTAAGTAATTCAGCAGTGAGCTAATCTTAAAGTTCAGTTAGTTCAAGGCCAACACCGGTCAGTGATGCGTCATTTGCTTTGATTATTCAAAGGTCATTTGATTCTTAAACTTGACAATGATATACAAATGTCGTTTACCTCATTTTTTTATGCTTCCGTAAGAAGCTCTTTGATTTTGCTTTGCTTCATGGCAATTTAAAAGCGATGCAAACAGGATGTAAGGGGTCCAGGTCTAATTAACTTTCAATAAATAGCGTGAACTGTGAAGCAGAAGATAATGTAGGATTTTATTTAAATCTAAATAAATTCTCCATCGTCAGGCAGGCAGCCACCTCTGCCGATCCTCTTAACGTACCTAATATCCCGATTTTTAGTAACAAACTACTCCATTACTCACCAGAGGAAGAGAACATCGACAGAACAATCTCGTAAATATCATCATCTTCCTGCCCTTATCCCATGTTACTTGGGGTCGACGCAACACGTTTTCTTCTTCCATTCTCCCCTGTCAATCGTCACACTATCATTCACTCCCTTCTCTTTCATATCATTCCTCACACAATCCATCCATCTTTTCTCCGGCCGTCCTCTCCCTCTCCATCCATCAACATCTATATTCATCACTCTTTTAGTCACATGCGTTTCGTCCCTTCTCATCACATGCCCATACCAAGCCAAACGATTTCCTTTCAACTTTTCTGTCACTGGCGCCACTTTCAAACTTCCTCTTACGAGTATATAGGTACTCATTTCTTACTTTATCCATTCTCGTCACTCCACACATCCATCTCAACATTCTCATCTCCGCTGCATGCAATATTTATTCATCCGTCTTCTTCACGGCCCAGCATTCAGTCAGACCCATAAAGTACGACAGGCCTCGTAAATATACAGGGTCAAATTAAATTAGCTAGCGAAACTCAGCAGATGTTATGGGTATCAATATCTAAATACGATATTACCTACGAAAAAAAATAAAGATTCATTGTTTTTTTTGGGTCAACAGCTGTAGTTACTTGAAGTATCAGTTTCCAAATCAGCTTTTTTTGCTGTGTGAATTTCACAGACGTGATGGGTATCGATGTCTAATACGATAAAACAAAAAATAAAACAGATTTTCTCGACTACTTCAAGTAGGTAACTACGATACCTGTTGTCATTAACCCCAGAATAAAAAACAAAAAAAAAATTGTTTGATTTTAGCGTGTTCAGATATCGATATACACGTCTGTGAACTTTACACACAAAAAAAAAGTTTTTTTATAGTGATATTTCCCACCCATCACGTCTGCGGAGTTTCGCTAGCTAATTTAATTAAAACCTGTATACATACGTGGTTCAAGGGTTAGTTGGAGCGTAACGGACAAACAGACAAAGCAACGACATGCGATTTATAAATGTAAGGAAGGTAAATAAATATTAGAATTCCAACAACAGTTATTGTCTGTTGTTATCTCAACATTCCCAACGACAGACATCCCCACTTCACACAGGATAATCTAATCACCAAAAGTCAAGAGTTTCTAGCTTCAACCGAAACCTACAGTCTTTAGTAAGTTTTGGGTCGGCCTCAAGTTTAACCAGAATGATTACGTCTTACACTGTCTGACCTTGTTATCAAAAGACGTTATCCTTGTAGACCGGTACCCGATACCGGTCCACACAACAAATAAACGTTGAACGTTAAAAATACGTTATTTTGAATAAGGCCGTTGAGAATTCGCGATAGTGACTTATCGCCAATCAGTTTATTTTACTCGACAGTGTGCTTACATTTATTTTTATGTGTGCAAATATGAACTGTTACTTAAGCAATATTGACGATAATCAACTTTAAGGAGAATAGAATCAGAAGTGAAACCAACAAGTAAGACAACAAAATACCACCGTTTAATGTCACTTAGTAAGTTTTATTATTATTTTTTATTTTATTATGTTTTATTTTATTATTATTTATTTATTTTAGTTCACGCACGTCCGATCCCCACCGAGTCCCTAAAGCGTAGTGAAGTCAGTCAGTCCCTCATTCCAGACGAGTACGTCTTGAGCGCAGTGAAGCTAGCTGCAGGTATCAGGAACAGTGTGGCCATCTCAGATTGTCTCTCCTGCACACAACATAATGCCTATCCTTTTCCGAACTATGTAGGATAGGTAGGTGTAACTATATGCAGCTGAATACCAGTATTTTACATGGAGTGACTGCCTATCTGACCTCCACAACCCAGTTACTGGGTAATACGGTAAGACTGGTTGTCAGACTTTTAGCGTTCTGACTACCCGTAACGACTGTCAGAGATCTTCGATTGACAGCCAGGACCATGGAACAGATCTGTTCCGTGGCCAGGACCAACGGCTTAACGTTCTTTTCGAGGCATGGATGGGTCTCGATATGTAATGGATGGTCACCCATCCACGTACGACCTCGGTATGTGCAGCTTACTCCAATGTGTTTGTTATTACCTACTTAGCCACGAGTCCCATGCATTAATACATTGAGCAATAATGACTAATATACAGGGTTATTGGTAAAACACCAACAACCTCTTAAGGGGTCATTGTACTCATCATTATAAACAACTTTTACTATGGGACCAAACCTGAAAACGTGAAAAAAACTCACCTGTTCAGAACATTTTGACGAATTATGCGAACATAAATGTATTGAACAGCTGATTCTTTTTTCGCGATTTCAGGTTTGGTCCCATAGTAAAAGTTGTTCCATAATAGAGTTCTTTGTGAAGGAACTACTGTGTCTCATTATAATGTGCACATAACTGAAATGAGAACTACGAGTATGCTTAGTTTTATCGACGAAAAAAATATATAGAAAAAAATCTAAAAGAAAGCAGTTGAGAGGTGAGTTGAGAGTGAGGCACTTCATTCTGGAGTCGCTAATGTAAGTGAAATGCTCTCAAAACGGTGAAGGACAACATCGTGATGAAACTGGCATGTCCGAGATTGAATAAATGAAATGCACCGACCCCAGCGTGGTTTGACCAGACTCAATTCTCGTGCCTTCTCTGTATGAGGAGAGGACTTTGCCCTCCAGTGGAACAGTTATTTATTTAGCACGTTAAACTGGGTGAGATTGATCTTTATGACTGTATTTTTGATTTGTTTGGCTATAGAATGTCTCTCAACTCACTGTGCCTTTTGGCAAAGGCCTCCTCCAGTAGATTCCATTGCTTCCTGTCTTGAGCAACTCTCCTCCATTCGAGTCCCGCAGTTAGGGTTACCAGATGACAGGAATTTTCCTGACATGTCCGGAATTTCAGCTGTCTGTCAGGGAAACAGGGAAAATTGGAAATTGTCAGGAATTAAAAAAAAGAGGAAAATATAAGAAATAAAATTATAATCAAAGAATAAAATCTAATAATTAAGAATCAATTAATTGATTATTTATTATTTATTCATCTGAACCTCGTACTCGTGCTGGATATAGCTTTCTGCAACTGCTGGTCTTTCATAACAATTTTATGAAACTTCACATGATGTGTTCTTCAGATTGAACTGTTACAACAGTATAGCCTTAACAGAAGCTATGGATAGTCTAGTCCTTTGTCCACTACCCATTAATGCTTCGGAAATGTCAGGAAATTTATTGCTCAGGCAGGGATTTTTCCAGGAATCTTTATTTTCGGATCTGGTAACCCTACCCGCAGTAAGTGTCAACTCATCTTCCCAGCGCATCTGTTGTCGTCCTCGACATCTCTTGCCATCTCGTGGATACCAATTCATTGTAATTTTGCTACATTTTTCTTGTATAGATCTCAACATGTGGCCGGTCCATCTCCATTTTTGGAGGTCTATTTTTTCCAGGATATCGGTTAATTTGGTTTTTGCTCTTAATTGCACATTGCTAATTCTATCTTGCCTTCTTGTTCCTATCATGCTTCGTTCCATACTTCTCTAGCACTTTCCTAGTTTATCTCTATGATATTTTGTAAGGGACCATGTTTTGCAGCCGTAGGTGATGCATGGAAGAATACAAGCATTGAATACTCTAATAATTTTTCTTTAATAATAATAATTTTCTTTAATTTTCTTTTCGTTGCCATGGGACAGTAATACGCTGGTTTAGAAAAAAGTGTGCACAATGAAGGGTTCCGTAGTTGGGATGAATTTATCCCAAAAACGAACTTAACATTGTAGTTGAAAAATATGTTCACCCATACTTTTCAACTGCAAATGTAAGTTTGTACGCACAATATTGAGAGATTTACCATGTTATTTTAAGACTAGAGATTTCTTATAAGTTTTTCTGTAATCTATTGGTATAGAACTATTTTTATTTTTTTTTTCTCAAAATTTTTGGCTCAGTAGTTTTGCAAATAAAAGGGAATGGTCAATTTTCGTCTATTTTTTTGACTTGAAAACAATTTATTTTAAAAATATAAAAAAATATAATATACGTAAGACCCTCACAGTAAGCCTTTTCATTTGATATGTCACACGGTACAGTTTACAAAACTTTTTTAAATTTTCTTAATTGGCCCCATATTTAACATTCATTTATTTACGTTACACGTGCTTGGGTCACAGAAATTCATACCTGTACCAAATTTCAACTTAATCGGTCCATTAGATTCGGAGCAAATTGGCTGTGACAGACGGACGGACAGACACACGAGTGATGGTCCCGTTTTTTTCTTTGGAGGTACGAAGCCCTAAAAATATCAAAATTTTCTACATCTAGGTATAATATGCACCTAGACACTGCACCTAACAGTCGACGTGTATTCAAGCAATCTTGTGTGCCTTGAAATGAATAAAATATAAATATTCAGAGAATCTTGTCTGACTGCTTGAGGACATCTTGTTCGGAGGCGTCTAATGACATCGTAATGAATTAATATAGCAAGTTATGCAACGGATCTTTGATATACCAGCTGCTATCCGCGGTTTTTCTCGCGTCCTACAATATGTAACTTGGATAAAAGTATTCTATGTTATTCTAGCCGGTTTATATTCTGTTAAAATTTCTTATATTCTGTTAAAGAGAGCTTTAATTGATATGAGCTATGATGCGAAGGCCTTCGATATCGGAAAGCGTATTATGGAACTCAAATGGAGCGGGGTATAGGATACCTGGCAAGGCGTAGTGATGACAGTTGAAGATAAAGATAAAGATAATTTCATTTTGCAAATATGGGTAACATAAGGATGACAGAAAAAACATATAATAGTACAGCCATATTTTACCACGTAGGCATGCAAAAGATTTAACATCAACTTATAACTAAATACAATTTTAAAATATTACACACAAAATACAATTTTAAAATATTAATTAATTATACATTAACTAGCTAAAAAACTCTTTCTCAATGAAGTAAGGCTGCGACAGAGTGGTGTCGAAGGACTAGAAGACGAGATGTCAGTCGTTCGGCGGCGAGAAGGGCGGACGACATTGTTGCCATCGCGGGCAAAACCTGGATGAGGCTGGCACAGGAGGAAAAAAAAACGGCCAAGTGCTTGTCGGACCACGTACAATGAAGGGTTTCGTAGGATAAAAGCCCAAGAACCAAGTTAGCATTGTAGTTGAAAAACATTTTTTATTTTTATTTATTTATTTATTTATTTGTCCAACTTACTTCTATCATTACAGGGTAAACCTATTGCGATAGCGTACATATCTATACTTAATGTATTATTAAAAATAAAGTTTATAACTTATTACAAACAATGCATTCTTTGTGAACTCACTCAGAGAACAATAGAATAGGTCCGTGTCACTAGCTATGAGGTTGAGAGAGCGGTGGTGCTCGCGCGCGGCTCCGTCAACAGCCGTGGCTGTCGTCGTCGCCACACGTACCTGTCGGGTACACATAAACCTATGTGCCCTAAAATTTCCGCATTATGTACCTTCCCTCTAAGTACTTTAAATATGTACGATGTGAGTGCCAGATCCCTCCTGACCTCCTGTTCGTTGTATCCAACCATACCCAAAATAAATAAAGTCGGGTACATAAGCGGATAAAATGGGTATACACCATATAATCGCAAGTACAAGTATCTCACAAGCTTGTTCTGCACACACGTTCAAATCAAATCAAATCAAATCATTTATATTTGCAGAAAACACTGTTACAATGGTGTTATAAAAGTTACATGTTTCAAGTGATTCTACCGTAAGGCATGCAAAATGTATTCAGTCATAAAATACAATTAAACACATAAAACAATCATAAAATACTTTCAGATATTAAATTAATGCAATGTCATACAGATTAATTATTTACTTAATAATATTAATATCTAAATTATCTCAATGTCATTCTTAGAATTATTACAATATATATAACATAATAAATGCTATTACTTGGTATCACTGTGCGGTCTTAAGTTTGGAAAAATTATCGTTTAAGAAGTCGTTTAAGTTATAGTAACATTTATTAACTAAAAGTCTCTTTAAACTTTTCTTAAATAAGGCAGTATTCATTTCCCTTATTTCTTTAGGTAGTTTATTGAAAATTACAGGACCCATGTGAAACACACTTTTGTGCATTAAAGCGGTATTTACTCGGCGGACATAGAGGCGCAATGCGTCACGTTGTTGCCTATTATTCATTTCTGAGGCTAATGTAAATAAATTTTTATTGGTCTTAACAAATACTGAGACCTCATAGATATAAAGGCTTGGGAGAGTTAAAATTTTGTACTCCTGGAAAAATGGTTTACAGGTTTCGATCATTTGGAGGCCAAACATAGCCCTTATGCACCGTTTTTGTGCTTTAAAAATTAAATCTGTATCAGTCGTATTTCCCCAAAAAATCACACCATACCTCAGAACTGAAGCCACTAAACCATGATATGCAGTTAACAAGGTATTAATATTTGCAATCTGCTTCTCCCACACATTCCAACTGCAAATCTAAGTTTGTACGCACAATATTGAGAGATTTACCATGTTATATTAAGACTTCCTTCTTTTCCTTTCTTTCGTTTTCTTTCTTTTTTTATTTTCTTTTTTCTTTCTCTCTTTCTTTTCTTTTGTTCCTTTTTTTCTTGTTCAAATCAAATCAAATCAAATCAAATGATTTATTTTTGCAAACATGGGTAATTGTTACACAGATGTTTTCTTAAAATATAGTCCTCCATATTCTACCGTCTCATGAGCATGCAAATAATATTTAATTCTAAAATTAAACAGAAATTTTAATAGAACCGAATAAATATAAATGTCAAATAATTAGAATTACTTACAAAAAATATTAAAAAAATAGACTAATAACTAATAGTAACATTTTTTACAGTAATGTCAAAAATCATTAAGTATGTCAAAGTATCCATCAGAATAAAAGTATCAGAATAATAATAATGTATGGAATCATAATAATAGTTAATCAATCAGTGCAGAGATTTATCTTCCTGTATTCTATTATATAACTATTTTCTATATTTTCTTTTTTTATTTTTAGGCTAAGTATGTAGTTACAGATTTACTAATTAATTATTTAATATTTATTTTTAAATTGTAAAAAAATATATATTTGAGAGACCCTCACAGTAAGCCCTTTCATTTGATATGTCACACGGTACAGTATGCAAAACTTTTTTTTTATTTTCTTATTTGCCCCCAAAAGTGACCCCCATATTCAAATTTAATTTCTTTACGTTACAGGTCTGGCAACACGACACCTCGCTGCGCAGCGAGACGCCGCGTGGCGCAGCGGAACGTGTCTACATTCGCCACGTGCTCCCGCCCCGCTCCGCGTCCACCCGCAGTCTACCATTTGCAAGCGCATGAGAACGACGTAATTTGGCACTTTTCACTTTTGGCAATTTCACTCGAGCACTCGACCGAACTCTATCAATTCTACGCGAAGTCTGGACGGAAATAGTAGAGACAAGTCGCCACAACCGCCTCGGCTGCGCCTCGCGGCGTCACGCGGCTTCGTGAGGCGCAGTGCCGCTCTTGCACGCCGCGCGTACCGGCGATGCGCCGCTGCGTCGCGATGCACCGCGCTACGCCGCGAGGCATCACGAGGCGCAGCGCTGCATGGTGCTACGTATTCTAAATTCTCACAATGAAATGTGTATCTTTTCGTGTAGAAAACAAAGTTCTATTTTGAGTCGCTCTTTTAAAGTGTGCGCGCAGCGTCGCGTCGCGTCGCGTCTCGGTGTGAGCTGACCCTTAATCGGTCTGTTCGTTTCGGAGCAAATTGGCTGTGACAGACACGTGTGATCCTACAAGGGTTCCATTTTTTCCTTTTGAGGTACGAAACCCTAAAAAGAGAGGCCTATGCCCAGCAGAAGGTGAAGTCATGCTGTGGATGATGATGTTGCGAAGGACTGACACTATGGACAGGTCACTTCAATCTCACTTCACCTTAGTCTTCAGTAGTGCTATTCTGTAAAAAATCTCACCGTAAAAACTTCGGTGAAGTGAGTTTTAAGTGAGCTGTCAAGATGCCAGGGATTGACAATATCCTGCCAGGGTCGCGGGTTGTTTAAAAGAGTTACCGTGGACCTGGCACAGGTAACTGAAGGAACACGGGTGGGTTTTAGTCAGTAAAAGTCTGACACGCCCTCCCGCTCCACCCACAGCGGGAGAAGTTATTTGATGATTTCCCATCCAAGAAAAAAAAGGATTGAAAATATTGACAGCTCACTTCAACTAAGTTTCATGGTAAGATTTTTACAGAATAGTACTGCAGTAGTGCTATTCTGTAAAACTCTCACCATTAAACTTTTTAGAAAATCTAACTAATTACAGAATAGCACTAATATTTACAGAATAACTAACTACATAATTACAGAATAGCACTAATATTTAAAGAATAACTAACTAATTACAGAATAGCACTTCTGCAGTGCTATTCTGTAAAACTCTTACCGTGAAACTTAGGTGAAGTGAGCATGAAATGAACTGACATTCCACCTGATGCGAGGATTGACACTATTGACAGCTCACTTCACCTAAGTTTCACGGTGATATTTTACGGAATAGGTCGGTAGGTCATAGTCTACACGTAGGATCGTAAACGCGTGCCTGTAGTTTTTCCTCCAAAGGGTAGGCAGAGCATGGCAGACAGGTAGAGCCACATTTCACCAGTTCCAAGTACAAAAAAAGTCGCAAAAAAAGCCTCTTGAAGCCCCCTGCAACTCCCTTAAAGACCCTTGGGGGTGAGCCTATTGCCATGAACCAGACACAAATCTAGCCTACGGGCTGCTATTGGGCAAATCCTGATGTAAAACCCAGTAACACTTTGGCTGAGCTGGGAATCGAATCCAGGACCTCATTCTCAGAAGTAACTCTTGCGACCACTAGACCAACGAGGAGGCGCTATGAACTATGGGACAAAACCTGAAATCGCGAATAAAAAATCAGCTGCATTCTCTACATTTTGCCGAGATATGCGAACATAGGGAACAGCTGATTTTTTTTGCGATTTCATGTTTGGTCCCACAGTAAAAGTTGTTTGTTATCTTGAATATAACATCAGCCACTAATTATTCCCAGACAGATAGGTACAGTCACGAGCATTAATATGTATACACTTAGCAGAATTCAAAAGCGATTTTCTCGTGTAATAACGACTGCAACTTTGAGATAAGACCTATTTCACATTACTATAGGTAGTATTAATATGTGTGCTATAGGTTCCAAAATACTATGTTCATTACAACATAAAATTACAATCTACACAGTAGGAGAAAATTATTTTTAAATGTTGTTTAGTGTATACATACATATGCTCATGACGGTCATGAGCATAATTATATATCCTATGTATACCTACCTATACCACTTAAAATAAAACTGTATTTATTCTTACGTTGATTTTAAATAATCCATATTCACGTTCTTGACAATACATAATATAAAGACTATCTACAAGGTCATTGGTACATAATGACAAGGTCGAACGGTTCTCACGATTTTCCTAATTGCAGTACCTCACTAATTGTAGCAAAACATACCGTCTTTTGCGACGCTTGCATATTACGTCAGGATTGCTAACGACCTCAGCTCGGAGAGAAAAAGCGCGTATTACTGCGAACTTTATAAGAATACTTGTAATAGAAACTGTAAAGTAGGAAGACATGGCTATTATGATGGATGAAGTATATAGGATGAAAGGCATGAATACAAATGTGAATAAGCAAATCCCCACCATTGTAGTTAAGCATTAGTACCTAAATAGCAATTATATAATAGTTATATTTCAAATGTTAATACAATCAAGAAAAATAGCTAATCATAGTGAATTCATTATAATAAGGCCTATTAGCAGTGCAAAATAAATTTCATATTATTTTATTAATAACCATTCGCTCTTTTTATCGCCTTCCGTTAAAGTTATTAGAAGTACAGTTGACTCAGTATACTTAGGAGCCATCGATATGATAACAACACATTTGTACCTAACTGTATGAGTATAATATGAAATGTAACGTGTTTGTAGACGCCTTGGGTTGACCAAGTCTACAAAATGAAAATGTTTAAATAAATAAATAAGACGAAGGTCATGGTGTTTGAAAGAGAACAGGATGTATCGGAGTGTATAATGTGAAAATAAATAATTAGAGTGTGGAGCAAATAAGTAAGTTCGTATATTTTGGGAGTCTGTTTACAAGGCATGGAAATATTTATGAAAATATGGAAAGGAGAGTAAATGCGGGAAATAAAGTGAACGGTGCTATAACCAATCAATTGATGTCAAAAAAGGCTCGTTTGACTGTTCACAATGGTGGGCTGGTACCTACGCTTATGTATGGAAGTGAATGTTACACAACACAACAATGAATGATAAGCTGAGGATTTATGTGATGATAAGGCAACGGTGCGGTATAAAAGAAGATGAAGTGACAAAAATTTAAAAGAGTATACGTAGATGATTTTGTTTGACAGGATGAATGAAAGGCGACTCACAAAAGGCAGATGTGAGTAGAAACGCCGGGAGGGGACGCCCTAGGAAGACATACGGTGATGTTCTTCAGAAAGGTCAGATGCGTAGTACTCGCAACCAGCGTGCGTGTATGACCAGATGTATGAACGTAAACGAAGCAAAAGGAGTATGTACGGATCGTAGCAGATGGCGTTCTGTAGTTTCTGCCTACCCCCGTGGGAAGGCGTGAGTCTATGAGTGTGTGTTAAGAATAGTATATGCCGTGGAATCAGCAAAATGGTACTGGGGCTAAGTATGAACAGGATCAAATCCGACGAAGTCAAACCCGACAAAGTCAAAGCATAAGCGTAATGAGCCTATCATGTTCCTATTGCTGGGACACAGGCCTCCTCTCTGTGAGAGGTCACAGACCAAGTCAAAGAACAGACAAAAAAAATACAAAACAACCGGTCAAGAGCGAGTCGGACTCACGCACCGAGGGTTCCGTACCATTTTTTCGAAAAACCGATTATTGAAAAATCCAATTATGCAGATTTAGTTTTCATCAAAATCGAGCTGGAGACTTCTTCGAGTACTTTTCGCTATTCCTCACAGTTTCGGATTTGGCCATCTACGCTCACTTGAAAAATTCACCTGTATATTATTAATTCATTCTCCAAACTGTTTTAGCATTGAAACAGAATTGCTCGTCAACATCGATTAGATGTAGTTTGTAAAACTATGTCATTTAAATAAACTGATAGCAACCGCAGCATATTTTATTGTTACAAACGGTATTGTAAGCTATTGGTCAATTGTTTACTCAATGCAAATAGTTTTCGGTATTGTTTCAGCCATATTGCACTTCTCGGTAGCTCATTTCGTGGTAACAATATGAACCAGTCAGCAAGGTTCATAGATAATGAAGAATTCCTTTATAACTTGTGCTTATTCATAACAAGAAGAGCGTTATTTTGCAATAGTAATGATTGGTTATGTGGGTATGTTGCAGCCAACTACAACACACCTACACACATATCCATAACACACAAGCCACACTCGGCGTCACAAAAATCGCCTAGCCTTTGGAAGTAGCGCCGCCGCGGACCCGTTCGCTCGCTCGGCTAGCGCGTGGTTGGTCACAGTTCTAACCTAACCTAACCCATTTGGTCGGGATGGCACGGCTTAGTTACTGCGACCAAATCGGCTCGCACATGTTGGTCACATTTTCAACCTAACCTATAATTGAATATCATTGAGACCGCTAGTTAAACGGCGCCATTTAGTTAAAAGGCTAGGCTGCTAACTGAAAGGCGTAACACGTGGAGTCCTTCAAAGCGTTGAGCTAGTTGGCTGCGGCAGGTACACAGTGTTAGGTTAAACGAGGGATTTACTTTAAGGGGTCATTGTACTTATCAAAAAAAGCAGCTGTTCAGTATATTTATGTTCGCATAATTCGTCAAAATGTAGGGCGCAGCTGATTTTTTTTGCGATTTCAGGTTTGGTCCCATAGTAAAAGTTATTCATAATGATGAGTACATTGACCCCTTAAAGTAAATCCCTCGTTTAACATAACTCTCTGTATAATAACTCCACACTGAAATATCAATTTATGCGGGACGGTAGCTACTTCTATCTATCTAACTACCCTGTACTGTCCCAGAGCAGGGCAAAGGATTCCCTCCCCCTTTTCCACACAATCCTTATCTTTTGCTAGTGTCGGCCAGTCTTTTCGGCCTACCGAAGTCAAGCTCGTCCCGCCATCATCGTTTAGGCCTGCCACGATGTCGTCGTGCGTTGAGTGCAACCCAATCGCTGGTTCTCTTAGCTCATTTGTCATCTGACATGCGGCAGACATGTGCGGCCCAGTCCCACTTAAGCTTAGCGGATTTCTGGGTAACGTTCGTGATCTTGGTTTTGGCTCGCAGTGTTGTGTTCCTAAGGGTACGGCCTGAGTGCACGCTCGACTCGAGCGTCCGGCGGGGCGGGGCGTGCGACGTTCGTGTTAAACACATGCAAATACTCGCGACTGTCCTGAGTGACGGCCGAGCAGCGCTCGGTAAATTTGCACGCAACGCTGAACGCCCCGCTGGACGCTTTTTCACTCGGTTCGTACACTTATGCTGTCTGAAATTCGAACCCCCAGGATACTGCGCTCCATGGCTCGCTGGCAAACCTCGGGCTTGGACTTCTGCTTAAGTATCAAAGACCAGGTTTGAGCACCATATTTGAGAATGAGGAGAATACATTCTATTTGGTTGTTGTGTGCACTTATGGCATGTGCCGAATAAACATGTTTTCTTTATTTCTTTGTCCATAATTCTCCGTTTGAAACATAGTGGTAGATCTCGTTTTAGAAAATCTTTCATTGATAGCTCCTACAGGCGCTCTCGGTGCGTCGAGCACTTTCCTTGTCTTGTCGCGTATGGAAGGAGACTATTTGGCCCAGATAGATCTAGTCTTGGACATATGCAAGGTAATCATGACATAAGTTACGATCTCAGTAGTTTCAATTATGTAGGTACTGTAGCATATTTTACAAACTACGCATGTGTTTCCCACATTTCGCCCGACCTGTTCCAAAAGTATCTGCTGAATGTGTAAACTAACCCTGTTCATACGTAATCACTCTCTAAAGGGAATCAGTAACACATTCATCCATATTTAGAAGGTTTCTATTTTATTTATATACTTAACACCATCGTCATCACATCATCTTCCTGACCTTGTCCCATGCTACGTGGGGTCGGCGCAGCACGTTTTCTTTTTCCATTCTCCCAAGTCAACCATCACGCTAACATTCACTCCCTTCTCCTTCTCTTTCATATCATTTCCTCACACAATCCGTCCATCTTTTCTTTGGCCTTCCTCTCTCTCACCATCCATCAACATTTATATTCATAACACCAATTTTTCCAATAATTTCACTTAAGAATTCCTACATGTGGAATGCAATAAAAGTATTGAGTATTGAATTATTATTTAAATACTTACCCTTAACATAAACTGTTAAATCATCGTTGAAAATTATTGAGGTTATAAAAATAATCTATGAGAAATTTTTTTAGGGTACTTAATTAAAAATTAGAACATATAAATACAAATTTTACAACATTTTGCGACTTTAAGGCGAAAGCGCATAATTCAAATTTTCTAATGTTTTTGCAATGTGCAAGTTATCAGGTTCTATGTTGATCAAAGTATGATTATAAGAGACCGTAACAAATATGTATGTTTTACAGAATTGAAACCTCTCAAATAATACAACTCTCTAAGTTTAAATTGAACTATTAAAATTATTAAAATTTCATGAAATCATAACGTTTAAACCCCCCTTAGCATGTTGATAAACTAGAATTCATGTCCAGATACATCTACGTTACTTGTATGCATAAATCTGTAAGCTCAGTACAGCGTGTTACACACGCACATGTCAATCAGAATGTATTTGTGATCGTGACCAAATTCTGTGTGAAATCAGTAATATTATACAATTTACTTGTTTCTACGCTAGTTTGAAGGTGATCGGAAGATACAGTTTACATTAATTGCTAATACTATTCGTTCGTCTGTTATTGTTCTTCTGCAATTCAAAGGACTCTTTTCATACACAGAAGGAACGAATATTGATTGCCTGGGACATATTTTCTTCTTCTTCTTATATATATATATATATATATATATATATATATTTAATATTGTTGCCACAAAATTGAGCAACGCTAATACCATTTGCTGACGTCCTCACGCGTGCAGGTGACAAGGCATGTGACGCAAGGTGGAAGGTGGGTCATTGTCTGTGGGGAGACGCCGCATACGCACTGGAGGCCTGAGCCGTCCATGAATCATTTGTGGAGATTGTCTTTGCTGTGGCTAACTTGGGTACGTAGTCTTAGGTAGTTTTCCAAGTTGGGCACGGTAACTTGCGTCCGGATGGGAGGCTCTGTTATAGTCCAATAAAGGAATCAGGGGGTTTAAGCTGCTCTTACCAAAGGTCGCATCTTGCTTTGGAAGGATTGTCATCGGCTGGACTCAGGCATCCATGAAAACTTTCTATCGCCGCCTTATCGCCACGCTTGATCACTGAGTTTTGGCACAAAGGTACCACCTTTATTTCCTCCCTTTCAGATTCTGGGAGGCAGTTTCTGAAAGGGAGGAAATTGATCCTTTAAAAACATTCTGACCTTCTAATCGTGAGCTTCTTCTTAAATTTCGGAGACTCCTAAAACAGGCTTATTTGCTTAAAAGGAGGAGGAAAGGAGGCTCCCATTACTAGTTGTTAGTGTATTTACTTGTAAAAATAATAAACTATTGTTCATTTAGTTTTTCTAATCATTGTCGCCTAAATGGGTTAAGTTAGAACTGTGACAAACAGCGCGCAAGCCGAGCGAGCAAAGCGAGTGGTGCTGCAGCAGCGGCCGGCGAGCACTACTTCCAAAGGCTAGGCTGTTTATGTGAGTATAGTCGCCGACCAGTAGTCCCATTTCCATACAGTCGTCGTACGGACCCGCTAGCGAATATTTCAAAATTTCCGCTGTTAAAGTTGCGTTATGTAAAGATTAATTAATATTTTAAAATAAAAAAATGCACAGTTGTAAGATAAGTGATTTATTTATAAGCCATGAAAATATCATTTGCAGTTTTTTTTTTATTTGAGATGGGTTTGCTCTTGACTTTGGTGTAATTCAGAGGTGACAGAGACAAAGTCGACGATGGAGTGAGCTTACCCAGAAGAAGCCTGTTCACTCTCACTTTGAAGAGATTCGGGTTATATGCGTTCGAGAATAGACGCAGTTAATGAAGAAGAGTTAGTTTAGAAGCAGTAGCGAATTTAAATTTGAAAACAAGCTCATTTCAATATATTTTTTTATTGCTTGGTATATGTATAATTTTGCCTAAAATTTTCAAGTGCTCAGATTTGCTCAGTGAAGTATACATATCAAAGTTTCGTAGATATTTTTTCTGGAATTTTTTGTGCGTTCATTTAAAATGACCAATTCACGACTATACTCGCCTTAACTAAATTACTAATTAAGCTAAGCTGCTGCAACAGCACTGTGAGATAACGTGTACTAAACCAAACCTAGTATACTAGTACCTACACTCTACCAACTCCTTCGGGGAATGAATAGCTAAGACCACACACGAATAAGAAGGCGTGTTCATCATCTGCCTAGCCTTTTCCCAACTATGTTGGGGTCGGCATCCAGTCTAACCGGATGCAGCTGAATACCAGTATTTCACATGGAGTGACTGCCTATCTGACCTCCACAACTCAGTTACTGGGTAAAACGACACCCCTCGGTAAGACTGGTTATCAGACTTTCGGGCTTCTGACGACTAATCAAAATCAAAATCAGTTTATTAAAAGTTTTACATTTTCATACAACATCTTAAACTAGGTCAATAAAACACATGCCTGAACCAGGCTATCCTGTGTTTCAGGCGATATGGGCTAAGTTTAAACTATATTAAGTAATCACGTATTTATAGTTACAAATAAAACAATAATGTATAGTTGGCAAACACGAGAAGTAAGACATAAATTAAAATCAAATTAAACTCAGTCGGCACATAGACGACTAATATCTAACGACTGCCAAAGATTCACGAATGACAGCCAGGACCAACGGCTTAACGTGCTTTCGAGGCACGGAGGAGTCTTGGTCTTATGTAAAGACGGTCACCCATCCACCGCGGAAAGCGTAGCTTAACCTGATCGATCGACCCGTGCGGCTGTTATTACTTAGCCACAGGCCTCTCTTATGATGCGATCCGCTTTCTCTCAGGCTGACAGGCCATCGGAACACTCTGTCCAACCTTCCCATGGCCGCCCTTCCAACGTTCGTTATACGGGCCGAAACGTGGGGCGGCTGCGGACCTAGCACCCTTGGCAATCTTATTTTATGGTCCGCAGTCGCTTCTTGATCCCTTACAAATTTGAACCATGTGTGTCCCTAAAGCAATTCTCCCGCAATGGGTGCTTGCACAACACATAACAATCTTCGCCGCCGGTGACCTGTAACTACATTTTAGCTTTTTTTATATACTTATACATAATATGTCAGTATGGCGGTTAGTCTCCCGTCCCCCTTCCCTGGCGCCTTTTTTTTTCTTTGGCCATCGGAACAGTCGGCCTGGTCCTATCGAATGTATGGGATGATCCGTAGGAATACTCAGCACGGACCGTGACAGGCCACGACAGGCTACAACGGGCCGTGGGAACACGGTATTAGAAGGCTTTACGTATCATTCTGTTGCCCTTGTCCCAATTTATTTGTGGTCGGCGCAATATGTCTTTTTATTCTATACTTCTCTATTAGTCGTCCTCTAGGTAGTCACTCCCTGACTGGCCATATCATCTTTCACACAGTCCATCCATCGTTTCTTTGGTCTTCCCTTACTCGGTATAGCCCTCCACGTTCATACTCCACACTTTCCTGACGACATTTTCCTCATTCCTCCGCATCACATGCCCATACCATGACAACCGATTTCCACATAACTTTTCAGTCACCGGTGTCACTTTCAGACTTCCTCTTATATACTCATTTCTTATTCTATCCATTCGCATTATACCACATAATGTGTCTCGACGTGTAAATTGTGTAAATATCGCCGCATTAATTTATTTAGCAACGTAGGAAATGATCGCGAATAACCATAATGATCTTAATTAAAATGCGCTTTATTCCGGCTCACATCAGACTAAATAAAAAAACCAAGACATATCGCTGTCAACAGTGACGTGAGGCCGGGTTTGTAAACATGTGTGCAGTTAGTGAGGTGTAGTTTGGTGTATATGTGTGCGTGTGAGCGTGTATGCACAGAGAAGGTGTAGTTTTGCGCATGTTTCACTGTGTTTTTATTTAGTCTGAGCATTCCGGTATCTTCTGATTGTAATTTAATTAATTGTTGAAGTCCTTCATTTAGCTCATAAAGACTGGTTATTTGCAGCCTGCTCTCAGGTTTCATTTGGTTATCATTCGGTATTTGTGGACCAATTTCATTAGTGAAGGAAATAAAACGTTACGCCTGTATTTCCCAATGGGGTAGCCGGTAGAGCAGAGGTTTAAGGGGACTACAGTACCTAAGCGCAACAAACCGCAAGTTTTATAATGCCTAAAAGTATTATGATCTACTAAAGTAATTATATAAGGTGTAACTTAAATAACGCACCACCTCTTAAGGGGTCATTGCACTCATCATTATGAACAACTTTTAATAAGGGACTAAACCTGAAATCGCGAAAAAAAATCTACTGTTCAGTACATTTATTTTCGTTTAGGTCTTCAAAATGTTCTGAACAGCTGAACTTTTTTTCCCGATTTCAGGTTTGGTCCCGTAGTAGAAGTTGTTCATAATGATGAGTGCAATGACCCCTTAAGAGGTTGTGCGTTATTTAAGTTACACGTTGATAAGTTTTTAAACCGACATGGTTAAAAAACCTCTAGAAAAACCTGGTGTATATAAGGTAGACTGCAGCTGTGGAAAGTCGTATATCGGTCAGACAAAGCGTACTGTGGAATATCGAAACACATAAGGGCGGTAAAAAACAAACGTTACCCACACAAAAATCGGCCATATCTCAACATTTCTTGGAATCCGGATCGAACCACCGGATTGAGTTACATAACCCGTAGGTCATCTCGACAGATAGCCACTACATACCTAGACTGGTGACAGAAGCGATTGAGATTACCAAATAAAAGAACTTCAACCGTGAGGATGGGTTTCAACTGTCGAAATCCTGGAATCTAGTGGTCCAATTGTGTAAAGACCGCAAGAGGGCCGAAAAAAGTTCACGAGTTCATTGAGTTTTGTGTCCACAACAATCAAGAGAGAGTCAATCGCACAAAACGAACAAGAAAGAGGGTAGACCGTTTTGTCTGCTCGTAAACATCCACCCGCAATAACTTCAGTTTATCAGTGATCATGGCACTTGCAACAGTGCCGAAATATCGGAAACTCGAAATGATTAATATACATGGTAAATATCCCGTTAGTTCTAGTAAAGTAATTACCGTATTTCGTCAGTTATGTTTGTCTCTTGGGACGCAGCAGGCGAGACTTAGGCGCCGTCCTATTGTCATCGCTCGTGCGATGATGCGATGCGATTTCATGCAAACGCTCGCGCGATAAGAAATTGTGTGTCCTGTTTTGGAGCGATGCGATCACACTCGAAATGGCTCTTATCAGAGATGCACAGTTTTTGCATGATCGCGCGATCTTCAATAGGACATTTAGTAGATATCAGTATGTTTGAAGGCACGGTCGCACGATCATTTTCGTCGGACGCATCATCGTACGAGCGATGGCAATAGGACGGCGCCTGATGCTATCAATATAACTAAGCCTTGTTTCCGCAAGGGGTTAGACAGAACTGCACATACACAATAGGGATGATGCCTGGGTAAAAAAAAAAGAAATTCTATTTAGTCCGTCAGTCAGATAATAAAAAAATATTAGATACGTATTTTTTGCTTTATCATAGGAAAAAATGACTTAGATAACTCGCATTAAAGTTCGGGAGTGGGGGCTTGCTACGTCACTTCTACGTATAAAATCTACAAAGACGTGACGTCATGCCACATTTTAACTCAATGTATCGCCGTAATCTTTTGATTACGTAGAAAAAGAAAAAATACGTGTCCAATATATTTTAATAATCTACATGACGGACAAAAAATCATTTTTTAGTCATCATCCCTATTCTAGCCAGTTATATTTAAGGCGACGATAAACGAATCTTAATGATTTAATACTGAAGATCACGTCTAAACGAGTAGCACTGTTGATAATTTGGTAAAATATATGTTCAATGAGAGCATTTTCTTAATAACTTGATATGTGAATCTTTTAGATTATGTTTATATTACATAGTGTAATTAATTTGTAAAGTTATGTCTAACGCGGATAAAAAATTGAGAATCACACAAAAACCATCAAGCATTCCCTTACTATATGAATTCTCTTATTATATTACTATATTAAATAAACTTTAGTAGTGTGTTAAGAGTTTTTTTTTTTATTTATCTAATACATTTTGTGAGTCTAGAGTGTCGATAGAGCGGTTTTTGATATTCCTAACTATCCTATCTAATATTATATTATAAATGCGAAAGTGAGTTTGTTTATTAACCGACTTCCAAAAGGAGGAGGTTCTCAATTCGTCTGTGTTTTTTTTTTTTTGTATGTTTGTTACGCGATTACTCAAAGACGGATGGACCGATTTGGAAAATTATTTTTTTGTTTGAAAGGGTATACTTCCGAGGTGGTCCCATATAAATTTTATTAACTTTGCTCGAGGAGTTTTTGAGTTAGCTTCAATAATGCGTATATTTCCCACTTATTTTATATGGATGTTGTGATGGTGTTTTAATAAATTCCTATCACTGTTATTTACATGGCTATATCTACAATTATTGTGCTCAATTATGTATTCGAATTTGTGTGGGGTTGGTTCCACAACTAAAAAGTGAAAAATAAAAACTTTTTAGCAAAAAATAAAACCGACTTCTAAAACAAAACACTACAAAGTGAAAAATAACTTTAATTTCGGAAGTCGGTGGCAAAAAACGAAAATACAAAACCAAAGACACCGACTTCCGAAATTAAAGTTATTTTTCACTTTGTAGTGTTTTGTTTTAGAAGTCGGTTTTATTTTTTGCTAAAAAGTTTTATGTTTGTTACGCTTTCACGCTAAAACTGCTGAACGGATTCGGATGAAATTAGCACACAGGTAGGCCATTAACTGGAAAAGGATATAGGATACGTTTTAGCGACATACCACGCGGGCGAAGCCGCGGTCGGAAGCTAGTTAGCTATACATTAATAAAAGAAGCTAGCGGTGCGCCACGAATATAAATTCGCTGCTTTGCATGAATACCCGCACAAACCAAAATTTTGAAATGACTGGTTTATAACACAGCCAAATGCATAATAGTCCTTATTTCATGGTCTGTAAGACTCACGTTCATAACGGCATAATCGACGGTTTTGCCGTTATGGATGCGAGTCTTACTTCCATGAAATAAGGACTATTTTGCATTTGGCTGTGTTATAAACCAGTAATTTCAAAATTTTGGTTTGTGCGGGTATTCATGCAAAGCAGCGAATTGTTGCTTATTTAGTTACGAGTATATTTTGAGTTGAGAATTTTGCTGTGCAGTAATTTTGATTGGAATTCGGATAATTTTTTGATACAAAAAGTTTTTTTTTTTTAATTTTCGTTTAAATACTACCCATTTTTAATTTGTCTCTCTGACCATTTAGTTGGCTTTTTGTCGTAGTTGGGTTTTGTTTTATTTTGATCAACTTTAATATTTTGTTAACGACCTGCAACAAAAATCAACATTCTATCCTGTTTTAAATTTTTTTTTTCAAGGTAATGAGGAAGCATTTTAAGTTTTGATAAGCAAATAAATTTAAATGAATGCACAAGTAGATAATAATCAAAGCATTTAATTTGATGCTCGTAAAATGAGGTAAGCGCTTGTAATGTACAGTCAACGTCTAGAAGTCCACTTACACCGCAATGACCATTATCGCCTGCGCTATACGGGCTGCCAACGTTCCCAATGTGTAGTATTGTCAAACGTTCTTATAGAAGAAGGTCATAAGTACAACTAATATTGCTATGCCATAGTTTTGTGAGATTGCTAGTCGACTTCTGACTGGTATGGTACATTTGTTATGTTATCAACTATAATTATTATGCCTGACTCGGTCTAGTGGTCGCAAGCGCGGCTGCTGAGCATGAGGTCCCGGGTTCGATTCCCAAATCAGGCAAAGTGTTATTTGGTATTCCTATCTTGAATTTCTCAATAGCAGCTCGGAGTCTGAATTCGTGTCCGGTTGATGGCAACAGGCTCGCCCTCTATTACATGGAACTTAAACATAACTGGCGAAATGTGGGTGTACTATAGGGGCACCTCTGCCTGACCCTTCGGGGATTACAGGCGTGATGGTATGTTATGAAATAATTATGTCGGGAAAAACAAACGACTGTGACAGACGGACAGACACACGAGTGATCCTATACGGGTTCCGTTATTTCCTTTTGAGGTAAGGAACCCTAAAAACAAGGAAAGCTTTTTACTTTTTAACCAACTCCGAAAAAAGGAGGTGGTTATGGATTCGGCGTTTTTAGGGTTCCGTAATTCAAAAGGAAAAAACGGAACCCGTATAGGATCACTCGTATGTCTGTCTGTCTGTCCGTCTGTCACAGCCGTCACAGCCAATTTGCTCCAAATGTAATCTTATTTTCTTTTCAAAATTGTTCTCAGTTAAAGTTTTTTTCTTATGTTGTTTTTTTTTTTCTTTCCTTACATTTAGTTATATCATATTTTTGTAGCAGTAAAATACAAATGTACGTAAATTTTAATCCATGGGGGATCGGAACTATCACTCCGTCATACAGGTTATACAGTAACCTAGTTAGGAGATCAGAACTGCAACCACTATAATTGTAGCAAATGTTTAAATTTTACCATGTACTGCAATATTTGCAAATGATCAATAATAATAATAACCCCACCGCTGTATCTCTACGTTGACGTCGTGGTGGGGCTAGCACGCTCCGAACTTTAGGTCTGTGCCGGTAGAGTTTACTTTGCCGGAACGGGTCTAGGATGAGGAGCCAGACCAAGAGAGATACAGAAACCCGCAGGGCAGCATGTGGCGAGCTGTTGGGCAGTAGCGACCCCACGGACCCTATCTCCCGGGCGAAATCTTGGCCTCATCTCTGGCTTGCCTTTATTGGCCGGCTGGAGTGAACACTGACGAGGAACAGAGCTCCCACCTCTTTTTTGCCTTTATTGGCCGGCTTGAGTGAAGATTTGCAAGAGCAAACGTGCTCGGAGGAAGGAAGTATTCCAGTAAGGTGCTGGTAGGGATCTTGACCGTACTTCCGGGATTGTCCTGATAGCCGTGGAATACCTCTCCACTCCTTAAGCACTTCAGGAAGTATTGCCCCCTTGTCGCTACGTCACTATGTGCTAGCGGCCGTTTCCAGAAGCCCATTATTGAGTGTGCAAGTCACCCCCTGCCATTTTATCCGTGTATAATATATGGCATTGGTCAGGCAGGGGACATAGCTCTTCCATAGTTCAAGTTACACAATCCACTTTAGCCACCCAAACCCATAGCCCAATATGTTTTGTTTCCACGTACAACAATAGTCCTGCACCAACCGGGGGTTGTCCTTGGGTCCACTTGCATAGTGCATACAGGGATAATCGTCGGTTGGTGCCTCCTCATCATTTAAAATTATCAAGGGGCCTCTGCGAGTTGGCTTCGGCTCCTCGTTCACCTTCCAAAGGTCCGGGACTCCAGGGTCCCGAGATATGTAAGAAAAAATAATAATACTATCCTGGGACATTTCACACACGAGTGTGAAATGTCCTAGGATATTATTATTATTATTTTTTGACATTTCTCGGGACCCTGGGGTCCCGGACCTTTGGAAGACATACGAGGGGCCGGAAGCCAACAAGTGCACCCAAAGACAACCCCCGGTAGGTGCAGGACTATTGTTGTACGTGGAAACAAAACATATTGGGCTAATACATATATAATAAATATCTTTTAATTTTAAAATAAATTGTTTTAAAGTTATTTAAGAAAATAGACGAAAATTGACTATTCCCCCCTTATCTTCGAAACTGCTGAGCCTAAACTTTGAAAAAAAAATACAGAAAATAGTTCTATCTATACCTATAGATTACAGGAAAACCTACAAGAAGTCTATAGTCCTAAAATAACATGATAAATCTCGTAATAGTGTGCGTACAAACTTACATTTGTAGTTGTTATGTATGGGAGAACATGTTTTTCAACTACAATGTTAAGTTTGTTCTTGGGATAAACTCATCGCAACTACAGAACCCTTCATTGCGCGTGGTCCGACATGCACTTGGCCGGTTTTTATTTATTATTAGGTAAGTATTAGGATGTAACGATAAATGACTAATACCAAATAAATCCCTTACAACAGTGTTATGTAGGTACTTAGTTATTAGGACATTATACGTATTTTTTTTATATACCGTAACTCTAGTGTATTAATGAGACCATCATTTTGAACAACTTTTACTATGGGACCAAACCTGAAATCGCGATAAAAAAATCAGCTGTTCCATACATTTATGTTCGCAAAACTCATCAAAATGTAGGGAACTGCTGATTTTTTTTTCGCGATTTCGGGTTTGGTCCCGTAGTAAAAGTTGTTCAAAATAACGGTCTCATTAATGCAATAGAGTTATGGTATATAAAAAAAAAATCACGTTGTACATGAACAACTTTCATTGTAAATTGTACAAACAGTACAAATGTACGAAATACTTAATCTCACCTCGTGTTCAAGGTGGAGATCTCAATCCGACGCCCTCAGCCTACATTTAAGAAAAAAAACTGCTAACTTTAGATTTGACTCCAAGGTCTTACAGTAAGAAAGGTATTTTTCTTAAAATTAGGGGCGTTCATTAATTACGAGAGGATTGGCTTTACCCTTTGTCCCCCTAATCACTTGAGATTTTTAAAATAGGTATTTTTAGTTTAAATTAAGTTAATCTGTGCTTTATTGCGTTGCGTTTATTAAAAAAAATTAATTTGCTTAATTACTTTTATAATACTTAAATAATCTTGCGAAAAAAAAAAACGTGATATTTGCCGAGACCCCCACGTGAGACTGGGTGAGATTCGGCTCGACCCACCTAAACGCTTCACGTAACTTGCGATGAAGGTTCCATCAACCAGTGTTCCTGTTATTAACACATTTATTACATCACTCTTCTGGACTCATCATCTTCCTGACCTTCATTATCATCTGCCTAGCCTTTCCGCACCTATGTTGGGGTCAGCTATATTTAAAAATAAATAAAAACTTTTTAGCAAAAAATAAAACCGACTTCCAAAACAAAACACTACAAAGTGAAAAATAACTTTAATTTCGGAAGTCGGTGGCAAAAAACGAAAATACAAAACAAAATAATAATAAAGAAGGAGATATGCATCTCCTTCTTTATTATTATTTTGTTTTGTATTTTCATCTCCTTCTTTATTATTATTTTATTACCGACAAAACCAAAATTAAAGTTATTTTTCACTTTGTACTGTTTTGTTTTGGAAGTCGGTTTTATTTTTTGCTAAAAAGTTTTTTCTTATGGCCATTCCCATGAATGCTTACAAGACGAAAGCGAAATTCAAATTTTCTTACGTTTTTTGTCAATTACACGTCAGTATTAAGTTGTATGTTGATCAAAATTGATTCGAGACCGTAACAAGTATGTATTTACAGAATTATAATCATTAAAGTCATCAACAAACTCTTTAAGACCAGATAATCCTAATGAATGACTATTTCATGAAATCTTGACATTTGAGGTCGATCCATCAGGTTAAGCTACGCTTGCCTGGGTTGGTTCGTAGATGGGTGACCATCTGTACATACCGAGACTCCTCCGTGCCTCGGAAAGAACGTTAACCTGTTGGTCCCGGCTGTCATTCATGGATCTTTGGCAGTCGTTACGGGTCGTCAGAAGCCCGACAGTCTGACAACCAGTCTTACCAAGGGGTATCGTATTGCCCAATAACTGGGCTGTGGAGGTCAGATAGGCAGTCGCTCCATGTAAAATACTGCATCCGGTTAGACTGGAAGCCGACCCCAACATAGTTGGGAAAAGGCTAGGCAGATTGATTGACTTAAGAAGTCGCATAACTAATTGTAATGATTATAATACTGTAAATACATATTTGTTACGGCCGCGAATCATACTTTAGAAACATACAACCTAATACTGACTTGCAAATTGCAAAAACGTAAGAAAATTACCTACCTACTGGCTACCCTGACGCTTGTAGGTAATAATGTATAATGCAAAGGGGCATCCACTTCAAGACCTCACGATAAAAACTGACATAAGTGACTTTTAACAGCCGCATATAATATGTTCCCCGCATGATAAACCGAATCGAATTTCAAAACAGTCGTGATAAAATATTATTATGATGTTATCACGCATAATAAACGAGTTTATATTCCACCAATCCATTTACCATGATTGGTAAATGGATTGGTGAATGCAGTACGTATTTATAATCGTGGCTAAATGAAAACAGCCTCACGGGATCGAAGGTTAAGCTATGCTTGCTGAGGTCAGTCCGTGGATAAGTGACCAGCCTTACATATCGGGAGTTCGGGAACCATAGATACAAGAAATATTTTTTTTAAGAGGATTGTGAAGCTGTAAATTTTCATACAAAAAGAGATAACGTTTTTCTCCCCGTAAACATAGTCTAATTTTCATAATTTTTGAAAATGTTTTAGGTATAATGAAAAACTAGGTCCGTACGTTTTTATTATAAACCTTCGGCCCGTCGCATGGGGTCTTTGAAAGCCTAGGTGTTAGAAAAATGTAAAATTAACACATTTAAAACCATCCAGGAGTTTTAGTACTTCAGGTACCCTCCGAAATTAGATTATAGTTAGCGCGCATCGCCGCTTACTTCAGTTCGCGCGCCAGCGCAGTGAGATACAGACGTGTTTTGGGCGCGAGGGCCGTAAAAGACCCCACGCGACGAACCCCGTAAGTAAAATTTTATTGTTTGATTGTTGTTTGATTTCTTTTGTAACATGTGTTTTATTTATTTTTTTATTGTTTTAGATTATAATTAAATTATAATTGACTTCTAAAATGTGCGAAGAACAACAACGACGTATATTGAGTTGGTTAGAAGATGAATCTGAAGATGTTTGCGGTGGCGAGGAGGAAGAAGATGAAGTCGCTACATGTCTGGATGAAAGAAGTGAGCATAACACGGATTCGGAGCAAGAATGTGAAGATTTGGTGCCTACAGAACAACATGAGGTACCTTTGGAGGAACCGGCTCAGGTTTTAGAATCGTTTGATGAACAGCACATGGAGTTGGAATGTTCATATAGTGATGACGATGAAGAGCCCTTGATAAATATATTGTCACAGAACTTTTATATTGTCAAAAAGAGAGAGAGAAATGGCAACTATAAAATTATTTCCAAATGGAGGAAGACACCTTATCCACAAGGTGTCAGAACAAGGCGACAAAATATAGTTACGGAGCAACCGGGTCCACAGGGTGCAGCACGGAAGGTCAGTTGTCCTTCAGAGTCATGGCTTCTATGTTTTGGACTTAGATATGTTACAGCATGTTGTGGATTGCACTAATATAAAAATAACATCTATGCAGACAAATTACGAGAGAGAACGAGACTGCGAACAAACGAACTTGATTGAACTGAAAGCATTGATTGGTGTTATGTACCTAATTGGGATACATAAATCATCACATACTTCGATTGATGACATTTGGATGGCTGATGGTACTGGGATCGAAAAATGTCGCGCTGTCATTTCTAAGCAGCGATTTCAGTTTTTACTCAGAGCCCTTCGTTTCGATGACATTACAACTCGCCAAGAACGGAACTCTATTGACAAACTGGCGCCAATTAGACAGACCTATGAAGCATTTGTGAAAAATTGTGAAACATATTACAAAAACAATGAATATGTTACCATAGATGAAATGTTGGAAAGTTTTAGAGGATCGTGTCGATTTCGCCAATATATGCCCAGTAAACCAGCAAAATACGGGATCAAATTATTTTCTCTGGTGGATGCCGTAACATTCTACACAAAAAAGTTGGAAATATACGTCGGAAAGCAGCTGGAAGGTCCATATTTTCAAGATACATCAACAAATGCCCTTGTCAAGAGAATGGTAGAACCAATAGCAGGAACTGGACGAAATGTGACCATGGACAACTGGTTTACCAGCGTTCCTTTGGCTGAACAGCTTCTAACAAACTATAACTTGACAGTAGTAGGCACATTGAGAAAAAACAAGCCAGAAATCCCAAATGACTTCAAGCGAAAGGGGTTGGAAGAATGCTCCACAGTGTTTGGATATAAACCAACAGAGACCTTGCTCTCCTACTGCCCGAAGAAGGATAAGACTGTACTACTGCTTTCAACAATGCACCACGACGGCGTAATAGATGAATCTTCTGCGAAAAAGCTTCCAGAAATCATAAAGTTCTACAACAAAACCAAAGGAGGAGTAGATACAGTGGACAAACTCATCGGTACTTACTCTGTCGCACGTGTTTGCTACCGCTGGCCGCTTAGGTTGTTTTTCACATTTCTTGATGTTGGAGCTGTAAATGCTCACATAATATGGGATACCGTAAGTCAAGAAAACAAAATGGGACGCAAGTATTTCTTGAAAACATTGGCATTTGAATTGTGCCGTCCTCAATTGCAATCGCGGGCCACTATTTCAACTTTGCCTCGAGAATTGAAACAGATTATAAGGCGATTTACACCCCAGCTTCAGAATATTCAACCTGATGGAAACGACATCGCTCCTATGAGGAAGCGCTGTATATATTGTCCAAGACGAACAGATAGAAAATTCAAATCAATCTGCCACTTTTGCAAGGGTAACATATGCCCTACACATACTAAACTGGTATGTACTGACTGTGTCCAAACAGAAAATTAGTCTGATTTAGTTTGATAAAAGTTGTGTTTTTTTTTTTGTTGGTGCGAGCCTGTTCTTATGTGATCTCATATAGGTATAATATAAATTAAAGTTCATTTAATTAGTTAGAATAAAAATATTTTTTCTGTGATGTGATCTCAAAGAGAGAAATGTATGTTCCTAATTTTAGATTGGAAGTTCAAACAGTAAATAAATGAATATTTTTGATATTTTTTTTGTAATTTTATTGTTATTATATAAATAAATAAGAAACTGCTAGAATAGTTGGAAAGATAGAAGTTTTAAGGGGTTTTATAGGCGTTTTATACTTGAGGTTTTGAGGGACCCCACGCGACTAACCGCGTTATTAAGAGATGCGCGACGGCCCGAAGGTAAAGAAATATTGTATACAATATAAGTTATTATCATCTAAATATCTATATTTTTGACATAAAAACATCCTAGAGCACTGTTATTTTTTTAAATTAAATTTAATTTAATTACTAAAAACGAAAAACACACAGACCTAGATTAAAGTGTACTGAATGTAACGAGGCCAAAATTGTCTCATTTCGTAAAGGTTTAGGGGAGTACAAACGTTATCGCCCGAAACAATATTTATGTAAATAATTGTATGAAATGTAGGTAATTGCCTCCAAAAATCGCGCCGCGTATCGGCACTTCACAATCCTCTTAATATTTCTATGTCGGGACTCCTTCATGGTTCGGAAAGAATGAAACGATAAATGACTTTTAATGATTTTAAACTGACGATCACGTCTAAACGAGTAGTGTTGATAACTTAGTATGTGAATTATGTTTATATTACATAGTGTATTTAATTAAAGTTATGCCTAACGCGGAGAAAAAACTGAGAATCACGCAAAAACTTTCAAGCGTATTTTTATGAAAACTTCACCATTTTAAAGACAATTTAATTGTTTATCTTTTATAACATGTTTTAATGTTAAAGTGTTTTATCATCTAAGTAATCGTCTAGGGCATAGTACCTCTTTACCTAACATATTAACTCAAATAATAGGAGGAGCTCGTGGCTAAGTAGCACGGGTCGATCCATCAGGTTAAGCTACGCTTGCCCGGGTTGGTCCGTGGATGGGTGACCATCTTTTCATACCGAGACTCCTCCGTGCCTTGGAAAGCACGTTAAGCCGTTGGTCTCGGCTGTCATTCGAGGTTCTATGACAGTCGTTACGGGTCGTCAGAAGCCCGATTGTCTGACAACCAGTCTTACCAAGGGGTATCGTATTACCCAGTAAACGGGGTTGTGGAGGTCAGATAGGCAGTCGCTCCATGTAACATACTGGTATTCAGCTGCATCCGGTTAGACTGGAAGCCGACCCCAACATAGTTGGGAAAAGGCTAGGCAGGTTATCTCAAATAATAATTTATTCCCTCCGTCTGTCACAGCACTGTATATTTTAAACCGTTAAAGGTAGACACTTGAAATTTCCACAGTCCATTATATCTGCTCTAACACCAAAATAATAAAACTTAAACAAAGTTAAAGGGTGGGTATAGCTATACAAGAAACTTGCTTTTTTTGGCGTGTTTTGCTGGATCTTAATAATGGCAATACAATACAAACGTCCTCAGTATAATCTGAGCTAAAGTTTAACCATTTTTTACTAAAGTAAGTAATATTAACTATTTAAAAATAAATACCTGTGTAGTGTTAAATATTGTACGGTGGTACGGAACCCTTCGTGTCCGAGTCCGACTCGCACTTGGCCGCTTTTTAGGGTTCCGTACCTCAAAAGGAAAAACGGAACCCTTATAAGATCACTCGTGTGTCTGTCCGTCTGTCACAGCCGATTTGATCCGAATCAACTCCACCGATTAAGCTGACATATGAAGTTCTGTGATCCAAACACGGATGTGTAACGTAAATAAATGAATTTTTAATACAAAGGTTACTTTTGGGGGCTAATAAGAAAATTTAAAAAAAAAGTTTTGCATACTGTACCGTGTGACATATCAAATGAAAGGGCTTACTGTGAGGGTCTCAAATATATTTTATTTATAATATTAAAATTAATTATATTCCCTCTTTATCTCCGAAACTAGGCTCAGTCCCTACTGAGCCTAAAATTAAAAAAAAATACAGAAAGTAGTTCTATACCTATAGATTACAGGAAACCTATAAGAAGTCTATGGTCTTAAAATAACTTTAAATAAATCTCTCAATATTGTGCGTACAAACTTACATTTGCAGTTGGAATGTATGGGAGAGGGTGAATATTTGACCTTTTAACCGCCGTCATTACCTTCCGCCAAAAGTTGATGAAGGAGAATATCGTTAATGAAATATTTCATCAATTCCCAGAATCTGCTTAAGGACCAGAATCAGGAATTGCTGAAATATTTCATTAAATATATTCTCTTTCATCAACTTTTGGCGGAAGGTAATGACGGGCGGTTAAAAGGTCAAATATTCACCCGAGAACATGTTTTTGAACTAGGTACAATGTTAAGTTTGTTCTTGGGATAAATTCATCCCAACTACGGAAGCCTTCAATGTGCGTGGTTCGACACGCTCTAGGCCGGTTTTTTTTTAACATACTTTCTGTTGGTTAAACAATAAATAAACACGTAGGTAGATCTACCCACATAATCGACGTAACGTGCCTATTTGGTAATCGCATCGCAGTCTGCAGTTATTTGTCGCCGATTCCCTTGTTCATCAACTAAACATAATTTAAGTTCAGTGCATCTTTTTCTTTCTATTTCATTAAGAAAAGAACAGATGATAAATATTATTTAAGAAGATTGTGAAGTGCCGATACGCGGCGCGAGTCTTGGAGGATCTATACAAAATACTAAAACTAACACAAAAAAAATGCAGAGTGACGGTAACAAATTGGCTTCTTACACTGGACTACGACATGACAGAAAGTTTATTAGCATAAGCATAAATTCTAAGTACACAAATGGACAATTCACAAATACACGCGCACTCACTAACATAATAACATACATACAAACACTTACAACACCAACACAACTGACACAAATCAATGCATCATGCATACACTATATCATACACTACTTATACCTATTTTAATGTTAAGTTCTAAAAATGTACCTTTTTATATATAATTGTTAACGGAACGAAGGAGCCTGGATCTCACAACACAGGGAATCCTAGTGTGAGCTCTAGGAATTCAATCCACTTGAATGTTAACTTAGCGAAATAAATTTATTCTTATTCTTATTCTTAATTACCTACATTTCATACAATTACATATTTACATAAATATTGTTTCGGGCGATAAAGATTTCATCCCCATAAACCTTTACGAAATGAGACAATTTTGGTCTCATTACATTCAGTACACCTTAATCTAGGTCTGTATGTTTTTGTTTTTTTAGTAATTCAATTGAATTTAATAATAAATAAAAAAAAACCGCGCGAGAAAGTTTTTATGTCAAAAATATAGATATTTAGATGCTAATAACTTATATCGTATGCAAAATTTCTTTATAATGAAAACGTACGGACCTATGTTTTTGATTATACCTACAACATTTCCAAAAATTAGGAAAATTAGACTATGTTTCCGGAGAGAAAAAGTTATCACTTTTTTTTGTATGGCAATTTACAGTTTTACAATCACAATCCTCTCAAGTCCCGTCAAATTAAGGTACTCTAGACAAGTTTAGACACGATAAAAACAATTGTCTACTAAAAATACGTCATTTACGTCTGGCGCTGACTAATTTGACAGGACTAAACTAATATTTATCGTCTGTCCTTTTCTTAATGAAATAGAAACAGATGCAATGAGTTCGTAATCTGCTAAATTAATAATGGTCGATCATGGGTAGGTCAGTGGTCTCGTAATAGAATCGTGGTACTGATCAAAGGAACTGTCAAAATTGTAGCAGATTACTGCATACGTCAGTCTTTCATTTGTCATTATAGAATAGAATAGAATAAACTTTATTTCGAGCCAACTCATATATGGTTAGTAACATTGTTTTTAACATTATGTAAGAAATTACCATTTTAAGCCATTTCTTTCAATGGAGTGTCAGTGGTTGACCATTGGAAAGTCATAATGACGTCATTATATTAGTAGATTACAAAACTTGTCAAAATCAACAATTTTGAAATCAATGACAGACCATTCTGACACTATAGTAATAGCAGACTTGAGGCCCTGAACTTAACACGTTCATTGTCCATGACCCAATATGGGTAATTTTGGGTTTGTACGAGACGTCCATGCCATATATCGACCGTCCCTAGGTTCTGCAGGGAGACTGACTACTGTTTAGTCCCTACTGAACAGTGGTCTTTTTCGCAGAACTGACATTGTTAATATCATAAAGATTCTTTTTTATCGTTAGGGCAAACTTTGAACTGCCCTCAGTTCAAAGTTTGTTTTGACAGTGAAGATTTTTTTTTTTAATTGTAATTCGATTTATGTAAAAAAGTGAATATTGGTAAAAATGTATATCCCACATTGTTAATAGGGACGGTCGACATGATCGTTTCATCAAGCATAATGGTTTCTTACTTTGTGGACGTTACATAAACTTACTAGTATTGTATATGGACGTATGTGTGATTGTTTAGGTAAAATAAAAAAACCAATGAGCCCTCGATTTTTTTTATTTATTTAGAATTGACATAACTTTGAAGATTGAACATAAAAATAATCAATCATGACTAATGTTATTCTAATGAGTTTCATTAAAATATGCAAGACACAGAGTTTTTTTTGCAGAAATGGCATTGTGCGTCTGTCTTTTTTATTTTATACGTGCATCAGCAATTGAACGACCTTCGTCTTTCAGTTTTTTGTAGCAACCAGCGCACCTTTTTCTATAGATTAATGCATGTTTTTAGAACTGGTGAAATATAATAATAATAATAAAACATTTATTATCAGGCTACAATGGCCCATAGATACATACCTTACAAACTAACATATATAAAGTATAAAACAAAACGTGTGTTAATAAATATAGCTTAAAACTATGTTAGTAGCTTCACTTCACTCGCTTGTCCTTGAGCTGTCCTGTGGCACTAGCACTGTCCATAATTGGTCGTAACTTCGTAAGACAATATACAGGGTGTACATAAGCCCCCCGCGGGGGGTTCCCGCATTGTCGAGGCGGGGGGGCTCAGTAGCCGTGGCTTGGTCACCCACGGTGAAGCGAAGAGGAACCCGGAGGAGGGGCCGCTCGTCAGAGCTTTTCCCAGGAAGTCGACGACGTAACGGCCAACAAGTAGGTTGCGGTGCCGCTTGGGCGACATCGCAACTGAGGCGAGCCGCGATGTCGTATGGGAGACATCGCGGCTGAGGGTTGGAGGTTGCGGCGGGAGTGCCGGTATCGCGGTGCGCCGCTCTCCCTACCTTCCGCGGCCTTGACGGGGTCGCCACCGTCTGATGGCGAACGTGGTGGGGCCGCAGGGGAGGAGGAGTGTCGGTATTTCTTTGGCCGCTCTCCATATCCTCTGCGGCCGAAAAGTGGTAGGTAGCCTGGCCACTGACCTGACCGGTCGCAGAAGGACCAAGGGTGCCTAGACATGGGATCGTCTAGCGCCCATGTGCTGGTCCATGGGGTGGTCACGGTGCGCAATGTGTTCTTGTGCGCCGTTTGATGGGGGGTGCTCCCCAGAGGAGGGTCCGATGACGGACAGCCGCGGCGGGTTCGCGGTGAGTGCTAACGCGTGCCCATGTTCCCGCCACAAGCGGCAGAGGAGGACACCGTGGAGTTTTAGTGGGTTGGAGTCCCACATAGCTGCACTATCTCCCCGTGGTAGTGCAGTATGCATGAGCATTTCTCCACGCAAAAAAAAGGGTGTACATAAGTGTACAAAGTGTCAACCTTTACTCATCATTATTAACAACTTTTACTATAGGATAAAACCTAAAATCGTGAAAAAAAAAATCAGCTGTTCCCTATATTTTGACGAGTTATGCGAAAATAAATGTAGGTACTGAACAGGTGATTTTTTTTTGCGATTTCGGGTTTAGTCCCATAGTAAAAGTTGTTTCATAATGATGAGTACAATGACCCCTAAAAGCTTGCCACTGTTTACACTTACACCCTGTATACTTATTCGCACTTGGAATAACCACAATGATTAATTAATTTAATCTAAGTTACTTTATTATTAAAATCGCTGCCTAATGCCTTAAAATGCCGATTGCATATCATTTGCGTTCCCACATCAGCTAATTACTTTGTTAGAACAATCAGAATGCACTTTCGACGAGCTATGATTTATCGTAAAAACACATCGCGTGCACTTACCTACTCCATACAAGTTAAAAGCAACTTTAGATTTAGATTTTTATCGTTCGTAAACTTAAAAAACTTCAATTCTAACCCGTATTGGAACGTATTAAGGATTTAATTTGACTAGAATAAATTTTCAACATGGCAGCGCTCGTGAAGCTGGTGTGGCCATTGTTGTCTGTTGCTAACTTCAGTGCGCTACCAACCGCGGATCGGGACGGTCACGTCGCGCGCAACGAAAATAATAAAACAAAAAATACAACGTTAAAATTATAAAAACATTTATTCTCCGGGAGTTTGTGGTGTGACAATCCAAGTTTTTATGATAAACAGTGGTTTAAAGTGTGTTTTGTGGTAAAAAGAACGGTTAAACATCCATTGTTCTAAAGAAAACTTCGAAATTGTTGTAAACAATGATTGGTTAGCCATTATGGAAGACGTATACACAATTAAAGTTAAAACGAAACCTGATACGAGGAACTTATATCCGTCGGAGAGACGCTATTCGGCGTCAACAGTGTCGGGACTAGCGTGGGTACATATTGCATTGGCTGCAACGTCCTTTCTTCTCGCATGTTTGGCGTTAGTCAACCCGAATTCCGATCTACACCCTATCAACAATAGTACTCTACCAAATGGCGGGAACCGGAGCGAAAATAGCCCCTTATTTAAAGTTCAAAATGAGAACACAAACGTGTATTTGAATGATTTCGAAAATGAGAATAGAACTCAAATAAATTCGAACAGTGATTCGAATTCCAATTTGAGTGGGAACGGAAATCCGTTAAATTCGAATGAAACCACGGAATTTAACGGAAATAAAAATGACAGTAGTTACATATTGGTTTTAGCACCCGCTTTGATAACAATATTTGGGTTAGCGGCCGGTATTGCGAGCATTCTAGCATCAGCTAGATGGTACATAGACCGTAACATAACATGGCTGTTCGTCATGTCGTGTCTCTCGACGTTGGTTTCTCTCACATCCTTCATTATGATCGCTGTTTGGTTCATAACCACATCAGACGGCGATATAACCGAGTTTTACAAGGACAAAGTACCTTTTAAAGACTATTTTGTTGTAAAACACACCGATGTTATTATAAGAAACGAATCTCATATGATTGTTGCTTTAAACACGACCACGGATAAAGATGAATCACCGAATTTTTTTACAAAACGAGTGCTATCTATAAACATTTTAATAGCCGCCTTCCTAGAACTATTGTGGTCGATATTAAGCGTGAAAATATCTTATAAAGGCATGAAAAATACTTATAAAGAGGACAATGAGCGACGAGGCAACTGCATATCAGTTGTCACAAAAATCAAGGGAAATGACACGCGGAAATTGCCGAGAAACGGCAAACTTTTACCTCCAAAACCAGACCTAATAGACCACTACCCCAGCAAGAACATAAAAAGGATATTCCTAGCACAGTCAGACAACGGATTTTATTTGAAAAATCAAGGGAATAAAGCGAAACAGAACACCGACACGAGCTCAGAGTTTTATAAGGAACGAATGATGAACTTTTTGAACCGTTGTGCGTCTTTGGAAGGGCATTCGAACCCAGAGAACACATATAGTGTGCATTCTGAAACTTTAAACTCGATCCCTGAAGGAGTAACAGTAGAGATCAACATTCAAGAGCCTATAATCGAAGTAAGAGATCGAATGACACCTATCAGCTGGGGGGATTCTCCCGACCATACAGTTTACAACCAAAATAATTTGAATCTCGACAAGATATTTAAATTTAAACCAAAACAGAACAAAAGTGAGGGTGTAAACGGTGAATAGTACGTGTGAGTGAAATTGACAATGAAATTAGTGATTGAACACGTGAACTTACTTGTGTTTTTGATACCATTTGTGTTTAGCTATTGTTATTATAATCTTGTACTATTTTCGTTTGTATTACTCGAAAGTGTTGAAAGTTTTGGAGTCTATGTTTTCTAGGACAATGGCCAAGCATGGTTCCATACAAATTCTGCCTCAAACGTAGTTTAACATTGGTCATACTCATTGACCGAGCGAGCGAAGGTAGCGAAGCGTCTCTGCTTCAAGTCTGGCAAAATTTGCTTTCATCTGTCAGTTTGTTGCTACTCTCTACAGGTCGTATTTTATAACCGATCTGGACGAAAATTGGTATTCAGGTTTTACGACTATATAGAATTCTATTGTCGTCGGGATTATTGATTGAAGGGGTGCTTCCTCCAAAAAGGGGCAAGAAGAGGGCTACTGGATATCTCCGCCTTATGAGATCCGATTTCGATGGTTCTTTTTTATTTGGAAGGTAGTAACTATAAGTTGGTCTCATAAAAAATTGGTAAAGATCTGATAAAATAAAACGTGGTAAATATAACTTTAGTATATTAATTGTTGTAAAAAACGTTTGTGCTCGCGAGGTTTACTGTAGGTATAGCTCAAGAATGCGGGCCTTGTCTTTACCCTGGTCACTCACGAACCTATGCATAGATATTTATACACGCATACCTACACTAAGTACTACAACAGAGATCTTTTGGAGGGCGCTGTTGGTCAACACTTGAGCAGTTGTGAAATGTATTGAAAAAAAAACCCGTCCAAATACCGGTCGGACCACGCACAATGAAGGGTTCCGTAATTGGGGTGAATCTATCCCAAGAAAAAACTAAACATTGTAGTTGAAAAACATGTTCTTGTACGCACAATATTGAGAGATTTACCATGTTATTTTAAGACCATAGCCTTCTTATAAGTTTTCCTGTAATTTATATGTAGAACTACTTTGTTTTTTTTTTCTTCAAAATTTTAGGCTCAGTAGTTTCGGAGATAAGGGGCGAATGGTCAATTTTCGTCTATTTTCCTAAAAAAACTTTAAAACTAGTTATTTTAAGATTATTAAAAAAAATATTTGAGACCCTCATAGTAAGCCCTTTCATTTGATTATGTCACACGGTATAGTTTGCAAAACTTTTTTTTAAAATTTCTTATTTGCCCCCCAAACTTGACCCCCATATTCAGAAATCATTTATTGACATTACACATCCGTGTTTGGGTCACAAAAATTCATAAGTGTACCAAATTTCAACTTAATCGGTCCATTAGATTCGGAGCAAATTGGCTGAGACAGACGGACAGACAGACACACAAGTGATCCTTTAAGGGTTCCGTTTTTGTGCACAAGATGGTGTCATTTATTCTGAGTTTTTCCGCGAGTCAAAAGAACTTTGTATCGCTATATTTATACAAGAGCAACGTTTCAGCAAATCAACTTCTGACAAAAGTGATTCTTCGCGAAAACTGTGTGATGGTGTATGCGATCAAGTGACTGTGGAGTAATGTTTATAAAGCGAATGTTTATAAAATAAAACATTAGTGAACCACGCAAATTATGGTTTATATTCATTAAAAAACCGGCCAAGTGCGAGTCACACTCGCGTACGAAGGGTTCCGTATCTATAAAAACGGCATGTATATGAACCTCCGACTAAATAAAAAACCAAAAGCGCTTGCGACCACTAGACCCACGACGCAGACAAAAAAAAAAAATACACCTTGCGTGAAATCTCATTCTGTTGTGGTCTGTTGAAGAGGTATTGCAGTATTGTCTAAAATCTGCCTATAATTTTCCCACTGCTGAGAGGAGCTGTCCGCTCCTCTGTGAGAGGGAGGGGGCCTAATCCTCCAAGTGCGCTCAGTGTGGGTTGCTGGATGTTCTTCACATGTCTTCGGATTTTTTTGGTTGTAGAACATACCGGTTTCCTCTCGATGTTTTCCTTCGCCTGTTTTGAGAGAAGTGGTGATGAAATTAAATAGACAAGGTAAAGTGCCGGCCTGGGTTCGAACCCACGACTCGTAAGTCGCGGCCGATAAAACTGGGCTGATGTGTGTGCTTAGTACTCCTAAACGACGCAACTGATTGTGATGCGGTTGTCACCTGTCATTTTTAGGGTTCCGTACGCAAAGAGTAAAACGGGACCCTATTACTAAGACTCCGCTGTCCGTCTGTCACCAGGCTGAATCTCATGAACCGTGATAGTTAGACAGTTGAAATTTTCACAGATGATGTATTTCTGTTGTCGCTGTAACAACAAATACTAAAAAACAGAATAAAATAAATATTGAAGGGGGCTCACATACAACAAACGTGATTTTTTTTTTGCCGTTTTATAGATAATGGTAAGGAAAACTTTGTGCGCGAGTCCGACTCGCACTTGGCCGGTTTTTTACTGCAGCTTTTAACTTTTCATCTACATAAGCAAAGTCATCGTTCCAATCACACTCAAAAAGATAAACCCCAGCTAAGAATCTCCTTTTATGACCTACTAAAAAGCTAGACATGCCTATTTTTTGCCATATAACCCGCCTAGATTGTCTCAAATTGGAACCAGACAACTGCCAATCAGTTTATATTGAATTCTTTGCTATCACCGAATAAGGCCAGTTGAAACTAAGACAATGCTCAATTTTTATGGTACGCTGCCAATCAAAACAATTTGCAATAGTAGCTAAGGCCGTGCGCAGACTAGAGAAAGACAGTCTTGTCTGGCGTCAGACAGAGAAAGAGTTTTGTCGTGTGTAAAGTTTGTCATTATGCAGAATCGCAAGTGGGTGTTAGTGCGGTGTCTGTTTCCATTTTTCTCCAAACGGAACCCTATAACTAAGCCTCCGCTGTCCGTCCATCTGTCTGTCAGCGGACTGTATCTCATGAACCGTATTAAGTAGACAGCTGAATTTTTTACAGATTGTGTATTTCCATTGCTGCTATGTTTGGTTACGCGATTAGGGTACTGTTTATTGCGATTTAAATGAGCGATTTTCCAATTATATTTTGATGCCGTAGATAACATTAGCGGTTCGGTTTTATAAATGCATTTTACGGTTTTTACTTTGTATCTAAGTAGGTATGTTGGGACACCGAAGACTACTACTTACATACGTACCTATATGCAGTATGGGTACTTCATTAATATGTACTATCGACAAAACGGACGCGATCTTAATGTTGATTTTTGTGTACACTGATCCATTGAAAAAACCTGCCCCTATGGACTTTTGTTTTACTTTGTCATAAGTACAGTTGCAGCTTGCAAGCAACATTGTTTCAAAATTGGAAAGGCGGAGCTTTTTACCTACTTGCACACATTTTTGGTTTGCGTACCTCAAAAGGAAAAAACGGAACCCTTATAGGATCACTCGTGTGTCTATCTATCCGTCTGTCACAGCCAATTCGCCCCATATCTAATGGACCAATTAAGTAGTGGTACACATGAATTTATGTGACCTAAACACGAACGTGTAACGTAAATAAATGGATTTTGAATATGGGGGTCAATTTTGGGGGGCTAATAAGAAATTTTAAAATAAATTGTTTTAGAGTTATTTAAGAAAATAGACGAAAATTGACCATTCTCCCTTATCTCCGAAACTAAAATTTTTGAAAAAAATACAGAAAATAGTTATACTTACGCTATAGATTACAGGGAAACCTATAAGAACCTAGAAGTCTTAAAATAACATGGTAAATCTCTCAAAAATGTGCCTACAAACTTACATTTGCAGTTGGAATGTATGGGAGAACATGTTTTTCAACTACATTGTTAAGTTTGTTTTTGGGATTAATTCGTCACAACTACGGAATCCTTCATTGTGCGTGGTCCGACTAGCACCTGGCCTGGTTTTTTTTCTTCATAGTTTTACATGAATAGGATGTAATTGTACGAGTTACCTGAAAGTAGAGATACAGAATGGGTATTTTTCGGTTCCATAATAATTTGGTAACACTATGAATTATGATAATAAAAGAAACATGTCTATAGCTGGGTGATGCACAAAATAGTGGCCCATTCTAAGTACTTAGGGCTAATTTTTCAGTCGTCAGACAATTTTTATTTATGCGGTTTGACAGCTTTTGTATCGCAGCGAGACCAAACATGTATCTAAGCTTATCATAATGTCAAATGTCAAACTTATTTATTAGGTACCAAGTAATTATCTCGAAATAACTTTTTATATAACAGCATTGTAATTTTAATAAGGTACTACTTAATTTACGCTTATTTGAAACACGATGAAAATTGTAATAAATTCCGTAACTGATTAAAAATAGAACCGTTATAAATCGATTTAAATAATTATAGAGGTTATTGCTTATGTAGGTAAATACTTACCTACTTAATAATGATTATGTAAACGAATTATCAATGTGTAGGTACTTACTAGGAAAGAAACTTTTTACAAAAAAAAAAAAAACTACAAAATGATAAAATTTAATTTCGGAAGTCGGTGTCTTGGATCTGTATTTTAGTATTTTTTTGCCACCGACTTCCGAAATTAAAGTTATTTTTCATTGTGTAGTGTTTCTTTTTGGAAGTCTGTTTTTTTTTGTAAAAGAATTTTGTATTTTTCACTTTTTATTGGGCCAGTTTGTAATTTATCTAAGTTACAATAGCCTACCAACTGTTCATCACCTTTTACAAAATGATGCTTTTGAAGTTAATTGTTGAGGAGTTCTCCTAGTAAGAACGAGGAGAACTGGAGCTGATGGTGACTTCACCATCAATTATGCATTATAGACGAGCATACATTGCTTAGCAACCATATTAAAGTACCTAACTAATCGAATCGCAACTCGTGAAATACCTACCTACCTATTTATAGGTGGCCATCCATAGTCTTCATCGTCAGTTCCACTTCACCAAATGGTGAAGTACTATAAAAACTACCCAAATCTCTATAGGTGTGCCTATAAAATCTGAGGGTTTCCCTCGATTTCCATGGGATCCTCTTATTAGATTCTGACAATGAGACCACCTCGAGAGCATACCCTTTCAAGCAAAAAAATAATTTTCAAAATCGGTCTACAATTGACGGAAAAATCGGTGGACATACCTACTTACCTACATAAAAAAAAAAAAACATACATAAAGTCGATAAATCCTCCTCCTTTTTGGAAATCAGTTAAAATGTGACTGGTCCAACGCGTCAATCTATAATAATTTAGGTGGGAATATAAATCAATTTCTATCGGTCGATTACTTTATTCGCTATCGGTTTTTCGAAGATATACTTACTATGGAACCTTTGAACGTTGTCATACAATTCGTCATTGTGGATAAATCGGCTGATGATTGCTATAGAACATAATTCAGATTTTTCAGTGTATAACCAAACACAGAACTTAAAATGTCTAGCTGGTATTTTCATGATTTTAAATAGAATATTTATTAAGTTAAGTACCTACTTAATCATTAATGCGTTCAAAAATTACGTTAGGCGATTAGGAGGGGGTGGGGGGTCGAGCCAAATCTCACCCTATCCCACGTGGAGGAAAGGCAAATATCACGGTTTTTTTTTCACCTAAAGCAGTGTAAAATTTAGAGAAAACTTTGTAATTAATATAAAAATAAGAATTATAAAAAATAATTAAGCAATTTAAATAAATCTAACGCAATCAATAAAAATACGCAGTCTGGCAGTTTGAGTAATTTATGCGGCCTACCCAAATATCGTTGAGCTTCTTAAGTTCTGAGTTGAGCTGCGCGATTACTGACAAATGCGTGCACTGACAGGTCCTCTCAATCTGTGTGGTTCTTTCCTTAAAAGACCATTTCAGACACCAATCTACATGGTCCTCACATGAACTGACCTAGATTATGTCTGGACTTTATAAAAGACTGTGACCTCTGAGTTTGTTTTGGCCTTTCTTCTCAGAGTAGTCAGATAGGAAACGCCGACCTCAACTAGACTAAAAAAAAACATGATTGACGTGTAAAAGTGTTTGTACAAACCTACTTACAGAAATAAAATCATTTATCATTTATTTACGCTTTTTGAAAAAGCTCACGTAAGATTAGGAGGGGGTCAAGCCAAATCTCGCATCTCACCAAGGGGTGGTGGGGGGTTCGAAAAATCGCCAAAATCACCTCACGTAATTATTGAACGCTCTCTTACCTAGACGTTTAGGTAATACCTAGCTAGGTACTTGGAAAAACTAGTAACTTACTATTTACCACACGTAGCATTCTTCTTATGAACCGTTATTCGGCATCACAGATTTCTGTGTTATCGAACAAGGGCCGCCATACACGGACTGCTCGAGCAGTTAGCCATTGATCAACATACACGGACCGCTTTTGCAGTTATAGGCAACCGCTTGAAGCTGCGATTGATAACTCGGCTCGTCATTCAAATCAGTATCTAGCAACATGGATAATTCCAAATAAGTTCTTGCGATTTAATTGCACTGATTAGCGCGTCACAATTTGTCCATTTTGCTCAAGAAACAAAGCAAGAAGCGTGCGGGCGTTCCCATCCAGGACAAACATTTGTGTGCATGAACATGTCTGTTTACAATACATGACTATATGTATTTACAAAAAAAAAAGTAGTATTATGTAGTATATCAGTTATCTGGTTTCCATAGTACAAGCTCTGCTTAGTTTGGGATCAGATGACCGTGTGTGAACAATGTCCCAGGTCATGTCTCAGGATTTGTTTTTGAATATAGGAAATAGCAATCTCTTCAAGTCTTCATCATCACCATTCTCCTACCCTCATCCCAAATTATTTGTGGTCGGCGCAACATGTCAACCGCGCGCGCCCAGTGCGGGTTGGTAGATGTCACATGTCTTCGAATTATTGGTTCTAGGACATGCCGGTTTCCTCACGATGTTTTCCTTCACTGTTTTGAGAGCAGCGGTGAAGAAATTATTTACACAAAGTAAAGCGTCTATCTGGGTTCGAACCCATGACCTACATAGATATAAATCATAAGTTAGGGTCGTTACCACTGGGCCATTGCACCACTGCTCTACTGAAAACTACGTAGTAAATAAGATAGCTAAATTCCGTAGATGTGATAGGTATATCAAAATACGTTACAACAGATTTTATCGAATCACACAATAAGTATCAGCACTACCAGCGGTCACTGACCCCAAAAAAAATTATCATCAAATCTTTTTGTTTTTATTTTGTCGTGTCTAGAGATCGATACGACGTCTGCGGAGTTTCGCTAGCTAATGTGTGAGTGATGCATAACTGAATAATTTGGGCTTAACTAACGTATTGAATCTGCAATCGGTTTTGTCAGTGTTTATAAAATTAAGGGTCAGGTTGACTACCTCCGAAAAGGCACACAACTGAAAATATAACAGAATTTAGGAAATTATCTGCTATTTACTCACTATATTTTAACCTGAGGTGGTGAAACTGACCCTAAGGGCCGGTTTTTTTTATCATAACTCAACCAATGGTTGAACATAGTAATGATCCGTAGTTAACTCAACCAATGGTTAAACATGGTAACTATTGGAATTTTGGATAAATGTGAAAGGCTAAACATGAATGTATTCATGTTAGCTCATTCATTTTAAAAAATAGTAACTAATGGCATAACTCATTCATGTTTAGCCTTTCACATTTAGCCAAAATTCAACCATTAGCCATTATTATGTTTAACCATTTTTATTTTATCGCTCATTTACAAGAAGGGTGACATAACTAAAAAATCTGCAACTTTGAGGTAAGTATTATACACAGGAGAACGCGGCAAATTTTATTATATTTGCTACAAAAGCAACATTACGCTAAGCCAATAAATGTGTGAAAATGCCAATAAAGGTATGACTTTATACTTTATCGCACTCTTACCGCTGCTTTTAAACTTTTAAATCATTACAGCCAAAAATTGCTCTTTTTGAATTATGTCAAGCTTCTAGCAAATGAGCGTTATTATGTTTAACCATTGGTTGAGTTAACTACGGATCAAAAAACCGGCGCTAAATTATTTGTTAAATTACCTATAAGATCATAATTATCTTCATAAATAATGTATTGTTCTATTTTGTGCCTTATTTAGCTGACTTGAAATACATACTTAAAATATGTAGGTACCTATTATTTTATGTTAAACTCTGCTCCCTAAACATTTGTAAGCGTGAAAATACTATGTAGTTAATATAAATTGATATTATAAAACGAATATAAATATTTTCTTTAGAGTTAAGAGACTGATTTTTATACACTTGTATAATAAAATTGTAATTTTATGACTTTTGTTTTACCTATTCCATTTTTTTTACCCTATTTTTTCCTGAATTTCGGTTGCGTTTACAAACACAAATCTCACATCATCATCACATATCTACAAAAGGCTAGATCACAGAACTGAAATCAAAGAACAGATCTTCAAAAATCCTGTCGTCATGGTTCCAACTATAACCGGCTGCAGCTGAATACCAGTATGTTACATGGAGCGACTGCCTATCCGACCTCCACAACCCCGTTACTGGGTAACACGATACCCCTTGGCAAGTCCAGTCCCTCTGGTGGCACGAACGGGAATTTAATCAATAATATTAAATTATAAATAATAATTATAATTTAATACTATTTTTTAAATTCCTGTTTATGCCACCTGTGGGAAGTCGGCTGGGGACGAACGGGATACACCCAGTTTACCTGTGTGAATTTCATTTAAATCTGGTTCAGCCGTAAAAGCGTGCAGACAAACACAGTCCGGCCGTCGATGAGAATGCATTCTTGATACCTGACAGTTTCAAACTATAGAGTATGTGTTTAGCGAATTTGATCCTTATTACTACTAGAAATTGTCCAACTGATAGGTTTCAGGAACGCTTTCTCTCGACGGCCGGTCTGTAACAAACCTCTAATTTGTAATATTAGTAGGATTAAGAAACGACATTGGTGTATTAAATCGAACCTAAAATAATTCCCATGTTGCTTTCCTAAAAATATTCATGAACACGAGAGGTTCTTCCATACAGGAGTAGGTACAAAAAAAAAACTTATCGTTTTATAACAAAAGTTATTAAATATTTATAGCTTTGAAAACATGTTTAACATTGTAGTAAATGTTTAAAAAAGTTTTCGTGTTAAAAAATGGCACCTATGTAATGTTATCTAACCTTTTTTAACTGCTGTGTGGAAGCACCTTTATACAGGGCTATTTTTAAATCACTAGCTAAATTTTCACAGAGTGTTCTACCCATGAATATGAACAACTTTCACTATGGGACCAACTCTGAAATCACAAAAAAAATCTAGGTATAGAACTTTCGTATGAAACAGCTGATTTTTTTGCTGATTTTGGTCGAGTAGGTATAGAACTTTCGTATGAAACAGCTGATTTTTTTTTCGTGATTTCAGAGTTGGCCCCATAGTGAAAGTTGTTCATATTCATGGGTAGAACACCCTGTGAAAATTTAGCTAGCGATTTAAAAATAATGATGATGATAAACTCTTTTTGTGAACCTCTAATAATTCCTATTTTGGGGTCCTAAAATACTAAATAACAAAGTAACTGCGACCAACTAACGTAAGAACAGGTCAGAAAGTTAAAAAGAAGCTCATTTATTTAAAAGTTTGCGTCATTCGAAGCCCAAAGTTATTAGAGGTTAATTCATTTAATAAAAGCGTTCATCATAAGAAGGTCAATAAGGTTTTAGAGGATCAGTCAAGTATTTCCCTTAAGAAAATAAGTTCAAAATTAAAAGTACAAGGTTACAAAAAAACAATTTTATTTGGCGACAAAATAGTTGTAAAAAAATTTACTCCTTACATTTAATTTTTAATAATACTTATAGTAAAAAAAGTCATCTAAAAATATTGGGTTGGCACAAAAGTAATGAGACACTACAAAACTCTATACATTTCCTTTTTCAAGTTAATTGTTTTCGATAATATTCTAGAATTTGTAGAACATTCTAGGTAGTTGTGATGTGAGGGTATATAAAGCCGCCCTCAGTCCGTTTAGTCAGTAGATGAGGGTCTCTCACCTGGGAAGGGCTGACCGCCGAGTTTACGGTGAAGACAGCGGTGTTGGGCATCAACGTCGTGGCGTGCCTACAGAAACTTCCCTACATGGGCGTGTATGCCGCACGCCCAACCATCCACTCGCCAGTGGCGACCACACTGAGGGGCCCGTGGTTACGGGCCACTGTAAAGCTTCCGCGGTCGGGGGGCTGTGCTCCGACACCGCACGCCACGACATCGACATCCCGCACGGTTTAGTCAGTTTGAAGACAAATGGACGAGCGACAAGTTCGAACACTATACTTATACGAGTACTTGTTAGGCCACAGTACGCGGGCTACGGCTGACAATATCAACACTGCATTGGGCGCTGGAAGTACAAGCCGTGCGACGGTGTCCCGATGGTTTGACAGTTTTAAATCAGGAGACAGGAGCCTTGAAAGTCAGCCACGATCTGGACGACCACCCGCAGTGAATGATGACGATTTACGCCGCGAACTGCAGTCGAATCCGGATGCTACCACTCGGGAATTAGCGGAAGAACTTAACTGCAGTCACCACGCCGTGGAAAACTATTTGCATGAGCTTGGGTATCGAAAAGTTTTGGCTCGGTGGGTACCGCACATCCTTACAGACGCCAGTCGTGCAGTCCGTGTTGCTATCTGTCAATCACTTTTGCTGCGACCCCGACGTAAAGAGTTTTTGTCTGATCTGCTTACTGGAGATGAATCATGGATTCATTACGAGAACGATACTCGTCTTGCTTTTTGGCTGCCTGCAGAAGAAACGCCACCAACTCAACCGAAGCTGAGTCAAAAGAACCGCTTAAAAGTTCTGCTTTCTTGTTTCTGGGACGCGCAAGGCATGCTGTTTTATGAACTATTACACAATGAAACTATAAACGCTGACAAATATTAAACCCAGCTCACCAAACTATCTGCTGCTATCAAGAAAAAACGACGAAGACGAGTCAATGTAGTTTTACTACACGATAACGCTCGATCTCATGTCGCATCTGCCGTTCGCCAACAGTTGGAGAACTTGGGCTGGGAGACGATACCCCACACACCTTATTCCCCAGACCTCGCCCCATCAGACTATCATTTGTTTAGAGACAACATTTGCGGGGTAAACAATTTAATGATTTCTCTGATATAGAGGCGAAGTTGAACAACTTTTTCGAGGCACAGCCATCAGAGTTCTGGGCGAAAGGCATCCAAACTTTGCCGGATCGTTGGCAAGAAGTCTTAGATGCTCATCATTGACTAAGCTTTTTGTATTGTAATAATAAAAAATATAAAACGTAAACCAAGTGTCTCATTACTTTTGTGCCAACCTGATATAAATCGTTATTATTATGAGAGACTGAGAACCATGTAATTACTTATTGAATACGATTTTATTGTCAAAAATGCACCTTAGGATGTGGTCCTACACAATATGATTCAAAATGGCCGTATCTACTTCCTCTGGACTGTTTTTTGGCACTGCATAGGTCCACAAGAAAAATCCATTTTATAACATGTATATCATATACAGGGTTATTGGTAAAACACCAAAAACCTCTTAAGGAACATTATACTCATCATTATGAACAACTTTTACTATAGGCCCAAACCTGAAATCGCGAAAAAAATCAGCTATTCAGTACATTTTGACGAATTATGCTAACATAAATGTACTGAACAGTTGATTTTTTTTCGCGATTTCAGGTTTGGTCCCATAGTAAAAGTTGTTCATAATGATGAGTACAATGACCCCTTAAGAGGTTGTTGGTATTTTACCAATAACCCTGAATATATGTATAAATGTAAAAAAAAAAAAAAAAACTATCATCGAATGGCGACCGCGGGCGCGAGTTTACAGTAGTTGTGAACCTAGAGGGTTCGGTTGCAAATATTGACTGGAACCTATATGCGAAACCTGAGTATATTTTGTTCAGAATAAGTAACTGGATTGATTTCAATATTTTTTACACCATGTCCCAAAAATATTTAAAAAGGTTACAAGTTGGACACCGAGCGACACTACCTAACCAATCACGCGCATAACCCAGGTACGGCACTAGGCGCGAACGCACAGTGCGGCGGGGGTAAAAACAATCCCTACTGCCAAATTATTATGAATGAGCGCTGCGCGACGCTCGAGCTGGAGGCGCGGGCGCCGCGTGGTGAGCATGTTTTTGTACGGACAACCAGGTAATATAACAAGCTTATAACTTTGTCATGCTTCATGATACAGTTTTGAAATTTTGTACATAGATTTTTACATAAAAATACTAGACACGTGTTTCGGGCTCCCCAGAGGAGGGTCCGGTGACGGACAGCCGCGGCGGGTTCGCGGTGAGTGATAACGCGTGCCCGTGTTCCCGCCACAAGCGGCAGAGGAGGACACCGTGGAGTTTTAGTGGGTTGGAGTCCCACATAACTGCACTATCTCCCCGTGGTAGTGCAGTATGCATGAGCATTTATCCACGAAAAAAAGGGTGTGGTACAAACCATCAAACTGAACAAATTTTTCTCGGGGACTAACATCGTAATCGTGAAAAAAAAGTTTAGTCCATGTAAAAATTCAATATTGACTTAAGAGGCTACCGAGCGCACAGTAGCGCCCTCATCGTTTGTTTTGTTATTTCTTTTAATTTAAAAAGAAAATGCAGAAAATAAGCACGTTAAGTTGTACTCCACAAGACTATACGTTATTATTATCCATTGTCAATTGCTAACTGCTTGCCTAAACAGAGTGTAAATAAAGAAATAGTGTTATTCTGTGATGAAATTGGAAAAGATCTAGGCCACTTGTTAACAAATAAATATCCAGGACACTCAATAATGAACTACTGTATGCCTGGTTGTTCTTTATTTGACATAATGAAAAAAGTTTATAATTGACAAAAGAGTATCAAAAGGTAATCATTTATATTTGACAAAAGATAGATTTTTTATGGATAGGTACTATCTTTCAAAGTATTGCAAAAGACAGTTAGCTGTGTCGCTATCATATTATTTTTCTATTACAGCCAAGAATTTGGCTAAACAAGTTGCTTCTATTGAGCAATGCCATGACATTTTATATCATTCAGCCAATAACTTGGTATCCAAAATTGACAATGATTGTAATTTAAATTAGAAATTAAGACAATAGAGGCATCCTCTAGCAATAATGTACAGAAATGCAAAAATAAACCAAATAAAACTTCAAAATTAGTAAATAGTATTAACCTGGTGTTCAAAGAAAAAATATTCAAGGTTTTCTCAACAAAGATTTAGAAGTAGAATTATTTATGAATTTTAACAGTATTGACATTATTTGTATAACAGAACATTGGCTTAAAAGCCACCAGTTTAGCCTTCCCTTCGGACCGCGAAAGCGAGTAGACGTGCCTCCCGTACAACTCATTTTTATTTTATTCATATTAAATAGTTATATTTTTGGATATTAATGTTAAATTATATTCGAATTAGTACCAGGCGCGCATAAATACGAAATAGTGAGCGTGTACGCAACGTGAACGAGTGACAAGGAGAGCAACTCAAGTGAACGCAATAGTACGGGCGGAGTCACGCAGCGCACCCGCACGTGACTGCGCGACCACGCGACGCACACAGCCAAATCAACAGATACTGCGTTATTCTCGCCGCTTGCCATAATTTATGCGCGACAGCGATTAGCGGGCAACTATTTGTGTGGTACAAACTAATCTTCTGTAAACATATATTGGTTGTGGCTCAGACTATGTCTAAAACACCACAAAAAACTCCTCAAAATAAATTCCCGTCCCGGTCAGAATCTGACATCCATAACATACTTTATGCTGACACCAGCATAGAAGGAAATAGAACACAGCGAGCCAAACGCAGGTGCTTATCAGGTGGGGATTCTGGAGAAGATTTAGATTCATTTAAAGCTGAGCTCAAGAGGATGTTTGAAGAAATGATTAGTGCCCAAAATTCCCGGCTAGATAAATTAGAGAACCATTTCATTGAGTTAAAGAATCACTACACCGAGATAAAGGCAACCAATACTGAACTCGAGAAAACAATGACTCTTATTTCAGATCAGCTGCAGTCTGTTGAGATTAAAATAACGAGTCTTGAAAAAGAACGTAGCTATATGGCGATCAAGCTATCTACGTTAGAGGAAAAGATAGAATCTCTAGATCGTCACCTCGTTAAAACGTCCATAGAAATACGCAATGTTCCCAAAAGAAATCATGAGACAAAGATTATGTTGTTCGAGACTATGATTCACTTATCCAAACACTTAGAAGCTGACACGGAGCTAACCAGTATTCGTGATATTACCCGACAACCGTCTAAAAAGGAAGCCCTGACATCAAATATATCAGTTGAGTTTTCAAACACACTCGCAAAAACTAAGTTCCTTACGGCCGTCAAAAATTACAACAAAGCGAATGCCAGTAATAAGGTAAACTCCACTCATCTTAACTTCAACGTCGAACAAAAAACTCCTGTCTACATTGCCGAGCAGCTGACCGCACTATCCAAACGGCTGTTTTACTTAACTAGATTATACGCCAAGTCACATCAATACACCTATTGCTGGACATCAAACGGACGTGTGTTTCTCAAGAAGGATTCGGATAGCCAATCCATAGTGGTCAAAAATGAAGAACAACTGAAGCAGCTGCCCTTAACCAACAATGCATGACTACGTAACTATAAGATCATTTTCTTTTGTTCAGTCTCACTATTTTTAAATTCTGTTTTTCTGCTTTTGCTTTTCAAATTACTTACTACTATCGCATGTTTAACTCACATACCAATATTTAATACACGAACACACCATTACATCATCTTCACAAATCGTTCACAATACTCTACACACCTTACATTCACACAAACACTTAATCAATTCAATATTTCGTTTGATCATCCACTCTGTGGCCATGTGTGGTATTTATTCACTTATTTGGCTCACCGAAATAATATACAAAATTATGTTTTAATGCAGTCACAATTAAAGTTACCACTTTATGGAATACTAATTACCCTCGCTATTACCACAGTTTTGCCCGTACTTAACACATCTCAATGGCTGGTGACATTAACCAAGTAATTGACAATATCGACCAGCTCTCGGTGTCAACAACTCATACATGTATACCTGAAGATACCCATTCGATACTATTGCATCCGCACAAGTACATAAATATTTTGTCACAAAATATTCGATCTATTAATCGTAACTTTTTAAGTCTTCAATCGCTCTTACACCGCATTTCTTTTGACTGCGATATGATAGTATTAACCGAATGCTGGCTACCTTGTGCTAGTAACTATAATATTCCAATCTTGCAAAACTATAATATATTTAAGACTTCTATTCATAAAAACCAAAGTGATGGTGTTGTAGTATATCTCAAGTCAAACTTGTTAGCTACCTGTGAAGAACCAGACCTCTACCAATCAGCCTCTGGTCTTATTATAAAGATTGGTTCTGAGGTAGCAATAGTATGCATATATCGCTCACCATCTGCTGACTGTATACGTAGTTTTATAGCCGCCCTCAATGATGTTCTCTCTCTGCTTCATGGATTCAAATCTGTAATAATAACTGGTGATATAAACTTAGATATAAAACCAAACACATCTGACATGCGTTCTCACGAATACTTGGACTGTCTTGCTTTTCATGGTTATCTCCCAGCCCATGTTCTTCCAACTAGAGGTGAAAATTGTCTAGACCATACGATACTAAGAACAAAGTGTCTCACGCATACATTCGTCTATAGTTCCTCAATTACCGATCATTTCTCCACTTTACTATGCATTCAAAACAAAAACGTGCCAACTGCAGCTTGTTCTAAAATTACGGAGATAGACTATGAGGGGCTTGATGAAAGTATAAGGCAATTAGATCTTAAGCCTCTTTATGACGAAAAAGACGCTAATGTTGTTACTGATAGACTCATAAAACTTATTAGCTCTGCCATTTCAGATAATACGACTATCAAAAAAGTTTCTTCTAAGAAAAGGATTTTAAAACCCTGGATTACACCTGGCTTATTACGGTGTATTAGGAATAGGGATGCGCTTCATAAAAAAGTAAAAATATCTCCAGATAATGAAATAATTAAAATTACCTATAGGAGATACAGAAATTTTTGTATCAAGATCCTAAAAAAAGCAAAAAGACTATATGATGCCCAAGAATTAGCTAAGGCAGGTAATAACCCAAAAACCTTATGGGATACCATCAAACGAGTAACCAATACTACAAAAACTAAAACCACAGCTTTACAATTACTCTCATTGTCATCCTCAGCTACACAATCATGTAATAACGTAAATTCATATTTTGTTAATGTTGGCGAAAAACTTGCCAAAGACATTTTAAAAGATAGAGGCAGTCAAGCATTGGCTCCGCCACGATACATACACAATACCACATCGGCCTCTTCTTTTGTTCTAGACCGTGTGGATCCCGTAGAAGTTATTACTGTCATTAAATCATTACGGCCCAATGCTGCTTCTGGTTGGGATGGCATCTCGCCTTACTTTCTAAAAAAATACGCAAACATCCTGGCACCTATCCTAAGTCATATTTTTAATCTATGTTTTGATACTGGAATCTTTCCTACATCCCTTAAAAAGGCTATAATTCACTCAGTTTTTAAGGGAGGAGACGGTAGGGAGCCCAATAATTATCGTCCAATAGCTGTCCTGAGTGCCATCTCAAAGGTACTCGAACGGCTCATCAATAAAAGACTGGTTAATTACCTTGAACATTATCACCTAATATCTTCGCAGCAATTTGGCTTTCGCAAAGGTAAATCCACCACAGACGCAGTACATGATTTGCTTAACAATATAGTACAAAACATGGATAAAAACAAAAGGGTGTTAACTATGTTTATAGATCTTGCGAAAGCTTTTGATACCGTTCCAATTTCTCTGCTCTTACTAAAACTTGAAAGGTTGGGTATCAGGGGCTTGCAATTGGATCTTTTCAGAAACTATCTTTCGGATCGCGTTCAAATGGTTAGTATAGATACCCACAAAAGTGAAGAGCTTCCCGTCTATTATGGAGTACCCCAAGGAAGCATTTTGGGCCCGACGCTTTTTCTAGTTTTTATAAACGACCTATGTAACCTTAACATTACAAATGCCAAGATAGTAACTTTTGCAGATGATACTGCAGTAACCTTTGTTGCTGACAGCTGGTCAGAACTTGAGCACTTCGCACAGTCGGGTTTCAACAAAATCCTTTACTGGCTCTATTCTCACTCGCTAACACTCAACACCTCAAAAACTAACTTCATTACCTATTCAATTAGTCCCGCCGCCCAGCCAAGATTTCATGTATCTATTAAAGCACACAAATACAGCTGTCTACAAGGAAATGCCTATTGCTTCTGCCCATCCTTAAATGTAGTTGAACATATCAAATACTTAGGAGTATATATAGACAAAAACCTTAATTTTAAAACTCAAATTAACCAACTTACCAGTAGAGTCCGCAAGTTAATTTATATATTTAAAACCCTCCGAAGTATCGCAAATCCACATATTATACGTGTAGTTTATTTCTCTCTATGCTTATCTATTCTTACATATTGTATCACATGCTGGGGTGGTGCTGGGAAAACTATCCTAAAACCACTCGAGATCGCACACAGAGCAGTACTGAAAGTGGCTACTTCAAGACCTATCATGTTCCCTACTGACTTATTGTATAGTAGTTGTAATGTTCTTAATGTTCGACAACAATTCATCTTGCAAACTGTTCTTTTACAACACCGTAAAACCCCTTATAAAATAGTAACAAAACGTAGGAAAGACTTAGTCTGCACTGTTCCACAAGTACGAACATCATTTGCGAATAGATTCTGTAACTACTTAGGCCCGACTCTGTATAATAAATTTAACAAAATCTGCTTGATCTACGGATTATCTAACTTCGAGTGTAAAAAGGTTCTACGTTCGTTTCTTCAAAATAAAAGCTATGCTGAAACAGAAAATTATCTCAGTAAGTGACATATTAAATATTACCTCACATGACTTCAAACAAAAACCAACACACACTCTCTTTCACTCTATCACACACACACACACCCACACACACATACACACACACACACACACACACACACACACACACACACATGCGCAAGTATTCAATTATAAACGTTGTTGTAGTATTATAAATAAATAAATAAATGAATAAGTATATGTATATAATTGTACTAGCTTATGGTAACTTTTTGTAAGGGTCAGGGACTGTTATTCCTTATTACAGGTTATTCCATAACCTAGCTAGGAAAGCAGAACTTCACCCACCAGATTGTGCTTGACATGGTAAAAACTTATATGTGTTACTTTATGTGTGCCTCATGTACTACAATCTTCCTTTTTATGAAATAAATTTATTATTATTATTATTATTATTATTAGTTTATGTTCAATTTTAATAATCACCAGGTTGGTAGTTCGTTCAGCAGAGTAAATGCTATACATGGTGGCTCATTAATTTTAGTAAGTAACCAGCTGAAATTTAAAGACCGTAAGGATATTGTGAGCCTATCTGTTGAGCGGACAGTTGAAATAGCTTGTATAGAATTGGAGCAATTTATTGTATTAAGTGTGTACAGGCCCCCTTCAGGATTGTATGACTGCTTTGAAAAGGTAATGGATGAAGTGTTACACAAGATATGTAACTCGAATAAATCTGTTATCATTTGCGGTGATTTTAATGTTAATTTATTAGAATAGTCAGGTTCTTGTAGTAAAATAATAAGTCTGTTTCAGTCATACAATCTTGTAAACCTATTTTTAGAGCCCACAAGAATAACCCCTACTAGTGCCACATGCCTAGATAATATTTATACAGATGTTATTCCAAGCCATAAAGAAATTATAAATTTACGAATTAAACTAACGTGTTGATAAAGGGCGAAGAATTGAATCCTGAAGATAGCACAGTATTCTTGGGCTTAACTTTGGATGCTAAGCTTCAGTGGGGCCCACATATAGATAAATTGTCAAAAAAGCTAAGCTCCGCAGCATACGCTGTTAGGAAAATTCGTAATTTAACTAACATAGAGACAGCCCGTTTAGTGTACTTTAGCTATTTTCATAGTGTAATGTCGTACGGTATTCTGTTGTGGGGAAATGCAGCCGACATTCAGACTATCTTTGTTTTGCAGAAAAGAGCTGTTCGATGCATTTATAAATTAAGTCCGAGACAATCTCTCAGAGAGAAATTTAAGGAGATTAATATAACGACGTTGCCTTCTCAGAACATTTTTGAAAATCTTTTATATGCCCATAAAAACATTAAATTGTTTAAAAAATACAGTGATATCCACAATATAAACACTAGGAACAAACACAAATTTGTTGTACCTCCAACAAGGCTCAAGAAAATAGGTCGCTCATTCAGGTGTCAATGTATACGCTTTTATAATAAACTTCCAAGCCACGTTCAAGACCTGAGCCTTAAAAAATTCAAATCATTCATTAAACGCAAGTTGTGTCAGAAAGCTTTTTATACCGTTAAAGATTATATTGAGGACAAAAAGGCTTGGGATTGAACTGCTCCAAATTTTATTTTACTTTGTAAATGACATGACTATTTACTTTGTAAAGTATTATATTATTTTAATTTATTGTGAATGTGAAGACTATGTAGGTCATTGCTTTTTGTTTGTTTTATTTTTTCTCTCAGTTATTTTTAATCATGGTCTGGCAGTTTGAGTAATTTATGCGGCCTACCCCAATGTCCTTTCTTTGGTATTGTTCGTCGAATCGTTGAGCTCCTAAGTTCTGAGTTGAGCTGCGCGATTACTGACAAATGCGTGCACTGACTGGACAGGTCCTCTCAATTTGTGTGGTTATTTCCTCAAAAGACCATTTCAGACACCAATCTACATGGTCTTCACATGAAGTGACCAAGATTATGTCTGGATTTTATAAGAGACTGTGACCTCTGAGTTTGTTTCGGCCTTTCTTCAGTCAGATAGGAAACGCCGACCTCATCTAGTTAAAAAAAAAAACATGATTGACTTGTAAAAGTGTTTGTACAAACCTAGTTATAGAAATAAAAATCATTTATCATTTACAAACAGTAGTTTTATATTGTTAAGTTTTATTGTAATCATTAAAACGGAAAAAAGTGGCCACCATTTCCCGTTTTAAGGATTACCATAAAACTTAACAATATAAAACTACTGTTTGTAATAATAATAACGTATTGTCTTGTGGAGTACAACTTAACATGCTCATTTTCTGCATTTTCATTCTAAAATAAAAGAAATAAGAAAACAAACGATGAGGGCGCCACTGCGCACTCGGTAGCGTCTTAACCAATCAGCACTGCTCTCAAAACAGTGAAGGAAAACATCGTGAGGAAACCGGCATGACCTAGAACCAAACATTCGAAGATATGTGACATCTACCGACACGCACTGGGCCCACGTGGCGAGTGGTAGATTACAGCTCACTCCCTCTCACAGAGAGCACATGACATCTATGGCCACCTGCTATGATCCTTACATACTCCTTTTGCCTCGTTTACGTTCATACATCTGGTCATACACGCACGCCGGTTGCGAGTACTACGCACCTGACCTTTCTGAAGAACATCACCAATAAGGTCACTATATGTCTTCCTAGTGCGTCCCCTTCCGGCGTTTCCACTCACATCTGCCTTGTAAATAGATACCTTTGTTAGTCGCCTTTCTGCTGCAATCCTAGCAACACTTCTCTCAAAAAGAAAATGTATTGTAAGATGGAAACCCTTCGTAGCCGGAACATAGATCTACGCGAGACACAATGGCTTTGATTCTGTTATTACTACGAGTGGTTAAGCCATTTAGAATCATTTTGTGTAAGAAACAATTTCTTATTACTAACAACAATTCTGCCGTCGTAAGAAAAAAGGGCACAACTAACATTTAAAAAAAAAATCTACAAAAAATTGAGCAGATTAGCCTTTTTTTTCTGATTCTAAATATGTATGTAACTCAATTTTTTTTTAAATGTTAGTTGTGCCCTTTTAGCTTACGACGGCAGAATTGAACTTGGCTAATTATTTAAGTAATGTACTATCGGAAAAACGAACATCTACACACTGTAAAGACTATTCTTCATTCTTGCTTGCAGCGCTCGGCCGCTATAGTAACGCTTGCTAACAGATGTAGTCATCGTGTGCACGGGATTTTATTTTCAAATTGGTCAGATGTAAGTTTCTTCGATAGTACCTACCATATAAAAGGAACTGAGCGTTACATACGCGCCGAAGTTATATAATTACGCGATTTTGAACGCGTTTGGAGCGAGAATTTCAATACACGATATTATATTTTTTGTATGGTTGTACTTTAAGAGGATTGTGAAGTGCCGATACGCGGCGCGATTTTTAGAGGCAATTGCCTACATTTCATACAATTATTTACATAAATATTGTTTCGGGCGATAACGTTTTTACTCCCCTAAACCTTTACGAAATGAGACAATTTTAATCTCATTACATTCAGTACACTTTAATCTAGGTCTGTAAGTTTTTCATTTTTAGTAATTCAATTTAATTTAATAAAAAAAAAAAAAAATGCTCGAGGATGTTTTTATGTCAAAAATATAGATATTTAGATGCTAATAACTTATATCGTATACAATATTTCTTTATAATAAAAACGTACGGACCTAGATTTTCATTATACCAACAACATTTCCAAAAATTATGAAAATTAAACTATGTTTACGGGGAGAAAAACGTTATCTCTTTTTGTATGAAAATTTACAGCTTCACAATCCTCTTAAGGAGAAAGCGCCAGGGTAGCCCGCGAAATTCAAATTTTCAAGTTTTTTTTTTCAATTAGCAGGTCAGTATTAGTTTGTATGTTGATTTATTATTCGCGATCGTCACAAGTTCATCAATAAAATCATCAATATAACTATCTAATTTCTTTCCCTATTAAATGACTATTTCATGAAATCATGACATTTGAGGCAAATTCTAACTTACAGTTTTATTGATGATTCTGATTATTATAATTATGTAAATACATATTTATTTCTAAGTTCTGCCCGCAATTTTGTACGCATGAAATTTCTTGTTCCTTCGACCCGCTCCGTCGTATTCCCGACTTCGTTTTCGCTTAGCGTTCTTTCTGACTTGTTTTCTTTTTGCTCGGCTCCTAAAGGTTATAGCGTGATGTTAAATAGCGTATAACCTTTCTCAAGAACTGGGCTATCAAATGCAAAAAGAATTTTTCAAATCCGACTGGCAGTTCCAGAGATTAGCGCGTTCAAACATACAAACAAAAAAAAACTTTTTAGCAAAAAATAAAACCGTCTTCCAAAACAAAACACTACAAAGTGAAGAATAACTTTAATTTCGGTAGTCGGTGTCTTTGGTTTTGTATTTTCGTTTTTTGCCACCGACTTCCGAAATTAAAGTTATTCTTCACTTTGTAGTGTTTTGTTTTGGAAGACGGTTTTATTTTTTGCTAAAAAGTTTTTATTTTTCACTTTTTGGTTGTGGAACCTACCCCACACAAATTCGAATACATAATTGAGCACAATAATTGTAGATATAGCCATGTAAATAACAGTAATAGGAAGTTATTAAAACACCATCACATCATCCACATAAAATAAGTGGGAAATATACGCATTATTGAAGCTAACTCAAAAACTCCCCCAGCAAAGTTAATAAAATGTATATGGGACCACCTCGAAAGTATAATCTTTCAAACAAAAAAATAATTTTCCAAATCGGTCCATCCGTCTTTGAGTAATCACGTAACAAACATACATACATAAAAAAAAAATACAGACGAATTGAGAACCTCCTCCTTTTGGAAGTCGGTTAAAAATGAGCCGTCTCCGGACGCCTGGCACATGTGAAACATTGAAAATATTTTGTGTATATATGAGCACTTTTAAGCGAGTGGAGACGCTGTTGGTAAGGCGACGGTCGCCACGCCAACAGCCGGTCTGATCCGATGCATTAGATGTTTCTCATCAAAAAACCGGCCCAGTGCGAGTCGGACTCGTGCACGAAGGGTTCCGTACCATTATCTATAAAAACGGCAAAAAATCACGTTTGTTGTATGGTAGCCCCTTAAATATTTATTTTATCCTCTTTTTTAGTATTTGTTGTTATAGCGACAACAGAAATACATCATCTGTGAAAATTTCAACTGTGTAACTATTACGGAGAGCGGAGTCTAAGTAATAGGGTTCCGTTTTACCCTCTGGGTACGGAACCTTAAAAACAAACTCTTCAGCATTATTATTAGTATATCTGAAGAGTTTGTTTGTTTGACAGTCGTGAATCATATTTTTATCAACCTGACACCACCCTGCAAATTGCAAAAAACGTAAGAAAACTTTGAATTTCGCGGGCTACCTTAGCGCAACCACACCTCATCCCCTCCACCATCAGTTCCCTCAACCGAAACATTCGCCTGTAATGTAACAATTCAGATACAAGCATTACATCAGCGAGTGCGGAGAACCGAGCATTACAGTGCGCAACCTGTAATGATACAATTTGTTACATTACATTCAATGGGACCATTCGCCTCTAATATAGCAGTTCAGATTCGAGCATTACATCAGCGAGTGAGGACAATCGAGCATTACAGTGCGCAACCTGTAATGATACAATTTGTTACATTACATTCAATGGGACCATTCGCCTCTAATATAGCAGTTCAGATTCGAGCATTACATCAGCGAGTGAGGACAATCGAGCATTACAGTGCGCAACCTGTAATGATACAATTTCTTACATGACATTCACTGAGACCATTCGCCTGTAATGTAACAGATACGAGCATTATACGAGTGAGTGAGGAGAACCGAGCATTACAGTGCGCAACCTGTAATGAGAACCCGTGTGGCATGAATAACTTGCTTCAAAAAGCACCAGTTACTCGCGCCTTACGAACACTCAATGAAGTCGCCGAAAGGATTGACATTTTTTCCTGTTTATTAAATGAACTCCCAAGAATAACTGCTTATCATTTGTGTTACAATTAAAATAAGTATACGCTAAGTACCACCCTATCACTTTGGGATATCCTGTAATGATAGAAGTGGTGTGTTAAATAAATAAAAAAAAAAATGTAACATTACATTCACCAGGACCTCACAACTCACCACTGTAACATTCCAGGGGTGTAATGTAACAGTGGTGAGTTGGAACACCCGTGTTAAAATTTGTAACAGGAATTGTTATATTACAGGCGAATGCGCCGGTGAGGGTGCATCTTAAGATAGTGGGTTCAATTCCCATTTCAAACAAGGTTTTAGCCAATTCATTCTAATTTCATCTCCTATTATACATTCATCAATAGGTACATTATAGGAATAGCAACCATAAGAACAGTCCGTTCGCAGTTACTTTACAACAGCAACCTTATTATAAAGATAATAAAGATCATTGTGAGTTTGACAATGACACAAAATCGGAAATAAAATAAATGTGAAAGGCCTGTGCAGTATCCCAGCTATAATACAACATATAAAGAGTGTTTTCGAACGATCTAGTGGAACCTGCGTCCTAACCGAAGGAGACTGTCGCGCGAATACGCGATTATGCGATCGTTTACTTGACACACGCGACTTGATTTATCGCGCGAGTATGTTATCGTACTAATCCTACTTAATATTATAAATGCGAATTTTTGGATGGATGTTTGTTACTCAATCACGCCAGAACGACTAACGGATCTGGATGAAAACTTTTTATCCCGGAAAGTTTCAGACATCCACGCGGGCGAAGGCAAGAGAGTATTATAAACGTAAAAGTTTGTGAGGATGCATGTTTGTTACTCTTTCACGCCAAAACTACTGAACGGATTTTGATAAAACTTTACAGTAACATAGCTTATACATGAGAATAACACATAGGCTACAATTTATAAAGATTTTCAGTGATTTGGCCTTACTATTAATAAGTATCAAGGATGTCGGAAAAATACCTGCCCTCTGAGAGCTATCTTGGCGTGCGTTGCCTAAATCGTTAGAGTTACACGAAGATAATGTATCGTGGGATGGTTGGCCTTAAGGCAAAAGCTCCAGGTAGCCCGAGAAATGCAAATTTTATTACGTTTTATGCAATTTACAGATCAGTATTAGGTTGTATGTTGATCTGAATATGATTCGTGACCGTAACAAATCTGTATTAATTATGGAATTATAATATACAACTCACTAAGTTCATATAATCCTAATTATTGATTATTTCATGAAATCTTGACATTTGAGGATTATACTAACTTAAGGAGTTGTATTACTGATTCTAATGATTATAGTTATACGTTGCTCAAAATGTAATTCGCGGTTGTAACAAGTATGTATTTACAGGTATTTACATAATTATCATTAAAGTCATCAATACAACTCTTTAATACCAGGTAATCCTATTGGAATGACTATTTGATGAAATCTTGACATTTAGGATTATACATAAGATTCTAAGCATAAGAAGTTGTATTACTGATTCTAATGATTATAGTTTTGTAAATACATATATGTCACGGTCGCGAATTATTCTTTAACACATTCTCTGCTGAATTCTTTATGCAAACGCTTCTTTATGCTACACCCTTACCGACCCTTTTTTTTACGATGTTTTCGAAACAATAGATGCACAACGAACGCACATGTGCGGCGCGCCGCACTCGAAGAAAGTTTTGAAAACGCGCATGTGCGTCTGCCGCGCCTAATGTATTAAACAACATACAACCTAATACTGACTTACCAATTGCAAGAAATAAAAGGTAAGAAAATTTTAATATCGCGGGCTACCTGGAGCTTCCCCCTTAAACAGCTCTACATAAAAGTCAGCGACAGCATTTTTACCTTTTATGTGGAAGCCATTATAGCCAATATAGTGAGCCATACATACATTTAAATTTAATATATTTTAGTAGATAAATTGTGACGTCTTACGACTTCCACGCGAACGAAGTTACGAGCTAGTATTCATATAAAAGAGCACGAGGATCGCTTTCGGTTAGGTTGCGTCCTGACAAATGTTCGCATACGATCGCTTATGTTAGGACACGGCCATATGTATATTTACGACCGGGTATTCTACGTTATAGTAAAATTGGTGGGTTAGCCTAATTTAGTCCAGCTGTGGGCTTTGGGCTTATGTGACTGGTTCATCTGTGAAGTACGGATGTTCTAAGCAATCTAAGGCAGTCAGGCGCTTTGCAGGATCGAAGATCAGCATTCCCTGAAAATAAAGAAAAATGGAGTTTATTTTTTTACAAACGAAGCAGGTGATGTACTATAACAGTCAGAAGTCGACTAGCAATCTCACAAAACTATGGCATAGCAATAATTAGTTGTACTTATGACCTTCTTCTATAAGAACGTTTGACAATACTACACATTGGCAACTTTGGCAGCCCGTATAGCGCAGGCGATAATGGTCATTGCGGTGTAAGTGGACTTCTAGACGTTGACTGTACACGAGGCTACATATCAAGCTATACATTTCCAGTATAATTGTATAGGATTTCCGTACAATGAGAGGTCAGCATAAACTGGAAATGTTTGGCCGCGTGAACTTGGTCACCAATGTCCGTATTAAACCCAACGAAACGAGATAAACACGCCTTGGCATTAAAAACTTTAACTTAAGGGGGTAGCCACTCCAGGTAACCCGCGAAATTCAATTTTTTTTAACGTTTTTGCAATTTACAAGTCAGTGTTAGGTTGTATGTTGAATAAAATGTGATTTGCGGCCGTAACATATATTTACAAAATTATAATCATTAGAATCAGTAATACAACTCCTTAAGTTAGTATAATCCTAAATTTCTTTTAAGGATTACATGAACTTAGAGAGTTGTATTGATGATTGTAATGATTATAATTCTATAAATACAGATTTGTTACGGTCGCGAATCATATTCAGATCAACATACAACCTGATACTGACCTGCAATAAACGTAAGGAAATTTGAATTTCGCGGGCTACCTGGAGTTTCCATTTCGACAATGAATATAAAACACAGTAGTCTCACTAATCCGACAGTATTAAAACCTAGGGGGTTTTATTGATTATTGCAATGTTCGGATTATTGGATTGTATAGAAAAATTCATAATAATGTAAATAAAATAAAGCATTTTGTAAAAAAGAAAGAAGAATAGGGGTGAGGAACGCGTGAGAAGAGGGTGCCGGATTACTGAAGTGCCGGATTAGTGAGACTCTACTGTATATGATGACGTTCATCATACGTTTCATTCATTCATTCATAATTCAGCCTCGACTAAAGAAAATAAAGGCGCGTTGACACTTTTGACAGGTGCTCGGACCTGACGTCTCAGTGCTGCCACCTAGCGAATGTATTTCACAAAACCCTCATTGCGTATGGTTGTTTCCTTTGTTTATGACGTTTATCGATAGTTATTTCATTCAAAAATCAACTTAGATAAGTTGAGTTTAAAGTTTGTATAAGTTTCAACTCGTGGCTAAGCAATAACAGCCGCACGGGTCGATCCATCAGGTTAAGCTACGCTTGCCGGGGTTGGTCTGTGGATGGGTGACCGTCTTTTCATACCGAGATTCCTCCGTGCCTCGGAAAGCACGTTAAGCCGTTGGTCCCGGCTGTCATTCGTGGATCTTTGACAGTCGTTACGGGTCGTCAGAAGCCCGAAAGTCTGACAACCAGTCTTACCAAGGGGTATCGTATTACCCGGTAACTGGGTTGTGGAGGTCAGATAGGCAGTCGCTCCATGTGAAATACTGGTATTCAGCTGCATCCGGTTAGACTGGAAGCCGACCCCAACATATTTTTGGGAAAAGGCTAGGCAGATTGATAAGTTTCAACTTTATGTATTTATCTGGTATCATTGCTGCCTCGTTGGTCTAGTGGTTGCGAGCGCTACAGCTGAGCATGAGGTCCTGGGTTCGATCCCCAGGTCGGGTAAAGTGTCAGACGCCATGGGCGGCGGGAATCGATAGCCGATTCCCGGCCACCGTAGGCGCGGGCTTGCGGACGGTGAGTAGTGGGTAGCTCGCCGTCCGGTGAGGACCAGGCCCGGGTCGACGGCGCGTTGTGTTCCACGCGCGCCTCAAAGAGATGTCTGCAAGAGATGGGGTCCAATAGGGCCGATGCCGCTGGGGTCGCGGGTTGTTTGAAAAAGATACCGTGGCCCTGGCATAGGCAACTGAAGGAACACGGGTGGGTTTTAGTCAGTAAAAGTCTGACACGCCCTTCGGTAAAGTGTTATCAGGAATTTCTCAGTATCAGTCCGGAGTCGATGCTGGTTGATAGCAACAGGCTCGCTCCCTATTACATGGAACTTAAACATAACTGGCGAACTGTGAGTGTACTATTAGGACTTCTGCCTAACACTTCTTGACCACTAAATTTGACAGCTCTAATTACGTCCGTCTCTTTCTTATGTTATTAGAGAGAAAAAGTTAGCAATAGCCTAAATTAAGTCTTGTGTACAACAGAATCGGCACCATTGACGTTCACCGAGGATGGAAGTGCACCGGCATTAAAAGACGGACTCGTTGGGGGAGAGTGGACTAGAGCGGCTCGTAGCTAATTGATAACAGCCGCACGGGTCGATCGAAGGTTAAGCTACGCTTGCCGCGGTCGGTTCGTGGATGGATGTCCATCCATTACATATCGACTGTTTTAATGTGCTGATATCAATGAATGACAATGTATTTTTGACATATAAATTAATGATAATATATTTTGGCATGAGTAATAATACTAATGAATGAATGTTAATGTATTTGACATGAGGGATAGTATTGATTAATTGCAATGTAATTTGACATGAGTCTAATATTAATTATAATGTATTTTGACAGAAATTATGATATTAATGATAAAATAGATTTAGAATGATTATTAGATATTGTACGCCCTATGGGTATGTTACAGAGATGTGTATATTATTATGGTAAGAAATCCTTTTCCAGCTATGACAAACAATAAAGGAATTTGAATTTGAGACTCTTCCGTGCCTCGGAAAGCACAAGCCGTTGGTCCCGGCTGTCATTCGTAGATGTTTGACAATCGTTACGGGTATTCAAGCCCAAAAGTCCGACAACCAGTTTTTCCAAGTAACTGGGTTGTGGAGGATAGATAAGCAGTCGATCCATGTAACATACTGGTATCCTGCTGCATCCGGGTATATAGTGTGGTAAAGATAGGCGGGTTGATTTTAGAAGAGGCATCTTGCAGTGGTGCATGTTTGTTCTAAATATGCATTATTTTTTCTTTAAAAGACTTTCAGATACAGTAAGTAATTCCTCATAATCATTCTCCTGCCACTGTCCCAATTTATTTGGGGTCGGCGTAACATGTCTTAGTCATTTTAGTCATTTATATCATAACAAAATGCATTGTGTTGAAAATATTACAGTGATGTGATGATAAATAAAATAATAAAAAACAAAAGCATTACATTCATATTTCAAATTAATTACGCATTATAATAATAATAATAAATGAAGAAATACAATATCATATCCGTCTTTGGTCATTTATGAACTCATCGACACTATAATACCCCTTTCTTCAACAAATATGTCCTTAATTTGTTTTTAAATAAGTTTATGCTATGTATACATTTAAATTCTACAGGCAACTTGTTGAATAAAGTAACTGATTGAACTCTAGAACTATGGCCCACCACGTTCAGTTTTGGTTGAATAGTAGAAGGTAAGTCTTTCCTTCGAGTACTTTCTCTAACCTGTCTTTCCTCATTGGACTCAAATTTGTGCAAATTTTTAACTAAGTTTGTCAACAAAACTAGAATGTAGAGACATGGGACCGTCAAAATTTTGAGTGAAATGAAGTGGTCCTTGCATGATTCAATACTTATTCTTCCATACTTCTCTAATAGTCGTCATCTAAGTTTTTTTTTTTTTTTTAAGATTGGATTGCTCATGACTCTAGTTATAAGTTTTATATTACCTTGATAAGTTCTAGTGCATGTGGATGTATCCTGGGAATGACTTCTCCTAGATCTTGGGCCTGGTACTCAGGAAAGCTGTCCAGCATTATAGATACGTTTTCAGGCCACTCCTGTCGAGATGGTCTGCCTATTAGTCTGAAAAATATGAAAAAGATTTTATTACTTACCATCATAAGCAGCCATCATTATAGCCAGGGTACTTAATTTTGATTGACCTTGATCTTGACACGTATTTTACACAGACATTTAATAGGATTGTGAAGCTGTAAATTTTCATACAAAAAGCGATAACGTTTTTGTCCCCGTAAACATAGTCTAATTTTCATAATTTTTGGAAATATTGTAAGTGTAATGAAAACCTAGGTCCGTGTGTATTTATTATAAAGAAATATTGCATACGATATAAGTTATTAAACAGCATCTAAATATTTATATTATTAAATTAAATTCAATTGAATTACTAAAAAAGAAAAGCGTACAGACCTAGATTAAGGTGTACTGAATGTGATGAGACTAAAATTGTTTCATTTCGTAAAGGTTTAGAGGGGTGAAAACGTTATCGCCCGAAACAATATTTATGTAAATAATTGTATGAATTGTAGGTAATTGCCTCCAAGACTCGCGCCGCATATCGGTACTTCAAAATCCTCTTAATATTGCTTATATTTTAGGACAGCGCTCCTTGATGGGCGAGTCCTATTACTGTGCTGAGCTACGCAAGCTAACCACTCAAGGTCGTTGGCATATATCTGCGTCATAAGGTGCGCATGCGCATGTAGCACTGCGTGCCACCTCTTTGAGCCTGACTGTTCGAGCGACGACACAGCCCCACTTTTGCCTCTCGCTGGCCCCTCCTTATAATGGTAGTCGGAGATCGCTAAGCGCCCCTCCACACCCGGCTGTGGCAATATTCCTTACCTGAATATCTCGTGCAGCTGGTCAGAGTCGGAGGCTCCCGGTAGGAGAGGTTTCCTAAAACAGAATATTACATCATATAATATCTGACATGATTGTTCATACTTCACAACTTCATAATAATAAGTATAGATCGGATATTCGGATGCATATTTACTTCAGTTGAGGTGTTGACTACTATAGAATGCGCTTCTGTATCGAAAAAATCCCGGGATTTCGGGATCGACAAGTTTAGAGTTCTGATTATACACGGTGTATCAGAAAGGTATGTTCGTATTTAAGGGTGTAGTAGAGACCATCAAACTGATCAACTTTCTCCATGGGACCAACATCGTAATCGAGAAAAAATTATCAGACGTCGCCATACATTTAGGTTGAGTAGGTATTTGGAGCTTTGTACGGGACAGCTGATAATTTTTTCTCGATTACGATGTTGGTCCCATGGAGAAAGTTTGTTCAGTTTGCTGGTATGTACCACACCTTTCTGATACACCCTGTAGCATCGAATGTATATTTACTTATGTTCATGTGTTGGTTAATATAGACTACACTTTTTATCGATCGTGAAAATCTCACGATTCGTGAATTGATAAATTTAGTAATTTTTGACTATATAATTGAACGCTAGCTATCTAATGTTATAAAGTCGGCTGCCAAACTGGCAAAACAAACGTCAAGATAAGTAATGATAAACAAGCATACATAGCTGTGATTCCGGTGTCCCGGTATTTTTTAAATAAACAATACCACAAAAATTTAAGAAGTCGCTTCCATACAATGTATCCGATTAGTTGTGCATTCCAGGAATTTCTGGAATCCCGGGATTTATATAAAGAAAAAATAATTAAGAAGCCGCTTCAATAATTTCTCTGCTAAAATTAACTTTAGGTATGCATCTGATTATTCGATGTCTGATAATAAGTTATACTGAACTAGCTTTTGGCCGCGGCTTCGCCTGCGTGGTGTCCGGAAACGACACCTAAACATAAAACACTCCGTCCATTTGTGAAAACTGTATGAAAATCCGTTCAGTAGTTTTTGAGTTTATCGCGTTCAGACAGACGCTGCGGCAGACTTGGTTTTTATAATATGAAGTGACTATGTAAGTAAATTATATTGGCTAGGGCTAGGGAGGTGCAACGATAGTGTTGTACTCATCATTATGAACAACTTTTACTATGGAACCAAACCTGAAAACGCGAAAAAAAGTCAGTTGTTCCGTACATTTATGTTCGCATAGCTCGTCAAAATGTAGGGAACAACTGACTTTTTTTAGCACGACTTCAGGTGTGGTCACATAGTAAAAGCTCCCTAGCCAATAAAAAAAGCAGCGTGCGTGTATGAGTAGTCTTGCATGATGCAAAACTCATAATTGGCCCGAGCGATTTGAATATATTTGTTTTGTTTTGTTCCTCTAAAGAGGAGCTCGTGGCTAAGTAATAACAGCCGCACGGGTCGATCCATCAGGTTAAGCTACGCTTGCCGGGGTTGGTCTGTGGATGGGTGACCATCTTTACATACCGGGACTCCTCCGTGCCTCGGAAAGCACGTTAAGCCGTTGGTCCCGGCTGTCATTCGTGGATCTTTGACAGTCGTTAAGTGTCGTCAGAAGCCCGAAAGTCTGACAACCAGTCTTACCAAGGGGTATCGTATTACCCAATGACTGGGTTTTGGAGGTCAGATAGGCAGTCTCTCTATGTAAAATACTGGTATTCAGCTGCATCCGGTTAGACTGGAAGCCGACCCCAACATAGTTGGGAAAAGGCTAGGCAGATTGATTTTTTGTTCCTCTAAAATCTAAATACTGGGGTGGTTTAGAAAAAAAGAAAATTAGGAAAAGCCATAGGAACAGCCGAAAAATCACATCTGACGGATCAGCTAGTTATCAATAAAACTCATGATAAAAATGTCATGATATAATTAAATACCTATTAAATAAGGTAGTTTGACCCTGGCGCTTTCGCCTTAAATGCTAATTAAGTAAATGAATAGACTGACCTGGTGTGTAGTTGAGCTAGCACGCATCCTGCTGACCACACGTCGACCGCAGTGTTGTACGAAGTGCCTAGAAGCACTTCTGGGGGACGGTACCACAGGGTGACTACCTGTAATACAGAAGAATGATAAATGATAAATGATTTTTATTTCTATAAGTTAAGTTCCTCAGGGCGGTATACTTTCTCCTCTTCTGTTCTCTATTTTTATTAATCTTCTAACTTCCGAACTTCAGTGTGCGTATCATCTGTATGCAGATGACTTGCAGTTGTACTGTCAAGGAAAGGTTGATGAATTACCTGATGTTATCGACAAATTAAATAGGGACTTGATAGCTATAAAATCCTGGGCTGATAGATTTGGTGTAGCTGTAAACCCCACGAAGTGTCAGGCGATCATCATTGGCAGTCCTCGTGGTATTAGCAAAGTGGTGGGTATAACCTTGCCACCAGTTCTCTTCAATGGAACGATCGTTCCTTTTAGCACTGACGTGAAGGACCTTGGCTTACACATTGATAGTACCCTGAATTGGCGTACTCAAGTCGCTAGGGTAAGCCAGAAGGTTACTGGAACGCTGCGGGCTCTGTACCGGCTGAAAAATTTATTACCATCGAGTACGAAGACAATGCTTGTACAGTCCTTAATTTTTCCTATCATCGATTATGGTGATGTGTGCTATTATGACCTGAATGCAGATCTCCTCAACAAACTTGACCGTCTTTTCAATAACTGCATTCGATTCGTTTTCAATCTGCGTAAATACGATCATGTCTCCGCGCATCGGTCGCTTCTACAGTGGTTGCCCATACGCCAGCGCCGACAGCAAAGGGCGCTGACCACCTTGTTTTCATTTCTTGACTCTCCCTCTTCCCCTAGTTACCTAGCTTCCCATTTTCAATACATTTGCGCCAACCACAATAGAAATTTACGTTCATCTCACAATCGTATTCTTCAATGTCCCACGCACCGCACAGACTTCATTCACTCTTCCTTCTTCGTTCAGTCTATCTCTCTGTGGAATGCACTCCCCCAGGAAATCAGGATGGCAACCGACCGATTATCCTTTAAAGTTAAAGTTCGCGACCACATTCGCAAGAAGCTGGCAGTATCATCACAACGGTAATGTTTCCCAATGGTTTGTCTTATTTGTTTTAGTATATTTATGTATATTTATTGTGTTTATATTTATATATAGTTAGGTGTATATATTATATTTATATGTATCTATATCTTTATATTTATATTTAAATATATATCTATTCCTCATCTCTCGCTGTTGCACCTACCACTGTTTGTCTCTGCATCACCCAAAGGTCGACTGGTAGAAAATGCCTATGGCATTAAGTCCGCCTCTGTACATTTTTGTGTGCTTAAAGTATTAAATAAATAAATAAATAAATAAATAAGTAGGTTTGTACAAACACTTTTACAAGTCAATCATGTTTTTTTTTTTTTAACTAGATGAGGTCGGCGTTTCCTATCTGACTACTCTGAGAAGAAAAGCCGAAACAAACTCAGAGGTCACAGTCTCTTATAAAGTCCAGACATAATCTTGGTCACTTCATGTGAAGACCATATAGATTGGTGTCTGAAATGGTCTTTTGAGGAAAGAACCACACAGATTGAGAGGTCCTGTCCAGTCAGTGCACGCATTTGTCAGTAATCGCGCAGCTCAACTCAGAACTTAAGGAGCTCAACGATTCGACGAACAATACCAAAGAAAGGACATTGGGGTAGGCCGCATAAATTACTCAAACTGCCAGACCATGATTAAAAATAACAGAGAAAAAATAAAACAAACAAAAAAAGCAATGACCACCATAGTCTTCACATTCACAATAAATTAAAATAATATAATACTTTACAGAATAATATAATACTTTATAGAATAAAAAAAAAAAAACTGTTGAAAAAGGTTTTATTTTCTTTTCTAATATTTTAGTTTTATTAATTTTGCCTTTAAAAAAAAAAAATCAGGAGGAATCGTGGGACACCTGTTTGGAACGAAGGTCTTTTCGTTATGTATCCATCCCCAACCCAGCCATCTAGTATGGTCTCCAGTTTCACGCGTCGAAACTTTGTGATTTTTAATGTAGAGCCATCTAAACAAAAAAAAAAAGGAGATGACAAGATGGCTCTGTATTAAAAAAACAAAAACTCTTGAAACGGGCAGCATAACGGTGTTTCGTTACATCACAATAGGGAAGAAAACTTCCAAATTAGTTCCGCGTAGATGGCGCTAAGTGTTTTAAAGATAAAGATATTTTATTTTGCAAATACGGGTATAAGTCAGTACATAATATAAACTTCCAAATTAGTTCCGCGTAGATGGCGCTAAGTGTTTTAAAGATAAAGATATTTTATTTTGCAAATACGGGTATAAGTCAGTACATAATATAAACTTCCAAATTAGTTCCGCGTAGATGGCGCTAAGTGTTTTAAAGATAAAGATATTTTATTTTGCAAATACGGGTATAAGTCAGTACATAATATAAATACAGAATCAGCCATATTTTGCCATTTGCAAGGCATGCAAAAACACATATATATTATTCCATTACATAAAATTCTAGTTTATCATTCACTAATAATTATCAATGTTCAACTATTCAATACATAAAATAATTCCGATTCATCAGTCAATAATATACTTGCTACTTTCATTAATATTTTGTTACTTTCATTCACCTATCAATGGAGTTCCTTGCTGAAAACATTGCCACGAGATGGCGCTAATTGTTTTTTCTTGTCGCTGATTGGTCGCTTTGTCTTCAAGATGACTTTGACAAGTGACAAACACACAGCGCTCTGTCGCGGCGAGCTTCCGGGAAACAACCCCATTTCTGTCAGTTTACCAAGTAATAGTGTTCTGTGCAGATTTCTCCCACCACAAACCGCGTTAAAGAACTTCGTTCTAAAAAAAAACTATTGAAAAATGGAATTGAATTTCGATGTCAGTCGCGCGAATCTGCGATCATCGCGTAATTATTAGTTATGACATATACAGATGTGTCTTGATTTATCGTGGGAGTACGTCATATTCATAAAAAAGAGCCCGACAATCGTGTACTCGCGCGACGGTCGCTTAGGTTAGGACTCAGCCTATGAGTTACATAAGAACAAATAATATTTTATTATTTCAGTTAGGATTTTAACTAAAAATGCGCAGTTCCATTGTTCACCACGGCTCCGCTACGCACGCTTGGCGTGGATGGTAAACAAATGAACTCGCGCAGATGAACAGTACTGCAACGTTCAAATATTCAATCGTTTATCTTCGGTAAAACCGGAAATATAGCAAAGAAAATGTGACTATTGAAAAATAATTGGTTTATATTCCCACCTAAATTATTATTATAGATTAACGCACAGGCACATTTAATTCGGCAAAGTTAGGTTTGTCCTAAAATAAACCATGGAGCTAAAAAATACAGTGATATCCACAATATCAATACTAGGAACAAACACAAATTTGTTGTACCTCCAACAAGGCTCAAGAAAATAGGTGGCTCATTCAGGTGTCAATGTATACGCTTTTATAATAAACTTCGAAGCCACGTTCAAGATCTAAGCCTTAATAAATTCAAATCATTCATTAAACGCAAGTTGTGTCAGAAAGCTTTTTATACCGTTAAAGATTATATCGAGGACAAAAAGGCTTGGGATTGAACTGCTCCAAATTTTCTTTTTTCTCTTTTTATTTTTGCATCCTGAATGTTTACATGAATATTTACTCTGTAAAGTATTATATTATTTTAATTATTGTGAATGTGAAGACTATGTAGGTCATTGCGTTTTTTGTTTGTTTTATTTTTTTTCTCAGTTATTCTTAATCATGGTCTGGCAGTTTGAGTAATTTATGCGGCCTACCCAAATGCCCTTTTTGGTATTGTTCGTCGAATTGTTGAGCTCCTTAAGTTCTGAGTTGAGCTGCGCGATTACTGACAAACGCGTGCACTGACTGGACAGGTCCTCTCAATCTGTGTGGTTCTTTCCTCAAAAGACCATTTTAGACACCAATCTACATGGTCTTCACATGAAGAGACCAAGATTATGTTTGGACTTTATAAGAGACTGTGACCTCTGAATTTGTTTCGGACTTTCTTCTCAGAGTAGTCAGATAGGAAACGCCGACCTCATCTAGTTTTAAAAAAAAAACATGATTGACTTGTAAAAGTGTTTGTACAAACCTACTTACAGAAATAAAAATCATTTATCATTTATAGCTGTTGAACGTTGCTCGCGACCTAAGGGTCCTAACGTGATGTTAGCCTTAATTTAGAATTTGACTATCAAATTCAAGTTTTTTTTTTAATCCGGCCGATAATTCCAGAGATTAGCGCGTTCAAACAAACAAACTAAAATATAAACTCTTCAGCTTTATTATTCTGCCGCCGTAACGAAAAAGGACATATCTAGAGAAATACTGAAATGGAAAAAAACATATTTTGTCCTGTTTAAACTATAAGATACAATACAAAGGCAGATGCGTCTTTTAATAGTAAGAATTATTAGGTTTTCGTTAAGTTTACGCCAATATAAAAATCTGATAGATGCGTCTTTTTTTGCTGATACTGAATATGTAAATAACTCTTATTTCGAAAAAAATGTCAGATACGTCTTTATTTGCTTATTCCGAATACGTAAATAACTCTATTTCGAAAAAATGTCAGATACGTCTTTTTTGCTTATTCCGAATACGTAAATAACTCTATTTCGAAAAAATGTCAGATACGTCTTGTTTCCTTATGACGTCAGTATTATTATATACACAGTAGAAAGTTGCGCCTTAATTTTAGCTTTCTCAAATAAATAAAATTACATACCACACTAGTTAACTTCATATCCGTATCATAAGTCTTAGCGAGGCCGAAGTCAGCGAGCTTCACGCGGCCCCCACATGTCACGAGCAGGTTGTGAGGCTTCAAATCTCGGTGCACGATCCGGTGGGAATGTAGGAAGTCGATGCCTGATAGTATGTCGAAGGACATGCTCTGGAAAAATGAGGGTATTACGAGTATATTAGTATTTCAGTCATGAGAAGGTAAAAACTACGAGTCTTGTCAAGATCGATCTACAAGGTGAAGCAACGCTTACTGAAGTCGGTCACATTTCATACTGAGACCACGCCGTGCCTCGGAAAGCACGTTGTGCCGTTGGTTCCGGCTCAATATTTAGATCTTTGACAGTCGTTACGGGTACTCAGAAGCTAGAAAGTCTGACAGTCTTACCACGGGTATTGTGTTACCCAGTAACTGGGTTGTGAAGGTCGGATAGGTAGTTGCTTTATATAAAATACTGGTATTCAGCTGCATCCGGTTAGACTGGAAGCCGACCCCGACATAGTTGGGAGGCTTGGCAGAAATGGTGAAGTAGGTACTTATGAAAATAATTTTCATGATAATTATATTGAGGTGACCATATCTTTTTAACCGACTTCCAAAAAGGAGGAGGTTATCATGTTCGTCTTCATGTTTTTTTTTTATGTATGTTCACCGATATCTCAGTCTATTGTGGACAGATTTTAAAATTATTTTTTTTCCACCAAGTCAGAATCTGATAAGGGAATCCCAAGTCAAGAGAAACCACCCAAATCGTTATAGATATGCCTATGAGTTGTATAGGCACACTTATAGCGATTTGGCTATATTTTATAGTAACGCATGCATTTGCTCTTGGAAAGCACCATTTGGTGAAGTGGAACTGATGATGAATACCACTGATGACCAATACAAAGTACACAATGCGTATGGTGAAGTAGAGCTGATGGGGCCTTCACATTCAGCTCACGTTCTCCTGGTTCTTACCAGGAGAACTCCTCAACAATTAACGTCCTGGCACCGGGAAAAGCAATATTTTGTAAAAGGTGATGAACAGTTGATATGAGGCTACTATAACTGAGATAATTTACAAATTGACTGACTAAAAGTAAAATAAAATACTCAAAAACAACACAAAAAAAAAAAACAACCGACTTCCAAAAAAACGGTGGCAAAAACTAAAATACATGTTCAAAGACACCGACTTCCGAAATTAAAGTTATTTTTCATCTTATGAGTTTACGTCACATCACTGTCAAGTTTTCATTTTTGTCGGCAATCCCCATGATTGACTATGGTTTTTTTTTTTATCAAAAGGGTTTACCTTCCGGCTGTGGGCTTAGCGACCGCTTGTCTATCTCTTCGAAGAGTAGACATCTTTTTCTATACAAAGTGACATTTTGCTTCTCCGTTTTTGACATCACACCGTAGAAATCCATCTACAATTTGTCATTTTGTAAAACAAAAGACAAAAGCTAGCATAGAGGAGCTCGTGGCTAAATAATACCAGCCGCACGGGTCGATCCATCAGGTTAAGCTACGCTTGCCGGGGTTGGTCTGTAGATGGGTGACCATCTTTTCATACCGAGATTCCTTCGTGCCTCGGAAAGCACGATAAGCCGTTGGTCCCGGCTGTCATTCGTGGATCTTTGACAGTCGTTACGGGTCGTCAGAAGCCCGAAAGTCTGACAACCAGTCTTACCAAGGGGTATCGTATTACCCAGTTACTGGGTTGTGGAGGTCAGATAGGCAGTCGCTCCATGTAAAATACTGGTATTCAGCTGCATCCGGTTAGACTGGATGCCGACCCCAACATAGTTGGGAAAAGGCTAGGCAGATTGATTGTTTCTAGCGATCATTGTCTAAGTTTTCTTCCCCAACTGTCAATTCATACTAACCACTGATAATTATTATCTTGGGTAGTGAAGACAATTTGCGCCATGCTAAAGACAGTAGAAAACTTATACAGTATATCTACAAAATCATTTTTTTTTTCTCTTATTTGGTTTTAGTGGGTTGGAGTCCCACATAACTGCACTATCTCCCCGTGGAAGTGCATCATGAGCGTTACTCCACGCAAAAAAAAAATGGTGAGCCACATTTAACGAATTCAGTTCAATTTTATTCATTATTACTTTACATTGTTTAGAATTATATTTTATTCGATTGTAATTAATGTAAATGATCATTTTTACTTTATACTTGAATAAATTTATTTAAAAAATTATTTATAATTTATTTATTGTTAAATTTATTTATTGTCTGAATTCTGGTAATTTAACAATGAGGTCTTTTTGAAATGACGTTCACTAGGTGGCAGCACTGAGACGTCAGGTCCGGGCACCTGTCAAAAGTGTCAAAGCGCCTATATTGTCTTTAGTCGTGACTGAATGATGAACGAATGATGTAAGTCATCATATATTTTATATTCATTGTCGACACGAAAGATGTTTTTTCAAAGTGGCGCCATCTGGTGGCGTGGACCGCGTGGATTTTCATGAAAACCCTCATTAGTGAGTGTTTGTTGGTTGATCTGGGCTCCTATTATGCAGCAACAAATCAACTTGTTGTTGTAGTGAAATTTTCTTTAGGCTCACTTTGCGCTCTTTCTGAACAGTGAACGAAACTGAACCGTCACGCTCGGGTCGGTGACGCTGAATCGGGTATACCCAGCGCTGACTCGCTTATACTCGCCTACAGTTGGTCAGTGACGCTGATTCGCGTATTCTCGGTTCCAGTCGTTCGGTGACGCTGACTCCAGTCGTAAGTTCCATTAACATGCGTTTAGCCTCTTTTTTCATAAATACAGTTTATGGGAAAGAAAGAAAGAAAATAGTTTATTCACGTGAAAGTGACGCACACAAAATACACATGAAAAGCGAAACATAAGGTAATAAAATATAACAAACCACACAAAACATAAGTACAAACAATAAAGTTGTTGGAAATGTGCGTCACCCCGCGAAACGGCTAAACGCTCAGCATAATGGGCTAGACAGGCTACTTTTTATTTTTTTTTTAAATGCCCGATTCCTGTGAAATAGATTACAGGATAGAAGCCGCGAGTAAAACCTAGCAATCAACTCACCCTTATGGTATTTTGAGATAAAGGTGACAAAGACCTCTTAAGAAAAGACTCCAAATCCTGGTCAACATGCTCAAATACTAGGAACAGTACTAGCTGCTGATCTCTTTCCATGGATTGACCGCCGTGGCAGACGTCGAGGAGTCTGAAACGTAATTGATGTAGAAGATTTTTAGATTTGTAGGAAGGTTTTTAAACTGTATGCTTGTGGATGAGCAATTAGAATATAAAACTGTCAAATTAGTTCCGCGTAGATGGCACTAAATGTTTTATTACTTTCATTCAGCTGTCGATGGCTTTCATTCAAGTACCTTGTTAAAAACTTTGCCGCGAGATGGCGCTAAATGTTTTATCTTGACTGTCACTGACTGTTCACTTTGTCTTCAAGATGACTTTGACAAGTGACAAACACACAGCGCTCTCTTGCGGCGAAACTACCCCATTGGTTTAATTTAAATAAATTATAAGTACTTTCAGTTTAAGTTTGAGTACAACTTACTTATTTTACAAGCTACAAGACACTTTTAAGTAATTTAAACATTTAGAATTCATAAAAGTCAGCTCACAAAAGTGGCTACTTACATATAAATTATGCATCAACCAAAACCTGGATGTCCGTGGATGGGTGGCCAACTTTACAACGTAAAACGCCATGACCAAAGGGGCCTTGGTATGTAAAGTTTACGACTTCTCTCGTCCAGTCAATCATGGATCTTTGATAGTCGTTACGGGTTATCAGAAGCCCAAAAGTCTGATAGCTAATCTTACCAAGGGATATCGTATTACCCAGTAACTGGGTTGTGGAGGTTGGATAGGCAGTTGCTTCTTGTAAAATACCAGTATTCAGCAGCATCCAAATAGACTGGAAGCCGACCCCAATAAAGTTGGAAAAAGGGTAGGTAGATATTGATGACATACATATACTCACGCCTTTTTCCCATGGGGATAGGCAGAAACTACAGAACACCACCTGCTACGATTGTTACATACTCCTTTTGCCTCATGTATGTTCATTCATGCACGCCTGACCTTTCTGAAGAACTTTATATTTATTTATAGTAATGGTACTTTACTTACCTAACAATATTAGGATGTCTATAAGCCTCCAGCTGCCTCAGTAAAGCTATTTCCCTCAATGTGGACAGAGGTATACCATCCTCGGTGAGCGCCACCTTCACTCTCTTCATCGCTACAATATTACCTCCATTGTGGAGGTCACGAGCTTTGTATACTGTGCCATATGCTCCTGTAACATAGGAATTATATTTTCACACCATCTGCTCGATAATCTCAAATTATATCTTATATGCATACTTATCCTAAAGTAAGTCATTATATCTGGGTAATAATATTGTACTGTATTTATTATAACCCACTGGTCATTAATGAGATTTGAATTTGGAACCTCTGTTAAAATTTTGTAGGAAAACTTATGTAATACCAAAAAAGTTTATGTCAGTCTTATTCAAAATTCAAATTGCTTTTTCGGAAGTTGGGTCTAGAACAAACACAATGAAAAACACACTATTGCAGATAATTGAGTAGTCCCTCTCATTGATCTAGTTGTCCTGGGTTCAATCACCCGGTTAAGCAAACTAATTTATTTTATTTTTTTAAATAATTTTTTGTAGTTTCCCCGTAGTCCGGATGTTTGCCCAGTTGCTAGTTTTTTGATTACACTTACTTCATCTCAATGACCTACTGAGACATTAAAATCGGACTAAACTTCACTACTGAAAAATACCATGGATACAATCTGGAATGTGATCCAATTTTCAGAATGTTTTGAAATGAATTCTTTGAAAACTGAGTTCCATATTGAATCAAAATAACACTTTTAAAAGAAAATACGAAAACAGAAACTCAAAAACTATCCTACATTTCACAAAAATATTTAAAACAATAAATAAACAAACAAAAAAAGTTTAGTTTCAAACAGAAATTGCGCGAAATCCTTATCAACCGGCACATGTGAAATTAGGTTATTATTTACAAAGTAATTTTCTCTCCTACCTGTCCCAATCACATTTAGCTCCTCATACTTCTTGGCATTTTGAAATAAAGCACTAACATCACTGATCGAAGCCATTGGCGGTGGACTTTGCGATGTACTGGCTCCCGACATGTTTAACTAAAAATAACACTATTTCACACTTCACAACAACTTTTAACGCCTTTTCATTCACTTTGAAACACTTTCGAGGCCGTAAATAAAGGGTTTATGCATAATTTTATCATAAAACACGTGTTGTAAACTGCTTGTTTTGTCTGTAAACTTTTTTACAGGGAGAGGGGAAGGAAAAGTCATTGACCAAATCCAGCCACCTGCTGGTTATGCGGCCGATTTTGAAAGTACCAATATAAACAAAACGGTTGTTTACATTCCGTGCCTACTTTAAAAGGTCGAGTTTTTATTTACTTGTGTATTTTGTTGCTGAGTACAACGCCATCTCTCGCTTTTCTCGGATAACATTTATGATAGTTGGCCTTGGTGGTGAAAGATGGCGTTAATTTTTTTTTAATTTTCATATTATAAGTTAGTGTTAATTTATTATTTCATCGTGTCCCTCAGAGACTTGTCAGCAGTAAAAACTAAGCAGAAAACTAAATTGAGTATCTTTAACGTATGATGAGTTCGAAATATAATGAGTAAGTTTACATCTTAGTAAATAAGCTTTTGTGCTAGGTATATCAATGCCAAATATATTTTACAGCAAATATTTTTTTTTCCATAAAATGAAAAAAAAAAGAAGATGGTTTTTATCTTCTACGGGCTCGTCCGGGATTTGAACCCGGGACCTCTCGCACCCGAAGCGAGAATCATACCCCTAGACCAACGAGCCGTGTTAGTGATGAGTGAATTTAATGATAGCTATTTCTTAGTGATGACGTCAATGGAAAATTGGGTACGTCTAGATTTTTTAGAAAAATCTGAAAATTCTATTAATTTTCAGGAAAATTTAGCAGCCTGATAAACGACTATTAAAACTATCACTTGCTTCAACTCATGGTCACGTTTTCTTCTCAATAATGTAAGTAACTTTTCTTAAACATTTTTTTTTTTTACAAACTGCTCTTGAATTATAAAGTAATATTAAATTATCCTTTAATTTTTAAATCAGAACAATTTTAGCACCAAAACAAAATGACCGAACACCTCAAGGCGTTTTAGAAAGTTGACGCGCGAAAGGGGAAAAAAATTACCGCTACATGACACCCTCTAGCCGTCTCGTTCTTTCTCTCGGAAAACGTATTTGCTATATCGTTTACACGTATGAATCGGAGTAAATTTCGAGTAGCCGCGTCAGTTGCCTTCAGACAGTACTGCGCGCGCATGTTTAAATAAGATGGCGGTATTTTCGTGTAAATAAAATACACTACAATAACTTTTTAACATAAAATAGACTCTTTATTTTTTTCCTGAATTTAAAATAGTGTTTTAAATAATAACAGAGTATTTATGTTGTAAATGAGAAAGAGTGGACACGGAAATCGCGTGTGGAAGTGTGTGGCAAAATGTGAAAGTTCCTTCATATAAGAAAACAGTGGATCGTTTTTTTACGTGGTATCCTACATATTTCTTGTTTCTACAGCTGTTTTGCTCTCTATAAATCGGTAAGTGTATTAATTAGATTGTTTATATGCTTCGAAGATAGTTTTGTGACAAATTTTACTTAAAAGTTCCTTACGGAACTGAGAAAAGCATGAATGAAAGTTGTTCCTGTTTTGTTTAGAAGGGTCAATGAATGAAATTGTTGAATGCATTCAAGACAGGAATACTCAACTATTTTGAGTTTAGGGCCTCAAATAGATTTTTATTACTATGGTGTATGGAAATTCGTTTTATTCGTTTAAACATAAAGTAAATCGAAACCTATACTATAATAGCCTAGAAGCACAAGCTTAAATAAGACTACGCTACTTTACTAAATAAAGAGGTACCTACTTTATTGTAAACCACAATTTTATTGTAAAACAGATATTATCATCAAAGAAATAGAAACATGCTAATCTCATACAAAACGCGTTGATACTTTATACCGTCAATGGTTGATACTCGTTCCCATTTCTAGATCCTCTTTGGATTGAGTCATCTAAAATATTCTGTATTCTTTTTGGGTGTGGCTACCTCCAAAATATGCAGCTATTTTTTCCACAATAACAGCAATAAATAATGAACCGTGAAGGAGTAAAATTCCTAATTGAAAAAAAACTACAGAGAGACTTCGCATTGTCCCAAATATGACAACGGCAATATAAATGCGTCATGCACAATACCTACTCAAATACCCTTTTTGGAAAGCACCTGCCGAGGGCCTCAGCAATGACTGTCAAAATTCTGTCCGCGACGCTAGCAAACAAGAATTTCAAAAACAATTGAAAAAAATAGGCGAAAGATAAAAACCCGCAGAATGCCTCAACGCTCGACTTCTCTTCATTAATTGCTCGGCGCTGTAGCTTCACGCTAGCCTAGCATATGGGTGAACAGATAAACGTATGCTGGGAAACGGAAAGCCATGAATTCTTTTGATATGTACTTGTTGATACTGTGTAGTTGCCAGCACTGGCTAGCGCGAATAGTTTTTTAAAAACGCTAATTAAACGATATTATCCTAATAAAATTGTGAACCTATTCACTTTCAATAACAATCACAGGGTTTTGAATGGTTTTGAAGGAAATTCCTTTCCCTGGCTGGATGCTTTGAACAGGATTCACCGGCTAACTCACGGCCTCTCCAGGCCAACTACGAGCCTCCATTAAAAAAAAAATTGCTTGAATGTGGCTAAACTGTCAAAATGAAAGGCATTGCTATCGATTGCCATTGTATTTGTGTGTTACGCAATTACCCCTTTACGTTTTTTGAATGATCTAGTCTTCTGTTTGACTTCGTGAGACAAACTTTTTGCATGTATTGTGGTATTAGGTCGTTTGTGCATTACAAGGAATTTTACAGTCAGGCAGTCCGATTTTTTACGGTCCGATGTGGCATGAAAAAAACGGATGACTGGCTTGTGCACTTGTTCGTCTTTACTCGGATCGGTGCGGTGCAGTTCAGGGTAGCTCTCTTTGAAACTACACGCCACGCATGCGTAATTGTCCGTATTTATGCAAAATGGAACCACACAGCAAACACACACTTTTGAGATATCAAAGGGTTTACAAAAACATGTGCAGCACTGTTAAATGAAGTAAAATTACTATTTCTTTTATTTAAATATGTTGATAAATTACTAAATTTAGTATGTGTATATAATTTTTTGTTGATTACTGGTAAACTTTCAAAATAATTAAGAAATCGTGCATGTGGTTCCTATAAACATTAAGTAATTAATAGAGTGGTTCCATTTTGCATAAATACGGACAATTACGCTAGGAACGATGAGTACGGTCCGGAATGGGGAAAAGTAAAATGTCGGACGGTAAAATTACGTAGGCACAAACTCCCTTAGGGGTCCCTGAAACGATCCTTGCAAACGAGCCTTATATTGTAGTAATATTGTCAATTGTATTTTACGAGTTGGCGAATAAATTCGGACTTGTCCACACACTCCATATTTTTTTTTCGCTCTTTGTACACTTTTGTCATATTTTCAATCAAAACTGGCTCTAAAAGCGTCAAAAAAAAAATACGTTAAAAACGTAGTTTTCAATCAGAAACTTAAAGAAAATAATTGGACGAATTGAAAATGTCCATAAAAAATAAGAAAAGGGGCTTAGGGTTTCTGTTGAACTAAAGCCAGATAGATCCGGGCTTAAATTTTGATAGGTACACTATTTCCAAACCAAAACTTTGAAATTACTGGTTTATAACACAGCCAAATGCAAAATAGTCCTTATTTCATGGTCAGTAAGACTCACATTCATAACGGCATAATAGGCGGTTTTGCCGTTATGAATGTGAGTCTTACTTCCGTGAAATAAGGACTATTTTGCATGTGGCTATGTTATAAACCAGTAACTTCAAAATTTTGGTTTCTGCGGGTATTCATGCAAAGCAGCGATTTATATATCTAGGGTTTACTGCGAAAATCCGCTAAACAACATTTTTGGCAAAAAATTGTTAAATACATAAAAAATCTTGTCTTGTTGAGCTTTTTATACGGGTAAAACCGACAAGTTTAGAAGATATTTCATGGCAAAAACATTTTGTAAAAAAATTATAGCATTTTAATGAGATATAAACTTTTAAAATTCAATAACTCAAAACTGACTTGACACCACTTAGATGGTTTTCGCAGTGAACCGTCGATATTATAGCTTAAAAGTCTTCTTAATTAACTGTAGTTTATTTACTTTAGCATGTTTGCTGAATCGGCTACAGATAGTTTTTCAGCAATTATGCGAAAAAGAACAGTTTCATTGTTACGCAGGATTCGGGGGAGTGCCAATAGCAACCTGAAGGTGATTGGGAATAGGCCAGACGGCGTTTTCCTGGAGTATCGGACTCGTATGCATAACTGCGGGTCTGATGCTGCAGGGAGATATATGAATTATAATAATAATGTAATAATAATATCCTGGGACATATTTCACACAGGGTCATCTGATCCCAAACTAAGCAGAGCTTGTACTATGGAAACCAGATAACTGATATACTACATACACTACTTTTTTTTTTTTGTAAATACATACTTATATAGATAATTACACCCAGACTCAGGACAAACAGACATGTTCATGCACACAAATGTTTGTCCTGGATGGGAATCGAACCCACGACCAGCGGCATGATAGGTGGTATCTTAACCAACCACGCGAACAGGGCCTCAAGTCTGCTATTACTAAAGTGTCAGAATGGTCTGTCATTGATTTCATAATTGTTGATTTTGACAAGTTTTGTAATCTACTAATATAATGACGTCATTATGACTTTCCAATGGCCAACCACTGACACTCCATTGAAAGAAATGGCTTAAAATGGTAATCGCTTACATAATGTTAAAAACAATGTTACTAACCATATATGAGTTGGCTCGAAATAAAGTTTATTCTATTCTATTCTATTCTATAATGACAAATGAAAGACTGACGTATGCAATCAATCAATCTGCCTAGCCTTTTCCCAACTATGTTGGGGTCGGCTTCCAATCTAACCGGATGCAGCTGAATACCGACTGCCTATCTGACCTCCACAACCCAGTTACTGGGTAATACGATACCCCTTGGTAAGACTGGTTGTCAGACTTTTGGGCTTCTGACCACCCGTAACGACTGTCAAAGATCCTCAAATGACAGCCGGGACCAACGGCTTAACGTGCTTTCCGAGGCACGGAGGAATCTCGGTATGAAAAGATGATCACCCATCCACAGACCAACCCCGGCAAGCGTAGCTTAACCTGATGGATCGACCCGTGCGGCTGTTATTACTTAGCCACGAAAGACTGACGTATGCAGTAATCTGCTAAAATTTTGACAGTTCCTTTGATCAGTACCACGATTCTATAACGAGTAGCCATGAAAATTGCCGGCAATATTGCCAAAGTTGCCAAAACTGCCGGGAATGTTTCCAAACTTCCCGGCAACATTGGGCAAGAATCGTATAAATAGAAACCAACTTTTACTAACATAATTGCTTAGTAGGATAAAATTGCGGTCTGCAGGGTGGTAGTTTTTATCCTTGTCTATAATATCCAACCGAAATTTTAGTTTTTACATTTATTTTATTACTGATAAACTAAAGAAAAGAAACAAGCTATCCATGATAGTTCATTGGTGATGAAACCATAACTATTTTAGAGATATCGTAATTTTTTTTTTCTACGTTCTTATAACTTAACTTCACTTGTATATAAGAAAGTATATACACTTATATACATACATGTCTGTATGTATAGAAGGGTCAAACCTTGCAAGACGAATTGATCAGCAACAACAAGTTGACGTTTTAACCGACTTCAAAAAGGAGGTTATTTATTCTATCAGAATGTATGTATATATGTATGTTTGTATGTTCGCGATTATCTCAAAAACTACTGACCCAATTTTGAAAATTCTTTTGACTTCACGATTTGTGCTATATAAATCATATACTACACAGTTGTATGATTTATATTTATTTCATTTGGTATCAATACCCTCTTTATTTTTTTATACAATTTATAAGTAAAATTCTTAAAAAACTATGGGGTCAGCTATCATGAAGTTACCAGTGTCATAGTTTAACTTTATCTTCACATATATACATGAATAATTATAAATTAGTTATAATAAACAATTAATTAAAAAGGCTTACTAGTATTACGTATAACTACACCATTATATAAAACCCCATGAGCGCATAAACGTTGAAAATGGCATTTGAAAAACCCTTTGTAATCTGGCAACTTTGGCAACTTTCCGGCAATATTGCCGAATATTGCCGGGAATATTGGAAACTTTCCTGGTAAGTTTCGGAAACATTCGGCAATTTTCATCCCTAATTACGAGACCACTGACCTACCAATGATCGACCATTATGAATTTAGCAGATTACGAACTTTTAGCAAAATGACAATGGGATCGCGTTGGAATGACGAATTAATAAAAAATATCAGACTTGGGGCCCTGGCTCGTCAACATAGTGACGTAAGCTGTATTACTAAAGTCGCCACAAAATAATAGGTCCGTTTTGACAGCCCATATCGTTTCATATGCCAAAGAGAGACACACATAGCGGGACAAAGAGGGACACCCTCATGTCAAAACGGACCTATTATTTTGTGGCGAGTTTAATAAAGAGTTATGGAACAAGTGTCTGAAATATAAATGTTTTTATTTATTACTATTATTTGATTTTTGTCCTCTCCTCTAACAAATCAATACTAGGACAAGTCCGGATTTGTTCTATACTTCATTATTTAATTCTATGTTGTTCATTTTGTTTTGTAAGGCAATAAGTGATCTAAGTAGATATGTTGTTAATTAGACTGCGCGTATAGCACCATTCATTGCTTATGCTTATAAGTTTAGTCCTGTCAAATTAGTCAGCGCCTGACCTAAATTGACGTATTTTTAGTAGGCAATTCTTTAATCACGTCTAAACTTGTCTATGGTATGACAGGACTAAACTAATATTTATCATCAGCCCTTTTCTTAATGAAATTGAAAGAAAAAGATGCACTGAACTTAAATTAAGTTTAGTTTGTGAAGAAGGGGATCGGCATCAATGGAGCCGATTCTGTTGTACAGACGCCAGCACATCAAGCTACTACAATCTGTTAGATTTCTTTAATAGATTTTCGACTTTATTGCTAAAGCATTAGGTTCAAAGTTGATTGGGAAAATCTGACAGTTTCGGGTAGGTTGACCTGCTGGCATCTGTACACAAACTAAACTTAATTTAGGCTATTGCTAACTTTTTCTCTCTAATAAAACAAGAAAGAGACGGACGTAAATTAGAGCTGTCAAAATTAGTTGGAACTAATATTTCCATACAAATTCAGACGACACGTAAAAACATGTCGTTTAAAAACACGGTGAGGCGCAAGGCGTAAACTAGTTTGACATCTCTAACTAAGTTCATAGCTATAGCCGTCCTTTTCTCGCGCTGCCTGTTAGTAAAAGATAGCGCTTCTCCAATTTTACTTTAGTTATTGAACTAGAGAATCAGCGCCAATATCTGTCTGCTTACGTCAGACAAGCATAGTGGTATGTTTCATCAATTCGTCATCGTCAACCGAAAGACGTCCATGGCTGGACATAGCGTCGCTTAAGTTCTAACACCGCGGAAGTCAAATTTTTAGCAAAATTCGTTTTGTATGTCATTCGATAGGGAATAATATTCCCTATCGAATGACACGATATTTTGACTTCCGCTGTGTTAGAACTTAAGCGACGATAGGCATTCTCATGTAGCTAACCACCTAATCCCATTGATATACAGGGTCAAATTAAATTAGCTGGCGAAACTCTGAAAATGTGATGGGTATATGGGTATAATGTATATTTAATTCATTAGGCGCGGCTGACGCGCATGCGCGTTTTCGGACGTTCACCATGTGCTTGACGGCGCGTACGCGCGTCCATACAATTTACATAACATTCTTCGAGTGCGACGCGCCGCACCTGTGCGTCCGTTGTGCATCTCTATTGTTTCGAAAACATCGTAAAATAAGGGTCGGTAAGGGTGTCTACACTCAAGATATTTTTTGCACGCACCTGAGCGTTTGCCACACAGGATTAGTGTAGCATAAAGAAGCGTTTGCATAAATTTCGCTAATAATTAAGCAGTTAATGTGTTGAACATGATCAAACCAAAAAAAAAATTAGCAAAAAGTAAAACCGACTTCCAAAACAAAACGCTATAAAGTGAAAAATAACTTTAATTTCGGTAGCCGGTCGTTTTTTATTTTCGTTTTTTGCCACCGACTTCCGAAATTAATTGTTTCACTTTGTAGTGTTTTGTTTTGGAAGTCGGTTTTATTTTTTGCTAAAAAGTTTTTATTTTTCACTTTTTCGTTGTGGTACCTACCCCACACTAATTCGAATACCACTACCTGCCATGTAAATAACAGTGATAGGAAGTTATTAAAACATCATCCAGATAAACTAAGAGGGAAAAATACGCATTATTGAAGCTAACTCAAAAACTACCCAAGCAAAGTTAATAAAATTAATATAGAACCACCTACTTAGGAAGTATTCCCTTTCAAACAAAAAAAAAAAAAAGAATTTTCCAAATCGGTCTATCCTTCTTGAAGTAATCGCGTAACAAACATACAAAAAGAGAGAAAAAAAAACAGACGAATTAAGAACCTCCTCCTTTTTGAAATCGGTTAAAAGAAATTATTTGAAGAATTTTTTTTTTGAGGCTGCCATTGCTTCCAGTCTAACCGGATGCAGCTGAATACCAGTATTCAGACCTTCACAACCCAGATACTCCTTGGTAAAACTGGTTGTCATAGACTTTTGGGCTTATGACAACCCGTAATGATTTTGCAATCTGTAGCGTATCAAAAAGAAAGTCGCGAAGTCGTAGATATAACATAGCTATAGATATATATACAATTTATATAATACCTAGCAGCTAGCTAAAGAAAGCTGAAGGCTGCTTAGTGATTAGTCACCTAGAGAATCGGTTTGAGAATTATGTAAACACTAGCTGAAGAAAACGATTTCATTTTCTAGAATAGGTATAAAATACTTGTTTTATCTAATCACAGTTTGTTAATTCTATGATCAAATCGTTTATCAAATAACACGGAAATAATATAAAAGAAACACACGGGATTTCTCGTTATCAGTTAGGTATCTTACCATAGATATTTCCGAATGATCAGGGGGCCTACTCCCTAAGCACGAAGTCCGTAGTTTCAGCCTTCGTAACGGGCGTTTCCTACTCCCTATCACCGACGGACGGATGATTCGTATCGGACGGGCCCGTTGTTTCGTTGACGGAGTTAGGGAGTAGACCCCAGTAACGAATAACAAAAATCTAAATCCGAAGTGGGGCTTCAGCCGATACGCGGCGGCGTGAGTCTTGGAGGCAATTACCTTATTTCCTTTTTGAAATATTGTTTTTCACCCACCTAAACCTTTACGAAATGAGACAATTTTATTCTAGGTCTGTACGTTTTTCTTTTTTAGTAATTTAGTTCAGTTTAATTTAACAAAAATAAAAACGCTCGAGGAACTTTTTTTTTAAAGGCAAGCTAAGCCAAATCAATCGACTGCGGACCCAAATGGACCGTTGCAAGCACAATCAAGCGAAACGGAGGATAATTGACCCAGTGATTGCGGTGCTCCTGACCAAATTATGTCTCATTTATGTTGGTGAGTCCAAAGTGCCCTTATACCTGCACTTCTGAGGACCTAAACAACGTCACTGATGCCGCGATTGGCGTGGGACTGCCTCATATATCCTACTAATCCTACTAATATTATAAATGTGAAAGTTTGTGAGGATGGATGGATGTTTGTTACTCTTTCACGCAAAAACTGCTGAACGGATATTGATGAAATTTGGCATACAGATAGTTTTTAACCTGGATTAACACATATAATACTTTTTATACCGATATTGCCACGGGTTCGAGACTTACGCGGGTGAATCAGCGGGGCGCTGCTAGTCCTAACTAATATTATAAAAAGTAAGTTTGTTACCTTTTCACGCCTAAACCACTGAACCGATCATCCTGAAATTTTGCATATACGTTGTCAGGTGTACAGACACGGACATAGGGTACCTTTCATCTCGAAAAAAAGTAGTGTTCCCGAAGAAAACAACAATAACTTTCTTATGAAAATAGATGGCGCCACGTACCGTTTGCATAATGATTGAATAATATTATTATATTTAGAAACTTTAGTAGTGTTAATTTTATTTAGGATTTTTTTTTTTAAGTAAGTACCTAATACATTTTGTGAGTCTAGAGTGTCGATAGACCGGTTTCTATCCTCCTAACTATCCTAATATTATAAATGCGAAAGTGTGTTTGTTTATTTGTTTGTTGATTACGCATTCACGCTAAAACGGCTGAACGTATTTCGATGAAAAATGGCATATGGGTAGACCATGACCTGGAGTAGGACATATCTAGGCTACTATTCATCCTGGATCGCAGACGAAGTCGCGGGCAACGGCTAGTAATATTATAAATGTTAAAAAAGTTTGTGAGGATGGATGGATGTTTGTTACTCTTTCACGCAAAAACTACTGAACTGATTTTGATGAAATTTGGCACACATATACTAGTTTATAGCCTGGAACTTTTAAGCTGGACTGATCCAACCTGGCGGCAACGTCGTTAAAAGATGCCCACCCATAGATGAATGTCACCCATCTCTCCACAATTCCTCTGCCTACTTTATGTTGCATATAATCGGTAGGTGCTGCTAACAAATCCTTCCATCCTAAGGGCACGTCTCGCACCCCGGTCTACTCCTTGATATGGAATGGTCTCTGTAGCCCCATGAACCACGAGCCTTCAGGGGCTAGTGTCCCTGCCAGGGTTGCGGGTTGTTCGAAAGAGTTACCGTGGCCCTGGCACAGGCAACTGAAGGAACTCGGGTGGGTTTTAGTCAGTAGAAGTCTGACACGCCCTCCCGCTCCGCCCAGAGCGGGAGAAGTTATTTGATGATTTCCCACCCAAAAAATAAGGGGCTAGTGTAAATCCTTGGGTTTATTCGATTGGTCGAGTCTGGTCACGCTGGGGTTGGTGCATTTAATTCATTTTGCAATAATATATTATGATTTTTATTTATTAATTTAATTAGCTCTTGAGTCAAAGATCTTGGGTTGGTTATAAGTTATTTATACCTTTAATTAACTTATAACCAAGTATAAGTTGCTAACAATAAATCAATCTGCCTAGCCTTTTCCCAACTATCGGTTGGGGTCGGCTTCCAGTCTAACCGGATGCAGCTGAATACCAGTATTTTACATGGAGCGACTGCCTATCTGACCTCCACAACCCAGTTACTGGGTAATACGATACCCCTTGGTAAGACTGGTTGTCAGACTTTCGAGCTTCTGACGACCCGTAACGACTGTCAAAGATCTACGAATGACTAACAATATAGTCGAATTGTGGGGTATCATATGAAAGTGCACATTCTCAAACATTTTTTTAGTCCTAATAGTTTTCGACTTTTAATGAAAAATGTAAAAAAAAACCGTTCCCCCCATAGCTCCGAAGTTTGCATAGAGAAAAATCTGAAATTATTCTGTGTGATAAGTGTATGTAAAGATTACAGAAAAAATAAAACGGTGTCTATAATAGGCACTTTTTTTTAAATATATATGATAGTACGGAACCCTCGGTGCGTGAGTCCGACTCGCTCTTGACCGATTTTTTTAATAGCCAAATGGTGACATGAGTCGAGTGTGAGAACATACTCGAAATTTCGTAGTGACTATGTTCAGACTTGCCAAGATATTTCGGCCGTAGTTTGTTTCCTACGACTAGACTATGAGACAGGTTTCCAGTCCAAGTCTAAGGAATATTTCTGCCTACATTAATAATCGATAAAGCAAGAAAATAAACTGGCGTTAGACAGCATATTTCAATCCAGTTTCATAAAGTAGGTCTTACCTTATAAAATGTTACAAAAAACAAGATATTGCGAGCCTTCGTGAATCGTGGTGCATGATTGGTGACTGGGGACTAATACACACTGTGGCCAGATCTTAGAATTGATCATTTCATGAAGTAGAACATCGACCGCTGGTCACATCATGATGCGGTCTGGCCAGCACCCTAATTGGTAACACACTATCAATCGAAATCTGAATCATTTTGAAGCAAAATGCTAATTCATCCTACTATTGTATAATTATATTATATCCTACTAATATTATAAATGTGAAAGTTTGTATGTTTGGATGTTTGTTACTCAATCACGCAAAAACGACTGAACGGATTTGGATGAAATTTGGTATACAGATAGTTTATAACCTGGATTAAGACATAGGATACTTTTCATCCCGGTAGAAGGTTCCCGTGGGATAATTTCCAACATCCACGCAGGCGAAGCCACTGGCAAAAGCTAGTTGCTTCATATGTTCGAAAAATTTGTCTTCTCGATAACGTAAATAACGCTATGAATGTTGTTGAACTGTCAAAATGAAACCGATTCCGATTGATAATGCGCGTAAAATAGATTAACCATCGGTGGAGGCGTTGATGTCGCTTTGTTTTTGTTGTGCATCGGTCATAAAAATACTAAATAGCCAAGTAACTGCGACCCACTAGGATGTAGCACTCGCCGGCTGGTACGGCGGCACCGCTCGCGTCGCTCGCTCGGCTCGCGCGCCGTTGATCTCAGTTCTGACCTAACTTAACTCATTTGCATTTGCTTGTGGTGACTGGTCGTCTTGCTGTCCTTGGTTTTGTTTTGTTATTACAATAATAATAAAATAATAATATAATATTAGTAATTAACTTTGTTTATTTTACTTCGATGGTCCTAGTTTATCATTTGTGACTTCGAGTTTTGGCTTCATATACAATCTTCATATATGTAAGTGCGCACATCCTTTATTAGTGGGGGCCTTTATTTAGGTATAAAGTTCTGCTTACGTTTTTAGTTTTGTATTTTTATTTCTGCTTGAGTATAGTTTTCGTTTCTTTTTTTTTTGGTATATTGGCGTATGCTAGCTTACTTATAGCAAATAATTTAATTTAACGTTTTGTGTTGCGTAATGTAACTAAATGATTATGCGCAGTGTTGCATAGATAAAAAAAAAAACTGAACAGACAGCTGTGCTGCTGGGGAGTTTGTTGCGCCCCTTTCTTCTTCTCAGCTAAAGCACTAGGAAGTGGTGAAGGGCGGGCGTTTTGGGGGACTGTCTTATGTAATTTTGACATTCAAAAAGTGCTGATTCTCAGCCTAGTTTGAATAAATGACTTTTGATTTGATTTGATTTGGTCGGGGTGCTAGTAGCAACTACTTTGCGATATGCCCAGTGATCAGCTGGGAATGTCGATAAATAGGTGGTTTTCGTCACGATATGGTCATTTTTACGATCGGACCGCGACATTTACCCAAACGTCAACTGACATCATTAAATGTTGACGTTTAAATGATGTGTAATTGCATGTAATGACCGTTCCGAACACTTCACGATATGATCAATTCAATGATATGGCCACGACATCTACCTATTTCTCTTTTTATCTTCTGTCCTATCGCAGGCATGCTGGAAGAGATTTCTTTAGAAATAAGCATCACCTTTGTACGTATTTTTAATCGACTTCAGAAAGGAGGAGGTTCTCAATTCGTCTGTATGTTTTGTTTTTTGTTTGTTTGTTACGCGTTTACACAAAGAAGGATGGGCTGATTTGGAAAATTCTTTTTTTTGTTTGAAAGGGTATACTGCCTAGGTAGTCCTGTATAAATTTTATTAACTTTAGTTTTTGAGTTAGCTTCAATAATGCGTATTTTTCCCACTTAGTTTATCTGGATGATGTTTTAATAACTTCCTATCACTGTTATTCACATAGTAGGAAGCTCATTCGTTTTTGTGTGGGGTAGGTGCCACAACTAAAAAGTGAAAAATAAAAGCTTTTTAGCAAAAATAAAACCGACTTCCAAAACAAAACACTACAAAGTGAAAAATAACTCCAATTTCGGTAGTCGGTGGTTATTTTTCACTTTGTAGTGTTTTTTTGGAAGTCGGTTTTATTTTTGCTAAAAAGTTTCTTCTGTTCCTTTCTTCTTGTCTGTTTATACAGGGTTCCTTGTAACTCGACGTACTCCTTGCAGGACTTCATAGTATGTTCATGTTTGACTGGCCTGTTGATCTAGTGGTTAGTGGCCCTGACTGCTATGCGGGAGGTCGTGGGTTCGATTCCCACCCAGGACAAATGTTTGTGTGATGAGCATGATAATTTGTTCTGTGTCTGGGTGTAATTTATCTATATATGTATGTATTTAGAAATATATAAGTATGTTTATCAGTTGTCTAGTACTCATAACACAAGCTCTGCTTAGCTTGAGGCTAGACGGCGTTGTGTGATAGTTGTGGAATATTATTATTATTATTTATGTCCTCAGTCATATTTTTGTCAGACAAAAATTACGAAAAATAAAAATAATGTTTTATTAGTCATCTTTGACAAAGGGACTTTTAAACTCCAGTGTAGTCGAGACAAATCATTTTTAAATTGAGTTTTTCAATAAAAAAAAAATAAAAATAAAAATCTATTATTATTATGAGCATGTTATGCAACACTGCAGGGAAAAGGCCTACCTCCCGTCTTTCCATTTTTTTCTGTCTCTTGCTACATCTGGCCAATCCTTTAGATAGGCGTCCAGTTTGTCACGCCATCTCTTTCTGGGCCTACCGCGTCGCCGATTCCTGTTATTCGGAATCCAGTCAGTGGCTACTTTTGTCCAATTCTGTTGCGACATGCGACAGATGTGGTCTGCCCAATTCCACTTTAGTTTGGCGGCTGTGTTGGCCACGTCTGCGATTTGTGTTTGGAACGAAGTATACTCTTCCGAATGCGGTCTGTGACTTTGACTCCAAGAATACTTCGTTCCTTTGCTCGCTGGCAGACCCCGATTGCGGACTTTTGTCGTTTCGTTAACGACCACGTTTGCGTGGGAAGGATGCACATGTCCATGAGTTTCCTTTTTAGGGAAAGTGGAAGTGATCCTTTCTTTAGGTGTTTCATCGACCAATAGCTCTTCCTGGCGTTTTCGGTGCGTCGATCAACCTCTTTATATCTTGCCTCGCCTGGAAAGAGACTATTTGGCCGAGATATATGTACTCATGGACATATTCAACCTCCACACCCCCAATATCCACTTTGCATTTCGTGCTGTTTGTCATTAACTTCGTTTTCGTGATATTCATTTCGAGTCCGACCTCGAGGCTGATTTGGCTCAGTTGTTCCAGGCTTAACTCAGCCGCCGAAGACGAAAAAAAGACAATGTCGTCGGCGAAGCGTAGATTAGTTAATCTTCTGTCTCCAACGACAATGCCCTAAAAATCTAACTAATTCAAAAACTACTGAATTTCGCTAGAACATTTGGTGGCTTAATTAGTTGCATTTTAACCCTACTATGATGTGCTGCAAGGATTACGTCGAGTTACCCTGTATATTATTTAAAGCAAAACATTTCAAGTCTCATTCAAACTTAAGCCCAAGTAAGTACACGACAAAGATGCCAACTAAAAAGTCATCGATGTAATTTTTTTTTTTCGGTTTTCATATAGCCGCTACGGTGGATCATACGTCCCATACCAGAGTTGCCGCGAATAGTCGCTATTATTCGGAATTCGGCATTATTCGACATTTTTTTTGCTATTCGTCGAATACCGAATAATAAAGTCGACATTCGGCGAATAGTTGTCTAAAATAAACTTTTAATGAGAAAAACAACTATAGGCTTCAAAATACATAATCACTTTATTTTTTCTTAAAAAACAAAACGCACTTAGTTTAGTATCAATTATGATCATTATTATTAAATGTCATTCAAAAATCAGTCATATTAAAGTTAGGCTTTTTAAGTAATATTGAAAATCCAAAAGGGGCAGTTTGTGGTGCAAAAAAACCACGATTGGGATCAAGTCGGTTGCGCTTTTTTTCATACATCAAACCTGCCTCAGAAAATAGTCTTTCTGAATAAACAGAGCTTGCTGGTGTGATTAAAATTCGTTTTTTCTTTTCTCATAACCTTAGAAAAAATTTGAGTAGGTAAAAAATAAATGATTCTACAAGCGTGATAGGTACATTCGATAACAAATAAACTATTTTTTATATTCCTATGTTAATGTCGAATAATAATAGCGAATTATTCGACTATTCGCCATAGGGAATGGCGATTAATCGGTATTACATAAGACAGTCCCCCAAAACGCCCGCCCTTCACCACTTCCTAGTGCTTCAGCTGGAGAGAAGAAGTGGCGCAACAAACTTCCCAGCAGCACAGCTGTCTGTTCAGTTAAAAAACAACACTGCGCATAATAATTTAGGTACATTACGCAACACAAAACATTAAATTAAATTATTTGCTGTAAGTAAGCTAGCACACGCCAATATACCAAAAAAAAAAATCGAAAACTGTACTCAAGCTGCAAATACACTGCTAAAAACATAATCCTGCCTTTTGGCTTTGCCGTAGTCGGATAAAAATCATCATCAAACCGCCAAGACCCAACAAAATTCCTAAGCGCGACAGACAGACAGACCTGCTACACGTAAACAAGCTCAACTGGGCAAGGGCTCCAGTGACCTGCATAGCACAGAACCGGTTCCTGACCGCCTGACCGCGAGTACGGGGAATGTGTAGATGTCGAGATTAGACTCTAAGCTTTCTTTATATTATTTTGATTGGGGCCAATGTTTGATGTTGGTGGAGGATTTTTTTTTTGTGGTGGAATTGTATGTTGATCAGGATTTGAGCTTCATTTACTCATAAAATATACTATTAGTTCTGGAACAGTAGACTTCGCGAGCACAAACTTTTTTGCAACAATTATTGAACCACTATAGTTATTTAAAACGGGATGAAAAATTTCTATGAGACCAACTTTCCAATAAAACGGAACTATCGAAATCGGATCTCATAGGGTGGAGATATCCAGTAGCCCCCTTTTTGGAGCAAGTACAGTCACGAGCAATAATATGTATACACTTAGCCACTTTTAAAACTGATTTTCTTCTACTGTATTGATTATAATGTTGTGTTGTTAGGAACATAGCGTTTTGGAATACATAGAATTATGAAATATGTCGGCATCTCTAAATTGCTATCGCTATTCCACAATAAAATCGCTTTGGAATTTCCCTAAGTGTATACATATTCGTGCTCGTGACTGTACTTCTCCAATCATAAATCCCTGACGACAAAGAAAATCTATAAAGGTGTAAAACCTGTATACCAGGTTTAGTCGTTTCGTCCAGATCGGTTGTAAAATAAACCTGTAGAGGAGTAGCAACAAACTGACAGACGAAAGCAAATTTTGCCAGACTTGAAGCAGACAAAAAAATAATTTGATGATTTTTTTGGGGTCATGTAGTCAAAAAACATGACCCCAAAAAGTCATCCAATTTTTTTTGTCAGGTACAAGTCTGGTAAAGTATGCTTCGTCTGTCAGTTTGTTGCTAATCGACGACAAAAAGTCAGTAAATTTTTTGTGTAAACTTCACTACCAGCGGTCATTGACCCAAAAAAAAAATCAAATATTTTTTATTTTGTCGCGTTTAGATATCGAAATCCATTACGTCTGTGAAGTTTACACAAAAAAAAACTGTTTTTTTTTTGTCGTCGATTAGCAACAGTTTCGCTAGCTAATTTAATTTGACCGCGTATATCCCAGAATTTTCTCCAGGTTATCAATTTCCGAATTTGTTACATTATAATAAAAATATCGTAGGCAATAAAGTTCAGATTGCACAGAAACGTTTCAACAGCAACAAGCAACTGAGTCAGTCTTCTTTTCTTCTTTTGAATATTATATCACAATTCTGTAGGTGAAAGCTAAAGGACCTTAAGTCACATTGTATAAATTATTCAGTAGAGCTCATTAAAGATGTCTATAGGAACCCGAAATTAGATATTAAAATCGACCCTGTAGTGTATCGTTGTAGAAAAAAATTATGATTATGAAGGGTTATTAAGCTATTATATTGTGATATTTTTTGACAAATATTGTTCCTTAAGGCTGTAAAAATAAAAATGGACTTAAGGTCCTTTAGCTTTCACCTACAGAATTATTTTGTAAAAAGCACGAAGTATTTAGAATTTTGTCTGAAAAAAAAATTTTGTGAAAGTGAATATTTAGGAAGAAAAATGATTATTATTGTTCCGTGTCTCAAAAAGAATAAACGGAACCCTTATAGGATCACTCATGTGTCTGTCTGTCCGTCTGTCACAGCCAATTTTTTCCGAATCTAATGGACCGATTATGTTGAAATTTGGTACGCGTATGGATTTCTGTGACTCAAACACGGACGTGTAACGTAAATAAATGAATATTGAATATGGCGGTCAATTTTGGGGGGCAAATAAGAAAATTCAAGAAAAAAAGTTTTGCAAACTGTACCGTGTGACATATCAAATGAATATATATATATACAGGGCTATTTTTAAATCATTAACTAAACTTTCACAGGGTGTTCTACCCATGAATATGAACAACTTTCACTATGGGACCAACTCTGAAATCACAAAAAAAAATCTGCTGTTTCATACTTTTTGGTAGAGTAGGTATTGAACTTTTGTATGAAACAGCTGATTTTTTTTTGTGATTTCAGAGTTGGTCCCATAGTGAAAGTTGTTCATATTCATGGGTAGAACAGCCTGTTAAAGTTTAGTTAATGATTTAAAAATAGCCCTGTATATATTTTACTATTTTAAAAAATGAATCGCCGAAATGTATGTACGCGCATAACTTCCGTGCGACTGCACCAAATTGGATAATTCTTTTTTTTGTTGTTTGTAATTGTTAGGACAAGGTTCGTATGAATGAAAATGTTCGAAGAGTGGTCGGGAAAATCGGAAAATTCGGGAAAACTGAAAGTGATTTTCTATGGGAATTTTGTATGAATTATTGAAATTTTGACTGGACAACGTTTGTGTAGTTCTATAAATAAGCCGGTCTATTCTATAATAATCTCTCCGTGAATACTTAGGTCAAGTGACCTGTCATTCCGCCTGATGCTAGATATCGACACAGTTGACATGATAGCTCACTTTACCAATTTACCACGGTGAGATTTTTACATAATAAGACTGCAGGTGGAATGACATTGGGCACGCCACCATTGCGGCGTTAAGTCCCCTCTTTGAGGAGTGGTTGGAGAGGTGTAACGGCGTCCTCACCTTCCGCCTGACGCAGGTCCTCACCGGACACGGTTGCTTCGGGAGGTTCCTGTTCCGGATAAGGCGGGAGGAAACGCCCGGATGTTACCATTGTGTGGATCGCCTGCAGGACATGGTGGAGCATGCGGTGGAGGTCTGCCCGGCTTAGGCAGAGCACCGCCGCGTCCTCGCGGAAGCGATCGGCGGAGGCGATCTCGCGCGTCCGGCCCTGGTACAGGCCATGGTACGGAGCGAGAGTGCATGGGAAGCCCTCACCTCCTTCTGCGAAGCAGTAATGCTCGCGAAGGAGGAGGCTGAACGCGTGAGGGAGAAGCAATCTTTGCGCCCTCACGCCCCTAGTCGCCGCAGGAGATGCCCTGGGCGTCGGGAATCGATAGCCGATTCCCGGCCACCGTAGGCGCGGGCTTGCGGATGGCGAGCAATGGGTAGCTCGCCGTCCAGTAAGGACCAGGCCCGGGTCGACGGCGCGTTGTGTTCCACGCGCGCCTCAAAGAGATGTCAGCGCTAGCTGAAGGGGTCCGCTAGGGCCGATGCCCGCCAGGGTTGCGGGTTGTTTGAAAGAGTTACCGTGGCCCTGGCACAGGCAACTGAAGGAACACGGGTGGGTTTTAGTCGGTAGAAGTCTGACACGCCCTCCCGCTCCGCCCAGAGCGGGAGAAGTTATTTGATGATTTCCCATCCAAAAAAAAAAAGGTGGAATGACATCTCACTTCACCTAAGTATCCACGGTGGGGATTTTCACAGAATAGATCAGCTGATCATTCATGCCATTTATCACCCAAGCCTACCGTAAGGTTTAACCTACTTTAGCATCGTTTAGTTGACTGATAACACCTTATCTTTACGCTAAGTGACAGGCTTTGAAACATGGCATAATTTGACCGTTTTCACTTTTAAACAACTCGTACGACAGTACACTTTTATGCGGGAGTGATAAAGAATTGCATTACTGCTGGTACTTTTACCTTTACATCAATCAATCTGCCTAGCCTTTTCCCAACTATGTTGGGGTCGGCTTCCAGTCTAACCGGATGCAGCTGAATACCAGTATTTTACATGGAGCGACTGCCTATCTGACCTCCACAACCCAGTTACTAGGTAATACGGATACCCCTTGGTAAGACGACGACTCATAACGACTGTCAAAGATCCATGAATGACAACCGGGACCAACGGCTTATCGTGTTTTCCGAGGCACGGAGGAGTTTCGGTATGAAAAGATGGTCACCCATCCACAGACCCACCCCGGCAATCGTAGCTTAACCTGACGGATCGACCCGTGCGGCTGTTATTACTTAGCCACGAGGTACTTTTACCTTTACATAACAAACAAATATCACCCTGTATTACGAGGTGATTATGTAGCGAAGACGGATTCCCCAGATTGATGTCTTTGTGGTTTTGTTGTTTACTGTCTTTTCATTAATTAATTTTTAGTTTCAAAATTAAAAGTCAAGTCATTTATTCAAACTAGGCTGAGAATCAGCACTTTTCGAACATCAAAATTACATAAGACAGTCCCCCGGCACGCTCGCCCTTCACCACTTTCTAGTGAACTTTTTATTGTTCATGTTTAGGGTTCCGTAGGTACGGAGATAAGGGGGGGGGGGGTGTCTTATCTCCGAAACTACTGAGCCTAAAATTTTGAAAAAAATACATTCTATAGATCACAGGAAAACTTAGAAGAAGTCTGGTCGTAAAATAACATGGTAAATCTCTCAATATTCTGCGTACATTTGCATTTGCAATTGGAATTTGTGGGTGAACATGTTTTGCAACTACAATGTTAAGTTTGTTCTTGGGATAATTTCATCACAACTACGGAACTGTTTCCCAGTCGTTGCCAAGCATGCGGCTGACATGACCCGCCCTATCCCATTTTAGTTTGGCAGCCTTTTTGCCTATGTCTAGAATCCCTGTTTTGGAGCGCAGCATGGTGTTTCGTATTCTGTCAGTTCGTTTTACGCCCAGAATGCTGCGTTCCATTGCTCTTTGGCAAACCCCAAGGCGGGACTTTTACAGCTCGGTGAGCGACCAGGTCTGAGCACCGTAGGTTAGGACGGGCTGAATACACATATCGATAAGTTTTTATTATTCATAAGCGAGAATAATTGATTTACTAAATAATAACGGTCGGCCATTCACTGTTATTTATTAGTATTATTCTGTAGAACAAGGATTCTACAGCCCATCCTTCTGACAGAAACCGTTAGTTAGCTGTTTTTTTTTTACGAAAGTAAAATGGTGTTTGCCAAAAATTTGGCATAGCAATATTCACTCTTCCCACATTGAAAAAATTCAATACAGCATGAAATAAATGCACTCTATGTTAATTACTAAGATATTTATGTATTGACAAGATATACTTCCGAAGAACAAAAATTAAATTAGATAGATTTTGCATGGAAAAACTGATAGAATTCTGAAATATTATTTTCCAACATCAAAACATCAACTAACTGGAGTATCAAGTCTTTATTTCCATGGAAGGTGGGTAGACCTTTAGTGTGGGCCATCTTCCTGGTACAGAGTGCTGTGCTGGCGCTTCTGCTGCGGCTGGGGAAAACCTCAAGAGGCGGAAGTATAATAACCTTATCGGTAACTATATTTTTGAAACTCTCGGGCCGTGGGGTCCGTGTGCTCATGGTTTGTTCAACGAAATCTCCAAACGGCTGGTTGACACTTCCCGTGAACCAAAGGCTAGCTTTTACCTAGGCTAGAGGCAAAGCATTGCCATACAACGTGGCAATGCCGCCAGTCTCTTGGGTACATTACCAGTCGACAGCGATGCGGAGGAATTTTTCGACGCCATATTATATTTAAAACTTAATTATTAATAAATTAAATTAAAATAAAATGAAAACTAACTGGTCTGAGTTTGTCTTCAAAATGAAGATCCTACTTTTTTCATAGCTCTTATTAGCAGCTACTTTAAAATCAATTTCACCAAATTAATGAATCAAGAAATCCTGCTGAGCTCATGGACGAAAACAGAAATCAAATAGTTAACTAACAGAAAGTTATGCTCACTTTTACGACGGCTAACATCATGGAAACTTGTGTGCAGTTCAATGACTCGGAACCAAACGGTATATTTTATCTATTTTAGTGAAATATGTATAAAATATGCTAATATAATACACACATAAGAGGCCGGTTGTAAATGGCTTATCACGAAGTTAAAATAGCTGGTTTAAAAATCAAAGACACTGGTTTACGTAAGCACACACGCCAGCACATCAAGCTACTACAATCCGTCAAATTTCCAAAGCATTAGGTTCAAGGTTGATTGGGAAAGTTTGACAGTTTCGGGTAGCTTGATGTGCTGGCGTCTGTACTTACTAGACTAGTGTGTTTTCTCATACAGCCTTGGCCAAAAGTATTAGGCACCCTCATAAAACACGTGCACCTAATAAAGTATATAAAAACAAAGCTATCTGTTAAACAATAGCCCATGAACTGTATTCAAACGTTAATTAAAACAATAGATAAAGTAATTTGACGTGCCATAAAACACCTGATCCATAATTTGTCAAGGCTGTACAAAGAGGAAAAAATGCCACTTATCATCATCATTGATTTATTTATTTTTCTACTAGCTTTTTTCTACTCGTGGGACTGTACTACCGGGATTAATAATAATAATTCAATTTATTGCAGACTAAATATTACATGTCCATAGTTGTTAGTAATAAAGATCTTAAAATTATGTTAATTAATACCAAAAAACATTCAACCTCTCAAAATAAAATTCAAATAATAAAATCCTAAAATGTCAAAATATTTAAAACATAATCAAAATAATATCTTAACATTAGTCAGTACGTGAACCATACAACAGTGGTTCACGTACTGACAGTCGAAACGTTCCGCAAAAGCGCTCAGGATATTGTTGCCGCTGCTCCGCACCCTACGCATCAGGGATGTGCACCGCTTGCGCATGATTGTGTGGAAACAATCCACACGCGCCTCGGCAAACATCCCCGACGCGCTACAGAAGCGAGGCAGCCCCAAGAGTACCCTAAACGCGTTGTTGTATTGGACGCGTAGAGCACTGTACTGTTTCTGCGTGTAATCCATCCACAGACTGCCAGTATAAAAGGACGTACAAAATGCCCTGAATAGTGCTATTTTGACGCCCCTCGAACACCGAGCAAATCTGCGGGCAATCATATTCGCACGAACAGACAGCGCCCTACGCTCCCTTTCAATATCAGCATCATCTTTCAGGTCAGAGGTTAATAAATGTCCAAGATACTTAAACGTATCAACTCTATTAAGTCGGCATCCGTTGAGCTTAATTGCCGGCAGGTAACCAGGACACCCTCCTCTGGCCCGAAAGACCATGCACTCACTCTTATTTGTGTTATACAACAAACCATGTTCTTCAGCATACTTTTCACAAATGCCAATCAGCCTTGACACACCACAGACAGAGGCGCTCAACAGCACCATATCATCAGCGTAACTGATATTGTTCAGGCACACACCTCCAATATGGCAACCGACATGCGTGCTGCTGAGCCTCTCTATCAGCGCATTAACATACAGGTTAAAGAGCTTCGGTGAGGTTAGCAAATTAAAAAGTATCCTATATCCTAATCCTGGGGGCCGATTCTACTAACAAAATTGTTAAAAAATCACAATTGAATGGCAGCTGAAGCTTTTGAGCGTTTTCGCATTCCACTAATGTAACAACGATCCAACTGCATTTACGTTTCAGTTCAGTCACCGATCGATCGAAACAATCTCAAAAGCTATTCTGCTAACAAAACCGAACATGAGCGTGACGTTTAGTCGCATCATTATCTTTTTGACATAATTGAAACGTTTCGTTTCACAGATTTCGCAAGCTGGGGCCGAAAACGAAACGTTCTTCTGAGTTTTTATTATTTATAAAGTTGAAATCTTACAAAAAAATATACAGGCTAAAAGTATAAGTATGGTCTAGATATGTTTTTGTATTAAAAATACTTTTAGTAGCACTTATTCGTATTTAGTAATATTATTAGATTCAACTTTTTTTTGCTGTGGTATTATTAAAACATACTATTTGGAATGTTGGTCACACAGGTTACTCGCTGTTACGTTCCCGTTACGATTCGGTTTAAGTTTAGTTTCCATTTTGCTTATAGAATAGTAGAATGACTTTTTTGGTAACTATCGAACGGCGATCGAAACTGAACTGTTGTTGAAACACAATTGAACGTGTAACGTTGCAAATTAGTAGAATCGGCCCCCAGGTCATAGTCTACACATGTGCCAAAAATCCACATTCATTCATTCGTTTTAGCGTTAATTAAAGCATAACAACCAAAAAAAACTAAAATATTAGTTTGGATATTGGAAACAATCTGCGACTCCCGCATTCGCCGAAACTGAAGGGGAACATTTTTAAAACAATGGTTAAACCTGCTGTCTTGTATGGATAATATTGGGCCACAAAAAGAATGAACGAAAGCTGAGATGAGAATGCTAAGAGGGATGTGTGGTGTTACACGAATGGATAGAATAAGAAATGAGTATGTAAGATTCTGAAAGTGACACCGGTGACTGAAAAGTTGTGTCGAAAACGGTTGTCTTTTATAAGTCATGTCAACATGTCTTTTTCTTCCATACTTCTCTATTAGTCGTCATCTCGGTAGTCACTCCCTTTCTAGCCATATCATCTTCACACAATCCATCCATCGTTTCTTTGATCTTCTCCTACTCTTATAGCCATCGAAATTCAAACTCAAAACTTTCCTGACGATATTTTCCTCACTCCTCCGCTAGCCCACACCATGACTACGGATTTCAAAAAAATGCCTTTTCTCATACAGAGGAATAAAACGAAATGAGTCTTTACCACGTTTACTTAGTGCAGATTTCAGATCGTCAAGTTCAGTACCATATTGCGTAACACACTATCAATCGGAATCGGTTTCATTTTGACAGTTCAACAACATTCAATGCGCTATTCACATTGTTGAGAAGACAAATTTTTGGAACATATGAAGCAATGGATTAGCGATTTGCTTCATAATGATTCAGATTCCGCTCGATGGTGTGTCACGCACACGACTTTTCCTTCCATCGTGATATTTGACAGCTTTTTAAATCTGCATGTTGCATCTGAAATGGGTGCATTATTAATTGTATTAGTTTCTTAATATACATGATGGATGGATGGATGTACCAGAGAGGTGCGTTCAAAGTTAATAGGTTTTGGTACAGAGTATCAAACAGAACCACTTTCTCCATGGAACCAACATTGTAATCGACAAAAAATGATCAGCCTTCCCATACATTTGTGTCGAGTGGATATTGAAGTTTTGTTTGGGATAGTTGATAATTTTTTAACCGACTTCCAAAAGGAGGAGGTTCTCAATTCGTCTGTATTTTTTTTTTGTTTTTTTTTTTTTTTTTGTATGTTTGTTACGCGATTACTCAAAGACGGATGGACCGATTTAGAAAATTCTTTTTTTGTTTGATGGGGTATACTTCCGAGGTGGTCCCATATAAATTTTATTAACTTAGCTTAGGGAGTTTTTGAGTTAGCTTCAATAATGCGTATATTTCCCACTTATTTTATGTGGATGATGTGATGGTGTTTTAATAACTTCCTATCACTGTTATTTACATGGCTATATCTACAATTATTGTGCTCAGTTATGTATTCGAATTTGTGTGGGGTAGGTTCCACAACTAAAAAGTGAAAAATAAAAACTTTTTAGCAAAAAATAAAACCGACTTCCAAAACAAAACACTACAAAGTGAAAAATAACTTTAATTTCGGAAGTCGGTGGCAAAAAACGAAAATACAAAACCCAAGACACCGACTACCGAAATTAAAGTTATTTTTCACTTTGTAGTGTTTTGTTTTGGAAGTCGGTTTTATTTTTTGCTAAAAAGTTTTCCGCGATTACGATGTTGGTCCCACGGAGAAAGTTGATCAGTGTGATGGTTGTGGATGAATAATAAATAAGTACAAATTATTTCTAATGCGAGCCTTTAGCGGGCTGCAGACCAAAAACTAAGCTAAGTTAGTTTAGCGTAGCTCACATAGCTGGCGAAGTTTTTCATACTTGCACCTACAACTATGCATAGTTTGCGGTCTGCACACAAGTATGAAAAACTACGCCAGCTATGTGAGCTAAAAAATAAAAAAAATATAAATATTTTATTATCAGGCATCAAGGCCCATAGGGTGTTAGATTTAACATATTAATTAAAAACAATATTACATAGTTACACAATCAATCTGCCTAGCCTTTTCCCAACTATGTTGGGGTCGGCTTCTAGTCTAACCGGATGCAGTAGAATACCAGTATTTTACATGGAGCGACTGTCTATCTGACCTCCACAACCCAGTTATTGGGTAATACGATACCCCTTGGTAAGACTGATTGTCAGACTTTCGGGCTTCTGACGACCCGTAACTACTGTCAAAGATCCACGAATGACAGCCGGGACCAACGGCTTAACGTGCTTTCCGAGGCACGGAGGAGACTCGGTATGTAAAGATGATCACCCATATCTACGGACCAACCCCGGCAAGCGTAGCTTAACCTGATGGATCGACCCGTGCGGCTGTTATTACTTAGCCACGAGTTGCTCGAGTTACTCATTGTGTCATGCAATAAAATTATGATGCAGTTTTTTGTAGCGAGGACTACCTTTTCATAAAGGTCACCACCACCGCCTGTATTTAGGTTACCAACTTACCTACCACGTAGGTACGATTTATTTTTAACCGACTTCAAATAAGGAGGTTCTCTATACGACCCGTATGTAGATCAAAAACTTATGAACCAATTTTGATGAATCTTTCTCTCTGGTGTTCTACATACTTTCAGGAAGGTTTTAGTATATAATACATTAGGTAATTAAACTTATGTACGAAGTTATATACATAAATGTACTATATCTCCGGCGTTTCTAAGCGGATTTTGATGATTCTTCTTTTCGTTCGTCTTGGGCTTATGTATATTCAACTAAAAACATAACCCTTGGCATCGCGGCTGAGGGTTGGAGGCCGCGGCGGGAGAGGAGTATTGCGGTGCACCGCTCTCCGTACCGACCGCGGCCTTGTCGGGCTGCAGGGGAGGAGAAGTGTCGGTATTTCCTTGGCCGCTCACGAAAAGTGGTAGGCGGCCGCGCCACTGACCTGACAGGTCGCAGGGGGACCAAGAGTGCCTAGAAACAGGCTCCTCTAGCGCCCATGTGCTGGTTTTGGTACCTGGGGTGGTCACGGCGTGCCATGTGTTCGGGTGCGCCGGTGATGCGGGGTACTCCCTAGAGGAGGGTCTGGTGACGGACAGCTGCGGCGGGTTCGCGGTGAGTGCTAACGCGTGAGGAGGACACCGTGGAGTTTTAGGGGGTTGGATTCCCACATAACTGGACTATGTCCCCGTGGTAGTGCAGTATGCCTCATGCATTTCTCCAAGAAAAACAAAAGGCAGGGCACACGATAAATCGTGGCCAAAGGGTTTTGCCATAAAGACGCGCTCACCTCGGTAACGTAAAGCAATCTTACTACACAACACACAAGTAAACAGTAAACCCCACAGTTATTACACACACACACTTACAAATACACCATTGAATGGCGCATGCGCATGGCGGTATGTACGGTAAACTCAGCTATGTAGGTCACCACAACACCTGTTCGTCCGTTAGATGGAGACGCGGATATGATGTGACGTGAAAGAGGGAAGGCAGAGTTGTAGGTCTTCGCAATATTGGGAAAATAATAATATCTAAATAAATCTAAATAATAAAATAATAATGCATGAACATGTCTGTTTGTCCTGAGTCTGCGTGTAATTATCTATATAAGTATGTATTTACAAAAAAAAAGTAGTGTATGTAGTATATCAGTTATCTGGTTTCCATAGTACAAGCTCTGCTTAGTTTGGGATCAGATGACCGTGTGTAATAAATGTCCTAGGTTATTATTATTATTTTTTATTTATTTTTAAATTTCTCGGGACCCTGGGGTCCCGGACCTTTGGAAGGCGTACGACGTACAACTCGCAGAGGCCCCTTAAATAATTTTAAATGATAAGGAGGCACCAACCGACGATTATCCCTGTATGCACTATGCAAGTGCACCCAAGGACAACCCCCGGTTGGTGCAGGACTATTGTTGTGCGTGGAAACGAAACATATTTTGCTATGGGTCTGGGTGGCTAATGTGGATTGGGTTACTTGAACTATGGAAGAACTATGCCCCCTGCCTGACCAATGTTATATATTATACACGGATAAAATGGGGGGGTGACTTGCACACTCAATAATGGGCCCCCGGAGACGGCTGCTAGCACATAGTGACTTAGCGATAAGGGGGCAACACTTCCTGAGGTGCTTGAGGAGGTATTCCACGGCTATCAGGACAATCCCGGAAGTACGGTCAAGATCCCTACCAGCACCTTACTGGAATACTTCCTTCTCCGAGCACGTTTGCTCTTGCGAATCTCCACTCAAGCCGGCCAATAAAGGCAAGAAAGAGGTGGGAGATCTGTTCCTCGTCAGTGTTCACTCCAGCCGGCCAATAAAGGCAAGCCAGAGATGAGGACAAGATATCTCCCGGGAGATAGGGTCCGTGGTGTCGCTACTGCCCAACAGCTCGCCACATGCTGCCCTGCGGGTTTCTGTATCTCTCTTGGTCTGGCTCCTTATCCTAGATCCGTTCCGGCAAAGTAAACTCTACCGGCACAGACCTAAAGTTTGGAGCGCGCAAGCCCCATCACGACGTCAACGTAGAGATACAGCGGTGGGGTTATTATTATTATTATCTTGTAGGCATCTGCAAGCAAGGTAGTGATAACCATGCTATATCCTTATACATTGCGTTGTCTAACGTCTGTTCCAAATGTAGGATTAGGATGTAGGATAATGACAGTTTGACATTTTTTTTTTGTAGAAAAGCTGTCAAACTTAAATAAAAGTTATCTGACTATATTGAAAACGATTGAAAAATATAAGCCTCTGTTATATATACGTATTTTTAATCAAGCCTTTTGTCAAGACATTATTTATTGACGTCTTAAATCCGCCATTTTGCTTTTATAAAAACACAAAAACCTTCACGAGACCCAGACGAGTCCATACACACCATAGACACCTCCGCATTAGGATACTTCGAGAGTATTAAGAATCCCACACACAAATGTACAGACGCCAGCACATCAACGTATCCGAAACTGTAAAATTTTCCTAATCAACCCTGAACCTACTGCTTTGGCGAAGTTGAAAGTCTATATAAGAAATTTGACAGATTGTAGTAGCTTGATGTGCTGGCGTCTGTACATACTTAAATGAAACTGATCTGGACGAAACGGGCATTCGTCCAAAAACGGGCAAACAGGGGGCTTCTTGCTCTTCTCTTCTCCTCTTCTTTTTTTATTTGAAAGGCAGTCACTTTAAATTGGTCTCATAAAAAAATTGGTGAAAATCTGATGAGGATCTTCGGCGTGATGAGCAGAATAGCTCCTCAAAATGCAGTAAAACTGCTCACTTTTAGATTTCTACTGGAATCGGTCCTTTAACTACTAGGTTTCATTTCATTTATTTCACTAACAATTTTTACATTGTATCGAAAATTCACATTGTATTATTCATTCATTAAAATTAAATATTAAAAGAATTACAATATGAATCATTGAAATCAATAAAACAGTAAACAAATTAATTAATTTAAAAAAGTAAAACAACAGCAAAAAAATATATATAAAAACAAATAAATTACAATTCCACCATTTCAAATGTCAAAAGTATTACAATATAATGTCATATAACATGACGTATGTCAAATAAAGAATGTTAAAACAAATTAAATTAGATTAATCCATTAAACAATGCCAAAATAAAATAAAAATAATTATAATGTCAATAAAAATAGTACTTATAATAATAAATTTAAGTCTAGTTGTATGTGTCACACAGAAACTCATCAAGGGTGTAATAGCTCTTTTCTATCAAAAATATTTTTAACTGCTGCTTAAACTGATTTATGTTGTATAGTGACTTGTAAGTGTACAGGTAGTTTATTAAACAGTTTACCTGTACACTTAAAGTCACTATAAAACATAAATCAAATAAAGGTAGGGATTGATGGAGCAATTGGGACCACCTTCTCATCACAAAACTAGATGGTCTATCCATGTGCCAAACAACCAAATCCGTTCAGCCGTTTTAGCGTGAAAACGTAATCGATAAACAAACAAACACACTCGCATTTATAATATTAGTTAGGATAGTTAGTAGGATGAAAAACCAGTCTATCGACACTCTTAAACTCACGAAATATGTATATTAGGTACCTATTAAATAAAAAAATAAAAAAAAACTCTTAACACACTACTAAAGTTTCTAATTCAATCATGATTCGAAAGACACGTGGCGCCATCTATTCTCATAAGAACGTTATTGTTGTTTTCCTCGGGAACAGTACTTTTTTTTTGGGATGTCTGTACACCTGACATACGTTGTACGTATGCAAAATTTCAGGATGATCGGTTCATTGGTTTTAGCGTGAAAAGGTAACAAACAAACAAACAAACTTACATTCGCATTTATAATATTAGTTAGGATCATGTTATTAAGAAAAGGGTCTAATTTAACTTGTATTTTTTCCAAATCATTAACACTGCTCGTTTAGGCGTGATCTTCAGTATAAAATATATAAAAAAAAAAAACAAAGCAATTATTCTATTCGGGCCATATTCTGTATGCTGTAATGTTGCCTGCGCCTCATGACACATTGTTAACGTTGGTTGCACAACCGCTGGTTGGTTGCACGACATCCTCCTCTGACTCATAAGTAATCACATTGGTCTACTTATTGCCCATCCGCTTGGGGATTTCTGTTTATGTAATTTGCCTGGTTGTTGTCAAGTCGTTCAGAGGGTCAGTTTTCACCGTGTTTTGACGGACGCGGTGGGGCCGCAGGAGAGGAGGAGTTTCGGTATGGCGTTGGCCGCTCTGCCTATCCTCTGCGGCCGAAAAGTGGTAGGCGGCCGGGCCACTGACCTGACCGGTCGCAGGTCTCCAAGCGTGCCTAGAAACGGGGTCGTCTAGCGCCCGTGTGCTGGTTTGGTGCCTGGTACTCCGGTGGGTCCGGTGACGGACAGCTGCGGCGGGTTCACGGATGAGTGCTAACGCGTGCCCGTGTTCCCGCCACAAGCGGCAGAGGAGGACAAAAGAGGAACAGTTTTGACGTCAAAATTAAGTATCGATAAACAGAAGAGTTTCGTGACTGGCTGACTGTTAAGCATCCTTATCTGCAACAGTGGATAAGGGAGTACCATAATTACCGAGCCTTTCCCAACTATGTTGAGGTCAGCTACCAGAATAACCGGATGCAGCTGAATACCAGTATTTTACATGGAGCGACTGCCTATCAGACCTCCATAACTCAGTTATTGGGTAATACGATACCGTTGGAGCTACCAACACTTAGAAACAGTTTACCATTGGGGGGTAGACGTTTTCTTGAGTAGAGACAATGAATCGGCAAACGTGAGGTAGGAGTCCTACCTCACGTTTGCCGATTAGCCTATCCGGTAGTGGACCACGAGTACTATAAGATTAAGATCTAACTAAAGCCTTTGATTATGTGGATCACAAAATTCTGTTAAATAAATTATACGGTATGGAATTCGGGGCACTTCATTAGAGCTGAATGAGCTGATAGCTTCTTATCTTACCAACCTATATACATATATATATATATATATATATATATATATATATATATATATATATATACATATATATATATACATATATATATATATATATATGTATAGAGCAGGACTCTATCAGGTAGTGGACCACGAGTACTATAAGATTAGGGAGGCGAGAGGCCTTACAAATATATCATAATAGGTCCCATTTTGCTCATGGTTGTCTTATAAGATTTAGTCATCACAGTCGATCGATTAGCCACTTAACTTTTAGCCTTTCGTCGGCCATCTTTCAATGGAAGCGAAACTTACAACGTGTGTGGAAAATGAATTCATTAGTGAATCGATCCTACGATGTTGGATTTCAGCATTTGGCAACTTTATCTTTATCTATGAACTTACCAAATTCTTGTTAATGCTTTAATTTGTGACAATAAACTTTTTACTTTATCTTTCACTCGCCTACCGAACGATCGAATTATGAAACGAAAGGCGCAGATGAACATTCATTCCTATGCAATTTTGTCGGTGTTGTGACAACGTGGAATGTAACAAAAAGAACTTTCTCTCGATAATCAATCAATGAGGGTTTTCTGAAATTACGTTCGCCAGGTGGCAGCACTGAGACGAGTGTCAACGCGCCTATATATATTTTTTAATTATGACTGAATGATGAACGAATAAATGAAACGCATGATGAACGTCATCATATATTTTATAATCATTGGCGAAATGGAAGACTTCTTGTCATAGTAGCGCCATCTGGTGGTATGAAAATCCTCATTTGCTAATCTGACAGTTCATTGTATCTACTGGACGCTAAAACTCAAGAGGCGGATATATGAATAATAAGTTCAGTTACAGGGCATTGTCTTATTATTTCGCTATGGGTCAATGGGTAGGACCGAAAGGGGGTCAAGCGCGTGACGTCAACTGTTACAGAAATATGACGTGTTCGTCTTGCTTGAGTTGATCATGGTAATTTAGGTCCGGTTTTGTTGTTACTCGACTGGGCAATAGTCGGTTATACAGGGTGATTTTTTTTACAGTCTTGAAAAAATTAGGGCATTATAGGTGAACGGAGTAGAAGCCTACGACATACCTAATTTTTTTTTTCGAAAAAAAAAATTAAATTAATCTTTTTTTTATTATTTGTAATCATACGCACTACGCACCCTGCATAGTGCGTATGATTTGAATTTCGATATTTTATAACGAACTATAAAGTTTTTCAAAATTTCTCGTTTTATTGTTCTAGTTTACTTCAAATGTAGTTCATTGATAGAGCAATTTCGGTCTAAGCTGTTGAAAAAACAAAAACTAGGTATACCATAAGCTTCTACTCCATTCTCCTATTGTACCCAATTTTTTTCAAGACGGTAAAAAAATCATCCAGTATATTTTTGACGTGAATACGTCTTTTCTCCCGGTGTACTTGGTAAGTTCAATATTTCTGACCGACAAAATCATGTAAGATTTTAATTGCTAATAACTACGAGATTTTTTATGCTAGAGTAATGGTTGAGAATTCCAAAGATAGGTCACATTTGTAGGGATTTTGAGGGTGGATATAATTTGCCTATGACGTCACATGGCGAGTGTACAAGCATGCGCGCGATCCTCTAATTTTCACTATGTGTTGAGATTTCTAGAACGATGATTCTGGTATCGTGGACAAGAGTTGTCAAAGCACTAGCAGGTCCTAAAAAGAAACAACAGAAATATTGGCCAACATAGGGTTAAAAATTCATATGACGCTGACAATAGCAAAATAATTCCAGATATCATCGCCCGTAAATCTGCTCAGAAATGAAAAAAATCGTAATCGAAGAAAGGATCATTAGGAACGCAATGTGCCTAAAAAATCTAGTGCCGACTTATATAATAACTACGGCAGTGTCAGAAACCGTAAGAAGACAGCTGGGATCAAACGTTTCACGAAAACTAACGACGCAGACTACTCGAACGGCACCTTATTACTGTTTTTAGGGTTCCGTACCAAAATTGTCTCAACTACTAATGCTTTGAATTATCTTGAATTTTGGAATAGTTTTAAATGACGTTTGCCTAACTATTTTGCAAATATGTAAGATATAAATATATATATATATATATCTATTTTTTGCAACAGGGATTGAAAGGGGGTCTTAAAAATTCGAAGTGGGGCTACTAGGGCGTGTAGGGTATCATATGAAAGAGCGCTGGTTGCACATTTTCAAACATTTTTTTTTAGTCCTAATAGTTTTCGCTTTTTGATGAAAAATGTAAAAAAAAAAATACTGTTCCCACTCTTATCTCCAAAGTTTGCTTAGAGAAAAATCTGAAATTATTTTGTGTGATAAATGTTTTTGTAAAGATTACAGGAAAAATAAAACCGTGTCTCTAAATAGCACACTTTTTTTTTAATATATTATAGTACGGAACCTGGGTTGTGGAGGTCAGATAGGCAGTCGCTCCATGTAAAATAATGGTATTCAGCTGCATCCGGTTAGACTGGAAGCCGACCCCAACATAGTTGGGAAAAGGCTGGGGAGATTGATTGATAGTACGGAACCCTCAGTGCGTGAGTCCGACTCGCTCTTGACCGGTTTTATTAGATTAAATTCGGGGTGAGAGCCTGGTGATCTGACAGTCAAAGATCCACTAATGTCAGTCGGGACCAACGGCTTAAGGAAGTTTTGTCTACTGTCAATACACTGTCATGCCATCGACCCGAAGAAGAAGAAGTAAGTCGAGGCACGGAAAAGTCTCGGTATGTAAAGGTCCCCCATCAAAGGACCGGAATCGGCAAGGGGTACTACAGGTCCTAAACGCAACTAAACGCAAGTTTTATAATGCCTAAAAGTATATGATCTACTGAAGTAAACAAAGTCAGAAAATTAAATGATATCTTCAGTATATATGCTAGTTAGATAGTGTGTTGAAAACATAATACAACTAATTCGATACGATAGAAAAAATCACGAACGAATCTCTGAAAATTTGTTTTAACGATTAAAAACCATGCTAATGCACATGCAATCATTCTAATTTTTTGTCAGATTATTCTACAAGGAATGTTTTAATTTTTTAGTAGTAGTTTTTGTAAATAGATAATTGCTTCATTCCGTCATCGCGCTTCTCTTTCTTTTCTATGCAGTCCGACAGTGACCGCGCTTTAGGTTCTGTAGTCCCCTTAGGGCCGATTTTTTATCCGTAGTTAACTCAACCAATGGTTAAACATAGTACCTAACTAATGGTTGAATTTTGGCTAAATGTGAAAGACTAAACATGAATGAGTTTGTTGTTTAAGATAATAATAATATCCTGGGACATTTTCACACACGGTCATCTGATCCCAAACTAAGCAGAGCTTGTACTATGTACTTGTACCAGATAACTGATATACTACATACACTACTTTTTGTTTGTAAATACATACTTATATAGATAATTACACCCAGACTCAGGACAAACAGACATGTTCATGCACACAAATGTTATCATGAATATATTCATATTAACTCATTCATGTTAAAAAATAGTAAATAATGGCATTTTGACAAACATATTAGCCAAAATTCAACCATTGGTTACTATGTTTAACCATTGGTTGAGTTAACTACGGATCAAAAAATCGGCCCTTTTATTAGTGTTTTTTTGATCCGTAGTTAACTCAACCAATGGTTAAACATTGAACCTTTCACATTTAGCCAAAATTAAACTATTAGTTACTACGTTTATCCTTTGGTTGAGTTAACTACGGATCAAAAAATCGGCCCTTAAACATGCTTGCCGATCGGAAAGTAGCCCATCAAACATTGGCCTACATCCGCCAACGTTTGGCAAACCGATCCGCTATACTACGAGGACTGAATCAACAATTCATTTCATGTGTTGTGATGAATATCGATTCAAATATTCAGGTCTCAATGTTAGACCTAGGTTGAAGACCTGTACCTAGATTCTTTTGCTTTACGTGGATGGAGAGCTAAGCTGTTTAAGTCTAGATTTTTGAAGAGCGATGATTGCATGAGCTTAATACGATGGCTACTGTAGTTGCCAATAAAATAAAAATTCGAGAAGTAAATCGTGGATGGAAGTCGGGCCAAGAATAAGCTACCTATGGGAGACAGGCACTATTGTAGTTTGCAAACTGCCAAAGCACAAATTATATATTTTTTAGTTTTTTTTTTTTGAGATGGGTTTGCTCTTGAACTCTAGTCTAGGTTGGAGGCGACAGAGACAAAATCGACGATGGAGTGAGCTTACCCATATTATGCGAAACTCGTGGAGTGGCCTCCAGGATTCCAGAAAAAAATATTATTGGATATTATTTGAAAGTTAGGTTTTATGATATAGGTATCAGGGATTTGTACACGTCTATAAAAATGAAAAAAAAAATGTATTTAAATAATAGATATAATATAGGCATGACGCTGGCATTCAGGAGGTTAATCTACCACACAGGCTTTAGTGAGGGTTGATGGATGTTATATATAGGTTTGGTCCCATTGTAAAAGTTGTTCATAATGTCATCATTAAAAAAAACAGCTGATCCCTACATTTTGACGATCCGAGCTATGCGAACATAAATGTAGGGATCAGCTGATTTTTTTTTGCGATTTCATGTTTGGTCCCATAGTAAAAGTTGTTCATAATGATTAGTACAATGACCCCTTAAGAGATATGAATAGAATAGAGCTTATGTGTCTTTGAATTTTTGGTTCTAGCGTTTGCTCACCATGATGTCCTTCACCGTTGTAAGAACATTGGTTAAGAAATTTAAAGAAAAAATGACATAACCAAAAAACCCGACTGCAACAGTTAGGCCCCCGCAGACGGATCGAAAGCGTAGTCGTCTCGTAAGCGTATCGTCATGCCGCATTGGCGCGAAAAATCTCATACGATACAACATGTACGTGCTCGTACGGCTCTCGTCCTACGCGCGTATTACGATACGTTTACAATACGACTACGCTTACGATCCGTGTGCGAAGGGCCTTATTTTAGTGATGCCACCATCTGCTTCAGACTGCTTCAAAAGTGATCTTGTTTTGAACTTTTAGTTATAATTTATTTTTATTTTCAATCTTTTAGTGCGATTTTTGGAATTGTCTCCTCAAGCCCTTTATTATGAGACCCCACTTGGTCAAAGGTACTTACTAAACATTTTTTCCAAGGCATTGTATATTGACGTCTAAAATCCGCCATTTTGATTGTATAAATAACAAAACCTAGCATAACCAACATGACCTAGACGAGTCGAGTTTTTAGAGGTATGAGGAACAGGGTACCTATAAAGTTCACTCATCCTCCATAGAAAAGGGAGGATCCTCCGACCAGGGGGCCGATTCTACTAACAAAATTGTTAAAAAATCGCATCGAATGGCAGCTGAACCACGGCTTTTCGCATTCCACTAATATAACAACGATCCAACTGCGGTTACGTTTCAGTTCAGTCACCGATCGATCGAAACAATCTCAAAAGCTATTCTGCTAACAAAACCGAACATGAGCGTGATGTTTAGTCGCATCATTATCTTTTTGACATAATTGAAACGTTTCGTTTCACAGATTTCGCAAGCTGGGGCCGAAAACGAAACGTTCTTCTGAGTTTTTATTATTTATAAAGTTGAAATGTTACAAAAAAATATACAGGCTAAAAGTAAGTCTGGTCTAGATATGTTTTTGTATTAAAAATACTTTTAGTAGCGCTTATTCGTATTTAGTAATATTATTAGATTCAACTTTTTGTTCTGAGGTATTATTAAAACATACTATTTGGAATGTTGGTCACACAGGTTACCTACCCGTTGTTACGTTCCCGTTACGATTCGGTTTAAGTTTAGTTTCCATTTTGCTTATAGAATAGTAGAATTACTTTTTTGGTAACTATCGAACGGCGATCGAAACTGAACTGTTGTTGAAACACAATTGAACGTGTAACGTTGCAAATTAGTAGAATTGGCCCCCAGATGGGCGTTGTATCTGGTGGGGTACTGCCCGACGATTGATGTCGGGACATTGTATAGGATACCAGCCGCGCGGTGAACTCTGTATTAAATAATACACTAGCAGACTAACCCATTGGCCTGCTCCACCTAACTTAGAAGCACAACAGCGACCACAGCTGATCACACCCGAAGTGAGCGGTTATGTGTTTAGTATTCAATTGACTACCTGGCCTACATACTACCTACATAACGTTTGGTTTAATTAGTTAACTTGCTATTGTATGCCAATCACATGTTTTTGTGTATGGCATAATTTCTGTCATACTTACTAGCTATTGCCTGCGGTTTCACTCGCATCTCAGAGTAATAGAGATGATGAATTAACAATTTTTTTTTGTCCGTTATGTAGATTATTAAAATATATTGGACACGTATTTTGACGTGACGTCATAGTAGGGTTAAAATGCAGCAAATTAAGCCACCAAATCCTCTACCATAGTACAGTATATAGAACATTATATGATATGCCCAAATATGCTATTCCCAAAATACTAAAGAAAGATAAATACTTCACTAAAATCTAGCCTCGAATATCTCGCGCCCTACAATTTTGGGCGTAAGAAGTATTAAAAATTTGACTGTTCTCATTCATCCAATCACAACTACTGTCAGAAGATTTACTAATCACACTTGAACCAGCTTTGTTTCTCCGGGTTAGTTTCTCATTCACCTATACGTATTTGAAAATACAATTGATTAAAATAAAGTTACAAAAATAACACCTAACCAACTAAAACTATTAAAAAAAAAAAAAAAACTAAAATATGGCGTCGAAAAATTCAACCGCATCGCTGTCGACTGGTAATGTACCCAAGAGACTGGCGGCATTGCCACGTTGTATGGCAATCCTTAGCCTCTGGCCAAGGTAAAAGCACAGTATAAAAATCATAAAAGCCTGCCCTTGGGTCACGGGAAGTGTCAACCAGCCGTTTGGAGATTTCCTTGAACAAACCGTGAGCACACGAACCCCACGGCCCGAGGGTTATTATTGTAACTTTATTTTAGTGTTAGATTGTTTGTTAGAGTGTAATTAATTTGTAAAGTTATCTTAAATAAAAATCTATCAATGAGTAATTGATTAACATAATTATTTTCTTGTTACAGGTCCAACACCAAGTAAATGTGATCAACAACTGAAACACAATCCAAAAACAACAACAACAAAGTGCGAGTGTGTGTGTTGTGCATCAATAATGTGAATTGGAATGAACCACTTATAGTTTCGCGCCAAAACAAGATGGCTGCTGTCATAAAATGGCGGTGTCGGAGCTTCACTGCTATGCTGCTTCTGATATTTATACAAGTTGTAAATGGTAAGTTTTTATTTCATAAAACTTCTTAAGTTACTTCCCTGTCAACAAAAAGACAAGAAATTTAATTTCCTATGAATGAGGTGGGGTTTTGCGTGCGCAAACACTGAACCCGCATAGGTCATGATGGGGCGAATGCACGCTGTATAAATGCGCGATTTGCACCTAAGTGACAATTTGCTACGTGCATTAAGAACGGAGTGGACCAATAATGAAGCAACGACCTCATAGTATAGTAGACCTTCCCTTATAGAAGTAGCTATCACATGTAAAATAAGCTTACGAATCTATTTATACGTCCAGTTTGGCAATGAAAAAGCTACCATTGGTAAACAAAACGATTCGTTTTTGTTTATAGGAACCGAGCATACGCCGCATAATAGTACTGACCATACGATCGTCAGTGTAGGAGGCAATCGTATGGCTGAATATTTGTAATTTTTTTCGTTTTATTCATAAAATAAACTCCCGCGCGGTATAAAATAATAATTATTAGTATTAATACAGTCCTCAAAGAGTCTCTACTTTCTAACTCACGCTTAGTTACGCAATAAAATGGTCTTAGACTAATTTGGTGAAGCTAGTTTAGCAGTTTCCGAGTTGTTACGCCACAGACTCACTTTCATGTTCGTGACACTGTCAGTTGATAACCAGTTGTTTGTCATGTCACAATTATGGTCAGGTCATAATGTCATGCAGATGTGCATAATGTTTTTTTAAGTAAACAAAACAAATATCGGTGTGATATTATGTCCAGTCTAACCGGAATATCAATATTTTTTACCAGTATTTTACATGGAGCGACTGCCTATCTGACCTCCACAACCCAGTTATTGGGTAATACGATACCCCTTGGTACGACTGATTGTCAGACTTTCGGGCTTCTGACGACACTTAACGACTGTCAAAGATCCACGAATGACAGCCGGGACCAACGGCTTAACGTGCTTTCCGAGGCACGGAGGAGTCTCGGTATGTAAAGATGGTCACCCATCTACAGACCAACCCCGGCAAGCGTAGCTTAACCTGATAGATCGACCCGTGCGACTGTTATTACTTACGAGCTCCTATTGTATTTTAATAAAGTACCTAAATGAAAAAAAATAATAAAAAGGTAATTAAGACAATAACTAGTGATTAGTCTTGAGAATACCTACCTCGTTGGTCTAGTGGATGCAAGCGCTACTGCTAAGTCTGCTTAGCGTGACGTCTTGGGTTCGATTCCCAGGTCGGGAAAAGTGTTCATCTTCCTGCCCTTGTCTCTCAACCGGCAAAGCATTTTGTTTTTTATCTTTGGAAAAGTAGCAGCCCTGAGTCTGGATTTGAGCCCCGTTGATGGCAATAGGCTCGCCCTCTATTACATGGAACTTCATTCACATTACTGGCGAAATGCAATGATGATATTTAGGTACTCCCGCGATGGAGTGATAACTACATAGGTAATACGTGATTGAAAGACGGGAGTAGTTATCCTTACTGAATAGACTATGCCCGTTTCTGATGTCCTCGAATAAACTCTCAATGAGTTCGTTCCTTAACTTAAAGTATTATTTATTTACCATTTATGTAGGTCAATCAATCTGCCTAGCCTTTTCCCAACTTTGTTGGGGTCGGCTTCCAGTCTAACCGGATGCAGCTGAATACCAGTATTTTACATGGAGCGACTGCCTATCTAACCTCCACAACCCAGTCATTGGGTAATACGATACCCCTTGGTACGACTGATTGTCAGACTTTCGGGCTTCTGACGACACTTAACGACTGTCAAAGATCCACGAATGACAGCCGGGACCAACGGCTTAACGTGCTTTCCGAGGCACGGACGAGTCTCGGTATGTAAAGATGGTCACCCATCTACAGACCAACCCCGGCAAGCGTAGCTTAACCTGATAGATCGACCTGTGCGGCTGTTATTACTTAGCCGCAAGCTCCTCTGCGATAGCACAGAGGATAAAAAGAGATATAGACACCGTGTGTAAGAGTAGAAAAAAAAAATACATAAAATATTAAAAAAAAAACAATTCATTTAGCAAATAAAACATATTATAATAATAATAAATACATAAATTTGACGAAATGAAAAGATCGTGTTTCTTTCACTCCTTCTTTTAAATACTGCAACTGTTTGGCGGTCCCTAATGTCAGATGGAGGTGAATTCCACAACCGAACCGCGTGCACAGTGAAGGAGTAGGAGTAGAAGTCAGTGGAATGGGAAGGAAATTTAAGGAGGTTTCTAAGATGCGACCTGCAAAGCACATCAAAATCACGGGCGTAGGAAAAGCGTTCCCTCAAATCAGAAGGTGTTTGTGAAGGATGTTAGAAACAATATGCGAGAGTTCCTGCGAAGTTGAATAGAGAGCCACTTGAGTATCTTGCGAAGGTTACAAACGTGTGATGTTACAAAAGTATGATTACTTTTTAACCGACTTCCAAAAGGAGAAGGTTCTCAATTCGTCTGTATGTTTTTTTTTTTTTGTATGTTTGTTACGCGATTACTCAAAGACGGATGGACCGATTTAGAAAATTCTTTTTTGTTTGATAGGGTATACTTCCGAGGTGGTTCCATATAAATTTTATTAACGTTGCTTGGGGAGTTTTTGAGTTAGCTTCAATAATGCGTATATTTCCCACTTATTTTATGTGGATGATGTGATGGTGTTTTAATAACTTCCTATCACTGTTATTTACATGGCTATATCTACAATTATTGTGCTCAATTATGTATTCGAATTTGTGTCGGGTAGGTTCCACAACTAAAAAGTGAAAAATAACTTTAATTTCGGAAGTCGGTGGCAAAAAACGATAATACAAAACCAAAGACACCGACTACCGAAATTAAAGTTATTTTTCACTTTGTAGTGTTTTGTTTTGGAAGTCGGTTTTATTTTTTGCTAAAAAGTTTTTTTAAAGTTAAAAACAAAACGAATATAGATATTTAAAGTTCTTCCTAAGACAAACCTATTTAAAAAAAGAAGCAATGGTAAAAATAAGAGAAATGCAGAGTCAATCTTTAATTACTTAATCGTTAATTATATTTTACACTTAAATGACACGAATCCAATTATATAGGTAATATTTCTTAGTCATTCAACCTCTTTATAAAAATAAAACCTTGTCTCGATCAAGGCTGTTCCACGACTCCACGAGGCCAAGAGCAGTCAAGTCAAGGCCTTGAGGTCATTCGCCTCAATTTCGGTATTAGATGATTGCTTTCGACGGTAAGACGATCGTTTTTAGTGAATTATTATTTAGTAAACTGATTGTCATCACGCTTATATTCCACGAAGGGCAGACAGATGTTCGGAAAAAGTTGTTCGAAAGTACAAACACTTTTACACGGCAATAGAAAATGTACAGTCAAAATACATCATAATAAAAAATTACTTTAAAAAAGTAAAAACCGACTTTGAAATCCTAAAACGAATATAATAACTTTCATAAAAAACTTAACCGCTTCTGAAGTCGCGGTCTTCAATTCTTCAATGCACCTTAGCTTGGCATCGACTTCAGAAGCTGAGATTATTTTTTTTTTATGAAAGTTATTTTATTCGTTTTAGATTTTAAAAGACGGTTTTTAATTTTTTTTTTTAATAAATTATGTCACTATCACTACATATTATAAAACAAAGTCCCCGCCGCGTCTGTTTGTTTGTCTGTATGTTCGCGATTATCTCAAAAACTACTGTACGGATTTTAATGCGGTTTTCATCAATAGAACTGAGATTCAAGAGGAAGGTTTATATGTATAGTTTTAGACATCCACGTGGGCGAAGCCGCGGGCAAAAGTTAGTATTTTATAAAATAACTATGTAGGTACTTTGTTTGTCAAATCGAACCCACACCACTATTCCGTATTGTCAGATAAAGTACTTAATTTGGAATAAACGCAACAAAATAGCAAACTTGGCGTTCCCAGATCCAGGACAACTGTATTGCCTAAAAGTAAATTATGTATTTTTTTTTATTTGTGATGGGTTTGCTCTTGACTCTAGTCTAGGTCAGAGATGACAGAGACAAAGTCGACGATGGAGTGAGCTTACCCAGAAGAAGCCTGTTCACTCTCACTTTGAAGAGATTAGGGTTGTATACGTTCGGAAACACAGACGCAGGTAGTGAGTTCCACTCTTTTGCTGTGCGCATTATAAAAGACATTTGGAAGCGCTTAGTGCGGATTGGTGGAATAGCAACCAGGTAGGGATGGTAACTGGCAGTGCGTCTAGATGTCCGGTGGTAGAAGGGGGCCGGTGGAATGAGGTCGGCAAAAGCTGGGTTTGATACTCGGATTGTTGGGTTTTTCCATTATAATATTCTCATTTGCATTCCGTATTCTCTGCAATTACTGCATTAGACTGGTCGCCCCTCGTTACATGGAATCGAACATCTAACAGAAAGAAAAAAGTTTATTCTGCACAAAAAAAAAACGCACATTACGAAAAAACAAGACATAAAGTACCACACATGTAAAACAGGCAAAAGCTCAGACAAAGTAGTCTGAGGGCAAAAGCCTCGTGTTTAACCAGCCTATAAGTTGACAATTTCCGTCTATGTAAAAAAAAAAAAAAAAAAATGGTGGCTAAAAATAGTAATGATTGAATTTTGGCTAAATGTGAAAGGATAAACATGAATGTATTCATGTTACCTCATTCATATTAAAAATAGTAACTAATGGCATAACTCATTCATGTTTTACCATTGGTTGAGTTAACTATGGATCAAAAAACCGGCCATTTTACTTGATGTCAGGGCCAGGGACCAAAGACAATTTACATTGCCTCTGTGGCGCATTGAGGTAGTTCTATAATTTATATTGTCTATGAGATTGTTATATCTTCTATATCAATGTATGTCTATAGTGTTACACAACTGACGATATGTTGTTCTACGCACCTCTATCCATCCCTTCGAGTGATACAAGCGTAATGATATGTTTACAAAGAAATGCCTCAATTACGAACAGCAACACTAACGAATAGGAATTTATTTACTTTCACTGCCAAAGAAGAGCACTTTCATTTCGTTACGTCCATTGCGGGATTTTAATGAGATTCGCGAGGTATTTGTGAGATTAAAGTTACTACGTACTGCACTGATTATGTACTAACATAACATATCAGCACGCCTGTATATCCCAAAGGGTTAGGCAGAGAAGTAGGTAGGTACCTTTTAGTACACCCACATTTCGCCATTTATGTTTAAACTAGCTGTTGCCTGCGACTTCGTCTGCGATCCAGGATGATAAGCAGTCTATGTCCTTCTCCAGGTCATGGTCTACCCAAGTGCCAAATTTCATCCAATCTGTTCAGCCGTTTTAGCGTGAAAGCAAAATCAACAAACACACTTTCGCATTTATAATATTGGTTAGGATAGTTAGGAGAATGAAAAACCGCTCTATCGACACTCTAGACTCACAAGATATATTAGGTACAGACGCCAGCTGGTCAACCTACCCGAAACTATCAGATTTTCCCAGTCAACCTTGAACCTAATGCTTCAGCAATAAAGTCGAAAATCTATTAAAGAAATCTGACAGATTGTAGTAGTAGCTTGATGTTCTGGCGAATAATTAAAAAAAACTTTTAACACACTAAGTTTCTATAATAATGTAATTCAATCATGATTCGAAAGACACGTGGCGCCATCTATTATCATAAGAACGTTATTGTTGTTTTCCTCGGGAACAGTACTTTTTTTTCTGGATGTCTCTACACCTGACATCCGTTGTACGTATGCAAAATTTCAGGATGATCCGTTGAGTGGTTTAGGCGTGAAAACAAACTTACTTTCGCATTTATAATATTATAGTTTACGATTCCATGTAATAGGGGGCCTGTGGCTCAGTAATAACAGCCGCACGGGTCGATGGATCAGGTTAATCTACGCTTGTCGGGGTTGGTCAGTGGATGGGTGACCATCTTTACACACCAAAACCCATCCGTGCCTAAGCACGTTAAGCCGTTGGTCCCGGCTGTCATTCGAGTATCTTTGACAGTCGTCAGAAGCCCGAAAGTCTGACAACCAGTCTTACCAAGGGGTATCGTATTACCTAGTAACTGGGTTGTGGAGGTCAGATAGGCAGTCGCTCCATGTAAAATACTGGTATTCAGCTGCATCCGGTTAAACTGGAAGCCAACCCCAACATACTTGGGAAAAGGCTAGGCAGATGATGTAGCAGGGGGCGAGCCTATTGCTATCAACTGGTTACAAATCCAGACTCCGAGCTGCTACTGAGAAATTCCTGATAGAAATGTTTATGTACTAGGCGATTTAAATAGGGAGGAACCAATTTTAAAACTCATCATCTTATCATTCTCCTGCCCTTGTCCCTAATTATTTGTGGTTGGCGCAACATGTCTTTCCTTCCATACTTCTCTATTAGTCGTCATCTCGGTAGTCACTCCCATTCTAGCCATATCATCTTTCACACAGTCCATCCATTGTTTCTTTGGTCTTCCCTTACTCGTATAGCCACCCACATTCATACTCAAAACTGGACCTAGTTATGCAGAAAGCAGCCATGTGGCACTTTTTCCAAAAATGAGTTATAAACACAGTCGTACTAATTTCGACATACAAGATTTTTTGCAAAAACAACCATACCGATGTCTCTATTTATCACGGAGATATGAGCCGTCAAATGCAGCCTTGTGTATACATCCATAATGCAACCATCCACAGAGAAATGCATATAACTCTGTTTGTACTTTTTCCGACATGGCTGCTTTCTGCATAATACAGTCCAACTTTTCTGACGACATTTTCCTCATTCCTCCAACTCAACCAACCAATTCCTCCAACTTTTCAGTCACTGGTGTCACTTTCAGACTTCCTCTTACATACTCATTTCTTATTCTATCTATTCGCGTAACACAACACATCTCTCTTAGCATTCTCAACTCAGCTGCATGCAATTGCCTTTCATTAATTCTTTTTGTGGCCCAATATTCTTTGAATAAGAGGTTCTTATAATTATAATAATGGTGACCACTAAGGATTGTTCTTCCCCTAAAAAAGATAATTAGGAGATGTATGGAAGTTCGTCATTTTTGCCGACAGCACCGCCTAAAATTCTTAAAATCATTCATTTACTCACTGACTGACAACGCACAGCATAAACCGCTGGCATAGCATCAAATTTTGCGGAAGAGATACTGATGTGGCGGCATCTACAACGCTACATGCGAACTACGCTTCAAAAAACCTGACGTCACACAAATCCTGCATCGCGTAAGCAGAGTTTACCGCGTGACTAGCATATATACAACGTCCCGACATCAATCGTCGGGCAGTAGGCCACCAGACACAACACCCGTCTGGTCAGAGGATCCTCCCTTTTCTATGGGAGATGAGGAAAATTTACTCCCTGCTCCTTATACCTCTGGGCCTCTGAAGACCCCAATTTGATGCCGCCACAATTATACGTATAACAATGATGAGCAATAAGACAAGATTTTTGAAAAAAAAAAAAAAAAACCCTTGAATCCCTCTTATGTAGTAAGGATTAATAATAGATGGTTTGGTTTTGCCATCTATTAGTAAGTTCATCACGCTTGTCCGTACCTATCACACACGAGTAGACATCTAACGGTAATATAACCTACATGCTAGCCAAGCCTTTAACGACGTTACGCGTATGTTTATAGATTTTCTGCTACTTATTTCTCTCATCATTATCATCAGCCTAGCCTTTACCTAACTACGTTGGGGTCGGCTTCCAGTCTAACCGGATGCAGCTGAATACCAGTATTAGAGTCCCGTGCCAATGGTAAAAAGGAACTCTTATGGTGCAACTCAGTCTGTCTGTCTGTCCGTTTGTCACAGCTGGATATCTCAAGAACTACTAATGCTATCAGCTTTTATGTTTGGAATAGGTTTAGATGACGTTTGCCCAAATATTTTGCAAATAATTAAGTTTTTTTTTTTGCAACAGGCTCTGAAAGGGGCTCTTAAAAAATCGAAGCCGGGCTACTAGGGCATGTGGGGTATCATATGAAAGAACGCTGTTTGCACATTTTCAAGCATTTTTTTCTTTTTTTTAGGCCGCATAGTTTTCGACTTTTGATGAAATATGTAAAAAAAATACGGTTCCCCCCTTATCTCCGAAGTTTGCATAGAGAAAAATCTGAAATTATTCTATATGAGAGAAGTTTATGTAAAGATTATAGGAAAAATAAATCGATGTCTCTAAATAGTACACTTTTTTATATATTAGGTTGGGGAAAAAGTCTTTTCGCATTATAGTATGTATGAACTTGTAATAAAATCTCTTTGGCTATACTATTTGTATCTGGCTGGTTTTGGTATCATTGAAAGTTTAAATTTTAAAGAACATAATTCCAAATTCAAATTAGGAAAATGTGTGATTTTCATTTGTTTTTCGTACCGTCAAGATGAGTGAATCTAATGAAGAAATTGGATACATTTTAAAATTTTACTACAAAAAAGGTAAAAATGCAACGCAAGCCGCGAAAAAAATTTGCGATGTTTATAGACCTAGTGTAGTATCTGTGAGAGTAGCACAAATTTGGTTTAAGCGTTTTCAATCCGGAAATTTTGATGTCAACTATGCACGTCGCTCTGGTCGCCCTATTACGGATAAAATGGATGCCATTTTTGAAAAAGTGGAGCAAGATCGGCATATCAGTAGTTACGACGTAGCTGAAGAACTGGAAATTGACCACAAAACAGTTTTGGCGCATTTGAAAAAAACTGGGTACACAAAAAAGCTCGACATTTGGGTACCTCACGAGCTCACTGAAAGAAACCTAATGAACCGTGTACTCATTTGTGATTCTTTATTACGACGTAATGAAACCGAACCATTTTTGAAGAAGCTGGTAACTGGTGATGAAAAGTGGATCCACGTATGACAAGAACGTGCGAAAAAGGTCGTGGTCAAAGGCCGGTCAGGCTTCACAGACTGTGGCGAAACCCGGGTTAACTCGCAACAAGGTGATGCTGTGTGTGTGGTGGGATTGGAAGGGCATTATTCATTATGAGCTGTTACCACCAGGCAGGACCATCGATTCTGAACTCTACTGCGAACAACTGATGAGATTAAAGCAAGAAGTTGAAAGAAAGCGGCCGGAATGAATCAACAGAAGGGTGGTTTTTCATCATGATAACGCTAGACCTTACACATCTTTAGCCACTCAGCAAAAATTAAGAGAGTTTGGCTGGGAGGTGTTAATGCATCCGCCGTATAGTCCTGACCTTGCACCTTCAGATTTCCACCTGTTTCGGTCTCTTCAGAATTCTTTAGGCAGTGTCAGGTTAACATCACGAGAGGACTGCCAAAACCACTTGTCGCGGTATTTTGACCAGAAGTCCCAAAATTTCTATAGCAATGGGATCATGTCCCTACCTACAAGATGGCAAAAAGTTATCGAACAAAATGGTAATGGTAAATAAACTATATTAAAAAATGTTTTGAATTTTCTTAAAAAATGCGAAGAAACTTTTTCCCCAACCTATTATATGATGGTATGGACCTCTCGGTGCGCGAGTCCGACTCGCTCTTGACCAGTTTTTTTTTATGGAGCGGTACTGATGGCTACCTATCAGCCTGCCAATACCCAGTTACTAGGTAACAGAATACCCCTTGGTAAGACTCACTTGTCATTCGTATCGATACTTGATTGAAAGAAGGATGTTTTTAACTTAATCGTTAAAGACATCCCTAAGGTAAGGTAGACCGCAAAATTCAAATTTTTCTACGTTTTTTTGCAATTTGTAGGTCGTTAATTTGAGGCCAATTTAAACTATTCTGCAACAATCTAACTGTGAAATTGAGCTTGAAGTGAGCTATAATTCCACCTGATGCTAAAGAGTGGCACAAGTGACAGCCCACTTCAAGTTCACTGCACCTAAGTTTTCACGAATCCTACTAATCCTACTTCCTACCAATATTATAAACGCGAAAGTTTGGGAGGATGGATTGATGTTTGTTACTCTTTCACGCAATAACTACTGAACGGATTTTGATGAAATTTAGCGAACAGATAGTTTATAACCTGGATTAATACATAGGATACTTTTTATCCCGATATTCCTACGGGTTCGAGACTTACGCGGGTGAAATCGCGGGACGCTAAAGTCCAGCCGATTTAAACCGGCCGGAAGTTAGGTATTAAGTGTAGTGATCAAAACTCCTTCCGTATCTACAGGCTGCTTCAGAAAGGTGTGGTCAAACTTAAGGCCAAGGCTGCCCAATCAGTATTTTGAAGGAGGACCATCATTTTAATTCCGGGTCAGCTGGCGGGCCGCCTAGTAAATAAAACTTGCCTATTATTACATTTGCCTTTACGGTAGATACTCGTAGTTTGAATAGCCCAAGTGCATGTCGGATCACGCACAATGAAGGGTTCCATAGTTGGGATGAAGTTATCCCACGAACAAACTTAACATTGTAGTTGAAAAACGTGTTCTCCCATACATTCCAACTGCACATGGAAGTTTTTACGCACAATATTGAGAGATTTACCATGTTATTTCAAGACTATAGACTTCTTATAAGTTTTCCTGTAATCTATAGGTATCGATGTATTTTCTGTACTTTTTTCAAGATTTTAGGCTAAGTAGTTTCGGAGATAAGGGAGGAATGGTCAAATTTCATCGATTTTCTGAAATCATTTTAAAACTATTTATTTTAAAATTATAAAAAAAAAAATATATTTGTGGCCCTCACAGTAAGCCCTTTCATTTGACACGGTATAGTATGCAAAACTTAAAAAAAAAAATCTTATTTACCCCCCAAAATTGACGCACATATCCAAAATTCATCACACGTACATGTTTGGGTCACAGAAATACATACGTGTTTGGTACACATATGTATGTATTTCTGTGAACCAAACATGTACATTTCTACTTAATGGGTCCATTAGATTCGGAGCAATTGGCTGTGACAGACAGACAGGCAGACAGACGAGTGATCCTATATTTGTTCCGTTTTTTCTTTTGAGGTACGAAAGCCTAAAAAACTTCACTGATACCTTTGAAGAGGTTTTATGAATATAACTTATCAATATTTGGTGACAAATCTGAGGTTGATAAAAAAATCAAGTCTGAAAATATGTTTTGTAAGAAGCAAAATATTTTTAGACCTGGTTTGAAGTCCTGAAATCTGTTTTCAAAACCCTATAGCCAGCTGAGAGCTTTTGGCGTCCGAATTCAAATGCGTTGGCGGGCCAATTGGTGACCCGCGAGCCTGGGGTTGATAAGCCATGGTATGATAGATTTCATTTCTTGACTCTCCCTCTTCCCCTAGTTACCTAGCTTCCCATTTTCAATACATTTGCGCCAACCACAATAGAAATTTACGTTCATCTCACAATCGTATTCTTCAATGTCCCACCCACCGCACAGACTTCATTCACTCTTCCTTCTTCGTTCAGTCTATCTCTCTGTGGAATGCACTCCCCCAGGAAATCAGGATGGCAACCGACCGATTATCCTTTAAAGTTAAAGTTCGCGACCACATTCGCAAGAAGCTGGCAGTATCATCACAACGGTAATGTTTCCCAATGGTTTGTCTTATTTGTTTTAGTATATTTATTGTGTTTATATTTATATATAGTTAGGTGTATATATTATTATATGTATCTATATCTTTATATTTAAATAAATATTTATTCCTCATCTCTTGCTGTTGCACCTACCACTGTTTGTCTCTGCATCACCCAAAGGTCGACTGGTAGAAAATGCCTATGGCATTAAGTCCGCCTCTGTACATTTTGTGTGCTTAAAGTATTAAATAAATAAATAAATAGATCATCAAATTGAACAACTTTATTCATTCAATCATCGAAATCTCGAAAAAGTTAGCAACTTTCCCATACAAAACTTCAATACATTCTTGCTGCTGATTATTTGAGAAAAGGTCTCTGCCCTGCTTTGGAAAAAATACTGATATTATTAAGAGCCATCAAGAAATCCATAAAGTGTGTTATCAAACAATATAACCTCTAATGACTAAACTAAATAAACCCCATGTCGATAACAAAAGCTGTTACAAAACTTGTTAGTAAAAAAGCTTATTTAAAGCTTTTCAAAATACTCCCATCCAACCCCAATGCACTTATGCATTCGGGTGAACCAGCTTTCGAAACATTTAAAAATGTATCTTGCGGGAGGTCGAAAAATCATAGTACGAAAAGCTTCCCGCGACACGTCCATTGTTGTAAACAAAAGAAGAGTGACAATCATCTTTAAAAATATTTAAAAACAGAACTACACACAGGTGGCTAATGATTTTCACCAAGGAGATTTGTATTGAAATTAGTCGCCTATTCTAAACAGTTCAAGAATAAAGAGATTGTATTTATTGTTTGGGTAACAATTTTCGTAACAACCCAGTACACGGTATAAAATATATGCTGTAACAGATATCCACTCAATTCCGAGTTAACTGCTATCAATGCAGTTAGGTAGCGCTTCAGTGAAGCTAGCGGTCAATAGTACGGTTAGGAGGTGATGGCAATTGTTTCTGAGTGTGTATACTTAAAAGGTATTAGATTAAAACACGTATATTAGAAAATAAATATTTCAATTATCTTTAAAATCCGTAAAGGTCCATAGATGGGTGACCATCTTTACATACCGAGACTCCTCCGTGGCTCGGAAAGCACGTTAAGCCGTTGGTCCCGGCTGTCATTCGTGGATTTTTGACAGTCGTTACGGGTCGTCAGAAGTCCGAAAGTCTGACAGTCTTACCAAGGGGATACCACTTATACGTATTACCCAATAACTGGGTTGTGGAGGTCAGATAGGCAGTCGCTCCATGTAAAATACTGGTATTCAGCTACATCCGGTTAGACTGGGAGCCGACTCCGACATAGTTGGGAAAAGGCTAGGCAGATTGCAGATTGAATTATCTTTAAAATGTTAAAATGTCAGTTTTTATCTGCGTTAGACTTTACAAATTAATTACGCTATTTAATATAAACATAAGTAATCTAAAATAATATTCACGTATTAATTTATTAAGCAAATGCTCTAATTTAACATTTATTTTACTGAATCATTAACACTTTTTTTCACTTTAGACGTGATCTTCAGTTTAAAATCATTTATACTTGGTTATCGGCTATAAAGCTATCAATTATTTTCTACTATGTCCACCAATACCCACTTCCACTGTTACTTGGAGCGTGTCGTCAGCACGTACCGTGACCGACTCGCGCCTAACGAGACGCGATGCAACACAGCTTGAGAAATATATTGGTATCTTGTTCTGTGAGATTGTGTAGAGTAAAGTAACGTAATGTCTATAAAAATATACAACAAACTACCAGACATAATAAAGAAAGAAGAAAAGTTCAATATATTTATAATAAAACTTAAAAAATTACTGATAAACAAATGCTATTATTCCTTAGATGAATATTTAAATGATAAACATACATAATAGAAAAAGGTAAAAAAGAAAGTAAGATAGTATAATAAATGTTAAGGAAATTACTAATAATATAAGAACAATAATTGTTAACAATAATTAATGACAATCACGCAATTTATGTTTGAAATATATTAATGATATGGTAATTATTAATAAATAATAACAAATAATACATTAAAAAATACTTAAATAAAATAGCAATAATAATAAATTAAAAAATATAGCAATAATTCTAGGGCTTCCTCTCTCCTACCCTTTTGCTGTGCCCTACAGGGTCCATAATGATCTCAGTTATATAGAACTTACCACCTAAGTACACATTATGGTAAAGCAATAAAGATATTGAGTATTGAGTATGAGAATAAACAGGAGTGTAGGTAAGACGTTTTGAAAGAAGACGCTGTTAGTGATGGAGATATCAACGGTTTCCTAGATCGCTTACCAGAAAACGAAAGACAAATAAGTTTTATTGGATTTGTGAGGACTTTAAGGTGCCATGAGAACGCTAATATTTATTCCTCAATCGTCGGTCGACCTCCTAGAGGTCGGTAATAATAGAAATTTCATTGTGTACATGACAAATCAAAATCAAAAGTCATTTTTTCAAACTAGGCTGAGTACTTTTCGAACGTCAAAATTACACAAGACAGTCCTCCAAAACGCCCGCCCTTCACCACTTCCTAGTGCTTTAGCTGAGGACAAGAAGGGGTGCAATAAACTCCCCAGCAGCACACCTGTCTGTTCAGTTAAAAAAATTGACTCTATACAACACTGCGCAAAATAATTTAGGTACATTACGCATCACAAAACATTAAATTAAATTATTTGCTATAAGTAAGCTAGCACACGCCAATATACAAAAAAAAAAATCGAAAACTATACTCAAGCAGAAATAAATAAAGCCTCCAGTAATAAAGGGCGTGCCCACTTCCATATAGCCGTAAATGTAGCCATAACTTAAACTCACAAATGATAAACTAGGACCATCGAAGTAAAATAAACAAAGAGTTAATTACTAGTAACAATAACAAAACCAATGTCAGCAAGACAACCAGTCACCACAAGCAGCACCCGTTCATGAGCATAACGCAAAGATCAGCCATTATGTCCTCACCATATTTGAGGGAAGGAAATAACCCGACCCCCGATGCTACCGCCAGCAGTGACATCTAAGGGAGCATGACGAACTTGCTGCCGGTTGCTCAGGCAAGAAAAACAATCAATGGTCGAGGTCACTAGCTAACCACATATTGCAATACCACTCATAAAAAAATAAACATTGAAATGAGTAGATTATGTCAATAATAAATAAAAATAAAATTAAGATAAATTGACCTTGATATATATTGATATGCTTGATATGCAGCCTTAAACTGCATACATATGCTATACATGTCATGCAGTTTAAGGCTGGATTTATTACGGATGGACTGTGTGAAACATATGGCTAAAATGGGATGACTACCGAGATGACGACTAATAGAGAAGTATGGAAGAAAAAGACATGTTGCGCCGATCTCAAATAAATTGGGACAAGGGTAGGAGTTAGGAGAATGATGATGATGTCATAGAAGGAGCGAACAACAAACTCTGGTTTTAACAAACCAGGATTCTTAGAAGTGACAAACGCCTTGCAAGTGAAGTGGCAAGTAACAAGTGTCATTGACTTGTGCAATGCATGACATAACTATAGTCCACACAATAGAAGAACAGACGGACTGACAGAACTTTCACTGCGAGATGTAGGGAAGCGTACCGTGAATTTATAACTATAGCCACTAGTAATACATATAATACTAGCTCTATAGCTATAGAAAGAAAGAAAGAACGAAAACATGTTAATAGTGACTTATGGGTGGGTGATGTTAATCATAACATCAGTATTTTTAATAACGACCTTCATTATTACTTAAAGCAAGCGAACCTTTTTTTTGTATGGGAAATTATCAAATAACTTCTCCCGCTCTGAGCGGAGCGGGAGGGCGTGTCAGATTCTACTGACAAAAACCCACCCGTGTTCCTTCAGTCGTTGCCTAAGCTAGGGCCACTGTAACTCTTTCAAACAACCTGCAACCCTGGCAGGCATCGGCCCTAGCGGACCCCATCAGTTAGTGCTGAAATCTCGTTGAGGCGCGCGTGGTACACGACACGCCGTCAACACGGGCCTGGTCCTTACCGGACGGCGAGCTACCCATTGCTCGCCGTCCGCAAGCCCGCGCCTACGGTGGCCGGGAAACGGCTCTCGATTCTCGACGCCCAGGGCGTCTCCTGCGGTGACTAGGGGCGTGAGGGCGGAAAGACTGCCTCTCTCTCACGGGTTCCGCCTCCTTGTTCGCGAGCATTACTGCTTCGCAGAAGGAGGCGATGGCTTCACATGCACTCTCGCTCCGTACCATGGCCTGGACCAGGGCCGGACGCGAGAGACGTATGCTCCACTGTGTCCTCCGGGCGATCCACACAATGGTAACACCCGGGCGTTTCCTCCCGCCTTATCGGAACAGGAACCTCCCGAAACAAAGCAAGCGAACTCTGTTTTGCAAGTTTTTGTGACGCAAAAATACATCGAGATTTCTAGTAGGTTTATTAATAATACATATGTCCCTACCGACATATCTCTACGTTGACGTCATGGCCTCGTCGCTACGTCGTGGTCTCGTCGTTTTGTCGCTACGTCACTATGTGCTAGTGACCGTTTCCGGGAACCAATTATTGAGTGTGCAAGTCACCACCTGACATTTTATCCGTGTATAATATTATATAACATTGGTCAGGCACATAGTTCTTCTATAGTTCAATCCACTTTAGCCACCCAAACCCATAGCTCAATATGTTTTGTTTCCATGTTCTGCAATCGTCCTGCACCTACCGGAGGTTTGTCCTTGGGTACACTTGCATAGTGCATACAAGGATATTCGTCGGTTGGTGCCTCCTCATCATTTAAAATTGTCCAAGGGGCCTCTGCGAGTTGGCTTCGGCCCCTCGTATGCCTCCCAAAGGTTCGGGATTCCAGAGTCCCGAGATATATCAAAAAAATACACATGTAATATATGTTACTCAGACAGACTCGAAAAGCGACTTATCTTAGATAAATATACATTTACTGCTGAGGTTTTGCGCAGATCTAGCCTAAACAACTCCGAAACAGTTTTGTTTTTTTGTTTTGTTTTGAGATTGTTTTATTGCGTACTTGGTTTTCATAGAAGTCTGCTTTGTGACACTGCCAGGATCTTAGATGATACCCGGAATCGGATCGAACACCTTGCACGCACAGGGCGCGTGCAGACTGCGTGCAAGGTATTGGATTCAATTCCCAAACATCTTGTTGTCACTCTCCTGTCGTTTTACAAAATGGGATTGGCGTAGCATATTTTATTCTTCCAATATGTATATCTCCATCAGCCGCCGTACTGTTAGTACTTACTCCTTTCTTGGTCATCATTATCATACCACAATCCATCCATCGTTTTTTTGGTATTCTTATATTCTTACTAGCTGGTATCCGCGGCTCCGCCCGCCTGGATGTCAACACTTCCCTGTTTTCATTTTTGTTTTTGCGCGTAACTATTATTATTTTTCTAAAATGAAAGTAGCCTAAGCCTCCTTATAACATCAGCTATCTGCTACTGAAAGTTCCGTCAAATCGGTTGGTTTCGGAGATTAGCCGGAACAAACAGACAGACAGACAAAAAATTTAAACATAGTTTTTTGTTATAAGTACAGCATACTTTTGAGTTAACTGAAGCAAGCAGTAAAATCCATACCGTTAGGAGTCGATTTTTGAAGAACCCTGATATTGAGTTTCGAGTTAATCGGACCGCGCGTTTAAGGTCTCCAATATAATCTTTAACACCACTGAACTCCTCTTTGAGGGAGAGTTTTGGAAAATATTCGTGCTGAATTCCAAAACTGTATTCCCTCTTTCCACCCTCTTAAAGGTAAAAATTCCAAAAATCCCTCCTTAGTGCTCCACTATATTATAAAAGAAAGCCTAGCGCAAAATTTCACGTTCCTAGACCCAGTAGTTTCGGCTGTGCGTTGATAAGTCAGTCAGTCAGTCAATCAGTTTCTCCTTTTATATGTATGAAAAAAATCCATATTCATACTCGATATTTTTGTTACATGGTAGCGATGAAAATATAAGAATTTCTATAAAAATAAGAATAGATAAAAAGTTTGTAATCTTCTTATTCTTAAATACAAACTACTTTTTTATAGCAAACACCGAATCAGATTTGTATCTCTTAACGTTTTTACTGTATCAGTCAATCAGCCACGTGTGTGTTGCTAGATATTCTGCTGTCACCAAAAACTTATCGACTTCTTCTTTTTCCAGGTTACGAAGAAACTTTCACCATATCGCAGCTATCACCAAAATCAGTGATTGCAGACCAGTTCCCCCAAGATGCGGTGATGCAGACCAGTCTACCAGACAACGTAGGATTAAGGATAGAACCTAGCGTTAAATTTGAGGAAGAGGAACCGCCTGTGATCACCCATGAAGACTTAGAAGACCATATAATGATAGCAAGGTCAGCAGACCCTGTTTTGAGAGAGTCAAGATCGATTAATATTGATGAAATCCCGACATCGAATAACGAAATCGATAATCATTTAGAGTTGCATAACAAGAGGAAGTACTATGACATACATCCAACGAAAACCATGAGTTATTTGAGGAGTGATGATGACGTTATACTGTCTTCCGAAGGGTTTGGAGACAGGCTTGAGTTCAAGTTTCCGGGGGAAGGGAAGAGGGTTCCAAAAGCGCGCGCACTGGCGCCTATGGGACCCAGAATACGGCCTACTGCAGTGCAGCCGATCTTTGCGACAGCTACCCCTAGGAGGGAGGAAGGTAGACAGAATACTGAGATCCAAAATATCATCACAGGTCTCGTCAAGTTATTGAATGGTAATGTTAATGTCCAACAAGCTAATTCTCAGCTTTTAAGACCAGGGCGGCCAATGGCATCGAGGATCAATAACAGAGGTCCTCCGAAAATATCTGATGTTCAACCGCTACCAGATTTTGATAAGCCTATTACTCCACCACCTCACCATTACCATCCTACTAAGACGCCTCCACCATACCCATTCGATAGGCCACCAGTCTATGTCAACCTGCCTGAACAAATCGTCCCTCCGCTGAACAGGCCAGGTTTCCATCGACCAATGCCACCTTGGCAAAGGCCAAGACCTAGACCTCCAAATAGAAGACCTAACCCAGGTTTGCCCATGTATAAACCTAACCTCCCACCTCTACCAAATATGCCAGACATTCCAGATATACAAACTAAACCCGAGGAAACAGTTAGCGAGAATGAGACAACACATTCAGAAAATAATCAACTCCATGAGGATCCTGAAGTTCCAGCAGTTACTGTAGAAGTCAATACAGCAGAACCTGATACAACTAAAGATGAAGAGAAAGAAGAAACGACAACAGTGGCTGACACAACTACATCTTCAACCACAACTACTACGTCTACTACAACAACGACAACGACTACAACAACAGAGAAACCAACAACGACAGAAAAACCAACAACTACAGAAAAACCGACAACTACAGAAAAACCGACAACCACAGAAAAACCGACTACAACAACAGAGAAAAAAATTGAAAAGCCAAAACAAGACAAGAAAAAAGATACAGTCTTTGGCGAAAAAGAGAAACCGAAGGATAGAATCAAAATTGATGATAAGCCTTACAATAAAACGAATGTAGCGAAAGATGATTTTCTTGATCAAGTGATTCAGATTGTTGAGCCGTCTCTGCTTGATATCAAGTCTAGTACTATTATGTCTACTGATATGCCAACTCCTACTGAGGGACTCATAAATCATGCGCCATCAGTCAGTGTGGAGACATCATCAACATCTTCTTCTGTGGAAGTTATAGAGACTTCTTCTATTAATACTGAGCCGTTACCAAGTAAGTTTTATGAGATTTTTATTAATTTGATTATTTCTAAATATTTCAGATGTAGTGATTTTACCGGACTGATTAGTCAACAAAAACACTACTCTGAGTGGATTTAACGGTCATTTGAACAGCCAAAGCGTCATGATTTGTGTAAAATAACTATCTAGTGCTAGACGGTTACTCATCTAGTTATCCAGTATCATATATTTAGTTATATTTTATGAAGTATATTATGGTTTATATGGACGAAAATATCTCTTATCATAATAGGAAAATCACATAGAACATTCGAAACCATTTTCAATTTTATCAAGGTTTTTCGACAAGGAGATGAAACTGTTCATGATTATGGAACATTCAAAAGTTCTCAATTGTAATTTATAATGAATATTAGGCCCTTAGCACACCTCCGCACAGTGTGTTTTTTGCCCTAAAAATCGGACATGCCCTTTTTATTTCATTAATAGATGCTGAAAACTGTTTGAAATGCGAGAGTAGAACACCCGGAGGTCAAATATACTTAGAACCAAAGTTAGAGCCATTTTGATATTTTTAGGTATTTTGATAAATCTGAAAATATCTCGTCTCAGGAAAAGTTTCTCTTATTTCTGTTACAATACACAACTAACGGTATATTTTAGGCATTTTTTGACTATACTTACAAGACTTTAACTCCGCAAGGAAACCCAGTATCAGCTTTTTTTTTAATTTAAGATTTTATTTTTTTTATGATAAATCCAAACGAATATGGATTTTATTTTAAACTCATTACATTGACTAAGATACAATTAAACCCCAAAAAAATAATCGTGTCCATATCCAGTAGGATCTCGGAGAAACATGCTTCTAAAGTTCTCATAGAATTTCTATGATTTTAGGGTTGCCTCTCTTGGAAAATAAACTTTGTAGAAATATTTTGAGAAATTCGGATTGCATAGGTAGCGATTACCCTAATTTATTGATTGTTACGCTTTTTGCTATGCTACCTATTTATTATTTACCGACTTCAAAAAAGGAGGAGGTTTTGAATTCGGATGTTTACATTATGTTTTTATGTTCGGGCATAACTCCGTCATTTGTAAACGGATTTGCAAAATTCTTTTTTTGTTTGAAAGAAGTTCACTTTGAAATGGTACCACACAAATTTAGTAAAGATCTGATGAAGAGTTTCGGAGACAGACAACGGAACTCTTCAATAACTTACAGCAAATTGCCCGCGATTCCTTTAATCGTACGACTATGCCTTGTTTACACCCTTCCATAAAATAACATAACGCCTGTACACTGTAAATGTTTAAGCAGATGTAACAATAATACAGTAAAGGGTGTAGGTGCTGTATTATTGTTACATCTGCATTTTATTTAATTTTAGTTGTGAGTGTAAATCAATTATTATGATTGTTGTAAATCGAAGATTACTTTTTTTTCGGTACTAAAAATTAAGAAATAATAAAACTTTTATCAAAAAAGTAAAACCGTCTTCAAAAACCCATAAAATAAACTATTATAGTTTAATTGAGGAAAAACTGCCACCGACTTCCTAAACCGTATCTATTATAAGTTTATTTTATGGGTTTTGAAGGCGGTTTTACTTTTTGTTAAAAGTAAATAATTATTATTTGTATTTTAAGAATTATATTTCTAGATCAATGCAATAGATATTGTCTGAGATACAGAAAGGTGTAAAAAAATAAGTGCAAATATCTGATTCTTGTACAGTATCGGACAACCCAGAAGACTACGAATCATCAAAATCCACATCTTCAGATAACATTTCAAAATTATCTGGGAGGTCATTCTCCATAGTGGTTGTATTTTCCTCAGGATCAGCTTCTTCTTCGTCCGTTGGAACTTCAAAAGGCTCTAACAATATGAGGGCTTGGGGTGGAAGAGGTTGACGCTTAAGCTTATTTAATCTTTTATTAAGCCTTATATTCGATATAAAGGGGTCAGAGGATTCAAGTGCTCGATGGAAAAGGTCTAAAATTGTTTTTTCTCTATCTGATTTTCTTGTGTGGTGCTCGCGGTCGTGCCTCCAAAATTTATTACGTGCTTCCCCAGCTTGCTCAGATAACAATCCTATGGGTAGTGCAGAGTTTTTTATGATAGCTTTGCCGTGCACAAGTATTTTATGTAGAGTTACGGTCATTGGATACCACGAATACTCTTCTACGTATTTTTTGGCCAATAATTTACAAAATTCATCAAATTTATCTGCATTAACAGGTAATCCACTTGATAAAACTACTAGTATGACATGTAAGTCATCCAAAAGCCATTGTTGTAGTCCTAAAATTTCAGCAAATACTGTACGACACTTATTAGACAGGGCCATCCTTGCAGTATTTCCGTCATTAGTCGTACCCGTATTAGGCTTAACCACATCTACGAGCAGCCCTAATTTACTGCGGATTTCGTCCTGAATTTTTTTTTTATTCTCATTGACAAGAACACCTTCCGGGGAACTTTTAGGTACTCTCCATTTCTTTACAATAATTTTATAACCTAAATGTAATAAAAATTCCAAAACACGAATCCAGGCGTGCAACGGACTTATGCCATATCTTAAAAGGTTTTGATCGACAGGTTTTAAATACACAGACTCTAAATTATTAAATTCTTTAGAAGTCGCTTTACAAAAAGGGCACCGAAGTTGAGACATTGTATTAGTAATAATATTTAAGACTTTACCATCTATTATTGTCAAATATAGTTTAAACTCTGTAGATATAGTTTGACCACTTAAAGTTTTAGTATCAAATCTGTCTAATTGGTCAATTTGATTTTGTATTAATAGTTTTTCAGCCATTATTAAATCAGTCGTTTCTTTTTTATATTGAATGTGAATTGGGCGACAATATCTATACGATTGTGGAGTAGGGTTACGCCACAGAACTTGTCCACAAGTTGTTTTGATCTGCAACGGTATAAAAGTAGTTGCAAAAAGGCAACTTTCGTCATGTTCATTTTGGGAAAAGTTCTGTTTATATAGTGATTGGCCTGTACTACCGTCAAACCCCCAAGATGCTTCAAAAATACAATTTAATTTATTGGTATCTTTTCGATTACAGTAGTCAGTGAAAGTTGCGTCATACGATTGAACTAGTCTTTCGAAAGAATGAGAAACTAGGCTGGAAACTGGTATAATAGCTTCTGTATCAGATACATGGACTGGATGTAACGGGTAGCATTGTTTTTTGGCTTGGAGCACTTGGCTGTATAGAGGGAAGGCGTTAAATCCACGAGCTTTTAAATCTTGTTGTAAAAATTTGTATGTCTCTACTGAAAACTGTCTGTCAATATAAATAGCTAGTGTTTCATCTGCTGAATAAGGTGTCGGTTGCGTTCTAATTTTTGAAGCAATTTTTGTCGGTCTTGTTGGAGTCTGTACACATGAATCAAAAATAAATTCTAGGTCTTTGGAAACGCTCTTTTTTAATTTTCTACCTCCTACTTCAACAGTGCTCGCAAAGACTGATATTACTTTATTAGGGGACTCATTTTCTAAATAATCCTGCAAGCGTTTTCGAGCTCTGTGTTTCTGTCTTAAGGAAAGATCATCATATCTACTCATCGGTACAGAACCAGGAATCAATGATGAATCAGTAGAGGGGATGGAAACGGAGACAGGATATGAATCAAGGACGTGACTGGGACCAGGTTCAGGGATAGGATAGTTCGAATTGGGAATTGATTGAGATGGAAGGTCTAAGTCAAGGACATGGAAGGGACTAGGTTCAGAAACAGGACATAAATCAATGCTTGAAATGTAATCTGGGATAGAACTGGGACTAGGTTCAAGAATAGGATCATCATATCTACTCATCGGTACAGAACCGGGAATCAAAGATGAATCAGTAGAGGGGATGGAAGCGGAGACAGGATATGAATCAAGGACGTGACTGGGACCAGGTTCAGAATCAGGACATAAATCAAAGCTTGGAATGTAATCTGGGACAGAACTGGGACTAGGTTCAAGAATAGAATTACTAAGAAGAGGTTCGGCTATCACACAAGACCACTGTTTACAAAAATCTTCGTTTAGCCACTTTTTGTGTTTTCTTATAAAAATATTATAATTATAATTACATTTTTTGTATAATGTTTCACATTTAGATGTAAATTTAATGATTAAATTATGCAAGTCTTTATTGGTTTGGTAAGTTAAGGGTAATGACAGAGCTTCTAAAATAATTGAAATGCGATCGCTTATATCTAAATCAGTGGGTCGGACATTTTTTCCAAGTTTTTTAGCAGCGCCGACAAGTATTTGGTACGCTTTTAATTTGGTAAAATTAGTTGTTAAAGGTTCTCCTTGCGCATTTGCGGATACTCTCGGAGACTGAAGAGCACCGGCTGTGGCGGTATCCACAGCTTCATTTGCCACTCGCTGACCAACAAGAGGGTTGGCGCCCTCTTGCTCTCCTTGCATTAAGTCAGCCGGTCGGAGCCCGGACAGACATCCCTCAACAGGTTGGGTCAACTCCTGTTGAGGCGAAGTGGTACCATGGGTCTTTAACGGCTCCATGGTGCCTCACCCCCGTTCCTCCAGAGATTATTTAACAGTAAAGGGTTTTAGTTGAAACCTAACGAGGGCGGACCCCTTCCCTTTACCAAATAATCTCCTTCATCAGATTAAAATCACTTTTAATGTCAATATTTATATTCCGATATATTAAGAAGAAGGAACCTATGCTTAAATACTTACAATTATTGCAAAATAAAAAGAACGTTCATGGTATTGTTGAATTTCTAAGTCTTTCTTATTCATTTATTTAAAACTTTAATCGGTCAGGCCCCGCGCGCATAATGATTAACACGCGCGTGGTACCTGAGCGGTTAATGTAAATGAATTGCTTAAGGTGGACTTAATTTTATAGGCATAAAAGTAATTTTCTACTAGTCAAACTTTGGATGATGCAGAGAAAAAGTTCAAGTTAATCCCACCCATATTGCACGTAGTACCTACCTATTACAAGAATAGGTTATTTGGTATTGGTTACTACTACCTCAAAAAAAAAAAACAATATTTTGAAAAATTACTTCTATTTTAATTAACTTACACTAAAAGCGCAAAACGTTATTATTACGTATGACGATCATCTCTTCACAATTAGGTATTTTTTTAGAAAATATTTTGTCATTTTGGATTTGTGTCAACCCTAGGTCGTCATTTTCAAAATCCGATATCTTCGAGATCCTACTAGATATGGATTAGATATTTTGAATTTAAATGGATAAAGATATAATTAATAACAACATTAGGAAATAAAATCCATATTCGCTAAGATAAAAAAAATAAAAATAAATTACGAAATGAAGCTAAAAAATCCATAACACCCATTTGAATGCAGTTAAAATTACAAGTATTATCTTAAAATAAAGACGAAATGGTGTTTTATAATACTGTACATAAATATATTAGAATTATTCAATAGTTTTTTTTATATTAATATTTTTGTGGTTTTTCTGGTTTCCATAGAAAAATAATAAAAACGACTTTAACTTTGGTTTTAAATATAATTGAACTCTGGGTGTTCTACTCTCGCATTCCAAACATGTTAGAGCATCTATTATTGGAATAAAAAGGGCATGTCCGATTTTTAGGGTGAAAAACACACTGTGCTCCGCCGTGAAACCGCAGGAGTTCAATTCAACTGATTCGCATGATGTTCCGCTCCTCGAGTGTAGCGGAACATCAGCGAAACATGATGCGGTTTTGTTGTTTCGGTGTGTTAAAGCCCTAAAGAGTATTCTATCTATTTATCACTCGATCGACCACCGATTAGAGTAATAGAACCAGATCCCAGGGCCACCAGACCTTACATATTTTCAGATTAAGACAATGTGTGGAACGTACGCATACATCTGCTAGCTTGGGCCGACGGCCTATTTTGAGATATTTGGTATTAAATTTAAGGAAAAATATTACTCAGTCTCACTGCTCATTTTTATGTATATTTTACAGAATAGTGTTAATAATTAATAATCAGTACTGCCAAACCTTTCCCGTATTAGATATTTCCGCCAGACATTTTAAAGCTCGCAAAAAATGATGTCATCTTACTTATATGTACCTACGTAGTTTGAGTCTTAATTTATATACGTAATGATAGTCGGGGAACAATTTACTTATCGCCTTACGTCTTTACATAACGAGATTCCTCCGTGCCACGTCCACGTTAAGCCGTTGGTCCCGGCTGTCATTCGTGGATCTTTGGCAGTCGTTACGGGTCGTCAGAACCCCGAAAGTCTGACAACCAGTCTTACCAAGGGGTATAGTATTACCCAATAACTGGGTTGGGGAGGTCAGATAGGCAGTCGCTCCATGTAAAATACTGGTATTTAGCTGCATCCGGTTAGACTGGAAGCCGACCCCAACATAGTTGGGAAAACGCTAGACAGTTTGATTGATAGTCGGGGAACAATTTCAATTTGTAAGCAGCGACCAATCGTGGTCAAGCATCACCCAGACACAAGCCATCTAATTATCACGCTCGCGCTCATCTTTTAATTGTGTCTGGAGGACGTTTGGCAGTTACGATTGGTCTGGCTGCTTACAAATAGTATTGGAATAGTTCCCCGAGTTGAAAATTGTCCTTTGGCACAAGCTAACAAGTCTGCGTACGTCAAAGTACACAGTAACACTACACTATCCCATACCTGTGTCCATACATTTTGTTAATCAGAAAATAAGTAAGGTCTGAGGCCGTATTATGAACTATTAACGCCATAATTTTTCCAGTGCTAGAGAGAGACGGAGCTATACATGACCTATAGCACCATCCCTTTTTCGCAACGGAATCATGATGGCGTTAATAGTTCATAATACTGCCCCTGGTGGCTCTGGGATCTTGGACTATAAGTACTTCAATAATTGTCATCATCATTCCCCTGCCCTTATACTAATTTATTTAGGGTCGGCGCAACATTTCCTGTTCTTCCATTTCTATATTAATCGTCATCTCGGTAGTCACTCCCTTTCTAGCCATATCATTTTTCACACAGTCCATTTATCGTTTCTTTGGTCTTCCCCTACTCTTATAGTCATCGACATTAAAAAAAAAATAATAATAATCAAATACTTGTAAGTATTATATTATTTTACTTTATGGTGAATGTGAAGACTATGTAGGTCATTGCTTTTTTTTTTTTTGTTTGTTTTATTTTTTCTCTCAGTTATTTTTAATCATGGTCTGGCAGTTTGAGTAATCTATGCGGCCTACCCCAATGTCCTTTCTTTGGTATTGTTCGTCGAATCGTTGAGCTCCTTAAGTTCTGAGTTGAGCTGCGCGATTACTGACAAATGCGTGCACTGACTGGACAGGTCCTCTCAATCTGTGTGGTTCTTTCCTCAAAAGACCATTTCAGACACCAATCTACAGGGTCTTCACATGAAGTGACCAAGATTATGTCTGGACTTTATAAGAGACTGTGACCTCTGAGTTTGTTTCGGCCTTTCTTCTCAGAGTAGTCAGATAGGAAACGCCGACCTCATCTAGTTTAAAAAAAAATATTGACTTGTAAAAGTGTTTGTACAAACCTACTTACAGAAATAAAAATCATTTATCATTTACTAATAAAAACAGACAAACGTTGATCATGCTGATTTCTCAGTTTGCTTCGTTACATATATTTATCTCATAAACCACTAATCATCTTCTTCTTTCAGCATCTCAAGGCACAATCCCTTACCATCCGTACAGGCCGCGGCCCGGAATAGTCCTCGACGACACGGACTTCAAACCGCACGGTTCCCGTTACCGGCCCGTCGCTGAGGCGTCCGTGATTACCGCGCCGGAACCACGGCCGCCAGGGTATGGGGAGATATTTGACGTCACTGTGTCTGCTATACAGGGCTTGGGGGAGAAGGGGGGCGCTGCTTCAGGTAAGTTTCTTGTTTTTAAAGATGAAATTATAGTACCTATTACAGTATGTTCCTAAAGTATTTGATAAAAGTGTAAGCAAATCCTGTTCAGGGGCTGCAGTCTCGATATGGATAGCGATCGCCATACGACCGAATTCGGTCGCAAAGTCTTAATGGGGTCAAAAATGCTTGACCAGCACGTGATTCTTTTGTGCTTGTTGAGCAACTTTGACTGTCTAGGGACCCCACTAGGACTTTGCGACTAAATTCGGTCGTAAAGCGATCGCTATCTAAGTTGAGACTGCAGTCCCTGGTTAAATTCTTACGTTGTCGCTAACTACAGGGAATTAATAACACATTCATCTGTATTTATGTAATTGTTCTTGCCCCGGAAAGCACTTTGACAGTCATTACGGGTCGTCAGAAGTCCGAAGTATGACAACCAGTCTTATCAAGGGTATCGTATTACCCAGTTTCTGGGTTGTGGAGGTCAGATAGGCAATCGCTCCATGTAAAATACTGGTATTCAACTGCACCGATTAGACTGGAAGGCGATCCCAACATAGTTGGGAAAAGGCTAGGCAGATGGATGGTTACTCAAAAACCAACTTTGACTAGAATTAGAATGCACAGTGCTAAAGTAAGTGCATGGTCGTTGGGATGTAAACTACGTATTTGATTATGACGATAAGGTCGATTTTTTAACGTGAGGCCCTGAAGGTTTGATATGTCCGGTTGGTGGCACTTACATGAGGCTTAAAGACCAATGCCTTTTGATTCAGAATTGTAATTATCATAATTTTCAATACCACATTTCAGTGCACATTGAAAACGTGAACCTCTCAGGCCACGAACACGACGACATCATCGTGTCCCCCTCAGGGGCGGAAGGATTCGTCTCCATCGACGGCAAGAGGACGTACCTGAACCTGTTCGATACTTCCACTCCTGGGCCCAGCATCAGACCTACTAGGGTGCAGAGTTTACCTCAATCTGGTGAGTGAATTTAACTCCTTGCTATACGTACGTCGGCTTCCCGTCTATCCGGATGTAGCTATTTACTTGCATCCTGTTTGACTGGAAGCTGACCACAATAAAATTGGGAAAAGGCTAGGTATGTGTGATGATAATGCAGCGACCTGGATGGCTCTGTCGTTCGCCTCATTTAAGTCTTGTAGAGTGTAGACCGTATTAGTTGTGCATTGCGAGCAGGAGAGTAGATACGACATAATATCTTGTGAAGGGGCTTCATACTTACTCTGTGTTTGTGATGGATCGATTCGTGGGGGTACCCCCACGATACCCTATTTGGTCAAATTGATCTAATAATATGTTATCGTGTTAGTATTGAGCATGTGCTTTAACAGATTATTAAAGAATAAATATTCTTTTTTTCGGCGTGTCGATGGTGCGTCAGTAAATTAGATTTTGTTGGCCCAAAACTTCGCCATTTCCACGGTATCGTTAGTGGCACCAGAGGTCACTTTGACTGCATTGTTTGGGGCACAGAGGGCAGAGTAAGCGGTAGGACATAGTTTGCGCCAGAGCTCCACATCCACAATAAATATTAATCTGATGAAAAAATGGAGGAGTTTATTTACTACACGGTTTTCACCTTTTCGATGGCTAAATAAGTATTATTTTAGCCTGTAATATCACTACCATCAGACAGATATGCTGCTTTCCTTTAATCTTCTGACCATTACTTCAATCCTCTTTTACAGTACCACCCCTACCACCACCACCGTTAGCCCCAACACTAGGCACCGGTGAAGCTATCCCAGCGGATGACATCCCACTGCCACAGCCACCACCGAGGAGACCAGCTCATCATCCACAACATCCAACACATCCAGGACACGCGGGACATCCTCAGTTGCATCGGCCGCAGCAAGGATTTAGGAGGCCGCAGCCGACTGTCAGGTATGAGACTGTGAATATTTGCAACGTAATCCATCACTTCTGCTCTCTAAATGATGAAGACAAACATAGTGAGGAAGCCGTCATGTCTTAGAAATTTGAAGACTATTAGGACATCCACCAGCCTTTTGAGTCATGTCTTTTCAATTTTCTAGTATGATTGTGTACAACTTATGTAACAGGAATGCAGGCCTTAAAAATCAATTAAATACAAAGATTTATTTTCACCTAAATGTTGAAGTCTGTTAAAAAGAATTCTATGAAGAAGAACCGGCAACAATGTAGAATCTCCATGTGTTCTTTATCTTTAACTCTTATAAGAAGAAAAAACATTCCCATATTAATGAAGGAACTTAATAATCTTGAATTTGTTTCAGGATCGACACTTGTATAGTTGGTGATGACTCCACTTGTGATCAAGCGCAGAACGAGAAGTGTAGGACTGAAGCTGGTAAGTAAATTTTATATTGTTTCTATTTCAAACCTTATTCCAACTGAAGTAAAGTTCTTTATTATACAAAAAACTGACTTAGGAACCACCGAGTCTTACTTACTTGCACATACGCTTAATGTTAAACATATTCACGGTACGGCTGATCCATAAATTGAAGGTCGCTCAGCGATCTATGGAACGGGCTATGCTTGGAGTCTCTCTGAGGGATCGAATCCGGAATGAGGTAATCCGGCAGAAAACTAAAATTGTCGACATAGCTCACAGAATAAGCAAATTGAATTGGCAAAGGGCCGGCCATATTAGCTGTAGAACCGATGACCGTTAGGATAGACGTGTTCTTGAGTGGAGACCGTGAATCGGCGAACGTAAGGTAGGACGCCCTCAGGCTAGGTGGAGCGACGATCTTCGCAGAGTGGCTGGTAGCAGCTGGATGAGAGTTGCCAAGAATAGAGCTGAAAGGCGTGTAATTGAAGAGGCCTATGTGCAGCAGTAGACTGGCTGATCATGATGATAATATTTAAAAGATGAGAGACGATGTTGATGATGAGATATGATAAGGCAACGGTGACGTTTACAAGAAGATGTAGTGACAAAATTGAAAAGAGTATGATTAGATGGTTTGGTCATGTTGAGAAGATGAATGATAGTCGACTAACAAAGGAGATGTGAGTGGAAACGCCGGGAGGAGACGCCCTAGGAAGACATATAGTGACCTTATTGTTGATGTTTTTCAGAAAGGTCAGGTGCGTAGTACTCACAACCGGCGAGCGTGTATGACCAGATGTATGAACGTAAACGAGGCAAAAGGAGTATGTAAGGATCATAGCAGGTGGCGTTCTGTAGTTTATGTATGTGTGTAAAAGATCGTTCTATTTCAGACAATCGTTTCAAGATGATAGAGACAGAACGATGTTTTAAATTCGTTTAGAGGTAAACGTATTTAGTTACTTGTGATGCAAGTGGAGTTGGCATTTCCCTAAGTGATCGAATCAGAAATGAAGAGATCCGCAAGAGAAACAAGGTAACCGACATAGCTCGAAGAATTGCCAAACTTAATTGGCAGTGGGCATATTGCTCGCAGAATAGACCGATGGGGCCGAAAGGTTCTGGAGTGGCGCACGCGTATTGTGAAGGCTGTAGGAATCCGCTGGATGCGGGAAGCATAGAACCGGTCGAAGAGGCGGTGCTTGGGAGGTCTTTCGGCTGAAATTAATGAATGAATGCTGAATGATGCAAGCGGGCCCAGCTGTCAATTGGAAGTTATGCAGAAAGCAGCCATGTCGGGAAAAGTACAAACAGAGTTATAAGCATTTTTCTGTGGATGGTTGCATCATGGCTGCATTTGATGGCTCATATCTCCGTGATAAACAGAGATATCATCTTGTCTGTTTTTGCAAAAAATCTTGTATGTCGAAATTAGTATGACTGTGTTTATAACACTTTTTTGGAAAAGTGCCATATGGCTGCTTTCTGCATAACTAGGTCCACACGCAACAAGCGATTCCTTACATGCTGCTCTGGTTCTCAGGTATCTCAAGCTGTCAGTGCCGCCCCGGCTACGCTCGTCGCATCCACCGCGACCCTTGCAGAAGAGTGGTCTCCCTACTCCTCAACTTGAGGGTCGACAGACTCTATGAGAGAAAGGTAAGGTTCAAAAGCATTGCCTAACGTGGGTCTCTTAACGCTTTGAAGGACAAAAACGAAACACAAATTTTATTGTTAATGTGTCCTTTATAGCGATAAAGACCTCGATCAGTTTTTAGGAAGTTAAAATAGGTTTCTTTCACGATAGAACCCGATGGGACCGCTGAAGAGCTGCGTATTATGGAATGTTTTCAAGAAGTTTGATTGCGTTTTGCTCAAGGCGAATGCGCCAGGGTAGCCCGCGAAGTTCAAATTTTCTTACGATTTTTGCAATTTTCAAGTCAGTATTTGGCTGTACGGTACGAAACGCGACCGTAACAAGTATGTATTTGCTTTAATTATAAGCATTAAAGTCATCAATACAACTCTTTAAAATCAAGCAATCCTAATGAATGACTATTTCATGAAATCTTGACATTTGAGGATTATACTGACTTAAGGAGTTGTATTACTGATTCTAATGATTATAATTATGTAAATACATATTTGTTTGTTAAATTGCAAAAAAAACGAAAGAAAATTTGAATTTCACGGGTCACCCTGGCGCATCCCCTTAATTATAAGATTTCTCCCTTCCTATTTTTTGCTAGCTCCTGTCCCACCGCCGGCGATTTGCGAGAAGCTAGTAGAGCTAGCAACTAAAAATAAAAACGAGTTGTTTGTTTGACAGAGTACTCGCCGGTGGCGGTGGTGTGAACAGTCAGTGATAAACTATTAATTATACAATATGTAACAAAAACCCTGTTGTTCCTTTTACCTATGTTTTAAGAATCGGTAATAAAGCGAGTCATTTACAAAAAACTGTTGAACAAAAATAATTAAAATAAATACAATATTTAATTATTAATATCTGTAACAGTCAGCGATCAACTTATTAATTATACAATATGTAACAAAAACCCTGTTGTTCCTTCTACCTACGTTTTAAGAATCGGTAATCATTTACATAAAACTGTTGAACCAAAATAATTAAAAAAAATACAATATTTAATTATTAATATTTGTAACAGTCAGCGATCAACTTATTAATTATATAATATGTAACAAAAACCCTGTTGTTCTTTCTACCTACGTTTTAAGAATCGGTATACATACGTAACAAAGCGAGTAATTTAGAAAAAAAAGCTGTTTAACAAAAATAATTAAAATAAATATTTAGTTATTAATGTAATGTTTAACTGTCTTCTTACCACTGCAATTCTGCATGAAGCGATGACGTGAGATCCGGTCGAAAGTAAGCTGCGCGGGAGACTGATTCGCAGGGCGGCGGGTGGTCGGGTAGGCACGTGGTACCTACCCGGGGCTCATGCGCTCCGATGCATTTGTAAAATCAGACAACATTTTTTTTAATGTGTCGATTTTAGTAGTACTATAGTTTGACCTCTCGACTAGCCAGTGCTTTTTTTTATTATAATTTCACCAGTGTTGTGCTTGTAGGTAAATGCATACGTCCCTAAAAGGAACAATAGGGTTTTTGTTACATATTGTACATGTACCTCTTTTACTAACACGAGATCTATAATCTTTTGTACGTTTCTTGAGCAATAAAATAGTCGATAGCTTGTCGCTTCCTCGTCAGCGGTGGGACAGGTGCTTTAGAGACCGCGTTTATGGCAAAAAACAAATAAATTGTTATGGATTATAATTTAATACGTTTTTTTAACTTTCAGGTGGCATGGGACGCAAAACTAGCTGATAAGGACTCGGATCCTTATCAACAACTGAGCTATGAAGCCGTCAGAGCTGTAAGTATTCAGCATATCACTGATGCGCCAATGTCTTCTCTGTATGAGAACAGGCATTGGCCCTACAGCAAATTAGTTGTACCGTTATCACTTATTGCTCTTGCTGAATGTACTTCTCTCATATCGGTTCAAAGTATACAGTCTGACAGGGGGGCATCGACCCACAACCTGTTACCATGGATTCAGTACATGATGACCCCCCTCTGTTGAAATTTTTCGAAGGTTATTAAAAAAAAAACCTACAAAAGTATAATACCTACGCGGTCAAAATGTATGGAACAGCATTTTTTTTTATTATTTCAATTTAATTTAATCATTTAATTCGGAAATTATCCTTAATGTATTAGTACTAGAACTTACAAGCTATGTTAGTGTTAAAATCAAAATCACAATCAATTAACTCAAAATTAAATTAAAACAAAATCAGATTAAAATTCAATCAAAATTAAATATAAACTAAAGGCCTATTCAAACCTAAGCGGTATTCGCTACCGTCTGCGGTAGAGAAAACAGAGTGGGTATGCGGTAATATTACTGTTCATTCATCTGTACCGCTTTTGCCGCGAAACATAAAGGCCTATTCAAACCTAAGCGGTATTCGCTACCGTCTGTGGTAGAGAAAACCGAGTGGGTATGCGGTAATATTACTGTTCATTCATCTGTACCGCTTTTGCCGCGAAACATAAAGGCCTATTCAAACCTAAGCGGTATTCGCTACCGTCTGTGGTAGAGAAAACCGAGTGGGTATGCGGTAATATTACTGTTCATTCATCTGTACCGCTTTTGCCGCGAAACATAAAGGCCTATTCAAACCTAAGCGGTATTCGCTACCGTCTGTGGTAGAGAAAACAGAGTGGGTATGCGGTAATATTAATGTTCATTCATCTGTACCGCTTTAGCCGCGAAACATAAAGGCCTATTCAAACCTAAGCGGTATTCGCTACCGTCTGTGGTAGAGAAAACCGAGTGGGTATGCGGTAATATTACTGTTCATTCATCTGTACCGCTCTTGCCGCGAAACATAATACTAAATACCTAAGCGAAACCCGCGCGGTATTACCTCTACCCATAGCGGCAGCGAATACCGCTTAGGTTTGAATAGGCCTTAAAACATGACAATAACATATTTTCTACATTCCTCAGCACCGGGTCCGTAGCTATGTTTACGGGACCAGTGCATCAGAAAAGGGCAGTCTTCAGAATGTTATAGGAGCTTCCACGTATCCTACGCATTAGGGATGCCGCTCTTTTGCGCATGATAGCCTCAAGCCTCGTTGTAGGCTCTCTGCATATACATGACCCACAGGCTGCAGGTGTAAAACATCTGGTAGTATGCCTTAAACAGTGTAATTTTCACGTGTTCAGTACACCTAGCAAACCTGCGGGCCAGCATATTACATCAAACCGACAACGCCCTTCGCTCTCTCTCTACATCCTCGTCATCAAAAAGGTTCTCAGCCAAAATGTGCCCAAAGTACTTAAAACGAGACACTTTTAAGTGCCACCCCATACAAGTGAAGAGGAGGAACTGTCCTCAGTTTTCTGGATCCCACACGAAACACTATAACCTCACTTGTCCTGACATTATACAGGAGACCATGAGCCATGGTAAATAAGTGGTGAAAATTTTCAACGCAGGGGCGTCCAGAAACATATACCGACTCCATGGTAACTGGTTACGTGTCGATGTCTCTGCCTCCCTGTACAAGTACCACGCATTGTGAGCATTCTGGACCGAGATTTGTTAAGTTTTCATTTTGATTTCAAAAAATTGAAGCACCCTGACTCTGACACTAAGTTAAGCTGTCATTGATATTATTAAGAGGACTACATGACCTAAACGCAACTAAACGCAAGTTTTATAATGCCTAAAAGTATATGATCTACTGCAATATACAAAATCAGAAAAATATATGATATTCTTCAGGATATATGTTAGTTATATTATAGTGTGTTGAAAACATAATACAACTAATTGAAATTGATACGATAGAAAAATATCACGAAAATACCTCTAAAAATTTCTTTTAACGATTAAAAACCATACTAGTATGCATGCAATCATTCTGATGTATTGTCAGATTATTGTACAAGCAACATTTTAACATAAAAACGTTTGATTTTTTTAGTTTAATCTATAGATGTTTTATGAATAGATACTTGCTTCATATTTTGCAATAAGTTAGCAGCATTGTGTCATCTAGCTTCTCTTATGCAGTCCGACAGTGACCGTGCTTTCCTGTCCTCTAGAGCGATCGTAGCAATTTCGCAATTTGGAGCATCTTGTCTAGGATACTTGGTTAAGCTGTCATTGTGATTTTACTAAGAATGCAAGAGCTTAATAATTGAACCGCACGAGTAGCTTGAAGCTTAGCAATGCAAGACCGAAGGTAACTACGCCCCTTTTACAAGTATATTATTCAGACAGCAAGGGGATAGCGGGCTGCCTAGGATGCATATAACATAAATATTTTATGGAGGCACCGCCAGTATTGGAGGTATTTTAAATTATGATTATCCCCTCATCATCCTGAAGTGGGTACGTACGGGAGATGAATGATAGCCGGTATGATGTTCACTAGCGGTGTATAATGTCTCAAGTCCACAAACACACGTACATACATAAAGTTCGAAGAACAGAAGGTGAAAGTTACACAAGAGAAGCACAGTAGGATTACGAAAGCACGAGTAGATAGAAAGCAGATAGGCAGAGTACATAGGATAGCATTAGTAACAAGCGCGCGAGATGCGTAAGCACGAGATCTAGCGAAGCGGAACGTGTCGTCAGCCCAGCGGCGTCTAACGGACTGGCGATGGCGAGCCGGTGAGGCGCGCGCGGGGAAGCGGGAGTGCCCGCTCGCTCGCTGCGCGGCCGCCGGCTGCCAGCGGTCGGTGACTCACGCGCTTGTTATTCACAAAACATTAGGTATTCTACATCTACTAACAATTTAGTTTGTATGTCCGTGCCGTGACATTGTAAACTATTATATTTATTTATACACAACTAACACTGGCGCTACAATCCTAATAGATATGTAACAGCTTATATGGCAGCCATCACCACCAAACTTGGCTATCGGGATAGATAGATAGGACGCTGCTTCTCAAACTTTTGAAATAGTCCCCTACGGCTAGTTTCTCGAACGAAAACTATGTAAAAAATTATCAAGCGCGCTTATACGATTCGCTGTAGATAAATCGTTCACCCAATCACTGGCTATAAGAGTAGGGGTAGACCAAAGAAACGATGGATGGACTGTGTGGAAGATGATATGGCTAAAAAGGGAGCGACTACCTAGATGACGACTAGTAGAGAGGTATGGATAAGGGAGCCATGTTGCGCCGACCACAAATAAATTAGTACCAGGGCAAGAGAATGATGATGAATCACAGAAGCTGTCGCGCACGCGCGGGATTCCGGTCGTTAGTCATACCATAGACCTTTTGGGTATTTTTGTGTAAGTCTAACATTTGTATTATCCTTTACAGATCGATTCAGCGTTCTCAATGACGCCATTCTCAGATGATTTCGTGAGCGGATCTGTTAACTCGGTGCACAAGGGAGACGAGGATAACCGCGGGGTGTATGTTAACCTCACTATATTGGTAAGACATTTTGTATCCTAATTTAAAAAAAAAACATGTCAACCCTTGCGTGAGTATTAGATCCCTCCCCATTTAGCTCGCTTCAAAATGTTAGAGCTGAAGGCATCAGTTGTCCCACCGCTGACGAGGAAGCGACTAACTATCACTCAAGAAACATACAATATACAGGGTTATTGGTAAAACACCAACAACCTATTAAGGGTCATTGTACTCATTATTATGAACAACTTTTACTATGGGACCAAACCTGAAATCGCGAAAAAAAATCAGCTGTTCAGTACATTTATGTTCCCATAAGGGCTGTGTTCACCAACATTAAATCTGCCGGTTAGATATTTAAACAGTTGGTTTATGTCAAACTTCCTTCCAAATTTGACATAAAACAACTGTTTAAATACCTAACCGGTGGTTAGAATGTCGGTGAACACATGCCTAATTCGTCAAAATTTACTGAACAGCTGATTTTTTTTCGCGATTTTAGTTTTGGTCCCATAGTAAAAGTTGTTTATAATGATGAGTAGGTACAATGACCCCTTAAGAGGTTGTTGGTGTTTTACCAATAACCCTGTATATGCATTCCGTGTAAACAAAAGAGATGCATCATATATTGATAGTTGATCGCTGACTGTTCACACTGCGTACGAGTACTCGTTTGTCGCAGCTACAAGAGCTATCAAACAGAGCACTCGAACAGCGACGCTCGCTTGGCGGGCAGAGCACTCGCTGAGAGAATCACGCTTGGTACTTACGCATACCAGCGAGTAATCGCTTGTCGCCGTCGTTCACTCCCTGCTCGTTGATCGCCAACTCGTTTCTAGTTTCTAGCTCTACTCGCTTCTCGCTCATCGTTGGCGGTCGGCCAAGTGCCGAATTGTCCAGATCCATGCGTCAGGTTGGCGCTGCCAGATTTAATTTTTTATTTCGGACGCTTTTAAAGTTCTACATTGTTCTCACATATATAAATTCAACATGAATGATGTAACCAATATTTCGAAAAAGTGTCCGTGGAGTTTCTTGCCCGTGTTCTCCATTGGAATCTACTACGCTTTGGAATGGGCAACTGGCTTCATCTTTCTGACTGACAGACTCCTTGATAACTCAACAGTCCATATGGTTTATTTGAAGTGAATACTTTGAGTTTGAGGCTCGTACTAGAAAGCTGAAATCTTGCACAGAGGTTTCCTATATAATATACAATATGTAACAAAAACCCTGTTCAATCTGCCTAGCCTTTTACCAACTATATTGGGGGTCAGCTTCCAGTCTAACCGGATGCAGCTGAATACCAGTATTTTACATGGAGCGACTGCCTATCTGACCTCCACAACCCAGTTACTGGGCAATACGATACCCCTTGGTAAGACTGATTGTCAGACTTTCGGGCTTCTGACGACCCGTAACGACTGTCAAAGATCCTCGAATGACAGCCGGGACCAACGGCTTAACGTGCTTTCCGAGGCACGGAAGAGTCTCGGTATGAAAAGATGGTCACCCATCCACAGACCAACCCCGGCAAGCGTAGCTTAACCTGATGGATCGATTCGTGCGGCTGTTATTACTTAGCCACGAGCTCCTCAAACAAAAAAAAAAAAAACAAAAAAATCCTTTAAAAATCAAAATCAAAAGTCATCATTACAACCCAATTTATAGAAAGAATTCTATTTATCATTTATATTGTAAAATCATAAAATTTCCTTCGTATGTAGATGCAAGAGACAGCAGAAACCCTTCGTCCGCAAGTAGGCACAGACATACAGAAGCACCTGCTGGGAGTCATCCGCAGACGATCCAACAACGTAGGGGCGTCGGCGCTGTTCGTCGACACGCCGGCTGGAAGCGTACTACCTTTACACGGTAAGTTTACATCATAATCATCGCTTCAGCCGAAAAACGTCCACTCTGCGGCCTTCACTAGGTCATCGGTCCACCTTATGGGAGGTCTTCCAACGCTCCCAGAACATTCCAGAACTTTTCGGCCCAATATACCCTGCCCATTGCCACTTAAATTTGGCAATTCTTCGGCCTATGTCGGTTACCTTGGTTCTCCCGAGGATTTCTTCATTTCTGATTCGTTCATGTAGGGAAACTCTAAGCCTAGGACTTACTAAGAGAGAAAAGGTAGGGACGGACATACAGGATCACCTGCTGGGAGTCATCCGCTCCAACAACGTGGGTACGGCGTATTCGTTACATGGTAAGTGATCTAAACGAATATATTAGACCGAGTCTAATTAAATTAGCTAGCGAAACTCTGCTGCTGGTACATGGTAAGTCGCACCGACCTACAGAAGCACGTGGACGCTTAAGCGGCTGATAGTTGACACGCCGCCCGCCGGTTGGAAGTGTACTTCCTTTACATGGTGAGTCAATAGGAATAGGATCAGAAATAAAAATAAATAATCCCAGAAAGATTAGATCACACCGGTATTGCCCGAGGGACTAGGCATAGGTGTACACCTCACCCATATTTCAGTTGTGTTTAAGGCCCATGTAACAGAGGACGAGCCTTTTGTAATCGGGCAATAGGCTCCAATATCCCCCGCACAGACCCCGCGTTCTGGATGTTGACCCACTCCCTTTCACAGAGAGGAGGACCGATACAAAGCAGTGGGAACGTTATAATTAGACTGAATAATTATGCTACTTGGTACAAAATGTGTTAATACTTCACCTGCATGGAGTATTGCAGTCACCTTTGGGATGCATCAGCTAAGTACCAACTAGCCGCGCTTGACTCGGTGGAACGCAGAGCTAAGAGGCTCGTTGGCGACGTAAAACTGGTGGATGCCAAGCTTCATAGCTTGGCTCATCGCCGCAAGGTTGCCTGCTTGTCGGGCTTCTACAGATTGTACTTCGGTGAGTGTGCCCGAGAACTCCACGACCTCATTCCGCCGGCCCCCTTCTACCATCGGACATCTAGACGCACTGCCAGTTACCATCCCTACCTAGTTGCTATTCCACCAATTTGCACTAAGCGCTTCCAAATGACTTTTATAATGCGCACAGCAAGAGTGGAACTCACTACCTGCGTCGGTGTTTCCGAGCGCATACAACCCTAATCTCTTCAAAGTGAGAGTGAACAGGCTTCTTCTGGGTAAGCTCACTCCATCGTCGACTTTGTCTCTGTAACCTCTGACCTAGACTAGAGTCAAGAGCAAACCAACCTTAAATAAAAAAAAAAAACACTTTAATTTTAACTAACATAGACTTTATAAAAGTATGCTAAGCCTGGGTTAGTTCAGATCTCCAGTGGAAAAAAAAAACACCTCTTTTATATTCCTAATCGAAATTGTATTTTCATTACAGATGTGGACGAATGCTCATCACCAGATCTGAACGACTGTCATCAGTTGGCGAGCTGCACTAATACTTGGGGTGGATTTAGGTCAGTATTAAAATAGTAATTCTGAGGAGCTCGTGGCTAAGTAATAACAGCCGCACGGGTCGATCCATCAGGTTAAGCTACGCTTGCCGGGGTTGGTGCGTGGATGGGTGACCATCTTTACATACCGAGACTCCTCCGTGCCTCGGAAAGCACGTTAAGCCGTTGGTCCCAGCTGTCATTCGTGGATCTTTGACAGTCGTTACGGGTCGTCAGAAGCCCGGAAGTCTGACAACCAGTCTTACCAAGGGGTATCGTATTACCTAGTAACTGGGTTGTGGAGGTCAGACAGGCAGTCGCTCCATGTAAAATACTGGTATTCAGCTGCATCCGGTTAGACTGGAAGCCGACCCCAACATAGTTGGGAAAAGGCTAGGCAGATTGATTGATTAAAATATTAATTGTAGCAACTGGTCAGATTGGAAGTCAACAAGCTAGAAGCCAAAAAGCGTAATATTAAGTTTTTATTTTAACACTAACGACTTCTGGACCTTATGGCAGAGCCTGGAGAGTAGCCTAGTTTAGAACCTATGGCCAAATCTTAACATCAGGATTGTTGACTGATATTTTTTTATTACCTTCTCTCTGAAATCAACTTATGCGTGAGCCATGAAAATACCTCTTAAGCCGTGTTCTCAAAAACATTAATTTCTTCAACGAATATCAACTTTACTCTTGTGTAAATAATATTAATAATTTTGTTTTTGACGTTCAATGACTTCGAACTTCTGCCTAGCCTTTTCCCAACTATGTTGGGGTCGGCTTCCAGTCTAACCGGATGCAGCTGAATACCAGTATTTTACACGAAGCGACTGCCTATCTGACCTCCACAACCCAATTATTGGGTATTACGATACCCCTTGGTAAGACTGGTTGTCAGAATTTCGGGCTTCTGACGACCTGTACAATGACCCGTTTAGAGATTTCGTGTATGAATAGATACACCTTATATAAATACGTATTTACAAAAAAAAAGTAGTGTATGTAGTATATCAGTTATCTGGTTTCCATAGTACAAGCTCTGCTTAGTTTGGGATCAGATGACCATGTGTGAATAATGTCCCAGGATATTATTATTATTAAAAAAAAAAATCTCTATATTTTCAAGTTTTGGATATTTTCGCTGAGAAGAGGTTAAGACTTGAATTGGAACGTCTTTTCATTACAAGAATTGATCTTCTGGGTATAGCTTTGGTAACCTGAGAAAGCGGTGAACGGTTACACAGTAACGGCTATTCAAATACAGAGAGTCTTTTGACACCTAAAGGCGGAAGCGTCAGGGTAGCCCGCGAAATTCAAATTTTCTTACGTTTTTTGCAATTTACAAGTCGGTATTATATTGTACGTTGATCAAATTATAATTTGCGGTCGTAACAAGTATCTATTTAAATAATTAGAAACATTAAAGTGATCAATACAACTCTTTAAGACCATGTAATCCCAAAAATGTCTATTTCATGAAATCTTGACATTTTAGGATTATACTAACTTAAGTAGTTGTATTACTGATTCTATTGTATATAATTCTGTAAATACATATTTGCTACGGCCGCGACTCATACTTTATTTAACATACAACTTAATACTGACTTGCAAATTGCAAAACACGTAAGAAAATTTGAATTTCGCAGGCTACTCTGACGCTTCCTCCTTAAAGTGAAATAGTGGTGAAAATGACATATTTTCATGACGATCGTTATAATCTTTCCTAGGAAACACTAGCTTAAGACCCGAATTGAAATAAACGTCCGCCAAAGCCATCGATACAAACTGTTTGCGCCGCCGTTATCTAAAACTATCGCCAGAGCTGAGTCCCCAGTGTATCAAACTTTAAGACCTGACCACCAATTTCAATTTCAATTTTCAATTTTATTCATGAACAATTTACATTGTGTTTGAAATAATTTTGCATAATAAGAATAAAATAAAACACTAACAAATACACGTACAATTAAAATTTGAAAATTAACAATATAACACACATGCCATCCAATATGTCAACTCAAAAAAAAAAAAAATAATAATCATAAAATGAATGGTACATTTGTCATTTAAAATAATTTCCATAATTCCATAACATGTGTGATGTCGATTTTGGTAACAATCCAATCCTGAATGTGATCTGTTTGCCGATGAATGGAGTAGAATGATGCGCGTATGTCTGTTGTAAGAGAAGTATGCTAGGGTATCCTCTATTATATGTTAGTAATAGCTGTTGTCCGCGACTTAGTCTGCGATCCAGGATGAATAGTAGCCTATCTCCTTCTCCAGGTCATGGTCTACCCATGTGCTAAATTTCATCCAAATCCGTTCAGCCGTTTTAGCATGAAAGGGTAATTAACAAACAATCAAGCACACTTTCGCATTTATAATATTAGATAGGATAGTTAGGAGTATGAAAAACCGGTCTATCGACACTATAGACTCACAAAATATATTAGGTAATTAAATTAAAAGTTTCTATTAATATAATTCAATCATGATTTGAAAGACACGTGGCGCCATCTATTATCATGAGAAAGTTATTGTTAGTTTCTTCGGGAACAGTACTTTTTTTCGGGATGAAAGTTACCCTATGTCCGTGTCTGTACACATGAAAACGTATATGCAAAATTTCAGGATGATCGGTTCAGTGGTTTAGGCGTGAAAAGGTAACAAACAAACAAACAAACTTACTTTCACAAGTTAGTAATTTACTATACTTGTTTCAATCTTAGGTTAATTAATGTAATTGGTGCTAACGTTTTAATTTACAATAAATTAATGTATGGATTGTAACGGCTCCAAAACAAAGTAACCCTCTACTTCTCCCCACAGGTGCCAGTGCCCCGACTCGACCCTGGACGCGTCCACCTCTCCCCTGAAGTCAGGCCGAGAGTGTCGCTCGTGTGCCTCCTCACATTGTAACGATAGGGGCGCCTGCAAGTACGCGAATGGACAGCCTTATTGCAGGTATGTGCAACTTAATATTTTGTTTTAAACGAGTTATTTCAATTTTTTTAAACAAGGTGAAATATTTTGTTTTTTACAAAAAAAAAAACCGGTCAAGAGCGAGTCGGACTCGCGCACCGAGGGTTCCGTACCATCATATATTAAAAAAGAGTGTGCAATTTAGAGACATTTTTGACAGGCCTGTTGGCGTGGTTGGTTATGATACCACCTATCATGCCGCAGGTCGTGGGTTCGATTCCCATCCAGGACAAACATTTGTGTGCATGAACACGTCTGTTTGTTCCGAGTCTGGGTATAATTATCTATATAAGTATGTATTTACAAAAAAAAAGTAGTGTATGTAGTATATCAGTTATCTGGTTTCCATAGTACAAGCTCTGCTTAGTTTGGGATCAGATGACCGTGTGTGAATAATGTCCCAGGTTATTATTATTATTATTTACGAGTATTATTATCGTTTTGTTTTTCCTGTAATCTTTATATAAACTTCTATCACATAGAATAACTTCAGATTTTTCTCTATGGAAACTTCGGAGATAAGGTGAGGGGAACGGTATTTTTTTTACGTTTTTCATCAAAAGTTGAAAACTATGCGACCTAAAGAAAAAAAGAAAAAAATTGAGAATGTGCAAACGGCGCCATTTCATATGATACCCCACATGCCCTAGTAGCCCCACTTCAAATTTTTAAGACCCCCTTTCAGTCCGTTGCAAAAAAAATCAGTATTTTTATTTTTTTCTTATTTGGAAAATAGTTGAGCAAACGTCATCTTAAACTATTCCAAAATTCAAGTAGTTCTTGAGATATTGTGACAGACAGACTGAGTCGCACCATAAGGGTTCCTTTTTACGATTTTGGTACGAAACCCTAATTATTTCGTATTAATGTTATAAATAAATAAAATAAATTAAAATTCTTTATTGTCGCTATTAATACATTCGTCTTATCTTAGAGTAATAATAATAAATAAATAATATCCTGGGACATTTTTCACACACGGTCGTCTGGTCCCAAACTAAGCAGAGCTTGTACTATGGAAACCAGATAACTGATATACTACATACACTACTTTTTTTTTGTAAATACATACTTATATAGATAATTACACCCAGACTCAGGACAAACAGACATGTTCATGCACACAAATGTTTGTCCTGGATGGGAATCGAACCCACGACCTGCGGCGTGATAGGTGGTATCTTAACCAACCAGTAGTCTAACATATGCATCGTAATACTATATTGCACAAAAGGCACTGTTACTGATTCCCAAACTAAGCTTAAGCTTGTATTTTGGGAGATATTCTAAAATGTATATATTCCGTTCCATAAATGTTTCAAACTCCAATATTGCAACCCCACTTCTTCCTCCACAGCTGTTCCTCAGGCTACTACGGTTCAACGTGCGAGGTAGACGGCGAGGTGGTCGGCGTGGCCGTAGGAGCATCACTCCTGGCTGCGCTGGTTATAGCTGTCACATTGGCTGCTCTTATGTCCTGGAGGTAAGAACTAATATAGCCCAACGTCATCTGACTAGCCTTTTTCTCTGTCACCTGTGACCTAGACTAGAGTCAAGAGCAAACCCATCTCAAATAAAAAAAAAAATTAAAAAAATATGTTTGAATTTATTTTCGTCTCCCCAGTCGCAAATGGTCTCGCGAGCAGAAGGCGGCCGGTATGGGTTCTCCTATCTTCAACTACATGGCAGCCAACACCATTAAGACGCCGCCGGTCGGACAACCGCCCTACCAGGTAAAGATATCATTTGCGCTAACTTTCACTGTCAGGGTCAGTTTCCACCGAATGGTAAAAGCCTCGCGGATGCTCGAGCACTTTTTTAAATTTCTCTGAATAACTGAAAGATGAAAGAGGAGCTCGTGGCTAAATTATAACAGCCGCACAGGTTGATCCATCAGGTTAAGTTACGCTTGCCAGGGTTAGTCTGTGGATGGGTGACTCTTTTCCTACCGAGACTCCTCCGTGCCTCGGAAAGCACGTTAAGCCGTTGGTCCCGGCTGTCATTCGTGGATCTTTGACAGTCGTTACGGGTCGTCAGAAGCCCGAAATTCTGACAATCAGTCGCCCTAGGAAGACATATTCAATATCACCAATAGTGACCTTATTGGTGATGTTCTTCAGAAAGGTCAGGTGCGTAGTACTGACAACCGGCGTGCGTGTATGACCAGATGTATTAACGTAAACGAGGCAAAAGGAGTATGTAAGGATCATAGCAGGTGGCGTTTTACCCCCATGGGAAGATGGCGTGAAGTTATGTATGTATGTATTGATAATCCTCTATTACAAAATATGTAAAGTGTTAATTTTAATATTATTTTCAAGGTAACTCTGGAGGAGAGAATGCGGTGGGCACAGATAGCTGAGGCGATGGCACAAGCTAGCCATTATGCGGTGAGTACAAACATTTGTGTGCATGAACATGTCTGTTTGTCCTGAGTCTGGGTGTAATTATCTATATAAGTATGTATTTACAAAAAAAAAAAAAGTAGTATATGTAGTATATCAGTTGTGTTTTCCATAGTACAAGCTCTGCTTAGTTTGGGACCAGATGACCGTGTGTGAAAATGTCCCAGGATATTATATTATTATTATTATTATAGTTTATTGTTTTTATTGTTTACTTAATTTACAGAAAATAATAAAAAAAATATATAAGTAAAAATATTTTAAAAACAAGCTTTTATTGAATTAAAAGTACTAAATAAATAAAACTTACTTAGTTAAAATATAACTTTAATATTCTCTTAAAAGCTTGAGGCGTGAACGTCCTTCTTATACTTAAGGGGGAAGCGTCAGGGTAGCCCGCGAAATTCAAATTTTCTTACGTTTATTGCAATTTGCAAGTCAGTATTAAGTTGTATGTTAAATAAAGTATGATTCGCGCCCGTAACAAATATGTATTTACAGAATTATAATCATTAGAATCAGTAATACAACTTCTTAAGTTAGTATAATCCTGAAATGTCAAGGTCTGGTCTTGTTACGGCCGTAAATTATATTTTGATCAACGTACAATCTAATAGTTTTTTGCAATTTACAAGTCGGTACTTGTAAATTGCAAAAAACGTAAGAAAATTTGAATTTCGCGAGCTACCCTGACGCTTCCCCCTTAAAGATAAGCCTCAAGCTTTTAAGAGAATATTTAAAGTTCTATGTTTACGTAACGTCTTTTAGTACTTTTAATTAAATAAAAGCTTATTTTTCAAAAGATGTTACTTATATTTTTTTTTCATATTCTTCTCAGCAAACCCTTTCATTTGATACCCTTAACATGACAGTGCACAAAAAATAATTAGTCCGCCGTCTTGGGCCGTCCGCCATATTGGATTTAGAATGACGTCACTTAGCTTACCATGCATTGTCATCCAAACTAAACATGTATGCAAAATTTCTTTTCAATCGGTTGAGGGTAACTGCTTTAAAATTTAGTTGCAAGATTTGAGGCGAAGATACCTACATAAAAACCATGCAAGTTAAATACAAGCTTGTAATAATAAGTACTATCTATATGATACTAGCACTTTCCGCGCGACTTCGTCTGCCTATATTCAGTATCCCGCTAGGGATAGATTTTCAAAAAACCCTGATGCACGATATGCTTTATGTTCGGTCCTAAGTATAAATACTGAGTTTCCAGTTAATCGGACCGCGAGTTAAAATTCTTCCATACACACTTTGACACCCCCAATCCCCCTTTAGGGGGTGAATAGAAAAACAAAAAATTAAAAACTTCATAATTTACTTAGAGAAGTATTCGTGCCAAGTTTCAAGTTAATTAACTCAAGAAATAAGATTTTTCATACAAACAAAATTTTTCCTATTCGCCCTCTTAAAGGTCGAATTTCCAAAAATCCTTCCTTAGTGGATGCTTACAACATAAAAGGCACCAGCACTGCCAAAATTTCTAGTTTGAAGCCCCAGATAAATGTATATACATAGATAATACACATATTTTATAGAAGATCTAGCAATGAGTAGTGATCTAGAGAAACCAGGGTTCAGTTTTGTGTTTTTATGTCATAAACAAAAAATCCCGATTTTAGACGATCTTTCTTAGATTTTTTGACTGATCTTTTCACAGCACAACTTTGAGATTAATAACAAATAAATGAATGAAATTACAAATTACACCTCGGTACTTCTTTGACGTACGTAAAAAATACCTGTGATTGATCGAAGTTGTTAATTTAAATGTGTTTTGTTCATAAATGTAGCCGGAAGCAGCGCAGATGGCGACACGTCCATCTTCAGCCATGTTCGGTGCATACCCCACACTGCCGCCAGTGCCGTTGCCCAGGTAAATAAATACTCTTGTACATTTTTAACTTGGGCAAGTTTTGTACTTAGCGCTAGCAAGTCGACTTCTAATTGTGGCGACATCTACATCGCCACATGCGAACTTACGTCACGCAAAGTCCTGCATCGCGCAAGCAGAGTTTACCGCGCGACTTGCAATTTTTTAAATTTATTTATTATTTAAATTGGTCTTACGAGCTAACAGATTTAACATCCAAAACGCTCGTACGATTAATTTTCTTACAATTCGTTTATGGCTTAATATATTACACATGCATACAATAGATTTTATAAAAATAGCAATAATGTCCAAGTCTATAAAAATTATAAAAATAAATTACAACGAAGAATTAATACTCAGAATAAAATGTCAGTTTAGTGTCAATCAAGTAATAGTAGTCAATTTCTTTTCAGTTATTATTAGGTATGGCATTATACAACGTCCCGACTTCAATCGTCGGGCAGTAGCCCATCACAACACCCGTCTGGTCGGAGGATTCTCCCTTTTCCTATAGAGGACGAGTGAACTTTACACCCTGATCCTCATACCTCTATGTTTTTACGGTGCCACGGTGCAGATCTTGCGCGCAATAAATCTATTATCTGTGGTGTCAGTTTGTATCAGTTCTTTCTTTTATCTGTGGTGGTGAGTGCTATGCCACAGGATTTGAATGGCTGTCATTGATTTATTGAAATAGGAAAATTCGGTACGCTTTAATGTCACGTAAACATTATTGGACTAGAAACAATTTACATGTAAACACAACACAACTACATTTCCCGAGGACTTATTACGCGGGCTGTAGTCTGTTACGTAGGTACCCATAACAACTCAGGAACAAAATACGCTTGCGTTGCCGCTTGCCTCTTCACGCTCTTACGAAACTTAATAATATATTTTTATCCCTTTCTACAAAAGGCGATTAAGCAGTAATATTAAAGAAAATTAAGTTCAATCAGCTAAGTACCAACTAGCCGCGCTTGATTCGGTAGAGGCTCATTGCGGATGCCAAGCTTCATAGCTTGGCTCATCACCGCAAGGTTGCCTGCTTGTCGGTCTTCTACAGATTGTACTTCGGTGATTGTGCTCAAGAACTCCACGACCTCATTCCACCGGCCCCCTTCTACCATCGGGCATCTAGACGCACTGCCAGTTACCATACCTACCTGGTTGCTATTCCACCAATTCGCACTAAGCGCTTCCAAATGTCTTTTATAATGCGCACAGCAAAAGAGTGGAACTCACTACCTGCGTCTGTGTTTCCGAGCGCATACAACCTTAATCTCTTCAAAGTGAGAGAGAACAGGCTTCTTCTGGGTAAGCTCACTCCATCATCGACTTCGTCTCTGTCGCCTTCGACCTAGACTAGAATCAAGAGCAAACTCATCTTAAATAAAAAATAAAAATAGTTGATGTACTTACGAGTGAATAGTGATCCCGTGGAACTTGTTTTTGGCACACAAACCACAGGAAGACATTGTTGTTTTGCATCATCGCTACAGGTATAGTCTGATTTAATAATAGGTTGGGGAAAAAGTTTCTTCGCATTTTTTAAGAAAATTCAAAACATTTTTTAATATAGTTTATTTACATTTAACTAAAGTATGTAGGTACCATTTTGTTCGATAACTTTTTGCCATCTTGTAGGTAGGGACATGATCCCATTGCTATAGAAATTTTGGGACTTCTGGTCAAAATACCGCGACAAGTGGTTTTGGCAGTCCTCTCGTGATGTTAATTTGACACTGCCTAAAGAATTCTTAAGAGACCGAAACAGGTGGAAATCTGAAGGTGCAAGGTCAGGACTATACGGCGGATGCATTAACACCTCCCAGCCAAACTCTCTTAATTTTTGCTGGGTGGCTAAAGATGTGTGAGGTCTAGCGTTATCATGATGAAAAACCACACCCCTTCTGTTGATTAATTCCGGCCGCTTTCTCTCAACTTCTTGCTTTAATCTCATCAGTTGTTCGCAGTAGAGTTCAGAATCGATGGTCCTGCCTGGTGGTAACAGCTCATAATGAATAATGCCCTTCCAATCCCACCACACACACAGCATCACTTTGTTGCGAGTTAACCCGGGTTTCGCCACAGTCTGTGAAGCCTGACCGGCCTTTGACCACAACCTTTTTCGCACGTTCTTGTCATACGTGATCCACTTTTCATCACCAGTTATCAGCTTCTTCAAAAATGGTTCGGTTTCATTACGTCGTAATAAAGAATCACAAATGAGTACACGGTTCATTAGGTTTCTTTCAGTGAGCTCGTGAGGTACCCAAATGTCGAGCTTTTTTGTGTACCCAGTTTTTTTCAATTGCGCCAAAACTGTTTTGTGGTCAATTTCCAGTTCTTCAGCTACGTCGTAACTACTGATATGCCGATCTTGCTCCACTATTTCAAAAATGGCATCCATTTTATCCGTAATAGGGCGCCCAGAGCGACGCGTGCATCTTTGACATCAAAATTTCCGGATTGAAAACGCTTAAACCAAATTTGTGCTACTCTCACAGACACTACACTAGGTCCATAAACATCGCAAATTTTTTTCGCGGCTTGCGTTGCATTTTTACCTTTTTTGTAGTAAAATTTTAAAATGTATCGAATTTCTTCATTAGATTCACTCATATTGACGGTACGAAAAACAAATGAAAATCACACATTTTCCTAATTTGAATTTGGAATTATGTTCTTTAAAATTTAAACTTTCAATGATACCAAAACCAGCCAGATACAAATAGTATAGCCAAAGAGATTTTATTACAAGTTCATACATACTATAATGCGAAAAGACTTTTTCCCCAACCTAATAGGTAATCTGTAAAAGTGCTAATTCAGTTCCAAACAAATACCAAACTATATGATAGTGTTGTCCATAGGATGGGTATGCACGGCGGCCATCACAACGGCACCCTGAACACGGTAGCGTCGAGGGCAAACACTGCAGCATCCCATCATAACTTATATGGTAAGTAATCACTTTTTGGATTGCATTCAAATGGCCTTTGCAGATGACGATCGATAAGGTACTTACTTATTCTGTGAACGATAAAAGCCTTCAAGTATAGGGTGACTGGTAATTAGTGACCGATACTTAAACACATGATTGCACTCATTAAAAAAAAAAAAACAACTTTTAGTATGGGACCAAAACTGAAATCGCGAAAAAAAATATCAGGTGTTCCCTACATTTTGACGAGTTATGCAAACATAAATGTAGGGAATGGATGGTTTTTTTCGCGATTTCAGGTTTGGTACCATAGTAAAAGTTGTTTGTTATCATGAGTACAATCAGGATAATCGGGTATTCCCCACATTTTGTAAAAATATCATTAGTATCGGTCACTAAAAAAAAATCAGCTCTTCTCTAAAGGGTTATTGGTAAAACACCAACAACCTCTTAAGGGGTCATTGTACTCATCGTTATGAACAACTTTTACTATGGGACCAAACCTGAAATCGCGAAAAAAAAATCAGCTGTTCAGTAGGATTTGTGTTCGCATAATTCGTCAAAATGTACTGAACAGCTGATTTTTTTGCGATTTCAGGTGTGGTCCCATAGTAAAAGTTGTTCATAATGATGAGTACAATGACCCTTTAAGAGGTTGTTGGTGTTTTACCAATAACCCTGTATATTTTATATGTTCGCATAATTCGTCAAAATGTACGGAACACCTGATTATCCTGATACTTGAACACATGATTGTACTCATGATATTTTACTATGGGACCAAACCTGAAATCGCGAAAAAAATCAGCTGCGACATTTATGTTTGCATAACTCGTGAAAATGTAGGGAACACCTGATTTTTTTTTCGCGATTTCAGGTTTTTTCCCATAGTAAAAGTTGTTTGTTATCATGAGTACATTCATATGTTTTAGTCACCATATATACTGGATTAGTTTTTTCACCGTCTTGAAAAAAATAGGGTACAATGGGTCAAGGGTCGGCAACCTGCGGCTCTTTCGATGTAAAGTTGTGGCTCTCCAAAGGCATGCAAAGCCAATGCTTTCTATTTATTATTCAATAACTGTAGTTATATTATTGGACTCGTGGTTCTTTAAAAACTGTAATGGAAATTTTGTAAATAGTAACTTGGCTCTTTATTGGATTCGTGGTTCTTTAAAAACTGGGAAATTTTGTAAATAGTAACTTGGCTCTTCCGTCTCAAAACGTTGCCGACCCCTGCAATAGGTGAACGGAGTAGAAGCCTAGTTTTTTTAACACACCAATCGGAGTAAACAGAAACGACAGAACGCCACTTTCTACGATTCTTACATACTTCTTTTTGCTTCGTTTACATTCATACATCTAGTCATACGAGCACGCCGGTTGCGATTTCATCGCCGTCGTATATTCTTTCTTTGTTAAAACCTTGTTTTCATCTTAACACTATTGTGTCCAGTCTACGCAATTTTTCCTTTAAAAAAATTAAATCAACTTCAAAAAGAAATTACCTCAAAATTATGGAATAACTTTAATTAGTTTGCTAAGCACACCTAGTTTTTTTTTTCAGACAGACATTGCTCTATAAATAAACAAAAGTAAATTAGAACAATAAAAACCGAAATTTTGAAAAAAAAACTTAAAATATCGAAATTCAAGGTGCGTAGTGCGTATGATTTGAATTTCGATATTTTTTTTTTTTTATCTAGGTATGCCATAGGCTTCTACTCCGTTCGCTTATTAAACCCTATTTTTTCAAGACTGTAAAAGAAGTCATCCGGTATGTACCTACATACATTGTACACATGCAATGATGCTGATCAGCTCTTCTGTACGCGGTGTGACCGGGTTTTCAAAACCTTGATTTTGCTAGTCATTAGAGAGCTCATAGAAGAAAAAAAAATACTCTGGGTCGCTGTCGCCGGATACGGTGAAGAGCAAGAGATTAGCATCATCTCAGGAAGAACATCGTCAGCTATAATGTTCCCACTGCTCAAGCCTTTTCCTTAGAGGGTTCAGAGTGGAATTCCTCATGAAGATCATAGCAAAGGTTCTAGAACAGAACCTGATATAATGTTTTATTATCTCTGCAGGCTACACAAACCACATGGCAACAGAATCTACGAGCTCGGAGGCGTCTTCTCACGTTCAAGAGAGAGCTGATCTGTTGGTGCCGCGCCCTAAGTCTAGAGCGAGAAGTATGCATGTAAGTAGAACAAGAACAATCAATAATGTAAAGGTATATCTTTTATCTATAAATAAATCCCTGAATGACTGACTGACAAACGCTAGCCTGACCCCGTCGAAATCGTCGTGTTCATTTTGTTCGGCGAACCCGAATGCGTCATCTTGACCTTTAAGTTTTCCGAACAGTGTGTGACAATTGAAAGGCAATTATCGCAAACTCGTTCGACATTCGCTTATAGGACACGGCCTGAACCACTGAAAATAGAACAAAACTATAGGAAGATATAAATGTATCTGTCCATTGTGTGTGATTGAAGTATTAGATAAATAAATATTATTTTAAATGTCGATGTTTACACACCTGACTTGGCCTTTGCATTTTAAATAAATGACATTATTCACACACGGTCATCTGATCCCAAACTAAGCAGAGCTTGTACTATGGAAACCAGATAACTGATAAACTACATACACTACTTTTTTGTGTATACATACTTATATAGATAATTACACCCAGACTCAGGACAAACAGACATGTTCATGCACACAAATGTTTGTCCTGGATGGGAATCGAACCCACGACCTGCGGCATGATAGGTGGTATCTTAACCAACGACGCCAACTGGCCTGTCAGTTTATTTAAACATTATTTATCTTTCAGAACCAAAACGGAATATACTACGACGTTGAGTACGAAAACGCTCCAGAAGCGATCTACGGCACAAAGGGGATTCCCCTTTCTACCTATACAGTGAGTAGGGGACCCCCCTTTTATAGGACATAGTATTTGTAAGTATCGTTGGCCTCACTTCAAAACTACTGTGAAAAATGGTGCTTGAACTGTAAAAAACTGTGGCTTGAAAAGATAAGTGCTGGAAAAGGTACAATAAAATTGTGGCTTTAAAAAGTAGGCCACAAGGTTTAATAAGGTGAAGAAAATTCCATCACTTAAGAATAGCTTGAACTATCAAAGGTGGCTTGAAACGTTAAATGTAGCTTGTACGACAAAAAATTGCAAAAATAGTGGCTTTAAAATAAAACGAAATATTTTATATTTTGGCGAATATGTATTTTAATGTGCATGTGAAAAATTATTTAAATTGGAGACAAAATAATGTTTTAAATTAAAAAAAAATCGATTTAGATATTAATGCTAATGTTAGGCAAGCAAAACAGCAAAAAAAATGCATTCATAACATTGTAATATGAACAAGTAATGTATGTTTTTTTATAAGAACGGAAGAGCCACGGCATTTATAAAATAATTAAAAATTTAAATTAAGTATTTTTTTATTATTTCAAAGGAAATAGTTTTTAAATGGTATACTTACAATGAATTTCAAATTGTACATAAGACTGCTTTCAACGAATATGTTATTGCATAATATTATTTTCTCAATTAATTATTGTGATTTTTACTAATTTTAGTCTTAGGATAAAAATTATAATATTGAATTATCTCCACTTTTATTAAAAAAAAACAGACTTGTCAATTTATAATTTTATATGCAGAGGCAAAAATATTTTTTTTAATAATTTTTATCAAATCTCTACTAGTACAATTTTTAATTAAATTGTAGTTTATGTACGACTTCTAAACGCACGAAATTATAACGATTTTTAAAATCACTAATCACACGAAATCCCAGCACATATTATTGTCCAGCAATTCTCGACATTCAACTGAAAACTGACCTACTTAAAGAAAAAATAATCAATCTTTTCTATCGAGTAAATCTGTAGTTTTCTTTCATTCATTGATAAGTTCTCAGTAATTTTCGAGATGAAACTGGCAATGCATACAAAAATCTAAATTAAGGTCTCTGCTTGTAAAAATATGGAAAAAAAAAACATTGGTACCTAGTGGAGATAATTCTTAAAGCGCCTGTACATGACCCAAACTAGCCATATTATTATTGTCTCCAGAAAATACTAGTAAATAGAATTATGGGCAAATGGGCTCAAGTCTACAGGTGCTTTTTATTGTAAATAATATTGTTATGGTCGGTGAATAATAGGAGTTTTTTATAAAAAAAATATTTTAACTCTTTAGTCAATATTTCGTCATATGAGCTTTCAAATGCAATTAATAAGTTTATACTGGAATATTTTTATTACCAATTGATTATAGAAATTGTCAAAATAAATATCTCTGATTTTATTTTCCATTTTTACAGGCCATCGATACAATTTTTGTAAATAATAGAAAACTGTCAACCTTTTTTTTTGAAATCTGTAATATTAAAATAAGTACTCTAAATATTAGTTATTTGTTTTGTATACATAATCAAGACTACAATCATTTTATAAGATACAGCTAAAATTGTAATTAGATAGGCATAGCTTATTTTTCAAAGATTCAACGAAAATTTTAATGTAATAAGCTCGTTTATGGCACCTAACCGAGTAAAATCAAAGTTAATAGTCATTCATGAAACATCACAATTAACTATAATTAAATATGTAGAAATAAGATCTGGTATTTATATTATTGAAAAAATACAATAAAATGACAATGTAGTTAACATTTAAATAGTAATAAATTCGAGAAAAGCTGCGGTTTACATATAAAATAGTGTTGTATTGTATTTAAAATTAATTAAAGAATAGTCATATTTTTAGTGTAGGTATTTAATGAAAATGACATTTTATGGACCAAGTCAGATTAGCGGGCAAACTAAACGGTCAGGTGGTCGATTCTACTAACAAAATTGTTAAAAAATCGCAATTGAATCGCAACTGAACCACGGCTTTTGAGCGTTCTCGCATTCCACTAATGTAACAACGATCCAACTGCGGTTACGTTTCAGTTGAGTCACCGATCGATCGAAACAATCTCAAAAGCTATTCTGTAACAAAATCGAACATGAGCGTGACGTTTAGTCGCATCATTATCTTTTTGAAATCATTAGATTTCGCAAGCTGGGGCTGAACACGAAACGTTCTTCTGAGTTTTTATTATTTATAAAGTTGAAATGTTACAAAAAAATATACAGGCTAAAAGTATAAGTATGGTCTAGATATGTTTTTGTATTAAAAATACTTTTAGTAGCACTTATTCGTATTTAGTAATATTATTAGATTCAATTTTCTTTTTCTGTGGTATTATTAAAACATACTATTTAGAATGTTGGTCACACAGGTTACCCGCTGTTACGTTCCCGTTACGATTCGGTTTAAGTTTAGTTTCCATTTTGCTTATAGAATAGTAGAATGACTTTTTTGGTAACTATCGAACGGCGATCGAAACTGGACTGTTGTTGAAACACAATTGAACGTGTAACGTTGCAAATTAGTAGAATCGGCCCCCAGGTGAAGTTGATACTGATTTGTTCAAATATATTAAAGGTAATGTATTGAAGAAAATCCTGTTATATTTTTGTACTGAACATTTTATATATTATGTAAATTATAGTAACTTAAACAACGATAAAATGTTTTCTTCTTTTAAGTTTCCTAAGAACAATTTCACGAACAACCTTAAGGCGAAAGCGTCAGGGTAGCCCGCGAAATTCAAATTTTATTCCGTTGTTTGCAATTTACAAGTCATGATTAAGTTGTACGTTGATCAAAATGTAATTCGCGGCCGTAACAAGTATATATTTACATAATTATAATCATTAAAGTGATTAATACAACTCTTTAAGACCAAGCAATCCTAATGAATGGCTGTTTCATGAAATCTTGACATTTGAGGATTACACTAACTTAAGAAGTTGTATTACTGATTCAAATGATTATAATTCTGTAAATCCATATTTGTTACGGCCGCGAATCATTCTTTATTTAACATACAACTTAATACTGGCTTGCAAATTGCAGAAAACGTAAGAAAATTTGAATTTCGCAGCTACCGTGGCGCTTCCCCCTAAAATCAATCTGCTTGGCCTTTCCCATCTACGTTGATTAATACAGATGGGACACTCCGCAGTTTAGGTATGATGCTACAAGTACGCGGCGGGCCTATCTCACCGGGCCAATTCAGTAGGACTGCCGCGGTCAGGTGTAAGAGTTACGCGTTAGAAAGAGAGGCAACTTGTATGTGAATATAGCTGTAGGCAATGAGCGTTGTGCGACCTGAATTGCACTTTATTGTGTCATAGCAAGACTCGATTTTTATATATACGATTTTGCGGAGTGTCCCATCTGTATTAATCTGTGGTTGGGGTCGACTTCCAGTCTAACCGGATGCAGCTGAAAGGCAAAAAGGCTAGGTAGGTGATGATACCTATTTATCTGACCTACACAACCCAGTTAATGGGTAACACTATAACAACTCCCCAAACTACCTGTCGTACTAGATATAGATACAGTCAGCAACGCAATTCGGTGAACAACAGTCCAAAGCTTTAGATGAAATTTTGAATGAAAACTGTTATTATTATTACGTGTTTGTAACAATTTATTACGCATTACGGTGTTCTCCCATACATTCCAACTGCAAATGTAAGTTTGTACGCACAATATTGAGAGATTTACCATGTTATATTCAGACTATAGACTTTTTATAAGTTTTCCTGTATAGGTATAGAATTGTTTTGTATTTTTTTTTTTTCAAAATTTTAGGTTCAGGAATTTTGGAGATAAGGGGGGGATGGTCAATTTTCGAACTGTGACTGACAGTAACACCTCCAAGCTTCTGATATTTGCTCCAGTTTGCTGACTACTTGACCATTACCGTCTTCAATGGCCCAGGTATTGGACGGCAGCGTTTTGGTAATAAGCCGAATTTTATGATGCAGGTCTCTGGATTCATAGCATCATCTTCAGAACAGCTCTCTGAGATCTTTCCAGCGGTAGAAGTGATGTTTTTGTTGTTTCTCCCCAGGCAGTCACACAGTATGTCTGTAGTGACTGGCACAAGGAGTAGTAGACAGTTTTGAGCTTGTCGATATCCGCTGAGTTTCTAAGTAGCTTAAAGATATAAATTAACTACTTTGCGAACTCTAGATGTAAGTGTTGTAATGTGTTTGTGCCAATTTAAACGCTCGTTTATTACTACTCCGAGATATTTAATGTGTGAACCGGTGCTCAAGTGTGGACAGGTCTGTACCAGGCTTTAAGTGGCAACTGTGGAATTGGATTAGCCTGTGCAACATGCTCCTGTGCTCTGGTAACATTGTCTCTTTTCCCGACGATACTGTACGATCCTGGGATAAACTGCAAGCAACTGCTCAAACAGGATTTAATGATATTGGGTTGGCTAATAAGTAATTAATGAGCGACATTTATTTGTATTTTTTTATTAAATGAATAATTGTTAATCATTAATAATATATTCACCGTGGTTTTCTACTACCATTCGCCATCGATCTGGCAAAGAGTGAATGGTGTCCGCATAGAACTTCGTTGGTTTTGAATTGAAGAAGTTGAATTCAAGTGTGGTTCATCGTCAAAGCTTTTTTCCCGTAAATTATTACTAAGTGATCGGAAAGCTGAAATCAGTTGGTGTTAAGTCCGGCGAATAGGGAGGGTGGGGTATTATTTCCCAATTAAGCTCCAATAGTTTTAGCCTGGTACTCTTAGCAATTTGCGGCCGGGCATTGTCGCGCAGGAAAAATATTTTGCCGTGTTGTGGACGTTTGCGATGGATGTCAAGCTTCAGTTTTTCGAGTTGATCACAATATACTGTTGCTGTAATCGTAGTATTAGTAGGAAGGAATTCCCAGCTTATTACTCCATGTATATCCCACCAGACAGAAAGCATTACCTTGCGAGGATGAAGATCACCTTTTGACGATGGTTTTCCCTGTTCTTTATATCCCAGCCACTGGCGCTTGCGTGTGTGATTAACATAGAGAACCCACTTTTCATCTCCAGTGACTAGATGATCTAACCAATTAAATGTGCGGCGGAAAGATAAAAGTTGTACACAAATCTCAGCTCGGTAGGTACGCTCATCTTTACTTAATTGATGGGGTTCCCAAACACTATATTTGTAAGTCTTTCCCAAACCATGTAAATGATTTTCTATGGTGCCATGAGAGCACTCGAGCTGAACAGCCAAATCGCGTGTAGTTATTCGAGGATCTTCTTTGATTAATAGTTTTAATTTATCGATATCTATTTCCACGGGGCGCCCAGACCTTGGTTGATCGGTTAAGGAAAAATCGTCATTGCGGAACCGTTGGAACCAGCGCTTTGCTGTTGCTTCGGAGACTGCATCGTGAGCTATCCTTTGACATATATTACGTGTAACTTCTGCAGCAGAATGCCCAGATTGAAACTCATATAATAAACAATGTCGTTCGTGGGTTTTAATATCACTCATTTCTTTGTGAACTTTAACGCATTAACAGCCAAACTATCAATAACGCGCATGAGCGCGACTCGCTCTTTATATACCCTCTGCTACAGAACGTTCTCGAACCTTTCCGAAAATTCTAGAAATTATAAACTAAAACGCTCATTACTTATTAGCCAACCCGATATATAGATGGCTTATTTCTCACTCACGCTAAATACAAATAAAACTCAATTCATAACATTCTCTCTAAACTCTTCCACCCAACCCCCTACTCTAAAAGCACACACCTGTCAAAACAAATCGGCTCCTTGCAACTGTCCTACAATTTCTTCTACTGACAACAAAATACCTCGGTACCATCCCAGATAAACTTCAAAGCACAATATATCTTACTGCTCGAGTTCGCAAACTCATATATGTTTTTAAAACCCTCAGAAATATAGCTAATACTTATGTAACTCGCACCGTGTATCTCGCCATGTGTCAGTCAGACATCTCGTACTGTATTAGTAGTTGGGGTGGAGCTGCGAAAACTACTCTCGAACCTCTTGAAGTTGCTCAGAGAGCCATTCTTAAGGTTGGTTAACTTTCCGGCCAATGCTCTGCCCAAACTTTGATTTGTATAAAAATGCAAAGTCCTCACGGTCCGCTAACGTTAATTCTCAACATTTTATTGAAACAACACTCACATACTCCTTTTACACAAACTCAATCCTCACTTAGACGAAAGAACGAAATTTGCAAGATACCCTTTGCTTTTACTAAACGTTTATTTTACTACCTTGGGCCATTTCTATATAAAAGAATTAACAAAACTATCCCTGTACATCAATCTTCTTATAAAATGTGTAACAAACCGATAACACACTTTCTTACCGGTTTAAACAACGACGACACTGAATATCTGCTTACTTAACTTCTCTAACACTCCGTATCTAAACTCAACCTCTTTCCCTTCTGTTTACACACATACACTTGCCACACTCACACACTTAGTATAAGTTAACATAAGTTTGCACGTTATAGTCCTAAGCAGTTTCAAATTTTTTTTATTTCTTCTGTGGGAACCTAAGCTGACAGGTTCCAGATTCTACTCTGAAAGCGGCGCGCGAACAAACCTGCTTTATGCGCTCAGAAAAGGAGAGGTGGTGGTCGAGGGTCACACCTAGGTTTTTGGCTCGCTTCTCTCAAGGGATCGGCTTGCCAAACATGGTGATCGGTCAGGGGAGAGTCGAATGCGACGCGGCTCCAAAAAGAGAACCGCTTGCCTCTTATCGGGATTGACCTCGATTCTCCACTTCCTAAACCGTCGCCGAGACTATCGACTGCGGTTTGGAGAGTGCGAGATATCGGATGCTGGTGTCTGCCCGTATAGTAAATGGCCGTGTCGTCTGCGAACAAGCTAACTGCGCCTTTTTACTTTTGGTGAACAGTGTGAAGATGATGGGAGCGAGAACGGAGCCCTGTGGAACTCCTGAACGAATTGGGTTGATATTTATCTATGAAGGGGCATCTTTTAACGACACCTCACCGCGCCAACGACGCGTTTACGCGTCGGCCCTCACCCGTCTGGCTTTTTGTCAAGGCTTGGGCGCTGCGGTCGTTCTGATCGTGGTAACTTTTAAACTATTCGTCCAAATTGGTTGCAGCGTCAGGTGGTACACCTTGTGTTGCCATCTGACATTATGCAGAGCTGAGGCCCTTTTAGCATTGCAATCATCATTTCATGTTTCTATAAGGTGTATTTATTTTATGCTGTAATGCCAATTAAACGCATTTTGCTTTCTTTCTTCTTTCAAATTACTTATTGTAAAAGACAAAGTGATCTACGTTAAATTCCAAAAGAGATGAGGGTATTTATTTTGATATGACTTAACAATGTGCATGGTAAAAAAAGGATCCAATTTAAATGTATTTACGGCTCACTATTTTGGCTATAATAGTATTAATAGCTTCCACATAAAAGGTAGATATATAATATGTTGCGGACTTTTATTTAGAACTATTTAAGGAAAATAATTCCACCATACATTATCTTCAGAGGGCAGGAATTTTTCCGACTTACTTGATACTTATCGTTATGGAGTGGTAACCTATGTGCTATTCCAGACTATAATCTATCTCTGTGCTAAATTTCATCCAGATCCGTTCAGTCATTCTGGCGTGATTGAGTAACAAACATCCATCCATCCAAACTTTTGCATTTATAATATTAGTATAGTAAGATTATGCGGCTAACTTCAGACGTTTGGCAACCCTACGCGCAGCGGAAGCAATAGGAATCGGAACTCGGAAATAAATACACAATAAATACAAAAAATAAATTAGCTCACTTAAGTACTACCAAGTAAGAAATATTGATCTTCAAACATAAAGGAAACGAAATCTAGTATAGACACGCGATTTTAATTGCTAACACGAACTTGGCAAAGAGTAAAATATACAAGATTTTCACGTTTTCGTGCGAATATCTAAGATTTAGACGCCTAATTTAACGACAGTTATCAAACACCCACAGCTATTTTACTGAAAAACCGGCCAAGTGCGTGACAGATCACGCACAATGAAGGGTTCCGTAGTTGCGACGAATTCCGAAGAAAAAACTTTGTAGTTAAAAAACATGTGTGAGTTGGTAAAAAATGGGTAGGTAAAAATGGGAAAGAAAGGGATGGAATGGAAAGTAAATGCAAATGTTCTGTGTATTTTAATTCCATGTTGTAATTTAGAAGTTGCCGTATTCAACATGATGTTCTGATTTAGTAAAATAAAATGGCAACCCAGCAAACAGACGAAACAATTGCAATGTAATTTGGTTGATTTATTTTTCCCCGGTATAAATTAAAATTGGGAAAGTAAAAAATGGGTACTAATGGGTATTTACACATAGTTTGGGTTTTTACCGGGTAGAGACCCATCTCTAGTCAAGACAATGGGAAAATTATTACATACCCTGCTGATAAGTTTAGGGAGATAAGTTTTGTCCAGGATAATATATTTAGTGATTGTGATACCAAAAATAGATTAGTGCTAAGTGACTTAAGGTCTCACCACTGTGGTTTATTAGCTAGCTTCCCTATGCCATTACATAAAAAGCCGCATAAAATAGAATGCAGGCCTTATACAGCTAGTCGTTGCAACTTTAAAAATAATGTAGCCCAAAGAATTAGACCATCTACTATAGTAGAACATGATAATCCTAATGATATCTATGGAGCCCTTTTTGATGTTGTGCAAAAAGAGTACCAATCTACCTTCAAGACAAAAACCATTAATATTAATGGCACTACCGTTGGCTTTAACCAATGGGCTACTCCAGGTATTTATGAAAGTAGAGCGAGCCTATACAAATTATATGGTATGAAAAAGCACAGGTTTGATACTCCTTTCCTAGAGTATGTCAAAAATTATTCAAAATTATTTAAAAGTATTTGTGTTTGTGCTAAATCTAAATTTCTAAGCGATACAATTAAAAATTCCAATAACAAAGTAAAAACCACTTGGAAAATTATTAACAATGAAACGGGTAAGTCGGTTAAACAAGACAAACAACTTGAAGTTATAATAATAATAATATCCTGGGACATTTTCACACACGGTCATCTGATCCTAAACTAAGCAGAGCTTGTACTATGGAAATCAGATAACTGATATACTACATACACTACTTTTTTTTTTTTTTGTAAATACATACTTATATAGATAATTACACCCAGACTCAGGACAAACAGACATGTTCATGCACACAAATGTCTGTCCTGGATGGGAATCGAACCCACGACCAGCGACATGCTAGGTGGTATCTTAACCAACCACGCCAACTGGCCCGTCAGTTATGGTCGACAAAATCCTCCTTAAATTCATCCCCGTCTAAAGCTGAAAACCTTTTGCATAGTAGTGTGCCTAAATGTAGTCCCTTATTTAGCTTCGAACATATTTATAACACCTCGTGATGTAGTTAATGTATTTAACACACTTAAGTCTAAAACACTGGTGATTACTGGGGCATCTCCATTAAACTGTTAAGTAATATAATAGACATAGTAGCCCCCTATCTAGCTGTTACTTTTAATAAATGTGTTGATGTAGGAACTTTTCCTGACCTCATGATAAGTAATAAAGTCATACCTTTATTTTTTTTATTTTTTTTCCTTTTGGCAATTGAGCCGGTGTCGACTATTCTGCCAGCGTCACGTTTAGACGGCGGTCCGTCGGCTTTGCACTTCGTGGTAGATCTACAGATGTTAGTCGCTAAAAACGAGGACACAGGTTAGTACAACATAAATAATCTAAATTACAATTATATATAAAATAAACAGTAGGTACTAAAAATACAATACATATTTAATTATATAATTATTACGCACCAGCTACAATTTAATATGGTTGTCGTTTATAAAAGTAGTTAAAATTTTAATAATTTTGGGAGAGAAGTGCGATAAAATGGAATGGAAGTTAGTTGGGAGAGGAATGTTGCATTTGGAAATTTTTTGATACAGGTCGAAGGATTTGGTATTCAAGGAGCATGAAAAAAAAATATGATCTAAAGTACCTTCCGCAAGACCGCATTCGCACAGGGAACTGTCTCTAATATGGATCTTATTCAAAAACACTGGGCTATAACAATGTCCAAGTCTTAATCTGCAAAGTGATGAAACAGCTCTTTTGGACAGTTTTGGATATTTAAAAAACCAAGGTTTCCGCTGGATGTCTTGCTGTATAGCTGCGTAGTAGACGCCCTTAGCTTTTGAGGTCTTATTCCACGTTTTTGTCCACGAATCGAACAATTTGGGCTTGGCACCATTTCGCAAATCGTAGTTATGAGCTACGTAGTGCTTTCGATCAGCCGGATTAGATGTGGCATACTTTGCTAACGAATCAGCGCACTCATTGCCGACAATACCCGAGTGACCGGGGATCCAGGCTATCTCGATGTCCAAGCCGTTTTGGGAACATTCAAATAACAAGCTCTTAATTTCTACAACGATTTGGCTATGGATTTTACTATGGAGTTGATTTTGTTTTAAGGCCTGAATACTACTACGTGAATCTGAAAAAATTACTGCTTTTGTTATTTAATGTGATTTGATATAGTGTATAGCTTCTAAAATACCAATACACTCTCCTGTAAAAACTGATGATTCTGGTGGACATTGAAAAAGTAAGGCAATTTTTGAATTTTGAAAATATACTGCTACTCCTGTACGATCTGTTGGTGATAATTTTGATGCATCAGTAAAGAAAAAATTCCAGCCTTCCCAGTAACGTTTGACGGCTAACTCAAAGTCGCGTCTTGCGTTTTGGGAATTCTTTGATATACCTAATCCCAAAACGGCTTTTGGTTCGAAGTAAATCGTTTCATATGCGGCGGAAAAGACTGGGAGAATTGGATATTGATAAATAGGCGAAGAGAGGTGTTTAAGCTCTCTGTACCTATTCAACAATAGGGGAACTGATCTATTGTTCCAATAAGGAGAATTATTGAAGGAAAGGTCGATTTGCTCTAAAATTGGTGTTAAAGGATGGGATGAAAGGGAGAATACTTTAGATAGGAAGCGATCTGCCAAATACTGTCTTCTCAGATATAAGGGTGGTTCTGCGCATTCAACTTGAAGCGCATTTATGGGAGAGGATTTCATGGCTCCAATAACGATTCTCAGGTACTTGGCCTGGACGCCGTCTAATTTCTTGAGCGCTTCTTTGTTGCAAGGCTCTATAAGGAAGCAACAGTAGTCTAATGCGCTCCTGGTCAACGCATTATAGACCAGTTTGAGGGTGTAGGGGTGAGCTCCCCACCACACCCCGGCCAAAGACTTAAGGACCGATACAGAGCGTTCGCATTTTTTGACCGTGTTGTTAATATGGTGAACTCCAGACAATTTTGAGTCCAGCGTTACTCCCAGAAACCTAGCCTTTTCCTTGACTGGAATTATTTGTCCATCAATGTTTATATCTACTTGGGGAACAGAACGCTTGCGGGTAAAGATGACTGCTGTACTCTTTGGTGCACTTAGAGATAACCCGTGGTCAAGGAGCCATTGGTTTAGTGAAGACAGAGAGACATTCATCGATAGAGCGGCATCCTGAATGGAATTGCCAGTGACCAGTAGCGCAATATCGTCAGCATACTGAAGGATTTTGCAGTCAAAATTTAGAGATGAGGACAAATTCGCTGTATATATGTTGTATAATGGGGGACTAAGAACCGATCCTTGAGGTAACCCTCTCCATACTGTTCTTTGTTCAGAGTCGGCCCCAGGGATTCTTAGTTGAATGACGCGATTGGTAAAAATGTTGCCAATGATTCGACAAATCCTAGCCGGGATTCTCAGCTCGCGCAGCTTTTGCCTGAGAACAGGGAGGAGGACCGAATCATAAGCGGCTGATATGACCAGGAAGACGGCCACCACAGACTCATTCCTGCTGAGGGCCAGCAGGGGAAAATGGAGTAGGGTGATAAAGAGAACCGAATCGCTGTGATTGCATTACTCAAAGTTGGTATGGAGCCAAATGCAATTTTTAAAACTCTCCATACGTTTGGTATTAGTCAAATGTTTGTGTACCGGGCTATTAGTAGGTACAATGAGACCTCCTCTGTTTGTGACAGAAAAAGATCTGGCCGTCTACGTAGTGTTCGTACGAAAAAGGTGGTCAAAGCAGTAAGGGAAAGAATTCGAAGAAATCCTGTCTGAAAACAAAAGATTTTATCTCGGCAGATGAAGATAGCACCCAGAACCATGTCGCAGTATTTTAAAAGATGACTTAGGACTTGCAGCCTATAAGAGACGCACTGGTCATTTTTTTAACTGATAATTTAAAAATAATAGGGTGGTAAAATCGAAACAACTACTGAAGCGGTACGCAAAGGGAGGTCACAGAAAAATTTTGTTTACGGATGAGAAAATCTTTACAATTTTAACAAACAAAATGACCGTATTTATGCTCAAAGCTCTAAGGAAGCTTCCCAATTAGTCGACAGAGTGCAACGTGGGCATTATCCGACTTCAGTGATGATTTGGTGGGGTGTTAGCGATGAAGGAGTGACAGCCATATTTTTGTGAAAAAGGTATCAAAACATCGGCACAAGTGTATCAAGATACCATTCTTGAGAAGGTAGTTAAGCCCCTTAACAACACCATTTTCAATAACCAAGTATGGTCCTTCCAACAAGACTCGGCGCCGGGTCATAAAGCTCGGTCCACGCAGTCTTGGGGATACCTACACTATCAGCAGTGCCCAGACCTTTCCTGAAGCCGAACTGAGTCGTCGGAAGCAGCCTCCTGCTCTCCACCAACCACTCTAAACGATTCTTGACTAAATGTTCTAATAGTTTAATTAGTATGGACGATAAAGCGATAGGTCTATATGAGCAATGATCATTAGGGTCTTTGCCAGGTTTTAAAATCGGAATGACAACTTGAACCTTCCACTCTGTGGGAATATGTCCGGAAGTGAAGCAAAAATTAGCCAAGTCCAGGTAGTATTGGTGGGTTTTTGGGCCAGCTTTAGCAATAAAAGAGTAAGGGAATCCATCCACCCCTGGTGCGGAGTCCTTGACACGGGATATCACAGTTTTTAAATCCTCCAAGCTGAATGGCCCGTTCATTGGATCGTTAGTGTTGTCCACCTCATTGTTGCCAACACAACTGTCCTCTATACCTGGGACATACGCTGGAGCAATTTTGGAGAAAAACTGGTACCCCAGTTCTTCTGAGAGGTTGTTCGAGGAGGCAGGTGCTAGACTACTCCTGAAATGTTTTATTTTCCGCCATATTACCGAAACCGGAGTGGATGGACTCAGAGAACTGCAATACTTTGACCAACCTTCTCGTTTCTTCTTTTTAAGTACTTTCCTGGATTTAGCTAATATTTGCTTGAAATCGATGAGGTTATCCAGGTTCATATCACAGTTAACAGTCTCTTCAGCCTCATTCCTGGCCCTGACCATGTCAGTGCATTCCCTATCCCACCATGGCGGAGAAGGAATTTTACCAGATTGGGGTTTTTTGGATGGGAAGCAATCATCAGCTGTAGAAGAGATGGCGGAGGAAAAGGACAAAAAACATTCCTGGGCATTATTTTCGTTGACTTTCGGAAGGGAATTCACTCTTAGATCTAAAATCTTTGAATATAAATCCCAATCTACCGAGTTTAGCCTATATTTTAAGAGGGGACGGCAGACTTTATTGGGAATATTTTTAGACGGGAATTCAATCATGATGGGGTAGTGATCACTAGGTAGGGAAGTCATGTCCAAGCGACGCCAGATGAGGAGGCTAGATATATTGGATGAGCAGAACGTCAAGTCAACACAACGATTACTCTGCCCTGGTGCAGATCGGCGTGTAGCACTGCCATCGTTGATGACACAAAGATCAAGATCATCTAATATATCCAGCAAGCCTATGCCAAAGTTATCACAAGTATCTGATCCCCAACGATAATGGTGACAATTAAAATCACCCATAACGAGTATTGGACCTTTAACACTGCTTAACAAATTACTAATTACCGAAAGATGTTCGAGTTGTGGGTGCGCAATATAAAAAGAAAAAATATTTATATCCTCAGCCTTAACAGCAACAACATTTATGTTATCACCAACAGAGGGTAGAGGAATTGGGGAAAAAGATACTTTGCTATTGATGAGCAAAGCACTCCCCCCATATCCATCAGGTCTGTCGCTACGTACATTACCAAAGCACGGCATCCTGAAATTGCTTTCAGGTAAAAGCCATGTCTCAGCAATGCCGCAGATTGATGGTTTATACTTATTAATTAAAAAGGAAAGATCAGGCTTCCTGGGAGTAATACTCCTCACGTTCCATTGAAGGAATGTCAGAGGATGGAACATTGTGAATAAAGTTCAAGATCGAGGTCAATTTTAAAGCAACGTGGTCAGGTATAGATTGAGTTGAATTTGTGAGAACAGTCATTAGCATGTTTGTAATTAATTCTAAAATATTCTTCGAGTTGTCCTCCTGTCTGTAGTTCATTGGCTCGGCGGCGGCTTCTGTTGGGAAGGCGCAGCCATTTTTGGAGGGGGAAAAAGAGTAATTTTGTGTAAGTGCTTGATGAGCTTGCTTATTATAGCTAGGAGAAAGTGGGGTACGGGGTTTAGGGTTAAGGAAGACCGTTTTACGGTATGACCTTTGGGTAGTAGGTATTGGGCTCGAGGACAGGGATTGGGGTTTATTTATTGTAACCTTGTTGCGTGCAGAAGGTTTTGAGACATCGGCATATGATCTGAAAACAGGGGGAAAAACCCGACTTGCCTCCGCATACGAGATCGATTTTTCCGCCATCAGAGCTTTGATGCTCTTCTGTCGGCCCAATTCAGGACAGGCACTATCATTTGCGAAATGGTTCCCAGAGCATGAAATACAAAAACCTAGCTCAGGGGTGATTTCACATCCATCACCTGGATGATCTTCACCACACTTAAAACAACGTGGTTTTGACCTGCAGAGCGTACGGGTATGGCCAAACCGACAGCAGTGGTAACATTGTATTGTTGGGTACGTGTACCTCTCAACCGGAAGAGCCGAGTAGAAACAATACACACGCTTGGGTAATACTTGTCCGTCAAAAGTCACTACAACTGTTTGCGTAGGCCTCCACTCAGCTACACCGGAAGAGGTCACCTTACGGTTCATCCTCCTAGCCTTAATAATAGGGCCACATCCTTCCGGGACCTTAATATTTTCAATAATTTCTTCCTTCGACCATTCAGTAGGGATATCCCTAACAATACCCATTCGTGTTATATTAAACTGTGGGATGGAGGCAGTATAATTATGTTGGGTTAGTAAAGTATTAATTAAGAAGCTGTTTGCATATTGATGTGAGTTGAATTCAACAGAAACACGGTTTCTACCAATTCGTTTAACCCCATCGAGGCGTATGTTATTGACGTTATTAATCGTCAAAAACATACCAAACTTGACCGGTTGTAGTACAGTGCCTGATGTCTGTTTATCGTTAAGGGAAACATGAACAATATACGGTGGATTATCCCTGGCTGTATATGAATGTCTGCCGATTATTTTCTTGGCTATCTTAGGTGGGATATTTGTAGTGGCAGGGGGTGAGACAGCCACTCTTTTTCGATTAGAGGTCTCAGTATCCATGGGGTCTTGCGTAAGTATTTGGGTGTCATGGGGAAGAGTGACTGTCAAGACAGGGGAAAGATTAAAATGCTCATTAGGGGGGTCAGGATTAGGGGGGTCAGGATCAGGAGGCTTTTTGGAGTTCATTTTGACAACTAATGTTTAAAAAGCGGGACAACACAAATAAAAAAATAAAACTAACCTTACACCAAGAATACACACAAACACTAGAATAGACTCGATCAAGTTTCACTCAAAGATTCACTAGAGATCGAAAAAATTCGTAGCACTGACAAAAGCACGTGTTTAGCCTTCACCACTACCAACGAAAGTCATACCTTTATTTAAATCAGGTAATAAAAATGACGTTGACGTTGGCAATTTTAGGCCTATTTCTATCTTACCTGCATTTAGCAAAATATTTAAAAAGTTAATACTCAAGCAGTTGCTAAGACATTTTAATTTAATTCGCCTTCTTCATGATGAACAATATGGCTTTACTAAAGGTCGTTCGACTACAGATGCGGGTGTTGCTCTGCTGAAACATATATTTAACGCATGGGAGAACTCGCAAAATGCTATTGGAATTTTCTGTGACCTATCCAAAGCCTTTGATTGCGTACACCATGACACGCTTTTGCGTAAACTACATCATTACGGTGTACAAAACGAAGCTCTTAAAGTAATAAATTCATATTTACATAATAGGTTTTAATGTGTAGATGTAAATGGTGTGAAATCTTCCGGACTACCAGTTCAGTTAGGTGTACCTCAAGGTTCAATACTGGGCTCATTCTTGTTCTTAGTGTATATCAATGACTTACCATTCTATTTAAAGGGTATCTGTGACGTTGTACTGTTCGCAGATGACACCTCTCTTATTTTTAAAGTAGACAGGAACAGACAAGATTTTGACGACGTAAACAGTGTACTCTCAATGGTTACAGATTGGTTTACGACAAATAACTTAGTTCTCAATGCTAAGAAAACGAAATGTATAAAGTTTGCCTTACCGAATGTTAGAAATCTAGGACCCAACATCGTTTTAGATAAAGAGATGCTTAAAACTGTAGACTCGGCAGTTTTTCTGGGTATAACAGTAGATGCCAAACTTCAGTGGGGCCCACATATATCAAGCCTAGCGGGAAGGCTCAGTTCAGCCGCCTACGCCGTCAGGAAAGTAAGACAATACACTGTCGTTGATACAGCTCGGTTAGTCTATTTTAGTTATTTTCATAGCGTTATGTCATACGGTATTCTGCTCTGGGGCAAAGCCGCTGACATTCAAAATATATTTGTTCTTCAGAAACGAGCTGTTCGAGCAATTTACCAGCTCGGTGCCAGAGTTTCTTTGAGAGATTTTTTTAAACAGATTGGTATTCTCACGGTGGCATCACAATTCATCTTCGCCAACATCTTATATATTAGACAACATATACATTTATACACTAAAAACAGTGATATTCACCATGTTAACACCAGAAATAAGGACAAATTACGTGCTCCATTTCACCGGCTTCATAAGGTTCATAACTCATTTGTTGGTCTTGGTATATCTTTTTATAACAAGCTACCCTCTTCTTTGCTAGATTTGCCCTTCAATGCGTCCAAAGCTAAAGTAAAATCTAACCTTTGTTCAAAGGCATACTATTCTATCAGCGATTACTTAAACGATAAGAATAGTTGGTCGCTGTGTTTAACTTAAGACAATTTTTATGTTCTTTCTCCAGAATTAGCATACCTACTGACACCCTACCCTACCCTACCCTGACGCTTCCCCATTAACTCGATTTTCTAGCTGTGCGCTTGGAGCTGACATAATAGTTAGGTAAGATGATTGAATTCAGCGCCTGCTTACCTCTATACGGTGTGGTTTTAAAGAAACGAAGCTGACGAAGCTGTTTAAGCGAAGCTGGGGGAGTTCATACTTTCACTATACTTACATTTTACATATTAAACACCAACTCCAATAGGAATCACTTCATTTCATTGATAAATTTTACATTATTTTCAAATTTTTTACATTTTAATTGTCAAAACTCAAATGTCAATTGTCAGATTTTATTATTTTATAAAGCTATGTAAACTATGTTTTAAAGCCGTGTTCTCATGTTAATTGTAACTGGCTATATTCGTTACTCATCTAATCTGACGTATCTTTAAAATATTTAGTATTTGTATTTCTAGAACGAGACGGGCTCCTATAAAGGGACCCGTCATTGCTTCTATAAAGCAGTCTATTTTCAACTACAAAGCAGTATACACTATCTACAATAAATACCATTATGTAACAGCAAGCAGTATTTCTTTCTGGAGGACTCCGGTCATCAGTACAAGTTCGTGAATGACCCATATAGAGATAACATCCACTCCCTGGTCTTCTGAAGCTCGTATCATGGACATATTTGGGAGATCTTTGACGTCGATGGGGCCTCTAACGGCGTGGCATAAAACGCCGCCGTCGTATACTGTTTATTCTTGGACAGAAAAGCCCCTCTCGTCCCTCTAGCGATGTGACGTAAGCCACAGCCAACATGGGATGCTGGATGCTGTCATCGCTATACTCCTTGGAGTAAGGCGCTGCAGCCTCATCCTCGTCCCTTCTCTGGTGACTGAGTATTTTCCTTTTTCTATTCCTGCTGCACGGTCGTGACCACCAAGCGCCCTGAGCTAAAGATCCACCATTCCTGGTCTGCTACATCCTACTGCAGTGCGCGTCTCGCGCTGCAGACCTGGTTCCTGGCCTCGAAGACGGAAGATTTATTTGTTTTCTAGATCCTTGAATCCAAGGCAATCCTTTGCACTAGGAAGTGGTGAAGGGCGGGCGTTTTGGGGGACTGTCTTATGTAATTTTGACGTTCGAAAAGTGCTGATTCTCAGCCTAGTTTGAATAAATGACTTTTGATTTGACTTGTATTTTCTAATCATCATGTAACGTAACAAATAGCCACGGCTATTTGTTACGTTACATGATGATCTCTTACCCTAATCCCTAATCTCTTCAAAGTGAGAGTGAACAGGCTTCTTCTGGGTAAGCTCACTCCATCGTCGATACTTTGTCTCTGTCACCTCTGACCTAGACTAGAGTCAAGAGCAAACCCATCACAAAAAAAAACCTCGCCCGATCATTAAAAAAAAAAATACGGTCACGCTTTCTGCTGGACCTCTAATGGTATGGTATACTTATAAGAAAAATACCGACTGCTCCCCAATCCATATAACCTCCGAACTGGATGTAGACAAGCTTATAAATTCGCAATGACTATCTATTGTTATGTTTAATTCCCTAATGCATGCCTCTCTTTTTTGTTTATTTGTTATTATAAACACACTTCAATACACCAACAACTCTGCTTAATTTTGTTTCCCTCGTAATAAATAGTTTTACAAAAATAGATAACACAACCATATTACTACACATACTCGTAAACCATGAATCATTCATACATTGAGATACCATATAAACTGCTATTGAATAAATACATTTTTTTTTAGGAAAATGCCTAATGTCTTAGATTCTACTTTTAAAACAACATTGTTTAGCATTTAATGGACGGTTTGATGCCCCCCATAACACAGGATTTTCCTAATATGAGGGTCATTAATCTATTTCTTGTTTATTGTTTTTTAAGTGCTCAGTATGTGTCTTCTCCGGTATTTTTGTAATGGCAAATAAAGCTTTATTATTATATATTTTACATTTCTCGAACCGAAGGAGCCGAAGCCAACTCGCAGAGGCCCCTTAAATAATTTTAAATGATAAGAAGGCACCAACCGACGATTATCCCTGTATGCACTATGCAAGTGCACCCAAGGACAACCCCCGGTTGGTGCAGGACTATTGTTGTGCGTGGAAACAAAACATATTGGGTTTGGGTGGCTAATGTGGATTGGGTTACTTGAACTATGAAAGAACTATTATTATTATTATATTGTAATAATAACTCTAAAATGTGAACTACTATTGCCGCCTACGTCTTTTATAACTTTCTCATACAGCTGCAACATTGCTCTTTTGTTTACTTCAGGAACTTGTACTGGCGACATAACTTTACGTATTAACAATCATCACGTATAAAGATCATTTTTTCCAAATGTATTATTATATTTGACATTTGTATTAAACACCATTAACATTCGATAATTTAAAAGAATTAACGGTTAAAATTGATAGGGTAACCGTATCAGAATCGCAGTAAGTATGCCGAAATTGATGACTAGTACAAAGTGATTGTGCCTTCTTCTGAAAGCCTCGTAGTTTTCACTCAAAATATACGCAGCATAAACTGCGATATAAGTGGATTTGAAATATTATTGACTAGATTAAAGCTGCAATGTGATGTTCTTGTTCTAACAGAAAGCTGGCGGTCGTCCGCAACTGTAATACCCAACTTATTGGGTTATCGCTCGGCTATTACAAAAAATAATGTAAAGCAAAACGATGGTGTTGTGATATTTTATAAGGATCACCTTGATTGTGCAATTGAGGAGACAAACTTTAGCGAAGGTAACTGTTTGGTAGCAAAACTCAAAAATCAAATTGCAATTATTGCTAAGTATATATCGGTCACCGTCTTATACAAACTTAGACTCGTTCTTTACATTCCTAAATAATGTTTTAATAAATTTCTCTTCCTTTAAAGACATAATAGTAATTGGAGACATATTAAAATTGTCCATCATGGTGAATGTTTCCTTAGTCACGGCCTGCTATCTTCGCATACGTTAACTACTAGGCCAGAAAGTAAAACATGTATTGACGATATACTCCTTAGAACTAAAAGTGCTTGCAACACTATTGTGCCAGTAACAACTTTGACTGATCACTACCCTGTTGTACTATGATGAATTTTAAGAAACCTCGACATTATGCGATAGCTACCATTAAATAAAATGACGAAGATGGCTTAAAACAGGAAAAATCAAAAATTGACTTCACGAATACGTATACGAATCGATTGATCCAAATTTTTCTCTGGGATATATTGTCTCTTGTCTTCAGGCTGCAATTCAATAACACACTAAAGTCATTATGTTATCACATAGAAAGAAGATTATAAAACCTTGGATAACACAAGGATTATTGCGATGTATGAGAAACAGAGACAAATTGCGTAAAAAATCAAAACTATCGCCACATAACGCTACATTAAAATTGACATACATACACTACAGAAACTTCTGCAAGTCAATACTTAAAAAAGTAAAAAGAGCTTATGAAAAAGCCTTGTCCAATTGGCTCAAAATGATAGAATAGAATATAATAGAATAGAATAGAATATATTTATTGTAAAAACATGAGTATGCATCAAATAATATGTGCAAGGTCTTAAAATAACAGGTAGATCTGCATGTTTTGCGATTTATGGCGTACAATCATCATATTTTTGGTTTAGAATAAACCATAAAAAAATTGAGTCTACACAGAAAACTATGAAATTAATATTTTAATTCTAATGATAATTTTAAAAAAAGTAAAAATAAAGTATTGTTATATAGATTTGGAGGTCAAATTTTGAAAATGTCGTAATTAAATAAGAATCTATTTAATTAATTGCGGTCATTTAAAAAATCCGCTAAGGTATAATAGCATTTGGCTATGAGCTATTTTTTTAATGTATTTTAAACAGAGCAGTAGGCATTTCTCTAATAGGTTTTGGGATTTTATTATAAATTATTGGTGCTAAACAAAAAATACTTTTATGTATCAATGCCGTGGTTGATCTTGATCGTACGCATAATTTATTATTACTCCGTCGATTACGAATAGAAACGTCTGATAGTTTCTTAAATAGGTTGAGATTGGTTCTTATAAAATTAGCTATTTTATAAATAAATAAGGAAGGCAGACTTAAAATGTTATATTTAATAAAATACTGTTTGGAACAATCAGTTAAGTTTTCAAACCAAATATATCCCTAATACACCTTTTTTGTGACTTAAAATGATTTGTTTATTAGTAGTTTCCCCAAAATGTAACTCCAAACCTCAATATGGAGCCGACAATACCATGGTAGGCAGTTATAAGCGCATTGGTACTCATTATAGGTTTTAGTTTATAGAGGGCATAGGCAGAAGAACATACTTTTTTATTTAATTCTTCTGTGTGTGCTTTCCAGTTCAGACGTTTGTCAATGGTTACACCTAAAAATTTTGCTGTGTCTACCTTTTTTATAACAGTTAATTTGTGTTGAACATTAATATTTGGGTCTTCGAAACGTTGACTGAAGAACATAATTTTTGTTTTCTCAAGATTGATTTTTAAATTATTGTTATCTAACCAGTTAATTATTGAATTGATTATATTATTAATTTCATTTTCATACCTATCTTTACTTATAGAATTAATAGTGACTGTGATGTCATCAGCAAAAGGTGATACTGGATAATTAGTTACTAGTGGCAAGTCATTTATATAGATTATGAATAACAACGGACCCAATACGCTCCCTTGCGGCACTCCATATTTAACTATACGTGTTAATGTTTATTTTAGGAGTTTCTGTATATTGTTTACGATTTTTTAGATAAGATTCTATGAGATTTAGTACATTGCCTCTAATGCCATAAGCTTCCAGTTTACGGAGGAGATTGTTATGATTAGCATAATCGAGAGCCTGGGTCATATCGCAGTCAATGGAGCATAAGTATTATATTATTTCAATTGATTGTGAATGTGAGGACTATGTAGGTCATTGCTTATTTTTTTCTTTGTTTTTTTTTTTCTCTCAGTTATTTTTAATCATTGTCTGGCAGTTTGAGTAATTTATGCGGCCTACCCCAATGTCCTTTCTTAGATATTGTTCGTCGAATCGTTGAGCTCCTTAAGTTCTGAGTTGAGCTGCGCGATTACTGACAAATGCGTGCACTGACTGGACAGATCCTCTCACTCTGTGTGGTTCTTTCCTCAAAAGACCATTTCAGACACCAATCTACATGGTCTTCACATGAAGTGACCAAGATTATGTCTGGACTTTATAAGAGACTGTGACGACCTCTGAGTTTGTTTCGGCCTTTCTTCTCAGAGTAGTCAGATAGGAAACGCCGACCTCATCTAGTTTAAAAAAAAAAAAAACATGATTGACTTGTAAAAGTGTTTGTACAAACCTACTTACAGAAATAAAAATCATTTATCATTTACCTTTTATCCACATTACCCATGACATTATTTATAAAATCAAAAATAGCCATGTTTATTGTTTTATTCTTGCGGAAACCTTTCTGGTCTTCTGTAAGTATGTTGAATTTTTCTAAATAGTTATAAATTTGATTATATATGTATTTTTCAAAAACTTTCGAAATTATAGGAATAAGTGCAATAGGTCTGTAACAGTTCATACTCTGCTTGTTGTCGTTTTGGAAGATGGGTTTAACGAGCGTAGTTTTTAGAATTTCCGGGTATGATCCAGTGGTTATACACAAATTAATGATATGGCTTAGGTGGTTACAGACATGATAAGCAATGTACTTTAGAATTCTAGTAGAGATCCCATCGTATCCAACACTTGTAGTATTTTTAAGCGATCTTATAATTTGAAGTATGTCATACGGAGTATTTGGTGCCATGAACATAGACTGATTTGATTTGGAAATATTTACGGTTACGTCCTTACCAGCGACTGGTATAGGTTCCATCTTTTCTATAAAGAAGTTGTTAAAAGCGTTCGCGATCTCTGGCCTGGTTATAGTTTTATGGTTTGTTTCTATGGAAGTGATACTACCCTTTGGTAAATTGAGTTAAGTTAAGGCTTTGTATTTGTTAGTAGATGATTTTATTTTATGATTGTTTCGTGCTCGTTGTGTTAAATTAATTATGTTTTTATAAATTTTAGAGTATTTTTTAAATTTAGTTTTATTTACTTCATTACGATTTAGCCTATATTTCCACATAAGCTCTCTCTTTTTTTTGCTGCCGATTTTTATGCCACGTGATACCCACTGAGGTTTTACTTTGGTTCTTATTGTAATGTTTTGGAAAGGAAAACATATATTATACAGCATCATGTAAGCTTCCAGAAATGATTCAGAAAAAGAAAAAGTTTTATTATAGTTTTTGAATTTTTGCATATTTTCTTTATTATAATCGCGTCTATTTGTTCGCTAATAGTTTTTTTTTTTATTAACCGGTAATTTTAGTACTTGCGCTGTGTGGTCTGACAGGCCGAAGTCAATCACATCAGATTTACACTTCTCCCCCACATTATGTGCAAAATTGTCTATACAAGTGCCGCTTAAGAGCAAACTTTCTAGATCTATCAAGGTATTATTACGCTTAAGACAGTCAATATTATAGTCACCTGCAATTACTTACTATTTTACTGATAATGATAAACCTTGGAAAGTAATAAAAATCGTCACTAATATTAGTAAAAATGCTAACTTATCAAATGAATTTCTATCTCTTGATGCCAGTCCGCAACAGTCTCTGGATAAAATAAATGCCTACTTTGTGAATTTTGGTAGGTCTCTGGCCGATAAAATCCAGCAAATTAATTCAAACCCAACAGGCACTAGTGTAGATACCAACTCTGATAAGCCCACTGCAATTAATTCTTTTGTATTGGAGGATACTAATGAATGTGAAGTAGACCGACTCATCATTAATTTGAAACCAGATAGTTCAACGGATTTGACAAGATGAGCAATATTATTATTTTTTTAATATTAAAAACATTTTAGTTTCCCCGCTCACCTATATTTTCAACTCATGTTTTCAAAATGGTGTTTTTCCTGAATCATTAAAGAAGTCTGAAGTCTGCCCTATACATAAAGGTGGAAACAGAGGTTCCACATCCAATTATACGCCAATATCCATACTTCCATCTATTTCACAGCTCCTGGAAAGATTTATCAATAAGATACTTACTAGGTACATTCAAAATAACTTGCTAAAAAATCTTGCTCTCACCCAATCAGTACGGCTTTCGAAATGGTAAATCAACTGAACAAGCGGTAAATAAATTTGTAGGTTATATCAGTGATAACTTGGATAATAAAAATAAGTGCCTGGCCATCTTTTTAGATCTAGCAAGAGCCTTTGACACAATCTCTGTTTCACTCCTCTTGGCCAAGGTAGAAAGGCTGGGAGTCATAGGCACGCAGTTGAAACTCTTCGAAAGCTATCTTACAAATCGCCGTCAGTGTGTTCGTGTGGGAAACTTTACCAGCACTAACTGCCTAGTCACACACGGGGTTCCACAGGGTAGCATATTAGGGCCAACCTTATTTCATGTTTATATTAACGACCTTACTAACATAATACTTCCCAGGGCGAAATCATCTCTTTTGCGGACGATACTGCTCTTATTTTTTCTGCTGATAACTGGATCGATGTATTTGACGCCGCTCAATCTTGAATTAACACTGTAAGAAAACGGCTAAATGACCATGTCTTAACGTTAAATACCAGATCAGACATGGGAATTAACAAGGATCATGCCATTATTGCACATGAGTGTGCACCGCATGATATTTGCTCTTGTTCTAAATTAGAGCGGGTTGATTCCACCAAATATTTAGGCGTAACTATTGACAAACATCTTAACTTTAAGGAACATATAAGAATTTCATCGGGACGGGTAAGGAAACTCATCTTTAAAAATCTACGACATATCGCTGATCTTGAAACTAGTATACTTTGCTCTTTGTCAGTCACCCAGTCATATTGTATATGCGCTTGGGAAGGTGCTCCGAAAACTACTCTCAAGTCTATTAAGGTTGCCCAACGTGCAATACCTTTAAAGTAATGTTATTCTCTACTGTCTTACTTTACCAGTTGTGTGGAGTATTAACTGTAAGACAATTATTCATTATGTCTACCCTTTCTACCCACTTATGTACCCAACTTTCTTTGTTATAGGCATGGTTAGGTACTATAAGTTAGAAGTAAGACGCAACTTCGCTCTTGCAAAATATGTTTTCATGGTTTTTCGTGGGATACTGAATAATCCACAAATATTGGAATCGTTGGGATTGCTCGTTCTAGACAGGAGGTTACGGTTGGGACCGAGAGAGGCTATTTTTAGGGTTCCGACAACCCGTAGAAACTTATTAAAGTATGCACCGGTGATTCGTGCAGTAAAAATTCTTAATAGTGTCTCTCGGCGTTTGGACATATTTTCTTGCTCTTTGGCGGAATTCCAGAGGATGACACTTAGTATGTTGTCCGCTGTGTAACTTGTGCGTCTACCCAGACCTGCTACTTTAGACTGGACAATCTGAGCAATCATGACTACTTTTGTTAGCTTGGGTATTACCTGTTACAACAAATGTATGTGTTAATTAATAAAATAAATAAATAAATTATGAAAATAATCATTATGCAACACACTTGCACAAATTGTGACCCCTAGATTTTGAATACACGCAGAAATTATATGGTTTGTACACAATACAGGTCTTACAGTACTAAATTTAGTAATACATTCTTTAATTTTCTCGGTCCCGATTTATACAATAAACTTAATAAAAATATTAATATTTATCCACTCTGCACTGATCGTTGTAAGAAAAAGTATCGGAATACCTACAAGGTCTCACATATGAAGAGACTGAGGAACTTCTAAATGTATGTACGAAGATAGACAGTAAGTAATGTTTAATGTTAGCAAAACTTCATTACATTTAGACAATTACAAATATATTATATAATATACAAATTCACTATATTCGCGTATCTCACTAATTCATTTATTCACTCATAAAAATCACAAGCACACTCACAAATAGACATACTCTCTCATACTCACTCATTCACTATATCACATAATACAAAGAGAGGTGCAGACGATTAAAAGAATTGTAGATTATTATTATTCCTTTTTTTTTAATTTTTATTTGTCTTATTTTTATTTTCACTTTCTGTAAAATTAAAAAGAATCTCCATGAACTGTTAGTAAACAAATGTTATTACTCTGTGAAAGACTTCTATGCCGACAAATCACTGTTAGAATACAATCTGCCTAGGTCATGATGTGTTTTGTGGGTTTTGTTTTTAATATTTAACGGTCTAAAATTTGTAATGTATTGTTATAATACTATTGTTGACATACATGTAAACTACCTGTATGTGCCTACATTTATTGTACGCCCTAAGGGCAGGACATAGCTGTTCGCAAAGCACTAAATCAACACCAGTTGTATTATGTACACTTTCCTATGATCCACAATCAATGAATTGAATTGAAAATGCTAGCATTTAATAACTCTAATTTAATGTAACTCGAGGGGATTGGCGCTGTTAGCCAAAGTACAGGTTCCTCCTAGTTCGGCTCCAGATGCTAATTTAAAACTTTTGTGTACTACTTGTGTTTTATCATTGCACTTAACTGTAATAGCACTAACTGAAGTACTGTTTTTTTTTTATGAAATAAAGCTTATTATTTTTATTAATATTGCGGGGTAGGTGACGAAAAGACTTTTGACGAAGTTTTTCAAGCGCTACCCAACCGGATCCTTCTGTTGGCTTCTTTCTCAAAGTTGTGTCTACCGAGCTGGATGACTTGCCCTAGGTAGACATACTCCTTCACAACATCGAAAAGCGAAACTACAAAAAAACTTCAGAGATGTTAATTCTATCATTGATCTAGATTAGATATAAACATACACACACCTTTACTATAATTTACATAATATCACACCTCAAGTGAGTCTAGGTAAGGACATCAGACTTAGTTCTCTTGGGAGCATCACCTTTAAACTACTTTCTCACATATGTCTTCAGAAGTCTTCAGGTTAAAAAACGGATAGGACATAGTCTCGATGATTTATCGGGTTTCCAATTTATGTTTCGGAGAGCTTTCCCCATATATTTCGTCTTTTAATATCTTTGGCAAATACATGGGTCCCCATATTTTTGCTGTCAACAGCTGCGAAACGGAGCATACGCGTAAAAGAAGTCGCTTGTTTACAAAAATGTATGGATAGTGACAGCTAGCTGTCAAATTCTCAAACTGAAGTGAGCAAGTGGAAGTTTTTATCCCATCAAAAACATAACATGTACAAAAATGCACATGTCTCGCAAAGCAGTTTTTCTGCCGTAAAAAGTTGTGAAATTAAATGTAAACCAAGTCGGTTAATTCAGTACTTACCTATCTATGGGAGCAGCTATCCAACCACTTTGTCAGTTAAAATGTTGTTAGTTAGCTAACAACATTTTATAGTAACTATATCAATATTACATTTCCTTATTTTAAATAGAGTGACTTGGCAATTGCACACAGCAACATAACCTTTCATCTTCCTCTATTTCTTTTCGGGTATTATTTATTATTCCATTCAATTTCATTGAAGTCTAATTGGGTATTGTAAAAGTAACTTTGTAATTACATACATACAATTTAATGGGATTTATATAGGATTTCAAAATCACTTATTCAGATTGTATATCTAGAAAACGGGACTAAACATTCGGAATGTCATAGTTTTTCCTTGCTAAAAAGGCTAAACAATAACTGTATTCAAAATTTGGAGCCTAACCCACAGTCTACTAGCAGTACCTTAGAATTTTGATGATCGGTGAATCAGTGAGTCAGTGACAAAATGAAGGAACTTTGACTTGTATAATTCTTAAACTACTGATTAAAATTTAATGTAATTTGGAAATATATCTATAAATGTAATGCTTTCTTGGTCACTGAAAATTAAGGCTTCTAGTTTTTTCCACAAGGAAATTATAAGGGGTTGAAAATGGCCCGAACGACTTCGAGAAAACGATGGTACGGCCGTGCCTTTGTTTTGCTCGATTTGGCGGGGGCACTTCCGTGCCCCCAGATTCCCATTTTATTGTACTAAACAGGCAAGAAACTTGTATCATGTAAATGGTGCTTTACGCTGCGTCAAAGCGACGCATACGCATCAGCACGACGTTAGCTTCGACATAATCACGTATACGGGCCTCTAACGCACCGTCTTCATTGTGCTAACGACGTGAGCAACATTAGACGCAAAGATATCCAATATTTGAGAGCAGATTTTCAGATCAAAGCTTGTTCCTGATTGCGGTGGAGACCAGAAGGAGAGCAGGTAAATTTTAGGCAAAATAAAAATGCATGTGTTTAATCGACCGCCAAATAAAAGTAAAGTCAGGCAATTCCGAATTAAACGCGTAAAAATAATAAACTGAAATAGAAATACCTACAAAAAGTGTAAAAACAAAGTAGGTAATAAAGATTGTTTTTATCCCAATTAACACTTTTAATGGTAGGTATATATTGACACATTTTTTATGTTCTACGTGTAGGTACTAACACCCGTATTTATAAACAAGCAATTTCTTGCTGCTAGGTAATTTCTTAGTGAAGTAATTACTTGAGGATAGAATTCTTTATCATAAAATCTTATTCTAGAGTCGAGTAATGTACGTTACTTACTGGTAGTAAATGCTTGAGTAAAAATCAACGTTTGATAGTCGTTTTTTCGGGTAACACTTATTTACTGCGTTTTGTTTTATTAGAAGGCGTACGTAAGATGTAGATTATATTTCTTAAACTTTATTTTACTTATTAATTCTGATAAAATTATTAAAAAAAAACGAATGTTAATTAATAATATACTTGTTTCATTTAATTGATTCTAAAGAAAGGAAGTGATTATTGGAAGAAACAAAACGTTTCATACGACATAACCCTACAAAAATGGAATGTATCTTTTTACACTTGAATTAGTTACTGACATGTGATTTTTATTTTGTTATCCTATAGCTCACTATGTACTAATTATAAGTATGTCATTTCGGCGAGTTCCAGATCTCTTTCCTATTTGTATATTCTTTGACTATATGCCACACTGTCGATTGTGAAATATGCATGATGTCAGTGGTACATTCCACTCGAGATAAGTGCCTACAACTCGTGACAACACAGTGTTGTCAGTCAGTCAAGGTCTATACGCGCTCAGCGAGACACGAACGCGTCGTTTTTATTTTATTTTTTATGTTGTGCACCTTTCGTTATGGCAATAAGAAGCGTAATACTAATAATTATTGTGTGTACGGATGTTATAATAAACCGAAGAACTAACGATTCTTGCGCGTGTTGTGCAAATGCGGTTTTGACTGCAACAGTTGGACATTTTAAGATTCAAGAAGTTGAATCTTCAAATGTCCAACTGAAACTATATATAATAAAGTAGTAAAACTCTGTGGGTTATGCAAACTAAAAAAAATGTTCACAATTGGCTGTCTCAATTATACTCAGAAACTCAGGCATTTGTTCGAGTTAGCAAATGAGATAAACACACCCACACTGATCCCCCACACATATTCAACCGCACCCATATTACACTCACATTCATCACACTCACACCCCTGCCGGTCTATTCTGTAAAAATCTCACCGTGAAAACAGGTGAAGTGAGCTTGAAGAGAGCTGTCATTCCACCACACCTGATACTAGGGATTGACACTATTGACGGCGCACTCCACGCTCACCTCACCTAAGTTTTCACGGTGATATTTGTACAGAATAGTACTGCTGCATAACAAATTATAACGCGTGCACAATTTAAACATTTGTTCCACTGTAACTTTACTACCCTTGTACTTTTAATAAGTTTTTAATGTTTACTGTTCTCACTACCTTACTGTATTTTTATTAACTTTGTATTGTATCAGTTATTATTATTTTTTATTTGATATTTCTCGGGATCCTGGGGTCCCGGACCTTTGGAAGGCGTACGAGGAGCCGAAGCCAACTCGCAGAGGCCCCTTAGGTAATTTTAAATGATGAGGAGGCACCAACCGACGATTATCCCTGTATGCACTATGCAAGTGCACCCAAGGACAACCTCCGGTAGGTGCAGGACTATTGTTGTGCGTGGAAACAAAACATATTGGGCTATGGGTCTGGGTGGCTAAAGTAGATTGGGTAACTTGAACTATGGAAGAACTATGTCCCCTGCCTGACCAATGTTATATATTATACACGGATAAAATGGCAGGGGGTGACTTGCACACTCAATAATGGGCCCCCGGAAACGGCCGCTAGCACATAGTGACGTAGCGACAAGGGGGCAACACTTCCTGAGATGCTTGAGGAGTGGAGAGGTATTCCACGGCTATCAGGACAATCCCGGAAGTACGGTCAAGATCCCTACCAGCACCTTACGTATCAGTTATTATTATTATTATTTTTAGTTGTTTCGATTTTATATTAAATCTTGCATAATATGACTTGCAAAACGGAAACATTAACTGTCAAATGCTTTCAAGGACTCCACGAGACAGGCCCGACCTAGTGTGGAGTCCACAGATAAAATATTATTAATTATATTTCCTTTCAAAGAAAATTAATCTACGGGCAATGTAATTAGTGAAATTTTATTATATAAGTATATTTTTCTTTTAAGGAAATGTAAAAAGAAGTTATCTTTTTAGGGTTCCATACCTCAGAAGGAAAAAATGGAACCCTTATAGGATTACTCATGTGTCTGTCTGTCTGTCTGTCACAGCCAATTTGCTCCGAAACTAATGGACCGATTAAGTTCAAATTTGGTACATTTATGAATTTCTGTGACCAAAACACGGATTTGTAACGTAAATAAATGGATTTTGAATATGTGGATGAATTTTGGGGGGCAAAGAAGAAAATAAAAATAAAAAGTTTTGCAAACATTTTGCGTACAAACTTACATTTACAGTTATGTTAAGTTTGTTCTTGGGAACCCGTCATTGTGCGTAGTCCGACACGCACTTGGCCAGTTTTTTAAGTTACCAAGCGATTGTGAACCGTAAGTTAATTCCATTCCATAATTCATTTCCGATTGTGTACTATGCTATACATAAAATACAATCGTACATAAGTAATGTGAGCAGGGAGTTACTGAGTGTGACATGAGTAAAATAAATTAGTAGGTATAATAATCTAGACGTTCTTTATGTGACAATCATGAAAAAATTTAATTTTAGATTTTAAATGTACAGTACACTGTTCATATTATAACTATACCTACTATAAACATATATTACCTACTGCTACAGCTACTTTTTTAATGACGAAAATCCATTAAGTAATGTCAAGTCGTGTTGCTAGATACCTACTATAGTGGCCGGCATTTAACTTGAGCTCTCGGCTTTTGTATGCGCGTTGTATTGTCTCAGGAGTAAGGTCCAAAATCGCTTAAAGTAATTAAGGAAAGTTATTGTTGTCACTCTCTGCCAGTGTTATTTTTCTGTGTACTTCGTCATTGGTGTAATGCAGTCATGTTGAGAATCATAAAGACACACTTTTATTCTCGGCAGCAGTTGACAGCCACTCGCTAATAAGCTTGCGAACCTTGCGAACAAGTGCTGCGTGTCAGCTGTCGCAAGCCGTATAAAAAGGTATGTACCATATTTTGTTTTTCTTTCCGGACAGCCCTAGTACTCGGTAAAGCGACGTAGGTATTTTACTACGAGAAGGATAAAAAGTAATAACAACTCTAAAGCGCGGCGATTAAGTGCAATTTACTTTTTAATTTTTCGCCGCAAGATTGCCTGCTTGTCGGTCTTCTACAGATTGTACTTCGCTGAGTGTGCACGAGAACTCCACGACCTCATTCCACCTGCCCCCTTCTACCATCGGACATCTAGACGCACTGCCAGTTACCATCCCTACCTGGTTGCTATTCCACCAAATTCGCACTAAGCGCTTCCAAATGTCTTTTATAATGCGCACAGCAAAAGAGTGGAACTCACTACCTGCGTCTGTGTTTCCGAACGAACACAACCCTAATCTCTACAAAGTGAGAGTGAACAGGATTCTTCTGGGTAAGCTCACTCCATCGTCGACTTTGTCTCTGTCACCGCTCACCTAGACTCAAGAGCAAACCCATCATAAATAAAAAAAAAATTTTGCTTGCGCATGGCACTGATTTTGTAGGCTATTATTAAAGTGGCTTTCTTCAAGATCAAATGAGTGCAACTTCTGTACGTTAGTACTATTATTTATTCTGTGATGATGTCTCCACATACAATCTCGAAGCTACCAGTGGCATAAAAACGTAAGGCCGGTAGTAACTAGCACAGTGGACTTACATGAAGGCCTTTTTGTGTCTATGATTATAAAGAGTCCGTGATTCTCGGTAAAATCACATCGATCACAAAACTTTTGGAAAAGCGGAAACTCTTTTTAAAACAATCTTCTAAATAATCATGAAAAGGATCCACATCACGAAAGTAAACTTTGCGATTTCTTGACTCAGCAACGTCAATCTCCGGTAGTATATCGTTATCGATATCATCAATAACACCATAAGTCGCTTCGATGCTTTCCACTGTAAAATTAAACCCAAAATGGTCGACTTCTTAATTATTAAGTAAAGAAAAGTGACTATTACTTGGCTAAAAATTTAACTTAAGTTTTAACTTCAAGCAATTACTAAACTATACAATAAAAATCGTTTATTGAGTAATTATTTTTACTGAAGTAATCACTTTTGCTTGTTTATAAATACGGGTGTAAGACGTGCATTCTACTACCGTTAAATAACATGTTGCAATCGTGAGCTAACTGTATTCTGTGGCGATGCATGCATTTTTAAACGTGTGCCAGTAATAAAGCAACGATAAAAGTGACAAACAATAAGCTAGATTTTTATTTAGTTTAGAAATAAAGCATGAGCTCGAAGGATACTCTATGGTCTGTTCTGTGTAAATATCTGATGAAGATCAAATGTACATACAACTATTTTCTTAATGTCCCTCGGCAATCATCGCATTAACGAAAGCTAATTTCCATGTCCATCAATCATTTGAATTCAGAACTACTCGTAATTATAAGAGGTTTAAGAGGCCGTATACGAACTTTTGCCGAATTCGCTGATTTACGTGATTCTACATTTAAAATCACGTAAATCAGCGAAATCAGCTAAATTTCGTATACGGCCTCTTAACAGCAATAGTTTAGTTCTGAATTCAAATTCACTTGAAATATCAGTTTTTTAAACTCTGTTTTATTATGTATTTAAACTTCACAAACGTTATGAGTATCAATATCTAAATAAGATAAAACAAAAAAAAAAACAGAATTTTTTTACTCATTCTCTAAGTAACAACAGCAGTCACGGTCGGTGACCCAAAAAAATACCATCAAATCTTTTTTAGATTTATTTTGTCGTGTTTCGATATCGATACTACGTCTGCAGAGTTTCGCTAGCTAATTGAATTTGATCCTGTATAGTATCTACATAATTCTCGAATATATCAATAAGGAAATGAATGCCTGTAGCTTATGTACGGAGGCAAAAACCTGTTCCTAAGTTAATGGGTGCAGGTTCGATACCTGGCTGACTACACTGACTTATGGTAAAGGAAAACATTGTAAGAAAACCCAGACCTAACGACACTAGCAAGCGTGGTCATCAATGCCCGTTCCATCAACGCATGAGAGCTTGCAGTGGGGCATCTATAACTTTGATATCCTTTTTTTATTTATAAATTAAAGTATCTTTCCCTGCTCGTACAGTTTAGAAGACTTCAAAAAGAAATTAACTCAAAATTATGAAATAACTTTAATTTTGGATTTCGGTGTCTTGCTATCTGTATTTTTGGGTTTTTGCCAACGACTTCCGAAATTAAAATTATTTCATAATTTTGAGTTAATTTCTTTTTAACCGACTTCCAAAAGGAGGAGGTTCTCAATTCGTCTGTATTTTTTTTTTGTTTTTTTTTTGTATGTTTGTTACGCGATTACTCAAAGACGGATGGACCGATTTGGAAAATTCTTTTTTGTTTGAAAGGGTATACTTCCGAGGTGGTCCCATATAAATTTTATTAACTTTGCTTGGGGAGTTTTTGAGTTAGCTTCAATAATGCGTATATTTCCCACTTATATGGATGATGTGATGATGTTTTAATAACTTCCTATCACTGTTATTTACATGGCTATATCTACAATTATTGTGCTCAGTTATGTATTCGAATTTGTGTGGGGTAGGTTCCACAACTAAAAAGTGAAATATAAAAACTTTTTAGCAAAAAATAAAACCGATTTCTAAAACAAAACACTACAAAGTGAAAAATAACTTTAATTTCGGAAGTCGGTGGCAAAAAACGAAAATACAAAACGAAAGACACCGACTTCCGAAATTAAAGTTATTTTTCACTTTGTAGTGTTTTGTTTTAGAAGTCGGTTTTATTTTTTGCTAAAAAGTTTTTGAATATATTATTTTTTTATTTTGTAATTATTACTTTTTATTAATACTGGAATATTTGTTTGTAATAAGTAGTTAATAGTTTTGTTATAAATATTGCACTAGAATTTGACCAAGGTTTTGAGATGTTTTCCCTTTGACACCACACCCGTAGCTCGTATCAATAAGCCAGGGACTGTCACACTTACACGTATTAGTCCATTATCGTGAAAACTACTGAACCGATTTTGATGAAACTTTCACTGTGCCCTAAGTTGAAATAATGTAAGCCATCAAAAAAAAAAAAAAAAAAGAATGGTCACATATTGGTATGGGTTTTTTTATTTGAGATTGGTGTGCTCTTGACTTCAGTCTAGGTCAGAGGTGACAGAGACAAAGTCGACGATGGAGTGAGCTTATCCAGTAGAAGCCTGTTCAGACTCACTTTGAAGAGACACTCTTTTGCTGTGCGCATTATAAAAGACATTTGGAAGCGCTTAGTGCGAATTGGTGGAATAGCAACCAGGTAGGGATGGTAACTGGCAGTGCGTCTAGATGTCCGATGGTAGAAGGGGGCCGGTGGAATGAGGTCGTGGAGTTCTCGGGCACACTCTCCGAAGTACAATCTGTAGAAGACCGACAAGCAGGCAACCTTGCGGCGATGAGCCAGTAAAGGGTACATGGGTTTTTGTTAAATATTGTATACTTTTTTTTTAATGATACCCTCTGATGATACTTATTAACAGACCAGATGGCGTGGTTGGTTAAGATACCACCTATCATGCCGCAGGTCGTAGGTGCGATTCCTATCCAGGACAACAATTTGTGTGCATGAACATGTCTGTTTGTCCTGAGTCTGGGTGTAATTATCTATATAAGTATGTATTTACAAAAAAAAAGTGGTATCAGTTAGTTTGGGATCAGATGACCGTGTGTGAATGTCCCAGGTTATTATTATTATTATTATACTATTATAGAGCAACAGGTATCACTGTCAGAACAACTTTTGACATCCAAATGTTCATGTGCTTCAACTACCTACATGAACTACACTTCAATTTTGCCCAACGGTATCTACGACCAACCCTGGAGTTGGTGTCTATTAATAGACATTAGGCCTCGTGGCTAAATAATATCAGCCGCTAGGGACGCTCCAAGGTTAAGCTATGCTTGCCACGGTCGGTTCGTGGATGACTGATCATCCATTACATATCGAGAACCCTTTTCCTTTCCTTTAAGCTGTTGGTCCCGGCTGTCATTCGTGGAGCTTTGATAGTCGTTACAGGTAGTCAGAAGCCCGAAAGACTGACAACCAGTCTTACAAAGACGCATCGTGTTACCCAGTAACTGGGTTGTGGAGGTCAGATAGGCAGTCGCTCTATGTAAAATACTGGTATTCAATCGCCTATTCATCGAGTTAGACTGGAAGCTGACCTCAACTTGGTTGGGAAAAGGCAGGCGGATTGAAAAACCCATCATTCTATTTGCCAACCTATTACACGAAGAAAAAAAAAATCATATCCAGTAATAATTATAATGTACAAACAGCCATACATACAAATAGAACGTTCTTCGTTAATATTTCGGCTGCGCGGTGCATTGGCCTTTTACGTAATATTTGTGTTTGACCAACACTGAGAAAATGTTTGGCTTCATACTTGTGGATTCGTTGACTTCTATGTTCTATGTCTATGACATAATGGGATAAGCAGAGTTGCAGGTATGTGTTTGATTGTAAATGAATGAACAAGTGTCAAAAACTTTTGTCAACTTTCGACGTCAATCTGCATTTTCCAAAAGTTTACGCTGCGATAATTGAGTCTTGCATCTTTAGCTGTAATAAATTTATGGGAAACTATAAAAGTGATACGAAAGATCTTCACATTGTTCTCACATAGAGAATCTTTTGAAATGATGTGTTCGCGCTTTCCAACCATTACGTCTGGGTTTTCTCATGATATTTTCTTCAAAGTAAGTCACTGGTACCGAGTGGAAGGCTGACAGTATGAGGCTAAGAAGTTCTGGAATGCCGACCGCATACCGAGGACTGCGTTGGATGCGGGATGCACAGGACCGGTCATCAGGCGATGCTTGGGGGAGGCCTATGTCTACCATTAGACATCTTTCTGCCGATATGAAGGCAGTGGACGGTCTTAGCTCAGGTACGCAAAAACGACATTTTTAAGTGAAGATTTTGTATAGTGCACTTGATTTTCAACTCTTGGTGTTGAGCTGAACATTGAGAATCCAACAGTAGTCCGTTGAAAATCCAATGCGTGATAAAAACAATGCGCGTACGAGGGCTTACAAAAAAGAAGGAAAGAAAAATAAGTTTATTTGTCACAAACACGTGCATACAAAAATTTTACTTAGCCGCTGTGCTGAACCGCTGTGCTCACCCGCCCTATCCTAATCCTAACTAATGATAAAAATGCCAAAGTGAGATTCTTTGTTTTTTTGTTACGCTTTCACGCTAAAACGGCTGAATGGATTTTCATAAAATTTGGCACATGGATAGACCATAACCTGGAGAAGGACATAGGCTACTTTTCATCCTGGATCGCAGACGAAGTCGCGGGCGACAGCTAGTAATATTATAAGCGCGAAAGTGAGTTAGTTTGTTACGTTTTCACGGCAAAACGGCTGAACGGATTTGGATGGGCACAAAGATAGTTTATAGCTTTTTATCCCAGGAGTACGTTCCCGTGGGATATTTTTCCGACATCCACGCGGACAAAACCGCGGGCAAAAGTTAGTCAATGATAATGAACAATGAAAATTCGTAGATACTGTAACGATCTCCGAATGGAGATCTTTACTTTTCACTGGATCTAAGCTGATGAATAAATAAACTATTCGCGTATAAGACTGATGTATCGCACCTTGAAAACAAAAGTGGCGTTATACAAAAATTAACATTTTTCAGATGTCCATTTAAAGCTTTTTTGACGCAGCATTTTGGTCAATATCTTAGCAAATAACTGAAATAAAAGACTGCAATTTGACTTTCTTACTCTAAGTTTTGTATACACTGAAAATATGCCAGTAAATTATGGAGTTATTTAGAAAACATAGTTTTGATAATGCCACTTTTGTTATCAAGGTGCGGTATATTGTTTCTATTTCAAAACCAACGCGCGTATATTCGCCCAGGGAGCTGCGCCTTGCTGACGTCTCCCCACAGATAACTATAGTACTAGCAAGCTGCGTCTCCCTAGAACCAACTCTATCACCGTTCGAATGTCAAAGACACTGCCGACCTGATATAAACACACATGGGCTTGAATAATAATAATAATTATAACCACACCGCTGCATCTCTACGTTGACGTCGTGGAGGGGCTTGCGCGCCCCGAACTTTAGGTCTGTTCCTGTGTTAATTGACTTTGCCGGAACGGGTCTAAGATGAGGAGCCACATCAAGAGAGATACAGAAACCCACAGGGCAGCATGTGGCGAGCTGTTGGGCAGTAGCGACCCCACGGACCCTATCTCCCGGGAGAAATCTTGTCCTCATCTCTGACTTGCCTTAATTGGCTGGCTGGAGTAAACACTGACCAGGAACAGAGCTCCCACCTCTTTCTTGCCTTTATTAACCGGCTTGAGTGGAAATTCGCAAGAGCAAACGTGCTCGGAGGAAGGAAGTATTCCAGTAAGGTGCTGGTAAGGATCTTGACCGTACTTCCGGGATTGTCCTGATAGCTGTGGGATACCTCTCCACTCCTCACGCACCTCAGGAAGTATTGCCCCCTTGTCACTACGTCACTATGTGCTAGCGGCCGTTTCCGGGGGCCCATTATTGAGTGTGCAAGTCACCCCCTGCCATGTAATCCGTGTATAATATACAGGGCTATTTTTAAATCATTAACTAAACTTTCACAGGGTGTTCTACCCATGAATATGAACAACTTTCACTATGGGACCAAACCTGAAATCGCGAAAAAAAAAATCAGCTGTTCAGTACATTTTGACGAATTATGCCAACATAAATGTACTGAACAGCTGATTTTTTTTTTCGCGATTTCAGGTTTGGTCCCATAGTGAAAGTTGTTCATATTCATGGGTAGAACACCCTGTGAAAGTTTAGTTAATGATTTAAAAATAGCCCTGTATAACATTGGTCAGGCAGGGGACATAGTTCTTCCATAGTACAAGTTACCCAATCCACTTTAGCCACCCAAACCCATAGCCCAATATGTTTTGTTTTCACGTACAACAATAGTCCTGTACCAACCGGGGGTTGTCCTTGGGTGCACTTGCATAGTGCATAGGTACAGAGATAATCATCGGTTGGTGCCTCCGTATCATTGAAAATTATTTAAGGGGCCTCGGCCTGCGAGTTGGCTTCGGCTCCTCGTACGCCTTCCAAAGTTCCGGGACCCCAGGGTCCCGAGAAATGTCAAAACAAAATAATAATAATAACCCCACCGCTGTATCTCTACGTTGGCGTCGTGGTGGGGCTTGCGTGCTCCGAACTTTAGGTCTGTGCCGGTAGAATTTACTTTGCCGGAACGGGTTTAAGATGAGGAGCCAGATTAAGAGAGATACAGAAACCCGCAGCGCAGCATGTGGCCCCCCCGGGGGGTTCCCGCACTGTCGAGGCGGGGGGGCTCAGTAGCCGTGGCTTGGTCACCCACGGTGAAGCGAAGAGGAACCCGAGGAGGGGCCGCTCGTCAGGGCTTTTGCCAGGAAGTCGACGACGTAGCGGCCAACAGGTAGGTTGCGGTGCCGCTTGGGCGACATCGCAACTGAGGCGGGCCGCGATGTCGTATGGGAGGCATCGCGGCTGAGGGTTGGAGGCCTCGGCGGGAGAGGAGTGCCGGTATTGCGGTATTCACTTTAGCCACCCAGACCCATAGCCCAATATGTTTTGTTTCCACGTACAACAATAGTCCTGCACCAACCGGGGGTTGTCCTTGGGTGCACTTGCGTAGTGCATACAGGGATAATCGTCGGTTGGTGCCTCCTCATCATTTAAAATTACCTAAGGGGCCTTTGCGAGTTGGCTTCGGCCTCTCGTAGGTCCGGGACCCCAGGGTCCCGAGATTTATAGAAAAATAATAATAATATCCTAGGACATTACATTCACACACGGTCATCTGATCCCAAACTAATCAGAGCTTCTACTATGGAAACAAGATAACTGATATACTACATTCACTATTTTTTTATTTTTTTTGTAAATACGTACAATAATTACACCCAGACTCAGGACAAACAGACATGTTCATGCACACAAATGTTTGTCCGGGATGGGAATCGAACCCACGACCAGCGGCATGATAGGTGGTATCTTAACCAACCACGCCAACTGGCCTAATGAATGAAACCTCTACACGACCTGCGCTTTACCATTTTCGATACGAAAGTCGAAAACTCTCATTTACCCGTAATTTCACAGTTAAGTAAACTTTAGACACAAAACGGGTATTTTTAATACACTTTTATTATACCTGGCGGTCCACTAAACCAGTAACCAAACTCATAACTCTTCATTTACGTGCACAGTCGGTTAATCTTGTATTCAGACGACAATGCTTTATAAATATCTCGGAGGAGACGCTTTTAGAATATTTAAAATAAATAAGTAGTGATTTTTTATAAGAAAAGTAGTTATGTTTGTTCTGATGCTTGGTTCGGGTATTGAACTCGAATATTAGAGGTCCGAAGTCCAAAGCTAAGACTTGGGTGCTATGAGGTCCATACATGGGAGAGACGTCGTGACACAAACGATTACCGGGATTTATCGTAGTACTTACATGATTCTAGGAACGATAGTAAAAAGAAAACATATGCTCCATACAAAATTACAATACTTACCTAAGCGGTCAAATGTATGGAATAGCAGATTTTTTATTAAAACCTACGAACAACGCTCAAAATTAAAATCAAAAGTCATTTATTCAAACTAGGCTTAGACTCAGTATTTTTCGAACGTCACAATTACATAAGACAGTCCCCCAAAACGCCCGCCCTTCGCCACTTCCTAGTGCTTTAGCTAAGGAGAAGAAGTGGCACAACAAACTGTTCAGCAGCTCAGCTTCAGTTAGAAATACTAATACATCGTTAAAATTTATCAATCAATCTGCAATCTGCCTAGGCTTTTCCCAACTATGTATGTTGGGGTCGACATCCAGTCTATGGATGCAGCTGAATACCAGTATTTTACATGGAACGACTGCCTATCTCATCTCCACAATCCAGTACCTGGGTAATACGATATCCCTTGGTAAGACTGGTTGTCAGACTTTCGAGCTTCTGACGACCCGTAACGACTGTCAAAGATCCACGAATGACAGCCGGGACTAACGGCTTAACGTGTTTTCAGAAGCACGGAGGAGTCTCGGTATATAAAGATGGTCACCCATCTACGTAACAACCCCAGAAAGAAGATCGACCCATGCGGCTGTTATTGATTAGCCACGAGCTCCTCGGAGCGTTGAAATTAATCGTCGATAATTAAAAAAAAAAAAAACCCGCTGTTCCATACAAAATTACAATACCTAAGGTAAACACAGGTATTAACGACCCCCCTAAGGCAATTTTAAAATCATCCATATTTTTTTAGTATACTGGTTCCTCTAAAGATTAATAGTTTCATTTTATATGCTAGTGTTATGTATAAAAAATGTATTTACTGAATCAAATTCATTTAAATAAAGGATTATCTTATAAAAAATAATTTACAATGTGACTTAGTCGATTGTAGCAATTACCGACCCATAAAAACGGCTGTGAAGCTATTAACGATTTTTATAATAATAATAATAATAAGACATAACATAACATAACCAACTTAGACCTCGTTTACCTCGCTTGCCTATGCACAGAACGAATAGGGCGTTGGTGTGTGCCTTGGATTCGCTGCTTGTTTCTTATTTTGAAAGCAGCGAAGATCTCGTAGATACGCACTCGATCTTGTATTGCGCGGCTATTGCGGCGTGTCGTGTAGCCAATGTCACATTTTCAAATTGTGACATAGCTACACGACCAAAACCCGCCGTTCCAGCCTGGCAGTGCAGGATCGAGCGGCGTATCGAGGGGACCAGGGTGCTCATCGGCAAACTATACTGCTTCAGGGAGGGCAATACTCGCCCTAGAGTGATGCGCTTTGTGAGGCGGGCGTTCTCGGGGACTGGAATCAGCCCTCAAGAATATATGTCCCATGTCACAGAGCGCATTGACTTCCTGAAGCAGAAGGTCTATGCATGGGCAAGCCGTATCCGTAGGTATAAGCGTCGGGTTGAACGATATACCCAGAATCGCATATTCCAGCGTGATCAAAGGTGGGTGTATAGAGCATGGGAGCGACCTGAGCAAAATGTGGCAGACGTATGCCGCCCGGATGATGATGCCACTAGCACATTCTGGCGCAACATCTGGTCGGTGCCCGTCTGCCATAATGAGGCTGAATGGATGCGCGATGTTGAGCGCGTGTGTGACGCCATACCGCAGATGGAGGAAGTAATAATTACTTCCTCCGATGTAGCCAGTGCAGCCCGTCCGATACCGAACTGGAAATCGCCGGGACCGGACGGACTGCACAATTTTTGGCTTAAATGGCTGCAAAGTTCACACGCGTGCTTAGCATCGCAATTCCAGTCGGCCTTAGAGTTTGGGTCGCTGCCACAGCTCTTTACAACGGGAGTTACCCACTTGCTCCATAAGTCAGGTGATGCCACGGAACCCAAAAATTATAGGCCGATCACTTGTTTGCCGACGGTCTATAAACTTCTTACATCCATTTTGAGAGTGAAAATTAATTCTCATTTAGAAAAGAATTCTATCATGTCTGCCTCTCAAAATGGATGTAGGAATGGGTCCCGCGGCACCAAGGAGCTACTCCTCATTGACATGGCCATAAGCCAACAGGTCCGTCGATCCCGAAAGCATTTGTCGACATGTTGGATAGACTATAAGAAGGCCTTTGATTCGGTGCCCCATACATGGCTCTTGAGGGTGTTAGAGTTGTACAAAATTGATACAATTCTGAGCACCTTCCTAACGACATGTATGGGGCAGTGGAGGACGGTCCTTCGCTATCCAGGATGTCGACGAATTCGGGGGAGCGACGAACCTATTAGGATTAAGCGGGGAATATTCCAGGGCGACAGTCTGAGTCCACTGTGGTTTTGTTTAGCCTTGAACCCTCTTAGCACTCTGCTGGAGGGTACAGGGCTGGGCTGTTCTTTGCGGAGAGGGGGTCAGGTAATATCCCACCTGCTTTATATGGATGATTTGAAACTGTTTGCCACCAACAAATTGCAACTGCTGGAGTCACTAAAAGTAACTAAAACTTTTAGTGATTCCATCAGGATGGAATTTGGTGTTGATAAATGTGCAGTCATGCATGTAAGGCGGGGCGGGATTGTGGAATCTGAGGGACTACAACTCTCAGATTCTATAAACCTGAGATCACTCTCCGCAACTGATACCTACAAATACCTGGGTATGTCAGAGGGGTTAGGCATTAACGGGGCTGACATGAAACAATCGTTGCAGGAGCGCTTCTTCGGTCGCCTGAAAAAGGTACTTAATAGTTCTTTGTCAGGCGGCAACAAGGTGCGCGCCTTTAACGGTTGGGTCATGCCGGTCCTGATGTACTCCTTTGGCATACTAAAGTGGACCCAGACGGAACTAGATGCCCTGGATAGGAGAGTCCGGTCACTGCTGACTGCAAACCGGATGCATCACCCACGTTCGTCTGTCATGAGGCTGTACATCCCGCGGAAGTGTGGGGGTCTGAGGTACCGTATTACAGGTATGTGCCCGACCCAGTTCTCGAGAATGACCATGTCACGTTATACTGGGATCGATCTATTATCACTGACAGGACTATTGTAGCCAATAAGCCTGATATAGTGGTAATAGATCGATCAGTGCGCCGCACAATGATAATCGATGTCACTATCCCACATGACAAGAACCTCGTGAAGGCTGAGAAGGAGAAACAATTGAAGTATCTCGACTTAGCCCACGAGGTTGTCGCTATGTGGAATGTGGACTCGGCAATCATTGTGCCGATAGTCGTTACGGTCAATGGCCTTATCGCTAAGAGCCTCGACCAACATCTCAAGAGGCTCTCGTTGGGTGGCTGGGTGAAGGGCCTGATTCAGAAGGCAGTCCTCCTTGATACGGCGCGTATTGTGAGGAGGTTCCTGTCTCTGGGGCCCTAACCACCGGTAGCTTGGACCCTGCACCCGCTACCGGCGGATCACTATTTTTTATATTTTTAAATGTTTTTTTTTAATGTTTTTATAAAAATATTTAAAAATGTAATAAAATAAGTTTAAAAAATAAATAATAATAATAAAATTTATTTCAGAATTACTTCCATAATTTGTTAGTAACAATGTTCTTAGCCTATGTTAGTAATAGTACAATAACAATAACAATAAACAAAACAATGAAAATATTTCAGGCACTTGCTATTGCGTGTAGGCCTATACAGTGCGCTATTAGTACGGAGTCCCATCGGCCTGCGCACGCGGCCAGGATGGCGTTGGGGCTGCCGCGCACCCGCACCATTAAAGACGCACTTCGCTTGCGTATCACGGCGTGAAAGCCGTCCACGTGCGCCTCTGCGAACATACCACTGGCGCTACAGTACCGCGGCAGCCCCATCAGCACCCTGAACGCATTATTGTATTGCACACGCAGAGCGTTGTATGTCCTCTGCGTATATTTGGTCCACAAACTGCATGTGTAAAAGGTCTGGCAGAAAGCTCTAAACAGTGTGACCTTCACTTGTTCAGTACACCGTGCGAATCTGCGAGCCAACATGTTACAGCGAACAGACAACGCTCTGCGTTCCCTCTCCACATCCAAATCATCTTTAAGGTCCTCGGTCACCCAGTGGCCCAGATACTTGAAGTGAGTGACTTGGTTCAATGGTGTACCATAGAGTGAGACGGGAGATACCACTGTGACCTCTTTTTTAGGTGCTTTAAATACCATAATCTCACTTTTTTTTACATTGTATCTGAGCCCATGGGCCTCCGCATACTCTTCACATATACTGAGTAGCTTACGCAACGCAACGTTTATGCAGCTATTCCCGATCGTATATGAGAGGAGGCTTTTTTCCAGCAATGGAATGTATATAAGCTAGTGATGATGATGATTACCGATCTTAATAAAATAAAACAAAATAAAAATGCAAATACTTATTCGTGTTTTTTTATTATCGTTATTTTTAATAAAACAAATTAGTATATACTTTTTAGTAATACCTATGAACTAAATAATTATAAACTTTTAAATTCAAACTCTAGGATATTTCCTTATGCTATTGAGATCATAATCATTCTTTGAAAAGTATTAGTCATTGGTTCACCTCTTATTAGAAATAAATTGCAATTAATTAGTTACATATATGATTTGGTACAACTGGTGCTTACAAACGAAACATTAAAGTCACATAAAAAATACATTCATCATCAGACTCACTGCTATATAAGACTCGACGTTTAACTGTCTCTCTTGAAGAGTCTGACTCTAATAGACGTACGGTAGTTTCTGTTTCAAAAGAATCTCTATCATTAATTAGAGTACCTACTATTAGAATGTTCATGTCCTTTTTTAGATTCATTTTCTAACTCACTGTTACAAAGCACGCGAGACTTTGCTGATTCCTTTGGAAGTAAATTAAAATCGAATTCGCTATCTGATTGATATTTACTAGGTCCTGCTACAGGAGAATCTTTTTTGTTAACCGCATTCACTTTTTTAATAGGTTTTTTCTTCTTTAAGGTCGTTGTTTTTTCAATAATTCTTTTTGTTCCCTTTTTTCTAAGATTTATTGTTTTCTTTTCTTTTTATTCTTTCTGTTTATACTTACATACTTTGTCTTCTTTTTCTTTGTCTTCTTTTACTTTTCGCCGCTTTTGTGGCCCCATACTTTTGGAAAAAAAATATAATTGTATGTTTTATGTTGCTTTAGCCAATAAGTAGCATTTATTAATAGGTACCTATTATGTCACAAAAGTAGGTAAGAAACTAAATAATCTATATACGATCGGTAATAGCTTCTTATAGTTGCTATTGCCGACCCTCATGGGTCGGTAATAAAGTATGTAAGTATAAACATAAATTGTATTACCGACTCATAAAAAAATAGTTATTTTAAGTCAATTGACCTTCTGACTATAAAATAGATTATAATTGATTAATATCACAAAAAATATGAACAAATGCACACTGTTTTAAACACAAAAACAATGATTTATTACTGTAACTATTCAATATCGATCCTCGAAAAATATCATAACTTTGGTTAAATTGACAACGCTAAAAGGTAAAAACTAAACAAAAAAGTTTAGTCGCTAATAGATTTTTATAAGGACTGATAGCTTAGATTTAAACTGGTCCATAAAAATACTTGTGTTAGTGTGATATAATAACATAAAAGAAAAATAAAATGAAAAGTTACGTTGCTGCCATTGCCGACTTATAGGTCGTTGATAGCTGCAACGACTAAAACTGATGAAGCTAACACCATCCCATTTTAATTTAAACTTTTATCGTTTCAAATTACTTTTTATTAATAAAATGTCGTAAGAAATCAAGAGTGTATTCATTTAAGTGTCATTAAATGAATACATTTAGCAATATAAGATAAATTATAGACGTCATTTGTTTGTATAAATGTCTTAAATAGAAAAGTCACGTACTTACTTGAAGGAACAAGGGAACAGTACGACACGTCCTGCGTCCACGCTGCCCCGCAGTAACTGACGTATTTTATCTCTTTTTTGCAAAGCTACTCACACTGACGTAAAAGTATACGATGCTCAAGGAATAAACGCGTCTGGAACTTTGCGTACCTATAGCTAGAATAGTTCAGGAAACGTAAAGATTTCGAATTACTTTTATAGGTCGGTAATAACTACAGATTTTCGATGGGTCGTTGATAGCTGCGTTTACCTTACCTACATGGTTAAAATGTATGGAATAGAAGATTTTTGTTTTGAACCTGTGAAATAATTCAACGCTGGTGGGGTAACTAGGCCCTTTGTACACACACGCTTTTCTTGCCGTAAATAAGTACGGTTTATTCGCCGTGTGTAGGCATGGTCGTCTGTGTTGTATAGATCACTATGTTTGTTGACGACACGGCGCGGCGCCGGCGCCGTTTATTAATAATAATAAATACTCTATTTCAGACCATGGTGTCCATTTTGTTAGTAATAATGTTCTTATAGACTAGTGTTAGTAATACTTAAAACTACCCAAATCAAAATATAATATAAAAAGAAACTCAACAATCACTACTGCGCCATTCCATGACAAATGGCGCAGCAATGACTGATGTAAGTACAGTACAGCCGACTAGCGATCATGCTAAGGATGCTGTTGGCGCTGCCACGAACTCTACGCACCAGGGATGCGCATCTTTTACGCATCGTAGCATAAAAGCAGTCTACGCGATGTTCAGCAAACATCCCTGATGCACTACAGAATCGCCGCAGCCCCATCAGCACCCTAACACATTATTAAATTGGACTCGGAGGGCACTGTAAGACTTTTGAGTATAGTCAGCCCACAGGCTGCACGTGTAGAATGATGTACAATACGATCTAAAAAGTGTAAGTTTGACTTTTCTTTGACAACGTGCAAACCTGCGAGCCATCATGTTCGCCCGCACTGCCAGCACCCTCCGTTCCCTCTCGATGTCATCATTGTCCTTGAGGTCAGAGGTCAGCATATGTCCTAAGTACTTAAATTTAGACACCCTACGCAAAGCTGTACCATTAAGCGTAATGTTGGGAAACACGTTACCTGTACTGTTTCCTCTGGCCTCAAAGACCATGACTTCACTAAATTTTAACATAGAACCGTGTGGCTAAGTAACAACAGCCGCATGGGTCGATCCATCAGGTTAAGCTACGCTTGCCGGGGTTGGTCTGTGGATGGGTGACCATCTTTTCATACCGAGACTCCTTCGTGCCTCGGAAAGCACGTTAAGCCGTTGGTCCCGGCTGTCATTCGTGGGTCTTTGACAGTCGTTACGGGTCGTCAGAAGCCCGAAAGTCTGACAACCAGTCTTACCAAGAGATATCGTACTCGTATTACCCAGTAACTGGGTTGTGGAGGTCAGATAGGCAGTCGCTCCATGTAAAATGCTGGTATTCAGCTGTATCCGGTTAGACTGGAAGCCGACCCAAACATAGTTGGGAAAAGGCTAGGCAGATTGATTGAACCGTGTCACATACAAGATGGTCACACGATTTGTCTACGGCCACCGTGCCGCGTGCATAGGGCCTCGGGCATCAGGAATTTTGCAGTTGCACTCTGGAGTCTGGATTTCTGGCAGTAGCGAATGTATGGCCAGAAATTCTGGTGGACTACCTACCCGGACACCTCTGCAAAGGTCTAGCGTGCGCGCAAATGCTAGTAACCGCTTTGAGGTATGTGAGCGGTGAGACGGGGACGAACCAAACCTCGGCACGATTGACAAGATTGGCAGACTGAGTCAGCTTCACCCTTGTCTACCTCCCCCGTCTCACCGTTCACATACCTCAGGCGGTGACTAGCACTTGCGCGCCTCAATACTCAATTCTTTATTACATTCCATATGTATTACATAGATGGTATCAAAGTTAAAGATCAATATGGACCCTGTCGGGCACAGCAAAAATTAGGAGAGAGGAAGAGGGCTAAGTAGCAATTCAAGAAACTTAATATTATTATACATTATTAGATTTGTTTATTTTGGGAGTATAATTCTGTATATATATACAATTTATATTGGTATATATACATATATATTTACTTATATATTATATGGGTATAGTGTAGGTAATTTTTATGAAGTTATCCTTCGGGAGATACAGTCGTTAGCCAGAACGGAACGTTTCGAGTTACTGTACCAGGCATAACCAGCGGTTAAAAGCTTTAAAGTTTCAAAACTTTAATGAAATTCGTCACAAACGAGTTTTATGTATTTATGATAAATGACACCTCTCATGTTTTTATATATTGGTAAGTATGTCTGTTTGTTGTAATCCCCGAAACTAATGACAGCCTTTTTTATAGGTATAACAGTAAATATGTTTGATTTGAGGTTAGAGCCCTGAGGAGGTAAATAGGGTATTGATATTTAGCTACCATCATTGTAGTGAAACTCGGACTCAAGCTCTAAGCATTTATCCTACTATTATTAAATTTAACTTATTTGGCGTGATTGAGTAACAACTCAATTCCGCCAAAACGGCTGCACGGATCTGGATGAAATTTGGCGCAGAGATAGATTATAGTCTGGAATAGCACATAAGTTACTTTTTATCCCGGAAAAATGTACGGTTCCCGTGGTATAATTTCCAACGTCCACGCGGGCGAAGCCGCTGGCAAAAGCTATTTTCAAATAAACCAATTACAGGCATTTTTTAATTGGCAAGGAATCATTCGAAAGACGAATGTAGTTGCCCATTCTATTCTGTAATGTTGTGCAAGTAAACTTAAATAAATAAATCGATACTTACTTAACTATTTACTTACTACTTACTTAAGTCTCACTTAGTTCTTTTAATCTTTCCTTGGTTTGAGGGTCCTTATTTTCTTGTGGTTCCTAAAACCATAAATAAAGGACTCTGTGACCAAAAGCGAAAGCCCGACTCACTATGCGTCCTAAAGAACGCTATCCCGATGAACTCCAGCCCTAAACTTAGGGCTGGAGTTAATCGGGATAGCGTTCTTTGTAACTTGTTCTTGTAAAACTATATCCCTATAGTTAACACGAACTGTTTGTTAAAATTATGAAACCAAACGAAAAATGAACACAACGCAAATCGACCCAAGAACCTCAGAAAAACTGAATTATATAATAATATTCTCTCATACATTCCAACTGCAAATGTAAATTTGTAGGTACGCTGGGTACGCACGATATTGAGAGATTTACCATGTTATTTTAATACCACAGACTTCTATAGGTTTCCTGTAATCTATGTATAAGTATAGAACTATTTTCTGTTATTTTTGTTTTGAAGGTAAAGGGTCAATTTTCATACATCCTACTTACTACTACTAATATTATAAATGTGAAAGTTTGGATGGATGGACGGATGGATATTTGTTACTCAATCACGCCAGAACGGCTGAACGGATCTGGATAAAATTTGGCACAGAGATAGATTATATTCTGGAATAGCACATAGAATACTTTTTATCCCGGAAAAATGTACGGTTCCCGTAGGATAATTTCTAACATCCAAGCGAGCGAAGCCGCTGGCAAAAGCTGGTTTCAAATAAAACAATTACAGGCAGTTTTAATTAAGAACCCCATATTCAAAATTCATTTATTTACGTTACACGTCTGTGTTTGGGTCACAAAAACTCATATCAGCCGGTCTATTTTGTAAAAAACTCACCGTGAAAACTTAGGTGAAGTGAACTTGAAGTGAGCTGTTATTCCACCTGACGCTAGAGACTGACACTATTGACAGCTCACTCCACGCTCACCTCACCTATGCTTTCACGATGAGTTTTGTACAGAATAGCACTGGTGTACCCATCGGTCAATTAGATTCAGAATAAAATGGCTGCGACAGACGGACAGACAGACACTCGAGTGATCCTGTAAGGGCTCCGTTTTTTTATTCGGAACCCTAAAAATCGGCAGCATGCATCTTGATAAAATATCGTCTAATTCATAACCTCCTCGTTTTTATAGAAGTCGAATGAAAAGACGTCTTCAGATAAAAATAGCGGCATTACCAATTAACTTGATTCTCTGCTGACCCTACTCCTATGACGTAACAGTCATGTTTATGTTATCCCAAAACCGTTAATCCAAACCGGTGTAATCAATATAATCCTATCAGATATCAATTAACTCTACAAAAAATGTTAATGAATCGTGACTCGACGTTTGTACTTCCACTTAGACAGTTAAGTTCTTGTTTAGTGTGATAACTTCACTTAATTATGTTGATGCAATAATGGAAAAAATGACAGAGAAATAAATAATAATAATAATAACCTGGGACATTTTCACACACGGTCATCTGATCCCAAACTAAGCAGAGCTTGTACTATGGAAACCTGATATAACAGATATACTACATACACTACTGTTTTTTTGTAAATACATACTTATATAGATAATTACACCCAGACTCAGGAAAAACAGACATGTTCATGCACACAAATGTTTGTCCTGGATGGGAATCGAACCCACGACCAGCGACATGATAGGTGGTGTCTTAACCAACCACGCCAACTGGCCTGTCAAAATAACACAAACATTTGTTCAAATATACCATTACACCAGCCGGTATATTCTGAAATATGTCACCGTGCAACGAGTTGGCGAGCACTCGAAGCGAGTGAACGACGGTGACAAGCGATTATTCGTTGGTATGCGTATGTACCAAGCGTGAGTCTCTCAGCGAGTGCTCTACCCGCCAAGCGAGCGTCGCTGAGCGAGTGCTCTGTTTGATAGCTCTTATCGCTGCGACAAACGAATACTCGCGCGCGGTTTTGAACAGATAGCGATCAGCTATTATTATCATATCTGCATCTCTTTTGTTTACACGGAATTTATACTGGATGATTTTTTTACCGTCTTGAAAAAAATTGGGTACAATAGGAGAATGGAGTAGAAGCCTATGGCATACCTAGTTTTTTTTGTTTGTTTTTTAATAGCTTTGACCCAAATTGAGATTGTCTATCAATAAACATTACATTTGAAGTAAACTAGAACAATAAAATCAAAAATTTTGAAAAAAACTTTATAGATCGTTTTAAAATATCCAAATTTGAATCATACGCACTACCTACGCAGGGTGCGTAGTGCGTATGATTACAAATAAAAAAAAGATTAAAAAAAACTAAGTATGCCATAGGCTTCTACTCCGTTCACCTATTATGCCTATTTCTCATCGAGCTACTACAATCTGTCAAATTTCTTTAATAGATTTTCAACTTTATTAAAGCATTAGGTTCAAGGTTGATTGGGAAAATTTGACAGTTTCGGGTAGCTTGACCTGCTGGCGTCTGTACATTTCTTGAGCGAGAAAATAGCCGATAGTTAGTCGTTTCCTCGCCGGCGGTGGCACAACTGCCTTAGGTGAAGTGAGCTTGAGGCGAGCTGTCTAATGTCAACCCCTAGCATCAGGTGGAATGACAGCTGACTTCAAGTTCATTTACACGGTGACATTTTTACATGATAGACTGACTGTATTCGTTTGAAGATCTTTGACGTTGTTACAGGTCGTCAGAAGCCCAAAAGTCTGACAAGCAGTCTTACCAACCCAGTAACTGGGTTGTGGAGATCGAATAGACAGTCGCTCCATACAACATAGTGGTACTCAGCTGCATCCGGTTAGACTGGCAGCCTGGATGGCTGGAAGATACGCTTGCCAGAGTTGATCCGTGGACGCGTGGCACCCATCCACGGACCAACCGCGGCAAGCGTAGCTTGACCTGATGGATCGACCCGTGCGGCTGTTATTAGTTAGCCACGAGCTCCAGGCTGTAGTGTAGGTATTTATAAATGAGTAGTATATTTTACCGAAAGCACTCGGTAAAGTAAATAGAACAAAAAAACGTTTAGATGGCGCTAAAAAGGCCCTTGATCTCATGTTGTTTAAATAACATTTCCCATCTAATTTTGACCGCAGTAGTATTGCTTAGTCTTGAACATCCTTGAACCTTTATGATAACTTCTTCATCAATGGATATATTTTAAAGGACGTACCTACAAACTACTAGAGATGTACATCCATGAATAATGATCATCGCACTTAAATATGAGTGATATTAATTACGTAAAAATAGTATAAAATAATTCATTGATTATTTCGGGACATCGCCAAGCGGTTCGTTGACTCTTCACGGGACCTATTTTTAGCCCAAAAAATCAGCATTGCCATCCAACGTGGCAATGCTGCCAGCCTTTTGGACACTTTACCCATTGACAGCGATGCGGACGAATTTTTTAATGCCCGATGAGTTCTTCCCCTTATTACTTTTTAAAATATATATTTTTTTTATATAAAAAAAAAAACTAAATTAAAGAAAATGTTTTATTTGTAGTGATAGCTTGTACATTGTAAAAATGGAAGAAAGTTACTTATTTTAATAAAAAAAATAATATTCTGATAAGCAAATATTTACATAATTTAAAAGCTGTCTTGAAAACAAATTCTGATAAGGTTTAATTGTTTTTTTTTTTTTTTAAACATATCTGCGAACTGTGGGTGTAAGTACTATAATTACTCTGCCTAAACCTTTGGGTATTACAGGCGTAATGTTTGTTACGTTTTTATTTCTTGATCTGATTTGATTTCCCTCAAAATTGCTCTCGTCTTTCACAACTTTTCTTACACACAACTCTGGAAACAACCCAAAGAAGTGAGTACTTTGTTGACCGTCAGCTTGTGTGGTTGTGTGGGATGAGCGACGGACATTTTGTTTTTCTTTCTATCTAAGTTTATGCACCTGTGTATAAAAGCATGCATAGTTGTATTGGAAATAGTTTAAGGTCAACTTCCAGTGTTAGCGAAGCTAAGAAAGCTTGCTTAGCATAACGTGATTTAAGCTATTGATATGCAGAGTTATCACCACAGAATATTCATTAAGTTGAAAATATAATATCCTAACCTAACTAAAACTATTAAAAAAGTAAAATATGGCGTCGAAAAATTCCTCCGCATCGCTGTCTACTGGTAATGTATCCAAGAGACTGGCGAAATTGCCACATCGTGTGGCAATGCTTAGCCTCTGGCCAAGGTAAATGCCAGCCCTTGGGTCACGGGAAGGGTCAACCGGCCGTTTGGAGATTTCCTTAAACAAACCATGAGCACTCGGACCCCACGGGTCGAGGGTTTCAAAAATATAGTTAGCAATAAGGTTATTATACTTCCGCCGCTTGAGGTTTTCCGCAGCCGCAGCAGCAGCGCCAGCACATCACGCTGTGCCAGGAAGATGGGAAGGCGCAAGAGTATCGACACACGTTGCGTCCCACACTAAAGGTCTACCCACTATAAACTGTACTTGACTAATTTGTAAAACTTTTCTCGTATAATAAAAACTCTTTGCGTCGGGCTGACGATTAAAAATTTAAAAAAAAAAACAGAAAAGTAAAAACACTAGTGCGAAAAAGTGGCACTTTCCACACAGTTTGGCTGCTTGGAAAACGCTCGCGTCCATCCCTCCGCTGTTACAAAACGTCACTTGTAGCAATTTATTTGCTAAGCTGTCATCTAACCAAGGACGATATTATGTGGACGATATAATCCTAGATGTATCTTTAGCATATCTTCATCTGTGCAACAGCCTTTAGTGTTGCAATCTCTCCGTGTAGCGGTCATCCCAACCTGTATATAAGATGATGCGTTGCATAACTCTGACACTTCCGCAAATACGCCGCTGGACCTCGCACGTATGTACATTATTTTATTTTATTTTTAGACGCACTATAATAGTGCTGGCAACTTTAGGAATATTCTTTGTTTTAATCACAAAAAAATATTTATTGCTAGAATACAATAGATAATAAGTTTTTTTTTTCGTATTGAAAAATAATTACAATACGGTAGGGTGTATTTTTTAATCTCTATTCTGTGTTTTCATGTACATTTAAAATAGTGAATTAATTGTTTTCAAACTTATGAATTGAACTTTACAGTTTTGTTTTATAAGGGACCAAACTATATTATAAAAACTCGTGAACTCGTTTTAAAAGCACCAATAATTGGGAAATTAATCAATAATCTGAAATATTACTGATTTTAGTAATTTAAAACATCACAAATGTGCAAGATAGAACCAACTTTAAAATGGAAATTGAAAGTTTATTCAATTAATAATTCAATGTTTAATTTGCTATTAATTCCTTTGAAAGACTTTATATTCCATCTTTAACTACACTAGTAATAAAGTTGAAGAGTTAGATTTTTTTCTTGTTTGTTTGAACGTGCTAATCTCTAGAACTACTAGTCGGATTTGAAAAATTCTTGTTGCATTTGATAGCGTAATTCCTGAGGAAGGCTAGCTTATTTAACATCACGCTAAGACCTTTAGGAGACGAGCAAAAATAAAAAAAAATCAGGGAGAATGCTAAGCGAAAACGAACAGATAAAATCTCTTTCATCTGTTCTGTGGGTTGCGAGGACAAGAAATTTCACGCGGAGGAAGTCGCGGCTAGAAGGTAGTCTAAAATAACTGAAGTGAATTAGTTGACATCATTGCATTGTGTTCAAAATAGCTGACAGATTATCTAATCAACCTGAACCTGCCACTTGATCAGGATTTCAGAGATCGAGCTATACGCCATGAGCTCTCAATGATTATTAAATAACTAATAGGATCTTTTCATTTTATATTATTGTAAATATAAAATACAAAATCGTTAAGGATTTGAAAAATGTTCTTATTTTTATTTGAGATGGGTTTGCTCTTGACTCTAATCTCCGATCTAGTCGACGATGGAGTGAGCTTACCCAGAAGAAGCCTGTTCACTCTCACTTGGAAGAGATTAGGGTTGTATGCGCTCGGAAACACAGACGCAGGTAGTGAGTTCCACTCTTTTGCTGTGCGCATTATAAAAGACATTTGGAAAGGCTTAGTGCGAATCGGTGGAATAGCAACTTGGTAGGGATGGTAACTGGCAGTGCGCCTAGAAGTCTGATGGTAGAAGGGTACACTCACCGAAGTACAATCTGTAGAAGACCGAAAAGCAGGCAACCTTGCGACGATGAGCCAAGCTATGAAGCTTGGCATCCACCAGTTTTACGTCGCCAATGAGTCTCTTAGCTCTGCGTGTTTAGGGCTATTGAAATTCAAATTCAATATATTTTATTTCACATAAACCTAAATGGGCACATATGAAACGTCAAAAGCTAGGTGCACGGTTCCAAATGGTCGTTTTCATCATTCTCCTGCCCTTGTCCCAATTTATTTGTGGTCGGCGCAACATGTCTTCTTCTTCCATACTTCTCTATTAGTCGTCATCTCGGTAGTCACTCCCTTTCTAGCCATATCATCTTTCACACAGTCCGGCCTTCATTTCTTTCATCTTCCCCTACTCGTATAGCCATCCACTTTCATACTCAACACTTTCCTGACGACATTTTCCTCATTCCTCCGCATCACATGCCCATACCATGACAAACGATTTCCACACAACTTTTCAGTCACCGGTGTCACTTTCAGACTTCCTCTTACATACTCATTTCTTATTCTATCCATTCGCGTAATACCACACATCCCTCTTAGCATTGTTATCTCAACTGCATGCAATTGCCTTTCATTTATTCTTTTTGTGGCCCAACATTCTATTCTGATCCATATAAGATTCCAATTGGTCGTTTTCTATGAGGAAAAGCCAGCTAGATACTCCACGGTAGATACCGTGGAGTATCTGTTAAAAAAACCGGTCAAGAGCGAGTCGGACTCACGCACCGAGGGTTTCGTACCATCCCATAAAAAAAGTGTGTTATTTAGAGAGAGACATTGTTTTATTTTTCCTGTAATCTTTACATAAACTTCTATCACACCGAATAATTTTAGATTTTGCTCTATGCAAACTTCGGAGATAAGGGGGGAACTGTATTTTTATTTAAATTTTTCATCAAAAGTCGAAAACTATTCGGCCTAAAAAGAAAAAGAAAAATGTTTGAAAATGTGCAAACAACGCTCTTTCATATAACGTAATACCCCACATGCCCTGGTAGCCCCACTTCAAATTATTTCGGTCCCTGTTGCAAAAAAAAAAAAAAATTCTTATTCGCAAAATAGTTGGGCAAACGTCATCTAAAACTATTCCAAAATTCAAGTTGATAGCATTAGTAATTCTTGAGATATCCAACTGTGCCGGACAGACAGACAGACAGACAGACTGGGTCGCACCTTAAGGGTTCCTTTTTACCATTTTGGTACGGAACCCTAATTAAGACTCAAACTATGCGTAAGATGACATAACTTTTTCAAGCTTCAAAGCGTCTGGCGGAAAAGCCGCCGACAGGAAGTGTATTTATTAACACTATTCTGTAAAACATACTCAAAATTCAGCAGTCAGACTTTAAGTGAGTAATATTTTTACGTAAGTTTAGGTACCTGAAAATAGGCCGTCGTCCCAAGCTAACAGGTCTGCTTATGTTCAAAGTACATACTAAAACTATCACATACATTTTGTTAATAAAAAAATAAGTAAGGTCTGGTTGGTGGCTTTGGGATTTAGGGCTACTATATTATGTGCCTTAATAGCCTGCAAATCCCACCTAGGCTGCAAGTTTACGACCATTTTGTTACCTAACAGGTCTCCAGACAGTTAGGCACGTTTCCAGACAATAGCACATAGAATTTAGAAATCTATAAAGTTTTATGTCTTTACACCTAAAGACTAGCGGGACTTAGAATTAGAATCGAAGTTGACGGTTAAGGTGGAGGTTACATTCAAACTGTACGTTCCGAGCTTCAGTTAAGGCAAAGGTGTATATTATAATCATCTGCTGCCTAGCCTTTTCCCAACTATGTTGGGGTCGGCTTCTAGTCTAACCGGATGCAGCTGAATATCAGTATTTTACATGGAGCGACTGCCTATCTGACCTCCACAACCCAGTTACTGGGTAATACGATACCCCTTGGTAAGACTGGTTGTCAGACTTTCGGGCTTCTGACGACCCGTAACGACTATCAAAGTTCCACGAATGACAGCCGGGACCAACGGCTTAACGTGCTTTCCGAGGCACGAAAAGATTTTTCCGAGGTATGAAAAGATGGTCACCCATCCACGAACCAACCCCGGCAAGCGTAGCTTAACCTGATGGATCGACCCGTGCTGCTGTTATTACTTAGCCACGAGCTCCTTATAATCAGAGATCGGAATACGTAGAGCATAAATACCTACTTAAACATCGAGGAAAGAAGTAACAAGAGTGGATAATACCTCCTATAAAATCGTGGAATGATAAAAATGACGATTAAGTCTCGGGATTTAAGAAATTGCGAATGACAACGATGTTTTAAATAATAATAATAAATAAAAATAAATAAATTTATTTGCCACAAAAAAAAAATACAAAGAGGAACTTAGATACATCTGGTTCTATGTTGAATTCTGTACTCAAGTATTGCAACCCTGCCTCTTAAACTAGGTAAACCTGTATCTTAAGAGACAGTGATCATCCATGGGGTCTTAACCATAGCTAATTAATAAGTTAATGACAAAAATAGATGTGTGTCGATTCATTCTTTACAATTAAAACTTAGTATTTCATGGAAACAGAAAAAAAAATAAAACTAATAATAATAGTAAAAACTAGCTTAATTAATAATAGTGATATAATGATAAGTTGATGAGCAGTGTGCAGTTGATATGTAAGGAAGTGTAGGTTGTGTCTGCGTGAGTGTGCTTTATGTGTGTAAGTGTATAAGAATATATGAATGTAAATATAATAATAATGGATGCTGAATGATTATTAATTATGTATACTTCGCAATTTATTACATTAACCTATTTGTTTACTAATCCACATGGAATCATGTTTATTTTGGACATAGATATTTTTATCTGATTTAGTTATTTATATATAGATAGACGTTTAGGTAAGTTAGTGTCTGGTGTTTCTATTTTGTAGTAAAAGCAGTTAGAGACTAAGTAGAAGTAGTTTCCTCAAGACTATAATAAAGTGACTAATCTGTAGAGATCGGAATAAATACCTAAACTTCTAGGATAAAGTAACAAGAGTGCATACCTCCTATAAAATCCCGAAATGATAAAAATTACGATTAAATCTCGGGATTTAAGAAATTGCGAATTTTTTATTATTTACTATAATTATTTAATTTGTTACGAATGTATTCAAAGTGAAATAAATAATTCGCAATTCCTTATTAATTTCCCGGGATTTAGAAATTGCGCATTATTTAATATTTTAATTTACAATTTCCTAAATCCCAAGATTTAATCGTCGTGTTTATCAGTCCGGGATTTTATACGAGATATAATCCACTCTTGTTACTTTTTTCCTCGAAGTTTATACCTATCATATACTCTACCTATTCGTATCTCTGATTATAATAGTCACTCACATTTTGCCAGTTAAGTTTGAGTTTCATGAATGAATTTACACTAGAGGGTGGCCCATTGCCGTTAAATGGGTACAAATTTAGAAACCTAACTGCTACTGTGAAATTCCTGATGAAAATTCAATGACACTGCCCGACTCGGAAATGTAACCTAGGGCCCATAATCAACCGTTGCGCTACTACCCAAAGGAGTGGTCAAAAAAAAAAAACAATACATAAATCATATCAGTGGTTCTCTGGAAAAATTGAGTTTTAAAAAAGTAACTAGGTCAGAAGGTAGGGTGGGATGACAATGATATTTTGAAGGGGAAGCGCCAGGGTAGCTGCGAAATTCAAATTTTCTTACGTTTTTTGCAATTTGCAAGCCAGTATTAAGTTGTATGTTAAATAAAGTATAATTTGCGGCCGTAACAAATATGTATTTACAGAATTATAATCATTAGAATCAGTAATACAACTCCTTAAGTTAGTATAATCCTAAAATGTCAAGATTTCATGAAGTAGTCATTCATTAGGATTACCTGGTCTTAAAGAGTTGTATTGATCACTTTAATGATTCTAATTATTTAAATAGATATTTGTTACGGCTGCAAATTATATTTTGATCAACGTGATTGTTATATTAAGCTGTTTGTTTACTAATCCACAAGGAATCATGTTTATTTTGGACATAGATATTTTAATCTGATTTAGTTATTTATATATAGATAGATGTTTAGGTAAGTTAGTGTCTGGTGTTTCTATTTTGTAGTAAAACCAGTTAGAGACTAAGTAGGAGTTCCCTCAGGACTATAATATAGTGACTAATCTGCAGAGATCGGAATAGGTAGAGCATAAATACCTAATCTTCGAGGAAAGAAGTAACAAGACTGGATAATACCTCCTATTAAATCCCGGAATGATAAAAATTACGATTAAATCTCGGGATTTAAGAAATTGCGAATTATTTATTATTTACTATAAATAATTAATTTGTTACAAATGTATTCAAAGTGAAATAAATAATTCGATTTTTTTTTATTTCCCGGGACATACCCGGGATTTAGAAATTGTGAATTATTTATTAAAGTACAATAAATAATTCACAATTTCTTAAATCCCGAGATTTAATCTTCATGTTTATCATTCCGGGTGTTAGGAGGTATTATGTAGGTACTCTTGTTACTTCTTTCTTCGAATTTTAGGTATTTATAATCTACCTATTCCGATCTCTGCTAATCTGTGTTAAATGCATTAATTAAGATTCATTCAGTGGCTTAGTGCTTGGCATTTATTTATTTATTTATTCATCAAACAATTTTCATTGTGTTCGAATTTTACAAAATAATACATTTCAAATCTAAGCAACAAAAAAATATATATATAAAGCAAACAAAAATATATTAAAAAAATATCATATTACTATGTCCTCAATCAAAAACTGTTTACATGTTAAACTATAAAAAGCACAAAGACAACCCCTATAATTAAATGTCAATTAAATGAAAACTAAATATAAATTACAAGCAATTTAAATCAATCACAAGCAAATTAAATGTGAATCAAAAAATGTCAATTAAATCAAATGTTAATTAAAATAAATGTCAACTAAATCAAATGTCAATACCATATCAATAATTCATACTCAATTTATCTGGAATCATTCAACAACAAATCGTTGAATGGTAAGTTGTTGTCTGTATACACACTCATAACCAGACAATAGTCTTCCTACTCCTGGAATACAGAACTCCTCTCTGTGAGAGGGATTGGGTCGTAATCCACCACGCGGACCCAGTGTGGGTTGGTTGATAATAACTTGGTGTTTACGTTCAATTCATTACGTTGGGTTCAAAAATACGCATATACATGCAGCTAAATACCAGTATTTTACATGGAACGACTATGGAGCCTATCTGACCTCCTCAACCTAGTTACTGGGTAATACGATACCCCTTGGTAAGACTGATTGTCAGACTTTCGGGCTTCTGACGACCCGTAACGACTGTCAAAGATCCACGAATGACAGCCGAGACCAACGGCTTAACGTGCTTTCCGAGGCACGGAGGAGTCTCGGTATGTAAAGATCGTCACCCATCTACGGACCAACCCCGGCAAGCGTAGCTTAACCTGATCGTTTGTCCCGTGCGGCTGCTATTACTTAGCCACGAGCCCCTAAGTCACGATACCCCTTGGCAAGACATTAAGTATACCAATGATAGTGTTCCATGTCATAATGTGATTTTTATCTAAGACTTGTGAACAAAAACAGCGATATAAAATTAAATTTAAATGTTGTTGGTAGTTGGAAATCACCAACATGTCTTGTGGAAGCGTGGTTATTAATGCTCGTGCCTCTCTTTATGAGTAGAGGCCTTTGCCCTTCAGTGAGCCAATCCCAAATCGATAACGTCAACATTTAATTTCCTCAATTTCGTAGTTCGAGAATAAATTAAAAAATACCTTTTAAACATAACGGTCGTTCGTTTAGCGTTGCGTCTGATTAACAGTATTTGATTATAGGCCGTCAGATACCTCTACACTTAAAACTTTACCGTTTTGAGAACCAGTTTGTGGTGTTAGTTGGTGTGGAAGCAAAAAAGGTATTAGCTGGAAGATTAGATAGAACGTCAGTCATAAATCATAATAGATTAACTAATGGTCCTACCATTAGTATAACTTATTGACCGTTATCTTTCTTTTAAATAATACATTCTTAATTTCATTCATTGACTCTCTGTCAGAAAATGTACAGCCTAAATCGCTGATACTACAATAGAAGCATAGAATTTTGCACAAAAGTTATTCACACACAGGGTTATTGGTAAAACACCAACAACCTCTTAAGAGGTCATTGTACTCATCATTATGAACAACTTTTACTATAGGACCAAACCTGAAATTGTGAAAATACATAAATGTAGGGAAAAGCTGTTTTTTTTTCGCGAACTGATCCAGTATATATGGTGACTGTAAACATATGATTGTACTCATGATAACAAACAATTTTTAGTATGGGAACAAACCTGAAATCGCGAAAAAAAATAAGCTGTTCAGTACATTTATGTTCGCATAATCCAACAGCTGATTTTTTTTTTCGCGAATTCAGGTTTGGCCCCATAGTAAAAGTTGTTCATAATGATGAGTACAATGACCCCTTAAGAGGTTGTTGGTGTTTTACCAATAACCCTGTATAACGATAGGGAGCACTAGAGAAGGAGTTTTTGATAATTCATCCCCTATACCCTTATAGGCTTCAAATAGGCATGAAAATTTATATGCAAGTTCGTGATATCGTGGAAATTTGGAACTTAGACTTTTGTTTATATGTAGAAGTTAGATAAATCATCGTTTTTAGGGTTCCGTACCAAAATGGTAAAAAGGAACTCTTATGGTGCGACTTAGTCTGTCTGTCTGTCCGTATGTCACAGCTGGATATCTCAAGAACTACTAATGCTATCAACTTGAATTTTGGAATAGTTTTAGATGACGTTTGCTCAACTATTTTGCAAATAACAAAGAAATATTTTATTTTTTGCAACAGGGACTGAAAAGGGTCTTAAAAATTTGAAGTGCGGCTAATGTGGGGTATCATATGAAAGATCGCTGTTTGCACATTTTCAAGCATTTTTTCTGTTTTTAGAAACATTTTGATGAAAAACTCCGCAGTTTGCATAGAGAAAAATCTAAAATTATTGTTTGTGATAGAACTTTATATAAAGATTACAGGAAAAATAAAACGATGTCTCTAAATAGCACCCTTTTTTTTGTATGGTACGGAACGCTCGGTGCGCGAGTCCAACTCGCTCTTGGCCGGTTTTTTTGGAAACTGATCCTCTAAGACTTCTGAGAAGTTGTCGATGGGCAATGTCACCAGGCACATCATGTAGTTTTAATACGAGTAGTAAGAGATCAGAGCCAGATTTCCTACTGTTTCTGAAAAGCAATTCAATGGAATCTGTTGTTTAATGTCGTATCAATTTGTATCAACCAATCACAACATATAATATTATAAATGACAACTGATTTACTGATTAGACTTGATATAAGTTTTCAACAACCAACGATTTGATGTCTATCTTTAACCTTATCAGTGCTTAGGTTAGCTCAAGCCTTGCTAAATATATAAAACCTAGATTTTAAAACAAATTTCGGTCTGGAGAGTCATATAAGGGCCACGAATGACAGCCAGGACCAACGCAGCTACGTTTTATGTGCTTTCCAGCCACGGCTAATAGAGAAGTATGGAACAAAATGACGTGCTGCGCTGACTCCAAATAAAATGAGACCAGGTCAAAACGACGTAATCAACTATAATAACTATGTAATAAGATAACCAAATAATAACCCCAATTCACGGAATTGATATAATGTGGCGCCACCATCGAGTACAAAGTCCAAACTGCGGCCAAGAAACTGGGCATCCTAAGTAGGGTGAAGCGATACTTTACGCCTGGACAGCTTTTAACTCTTTACAAAGCGCAAATCCGATCCTGCATGGAGTATTGCAGTCACCTTTGGGATGGATCAGCTAAGTACCAACTAGCCGCGCTTGACTCGGTGGAACGCAGAGCTAAGAGGCTCATTGGCGACGTAAAACTGGTGTTTGTCAAGCTCGATAGCTTGGCTCATCGTCGCAAGGTTGCCTGCTTGTCGGTCTTCTACAGATTGTACTTCGGAGAGTGTGCTCAAGAACTCCACGACCTCATTCCACCGGCCCCCTTCTACCATCGGACATCTAGACGCACTGCCAGTTACCATCCCTACCTAGTTGCTATTCCACCAATTCGCACTAAGCGCTTCCAAATGACTTTTATAATGCGCACAGCAAAAGAGTGGAACTCACTACCTGCGTCTGTGTTTCCGAGCGCATACAACCCTAATCTCTTCAAAGTGAGAGTGAACAGGCTTCTTCTGGGTAAGCTCACTTCATCGTCGACTCTGTCTCTGTAGCGTCCGACCTAGACTAGAGTCAAGAACAACCCATCATAAATAAAAAAATTTTAAAAAATGTCTACGGAATTGAAATTATAACATGACAAATTATACTCTCGAGACATGTCTGCCACAACAGTGGCCAATATAGGGACAATCAGATCGCTTGGCAATCATAACTTGCACCCTAATTGCGTAACACACTATCAATCGGAATCTGTTTCAATTTGACAGCTTAACAACATTCATTGCGTGATTTACGTTGTCGAGCAGATAAATTTTTCGAACTTATGAAGCAATGGATAAGCAATTTGTTTCAAAATGATTCAGATGATTCATGGGCAATATTTTAATGGGTCATTCCACTCATCATTATGAACAACTTTTACTATGGGACCGAACCTGAAATCGCGAAAAAAAATCAGCTGTTCCCTGCATTTTGACGAATTATGCGAGCATAAATGTACTGAACAGCTGATTTTTTTTTCGCGATTTCAGGTTAGGGCCCATAGTAAAAGTTGTTCATAATGATGAGTACAATGATCCCTTAAAATATTGCCAATTAATTAAATTTCACCGGTCTAACCGGATGCAGCTGAATACCAGTATTTTACATGGAGCGACTGCCTATCTGACCTCCACAACCCAGTTACTGGGTAATACGATACCCCTTGGTAAGACTGGTTGTCAGACTTTCGGGCTTCTGACGACCCGTAACGACTGTCAAAGATCCTCGAATGACAGCCGGGACCAACGGCCTAACGTGCTTTCCGAGGCACGGAGGAGTCTCGGTATGAAAAGATGGTCACCCATCCACGGACCAACCCCGGCAAGCGTAGCTTAACCTGATGGATCGACCCGTGCGGCTGTTATTACTTAGCCACGAGCCGGTATAGTGTGTTAAGCAATTAGAGTGCTGGACAGTGTTGGAGCTAGCCCTCATCCTGCGCACCAAGGACGCGCATCGATAGCGCATTGTGGCGTGAAAACCGTCGGTGCGCGCTTCCGCAAACATGTTCGAAGCGCTGCAGAAGCGCCCAACACTGCCCTAAACGAGTTGTTATTTTAGACACTTAGCACTGTAAGCAGCTTGTGAGTAAGATGCCCATAGGCTGCACGTGTATATGGAAGTACAGTTCTGCCGTCGTAAGAAAAAAGGGCACAACTAACATTAAAAAAAAAAAAAATCTACAAAAATTGAGCAGATGTGCCTTTTTTTCTGATTCTAAATATGTATGTAACTCATTTTTTTTTAAATGTTAGTTGTGGCCTTTTTTCTTACGACGGCAGAGTTATGCTCATATACAACGTGTTTTTTTTTTAAATACCATAACTCTAGGATATTAATGAGACCATCATTTTGAACAACTTTTACTATGGGACCGAACCTGAAATCGCGAAAAAAAATCAGCTGTCCCATACATTTATGTTCGCAAAACTCGTCAGAATGTAGGCAGCTGCTGACTTTTTTTTCGGGATTTCAGGTTTGGTCCCGTAGTAAAAGTTGTTCAAAATGATGGTCTCATTAATAACCTAGAGTTATGGAATATCAAAAAAGAAAAAACACGTTCACATCTTGTCTCTTCCTCATTTCCTTAATTCTTTTGCCAGGATGCTTGTGATCTTCAAAACAGTCGCAGAAAATTGTAACCATTGTCATAATCACTATGCTTGGCCTGCAATATGTGTTATTAAAGGTTGGTGCTATTTCCCGTCCTCATCAATTTCCTACCTTGAGGAGTACCTACCTGGGTACCTATGATTACAATCTTGGAGGAAACCGGTCGACGGGTTATTGAACTTATTAGTTATTGGTTTAGTAAGTAACTGTAATACATTAATGGGTTTTAAAAGCTCTTTGGCAGTTAAATTATATAGGTACTTTGCTGTTGGAATTCGTTGTGTGGTTCCGTAAGAATGAAGATTTTTATAAAAATTTGTTAGCTTTTAAAACTGGTCCTCTTTCGGATTGTAGATGCGTTGAAAAAAAAAGTAATTTAAAAAATAAATATGCCTTCAAAAAGAAATTACTTAACTCAAATTCGATCTACAAAAAAAAAAAAAATGTTTTTGAAGTCGATTTTTTTTAAATTAGGTAGTCTACTTTTTTATTTCGTATTTTGTTTGTAATAAGTAGTTAATAGTTTTTTTTTTTTTGTAAATATTGTCACTTAGTCCATATCTTGAAAACTACTGAACCGAATTTGATGAAACTTGCACTAATCCCTAAGTTAAAGTAAATGTAAGGCAATTATTATTATCCTCAGTTATGTTTTTGGTTTTTCTTTTTTTCTTGTATTATTGTAAAAAAAAAAAAAATAATTAAATAAAATGATCGCAATCAGTTTCGGAGAAATGCGTGGACAAACATGCATACATACATACACCTACAAAAAATTGTATATTTCTTTGGAAACCCTAATAGACTATTATATATGAATATATTGCAGTTCCAATAATATTACATACATACTTTTCGAATTGATAACCTCCTTTTATTTAAGTCGGTTAAAAATAATTTTTGTTTAGTCTGCTGAGTGATACTGTGAGGAATCTGTTCCTAATAAATCTAATAATTCATTTTTTCGATCTTGATTGTTTTAACTGTGAATTACCTAATAGATTGTCGGCCAGTCAGCTACACAATCAGACAGTCAGACACGAAGACTGCCTCGTTGGTGTTGTGGCCGCAAGCTTTACTGCTGAGCGTGAGGTCCTGGGTTCGATTCCCAGGTCAGGCAGTGTTATTGAGTTTTCCATCTGGAATTTCTCTGGAGCAGCCTGGAGTCTGGATTTGTGGCCGGTTGATGGCTTGCCTCATGGGACAGCATAACTGAAGATATGTGGATGTAGGTACTATAGGTGGATCCGGACACGATTGTTTCGGGAGGTTCCTGTTTCGCATAAGGCGGGAGGAAACGCCCGGGTGTCACCATTGTGTGGATCGCCCAGAGGACACGGTGGAGCATACAGTGGAGGTCTGCCCGGCTTGGGCAGAGCACCGCCGTGTTCTCACGGAGGCGATCGGCGGCGGCGATCTCTCGCGTCCGAGCCTGGTCCAGGCCATGGTGCGGAGCGAGAGTGCATGGGAGGCCATCACCTACTTCTGCGAAGCGGTAATGCTCGCGAAGGAGGAGGCGGAACGCGTGAGGGATAGGCAGCCTCACGCCCTCAGTCGCCGCAGGAGACGCCCTGGGCGGCGGGAATCGATAGCCGATTCCCGGACACCGTAGGCGCGGGCTTGCGGACGGTGAGTAGTGGGTAGCTCGCCGTCCGGTGAGGACCAGGCCCGGGTCGACGGCGCGTTGTGTTCCACGCGCGCCTCAAAGAGATGTCAGCAAAAGATGGGGTCCAATAGGGCCGATGCCGCTGGGGTCGCGGGTTGTTTGAAAAAGATACCGTGGCCCTGGCATAGGCAACTGAAGGAACACGGGTGGGTTTTAGTCAGTAAAAGTCTGACACGCCCTTCCGCTCCACCCAGAGCGGGAGAAGTTATTTGATGATTTCCCATCCACAAAAAAAAAAAAGGTACTATAGGTGGATATATAGTAGATATATATATATATATACCCTTCGGAGGATACAGACGTGGTATTAATATTATATTGGTTTGCACGAAGGGCATTTTATTCTTGCCGCCATCTTTTCCCGTGAACCTTAAAAAAGCAGTTTCATTGCCAGACTCCAAATTAAAAATAATGTTTAATTAGGTACTCAACATATTTAAGGTTACGCTAGTCGGTAATTTTTCCATACAAACGTAGAAAATTACTCGTCTGTTTGACAGTGTACTTTAAAAACTAAAAATTATATCAATTTGTATCATCATTATCTAGTTTTGTATGGAAGCATAATCGGAAAAGCGTAGATAATTTTATTCGAGAATTCTAATTACTTTATTTTGAATAAATACATCCAGTAGTTTTTTCATAACATAGTCTGTTCATGAAATTTTCGTTATAAATCATCGTCTATTTTACTAAATAATTAAAAACTTTATAAATAATTAGTATATGGTAATTTGAGTAATTTATGCAGCCTACCCAAATGTCCTTTCTTTGGTATTGTTCGTCGAATCGTTGAGCTCCTTAAGTTCGGAGTTGAGCTGCGCGATTACTGACAAATGCGTGCACTGACTGGACAGGTCCTCTCAATCTGTGTGGTTCTTTCCTCAAAATACCATTTCAAACACCAATCTAGATGGTCTTCACATGAACTGACCAAGATTATGTCTGGACTTTATAAGAGACTGTGACCTCTGAGTTTGTTTCGGCCTTTCTTCTCAGAGTAGTCAGATAGGAAACGCCGATCTCATCATGATCTAGTTTTAAAAAAAAGTGTTTGTACAAACCTACTTACAGAAATAAAATCATTTATCATTATAAATAAAACTAAATAATAGATAAGTAAACTAAATAGCATGCATATTAGCCACGCACCAACGAGTTCGAGCCGCCAACTACCAACCTTAAAATTAACGCATTTTATTGATTTCCATAATATTATCATTAAAATGCCCGAAATGCGTCGAATTACGGTTCTTTTAAATGATCTTGTTTCTTATGCATTTTATTTGATTTTAGTGCATCTTAAATACCGATATAATTGTGAACTGGATGACATTGAGACCATGTTTTGAAGTTTCTTTCAGTAAAGTGTTTGTTACAGTTACTTTTGGAATAACGGATTGAATTTAGATGGCTTTAGTGGTCGCAAGTTCTCTACCACGAATGCAGAGTGTGAGGTCCCCAGAAAAGTGGATTGTACTTGCCTAACCGATGTTATGTTTATGTATTTATTTTTTGTTTCAGTAAATCCAAGATGGCGTTACACAGACTAGTTCGTGTCCTACTAATATGCGCTGTCAGCTACAGCAGCGCTTCTATAGTGGACGACGGATATAATTATAGAAGTAAGTAACTGTTACGTCCACTTGTGTGACCGTTAACGTCCACTGTTACTTTTTTTGGAATGTTCGTGTCCAGTGTGCGTTGGTGGGTTTTGAGAGGGATTAATTTTGGGACTTTAACGTCTAGTGATGATATTACGAGTATGAAGATGATGGGCTTTTGTAATATTGCATCAGTGTTTATAAAAGCTTAATTATTGATAAATATTAACACTGAATAAATTATAACCATTAGAATCATCCATACAACCCTATGTTTGAATTGGCCTCAAATGTTGTCAATCAATCTGCCTAGCCATTTCCCAACGATGTTAGGGTCGGCTTCCAGTCTAACCGGATGCAGCTGAATACCAGTATTTTACATGGAGCGACTGCCTATCTGACCTCCACAACCCAGTTACTGGGTAATACGATATCTCTTGGTAAGACTGGTTGTCAGACTTTCGGGCTTCTGACGACCCGTAACGACTGTCAAAGATCCTCGAAAGACAGCCGGGAACAACAGCTTGACGTGCTTTCCGAGGCACGGAGGAGTCTCGATATGAAAAGATGTTCACCCATCCACAGACCAACCTCGACAAGCGTAGCTTAACCTGATGGATCGACCCATGAAGCTGTTATTACTTAGCCACGAGCTCCTCGGCCTCAAATGTTGTGTTTTCCTGAAATACTTGGCTGATCGAAAAGAAATGATAAAATAGTCAAATGAATAACTATTCAAATTAATGGACTTACCTCCCGGGAATTATGCCCGCGAAATTCAAATATTTTTACGTTTTTTGCAATTTGCAAGACAGTATTTTGTTTTATGTTGATCCAAATATAAATGGCGACCATAACAAATATAACGCACCTTTATTTCGAAACAGTTACTAAACGAAATTTAAAAAAAAGAAAATTTATTAAATTACATAACTATACACCTTAAAAAGAAACCAATAATTTAACAGATAATCTCAGAAATATCTCTTATAAGTTCATCACTTTTTTATGTAGACAATACACTGACGTTGATACAGCTCGGTTAATCTATTTTAGTTATTTTCATAGCGATATGTCATACGGTATTCTGCTCTGGGGCAAAGCCGCTGACATTCAAAATATATTTGTTCTTCAGAAACGAGCTGTTCGAGCAATTTACCAGCTCGGTGCCAGAGTTTCTTTGTGAGATTTTTTTAAACAGATTGGTATTCTCACGGTGGCATCACAATTCATCTTCGCCAACATCTTATATATTAGACAAAATATACATTTATACACTAAAAACACTGATATTCACAATGTTAACACCAGAAATAAGGACAAATTACGTGCTCCATTTCACCGGCTTCATAAGGTTCATAACTCATTTGTTGGGGTTGGTAATCTTTTTATAACAAGCTACCCTCTTCTTTGCTAGATTTGCCTTTTAATGCGTTCAAAGCTGAAGTAAAATCTAACCTTTGTTCAAAGGCATACTATTCTAACAACGATTACTTAAACGATAAGAATAGTTGGTCGCTGTGTTGAACTTAAGACAATGTTTATGTTCTTTCTCCAGAATTAGCATACCTACTGACAGGTTATATGAGTTCATATAATTATTTATTTTCTTTGACTGTCAAGGTCAATTTATTTTATTTTTATTTATTATTGACATAATCTACTCATTTCAATGTTTATTTTTTTATGAGTGTTATTGCAATATGTGGTTAGCTAGTGACCTCGACCATTGATTGTTTTTCTGGCCTGAGCAACCGGCAGCAAGTTCGTCATGCTCCCTTCGATGTCACTGCTTGCGGTAGCGTCGGGGGTCGGGTTGTCTCCTTCCCTAAAATATGGCGAGGGGGGTAATGGCTGATCTTTGCGTTATGCTCGTGAACGGGTGCTGCTTGTGGTGACAGGTCGTCTTGCTGACCTTGGTTTTGTTTTGTTATTAGTAACTTTACTCGTTGTTTATTTTACTTCGATGGTCCTAGTTTATCATCTGTGACTTCGAGTTACGACTATATGTACGGCTATATGTAAGTGGGCACGCCCTTTATTACTGGAGGCTTTTATTTAGGTATAAGGTTCTGCTTACGTTTTTAGTTTTGTATTTTGTTTCTGCTTGAGTATAGTTTTCGATTTTTTTTTTTTTTGGTATATTGGCGTGTGCTAGCTTACTTATAGCAAATAATTTAATTTAATGTTTTGTGTTGCGTAATGTACCTAAATTATTATGCGCAGTGTTATATAGATGCATTTTTTTAACTGAACAGACAGCTGTGCTGCTGGGGAGTTTGTTACGCCACTTCTTCTCCCCAGCTAAAGCACTAGGAAGTGGTGAAGGGCGGCCGTTTTGGGGGACTGTCTTATGTAATTTTGACGTTCAAAAAGTGCTGATTCTCAGCCTAGTTTGAATAAATGACTTTTGATTTTGATTTTATGACGAGATAAATAATAATGCAAAAATCGTAAATTAATTCTTCTGTAAAATTTAGTTTTTTTGTTTAGTAACGGTTTTGAAATGAAGGTGCGATATATAATATATTCACATAATTATAACCATTAGAATCAGTAATAGAACTTCATAAGTTAGAAAAGACTTCAAATGGCAAGTTTTCATGAAATAGTCAATAATAGTCATTCAGTAGTATAATAAGTAAGACTATTTTGATTTTTTGTAAGTAAAACTTAAAAACACATTGTTTCGAGTAGCATATTAGATATATATTTTCCGAACTCACTAGCCATATATATGTAAGCCATCAAAGGCTTCTGTGGTTTTTTAACATATTATACAATGATTTAACTCTGAAAAAAAAAAAAAAAAAAAAAAAAAAAAAAAAAAAAAAAAAAAATAGAGTACCTAATATGAACTTGGAGAGTTGTATTGATGATTGTTATGATTATAATTCTATAAATAAAGATTTGTTACGGTCGCGAATCATATATATTATTCAAATCAACATACAACCTAATACCTACTTGTAAATTGCAAAAAACTTAAGAAAATTTGAATTTCGTGAGCTACCCTGTCGCTTTCGGCTTAACTGATTATCATTACTTTTTGATCAGCCCTTGTTATCATTCAGTAGGGTAACTTAAACATACTGAGTGCTATGGATGATTTTAATTATTATAATTCATTACGCGGGCTACCCTGGCCACAGATTAACAGATCTTGCACTTCGCAAAATCATTTAAATAAAAAGCGACTCTTGCTACCACACAATAAAGTGCAATTCTTGTCGCACAACGCTTATTACCTACAAATTATATTAACCTACAAGTTGCCTCTCTTTCTATCGCGTAACTCTTATTCCTTTTGACCACGTTAGGGTACTTAGGATTGCTGCCGCCTGCGGACGGTACTTTAATTTTTAGTCTCCATTATTTATTAATATGTATGTCTCGCTGAGCGCGTATAGCTGTAGACCCTAGTCAACACTGTGTTGTCGCGAACTGTAGGTACTTATATACCAATGCAATATACCAATGCAATGGTACTGCGCTTTCGCCGCAGTGGTAGTCCGCAAAATTTCTTGCGTTTTTCGCAATTTGCAGGTGAGTGTCAGCTTGTATCCTGATCAAAACATGATTCGCGGCTATAACAAATATGTATTTACATAATTATAACCATTAGAATCTTCAATACATCTCTCTAAGTTAGATTTGCTGTCTTTTGATCTGATTTCCTGACACTGAGTCACTGACCTGCAAATTGCAAAAAAGCAAGAAGATTTCAATTTCGTGGGCTACCACTGCGGATTACATCTTAAAACTTTATTTTTAACCGACTTCCAAAAGGAGGAGGTTCTCAATTCGTCTGTATGTTTTTTTTTTCTTTTTTGTATGTTTGTTACGCGATTACTCAAAGACGGATGGACCGATTTGGAAAATTCTTTTTTTATTTGAAAGGGTATACTTCCGAGGTGGTCCCATATAAATTTTATTAACTTTGCTCGAGGAGTTTTTGAGTTAGCTTCAATAATGCGTATATTTCCCACTTATTTTATATGGATGTTGTGATGGTGTTTTAATAACTTCCTATCACTGTTATTTACATGGCTATATCTACAATTATTGTGCTCAATTATGTATTCGAATTTGTGTGGGGTAGGTTCCACAACTAAAAAGTGAAAAATAAAAACTTTTTAGCAAAAAATAAAACCGACTTCTAAAACAAAACACTACAAAGTGAAAAATAACTTTAATTTCGGAAGTCGGTGGCAAAAAACGAAAATACAAAACCAAAGACACCGACTTCCGAAATTAAAGTTATTTTTCACTTTGTAGTGTTTTGTTTTAGAAGTCGGTTTTATTTTTTGCTAAAAAGTTTTTTTGTATAAACACTCGGCCTTTGGACGTGGACCACATTTGTAATAGCTGGAATAAAGAAACTATGAACAAAACTATAAAGAACCTTATTCATTTTATACTTTTTTTTTCCACAGCTGCTCGTCAGGCACCTGGAAGTATTTTCACGGTGGGCAACGGTGAGCAATGTCTGGGCACCGACAGGTCGACCGGCGGTGTTTGCCTGTCTAGGAACCAGTGCAATACACAAGGGGGCAAGGCTATTGGATTCTGTGGGGTCTTTGCTACTTGTTGTTCGTGTAAGTACCTACAAACCTAACTTTATAGGGTCAAATTAAATTAGCTAGCGAAACTCAGTAGACGTGATGGGTATCGATATCTAAACATGACAAAACAAGAAATTAATTTGATGATGTCTTTTTTGGGGTCATCAATCCCCGGTAGTGGAGACGCTTGAAGTATCAGTTTAAAAATCGGGTTTTCTGTGTTAACTTCACAGACGTGATGGGTATCGATATATCATCATCATTCTCCTCATCTCAATTTATTTGGGGTCGGCGCAACATGTCTTTTTCTTCCATACTTCTCTATTAGTCGTCATCGCGGTACTTACTCCCTTTCTGGCCATATCATCTTTCACACAGTCCGGCCTTCATTTCTTTCATCTTCCCCTACTCGTATAGCCATCCACATTCATACTCAACACTTTCCTGACGACATTTTCCTCATTCCTCCGCATCATATGCCCATACCATGACAACCGATTTCCACACAACTTTTCAGTCACCGGTGTCACTTTCAGACTCTTACATACTCATTTCTTATTCTATCCATTCGCGTAAAACCACACATCCCTCTTAGCATTCTCATCTCGGCTGCATGCAATTGCCTTTCATTCATTCTTTTTGGGTATGATGGGTATCGATATATCAACATGATAAAACAGTTTTTATCAACTCACACTTCAAGTAACAAGACTACCAACGGTCATTGACTCCAAAAAATCATTAAATCTTTTTATTTTGTCGTGCTTAGATATCGATCACGCCATCACGTCAGCGGAGTTTCGCTAGATAATTTATTTTGACACTATAGTTTAGTATAATCACATATTTCACCACGCGGACACAGTCATCATCTTGCTAGCCTTTTGCCAACTATGTTGGGGTCGGCCTCCAGTCTAACCGGATGCAGCTGGAAACCAGTATTTTATATGGAGCGACTGCCTATCTGACCTCCACAACCCTCCTACTGGGTAATACGATACCTCTTGGTAAGACTGGTTGTCAGACTTTCGGGCTTCTGACAACCCGAAACGACTGTCAAAGATCCACGAATGACAGCCGGGACCAACGGCTTAACGTGCTTTCCGCGGCACGGAGGGGTCTTGGTAACTAAAGATGGTCACCCATCCATGAACCAATCGCGGCAAGCGTAGCTTAACCTGCTCGATCGACCCGAGCGGCTGTTATTAATTAGCCACAAGCCCCTCTCTCCTCACCTCTCTCTCACCACGCGGACACAGTGCAGGTAGGTAAGAGTAGTAACGAGAAACACATAAGGTAGTACTACGCACTAAACAAGATAGTACAAGACCCGTGGTAGTCAAAATCAGGCCATGCAGTCTCCACAGATGATAGCGATTACGACCGATTTCGGTAGCAACGTCCTAGTGGGGTACCTAGACGGTCAAAATTGCTTGACGGACATGTGATTTTTTCGTGTTTGTCATGCAATTTTGACCGTCTAGGTACCCCACTAGGACTTTGCGACTGAATTCGGTCGTAAAGCGATCGTTATCTATGTCGAGACTGCAGGCCCTGGTTGAACAGCTGGCTCCTGAACTAAGTAAAAAGATACTTGTATCTCAGGAGCCAAAGTTCGTTAATAATAATAATATTCCATAGTTCAAGTTACCCAATCCACATTAGCCACCCAGACCCATAGCCAAATATGTTTTGTTTTCACGTACAACAATAGTCCTGTACCAACCGGGGGTTGTCCTTGGGTGCAGTTGCGTAGTGCATACAGGGATAATCGTCAGTTGGTGCCTCCTTATCATTTAAAATGATCTAAGGGGTCTCTGCGAGTTGGCTTCGGCTCCTCGTACGCCTTCCAAAGGTCCGGGACCCCAGGGTCCCGAGAAATATGGAAAATAATAATAATAATAATAATCATTTATTTGCAGACATTGAAGTCCATAGAATTAAATTAATTGACATTAACAAATAAAATAACACAATACACACACATAAAAATCACAAAATAGGCAAAATAGGTAATAACAACATAATAGTAATAAATATAAAATAAAATAAAATAAATGCACGTACAGCTATCTAACCAACCTGTGCGTGCAGTCTCACCCATCGACCAAGCATCGGGCAGTCCCACCGGTCACTCAATGCTCTCAACATGCCGTGGGTGCTGGTATCTGTTCTGTGCCGGAGAGAGGCGCATCGTTTTCGAATAATGGCATAGAAATCATCCACTCTCGCATCGGCAAACATCCCCGAAGCGCTACAATACCGCGGCAGCCCCACAAGCATCCTGAAGGCATTGTTATACTGTACACGCAGGGCGCTGTATGCCTTCTGCGTATACTTGACCCAAAGGCTGCAGGTGTAAAAAGTTTGACAGTAGGCTCGAAAAAGCGTCATTTTAACATCGTAAGAACACCGTGCAAACCTACGGGCCAGCATATTACTTCGAACAGACAGCGCCCTACGCTCTCTCTCGATATCTAAATCGTCGCACAGGTCCTCAGTGACCCAGTGGCCCAGATACTTAAATTTTGAGACTTGCTTCAAGGGTGTACCTGCCAATGAGATGCAAGGAACATTTAAGTATCTTCTGGCACCACCATTAAAAACAAGTAATTCACTCTTGGAGACATTATACCTAAGCCCCTGAGTCACCGCATAGTTCTCAGAGACCTTCAGCAAACGATAATATTACGATAATATTGATCAGGCAGGGGACATAGTTCTTCCACAGTTCAAGTTACCCAATCCACTTTAGCCACCCAGACCCATAGCCCAATATGTTTTGTTTCCAGGTACAACAATAGTCCTGCACCAACCGGGGATTGTCCTTGGGTGCACTTGCATAGTGCATACAGGGATAATCGTCGGTTGGTGCCTCCTCATCATTTAAAATTATCTAAGGGGTCTCTGCGACCCCAGGGTCCCGAGATATGTTAGAAAAAATAATAATAATATATTTATTTGCTAAAAACACGGTATAAAAGTTAAAAGTCATATGACACATCGTGCTTTGCAAAGAGCAGCTTTTGGGGCTAAGTAATGACAGCAGCATGGGCCGTAGTTGGGAAAAGGCTAGGCAGATTGATTGGTTGTTTTTTTTTTTTTTTTTTAAAGAAGTTTTTATTTATTACATCATCAAGATTCACAAAGTGGATTAAATAAGTATTGTCAAACCTTACTCAAAAACGGTCAAAAGAAAGTGAATAATGGAGAAGTTCCAAAATGTATGGACCTTGAGCCAGACGTGTACACTATTCATAAAAATAGGGAAATATATTTAAAACAGTTCTCAACTGTCCAATTACTTTAAAATGACTTTATTTTCTGGTAAACCACAATTAACTACACTTAAAATTGCAACACACAACATAAATCCGGCATGGGAGTAAGCTGTCATTTTGACTGATTAATGACGTTTGACATGTTTAATACTCAGGAAGAGGACTGAAGTGACACTTCTGTGACAGCTGACAGTCCTTTTTCTATGATCAATGGTCGATCTATGGTTTACTGTCATTGTTTTTATGCACAGAGTAACTAAATCAGTGAGACGCCTTGTTGAAAATCGATAAAAATAATTGATAAATATCAATTCCTTACCACAATACACTTACATTTAAATGAATTATCTGTATTTTTCCCGAATTCTACGGATTTTTCTCTTTTATGGAGTAAGTGTACACATACCTGGCCCATTTTGAAACATCTCCTTTATATGCGACTACCGTACGATCTTCCTCTACCAAATAAAAAAAGAATTTTCAAAATCGGTCCACAATTGACGAAAATATCGATAAACATACATAAACAAAACGAACATAAATACACATAACTTCCTCTTGCCTTTTTTGAAGTGGTTAAAAATTTAGGGCTATATTTCTCTGCCTACCCTTTTTATTTTTATTTTATTTTATTGTGTTTGGGTGGCTTACAGCTAACAATACAAAAATTTGTAGTGAGGCAATCAACGAAAAGCCATTTACAAGCCTCCACACTTTTGCCTGTATTTTCACAGGAATGATTTTATGTTAGGATAGTATTACCATTATCTTATTTCTTCCAGTAAACGCCTGTGACATTCGCACCAACACAAAGGTAGCAGTCTTCATCAACCCTCCCCTGAACAGAGAATCCTCAGGTCTTGAGTGCTCCTACAACGTAGAGATCAACAACAATAATGTCTGCCAAATGAGGATCGACTTCGAAACCTTCAACCTGGCTCCACCTACCACTGTAAGTGAATGATTAGTAATAATTCAGGAACTAAATTAATTAAAATACTAACACCCGTATTTATAAACAAGCAATAGGGATGATGCCTGGGTAAAAAAAAACAAAATTCTATTTAGTCCGTCAGTTAGATAATAAAAAAATATTAGATACGTATTTTTTGGTTTATCATATTAATAAAAAATTACTTAGATAACACGCATTAAAGTTCGGGAGTGGGGGCTTGCTACGTCACTTCTACGTATAAAATCTACGAAGACGTGACGTCATGCGACATTTTAACTCAATGTATCGCCGTAATCTTTTGATTACGTAGAAAAAGAAAAAATACGTGTCCTATATATTTGAATAATCTACATGACGGACAAAAAATCATTTTTTAGTCATCATCCCTATTACTTGCTGCTAAGTGATTTCTTAGAAAAGTTATTACTTGAGGATAGAATTCATCATTATAAAATCTTATTCTATAGTCGAGTAATGTACATTACTTACTTGAGTAAATGCTTAAGTAAGAATGAACGTTCCATTGCAAAATGAAATGCAAAATGGTCGAGTTCTCAATTCCTAAGTAAAGAAAATTGTGACTGTTACTTCTAACCTTTAACAGTTCTAACTTCAAGTAAATTACTAAACTATGGAATAAAAATCGTTACTTGAGTATTGACTTTTACTGAAGTAATCACTTTTATTTACTTGTTTATAAATACGGGTGACAGTCTTCGTAGGTGACGAACGACGTTTTTAATCCCTCTAGTGTTGGGCGCACACCAAGTGTGCGTAAGAATTTCTTTTGAAATCTTTACATAATATGTATTATATATAAACCTCATCATCTGCCTGGCCTTTTCCCAACTACGTTAGGGTCGGCTTACAGTCTAACCGGATGCAGCTAAATACCAGTATTTTACATGGAGCGACTGCCTATCTGACCTCCACAACCCAGTAACTCGGTAATACGATACCCCTTGGTAAGACTGGTTATCAGACTTTCGGGCTTCTGACGACCCGTAACGACTGTCAAAGATCCACGAATGACACACGTTACGCCGGGACCAACGGCTTAACGTGCTTTCCGAGTCACGGAGGGATCTTTGTATGTTTAGATGGTCTGGGTGACAATCCGGGAAGTACGGTCAAGATCCCAACCATTATTTAGACGCTGTTAATGAAATGAGGCAATTAATTAACATGCTTTCCGAGGCACGAAGGGGTCTTGGTATGTAAAGACGGTCCCCCATCCACGGACCAACCGCAGCAAGCGTAGCTTAACCTGATCGATCGACCCGTGCGGCTGTTATTACTTAGCCATAGACCCCTATAATTGCTTAACACACATAAAATGAAATTGATAGTAATGTCTTTCATTTTGACAGTTCCGCCACGTTCACGCATACGCTTTAATATCGTTCACATTTAGATTGAAAGTGTGTTACGCATTTATGGTGCTGGTCGATACCACATCGACCACATCGACACGCTTGGGAAGATCTATGTTCCGTAGACCGTAGCGGTCGTCTTTCAGATGAATCATTATGATGATTGCTCTCTACGTAAATGAAAGTTAAAATAACTTGTGAAAAAATATGTTTGCAAAGTCAACAAACGAATTTTTGGAAGTCGACGTGCAAGGAGTCTAAGCAAAGAGTTCTTTTTACTTTTAGAAAAGGAAGAAGTTCTAACACGTGCGTTTCTTGTATATCTCTTCAAAAACAAATGTCGTTTTCAGGTTGAACCTGTAGAGAACGTGACCCAGCGCCCAGGCTACACCTGCAGAAATGATATCTTCCAAGTGACCAACCTGCAAGCTAACTCTGACTTCTTGCCGCCCCTTTGTGGAGACAACAACGGACAGCATTGTGAGTATCTATTCTAAAAATCATAATCTTCCCGTCCTCATTCGATTTGTTTCATTCTCGGCGGAGCAAGTCTTCTCCTTTCATATTTAAATATGTATTTTATCCGATACCCATCAGGGTATGTCCTATCCTTTTTAGTAGCTAATATAATTTTTGTATTGTGAAAAGCTAACCACACTACATTAAAATCTACAAGGGCGACCAATTAAGACAATGAAACTCGGCGAGAGACTCTTAGATAGAATTATTCAACGATCTTGTGAGTCTCTACTTTACAACATAAATGAAACTAATTATATTATATTGATTATATATTGATTATATTATATTATATTATATTGATAGTTTAATTAAACCTTTGTTGGATAGTGAAGTGAAAAAAAATGCGACGTCAAATTTTATGGTATCAAAAATGACACAGATTACTCTTTCTTTTATACTAATTTGTATCAGTTTTAGACCAGCAGTAATCGTCTAAAATATTTTTATCCCAATGAATTTGGTATCTCTGTCTTTATGAAAACGTTCACCATATTCATCCCAGGTTTTCAAGAAAAATCTCACTGCGAGTGTAAAAAGTGAATTTTCAACATCATGTTCATTTCAATTTTTGTGTAATTATTCAACAAATTGGAAACAATGACTTCTTAATCCTCAGTTTTATTGTTGCCCAAGAAATTACTGCTTCTGAGATTGGACTCTTCACTTTTGTTAGTATAATTTTACCACAAACATAGCAAAAGTTGTTTGGATTTAGATAACAAACTTTTGAAGACATTTTAAAACAAATTAATTGTTCAATAACTTACTATAAAACAACTATAACGAATGACAAAATAGATACCACGAATGATTTTGCTTCTAAATTTCTTGTGAGTATATTAGAAAAAACCGGCCAAGAGCGTGTCGGGCCACGCTCAGTGTAGGGTTCCGTAGTTTCCCGTCCGTAAAAATATAATAAAATATGTAAACGAAGTTAAAAAAAAAATGCTTGCATATACTACAAACTTAGTCCAGAAATTATTTTGTACAACTTTTTGTCTTTTTTGTACAAAAACTGTTGTTTCCATCAAGTTCAAAATGATTTTCCTAGAAAGTCCTTATAAAGTTCTACTTTTCAGACTTTTTTTCATATTTTCTAAACTTATGGTTCAAAAGTTAGAGGGGGGGGGGGGGGACACATTGTTTTTTACTTTTGGAGCGATTATTTCCGAAATTATTGAGATTATCAAAAAATGATTTTAGTAAACCCCTATTCATTTTTAAATACCTTTCCAACAATATATCACACGTTAGGGTTGAAATTAATAAAAAATCACTTCCCACTTTACATATAGGGGGGCTACCCTAATAAAACATTTTTTTTCAATTTTTATTTTACCACTTTGTCGGCGTGATTGATATACATATTGGTACCAAATTTCAGCTTTCTAGTGCTAACGGTCACAGAGATTAAGCGAGGACGGACAGACAGACATGGTGAAACTATAAGGGTTCCTAGTTGACTACGGAACCCTAAAAATGATGTGATAAAATATGTCATCTATAAATTATCGTAATAAGAGAGTAGTCAGAAAACAAATTCGATCACATTTATCTTTGGGTAAAATTACTTTACAAAAGAAAAAAAAAGCGATCCTTAGGCTCGTTTAGAAAAATATTTTTAGAGGATCAATTAAATATTTCCCTTTCTCAAACTGTCACCTTTCTTTCGCAGTATATGTCCGTGTGAATGCCTCGACGAACAGCCGTGCCATCCGCATCAACTTCAAGATTGCTGATCGTAGCTCACAGCCGAATCTTCCCCAAGCCACTTGGAAGATTAAGGTTACCCAGCTGGAGTGCTTCAATACTCTTGGGTGAGTCACTGTTAGCGCCATTTTGTTTTCAGTTACAATATATAAAACATTTGCGTGACTCTGAAGAACTTCAAATTTAAATTTTCTTACGTTTTTTGAAATTTGCAGGTTGTATGTTGATTTATGATTCGCGACCATAACACATCTGTATTTAAAAATTATTATAATCATTAAAATCATCAATACAACTCTCTAAGTTCATATAATCCTAATGAATGACTATTTCATGAAATCTCGATACTTATTTAGGATTTTAGCGTCGTAACTATTACTGATTCCAATTGTTATAATTTCGTAAATACATATACAAAGTGGTTATGATAATACGACAATAAATTAAACTTCGCATACCTCAAGACATTCTCAGACTACATATAAAAAATCATTTGAATATATCCAGTAGTTTAGTCACAGGAAATTATTTTTCATTTTTAGCATTTGCTACACGATGTATGTATATATGTATTAATAGGGAAGTACTGACAGGTTAACGACCCCCGCATCGGTATGCACAACAAAAGATTAAAGACACATTTCCAACCAGCACCATAATAGTTTTTACATTTGATTCAGTGCAAACTATACCTTAGGCCTAAATTGTAAGAGTCATAAAGCTAGTGAACCTTTTATAAATGGTGTTCTATTTTCTTTCCACTTTTATGTCATTTAGTTTGTTTGAAATTTTAATTTTTTTAATTTTGATATTAGGGTTTTTTTGATAGCTTACAATTGTTCATATGAACTAGTATTGTCAATGTTTTCATTTATTGTCGTATTATCATAACCACTTTGTATATTACGGTCGAGAATAATACTTTAATCAATACACAACCTGATACTAATCTGCAAATTGCAATAAACGAAAGAAAATTTAAATTTTGCGGGCTTTCGCCTTAAGGGGGAAGCGTCAGGGTAGCCCGCGAAATTCTAATTTTCTTAGGTTTTTTGCAATTTACAAGTCGGTATTATATTTTACGTTGACCAAAATACAATTTGCGGCCCTAACAAGTATCTATTTACATAATTGGAATCATTAAAGTGATCAATACAACTCTTTAAGACCAGGTAATCCTAATGAATGACTATTTCATAAATCTTGACATTTAGGATTATAGTAACTTAAGAAGTTGTATTACTAATTGTTATAATTTTGTAAATACACATTATGTTACGGTCGCGAATCATACTTTAATTAATATACAACCTGATACTGACCTGCAAGTTGCAATAAACGTAAGAAAATATAAATTTCGCGAGCTTTCGCCTTAAGCGAAACACAACGACGTAGTTAGTACGCCATAATAAGTTTAGTTTATCTCACATAGCATTGCAGAGGCTTTCCGTACAATGCCCATCCGTGATCCGTCTTTACTGGACGCATGCCTTCATCCCATGAGTGTAGGCAGAAACTACAAGCGCCACCTGCTACGATCCTTACATACTCCTTTTGCCTCGTTTACGTTCATTCATCTGGTGACTACCACTGTAGTACTGGACTTGCACCCAATTACAATTAAATATTACATTTGTTCAATACTTCAATCCAACAGTGCAGATAAGAGGAGGAGGAGCTCGTGGCTAAGTAATAACAGCCGCACGGGTCGATCCATCAGGTTAAGCTACGCTTGCCGGGGTTGGTCTGTGGATGTGTGATCATCTTTTCATACCGAGACTCCTCCGTGCCTCGGAAAGCACGTTAAGCCGTTAGTCCCGTCTGTCATTCGTGGATCTTTGACAGTCGTTACGGGTTGTCAGAAGCCCGAAAGCCTGACAACCAGTCTTACCAAGGGGTAACTGAGTTGTGGAGGTCAGATAGGCAGTCGCTCTATGTAAAATAATGGTATTCAGCTGCATCCGGTTAGACTGGAAGCCGACCCCAACATAGTTGGGAAAAGGCTAGGCAGATTGATTGAGTGCAGATAAGATCTACAAAAAATCTGGGTGTTTAAAAAACTCTTGCGCACCGTCGATAACAAATAACATGCCCAGAATCCTTGAAAGTGTTTCCAAGCCTGATAGTAATGATGATTCTTGCTCGATGAATAGGCTAGGTAAGCATTTGGTCAGGTAAAGTGTCTATTCAGATTTAATAACTTTGTTCTCTTCTGCCCCCAGCAAATATCGTGACGGTATCCTAGAAGCCATCACAAGTTCGCTGCCAGCAACACCATTCACTTCGTCAGCTGACAGAGACGAGTACCTCATTGGTAAGTTACCATACTTAGTGTTTTATCCTAGCAGAATTTTCATTCACAAAGTTCTCAAATTTGTATAGGAAGAGTTAATGATTGATATCAATTTGGTTATATGCTGTTAACTTATCACCCAATTTTTATCTATTCTATATCAACAGCCGAACCCAATAACCTATCTATCTATATATATATATATTTTTTTTTTTGGGTCGGAGGCGACAGAGACAGATTCGGCGATGGAGTGAGCTTACCCAGATGAAGCCTGTTCACTCTCACTTTGAAGAGATTAGGGTATGTTATTAGGTATGCGCTCGGAAACACAGACGCAGGTAGAGAGAGAATTCCACTCTTTTGCAGTGCGCATTATAAACATTTGGAAACGCTTAGTGCAAATTGGTGGAATAGCAACTAGGTAGGGACGCACTGCCAGTTACCAATCCCTACCTAGTTGCTATTCCACCAACTCGCACTAAGCGTTTCCAAATGTCTTTTGTATGGCGCACTGAAAAAAAATGGATTTCTCTCTCTACCTGCGTCTGTGTTTCCGAACGCATACAACCCTATTCTCTTCAAAGTGAGAGTGAACAGGATTCTTCTGAGTAAGCTCACTCCATCATCGACTTTGTCTCTGCCACCTCCGACCTAGACCAGAAAAACACTCAAATAAAACAAAAAAACGGCACTCCATAAATGTATTTATTTATTTTAATTAACCCACAATCTTTGTCTTAATCGTAGATCTCGCATGTATCTAAATTATAGGAAAGCACGACACTATTAGATATATTTAATTTTGACCTTAAAATGTGGCAATCGCATACCTTTGAATGTGACAGCTTTTATACTCGTAGAGTAATGATTCGTCTTTGTTCCTCCTCCAGCACCGCCTGGCTGTCTACAATACTATCCGGATCGCGCAGGAAGCTTTGAATCGTTCAATTACAACAGAGGCGCTGGCCCATACATAGCCAACCTGGCGTACGCAACGTGCTTCAGGAGGACTTCTGATGTCTGCGGTATCAAGTAAGTTTTTTAAGTCATTTTACAGACTGCAAAGCAAAAGCATATTATGCAGTGACTTTCTTGTCTTTCTATCTTTTCTTTCTTTCTTTTGTTTATTGTCTTCTTCTTCTTCTTTTTCTGCCTTCATTACCTACCACCTCTTTAAGTTTCGTTTTCCTAGTCTTTCTATTTTGGCGTAGACAGACATTACTTACCTATCCATCTATCTTTCTTTTAATTCATTTCAATGACCAGTTACCCTATCTGTATGTTTGTCTGTCTAGACTTTTCCCAACTATCTTGGTGTCGGCTTCCAGCCATTTTGACGAGTTATGCGAACATGAATGTATTGGGACAGCAGATTTTTTTCCGCGATTTCAGTTTTGGTCCCATAATAAAAGTTGTTTGTTATCATGAGTACTCATGTGTATCGGTCACTAATTACCAGTCACCCTATATACCGATGGTCAAGAAGACAAACGTGCTAAATGTAAATGTAAAATTTTGAATTTTTAGGGTTCCGTACCTTAAAAGGAATAACGGAACCCTTATAGGATCACTCATATGTCTGTCTGCCTGTCCGTCTGTCACAGCCGATTTGTTCCGAATCTAATGGACCGATTAAGTTGAAATTTGGTACACATATGTATTTATGTGACCCAAACACAGAAGTGCAACGTAAACAAATGAATTTTGAATATGGGGTCAATTTTGTGGGGTAAATAAGAAAATTAAAAATAAAGTTTTGGAGGGCATAATTTTTTTTTTTAATCTTAAAATAAATCATTTTAAAGTTCTTTAAGAAAATACACGAAAATTGACCATTCCCCCCTTATCTCCGAAAATACTGAGACTAAAATTAAAAAAAAAAATACAGAAAGTAGTTCAATACGTAAAGATTACAGGATAACCTACAAGAAGTCTATGGTCTTAAAACAACATGGTAAACCTCTTAATATTGTGCGTGCAAAGTTACATTTGCAGTTGGAATGTATGGGAGAATATGTTTTTCAACTACAATGTTAAGTTTGTTCTTGGGATTCATCCCAACTACGGAACCCTTCATTGTGCGTGCGTGCATAGTATGCAAAACGTAGGTACTAAATGAGCATGCTCTACCGTGTGGCATTCGAATGTTAAAAATTCAAAATTTTGCACTTAGCACGCTTGTCTTCTAGACCATCGATATACAAATATCGCTCATTTAATAGTATCGGATAATTATTCTCATTTCGTATTCTTCTTCTTCAGGCTCACAGCAGCGAGTTTCAATCTAGCCTACCGTGATGACGTTAACCTTTACCTCGACACTGACTGTCAAATCAACCCCATCACTAGAGGAGTTTCTCAATCAGAAGACTACTTCTTTATGCAAGAAGCGGAGACAGCTGATGGATTGAGAGGATCCAAGTTCTGTGGCAGCAGTGCTGCTGGTCAGATTATTGCTTGTAAGTATTTGATGAAGTTTATAGGTTGCCAACCTTGCTGGGTGGAGGTCAGATAAGCAGTCGCACCATGTAAAATACTGGTATTCAGCTGCAGCCGGTCAGATTGAAAGCCCAAGCTACATAATTAAAAAAATGTTTAGTAAGCGCAGTTCGAGTCCGCGCCATTTGCTTTCGTGAAAACATATTATTGAAATTTTACTACGATTTCCGATACTGCCGTAGCCATTGTATTTACCCGACACTAGACCTACATCCGTATTTATAAACAATAGCAATTACTTGCTGCTAAGTAATTTCTTAATGAAGTAATTACTTCAGGATAGAATTCTTCATTATAAAATCTTATTCTAGAGTCGAGTAATGTACGTTACTTACTTGAGTAAATGCTTGAGTAAGAATCAACGTTCCATTGCAAAATCAAACGCAAAATGGCGCGTTATCAATTCAAATGGTAACTAGGTATTACTTGGCTAAAAATTCTAACCTATTTGACAGTTCTAACTTCAAGCAAATACTAAACTATGGAATAAAAATCGTTACTTGAGAAATTACTTTTACTGAAGTAATCACTTTTAGTTGTTTATAAATACGGGTATTACCTAGTAGGCTCATTGCATTCTAACTTTATAAATTATAATATTATAAATGCGAAAGTAAGTTTGTTTGTTTGTTTGTTACCTTTTCACGTGTACAGAAAAGGACATTCATCCCGAAAAAAGTACTGTTCCTGAGGAAAACAACAATAACTTTCTTATGATAATAGATGGCGCCACGTGTCTTTCGAATCTTGATTGAATTATATTATTAACCACCCCAGTACACCGAGTGAAAAGACGTTTTCACGTCAAACTCTTTACTTCATTAATTCATTCACAGATAGACAACAACCTAAACCGCTCGGTCTAGAAGCATGTAATGTAGCTACAAAATTACCGCGCTGATGTTAAGCTAGAGAATCATAATGATACTAATGAAGACTTTATTTACAGCAACGCCACCTGGACCCCTGTACGTACATTTCCGCAGTGACAACTTAGTAACTGATGATATTCCGGAAGAAGGTTACAGATTTAACTATAACGTACTGAGTAACTGTTATAATAGAATATAAGTAGTTTTTATAACCGTTATTTAAACGTAGCTTATAGATAAAAGAACGAAAGATGTTATTTTTTTTATCAGTAGGAAGATTGCCAGTAAAGAAGAGTAAGTATTGAAAAACTGTAATTTTTAATTTTAATCTAAAAAAGGCAAGCAGTTTATTTATTTGAGATTTTTTTTTCTCACTGAGTTTTGTTTAAAATGGTGCTTTAGGAAAAAGCTTAGGGCTGATTTTAAATACTCGATTGTAAGAAAATAATGTTTCCAAACATCTTCATCTTGTTTTAAAACAACTTGAGAGATCTTTGTGTTAACATATTCACTGATGTGCCGAGTAAAAATATTGACATCAGCTGTCAAATGATTTTAAAAGGCCGAATGGGCTAAAAAATTCTAGTTCCAAAATTACTCGGTAGGGCGCTGTTGTTCATTAGCAGCAGTGAATGTGTTATCGTTTTATTATTAAAAGAAGAATTTGTGGTGCTTTTCACTATTATAATTATGTAATTTTAAGCCAAGGGAATGCATTTATTAATTTTATAATCGAGGGCATTTAATTTGCATTTATAGATTTAATAAATATTGCTACAAAACTTGTGTTTGTTATTTTTAACGAACAGAAATTCTTTGTTTTTGGAAATTATATGTTTTTGTACTTTTACAGTAGAAAGTTAAGAAAATTACATTTAAAAACGTAACTAGCGCCATCTACGAGGCAATAGTAAAACTACAAAACAGGTGCTGTGAGGCACGTAGAGGCAACAGTGTGAATATTTTTTGCCTACTCAAACGAAGAGTCTTGTAGCTTGTAAGCTTCGAAAGAAGTTCAGGAAAATACTCATAGATGGCGTTGTTTTGAAGTTAGTAACTTCACGCATATTTTATTATGGGAAGGCAGTTACGTTAGGTACTACGTCATAGACGAGGAACTGTTTCGCCATATTCCAAGCGTGGTGCAGCAGTAGTATTGTAATATCTGTGGCAGCAGTAGCGGCTGTTTATTCTGCTCATATTTGGTTGTCGACCTTTACAGTCTGATGATGTTAGAAAAGGGCAATGGGAAACCTATAACAACCAATGACGTAATAGCCCAGAGATTACGAGGCCGGATATGAAGTTTTACCGATTTCGCTGATTTACGTGATTTTACAGATAAAATACTGTATTTCTATAAGTTTTAATGCACAACATGAAAGGTCATTTCATTTACGGTCTAATGAGTGAGCTACTTTTTTATTTTTATTATGTAATTTTGACTAATGGACCTAAAACCGATGACTGTTTTGTGAGTTTTTGCTGTAAGAATCATTAATTACGAATCGTTTTGACGTTTAAAGAGTATAAAAAAATTACAATGTATTCTTGTAAAAGTCGTACAATAAGTGCATCACTTTTTCCACTTTCATAGGGGGCATACCTATTGTATTTAGGGATTTAAATTTTATGGCATGTGATATTATGTGACATTAAGTTCGGGCAAGTTATCATTCAGACAAATGATGATTAAGACGAAAAAAAAATGGATTCAATCTGCCTAGCCTTTTCCCAACTATGTTGGGGTCGGCTTCCAGTCTAACCGGATGCAGCTGAATACCAGTATTTTACATGGAGCGACTGCCTATCTGACCTCCACAACCCAGTTACTGGGTAATACGATACCCCTTGGTAACACTGGTTGTCAGACTTTCGGGCTTCTGACGACCCGTAACGACTGTCAAAGATCCACGAATGACAGCCGGGACCAACGGTTTAACGTGCTTTCCGAGGCACGGAAAAGATGGATTATGGATAAAAAAGTTAGGGAACACAATAGAGAACCCATCTGAACTCCATAGGTTCACAACTACTGTAAGCCCTCGGATGATGTGACTGGTAATTAGTGATTGTTACATAAACAGATGATTGGACTCATGATAACAAACAACTTTTACTACGGGACCAAACCTGAGTTCGAGAAGAAAAAAAAACAATCAGCTGTTCCATACATTCATGTTCGCATAACTCGTCAAAATGTAGGGAGTAGCTGATTTTTTTTCGCGATTTCAGTTTTGGTCACATAGTAAAAGTTGTTTGTTATCATGAGTACAAACATGTGTTTAAGTATCGGTCACTATTTACCTATCACCCTATGTATAATAGTTTTTATAGGCATATTACGTATATACAAATATTTTTCTTACATATCTACTATCTACAACTAATGTACGGGTTACAGAGCAATCCATATCCAATCTCCCTGCAATAAGCTGCAGGAAGCTGTTGCATAAACGCATAATACAATATCTAATACAGAAGTATCCACAAACCATCAACCTCTAAGCACAATACCCACATATCTACCGACCCCCAAAACTCGAGCAAGCGTGAAGAAAGCGAGCTAGCACTAATACAAGTCTGCGGCCACTCTTAAGCACTAGGATTGAAAAGAAACATTACATCTAGAAATGCATATTTTAATCCCAAATTATTACTGCTTGGGATATCTCTATAGAGCTGATAATACCAATATTTTATTTTATGTAAGTTTCGAGTTTCGAGATAAATACATAAAATTGCAACTTATACAATTATCAACATTGAACTCAAGTAGTCTAAGTTAATTTTTGGATGAAAAAAACTATCGATAACGTCATAAAATAATTTTAGTTGCAATGGAAACTGAACCTTATGCAATTAAGTTAAAGTTTTTAATCCCAAAGCATGAAATTTATCTCGTCTCGTTGGCTTTCGTATGGTATGGTACCTCCACTTTGACTACTTAGTCACCGCCCCGCCTGTGGACATCTGCAATACCTAGAAACATCGCAGATCCGATCTCATCTCAAAGACAAAGCTGCTGCGAAGGTGGTCTACTGAACGTCGGCGCAGCTTTTTCTTTCTCTCTTTCTTTAGCATTAAAAAACCTAAAAGGTCTTCTAACTCCCAATTTCCTCGTAGGTGCAGAAAAAAAAAAGAATTAAAAATAAATTAAAGGATTGACTAAATAAAACACGTTTTCAAAAAAAAATCAACCTACTTCCAAAATTCGGAGTCGGTGTCTTTGGATCTGTATTTTAGTTTTTTGCCACCGACTTCCGAAATTAAAGTTATTTTTCACTTTGTACTGTTCATGTTTAGAAGTCAGTTGCTCAGCTCCACTTATTGTATTGTGACGAGCATAAATTGCTTAGCAACCATTATTAAAGTACCTAATCGAATCACAACCCGTGCGATACATAGTATTGAGTAGTTCCGGTGGCCATCTGTGATCTTCATCATCAGTTCCACTTGACCAAATGGTGCTTTCCAAGAGCAAATGCACGAGTAACTATAAAAAATACCCAAATCGCTATAGGTGTGCCCACAGTATTTGAAGAGTTCCGTCGATTTCTCCAAGATTCCATCATCAGATCCTGACCTGATAACTTTGAGACCAACTAGAAAGTTTCAAACAAAAAATAATTTTCCACATCGGTCCAGCCGTCTGTGAGTAATCGCGTAACATACTCGTACATACAAAAAAAAAAAAAACATAAAGTCGAATTAACACCTGCTTTTTGAACTCGGTTAAAAAAATTGTGCAGAGTTTGTGCGAAATAACTGCTTGATAAGTTTTAAGCGAAACTTCTCTGGATCAGTGCCGGTTAAAACTTAGTTTCTCAGGAGTCTGGTCTCCAGGCTAATAATGAAAAATATCGAATAGAGAAACTCTATGGGGATAGAATACAGGATCCTACGCTCAGACGCTTTTGCGACCGGTAATCCTACGAGGAGTAGTCGAATGCAGCAGAATATTAATATTTTATTTGGCGGTATCATCATCTCCGTTGAATCCCGCGCCGGTGCTCAGTAATACTGCTACTTGCCACTCAGTGCGCAATAACACTGGATTTGTATGTACTTGTCGCTGGCAAAAGTGGAATGCTAGGAGTTCTTGAAAATGTCTGGGATTATAATGTTTTGGTACCTAGTAAGAATGTTATCTTGTACATAAATACTAATGTATGGCTAGATTTTTTTTATTTGAGATGGGTTTGCTCTTGACTTTAGTCTAGGTCAGAGGTGACAAAGACAAAATCTACGATGGAGTGAGCTTACCCAGAAGAAGCCTGTTCACTCTAACTTTGAAGAGATTCGGGTTGTATGCGTTCGAGAACACAGACGCAGGTAGTGAGTTCCACTCTTTTACGTGCTGTGCGCATTATGAAAGATGTTTGGATGTTGGTGGAATGGCAACTAGGTATGGATGGTAACTTTTAGTGCGTCTAGATGTCCGATGGTAGAATGGGGCCGGTGGGATGAGGTTGTGGAGCTCCTGAGCACACTCACCGAAGCAGGCAAACTTGCGGCGATGCAACCAAGCTGTGAAGCTTGGCATCCACCAGTTTTACGTCGTCAATGAGTTTCTTAGCTCTGCGTTCCACCGAGTCAAGCGCAGCATGGTATTTAGCTGAGCCATCCCAAAGGTGGCTGCAATACTCCATGCAGGATCGGACTTGCGCTTTATAAAGGGTCAAAAGCTGTCCAGGCGTAAAGTATCGCTTCACTCTGTTTAAGATGCCCACTTTTTTGGCCGCAGTTTGGATTTTGTGCTCGATGGTAGCGCCGTAATTGAGACTGGATGTCAACTCCATACCTAAGAGCTCGAGCCGATCTGTTACAGGAACAGATGTACCCCGAAAAGTAGGAGTTTGGTCGAAACGACTCCTTGCAGCGGTGAAAAGACACGCCTGTCTTTTGGAGGCGTTAAAAGAGAACAGATTGTCTTCACCCCATTGGGAGACAAGGCTTAAGGTCAAATCTGTCCGCTCTACCATGGCCTCTCTCAAAGAACGAACTTCATCGCCGCTGGTTTTTGCGCTGGACAAGTATCTCTCCGAAACAGTGCTGTCATCCGCGTACGCAAGAATACCATGCTGAAGTAGGTCAATGATGTGCATCAGGAAAAGAGTTGCAGAATAGAGAGAACAGTATGTTGATTAAATAGTATAAGTCGCAACTGTAACATATATCTACGTATTTATAAAATTATAATCATTAGTATAGTCAGTAATACAATCCTAGATATTTAGATATATTGATATAGAGTATTGATGATTTTAATGATTGTATAATTCTATAAATACAGATTTGTTACGGTCGCGAATCATACACCATATAATCTAAAAACTTCGATTATAAAGCCACTATTTAAGAAAGATAATAGAGATCTAATGCAATCATATCTTCCTATTGCATTGGTTCCAATAATTTCAAAAATATTTGAAAAATACTTATACCAGGTAATATATACTTATGTTGAAAAAAATCACATATTAACTGAGGAACAGAAGGGTTTTAGACAACACAAGACACTCAATATAGCTATTTACGATTTCTTATACAATATCACTAAAAACATAGATAAGCGGACGCCGGTTTGTGGCATATTTTGCGAAATGACGCAGGCTTTCGATTATGTACATTTTCCTACTCTTTTGAGCAAACTCGAAGCATACGGCATTAGAGGTAACATATTAAAGCTAATACAATCTTATATAACTAAAAGAAAACAGATTACAGAGATTAGGAGAATTAATTTGACAAATAAGCATGAAGAAATCTATCGATCATCAGAACGTGAACTCACATTTGGTGTATCGCAGGGCAGGGTATAGGCCCTCTTTTATTTATTTTGTACATAAACGATCTGCCTAAATCCATACAACATCCACTAACACTATTTGCTGACGATAGTACTGTGACTATACCCTGTAAAAACCATAAGAAGACGATATTAAGAAAACTTTGGCTTTAGTTGTAAAATAGAAAAGAAAACAATTTAAATAATAACTTTAACAAAACTAAAATAATTTATTTTAATCAACGAAAGCCTTTGAAAAGTAAATTTAATATACACCATAATAACAACATTATACAAGAAGTTGATAGCACAAAATTCTTAGGACTCCAAATAGACAAACAGTTAAACTGGAAAACGCATCTAGATATTTTAAATAAGAAAATAAGTAAATCAGCATATGCTTTAAGCTCTCATCACCAATAATATCTACAGACGCACTCCTCACTGCCTATTATGGTACAGTTGAATCCCATCTACGGTATGGTCTAATATTTTGGGGCAATTCAACTGAGAAAGACACCGTATTTAAATCCCAAAAAAGATGCATACGGACCATGTTCAAATTAAAATCTACCGATAGTTGTGTACCATATTTCAAACAGTTCAAAATATTAACTTTACCTAGTCTTTATATTCTTGAGGTAGCTTTATTTGTAAAATCAAATCCAAATCGTTTTACACGTCTCGCAGACATAGTTCCTCGAAGTAGGCGCGATGATAGTAAATTATGTCTGCAGACCGCAAATACAGCCCTCATGCGCAAAAGTGTTTTCTGCATGGCCCCATTTCTTTACAATAAGTTACCTAAATCTTGGAAGGCATTAACTTTACCATTATTTAAAAAAAAACGAAGTTCCTTTTTAGTTATACCTACTACAATATTTCTGAGTTTATTTCAGAAAAAGAAAATGCATTTGTTTGATTATTTTTAAAATCAATGATCATTAATATGTTGAATAATTAAGTAGTCATTCCTTTTGTTTTTTATTTGCTGGTCTTGTACCTTTCGCATGCCTAAGGGTAAAATGTGGCTGAACCTATAATTGTATTCGACATCATGTACTGTACCCATATTTTGCGAAATAAATGATCTATCTATCTATCTACACAACTTGACACTGACCTGAGAATTGCAAAAAATTTTTAGAAAATTTAAATTTCGCGGGCTACCTGGAGCTTTCGCCTTAAAGTATAAAAACTAATTGATAAATCTTCGAAGCCATTATAATACCAGCCTATTACAGTCCTAATGCAGGGCAAAGGCCTCTTCTAATTCAAAGAAAGCACAATGAGAATAACATACCAAACACGAAGCTCTCTTCACCGCCAATTTCCAACATAACCCAATTCCCAACTTGAACTGCAACATATCCCGTATCAGCTCATGATCCCACCATTATTGAGAATGCAAGAACGTCGGCGTACAATTTGATAGCTCGCTCTCATTCAATACCACAATGGTCTGATATGAATGAATGAGAGAATGAGAATGAATGTAAACGAAACGCATAGCTTACCGAAGTTATTTACCTAAGATTTGAATGAGACTTAGGTTTTGTTAGATTGCTATAAATTTGTGTTTGGCAAGGGAAATATGAAGGAGTAAGAATGTAAGGATGCGAATGTGGCGTTTTGTATGCAGTTTCTACCTACCGGTCTAGTAGTCGCAAGCGCTACTGTTGAGCATAAGATTCGATTCCCAGCTCGGCCAAAGCGTAAATCAATCTGCAATCTGTCCAGCCTTTTCCCAACTATGTTAGGGTCGGCTTCCAGTCTAACCGGATGCAGCTGGATACCAGTATTTTACATGGAGCGACTGCCTATCTGACCTCCACAACCCAGTTATTGGGTAATACAATACAAGACTGGTTGTCAGACTTTCGGGCTTCTGACGACCCGTAGCGACTGTCAAAGATCCACGAATGACAGCCGAGACCAACAGCTTTACGTGCTTTCCGAGATACGAAGGAGTCTCGGTATGTAAAGATGGTCACCCATCTACGGACCATCCCCGGCAAGCGTCGACCCGTGCGACTGTTATTACTTAGAGCCACGAGATAAATGATAAATATAAATGATTTTATTTCTGTAAGCAGGATTGTACAAACACTTTCACATGTCAATCATGTTTTTAAAAACTAGATGAGGTCGGCGTTTCCTATCTGACTACTCTAAGAACAAAGGCCGAAACAAACTCAGAGGTCACAGTCTCTTATAAAGTCCAGACATAATCTTGGTCAGTTCATATGAAGACAATGTAGATTGGTTTCTGAAATGGTCTTTTTAGGAAAGAACCACACAGGTTGAGAGGACCAGTCCAGACAGTTCACGTATTATTTGGTTTTTCTATCTGGAATTTCTCAGTAGCGGCCTGAAGTCTGGATTTGTGCATGGTTGATAGCAATTAGGCTCACTCCCTATTACATGGGGCTCAAGGGCAAAGCGCCAGGGTACCCGCAAAATTTAAATTTTCTTACTTTTTTTGCAGTTTTCCAGTCAGTATTAAGTTGTATTTTGATTAAAGTAATTAATTTGTATTTTACAGAATTATAATCATCAGAATCAGTAATACTCGTACAACTCCATAAGTTAGTATAATCCTAAATGTCAAGATTTCATAAAATAGTCATTCAATAGGATTACCTGTTCTTAAAAAGTTGTTTGTGATGACTTTAATGATTATAATTCTGTAAATACATACTTGTTACGGTCGCGAATCATATTTTGATCAACATAAAACCTAATACTGACTTGCAAATTGCAAAGCGCGTAAGAAAATTTGAATTTCGCGGGCTACCTGGAGCTTTCGCCTTGAACATAACTGATGAAATGTAGGTGTATCCTACTATAATCGCCCCCGCCAGGGTTGCGGGTTGTTTGAAAGAGTTACCGTGGCCCTGGCACAGGCAACTGAAGGAACACGAGTGGACATTAGTCAATAAAAGTCAAACACGAAGAGCGGGAGAAGTCATTTGATGATTTCCCATCCAAAAAAAAAAAAACAAAAAAAAAACCCTACTATAGGAGTATCTATGCCTAACCCTTCGGGGATTAACACGAAGATATGTGTTACATCTCAAGTTGTGATTGATTAACCGAAATAACAAATACTTACAGAAATAATAATAATAATATCCTGGGACATTTTCACACACGGTCATCTGATCCCAAACTAAGCAGAGCTTGTACTATGGAAACCAGATAACTGATATACTACATATAAGTACTACTTTTTTTTTTTGTAAATACGTACTTATATAGATAATTACACCCAGACTCAGGACAAACAGACATGTTCATGCACACAAATGTTTGTCCTGGATGGGAATCGAACCCACGACCTGCGGCGTGATAGGTGGTACGAGTATCTTAACCAACCACGCCAACTGGCCTGTCAAGTAGATAAAGTAGATACCGACATGCAACTTTGCTATCTCAATAGCAAAACTTGTGACGCACAGGTGGATAGGACTGCTTTGTTGAGGAAAAGTGTTTTTGGCATGGCACCGGTTACTTTTAAGCACATTCCTAATTCTATAAAAGAGGAATCAGTAACAAGCTTCATAAAGAAACTAACTGAACTTCTATTAAATAACTGTTACTATACTACGTATCGGATTTTCTAGCTGGTAAAATTTACCAGCTTTTAATTTTTTTTTTTTTTTTTGTAACCTATTACAAAATAGTCCATCGAAAGAGAACTTAATCAAAAGAAGCGTATTTCCCATATAATAAAATCCAATAATTTGGATTCCTATCAAAACGGATGTATTTCTGCACCAATAATGTTCTCTTTTTTAAAACAATACTTATATCTTTCTTCTACAAAAAGCAATCTGCCTAGCCTTTTCCCAACTATGTTGGGGTCGGCTTCCAGTCTAACCGAATGCAGCCGAATACCAGTAGTTCACATGGAGCGACTGCCTATCTGACCTCCACAACCCAGTTACTGGGTAATACGATACCCCTTGGTAAGACTGGTTGTCAGACTTTCGGGCTTCTGACGACCCGTAACGACTGTCAAAGATCCTCGAATGACAGCCGGGACCAACGGCTTAACGTGCTTTCCGAGGCACGGAGGAGTCTCGGTATGAAAAGATGGTCACCCATCCACAGACCAACCCCGGCAAGCGTAGCTTAACCTGATGGATCGATCCGTGCGGCTGTTATTACTTAGCCACGAGCTCCCTTAGCCACGAGCTAAATGTTACTATACTACGTATCGGATTTTCTAGCTGGTAAAATTTACCAGCTTTTAATTAATTTATTTTTTTGACCCATTACAAAATAGTCCATCGAATGAGCCTAAAAACTTATTCAAAAGGAACGTATTTCCCATATAATAAAATCCAATAATTTGGATTCCTATCAAAACGGATGTATTTCTGCATCAATGTTGTTCTCTTTTTTAAAACAATACTTATATCTTTCTTCTACAAAAAGCATCTTTCATTTATTTTTCTGTTCAAATGGTCATATTTTTTCCATACTAAATACAAATCTATTAAAGATGGATTTAACTATTTTGTGAAGTTTGTTTATCATAGAAATACGACCTTTTGAACAGATGCTCCTCTCATGTTTGATGATGAACTACATCAATATTTGCATACCATAATGGTAGAATATTCAATAATTCTTTAATATTATTGTAACCTTATTGTAAATACCTATCATACAATCTGAGCAAATAAATGAATATTGTATACTATTTTATTCTATTCTAAAACGCTAGAGACAAGGATATTGAGATGCGTTGCCAGAATCAGAACTAAGTAATTTCGCCATATTGTTTTGTCCATTCAATGGGGTTAATAACTGAAAGCTCGTCATAGATGGCAGCACTATTGTCTGTCTTCAAACCGCCATTGTTGTGTATGTGTTCACTGTTGTTTATCACTAATTAAACGAAAACTGGACAACAATGTATGAGACTTGGAGTGTAGTACAACTAAAAGCAGAGCTAATGAAAAGGAAAACGTCTACCACTGGTAAAAAAGCAGATTTAGTGGAAAGCTAAATAAATTATGATCATTTTATAATTGATGGGTTGGTTTGTTTGTTTTACATTAAAGTCCTTTTTTTGTTGAATGCTAGAGGCATACGACAGAAATAACTTGATCAGAGTTGAAGACGAGCTTGGGGATGATGACCCCAACATTCCTGCCCTATAAAAGTACAGGGATATCGATTCTAGCACTGATCTTCCAGCGCTAACTAAAACCCACATTGAAGCGGGTTGCAGACCAACAACTAAGCTATGTTAGTTTAGCTTAGCTCACATAGCTGACGTAGTTTTTAAGACGGACAATGGTAGCGACATCTGAAGTGAGCAAGTGGCAATTTTTATCCCTATTTCTGTGACACAATTATTTTACAAAATTGTTTACCAACAATACCGCAACCCCCCTCCTTTTAGCACTCTCCCAATCACATATAACGAGTAAGTATGTTAACATTAGATTTGCTAACGGATTAAACTAAATAGCACAGCGGTGATGTTATCTCTGTTATTCTATGTGATATGTTGTTGCTTAGACCACATCTGTGTTTAAGTATTGACAGCAAAGGTAGGTAGCACAGTGTTAAACATGAGCGACGATAATTCCTATTCCTCCTACTAATATTATAAATGCGAAAGTTTGTGAGAATGAAGAATGTTTGTTATGGCCGGCTGGAGTGAACACTGACGAGGAACAGAGCTCCCACCTCTTTCTTGCCTTTATTGGCCGGCTTGAGTGGAGATTCGCAAGAGCAAACGTGCTCGGAGGAAGGAAATTGAGACAGGCGTGGGACCTCTCCACTCCTCAAGCACGTCAGGAAGTGTTGCTCCCTTGTCGCTACGTCACTATGTGCTAGCGGCCGTTTCCGGGGGCCCATTATTGAGTGTGCAAGTCACCCCCTGCCATTTTATCCGTGTATAATATATAACATTGGTCAGGCAGGCGACATAGTTCTTCCATAGTTCAAGTTACCCAATCTACTTTAGCCACCCAAACCCATAGCCCAACATGTTTTGTTTCCAGGTACAACAATAGTCCTGCACCAACCGGGGGTTGTCCTTGGGTGCACTTGCGTAGTGCATACAGGGATAATCGTCGGTTGGTGCCTCCTCATCATTTAACTGTCTAAGGAGCCTCTGCGAGTTGGTTTCAGCCCCTTGCACGCCTTCCAAAGGTCCGAGACCTGAGGTCCAGAGATAATTATGTCAAAATCAATGTAAATAATAAAAATTTGAAAATTAGTACTTAATCACGCTTTATCGGCTGAACGGATTTGGATATTTGGCACACATGCAGACTCTAAAGATACTTTTTATCCGGGTGCATATAGTAACAGCTAATGTTATAACTTAACCCTTCTAAAACCACAGACCACAAAATTAATCGATTTACAAGAATCAACTCGCTGCTCGTCCCACTAACATACCGCCCTTACGTCGTGACGATGCATACAAACGTGCTAAATTAGGCAATACACACACAGGTAACAAAAAAAGCCTTTCGACTTTCAGGTCGTGTAGACTGCGCTTTAAAATAGTTATTAGAATTTAAAGATGACGTGTTTTTGGCTTACATTTTTTGACAAAGCTCGTCCGGGGAAGTACTACCACCCACCGACAAGCTTTTTTTTGGTTGGGAATTATCAAATAACTTCTCCCGCTCTGGGCGAAGCAGAAGTGCGTGTCAGACTTCTACTGACTAAAACCCACCCGTGTTCCTTCAGTTGCCTATGCCAGGGTCACGGTAACTCTTTCGAACACCCTGGCAGGCATCGGCCCAGCGGACCCCATCAGTTAGTGCTGACATCTTTTTGAGGCGCGCGAGGAAGACAACGCGCCGTCGACCCGGGCCTGGTCCTTACCGGACGGCGAGCTACCCATTGCTCGTCATCCGCAAGCCCGCGCCTACGGTGGCCGGGAATCAGCTATCGATTCCCGATGCCCAGGGCGTCTCCTGCGGCGCTGTGTGAAGAGTATGGGTACCGGGGTCATTGCAGGCATATGAAACGTTTCAGCTTTGCCTCTGTCAAATCTTATATTTAAATAAGACCATTAAAAGCCACTTTTGGACGTCATAAATTACAAGGAAAAAACCAGCCAAGTGCGTGTTGGACCACGCACAATGAAGGGCTCCGTAGTTGGGATAAATTTATCCCAAGAACAAACTTAACATCGTAGTTGAAAAACATGTTCTCCTATACATTACAACTGCAAATGTAAGTTTGTACGCACCACAGAACAGATGAATTTATCTGTTCTGTGGTACGCACAATACTGAGAGATTTACGATGTTATTTTAAGACCAAAGACTTCTTATAAGTTTTTCTGTAATCTATAGGTATATAACCATTTTCGTCTATTTTTTCTTAAATTACTTTAAAATAATTTATTTTAAAATTATGAAAAAAATCTATTTGAGTCCCTCACAGTAAGCCCTTTCATTTGACAAGTCAAACGATACAGTATGCAAAACTTTGTTTTTTCTTATTTTCCCCCAAAAGTATCCCCCATATTCAAAAATACGTTACACATCCATGTTTGGTCACAGTTTATAAGCGTACTTACCTTGCAGCTTAATCGATCCAGTAGATTCGGAGCAAATTGGCTGTGACAGACAGACAGACACATGAATGATACTTTATGCGTTCCGTTTTTCCTTTTGAGGTTCGGAACCCTAAAAAGAAGAATTGGGTCTAGTTGCCCCTTCCAAAAGAAAGTTTCGTATGGAGAATGATGTGATGGCAACACATGTTTCTGGTATTGCAGAGCGGCAGCAGTGGCGACCGGCTAATAATAAAATAGTCTCAGCGGAGTCCAGCCTTCGGCGCGGGAGATATTATAGTAAAGAAAGAAAAAGGAGGGAGATCAGGCGCAGGACCAGCTTAACATGCGCACCGAGGCACGGTGGTATCACGCCGCCAAATTCCAAACTCCGCGCTGTTACAGACATAGGGGCACTCTCTCTTACCTCAGTCTCATAGTCCGCTGGGCGGCAATCCGACACGACCGGAGAGAGATCAGGCGCAGACCCGGCTTAACATGCGCACCGACTCACAGGGGTATTACACCACCAATTTCCAAACTCCGGGTTCTTACTAAGAAACTCCTAATGGAAAAATAAAACAATAACACTTTTCCCGACCTGGGAATCGAACCCAGGACCCCACGCTCAGCAGTCGCTCTTGCGACCACGAGACCAATGGCTGTTTGTCATCCAGTATTGAGGCGATTTTTAATGGCAATAATAATAAAAATAACCCCCACCGCTGTACCTCTACGTCGTTGTGGGGCTTGCGCGCTCTAAACTTTAGGTCTGTGCCGGTACTCGTAGAGTTTATTTTGCCGGAGCAGGTCTAGGATGAGGAGCCAGACCAATAGAGATACAGAAACCCGCAGGGCAACATGTGGCGAGCTGTTGGGCAGTAGCGACCCCACGGACACCTATCTCCCGGGAGAAGTCTTTTTTTTTACCCCTGACTTGCCTTTATTGGCCGGCTTGAGTGGAGATTCGCAAGAGCAAACTTGAGGAAGGAAGTGTTCCAGTAAGATGCTGGTAGGGATCTAGATCTTACTTCCTTTCTTTTAATTATCAGGACAATCTAGGGATTGTCCTGATAGCCGTTGGATACCTCTCCACTCCTCAAGCATCTCAGGCAGTGTTGCCCCTTGTCACCCCCTGCCATTTTATCCATGTATTACATATAACATTGATCAGGCAGGGCACATAGTCCTTCCATAGTTCTGGGTAACCAATCCACTATAGCCACACAAACCCATAGCCCAATATGTTTTGTTTCTATGTCCTGCAATAGTCCTGCACCAACCGAGGGTTGTCTTTGGGTGCACTTGCATAGTGCATACAGGGATAATCGTCGATTGGTGCCTTCTCATTATTTAAAATTGTCTAAGGGGCTCCTGCGAGTTGGCTTCGGCGCCTCGTACGCCTTTCAAAGGTCCAGGACCCCAGGCTCCCGAGATACGTCAACAAGAAAAATAATAATAATATCCTGGGACAATATTCACACACGGTCATCTGATCCCAAACTAAGCAGAGCTTGTACTATGGAAACCATATAATCGATATACTACATACACAACTTTTTTAGGGTTCCGTACCTCAAAAGGAAAAAACAGAACCCTTATAGGTTCACTCATTTGTCTGTCTGTCTGTCTGTCCGTCTGTCACAGCCAATTTGCACCGAATCTAATAGACTGATTAAGTTGAAATTTGGTACACGTATTTATTTCGGTGACCCAAACACGGGCATGTAATGTAAATTCATGAATTTTAAATATGGGGGTCAATTTTGGGGGGCAAATAGTAAAATTAAAAAAAAATGCAAACTGTACTGTGCGATATATCAAATGAAAAGGCTTACTGTGAGGATCTCAAATATATATATTTTTTTAATAATTATCAAATTTATTTAAGAAAATAGACGACAATTGACCATTCCCCCCGTTTATCTCTGAAACTACTGACCATAAAATTTTGAAAAAAAATACAGAAAATAGTTCTATAGTTACAGGAAAACCTATAAGAAGTTTATGGTCTTAAAATAACATGGTAAATCTCTCAATAAAGTGCGTACAAACATACATTTGTCCATAGTTAAACGAAAAGTTCGTCGTCATCGTTTAACTATGGACATTTGTAGTAGGAATGTATGGGAGAACATGTTTTTCAACTACAATGTTAAGTTTGTTCTTGGGATAAATCCATCCCAACTACGGAACCCTTCATTGTGCGTGGTCCGACACGCACTTGACCAGTTTTTATTATTATTACAGTCGTTACGGGTCGTCAGAAGCCCGAAAGTCTGACAACCAGTCTTACCAAGGGGTATCGTATTACAAGGGGTATACTCGTAGTATTACGGGTCGTCTGAAGCCCAGTCTTACCAAGGGGTATTGTATTACCCAGTAATTGGGTTGTGGAGGTCAGATAAGCAGTCACTCTATGTAAAATATTGGTATTCAGATGCATCCGGTTAGACTAGAAACCGACCCCAATATAGTCAAGAAAAGGCTAGCCAGAAGGCGATCTCTTCAAGTAACGACTAATAGCAACATTGTCAAAATGAGCTGGCGTGGTGATGGATGCTTGATAAATGATAAATGATTTTTATTTCTGTAAGTAGGTTTGTACAAACTCTTTTACAAGTCAATCATGTTTTTTTTTTTTTTAAACTAGATGAGGTCGGCATTTCCTGTCTGACTACTCTGAGAAGAAAGGCCGAAACAAACTCAGAGGTCACAGTCTCTTATAAAGTCCAGACATAATCTTGGTCACTTCATGTGTAGATTGGTGTCTGAAATGGTCTTTTGAGGAAAGAACCACACAAATTGAGAGGACCTGTCCAGTCAGTGCACGCATTTGTCAGTAATCGCGCAGCTCAACTCAGAACTTAAGGAGCTCAACGATTCGACGAACAATACCAAAGAAAGGACATTGGGGTAGGCCGCATAAATTACTCAAACTGCTTGTTCCTTCTCTGTATGAGAAGACCTTTTCCTGCGGGTAATCAAGCAACTCAGGTTATGGCAGTCCACAGCTGCACATAGGCCCCAGGCTGCGCCACAACACCTTGTCCTCCACCTTCCACATCCAATTTGTCCCAGCCACCTCCTTAAGGTCGTCGGTCCATCTAGATAGCGGACGTCCCACGCTACGCTTGCCGATACGCGGTCTCAACTCCAGGACTCCTCTGCTTCACCAGCCATCGGTCCTTCAACAAACATGGCCAGCCCACATCAGCTTACTTACTCTGCAAGCTATAGCTTAACTCCGGTTCCGACAGTGCTTTTTCCTCAATCAATCTGCCTAGCCTTTTCCCAACTAAGTTGGGGTCGGCTTCCAGTCAAACCGAATGCAGCTAAATACCATTTTTTAACATGGAGCGACTGCCAATCTGACCTCCGTAACCCAATTACTGGGTAATACAATACCCCTTGGTAAGACTGGGCTTCTGACGCCCCGTAACGACTGTCAAAGATCCACGAATGACAGCCGGGACCAACGGCTTAACGTGCTTTCCGAGGCACGGAGGACTCTCGGTATGAAAAGATGGTCACCGATCCACGGACCAACTCTGGCAAGCGTAGCTTAACCTGATGGAACGACCCGTGCGGCTGTTATTACTTAGCCACGAGCTCCTCAGCGCCTTTTCCTGCAGTGGGTTAGTTCATAAAAAGTACTTAATATGACATTAGGTTAAGTTACATTGGCCATTTGCCAGATTTTAAAGCCGTTACTTAGTGCTTAGCATAATCAGCCCACAATGTTGTCACTGTCACAGCTGAGACTGCTACCTCTTCTCTGTGAGAGGGAGTGTCCCATAGCTCACCACGCGTGCCCAGTGCGGGTTAGTGAATATCACATCTCTTGTAATTTTTGGTTCTAGGACATGCCGATATCCTCGCGATGGTTTCCTTCCCCGTTTTGAGAGGAGTAGTGAAATAATCTACACAAATAAAGTGTCTGGGTTCGAATCTACATCTTCTTGTAAGTCGCCGCCGTTTTCACTGAGCCATCCAAAGAGTTTATATAAGCAAGCTTGCTAATATAAACTCTTTGGAGCCATCACTACTTTACATAACTGTGAAAGGATGAAATGAAATGAAATAATAATAATAATATAATATAATATTCTGGGACATTTCACACACGGTCATCTGATCCCAAACTAAGCAGAGCTTGTACTATGGAAACCAGATAACTGATATACTACATACACTACTTTTTTTTTGTAAATACATACTTATATAGATAATTACACCCAGACTCAGGACAAACAGACATGTTCATGCACACAAATGTTTGTCCTGGGTGGGAATCGAACCCACGACCTGCGGCATGATAGGCGGTATCTTAACCAACCACGCCAACTGGCCAGTCGGCCAAATGACGAAGAAATGATGTTTATTTCTGCAAGTAGCCTTTTAAGCGACTAATTTTTTGGTAAATATTTTAATATGGCCAGCATTTCCTAGCTGACTGAATGTTGAGAAAAAATGCTGTGTCTGATAATGGACATTTGGAAGTTTTATAATGAAAACCTCAGTTTCTTCACCAAATAGTTTAATCTTCGAATTTAGAAATACTTTTACAATTAATTGCAGATTTCTTGATCTTGACGCAGCCGTGTACTACTTAAAAGTGAAAATAACAAAAATGTGCGGGTGTGAGTAAAAAGATTACATGTGAATTATAGCACGACTTGAATGTGCAATTTGGTGCTATTATAAACCATCACGCGTACCACAATGTGGCGTAGACATGCTGGAACAAACTCAGAGGTCATGGTCTTTTATAGAGTCCAAGCATTATATTATTAGGGTTTCGTACCAAAATGGTAAAAAGGAACCCTTATGGTGCGACTTAGTCTGTCTGTCTGGTACAGCTGGATATCTCAAGCGAATGCTATCAATTTGAATTTTGTAATAGTTTTAGATGACGTTTGCCCAACTATTTTGCAAATAAGAAAGTTTTTTTTTTGCAACAGGGACTGAAAGGGGTTCTTAAAAATTCGAAGTGGGGCTACTAGGACAAGGAGGGTATCATATAAAAGAGAGCTATTTGCACATTTTCAAACATTTTTTTAGGCCTCATAGTTTTCGTGTTTTGGTGAATAATTAAAAAAAAATATCGTCCCCCCCTTATCTCCGAAGTTTGCATAGAGAAAAATCTAAAATTATTCTGTGTGATAGAAGTTTATGTAAAGTTTACAGGAATAATAAAACGATGTCTCTAAATAACACAGTTTTTTTTTATGTGATGGTACGGAACCCTCGGTGAGTGATACCTACTCGCTATTGACCGGTTTTATTAAGATCTGATGTGAGTAGAGATAGGTAGGTAAAAATGGGAAAGAAAGGGATAAAATGGAAAGTAAATGCAAACCGTGTTCTAGGTATTTTATTTCCATGTTGTAATTTAGAAGTTGCCGTTTTCAATATAATTTGATTTAGTAAAATAAAATTAACAATATTATGTACATGTTATAATTTTGTTTTTATTTATATTTATTATTTTTATTTATTTGAGCTGCGCGATTACTGACAAATGCGTGCACTGACTGGACAGGTCCTCTCAATCTGTGTGGTTCTTTCCTCAAAAGACCATTTCAGACACCAATCTACATGGTCTTCACATGAAGTGACCAAGATTATGTCTGGACTTTATAAGAGACTGTGACCTCTGAGTTTGTTTCGGCCTTTCTTCTCGGAGTAGTCAGTTAGGAAACGCCGACCTCATCTAGTTTAAAAAAAAAAAAAAAAATATTGACTTGTAAAAGTGTTTGTACAAACCTACTTACAGAAATAAAAATCATTTATCATTTATCAATATATTTTGGATAAAACTGTATTTTATTGCGAGATAGTCCAGAATATTTCTGTAAATGGTAACCCGTGAAAATTATAATATAATTTGGGTATTCTTTTTTTAATTTTTACCCGGTATAAATTAAAATTGTGAAGGTAAAAATGGGTATTTACCCAAAGTTAGGGTTTTACCGGGTTGTATAGAATGGGTTTTGAAAAAAGAGCCATTGCATCTTTGAATTGACCTGTCCCGACAGATTGTAATCTGAATCTTGTTACTATGATAATAGAGTCTACAACTGAGTATTTACAGCACAACTGTTACAAAACATCGGTACTATGTTTATGTTTAATTAATGGTCCAAATAAATATCGTAACAAAAACTTCTCCTGAACTTTTTCCATCTTGCCGGCGTAGCGACATTTTAGGGGGTTGGTTGCACGAAAGTTTGGTGACAGTCCTTTAATCAGCGGTTAAAACTGATGCGTGCGAAAGGCTTGACAGATTTGTCTTTTCTACAATTATTTATTCATTATTTTGTAATTTGAATTTAATTTAATTTATATTATTTAATTAACTATTTGCATATATATATATATGCTGGTGAATTTTTCAAGTGGGCGTGGGTGGCCAAAACTGAAACTATGACGGCTCATCGCCGTAAGGTTGCCTGCTTGTCGGTCTTCTACAGATTGTACTTCGGAGAGTGTGCCCGAGAACTCCACGACCTCATTCCACCGGCCCCCTTCTACCACCGGACATCTAGACGCACTGCCAGTTACCATCCCTACCTGGTTGCTATTCCACCAATTCGCACTAAGCGCTTCCAAATGTCTTTTATAATGCGCACAGCAAAAGAGTGGAACTCACTACCTGCGTCTGTGTTTCCGAACGTATACAACCCTAATCTCTTCAAAGTGAGAGTGAACAGGCTTCTTCTGGGTAAGCTCACTCCATCGTCGACTTTGTCTCTGTCACCTCTGACCTAGACTAGAGTCAAGAGCAAACCCATCACAAATAAAAAAAAAAAAAAATGAGGAATAGCGAAAAGTATTCAAAGGAGTCTCGGGCTCGATTTTGTACATCAAAACTACATCATTGGATTATTGAAAAATCAATATCAAGGTTTAGTAGGTAACATAAGAAAAATAATAAAAAAGTGTTTTGTTAAAAATGAACTCTTTCCTTTAGTTTGCCGTATGTCATTTCCCAGAATTCGATCCTTATTAGCGACACTATCGAATGGTGTAATAAAACAGTGTGGTGTGTGTGTGGTTTTTTTTAATCAACGGGTTCGATTAAAAACATTGATTTTTCAAAAATCCAATTATGCTATTTTAGTTTTCATCAAAATCAAGCCCGAGATTCCTTTGAGTTCTTTTCGCTATTCCCCATAGTTTCGAATTAGGCCATCCACGCCCACTTGGAAAATTCACTCAGTGTATTTACTGCGATTAAAATTTTAATTTAATTGTAGGTACAACATGATCTTAAATGGATTGAAATAAATGATTTTTGTAGATAAATAACTTAATGATAGTAAAGATTTTGTAGCGTAATTTAATTTTAATGATAAATGATAAATGATTGATAAATGATTTTTATTTCTGTAAGTAGGTTTGTACAAACACTTTTACAAGTCAATCATTTTTTTTTTAAACTAGATGAGGTCGGCGTTTCCTATCTGACTACTCTGAGAAGAAAGGCCGAAACAAACTCAGAGGTCACAGTCTCTTATAAAGTCCAGACATAATTATTTAATTAACATATTATCGGTATACAGGTTGTTGGTATCTCAATCAATCCCAGGCAATACATTTAGGGGATGTAGAAGAGGTCATTTGCAAGTAAATGATTCCTTATGATTCCTATGCAAATGTCAACCTTTTTTTTACTGAAGAAAAACCTGCTCAAAATTATGAAAATTGTACGGTTTGCAGCTAATAATAAAAATGTTTATTGTTTAGATACCGCAGATATTTCAGTTCAATTCAATTCAAAGCATTTATTTCAGACATAGTCCATAGATTTTTAGTAATACACAAATACCTTATCTAACTAGTAATAGTACAGATACAAAAACCAAAACCAAAAGATAAATAAAACTAGCACTGTGGTGCCTGGTGCACCTGGTGCATTGACTATGGCAAGTTTATGGCAAACCCTGGACGCGACCATCTGTAGTGTGTAGTCGCATCCAGTGCCGACACATTGACTAGTCCTAACGGCTCACGAACACTCTCAGGAGACTATTTGGGCTGGCCCGCATGCGCTCCATAAGAACCGCACACCGCCTTTTCATGATGGCATGGAAACGATTTACGCTCTTCGCTGTAGTGGCGCTGCAGCCTGAATAGTATCTAAAATGTCAAATTACTCGAAAATTTTTGCATAGGTGTCATAAGGGATAATTTGGTTGCAATTTACTTCTCCTACATCCCTTTAATGGATTACCAACATAATGTGTTACCAATAAACCTGTACACTACTTTTTTGTTCGTGCACGAGGTTCAATCTGCCTAGCCTTTTCCCAACTATGTTGGGGTCTGCTTCCACTCTAACCGGATGCAGCTGAATATCAGTATTTTACATGGAGCGACTGCCTATCTGACCTCCACAACCTAGTTACTAGGTAATACGATACCCCTTGGTAAGACTGGTTGTCAGACTTTCGGGCTTCTGACGACCCGTAACGACTGTAATAATGGGTTGTGGAGGCCAGATAGGCAGTCGCTCCATGTAAAATACTGGTATTCAGCTGCATCCAGTTAGACTGGAAGCCGAGCGATGATGTTTCAAATCTGAAAAAAGAAAAAAAGAGTCACATTGGTACTTACACCAATGTGACTCTTTTTTTCTTTTTTTTCGGATATGTACTTTATGAGTTTATCTTACAATACTGACATAGGTGAAGGAAAGCATCGTGAGTCAACCTGGATATAGGGTTATTATATGTCTGAGATCGCCAACCCATCTTGAGCAAGGGTGGTGATCAATGCTCATGTCTTCTCTATGTCATCTCAACTTCGGCGCCACCATCGAGTACAAAGCCCAAACAGCGGCCAAGAAGCTGGGCATCCTAAATAGGGCTGGACAGCTTTTAACCCTTTACAAAGCGCAAGTCCGATCCTGCATGGAGTATTGCAGCCACCTTTGTTATGTTTCAGCTAAGTACCAACTAGCTGCGCTTGACTTGGTGGAAAGCAGAGCTAAGAGGCTCATTGGTAACGTAGAACTGGTGGATGCCAAGCGTCACAGCTTGGCTCATCGCCGCAAGGTTGCCTGCTTGTCGGTCTTCTACAGATTGTACTTCGGTGAGTGTGCCCAAGAACTCCACGACCTGATTCCACCGGCCCCCTTCTACCATCGAACATCTAGACGCACTGCCAGTTACCATCCCTACCTGGTTGATATTCCACCAATTCGCACTAAGCGTTTCCAAATGTCTTTTATAATGCGCACAGCACGTAAAAGAGTGGAACTCACTACCTGCTTCTGTGTTTCCGAGCGTATATAACCCTAATCTCTTCAAAGTGAGAGTGAACAGGCTTCTTCTGGGTAAGCTCACTCCATCGTCGACTTTTTCTCTGTCACCTCTGACCTAGACTAGAGTAAAGAGCAAACCCATCTCAAATAAAAAAATTAAAAAAATGTCATTTGCAAGCAAAAAAAAGGTTGAAAGTTTTATGACTAAGGCAATATATAATATTGATTTGAGCCGATGTTCAAAAGCTTAAAGTAGTTCTACAAAGGACACTTCAGACCAGATTTAAAAAATACCTGCCAAAAGCGAGTCGGACTCGCGCACCGGGGGTTCCTTACCATCAAAACAAAAAGTGTGATATTTTTATTATTATTATTATTTCCTTTATTTTTTATTATATACATATGATTTACATTTTTAAATATTTTTATAAAAACTTAAAATAAATAAAAACATTTAAAAATATAAAAAATAGTAGCCCACCGGTATCGGGAACAGGGTCCAAGCTACCGGTGGTCAGGGCTCCTGAGAGAGGAACCTCCTAACAATACGTGCCGTGTCCAGAAGTACCGCTTTCTGGATCAAGCCCCTCAACTATTCCAAAATTCAAGTTGATAGATTTAGGAGTTCTTGAGATATCCATCTGTGCAAGACAGACATACTCAGTCGCACCATACGGTTTCTTTTTACCATTTTGGTACGGAATCCCAATAAGCGACATTTTAAGATTCAATAAATTATTTGTTTCAAATCCACAACCAACACAGACACAGTTAAATCTCACCTAACCTAATCCCTTGCTAACGACAGTTAACTACGAACTGACTGCAGGAACTAACGCCCGTCTAACTGCCGTCAACACAGTGCCACCCGCCCGGCTCAGGTGTCTGGTAATACACTTTGAGTGACTCGTCCTTTCTCTGGTAAACGTCGCTTTTACAATTTATACATATTTATACACTTTCGTATAATTATACAGGCTTATAGTTATAGAGAAGAGACGTAATTAGGGTTCCGTTCCAAAATGATAAAAAGGAACCATTATGGTGCGACTCAGTCTGTCTGTCACATCTGGATATCTCAAGAACTACTAATGATATTAACTGGAATTTCGGAATAGTTTTAGATGACGTTTGCCCAACTATTTTGCAAATAAGAAAGAAATAAAAATATATTTTTGCAACAGGGACTGAAAGGCTGTCTTAAAAAATCGAAGTGGAGCTACTAGATCATGTAGATATCATAATATGAAAGAGCGCTGTTTGCACATTCTCAAACATTTTCTCTTTTTTTTTTAGGCCCCATAGTTTTTGACTTTTGATGAAAAACGTAAAAAAATACAGTTCCGAAGTTCCCCTTATCTCCGAAGTTTGCATAGAGAAAAATGTGAAATTATTCTATGTGATAGAAGTTTATGTAAAGATTACAGGAAAAATAAAAATGTCTAAATAGCACACTTTTTTTAATATATGATGGTACGGAACCCTCGGTGCGCGAGTCCGACTCGCTCTTGACCATTTTTTTTTGTTGTATGATGTAACTGTTCTATTTGTTGAGGTTAGATAGGCAGTCGCTCCATGTAAAATACTGGTATTCATCCGGTTAGACTGGAAGCAGAGAACATAGTTGGGAAAGGCTAGACCGCAGAAGATACTAATAAAAATATTCTAAAGGCTAGGCTGATGGAGATGATGAACTGTCCCAAGAAACGAGCACGGATTATTACGCTTCCTTATTTCGTGTGGTGATTTCACACTGTGAGCTATACTTGTGCTATGACTCCCATATATTATGTTAAGAGAAACGAGAACATTCTTAAATCATCAATCCCTTTGTGAAGGAAGGTGACTGTGTCAAACTTCCCCCACGCTATTAGATAGATTGACGATCTTTTAAAACCCAGTAGGATTTGGTGTTTCCGGGCTAAAAATACAACTGAATAGGTAGTTATATAGGCTCAAAGTAAGCACTAGGCTCACAGAAATCAAAGGTAGTCCCAATTCCAATGTATGAACTAAAAATATTAAGTATTTATATAAATAAAGATACTACGGACTCTTTGATAAAAAATATATTTTTACTTTTAATTTTAGCATGGAAACAAGTGTTTGTAGACAGGCTAAAGTGTAAAAATATGGAAAAAAATATTACTTTTTTATTTTGAAATAGTGAATGAAAATATTTTACGAACGCGCCCCGTAGTTGAGAGGTCGAGGACTAGTAGTGAGACACGTTGTCGATAGAAAAATATATATCGTCGCTTGAAAGGCACTATAGCATTTTAAAGTTTTTTTTTTTTTGTGGGAAGAAATCGTAAAATATCGCCTATTAGTCATAACTACTTCATTCCAACGAATTTTAAATGCAGTTTAAAGGCTTTATAATCTGGCATTTAAAGATTATGAACTTTCTCAATATATTAGAAATAAATACAAATAAATAAAAATCATATATTTCAGACCGTTAGTCCATTTGGGTTAGTATACAAAGAACTTATAAACTAACACTAACTTATAACTCATTGCCGCCCAAAATGTCGCTTGGTAGGTGCAAGACCTAGCCTTTCAAGCGTCGCTATAATTAATTGATAAATGATAATACCTACTCTGTTTGTGAATTTCTAAAAGATAAAACTTTATAGTTACCTAATCAATCCTTACATCTTTAATTCTTTATTTTATTTCATTGACTATATTATAAGAATTTTCATATTGACAGTATTTTAGACTACTAAGCACTTGTACGAAATTTTTGCATGTCTAATTGGTAGAATGTATGTCTAATTATAAAACATCTGCATTTTTTTTTTGTACCTACTTTCTATGCAAATAAATCATTATTATATTCTATTCTTCTGTCATCTATGGTTATAATAAAAATACATATCTATTGTTAAGGACGCGTTTACAAATCCGACAAAAATAAGCTATTTTTCGGTAGAGTTTGCGATGAAATGAAAGTAAATCAAACTAAACTAACAATTGCAACTAATAGATTACTTTTTTATCTCCAAATAATGGTCGGTTGGTAAATTTTTGTATTTGATATCGTAAAAACGATTTTCCGTTACCTCTTCACACAAAATTGACGATATGAGGCTTAGTTTGGGATCATTTTTCTGCTATTACGTACATAATTTTGTTTCTTAAAAAATACCCTAGGTAAGCAGATATAATAATTTCAAAAATATGGGTGAAGTATTCACAAAAATTTTACAAATAATCTCCGAAAAAAACAAAAACGAACTGTCTAATTTTCACATATTTTGCTGTTACGCATGAATGTTACCTTCGCGTGTGGTATTAAGGGTTATTTTATTTTGTTACTATCTGGATATTTACGTAGGTCCAAATACAAATATGAACAATAATCTAAGAAAAATATTGAAACTTGCTAAGTATCAAAATCAGTTTATTTACTCATTAATTCCGCAGTTACCCTTGCGTATGTGTGTGTATGTTTGAGCCGTGCCAGTGTAGTGATGCGATTCGATACCTATCTGTTTTGAGAGTTTTAATGAGGAATCCCGTGTGTTTACAAACTACTGACAAATTATTTTACTGTTAGCCGTTCGTCAGGAATCTGTACGAATACGCGTATCAGTGTTGTGCCATTAGGTACTCGCAAGGTGTGTGCCAATAAGTATATGCAGGAAAGCAGGAGTTCATTAATTCACTAAACTACCGAAGGCTGCGGGTCTCGATCTTAGGACGAGCTGCTTCTCACACGGACAACAGAAGTCGCTTGCTCACGTGTCATTCCTGACTCACTTTATGTTTTGGCTGCTTTGACCTCCACGCGAACGAAGTCGTGGGCAGAAGCTAGTTCCTACACAATGTACAGCGAAAGGAACTCTGTTCTTTTTTGGTCATATTTATGCTTTTCGTTCTTTATTTTTTCTTTCTTCCATAAACTAGTCCATAAAACTATTAAACACAGCTGCTCACAAATCAACTTATTTATTCATTACGCACGAGTCGATCGATCAGGTTTAAGCTACGCTTGCCGCGGTTGGTCCGTGGATGGGTGACCGACCATCTTTAAATACCAAGACCACTCCGTGCCTTGGAAAGCACGTTAAGCCGTTGGTCTCACCTGTCATTCGTAGATCTTTGACAGTCTTTACGCGTCGTCAGAAGCCCGAAAGTCTGACAATCAGTCTTACCAAGGGGTATCATATTACCCAGTAACTGAGTTGTGGAGGTCAGATAGGTAGTCACTCCATCTAAAATACGGGTATTCAGCTGCATACGGTTCGACTAGAAACCGACCCTAACATCCTTGGAAAAAAAGCCAAGCAGATCATGAACTTTAATTATCAAGGTTAAAAACTAATTACAGTAATTATAGACAGAGCCACATATACGCATAAAAAAGAAAATAATAATGAAATCATAAAGTTCAGGTTACAACATAAAAATATTAAAACCATTGACAAACTTGATTTAATTTTCAATGTTTTTTTTTTATGTTTAAACTGACAAAACGTTCTAACAATTATAATATTTATGTAATTTTATATTTTTGTTTGTTTCAGTCCAGTAAGTCCCCACAAGAATTATCATCAGAAGATTTTTATCTTTTTTTAAAATCTATAATATCAATGCACACTTGGCTTTCCAAATAACTTAGACATTGACAGAAAGGTGGACATAGGATTAAAAAAAAAACAATTGCTATTGCAATTTTTGTTGCAATTGCTTAGCTTGCTATAATAAAAAATAGAATAGGATAGAATCCTGCCAAAACATAAAAAAAGAAATCAAGTGAATCTATCGATGTTTTCAATTATTTTTTTATCGATACAGTCTTACCACTACCCTCTAATATGGAGTGAATGCCGAAAGTTTGCATATTTGTATATTTCCCGGCAGAAAACCTTTTATACTATTACTTTAACTGGAAACTACTTCATCTTCATAGTTATATAAACAAATAGCCGCGCTGTTTCATATACAGGATGAGTACTCCAGGTTTCATTTACATTTGGTGCAGTAAGGCATATAATTACACACACCTGCACAACATCACGCCTGTTGTATTCCTATACAGGTTAGGCAGAGATGTGTAGTAGAGTAGTAGGTACACACTCGACTTTCGTCAATAAAAGTATGTGGTAAGTCCCATTCAATTCATTTATTTGCGTTAAAACATGGTATTACAGGTGTTACATTAAAATTAGTGCGTATATGTTTTGCTAAAGATACATAGCATGCAAACTTATAGGTGTGCGTTACATCACATGATATTAAATTATTGTTGTATCATATTTAGTCTCTATAAATTCTTTAATAGAATAAAAATATTATGTATAAATTGCTTTTAAATTCCTTTTTATATTATTATAAATACGTACACACATTTCTAAACACATAAAACAGTTCTTATTGTATTTTGTAGATGTGTGTGGTCTGAAAATTGATGATAGCTGTGTTCTTCTTCTTAAAATCGCTGCAAATACTTACCTTACCCTCATTATATATTTTTGAAATTTGTGTTTTCGTCAAAACAAACATGAGGTTATTTGAAAAAGTGTTAACGTTACGAGATGTTGCGATTCGTAGCCAATACGCAAACTCTTTAAGCAATCAGCGTTGTAAGACTGCATTAATGAGAAAGAGCGTTTTAGGCATGGCACCGCGCATTTACAATAAATTACCAGATACCATAAAAAGTTTGAATGTTATACAATTAAAAAAATAAATAAAACTCTTACTAGTTGACAAATGTGATACGACTGATGAATTTTTAAATGATATATTAATCTAGGCTTATTTACTTATTTCACTGAAGAAACAATTTTTAATTGAATATTGTGACTAATTGTAATTTATGATTATTTATTTATGCATTGACTGTAGAAACTATTCCATTTTGTGACATCTATATTTTTTGTTTTTATTATTTATAATTTTGACATATCTACCAAATAATTTACCTCCCGCATGACCAATATTTTATTTCGCATGCAACCATATTTGTACGCCTCTTGAACATAGCGACCTATGAACTCTGTTATAAGAACTGTATTGACTACCTATGTTATACAAATAATAAATGATTATTGATTATTATTGATTTTAGATCTAGGAATGTCATTTAGTACGAGTCTGAATAGATCTCTACGATTTCTTGGAATCACAACATTTGCAGTTCAAAATCAACGTCAAACTGATTATTTCAAATTTAAGGAACATAGTGCCAACTATTGCACTTTCGAATTGATTCTATAAGGTGTAATTTAAATAACGCACAACGTATTCATCATTATGAACAACGTTTACTATGGGACCAAACCTGAAATCGCAAAAAAATATCAGTTTTTCCCTACATTCTACGAGTATGTTCGCATAACTCTTCAAAATGTAGGGGAAAAACGGATTTTTTTTTACGATTTCAGGTTTGGTCTCCTAGTAAAAGTTGCTCATGATTTTTTTTTTTTTTTACTACGTTGTTCTAGTGGTCACAACCGCTAATGCTGAGTATGATCCTGGGTTCGATTCCCAGGTCCGGTAAAGTGTTATTGAGGTTTTCCATCAGGAATTTCTCAGTAACACCTTTGTGTCTGGATTGGTGCCGATTGATGTCAATAGGCTCGCCTCCTCGCTATTACATGGGAGTTAAACATAACTGGCGAAATGCAGGTGTACTATAGGTACACTTCTGTATAACCCTTCATGGATTACAGGCGTGATATAACGTTACGTTATTTCTCCGCCAATCAGCATCCCTGTATGTAAAAAAACACCGGCCAAGTGCATGTCGGACCACGCACAATGAAGGGTTCCGTCGTCGGGATGAATTTACCCCAAGAACAAACTTAACAATGTAGTTGAAAAATATGTTCTCCCATAAACTCCAACTGCAAATGTAAGTTTGTACGCACGATATTGAGATATTTGCCATGTTACTTTAAGACTATAGACTTCTTATAAGTTTTTCTGTAATCTATAGGTATAGAACTATTTTCTGTATTTTTTTTTTTCAAAATTTTAGACTTGGTGGTTTCGGAGATAAGAAGGGAATGGTCAATTTTCGTCTATTTTCTTAAATAACTTTAAAACAATATATTGGAGACCGTCATAGTAAGCCCTTTCATTTGATATGTCACACGGTACAGTTTACAAAACATTTTTTTTTTCTTATTTGCTCCCCAAAAGTGACCCCCATATTCAAAATTAATTTATTGATTAATTTATGTCCGTGTTTAGGTCACAAAAATTAGTATGTGTACCAAATTTCAACTTAATCGATCAATTGCATTCGGAGCAAACCGGCTGTAACAGACCGACAGACAGACACACAAGTGCTCCTTTATGGGTTCAGTTTTTTCTTTTTGAGGTACGGAACCCTAAAAATATAGCAAATTATTTTTTCAATTTCTTTCAAAATGTGTTCAGTTAAGTATATGGAGACTTAGCATATATATCAATAGTTATGTAAGTACACAGTATTCTGCAGGGTTGCCTCACCCGCCGTACTCTCTTGCTTGACAACAATGCCTCGCTAAACGGAACTCTCTAATTGGTACAGCCCTAGGCGTTTTCAAGTTGGATGGAGATTTTTCCGAATAACGAATACATTGCGATGTTATAACTTATAATGATTTTAGTTTCGTGTTTGCTGGGTTTACAGACAAAATATTTTTTAAGAAAATAACTTTTTTGGTGTTAAAATTTTTAGTCTTGATGACAATGAAGTTCTAAGTCTAGGGGGTCTATTATAATGTCTTGGCATTGAGTCAGGAGAAAAATGTGACCTTTTTCAAACTCATATTTTACTTTGAAAGTAGGTATACTTTCAAAGTTACTAATGAAACATCTAATCGCGTAACAAACATACAAAAAAATATTTAAAAAAAACATACAGATGAATTGAGAACCTCCTCTTTTTTGAAGTCGGTTAAAAATAACTTTAATTTCGGAATTCAGTGTTTTTGGATCTGTATTTTAGTTTTTTTTGCCACCGACTTCCGAAAATTATAGTTATATTTCACTTTATAGTGTTTTTTTTGGAAGTCCGTTGTTTTTTTTTTTTTTTTGTAAACAAGGTTTTTATTTTTCCCTTTTTGGTTATGGTACCTACCCAACACCAATTCATATACCACTACGTGCTAATATTAATATCCTGGGACATTATTCACACACGGTCGTCTGATCCCAAACTAAGCAGAGCTTGTACTATGGAAACCAGATAACTGATAAACTACATACACTACTCTTTTTTTGTAAATACACCCATACTCAGGACAATCAGACATGTTCATGCACTCAAATGTTTGTCCTGGATGGGAATCGAACCCACGACCAGCGGTATGGCAGGTGGTATCTTAACCAACCACGCCAGCTGGCCTGCTATGTAAACAACAGTGACTGAAAGTATTATAACGTCATCAAGATACACAAATGGATTAAATATGTATTATCAAACCTAACTCAAAAACTACCCAAGCAAAATTAATACAATTTATATGGGACCACCTCTGAAGTATTGAAGTCGGTTACAAACCATCAACATTCAGTGAGCAACTGAGCAAGCGTGGTATCGATGCTACTTCCTTCTCTTTTTAACCGACTTCTAAAAGGAGTTTCTTAACCATCCTCGAAAAAGCAGGCTCTTTATTTCCTAATCTTTCAAGGCGTATGTACTTATTTTAAATTAGCAGTGAGTCCTATTTTTTATTTAAGTACGTAGGTATTTCATTTTTGACAGCTGCTCTACGCCATTTTGTATTCTATCTGTCAAAGTGTTGCGTGTTTCGCCGTCTCAAAAATATATTTTGTATACTTTTTATACAGGAAATATCACGTGTTTTGTTTGTTAGTAAATGTCATATACATACTCGTAATTATATTGTTTGATAGTCCTAAATGTCCCTGTATCAAAATTTGGTGGAGGCCCTCTTTGCTCCACTGCAGTGAAGCTCCCAAAGGGGTATTGTTTTTTTACAATATAAATAAAGTAGCGGACTGACTTGGAAGGTCAAGCTGTCAATGCTGTCATTATGATCTTACTAAGAGAATGCAAGGGCGAGCGAAACGAAATAATTTCGAGCATTCTGATTCGATTCCGATTTTATCAAATAGAGAGCGAAGGGAGCCCGAAAGTTGGAGCATTGGAGCAGGACTAGATCGGGACAGGTTTAGTTTTCATTGTAATTTTATTAGGAGAATGAAAGAGTGCGCGAAGCGAGCTCGAAACTGAGAGCATCCTGACTTGGATAGGTTAGGTATACTGTGTGATTTTACGAATGAAAGTGCTTGAGAATCGTACCGCGATTTAAGGTACATAATTCGTTGCTGATTTTCATTAGATTTTCACTCATCACGGGCCTCTTTTCAAAAAGAATTTGAGGATTAGAAAATGTTTTACGATTTTTAACCGACTTCAAAAAAAGGACGAGGACAGTTCGTCGGAAACTTTTATGTTTTTTTTTTTATCTATGTTCCCCGATTACTCGAAGATGGCTGGACCAATTTGGAAAATATTTATTTTTGTTTGAAAGGGCATACTGTATAGTTGGTCCCATTTTGATGATGGGATCCTGGATTTCCATTCACTAAGGACCTTCGTCCACATCATCGCAGTGTTAGACGCCAAAAAAAAAACGAATTAGCCTTACCAAGCTCAAAATTAACTATGTTCCATTCAGGACCTTTAGCCATGTGCGTGAAAATATATAATAAGCTTCCAAATTCAATTAAGGACATTCAATACGAAAATAAATTTAAAACCAGTCTCCAAAAATACCTATTATTAAAATCTTATTACACTCTAAAGGAATTCTTTGACGATAAATAAATTTTGACATTGAAATTCACACCTGTACACAATACACACAGCACCTAAACTTTTGACTTACTACCAAATTGACCTATGTTATGTTATTTTTATGATTATTATTATTATCGCTATTTGTTTTAATTTAAATTTTTTATCTTTTTTTAATTTGTGAATGGAAATTATTACTAATAAATTGTTCTCACCCTATCCTATATTACCCGGCACCTGAAACATTTTAAAAATAGTATTTTTGTTAAGCACAGTGGTTTGTATATTATTGTGACACTGTAACACTTTACTTTAAACTATTATATTTATATTGCTGTGCCCTAGCAGGGTCATGTATGAAACCTATATACTTGTAACAACTTGTAAACTACATGAATGCAATAAATGATGATGATGATGATGATGATGATGAAATCGACAGAACTCTTCAAATATTATAGTCACCTCTAGCGATTTGGGTATTTTTATAGTAACTCGTGCACATTGTGAAGTGGAACTGATGATGAAGATCTCAGATGTCCACCGCAAATTCTCAATAATAAGTAATTCACACAGGTTGCGATTTGACTAGGTACTTTAATTATGGTTGCTAATAATGCGACATGCATAAATGGCCGTACATTTTTACAGCATTTACTTAGAAGCTTGATTTTTTTCAGAGCTCCAAGGGACCATAGACCTACATATTTTATGTTAATTTCAAATTGATACCTCTACGCGTTGATGAGAAAAAGGGTTTTGACAGAAAGACAGACAGAGGGATAACGAAGTGATCCTATAAGGATTCCATTTTTCCTTTTCAGGAACACTGAACCTTAAAAAATAAAAAAAATGACAAACTTCCATACAAAATTTCATCCCCCATTTGACCCCTTTCAAAAACCCCTCCTTAGTGCTGACCTTCGTTATAAGGAAGCCTTGTACGAAACATGCTCCTCACTGGATCCAGCGGTGCGTTTTCTGTCACTGAATTTAATTTTTTTTGTTTAAGGGGGAAGCGTCAGGGAAGCCCGCGAAATTCAAATTTTCTTAAGTTTTTTCAATTTACAAGTCGGTATTATATTGTACGGACGCCAGCACATCAAGCTACCCGAAACTGTCAAATTTTCCCAATCAACCTTGAACCTAATGCTTTAGCGATAAAGTTGAAAATCTATTAAATAAATCTGACAGATTGTAGTAGCTTGATGTGCTGGCGTCTGTACGTTGATCGAATTATAATTTGCGGTCATAACAATTATCTATTTACATAATTAGAATCATTAAAGTGATCAATACAACTCTTTAAGACCAGGTAATCCTAAAAATGACTATTTCATGAAATCTTGACAATTTAGGATTATACTAACTTAAGGAATTGTATTACTGATTCTATTGTATATAATTCTGTAAAAACATATTTGTTACGGTCGCAAATCATACTTTATTTAACATACCACTTAATACTGACTTGCAAATTGCAAAAAACGTAAGAAAATTTGAATTTCGCGGGCTACCCTGACGCTTCCTCCTTAAACTCAACCCTTGGGCTTGTAGGGTAAGTAAGAAAGTTATGATTTTCAGACGAAGTCACTCGAATACTCTAGTTTCCTACAAAACACACGTTTAACCAATACCTTCACCAATGCAATAACTCGTCCCCCTACGGCCGAAATCCATTAAATTGACAACCAATTAAAGTGTGAATCGTTGTAATTGAATTTAATTGATATTATCATTGGTTAGCCCCGAGGCTTAACGCTTAATGAATGTGTCGAATGAGATGAAATTAATTAAGTAAATGCCTATATTATGTACTGTTTTGGAGGCTATAATTTTTTGTGGAGAATTGTCGGCTATTTTGGTATTTTGGTTGGTTGGTTGGTTTGGTTTGGTTATTAGGATCGTATACTTTTAGTGATTTTATTTTATAGTTGTTTAGAATAACAGGTATTAAACTTCTAGTTAGTTAGATAGAACAGCAGATTCTTTTTTCGCGATTTCAAATTGGTCCATACTAAAAGTTGTTCAATTCGATGGTCTAAAGCACTCCTTAAAATTTGTAAAGTTAATTTTTTTACACTTTATATTTTATTTTATCAAGCAAGATAAAGCAAGTACAAAACAACTTATTATTTTATTGAAACAACACTTTGGTTGTTTCAATAAAATATGGGTAAGTATTGATATTGCTGATAAGTAAGACCCCTGTGTGTCAAACTAGGGGCATACTGATCTTGAAGAACAGTGTTCTTTAGTTGGAATGACATGATAGACAAAATATTTATAATTGGGTGCCTTAGTTCTAAAAGTCACTAAGTCTATTTTTATGGATATTGAGTTTACCAGTTCAAATAAATCTTTTTTTTGTCTATGAGTTGGTCTCATCCTTTTTAAGGTTCCGTAGCCAAATGGCAAAAAACGAACCCTTATGGATTCGCCATGTCTGTCTGTCTGTCCGTCCGTATATCTGTCTGTCTGTGCCACTTTTTTCCGAAATTAGAAGAACTATATTGTTGAAACTTGGTAAGTAGATGTATTCTGTGAACCGCATCGCATTAATATTTTCACACAAAAATAGAAAAAAAAACAATAAATTTTGTGGTTTCATTTTTCCATACTTATAAACCGCAATTTACCTTTCATTCAGTCAACTCAAATATAAAAATAAAACAAACTGGAATATATATTAGCTTGTTTAGCTATCACAAGCCTATATGGGCGGATCTAAATAATTTAGGTACCTAATTATAATGTTTACTTATCAATAACTTAATTAAAAAAAATACACTATTACTAAAACATCGATCATAGTTACAACGAACTACAAGAACTTTTATATTATGTTACTTGCTGCTACGGAACCCTTCATGGGCGAGTCCGACTCGCACTTGGCCGGCTTTTTTAAATAAATGTAGCTAAGTTGTTTTTTTCCAATTCCTAAAATCACTGAATCCTCTGAACTGAATTTAAAAGTCACTAAATCCAAATTTAGGCAATAAATACCCAAATCCACTGAAATTTTATTTGAAAGTCGTTGCATTTTAAAACTATATCCTGGTTCAATTTTTATTCGATTCCTGGACGTAGCATGATGCCAATAGATCGAGACTTTGCACTCATAGAAAGAAAGCGTATTAAAACAAAAAAGGTTGAACTTACGCAATACAGGTAAATTCTTAGTTTTCTTTATAGAAAAGAATCTAAGGGAGTAAGGAAAATCCTGAAGATCGCGTCTTAAAAATTAAGAATTACAAGTATTTGTATGATGCTCATGTTAAGCCATCAATTACTGGAATAGCTGTATTCCGAAATGTACGCTTTCAAAGATTCCGACACTCTGGATTTGAAGATCATTTGTTCACAAACTTAACAAAATTAAAGTTCTGTGCAACATTTCATTATGAAAATGACAGACGATAAATATTAGTTTAGGCCTGTCAAATTAAGAAATTCCTTATACGAGTGATTAAAAACTTTGCTACTAAAAATACATCAATTTACGTCAGGCGCTGAGTAATTATATAATTATATATATATATATATATATATATATATATATATATATATATATATAATCACGCTGTTCAAGGAGACCGACCCGGATGACGTGCCGACGTTTGTGGCGAAAGAGTTGCACAAGCTTCCACCCGTCACCTTCGACCACGTCGACGTAACGAGCCTTCTGAAGGACATTGTCTTCCTGAAGGCCCGCCTCGCGGATGTTCTGGCGAAATTAGATGCATCCCAAAACTCTGTCACCGAATTGCGCAAAGAAGTAAGCGAGTTGCGTAACAGTGTGGCCGTAACTAGGTCATCAGCCGATGCATCTAATGTAAACATGTGTCGCGGAGCCGGCCTCGATATTTCGTCGTCAAATTCCGCGTCAGCAGTTTCGTCGCCAGTGCATCCGTCGTTTGCTGAGGTTGCAGAGCGCACCGCCCCCGTGCCCCGCAGCCCTGCGCTCGTCACCGCAGCTCCTCCGCACAGCGCCGTCCGAGTTCATCACCCCGTCCCGCTGCCAGTATCTGCAGCGCTGGCGAAACCCTTACGAAAGGACTTCGCTAGCGTCCCCGCGAGTGCCCCAGGCGCTCCAAGTATTAAGCCTATACCAGAAAAGGCGCCGAATAGGGCTGATGAGGAAGGTTTCGTGACAGTTCAAAGGAGGAAGCGCCGGTCGCGAGCCAACAAGAACCGCTGCGGCAAAGCTCCTTCGAAGCCAGAAGTGAGCCTGCGTGCCGCTAAGCCGAACACATCGGTGTACATCTCCCGCCTGCACTACAGCACTAAGGCGGAGGACATCGTGGAGTACGTGCGCCAGAAGACAAGGTACATGCCGCGGGTGCAGTTACTGGAGTCGCGCCGCAACGTCAATTTCAAGGCGTTCGTGGTGCGAGTACCGAACTGTTACCTGCCCGTTGTCATGGAAGAAGACTTCTGGCCGCAGGACGTGGTGTTCCGTCGCTTCCGCGGACAAGTGCCACAGGACAGCTCAAGGACAAGCGAGTGAAGTGAAGCTACTAACATAGTTTTAAGCTATATTTATTAACTCACGTTTTGTTTTATACTTTATATATGTTAGTTTGTAAGGTATGTATCTATGGGCCATTGTAGCCTGATAATAAATGTTTTATTATTATTATTATTATTATATATATATATATGTATATACTCCTCCTAATTACTATTAGGACGAGCTTGTGGCTAAGTAATAACAGCCGCACGTGTCAATCCATCAGGTTAAGCTATGCTTGCCGGGGTTGGTCCGTAGATGGGTGACCATCTTTACATACCGAGACTCCTCCGTGCCTCGGAAAGCACGTAAAGCCGTTGGTCCCGGCTGTCATTCGTGGATCTTTGACAGTCGTTACGGGTCGTCAGAAGCCTGAAAGTCTTACAATCAGTCTTACCAAGGGGTATCATATTACCCAATAACTGGGTTGTGGAGGTCAGATAGGCAATCGCTCCATGTAAAATACTGGACGTCTCTATTAGTCGTCATCTCGGTAGCCACTCGCTTTCTAGCCATATCATTTTTCACACAGAACATCCATCGTTTCTTTCATCATGTCCTACTCGTATAGCCATCCTTCATTCATACTCAACACTTTCCTGACGACATTTTCCTCATTCCTCCGCATCACATGCCCATACCATGACAACCGATTTCCACACAACTTTTCAGTCACCGGTGTCACTTTCAGACTTCCTCTTACATACTCATTTCTTATTCTATCCATTCGCGTAATACCACACATCCCTTTTAGCATTCTCATCTCGGCTGCATGCAATTGCCTTTCATTCATTCTTTTTATGGCCCAACATTCTGATCCATACAAGACAGCAGGTCTAACCATTGTTTTATAAATCTTCCCCTTGAGTTTAAGGGGAATGCGGGAGTCGCAGATTGTTCCCGTGACCTGCCGCCATTTCATCCATCCAGTGTTAATTCTGTGCTTAACAGTCTGATCTACTTCGCCATCGCTTTGCATAAGTGAACCAAGATACCGGAAGTTGGAGCAGACCGGGAGAAGCGCGCCATCGAGCGCTATAGCCCCAGAACTGGAAAGACCGCCGAAATCGCAGAACGTATATTCAACAATTAACACACACAATTGATTTTGATATATGTAAAATATTGGTATTCAGCTGCATCCGGTTAGACTGGAAGCCGACCCCAACATAGTTGGGAAAAGGCTAGGCAGATTGATTGAATTGATTTTGGTATATAAGATATAGATAGTTTCATGAATCTGATTTGCATTTTTTTTTTATTCTATTATGTTTTAAATGTGTTAAGGAGCTAGACGTGGCTAAGTAATAACAGAAGCACGAGTTTATCCATCAGGTTAAGCTACGCTTCGGGGGTTGACCCGTGGATGGGTGACCATCTTTTCATACCGAGACTCCTCCGTGCCTCGGAAAGCACGCTAAGCCGTTGGTCCCGGCTGTCATTCGTGGATCTTTGACAGTCGTTACGGATTGTCAGAAGCCAAGCAGTCTTACCAAGGGGTTTCGTATTAGAATATGGAGGCAGTCGCTCCATGTAAAATACTGGTATTCAGCTGCATCCAGTTAGACTGGAAGCTGAATACTGACCCCAACACAGTTGGGAAAAGGCTAGGTAATCTATTGATATTTATGTTTTAAATGTGTTACCATAGCACGCCAGCCCATAAGAACGCAGTGAGTCCACCAGCGTATAGTAAACCATGTAGGTACAGACGCCAGCACATCAAGCTACTACAATCTGTCAGATTTCTTTAATAGATTTTCGACTTTATTGTCAAAGCATTAGGTTCAAGGTTCATTGGGAAAATCTGACAGTTTCGGGTAGGTTGACCTGCTGGCGTCTGTACAATGTTGCCCTATCTAGCACACAACTGAGATGGTGGAATTTTGCATGTAGGTGATATTATACACCTTGGGTGACAAACTCAGGTATGTAACTGACTGAGTTTGCCACCTAGGTGTATAATGTGTGTTTTCCATGAGAAGCTAAATGTCATGTCTCTGACTAAACCCAAGTGTATTCCTCCAGCACCTCAATGTTTTCTCAACTTTAGGACCTTGTGGCTAAGTAATAACAGCCGCACGGGTCGATCCATCAGGTTAAGCTACGCTTGCCGAGGTTGGTCTGTGGATGGGTGACCATCTTTTCATACCGAGACTCCTCCGTGCCTCGGAAATCACGTTAAGCCGTTGGTCCCGGCTGTCATTTGTGGATCTTTGACAGCCGTTACGGGTCGTCAGAAGCCCGAAAGTCTGACAACCAGTCTTACCAAGGGGTATCGTATTACCCAGTAACTGGGTTGTGGAGGTCAGATAGGCAGTCGCTCCATGTAAAATACTGGTATTCAGCTGCATCCGGTTAGGCTGGAAGCCGACCCCAACATAGTTGGGAAAAGGCTAGGCAGATTGATCGGGTTCGGCTTCCAGTCTAACTGGATGCAGCTGAATAAGTCCTACAACGCGCCATGGCGACGTCCTCACAACGCGCTCCCAACTAAACGTATAGATTTATACTGGGCTACATTTTTCACCGTCTTAAATAGGTGAACGAAGTAGAAGCCTATGGCATACCTAGTTTTTTTTTTTTTTAATAAAAAAAGAAATATTGAAATTCAAATAATACGCAATACGCACCCGTGTTTATTGATAGAGCAATTTCAGTCTAAGCTATAGATAAAACAAAAAAACAAAATGAAACTAGGTATGCCATGGTGGATGTGCACGGCTTCTACACCGTTCACCTATTGTACCCTATTTTTTCAAGACGATAAAAAATGTAATAATAATAATAATATAATATAGGTGCTGGTAGGGATCTTGACCGTACTTCCGGGATTGTCCTGATAGCCGTGGAATACCTCTCCACTCCTCAAGCACCTCAGGAAGTGTTGCCCCCTTGTCGCTACGTCACTATGTGCTAGCGGCCGTTTACGGGGGCCCAATATTGAGTGTGCAACTCACCCCCTGCCATTTTATCCGTGTATAATATATAACATTGGTCAGGCAGGGGACATAGTTCTTCCATAGTTCACGTTACCCAATCCACTTTAGCCACCCAAACCCATAGCCCAATATGTTTTGTTTCCACGTACAACAATAGTCCTGCACCTACCTACCACCAACTACATACACTACTCTTTTTTTGTAAATACATACTTATATAGATAATTACACCCATACTCAGGACAAACAGACATGTTCATGCACTCAAATGTTTGTCCTGGATGGGAATCGAACCCACGACCAGCGACATGGCAGGTGGTATCTTAACCAACCACGCCAGCTGGCCTGCTATGTAAACAACAGTGACTGAAAGTATTATAACGTCATCAAGATACACAAATGGATTAAATATGGATTATCAAACCTAACTCAAAAACTACCCAAGCAAAATTAATACAATTTATATGGGACCACCTCTGAAGTATTGAAGTCGGTTACAAACCATCAACATTCAGTGAGCAACTGAGCAAGCGTGGTATCGATGCTACTAACCGACTTCTAAAAGGAGTTTCTTAACCATCCTCGAAAAAGCAGGCTCTTTATTTCCTAATCTTTCAAGGCGTATGTACTTATTTTAAATTAGCAGTGAGTCCTATTTTTTATTTAAGTACGTAGGTATTTCATTTTTGACAGCTGCTCTACGCCATTTTGTATTCTATCTGTCAAAGTGTTGCGTGTTTCGCCGTCTCAAAAATATATTTTGTATACTTTTTATACAGGAAATATCACGTGTTTTGTTTGTTAGTAAATGTCATATACATACTCGTAATTATATTGTTTGATAGTCCTAAATGTCCCTGTATCAAAATTTGGTGGAGGCCCTCTTTGCTCCACTGCAGTGAAGCTCCCAAAGGGGTATTGTTTTTTTACAATATAAATAAAGTAGCGGACTGACTTGGAAGGTCAAGCTGACAATGCTGTCATTATGATCTTACTAAGAGAATGCAAGGGCGAGCGAAACGAAATAATTTCGAGCATTCTGATTCGATTCCGATTTTATCAAATAGAGAGCGAAGTGAGCCCGAAAGTTGGAGCATTGGAGCAGGACTAGATCGGGACAGGTTTAGTTTTCATTGTAATTTTATTAGGAGAATGAAAGAGTGCGCGAAGCGAGCTCGAAACTGAGAGCATCCTGACTTGGATAGGTTAGGTATACTGTGTGATTTTACGAATGAAAGTGCTTGAGAATCGTACCGCGATTTAAGGTACATAATTCGTTGCTGATTTTCATTAGATTTTCACTCATCACGGGCCTCTTTTCAAAAAGAATTTGAGGATTAGAAAATGTTTTACGATTTTTAACCGACTTCAAAAAAAGGACGAGGACAGTTCGTCGGAAACTTTTATGTTTTTTTTTTTATCTATGTTCCCCGATTACTCGAAGATGGCTGGACCAATTTGGAAAATATTTATTTTTGTTTGAAAGGGCATACTGTATAGTTGGTCCCATTTTGATGATGGGATCCTGGATTTCCATTCACTAAGGACCTTCGTCCACATCATCGCAGTGTTAGACGCCAAAAAAAAAACGAATTAGCCTTACCAAGCTCAAAATTAACTATGTTCCATTCAGGACCTTTAGCCATGTGCGTGAAAATATATAATAAGCTTCCAAATTCAATTAAGGACATTCAATACGAAAATAAATTTAAAACCAGTCTCCAAAAATACCTATTATTAAAATCTTATTACACTCTAAAGGAATTCTTTGACGATAAATAAATTTTGACATTGAAATTCACACCTGTACACAATACACACAGCACCTAAACTTTTGACTTACTACCAAATTGACCTATGTTATGTTATTTTTATGATTATTATTATTATCGCTATTTGTTTTAATTTAAATTTTTTATCTTTTTTTAATTTGTGAATGGAAATTATTACTAATAAATTGTTCTCACCCTATCCTATATTACCCGGCACCTGAAACATTTTAAAAATAGTATTTTTGTTAAGCACAGTGGTTTGTATATTATTGTGACACTGTAACACTTTACTTTAAACTATTATATTTATATTGCTGTGCCCTAGCAGGGTCATGTATGAAACCTATATACTTGTAACAACTTGTAAACTACATGAATGCAATAAATGATGATGATGATGATGATGATGATGAAATCGACAGAACTCTTCAAATATTATAGTCACCTCTAGCGATTTGGGTATTTTTATAGTAACTCGTGCACATTGTGAAGTGGAACTGATGATGAAGATCTCAGATGTCCACCGCAAATTCTCAATAATAAGTAATTCACACAGGTTGCGATTTGACTAGGTACTTTAATTATGGTTGCTAATAATGCGACATGCATAAATGGCCGTACATTTTTACAGCATTTACTTAGAAGCTTGATTTTTTTCAGAGCTCCAAGGGACCATAGACCTACATATTTTATGTTAATTTCAAATTGATACCTCTACGCGTTGATGAGAAAAAGGGTTTTGACAGAAAGACAGACAGAGGGATAACGAAGTGATCCTATAAGGATTCCATTTTTCCTTTTCAGGAACACTGAACCTTAAAAAATAAAAAAAATGACAAACTTCCATACAAAATTTCATCCCCCATTTGACCCCTTTCAAAAACCCCTCCTTAGTGCTGACCTTCGTTATAAGGAAGCCTTGTACGAAACATGCTCCTCACTGGATCCAGCGGTGCGTTTTCTGTCACTGAATTTAATTTTTTTTGTTTAAGGGGGAAGCGTCAGGGAAGCCCGCGAAATTCAAATTTTCTTAAGTTTTTTCAATTTACAAGTCGGTATTATATTGTACGGACGCCAGCACATCAAGCTACCCGAAACTGTCAAATTTTCCCAATCAACCTTGAACCTAATGCTTTAGCGATAAAGTTGAAAATCTATTAAATAAATCTGACAGATTGTAGTAGCTTGATGTGCTGGCGTCTGTACGTTGATCGAATTATAATTTGCGGTCATAACAATTATCTATTTACATAATTAGAATCATTAAAGTGATCAATACAACTCTTTAAGACCAGGTAATCCTAAAAATGACTATTTCATGAAATCTTGACAATTTAGGATTATACTAACTTAAGGAATTGTATTACTGATTCTATTGTATATAATTCTGTAAAAACATATTTGTTACGGTCGCAAATCATACTTTATTTAACATACCACTTAATACTGACTTGCAAATTGCAAAAAACGTAAGAAAATTTGAATTTCGCGGGCTACCCTGACGCTTCCTCCTTAAACTCAACCCTTGGGCTTGTAGGGTAAGTAAGAAAGTTATGATTTTCAGACGAAGTCACTCGAATACTCTAGTTTCCTACAAAACACACGTTTAACCAATACCTTCACCAATGCAATAACTCGTCCCCCTACGGCCGAAATCCATTAAATTGACAACCAATTAAAGTGTGAATCGTTGTAATTGAATTTAATTGATATTATCATTGGTTAGCCCCGAGGCTTAACGCTTAATGAATGTGTCGAATGAGATGAAATTAATTAAGTAAATGCCTATATTATGTACTGTTTTGGAGGCTATAATTTTTTGTGGAGAATTGTCGGCTATTTTGGTATTTTGGTTGGTTGGTTGGTTTGGTTTGGTTATTAGGATCGTATACTTTTAGTGATTTTATTTTATAGTTGTTTAGAATAACAGGTATTAAACTTCTAGTTAGTTAGATAGAACAGCAGATTCTTTTTTCGCGATTTCAAATTGGTCCATACTAAAAGTTGTTCAATTCGATGGTCTAAAGCACTCCTTAAAATTTGTAAAGTTAATTTTTTTACACTTTATATTTTATTTTATCAAGCAAGATAAAGCAAGTACAAAAAAACTTATTATTTTATTGAAACAACACTTTGGTTGTTTCAATAAAATATGGGTAAGTATTGATATTGCTGATAAGTAAGACCCCTGTGTGTCAAACTAGGGGCATACTGATCTTGAAGAACAGTGTTCTTTAGTTGGAATGACATGATAGACAAAATATTTATAATTGGGTGCCTTAGTTCTAAAAGTCACTAAGTCCATTTTTATGGATATTGAGTTTACCAGTTCAAATAAATCTTTTTTTTTTTTTTGTCTATGAGTTGGTCTCATCCTTTTTAGGGTTCCGTAGCCAAATGGCAAAAAACGAACCCTTATGGATTCGCCATGTCTGTCTGTCTGTCCGTCCGTATATCTGTCTGTCTGTGCCACTTTTTTCCGAAATTATAAGAACTATATTGTTGAAACTTGGTAAGTAGATGTATTCTGTGAACCGCATTAAGATTTTCACACAAAAATAGAAAAAAAAAACAATAAATTTTGGGGTTTCATTTTTCCATACTTAGGACTGAAACTCATTTTTTTTTATCAAACCCATACGTGTGGGGTATCTATGGACAGGTCTTCAAAAATGATATTGAGGTTTTTAATATATTTTTTTTTCTAAAGTGAATAGTTTGTGTCTCAAAGTGGTAAAATGTGTCCCCCCCCCCGTAACTTCTAAAATAAGAGAATGATAAGATTAAAAAAAATATGATGTACATTACCATGTAAACTTCCACCGCAAATTGGTTTGAACGAGATCTAGTAAATAGATTTTTTTAAACGTCATAAATCGTAAACCGCAATTTACCTTTCATTCAGTCAACTCAAATATAAAAATAAAACAAACTGGAATATATATTAGCTTGTTTAGCTATCACAAGCCTATATGGGCGGATCTAAATAATTTAGGTACCTAATTATAATGTTTACTTATCAATAACTTAATTAAAAAAAATACACTATTACTAAAACATCGATCATAGTTACAACGAACTACAAGAACTTTTATATTATGTTACTTGCTGCTACGGAACCCTTCATGGGCGAGTCCGACTCGCACTTGGCCGGCTTTTTTAAATAAATGTAGCTAAGTTGTTTTTTTCCAATTCCTAAAATCACTGAATCCTCTGAACTGAATTTAAAAGTCACTAAATCCAAATTTAGGCAATAAATACCCAAATCCACTGAAATTTTATTTGAAAGTCGTTGCATTTTAAAACTATATCCTGGTTCAATTTTTATTCGATTCCTGGACGTAGCATGATGCCAATAGATCGAGACTTTGCACTCATAGAAAGAAAGCGTATTAAAACAAAAAAGGTTGAACTTACGCAATACAGGTAAATTCTTAGTTTTCTTTATAGAAAAGAATCTAAGGGAGTAAGGAAAATCCTGAAGATCGCGTCTTAAAAATTAAGAATTACAAGTATTTGTATGATGCTCATGTTAAGCCATCAATTACTGGAATAGCTGTATTCCGAAATGTACGCTTTCAAAGATTCCGACACTCTGGATTTGAAGATCATTTGTTCACAAACTTAACAAAATTAAAGTTCTGTGCAACATTTCATTATGAAAATGACAGACGATAAATATTAGTTTAGGCCTGTCAAATTAAGAAATTCCTTATACGAGTGATTAAAAACTTTGCTACTAAAAATACGTCAATTTACGTCAGGCGCTGAGTAATTATATAATTATATATATATATATATATAATCACGCTGTTCAAGGAGACCGACCCGGATGACGTGCCGACGTTTGTGGCGAAAGAGTTGCACAAGCTTCCACCCGTCACCTTCGACCACGTCGACGTAACGAGCCTTCTGAAGGACATTGTCTTCCTGAAGGCCCGCCTCGCGGATGTTCTGGCGAAATTAGATGCATCCCAAAACTCTGTCACCGAATTGCGCAAAGAAGTAAGCGAGTTGCGTAACAGTGTGGCCGTAACTAGGTCATCAGCCGATGCATCTAATGTAAACATGTGTCGCGGAGCCGGCCTCGATATTTCGTCGTCAAATTCCGCGTCAGCAGTTTCGTCGCCAGTGCATCCGTCGTTTGCTGAGGTTGCAGAGCGCACCGCCCCCGTGCCCCGCAGCCCTGCGCTCGTCACCACAGCTCCTCCGCACAGCGCCGTCCGAGTTCATCACCCCGTCCCGCTGCCAGTATCTGCAGCGCTGGCGAAACCCTTACGAAAGGACTTCGCTAGCGTCCCCGCGAGTGCCCCAGGCGCTCCAAGTATGAAGCCTATACCAGAAAAGGCGCCGAATAGGGCTGATGAGGAAGGTTTCGTGACAGTTCAAAGGAGGAAGCGCCGGTCGCGAGCCAACAAGAACCGCTGCGGCAAAGCTCCTTCGAAGCCAGAAGTGAGCCTGCGTGCCGCTAAGCCGAACACATCGGTGTACATCTCCCGCCTGCACTACAGCACTAAGGCGGAGGACATCGTGGAGTACGTGCGCCAGAAGACAAGGTACATGCCGCGGGTGCAGTTACTGGAGTCGCGCCGCAACGTCAATTTCAAGGCGTTCGTGGTGCGAGTACCGAACTGTTACCTGCCCGTTGTCATGGAAGAAGACTTCTGGCCGCAGGACGTGGTGTTCCGTCGCTTCCGCGGACAAGTGCCACAGGACAGCTCAAGGACAAGCGAGTGAAGTGAAGCTACTAACATAGTTTTAAGCTATATTTATTAACTCACGTTTTGTTTTATACTTTATATATGTTAGTTTGTAAGGTATGTATCTATGGGCCATTGTAGCCTGATAATAAATGTTTTATTATTATTATTATTATTATATATATATATATGTATATACTCCTCCTAATTACTATTAGGACGAGCTTGTGGCTAAGTAATAACAGCCGCACGTGTCAATCCATCAGGTTAAGCTATGCTTGCCGGGGTTGGTCCGTAGATGGGTGACCATCTTTACATACCGAGACTCCGCCGTGCCTCGGAAAGCACGTAAAGCCGTTGGTCCCGGCTGTCATTCGTGGATCTTTGACAGTCGTTACGGGTCGTCAGAAGCCTGAAAGTCTTACAATCAGTCTTACCAAGGGGTATCATATTACCCAATAACTGGGTTGTGGAGGTCAGATAGGCAATCGCTCCATGTAAAATACTGGACGTCTCTATTAGTCGTCATCTCGGTAGCCACTCGCTTTCTAGCCATATCATTTTTCACACAGAACATCCATCGTTTCTTTCATCATGTCCTACTCGTATAGCCATCCTTCATTCATACTCAACACTTTCCTGACGACATTTTCCTCATTCCTCCGCATCACATGCCCATACCATGACAACCGATTTCCACACAACTTTTCAGTCACCGGTGTCACTTTCAGACTTCCTCTTACATACTCATTTCTTATTCTATCCATTCGCGTAATACCACACATCCCTTTTAGCATTCTCATCTCGGCTGCATGCAATTGCCTTTCATTCATTCTTTTTATGGCCCAACATTCTGATCCATACAAGACAGCAGGTCTAACCATTGTTTTATAAATCTTCCCCTTGAGTTTAAGGGGAATGCGGGAGTCGCAGATTGTTCCCGTGACCTGCCGCCATTTCATCCATCCAGTGTTAATTCTGTGCTTAACAGTCTGATCTACTTCGCCATCGCTTTGCATAAGTGAACCAAGATACCGGAAGTTGGAGCAGACCGGGAGAAGCGCGCCATCGAGCGCTATAGCCCCAGAACTGGAAAGACCGCCGAAATCGCAGAACGTATATTCAACAATTAACACACACAATTGATTTTGATATATGTAAAATATTGGTATTCAGCTGCATCCGGTTAGACTGGAAGCCGACCCCAACATAGTTGGGAAAAGGCTAGGCAGATTGATTGAATTGATTTTGGTATATAAGATATAGATAGTTTCATGAATCTGATTTGCATTTTTTTTTTATTCTATTATGTTTTAAATGTGTTAAGGAGCTAGACGTGGCTAAGTAATAACAGAAGCACGAGTTTATCCATCAGGTTAAGCTACGCTTCGGGGGTTGGCCCGTGGATGGGTGACCATCTTTTCATACCGAGACTCCTCCGTGCCTCGGAAAGCACGCTAAGCCGTTGGTCCCGGCTGTCATTCGTGGATCTTTGACAGTCGTTACGGATTGTCAGAAGCCAAGCAGTCTTACCAAGGGGTTTCGTATTAGAATATGGAGGCAGTCGCTCCATGTAAAATACTGGTATTCAGCTGCATCCAGTTAGACTGGAAGCTGAATACTGACCCCAACACAGTTGGGAAAAGGCTAGGTAATCTATTGATATTTATGTTTTAAATGTGTTACCATAGCACGCCAGCCCATAAGAACGCAGTGAGTCCACCAGCGTATAGTAAACCATGTAGGTACAGACGCCAGCACATCAAGCTACTACAATCTGTCAGATTTCTTTAATAGATTTTCGACTTTATTGTCAAAGCATTAGGTTCAAGGTTCATTGGGAAAATCTGACAGTTTCGGGTAGGTTGACCTGCTGGCGTCTGTACAATGTTGCCCTATCTAGCACACAACTGAGATGGTGGAATTTTGCATGTAGGTGATATTATACACCTTGGGTGACAAACTCAGGTATGTAACTGACTGAGTTTGCCACCTAGGTGTATAATGTGTGTTTTCCATGAGAAGCTAAATGTCATGTCTCTGACTAAACCCAAGTGTATTCCTCCAGCACCTCAATGTTTTCTCAACTTTAGGACCTTGTGGCTAAGTAATAACAGCCGCACGGGTCGATCCATCAGGTTAAGCTACGCTTGCCGAGGTTGGTCTGTGGATGGGTGACCATCTTTTCATACCGAGACTCCTCCGTGCCTCGGAAATCACGTTAAGCCGTTGGTCCCGGCTGTCATTTGTGGATCTTTGACAGCCGTTACGGGTCGTCAGAAGCCCGAAAGTCTGACAACCAGTCTTACCAAGGGGTATCGTATTACCCAGTAACTGGGTTGTGGAGGTCAGATAGGCAGTCGCTCCATGTAAAATACTGGTATTCAGCTGCATCCGGTTAAGCTGGAAGCCGACCCCAACATAGTTGGGAAAAGGCTAGGCAGATTGATCGGGTTCGGCTTCCAGTCTAACTGGATGCAGCTGAATAAGTCCTACAACGCGCCATGGCGACGTCCTCACAACGCGCTCCCAACTAAACGTATAGATTTATACTGGGAGACTTTTTTCACCGTCTTAAATAGGTGAACGAAGTAGAAGCCTATGGCATACCTAGTTTTTTTTTATTTTTTTAATAAAAAAAGAAATATTGAAATTTAAATAATACGCAATACGCACCCGTGTTTATTGATAGAGCAATTTCAGTCTAAGCTATAGATAAAACAAAAAAACAAAATAAAACTAGGTATGCCATGGTGGATATGCATGGTAGATATAATCATAATCATAATCATAAATCTTTATTCATCTCAACATCATATTACAGGCACAAGTTATTAGAATGCACAATCTTAAATAGAGAAAGGTGTCTGAGGTAGGAGGGTCCTGAGTTACAGATCACCCGGCTCTTTTAGATACTTAGGTCAAGTTAAATTTACAAAATGGTTAGAGTCAAGATATTATATAATATAAGTCTGAAATCGCAAGAAGGTAGAAGCAAAACCTATAAAATTAAAAAAAGAAATTTAAAGAAAGCAGTAGGTACTTGCAGTAACTACTAGTTAACAAAATTCAGAATATAAAAAAATAAAACATTAATTTAAAGAAAAGCACATCAAATAAAAAATACAGTGATATCCACAATATAAATACTAGGAACAAACACAAATTTGTTGTACCTCCAACAAGGCTCAAGAAAATAGGTGGGTCATTCAGGTGTCAATGTATGCGCTTTTATAATAAACTTCCAAGCCACGTTCAAGATCTGAGCCTTAATAAATTCAAATCATTCATTAAACGCAAGTTGTGTCAGAAAGCCTTTTATACCGTTAAAGATTATATTGAGGACAAAAAGGCTTGGGATTGAACTGCTCCAATTTTATTTTATATTATTTTTATTTTTGCATACTGAATGTTGACATTAATATTTACTTTGTAAGTATTATATTATTTTACTTTATTGTGAATGTGAAGACTATGTAGGTCATTGCTTTTTTTTTTTTTTGTTTTATTTTTTCTCTCAGTTATTTTTAATCATGGTCTGGCAGTTTGAGTAATCTATGCGGCCTACCCCAATGTCCTTTCTTTGGTATTGTTCGTCGAATCGTTGAGCTCCTTAAGTTCTGAGTTGAGCTGCGCGATTACTGACAAATGCGTGCACTGACTGGACAGGTCCTCTCAATCTGTGTGGTTCTTTCCTCAAAAGACCATTTCAGACACCAATCTACATGGTCTTCACATGAAGTGACCAAGATTATGTCTGGACTTTATAAGAGACTGTGACCTCTGAGTTTGTTTCGGCCTTTCTTCTCAGAGTAGTCAGATAGGAAACGCCGACCTCATCTAGTTTAAAAAAAAAATATTGACTTGTAAAAGTGTTTGTACAAACCTACTTACAGAAATAAAAATCAAATATCATTTATCATAATATAAAATTCAAAGAAATGTACAAAACTTAGGTATAACAAAATAAAATTTAAAAAATGAGCATAACAAAAACAAAAAAATTGAATGGAAATGAAAAATGGTGAGTGTATGAATGTTTGTATGTGTAAGGAGTATGAGGTAATGTGTGGGTCTTAAGACACTGGTTTTAATAAGTTTTCAGTGGCAATGTAGTCAAGGTTTGATAGCCATATCCGTAATTTTGTTTTACAAATAGCTTTTGTATGCGTGTATATAGATATTTTGTGATTAATTGAGTTATAAAGTACCAAGAAAACAGAAAAACTTTTGGCAGAAAGCAGTGTTATAGCGGCTGATTGAACAAACATTAGTTGATCGTCTATTTTGTGTTGGGAAATCGTGAGCTAAAGGAAGTTCAGAGTGTTTTTTTAGTACTGTCATGAGAATGAACAACTGCCGGACCGTTAGAACTTGGCAGTGTTGGTAGATATACACGACTTCTACACCGTTCACCTATTGTACCCCATTTTTTCAAGACGATAAAAAATATAATAATAATAATATAATATAACCTGGAACATTATTCACACACTGTCATCTGATCCCAAACTAAGCAGAGCTTGTACTATGGAAACCAGATAACTGATATACTACATACACTACTTTTTTTTTTTGTAAATACATACTTATATAGATAATTACACCCAGACTCAGGACAAACAGACATGTTCATGCACACAAATGTTTGTCCTGGATGCCATGGGAATCGAACCCACGACCTGCGGCATGGCAGGTGGTATCTTAACCAACCACGCCAACTGGTCTGTCAAAAGTATATTATCCAGTATTGTGTGTGGCTCACCAGGAGTTCGCTTGGTTACGTAGCCAACCATACATTATGTTGGTGATGTGACCTAGCTGTTCCACCATGGCGTCCCAGTGAGGTATGGTGTTAGCACTTGCATAATTCCTCTTGGTAAGACTGCAGGCTTAGCATGACCACTTGTCTATCTCTACGAAGAATAGACATCACTTTCTATATAAAGTGACATTTCGTTTCTCAGTTTTTGACATCGCACCGTAGAAATCCTTTCTACAATTTGTCATTTTGTCTTTCTTTCTAACGATTTTTGTCTAGGTCCTTTTAAGAAGAAAGTTTTCAATCCCAAATGTCAAAATCACAATGACAACTGACAATTGTCTAGGGTAGTGAAGACAATTTGATTTTGTAATCGCCATGCTAAAGACTGTAGAAAACTTTCTACTCGACGGCCGCAAAGTATTTATATACCTACGGTTATCTACAAAATCTTTTTTTTTTCTCCTCTTTTGCTTATATCTCGAAAATGGTGTATCCTATCGCAAAAATAATCTACATGTAGGTAATAACTTTTCATGTTTTCCATACAAAAAGTGACAAATTCCATATAAAACACGTTGAGTTCTCCGGCGCTACGGGCTCGCCTCCGCAGTTGTATTTAAATGCGTGACTTAATATTTGTAAAAATCCTGTCAAAAAACAAATCATTCTGAGTCGAATTATGTAAAAAAGTGAATTTCGTAAAAGTGCGTTCTACTTGTTGCCGTCGTACTGTCTACACGGTAAAGTCATTTTTGTCTACTCATCCGTCGACAAGACGCTTCTCTACGGTTCTCGTGCTAACCCTGCTGGTTGTTGGTCGTCGATAGCAACACGATCAATTTTATTGAATGCCCTCGCTGCTAATAATACGATCTGCACCTCTCCCTTTCAGCTTGAATATCCTGTGAGCTACGTCGCCGACCATAGAGCAGTGGCGGCCTAGACCGGCCTTCACCTACGAGTCGAGATCGTGGCTTCGAACCCAGGCAGGCGCTTTAAATGTGTAATTAATTTCATCACGACTTGGTCTTAAAACAGTGAAGGAAAACGGCATTTCCTAGAACCAAAAATTCGAAAACATGTGACATCTACTCGGCTCGCGTGGTAGATTATAGCCCAATCCCACTCGAAGAAAGGAGACCTGTGTACCTGCAGTAGGAACATTATAAGCTGATAATGCTATGCCGCCAACTTTACATGTGGGAAAAGTTTAAGTAGGAAATAAAACCAATGATTTGTTACTATGATTATTTGTTTATTATTTTCAGCTTTGCGATATAAGTACTGCTTGAGACTCAATTGCCCTCTTTCTGTTGTTGTTTCGGCCCCCACTCAACACGGACGTAAATCCAATAAACTTATTAATGTCCAGACAGCATCAGTAGGTTGGAACCCCTTAAGAGGGCCCTTCCCGGTCCGTCTATCGCCAACGCGAGCATGGTCGAAAAGCTTGATGTTTCATCCAGTGCAACGCCCGTTGACTAACAAGCAAGAGTGTGCGGAAATTTTATGAAACTTGTTCCACGAAATACGTGTTTTTAGCAAGCCTTACAAATTTGTCAAATAAAATGTTTATCATTTAGAATCTCCATTACATGTGCGAGGTTTCTATCGATTATGTTTTCTTTACTTTTACAATTCATGAATACATAAATGAATGGCCAAAGTTCAGGTAAAAATTGTGCAAAAAAGCAAATTTTTGGAGGCTTATACTCGTACTGAATTTGTTTCTCCAAATTTTTATTTTTCGCTTTGATAGAAACCTAGATACAGTGCACAAAATACCTATTAGTTCAAAATTTTTTTAGAAAGATATGTTAAAATGCTATAATCACGTGCGAGCGTTTGTATGAAAAGTATGACGGGTTGGTCGCTCTTAAGGCGATACCGTCAGGGTAGCCCGCGAAATTCAAATTTTTATTCGTTTTTTGCAATTTACAAGTCAATATTAGGTTGTACGTTGATCAAAATGTAATTCGCGACCGTATCAAGTATGGATTTACAGAATAGGGATGATGACAACTTTTTTTTATTTGTCCGTCATGTAGAATAGTAAAAAATATTGGACACGTATTTTTTCTTTTTTTACGCAATCAAAAGATTACGGCGATACATTGAGTTAAAATGTAGCATGACGTCACGTCTTCGTAGATTTTATACGTAGAAGTGACGTAGCAAGCCCCCACTCCCGAACTTTAATGCGAGTTATCTAAGTCATTTTTTATTAATATGATAAAGCAAAAAATACGTATCTAATATTTTTTTATTATCTGACTGACGGACTAAATAGAATTTCTTTATTTTTACCCAGGCATCATCCCTATTATAATAACTAAAGTTATCAATCAATACAACTCTTTAAGACCAGGTAATCTTGACATTAGAGGATTATACTAACTTAAGGAGTTTATTACTGATTCTAATGCTTATAATTCTAAAAATAAATATTTGTTACGGCCGCGAATCATACTTTATTCAACATACAACCTGATGGATCGACCCATGCGGCTGTTATTACTCAGCTCTTACCTAGCTACAATCATTCTCAGATATTCAGAAAATTTTGCTTCCTAATTTCTTATTTCTTCAAAAAGCACGTGAAATTCTCCTTTGTTTTCTCTGCAGGCTAAAACAGGATGTATCCAAAATTGTTTCTTCCATCTATAAATTTATTTCTGTCTGCGTTTATAAATTAAATATTTAGTATTTAACACTTTCTTTTTTTTTAGTTAAAGTTAACATCATATTTATCAATATTAAAATGAAAAGCAGACGTCTTTACAGTTTTGTTGACAATGCTTTACTGAACTGTGATCGTTGCTTTACTATTTATCTAGGCATCAATATACGGAGCCTACACATGGTTCTGGCGCGGCTCTGGAGGCCGATTCTACTAATTTGCAACGTTACACGTTCAATTGTGTTTCAACAACAGTTCAGTTTCGATCGCCGTTCGATAGTTACCAAAAAGTCATTCTACTATCCTATAAGCAAAATGGAAACTAAACTTAAACCGAATCGTAACGGGAACGTAACAGCGGGTAACCTGTGTGACCAACATTCCAAATAGTATGTTTTAATAATACCACAGAAAAAAAAGTTGAATCTAATAATATTACTAAATACGAATAAGTGCTACTAAAAGTATTTTTAATACAAAAACATATATAGACCATACTTTTAGTCTGTATATTTTTTGTAACATTTCAACCTTATAAATAATAAAAACTCAGAAGAACGTTTGGTTTTCAGCCTCAGCTTGCGAAATCTGTGAAACGAAACGTTTCAATTATGTCAAAAAGATAATGATGCGACTAAACGCCACGCTCATGTTCGGTTTTGTTAGCAGAATAGCTTTTGAGATTGTTTCGATCGATCGGTGACTGAACTGAAACGTAACCGCAGTTGGATCGTTGTTACATTAGTGGAATGCCAAAACGCTCAAAAGCCGTGGTTCAGCTGCCAAACAATTGCGATTTTTCAACAATTTTGTTAGTAGAATCGGTCCCCTGGTGCGGCGCATGTGCGATATTCACTCGCATACACAAACATGCGGGCTAGCGCCGGAGCGGATTCAGCGTCGTGTAGAGAAAAAAATCTTTATTTGGCAAATAAAATATAACAAATAGCCTTGCGTTATTCAATTGTGTTACAAATAAGTAGGTAATTATTTCTTTTTTGTTTGGTATGTTTCGGTACTTATTATGGTTGTTACATCGGAACTGATTCATTCTGTTCTCCGTACTAGTATGAACTGTATTACGGTGGAACAGCTTTCCTCGTCCTCTGTAATTGTGCTTATAGTAGCAGACTTGTGACCAAATAAATATTGTAGTAGCTAAAAGAGTTTTTAGTTATTAATAACAAAACAAATTACAGAAGAAATTAAATTAAGGTAGATAAACATAAAAAAGGAAATAAACGAAAAAAAAACAAAATACTTAGTGAACTTGATTTCGTAAAGTAGATGTTAAAGTTGACATAGTATATGCAAAATATTTAGATGCTAAGTTTGTTTACATAGAGATTGATTGTAATTTTTTATTACATGTATTTTTGTTATAAAAAACAATTTTAAAGTTAAAATTAAATTAAAATTAAAAGTAGGTCGTAATTATGCCGTTCATCTTATTTAAATCTGTAGAAAGTGTACGGTGTGTCTGAAGTGAGCAAGCCTTACGACTGTCAAAGATCCAAGAACGACAGCTGGGAGCAACGGCTTAACGTGCTTTCCGAAGCACGGGGGGTCTCGTTATGTAAACATGGTCACCCATCCACGGACCGACCGCGACAAGGGAAACTTAACCCGATCGATCGAACCGTGCGGCTATTATTACTTAGCCACGAGCCTCTCCTCAGACAATCCTATGATAATGTTTAGTAAATAAATAAGTACACAATCTCATATTACATTACTTTTATATCGATCAACCAATCACAACGGCTATATTCCCACTGCTGGGATACAGTGACAGGCCTCACTGTGAGAGGGAGTGGGCCTTTGCTGGTAATCCGCCATGTGACAAAGTGCTGGTTAGTATATAGATGTTACAGGTCTTCGAATTTTTCTGTATATTTCTTTTCCTTCAACGTTTTATGGCCGATTCCTATAATTTAGGGACCGTTATTGGTTAAAATTAAGACTCTTGTGTCTTTACCAATAATGAAACAAAGACCTCATAGCATTACTTATTAGACCCGCCCATATGGAAGTAGTAACACAGGTAAAATTAGCTTACGAACCTATTTAGGGTAGGGTGGTGTAAGTTTGCGCGGGCGATAAGATTGCGCACACGTGGTTACTCGACATCGGCGTGAAACACGCTGCCAACTTCAGTCGTGTTTTGATTGCTTTTAATGCGCTCCGGAAAAAATATTGAGATACGAGGAAAAACGGCAAGTCCAGGTGAGTTCAGTTTTTAAAGCCCTCTTTGATCAAATTTTTTGACATTTTGCAAGTAAAACTGATAAAAAACCTGTAGTAATTACACTGTTTTGCTGATCATTTTACTTGTGTTTACCTTTGAAATTTCGGCTAAAGACAACGTAGTTCATGAGTTTTCTAAGAGATGGCAGTAGTATTAAGATGATTGCGTTGAAGGTAAGATTGCGCGCGCAGACTTACTCACCACGGTGTAATATTAATTTATATGAATGGTTTTTTTTTTGTTTTCAATTATTTTAAATAGCGCTTCACTTTGTTGTAGAATGTCACGAAGACCACGCAAAACTAACCGTGAAGTTTGCTCACATTCCATCATTGAGGATGCTCGTAAGCGTATTGAAAAAGAAGAAAGCAAGAGACGAGTTGCTTCGTCTTTAGGAATGGCTGAGTCAACACTAAGATACAGGTTGCTGCAACCGCAATGTGCAACTAAGCTAGGTAGATATGACGTTACATTTAGTGCAGAAGTAGAACAAGATTTCTGTGACCACTTGATAACCTTGAAACATATAAAACATTGAAAATTTGGAGGTGTGGAGGATGCACTGAAGTTTTCGTAGAGCCTATTGTTGAAGATTGGATCGAGTGCGATACGTGCCAGGTGTGGTGGTATGAAAAGTGTACTGATTATTTAAGTTTCCCCGAAACCATAAAAGTATTTAAATGTGATTTATGCAAATAATTCGCTTCAACAAATACTGCGCAATCTTATCGCCATCAATGCGCAATTTTACACACTGGGGTGTTTAAAGTTGCGCAAGTCCCAGCTTCTGTTTTTTTGTTAATTAAGTAAAAAGTGATTATGTTTGCTCAATAATTAGTATTAAAAATTATTTCCAGATAAGTTTCCATTTAATTATAATAAAGAAACCTGTGATTAAAAATTATGTTTTATTTTTATGATCGAATTATTCAAAACTGCGCAAACTTACACCACCCTACCCTATACGTAATGCCAGTTTGACAATAAAAAAGGCTATCATTGGTAAGCAAAACGATTCGTTTTTGTTTATAGGAACGGAGCATTAGAGCATATGGTTTTGAAAGTCATTCTTCTGAACAAATTGATTGGCAGTTTCCTACCAATCCCTAAGGAATTAAACCATGTATATTAAATAACCACACCCACTTATCTGTAATTGGATTAAATCAAACCCTATGGGAATTGTGTTCTGGTTGCTATGGTAACTGATACCATAATAGAATTTGGGTTTTCTCATTGGTTGCTTCCTATTTCATCCTCTGCCCTTTCCCAACTATGTTGGTGTGTGGTCGGCTTCTAGTTTAAACGGATGCAGAATGAATACCAGTATATTACATGGACTGACTGCCTATCTGACCTTCATTACCCATTCACCTACTGGTAACACGATAAAGTCTGGTTGTCAGACTTTTCAGTTTATAATAATAAAAAGCAGTTTTTCCCCGCCAAAAGATTCACCAGTGAAGCTGGACCTGAACCAATCTGGCGGCGACGTCGTTAAAAGATGCCCATCCATACATAAACATCAATTGTCTCCACAATTCCATTTCCTGCGCTTTAGGATGCATATATTATCCAGTACGGCTCTAATAATTTTTCTATATCCTAAGGGAACGTCTTCCGGTCTTCCCTACCATTATTGCGCCCCTGGTCTACTCCTTGATATGCCTTGGTCTCTTTAGTCCCATGCATGAGGCTACAGGGGCTATAGTGTGAATCTTTCGGTTCATTTGAGTTATCGAGTCAAGTCAAACCACGCTGTGGTATGCATTTCATTCATTCATATCAGCTTGTAGGTAACTGTCCCATTGCAGTACATCACGTTTGCTCCCTGCATATGCTCATAGCGCCATTTACAGGCGAAAGACGACACTAGAACGCTTTTTATAAAATACGTATCGTAAATTGGTCGTTGATGTGTGTGTGTGTTGGTGTTAGTGTTTTTTTTTTTTGACACCGTAAGCCGGTTTGTCCTATCCACCGCACTGGGAACGGAACGTCAGCGAGAAACGTTCGGCCACAGTAAATGTACTGTCGCTAATTCGGCGCCGTCATCTGTTTTCTCGTTGACTTCCCGTCCAGGTGCGGTTGGACAAACAGTGTAAGACAAAACGCCGTTGCCATCATTTTCATGGCAGACGTCACTGCAGCTGTTATGTGGTGGCCAGTGCTCTTCTAGGAGAAACCGTAGCTTTAGGCTCCCCATAGGCCTTTGTATCAGTTTCTTAATCAGTAGATATGAAGAAATAGGATGCAAGTTGGATCGTTATAATGTGCGCTCTTGCATACATCTTCATATTGATTAAGAAACTGACCAAACTATAGGCTTATAGAATGTCTGTAGTCTGCGGGGGGTCTCACTGGTAACGACTGATTTACGTTTGACCGTTCTTTACAGGTTTCGAACCTGCCGAGTAATTCATAAACTCCTACAATGACATTCTTCTGCCCTTATCCCAATTTATTTAGTTTCGGCGCAACATGCCTCTTTTTTTCATACTTCTCTATTAGTCGTCATCTCGGTAGTCACTCCCTTTCTAGCCATAGCCATTTCACACAGTCCATCCATCGTTTCTTTGGTCTTCCTCTTACTCGTACAGTCATGGTTTGCATACCTACCTACTTGCCAAAGATCTATCAAAATAATCTTCAACCTATCTTTTTTTTTTTTTTGTTTATTTTTAACACGTTGACTGCCAACCTACGACTGCCAACTACGAGTATGCTCGTACTTGATTGTATGCGATTTGTAACGAATTATAGAAGAGTAGCAGTGGAAGGAGGGGTGGGGCTAAATTCTTTGGCATTTGAAGTAAAACATTATTTAATCAGAAAAAGAAGTTTAATAGAAATTAGTTTTATACTCGTCCCTACCATGTTGGCTAGCTAGTAACAAGTTCGTAGATACTGTCCCTGCGTTAGGGGTGAGTTCATGTCAATAGTATAGTAGATGAGATTCAAACTCAGGGCCTCGTGCTCGCCGTCCCAATGCTTTCATGGCCATTTAAATTGAAGCCTCCTAAGAACAGCGGTGCCTTTTGTAGGAGCCTTGATGCTTGATTTTATTAACGTCTTCAAAAAAAGGAGTTATCAATTCGATACGTATGTATGTAATATTATTGGATCTGCGAGATATTCACATATGATTATCTATTAGTGCTTCCAAGCAAATATACAAAATTTTATAGACGTATATTATGTTTGTATGTTTTTTAATTTAATATTCTTCGCGACTTTTGCTTGGTTCCTATAAACAAAAACGAATCGTTTTGTTGCCAATGGTAGCTTTTTTATTGTAAAACTGGGCATATATTCGTAAACTAATTTTTACTGTGATAGCTACTTCCATATGGGAGGGTCTACTATGCAAAGCTATTTTAACCAAATTAAGACTCTTTTAGGTCCGTAAATTATAGGAATCGGTAATGTCCGATTCCTATAATTTACGGACCTAAAAGAGTCTTAATTTGGTGTTAGAGTGATAAACATAACTGGCGAATGGGGTGTTATGTAAGCCTCTGCCTTACCCTTGAGAGGTCACAAGCGTGATGTTATGTGCATTGTATGCAACCAACAAGTTTATGAGCTACTAATAAGGGACTAACTGTCCATAGTTAAACAAAAAAGATCCAACCCACATTACACCTAATGTGGGTTGGATCCTTTTTGTTTAACTATGGACAACTATACTTATTCAGCTTCTGTCCATAGAAATCACCAGTTTTGTAAGGAGATACGTACGCATCTGTTCAGCATTCATAGACGCGGAAAGCTGAACGCATATCCATACAAAAGTGCTGTTCTGGAAATTCCCTCACCGTGAAAACTTAGGTGAAGTGAGCTTGAAAAGAGCTGTCATTCCACCTGTTGCTAGGGATTGACAATATTGACAGCTCACTTCACCTCAGTTTTCACGGGGAAATTTTTGCAGAATAGATTACGACCGAGACTCCTCCGTGCCTCGGAAAGCACGTTAAGCCGTTGGTCCCGGCTGTCATTTGTGGATCTTTGACAGTCGTTGCAGGTCGTCAGAGCCCGAAAGTCTGACAAACCAGTTTTACCAAAAGGTATCGTATTACCCAGTAACTGGGTTGTGGAGGTCAGATAGGCAGTCGCTCCATGTAAAATACCGGTATTCAGCTGCATCCAGTTAGACTGGAAGCCGACCCCAACATAGTTGGGAAAAGGCAGATTCAGTTTGAGGTGTTTTCTATGGACAAAAGCTGAATTGAGCAGAATAAGTGTAGTCCATAAGTGTGGACTTGTGGGCTTTAGGTCTATTGGTATGGGTATGTACTCGTATTAGAAAAAAACAACATTTATGATTACGAAAAATTTATTTTTCCTGAAACACAAAGTATTCTCGCATTAAAAGTGTAAAATGCCAGAAACCTTCCTGTAAAATAGTAAGTAATAATAATAAACCTTTTCGCAATGAAATTATAAACATGTTTTAATTTTTATTTTTAAACTGTTACATTATCTGTTTTTCAAAATAAGTTATAACAATATATTCATTTTATTAAATAACAGGTTAAAAATAAATTGTCGAACTACGTTCTTTTGAGAAAATATTTGCGATACTAAACATTTCTGTAGTTTTTTTGAGTAGTTTTTTACAATAGGCACACACTTCACATAAATATACAATTTCTTACATAAGTAGATATTTAGTTACTATCACAAGATAATAATATGGAGTTGAACGATAAATCGGTTAATAATTCGGCAATAGGACCAATGACCGTTCTTAGAGTGTTTTTAAAATAATGTAAAATATTATGCTTTAATTCTAATGTTAATTAAAAACCAATACTTACAAATACAGAGTGGTCCAAATAGTGACGTCAAAAAGAAAAATCTAAATTCCTCATATCCCCCCTGGGTATGAGGAATTCAGATTTGTCTTTTTGAAATTATTCGAAAATACCCCACCTATGTTCCGCTATTTTTTGTAGTTTTCGAATTATTTTTGTTTTTGTAATTGTTTACAGTTTTCTGCTGGTGGAGCTTCAAAAATGTATATTATTTTTTGTAGTGCGTATTTTCAGATTTTTTATGACATGAAAAATATTAGTTTTTTGAAGCTCCACCGGCAGAATACTAAATAATTACAAAAACAAAAATAACTCAAAAACTACAAAACTCGCAGAACATATATGGGGTATTTTCGAATACCCCTGGATATGAGGAATTCAGATTTTCCTTTTTGACGTGACTATTTGTGCCACCCTGTTTAAGTAAATTTTGGTTCCGGTGACAAAATAATTTTAAGACACACAATTTCACATATATTTCCAAGTTAGTTTTTGAAATACACTACACTTTTTAACAACACTTTAGTTGATATAGGATTTCTTAACCCTTGATATGGAACGTTGACCTACGCGAGACACAATGGTTTTTCAATTGTTTTTGTAATACGAGTGGTTAAAGGTGAAAAGCAATAGAATTCTGAAAAAGACACAAAACACGATAAATTACAGTAGAAAAATTAGGGTCAACTCACATGTGTCAGCACGGAATCGCATTTTTCATGCCCTATCCCTTTCTATCACTCAGGATTGTTATTTGCTAGAGCGAGAAAGATAAGTGCGCGCGTCGGAATGCGAAAGAATCGCCGATTCCGCCGTGCGCACTCTATCTCTCTCACTCTAGTAAATGACGATCCTGAGAGATAGAAAAGGACAGAGCATTAAAAATTGCAATTCCGTGCTGACAGATGTGTGTTGACTCTTAATCTTCTGTTGCTCATGATGATTTTGTATAGGGCATGCCCTTATCAGTTCTCCGTCCAGTAGTCTAACGCACACGGGCAAGAAGAATGACAAGGGCACGACACAATACATACTTCTTTCTTGCTTCTGTGTTTCTGCAGTCTTCTTTCTTCATAGTAAAAAAAAATTAAGCAAATAAATAATGGTACAAATAGCGCCATCTCCTGGCGAGTAGCGAGCAACTATTAGTTTTGTAGTTGACCGAAAAGATGGCGCGCTTTACAATTACTGCATCCTAAGTGTGAGCAAATTGGGATTTTTGTCACAGAGTAAAATGCAGAAATTGAGATTTCTTCTTTGAAGGTTCTTCTTGATTAGTGATGTGCACTGGGAAACATTTAAAAATATCTTTTACAATCCGAATACGCAAATAGAGAAGTAACATGAAATAGTTAGGTAGATTAGACTTTAGGGTTTGGATATCTTTATTTTATTTACAAGCTGCGCTGCCGTCCACGTTCATTTAGAAGAGCCATTTCGGATTGTACATGTTCACAACTTTTCACATAAAAGCACATCATATTTTGAAAGATACAGTCAACCGCACATCAGAGGTAGGTAATATTTGCACTACGAAAATCACAAGGCGCTCTGTCAATGTCAAATTGTTACCACTGATCTGCTGTTGATAGTACCAATAGGTATTTTATATTTTAGTTAAATTACTCATAAATAAAAATAGTAATTGTTTTAAATAGGTATGTACAGACGCCAGCACTCCAAGCTACTACAGTCTGTCAAATTTCTTTAAAAGATTTTCAACTTTATCGCTAAAGCATTAGGTTCAAGATTGATTAGAAAAATTTGACAGTTTCGGGTAGCTTGATCTGCTGGCGTCTGTAAAATGGTAGACAACGACAGGTAAAAATACATAATCTAAACAAATCAAAATTCACTTCCAAACTAAACAATCTAATTATTTACTAGTAAACAGCCGAGTACCTGCAACAAAAGAACAGACGATTAATTATAATAAAAAGAAAATGGCGGCCATTTCAAATAGCGCCAAAACGTGGGACCTATTGTACTAACAACCATCTTTTAATTAAATTTGTCAAAAAAAGCTGTGTTTTTTTCTCGCTTTCTCTTTAGTATTTTAATAGGCATCATTATGCGTATTATAAGGGTATTGTGTGTTTTTCTTTAAGATATCTTGCTGGGTCAATTGTGAGTTTGCTCTGGAGAGCCTTGTATTGTTTTGTATTTTGGTTCTCCAATTCTGTGCTTGTTCTTTGAGAATATAAGTTTGACTAGTGATTTTTCACGTCATCGGTGTTGTTAAATGATTACTATAAAAAATAATTCCCTAGCCGATATTATGACGGAAGTGAATACTTTTTAAAATGTTTTCGAAATTAAAAAGTGTCCGTTCTATTGAAATATTTGTAATGTATATTATTAAAAGAACTAGTAATTATAGTAAATGTTTCATGCGTGTTGGTTCATAGGCCATTTTTTTCAATGTCCTTTAGAAATATTCGCTAGCGGGTCCGTGCGACGACTGTATGGGACTACGGGTCGACTATACTCATCTTAAATGAAATACCATTGAAAGGCTATCGCCAGTTTAAAGAAGACAGAAAATTCACACACGCAAAACACATCTTTATAACAGTTTATCTAAAAAATATTAACTCAATCTTTACAAACTCTAAACCAGATCTCATAAACTAAACCAGAACTAAACTTAAACCCACAAATAACATTTTTATTACATTCCAATTTAGAACAGAATCGGTTAGACGTTACGTCGGGGACACAGCCGGCACAATTTATAAAAATAAAATCACTCGACTATGTTTAGAGGAGGGGGTGCGGGGGGTGAAATATTTCATGTTCCGTGTCATTGGAGCCCCTTGGGGTCTGTTCCTGGCATGTTGCAGACGATGGAAACCCAGATTAGGATGTCGGTTCTTGGGTATCTTGTTAATTGATAGGAATGGAAGTTGAGGTTTTTACTGACGACAGATTAAGCGAGATTTTCGAAGATTTTCGTTGCGATTGCAGAGAAAGGTTTGTGCAGGAGTTGACATAACGAAAAAAGAAGATTTTGGTTATTTTAAATATGTCATGTGAAAAAGTAATATGAAGTCCTTGGTCGATGAGCCACTGCAGGTCAAGGTTTTTATAAATGTTGTAAGGAAAGTTAACTATCTAACAAATTAGTAATATTCGTCGAGATTATGCCAATAAAGAAAATAATTTTATTAATTATTTATTCGGATTTTATGGCAATTTGTTCACAGTATAACTAATTACATTAATCTCTTATCCAACGTATACGTTAGAACCACAGATATCCATGCACAATTTTTATCCCACCTATTTTTTTACCACGATTCCTGCAAAAAATCGTAGGTACCCAAACCTCGCCTAAACAAAAAAAAAATCAATTGGAACATTCGCGTAACATGCCACGACCGGTCGATTAGACCCCAGATTAACGCTTGGCTGGAGTGGTCACCGGCTACAGCTCGTAAATCTAAGCGTGGTCCATTTGAGCAGCCGTCCGAGCCTCACGCCAATTTTAACTTGGTTTTTGAGGGTTAAAGAATAGTAGCCGTTTTGTGGTCATAATTTGTTCTAATTTTGTTGATAAAGTTGGTTTGGTATTTTAAACCGACAAGTTAGTTCAGGCAATTGATACCTACATTAAAAAAAAACCCTGATGGTCGATATATTTAGAATGGGAGCTACACGATTACTTGAAGACAACTAATACTTACTTACTGATTACTTGATTCATAATAATACTACCCTGTGGCGGATTCAATTAATATTTCAGTATTTCTCAGCACGGACTTTAATTACGGAGACAAGGTAGTAAAGTCACCGCTAAATATTTTAAGAGCAAAATATATGTATTTTATGCAATAGTCCTTTTAAAAAAAAGTCTATTTAAAAATGACATAAATTTTAATAAAACACCCAAAGACACTCCTTCACTAACTGCAAAATATTTAACGGTCCCATTTGGGCGCCAATAACAGAAGTTGATAGATAACTATACCCTTGTCAGTTACTGACTGTGAATTGAATTCTGTACCTCTCGCGCCCATTCCCATCACTCACGACGCCGTTAAAATTACTATAGTTCGGTTATGAACGCTCAGAACGATTAATGAATTCAGACAACGTTTACAAGCTAAATTGAAAGGCGAAAATTAGTGGGAGACGCCTGTCTAACTACAATTCGTAGATATTTAGTTTTTGGCAAGGTATTAGGTCTGTGTCTTGAGAACCACAATTTAGCAAACAGTGATTCTGTTTGCTAAATCTTGGTTAAAGCATTATTAGTATAAACCATAAAATTAATCCCGGGTATCTGCAAGCTTAGTCAAATTGAACCTATAATTTTAAAAGCTACCTAAACCCATGAATAGATTACTTCTAGGCAATGATGCTAGAATAGAATATAAAAAACCTGACCAGACTATTAATATTAAGTAATAGGAGACATTTTGTAGTAATTTATTGGTATTAATCAGACTTTGGAAACAGGTACCAAATTGCAGTTCTAATTTTTCCTTAAACACCGAAATCATTTTCAAAAATCTCTACCGCACTTTTTCTCTAAAAAATATATTATTATCACGACAATTAATAACATAAGGTAGTTAGCAGTGACAGAAAACTCATAAGAGGTCGTTATTAAGCCCCCGAATGACCCAAACGGGGTCGTTAGAGACATTATTGGGGCGAAAAAGCACTAAATCAATTTTTAATTCTGCCCTCAGTTTGTACACTTATTATTAATTTAGTAACTCTTTTAAACTAAATGGGGTACTCTAAAATGCTGAGAGTAAATTGTTGTATCGAGTTATTGATCTAGTACACCTCGAACACGTAAGTAGGTACGTATTTATCATTTACTATCGACCCGCCCTTGATTCGCACGGTTTTAAGGACTTGACAAATCATCGAGATAGTATTTTTATTATATTATATCAGAATACCAGCGCTGCGACACCTACTTTAAAACGTTGCCGCATCATGCTGAGATAGGAGCTTTTTGACCTTTCAGTTTTGTTTTTTATTTTATTTTTTGTTTTTAAGTGTGTTTAAGCTTCATTTGTGATCTTCCTGTACGAGTCTCAATAAATACTTTTTCTTTCTTTATTTCTTTTCTTTTAATTAATTATACAGAAACTTTCGAATAAATTCTCCAAATAATAGTGAAAACCGTATCACAATTCGTTATGTAGTTCAGAAGAACAAAGCGATCATATAGACAGACACGAAAACTAACTTAACATGTTTAGATTTCGTTGTGTTTCTCGCTAGCTGTTCTCATACGTTTGTCAAGATAATTATATAGTTTTGAATTCACCTATCATCATCTGCCTAGCCTTTTTCCAACAATGTTGAGGTCGGCTTCTAGTCTAACCGGATGCAGTTGAATACCAGTGTTTTACATTTTTTTTTTCTTAATATTCGCCTAAGCAAGCACTCTATAAAACCACTTCATAATTCATCCATCATAATTCTTGGCATAATTTTCGGTTTCATAATTTATTTACACACTTTAACTATTTCTGTTTTAAAGTGTGTGTGGTAACGAAACTTCCCTTTTATGTCACTACTAATTAGTACCTAGCCTACTAGCATAACAGTCACAATCTCAATAGCTGTCACTTAAGCAATAAATAAAAAATGGTTCAGCAGAACTTTTACTACCAACAAACAGTTCATATTTTTTAGTCTAATTATATTATATAACAAAGATATGAACATTTTCAAATGAACATTTTCGATACCGTATGAGTTATGCAATAGAATTGATGATCTGTTTTTGTAGCATTTTAGCGAGCAGTGGAAATAGCCAATTTCAAAATGGAGACTACCTTGTACCTACTAATGACAGCAAATTACAGGAATTTCAATAGTGACTTTAAATAAATAAATAATACCCATACCTACACTGCATGCAATTCAGCTTCTGTAAGTGAAAATGAAAGAAAAAGTTATAAAAAGCCTAAATAATGCTCGCAAAACATCATAAATATATTATAACCTATCATAATTATCCAACCCACTTTACTTCTAAAGTAAACACCATAATTGTATAAAATATTTAATCGTATACAAACTAGAGCCATCTATTGTCGGGTAGCACACAACATTAGCTAGTCCACTCACCGACAGATGGCGCTGCACTCAATAAATACCCATTATGCACTGCCACAATGTTTGGTATGGACAACAGAATAATATTACTGTAACAATATTTTACATTTTCAATGATTTTCACTGTCTTTACTTAGGAATGAAAAAGTATGAAGAGCCTGACGAAAAAATGAATTAAACGTGGACTCTTGTAAAAGTAAGTTCAAACATGCTACCTTGCTTTATATTCGAGCTCTTTTTCAATTCGATACAGAAATAAATATTATCCGTCTTCAAACATCCAATGCCAGAGCACATTTGCTAATTTAACTGACTTCTAAGATGATTCCTATAAAAACTATAATATTTAGATAAAACTAAACCAACTTCAACTACCTCCAAATCTAACTACAACCTCCACATCCAAATCAAACAACAGCGCCAAGCCCTAGACCTTACATATCTGCTCACCCCCTTATCCTCTATAACGACGTCCAGCTTGTTCTGCTGACCGTACATAGCCATAAACAAACATGTCTGCACCACTCCGTATTGCACAAGGCAGATACCAATTGATGTGTCTAAACCCTTTTGTACCCACCCACATGAATTTCAACCTTATATCTAAGAATCTAGGGTTCATATTCATGTGTGTGCTGTGTTGTATATATGTGAGTTTAGATCTCCAGAACTGCTGGCACAATTGTTATGAGGTTGTCGGTATTGTGTAGATATGATGCAGTAGTAATTTTGAAGGTGATAGCGTTGTTTGTCATTCGGTTAAAGGCAAGTGGTTATTATTATAGAGAGGGATTTGATCTAGTATCCGTAAATGTGGGTATCTATGGCGAGATCCTGGTCTATGAAAAGAAGGATAAGAATTGTCGATGGTAGTTCTCATAAATTGCGACAAAATATAAAAGAACGGCGTTTGAATAAGAAAACAGAATAAAAGGCTGTAAGATGATGTGACAACGTGGTTTTTAACATAATTATTTATATGTGTAAGTGTAGGGCCTGAGTGCACGCTCGACTCGAGCGTCCGGCAGGGCGGGGCGTGCGACACATGCAAATACTCGCGAGTGTCCTGAGTGACGGCCGAGCGGCGCTCGGTGAAAACTCTTCGCCGCTTGCACGCAACGCTGAACGTCCCGCTGGACGCTTTTTCACTCGGGTCGTACACTAATGCGTTTTTGACACTTGTCAGTTTCATACTAACGAATATGTGTTTTGCTAATTGGATCTTTATTACAACTAGAAATTGTCCAACTCACAGGTGTTATGAACGCATTCTCTCGACGACCAAACTGTAAGTTGTACTTTTTGAATAACTACCATGGATTTTTGGACCACCTATTTCTTGAGAGAGTAGTCAAAAATTTACGACAGACCTTCATAACTTCCTTGGTTTGTATTAATAAGTTATCAAAAATATAACTATCAGTCGTATCTGAAGATATAAAATTAATGTCTACTTAATCGGTGCGATCTCAAAGATCAATAAATATCACCATAAAATGATTGCTGATTCCTACCATTAATGATGCCATAAAATCGTCCAAATGATTACATGAAAAGCAATAAAATTTACTTATAAGTGCCATAAAGAAGTCCTAATGATGTTTCATTTTGGATAAACGACAAAATGCACGTTATTTACTAAATAAAATTTGATTTATGTACTTTAGATAATTCTTTGGACATTTAAAATAAAATGGTATGTTAAAGATTGTAAAAAGAAGTAATGACAGGGCAATGATCTAATGGTATTTTTAATGAATGATACTAAGACTGTCACAATTTTAAATATTTTCAAAGTAGGTCATCAAATTCATGATAAACTGTATCATAATATTTGTACGGCTATTTAATTTACACAAAAATTATATCCCTGTAGTTTCAGTATAGCCATGCACAAAACATAAATTAAGGCAAGTATAAATGGTCGTTTTTGAGAGCCTAATGCTTTTAAATGAGCCTACAGAAACTTCTAGAAAAATATATATGAAACTTTGATATGTATACTTTAATTTGAATATTTGAACATTTTAAGCAACATTAAATACTATGACAAAAAATGGAATGAGGTGGTTTTCAATTTTAAATTCACTACTGCTTCTAAACTACAAGTGATATTTTCACGACTTAGCGACGATAATATAGGTAAACCACTTATCTTACAACTGTGCGTTATTTATTTTAAAATAATAATTTATCTTTACAAAATGCAACTTTAACAGCGGAAATTTATAAATATTCGCTAGCGGGTCCGTGCAACAACTGTATGGGACTATGGGTCGACTACTCACTTTAAGCGTGAGATCAAAGTTAATTAATGAATTATAATAAACACTATCAGTAGAAATACCTCAACTACGAACTCCATTACTAAATCCAACTACTAAAACATTCACACACACTCAATTCCAAAAACAAAAATAATATTCCTGACAAACTGCCAACATAACAACACTATAGATAAAATAAATAAAAGCCCGCGAGAAAAAGTTAACCAAACTCTGTCTATACTTCATTAAGGCAGGCACAAAGCCGTTACCTTGTTGCTGAATATTTTACAAGTCATTCCGAGTGAAACGTTAGTAATTTTGATGATATATCCCGCTAAGGGAGCATGATATGATGCGTTCTATGTAGTAAAATATGCATGGGGTTAGTATTGACGTCTTGTCGATTGTGTACTGCGGCATCTGTTGGGGAGTTAGGGAAGCTGTTGTTTCGCTATTAAACGGTAGATGGTGTTAGTGTTAATGTTTTAGTGGTTGTGAAATTGAGCTTTTGATTTGTTTGTTGTTTGTTGGTAAATAGGGCAGCTGTACTAGTGTTGTTGGATTTTGTTAGAGAATATACTTCGATAAACATAAATGAAAGTTCTGTACAATATTGCCTATAATTTTATAAAATATACGCTCGCGACGTACAAAAAATTAATAAAAGCGAAGCGCACACACGCACCGACTATCAATCACGTCCCCATTAGGGCTTTCAAATACCGGATTTTCTCAATACCGGTATCAATACCGGTATTGAAATAATCAATACCGTGATCACGGTATCAATACCGGTATTGAACGAAAGTTCAATTAGGACATTAAATACCATTAAAATACGTGTTTTTATTTTCAAATCAGTCTTTATTGTTCCTATTTATTGAAAATAATAATACAAATACATTTTATACATAGCTATCCTAAATAACAATTTGTTATATTGATTGATTATTTATGTAGGACTAGAAATTAGGAACGTAATCAAAACTTAAACTTAATTTAGTCTTTTTGCAGGAAGGTATTTCACATAGGCATTGTGAAATGTGAAAGAAATATAAACTTCTTATGTAATTATCTAAATGACATCATGTCTCATGTAAATGTCAACATAGCTATCAATTTGTAGAAATGTAAATATAGCTTAATTATGTTCATTGTGTGGTGTTCATTTTAGTAACATTCTTTCTTATTCAATAAAAAAAAAAACAATAAAAAATGTAAAACTAAACAAGTAACAAAATAAATCAAATAGCCTTAATGAAATTTGCTGACAAACAAACAGTAAAAAATCTAAAAGTAAATAAGCACTTAAACTTAAAAGAATAAGGAAATACTTAAAAGAAAATTTACTGAAAATAAGACGTTTACATTTTTCTATTTTGAAAGTGTGATCGCAAAAACGAAAGATCGTTTAATGTTGAATCAGACAACGAACTTCTCAGCCTGCTACATAAATAGCCAACTGAAGAAAAAGCACGCTCTGCTTCAACACTTGTAGGTACCACAGACAGTAAATATCTGTAAGCTGCTGACAAAAATATCTCCCGACCACCCCCAGCAGTTTCGAAGACACACATCTCTACTCTTATTATAGATTTAAAATCAGTGCTCGTCGTAGCTGAGGCAGCACTCTTGCTTTTAGGCAATTTGGATATCTCCCTCTCTAATTGTTTTTGTAAGGACGTGTCTTCATTTTCACAGCTTGTATTCAATGAAGTAGAAGGTTCTTCTATCGTCATATCATGTTGACGATCAGTTATTTTCTCACTGTCTCTTTGAGCGTCTCGTGTGTCATTGTTATATTTTAAACGTGCAAGTAAATTTACGATAACATCTAGTATTTCATCAGATGTAGGTTTTGTGAAGGTACAATCATCGTCATCGTTACTGAAGAAAGTTTCAGGGTCGTGCAAATACTGTAACACTCCAGATATTAAAAGTCGCCGCTCCTTTATGCGTCTTCGAAGTTCTTTTGCAAGATTATTGCTCAAGTCACTAGCCTGACCATCTAACTTTTTTAACATAAATTTTAGAGCAACATCAGCTTTCAGTAAGTTGGCATTGCGTTTGCAAAGTTCCAGTACTGTCGCTTTGACCACAGAAAGGCTGTTGTAAATATTGTTTAGAGTTTCCAAATCCAATTCATTAAATGAGAAATCGGAGTTTAGTTTTAGATCAATTAAAACTTTTAATACACAATCCTTTAGTTTCAAAAAGCGCCCAATCATGTCAGCCATACTGCTCCATCTTGTTTTGCAATCTAGTATCAACGTCATTTCCTTTTTATGCACTTCAACAACATATTTTTGTAACAAATCATTCTTTGTAGGGGACTTACGAAAAAGTTTGACTAGTTTCCTCACTTTATCTATGAGGTTTTTGTAAATAAACTCAGGTCTTTCTGTTTCGAGTGGTTGTGTTTCAATATAATTCAAAGCATCGTCTTCACCTCGATTAGTCTGATCAGCGTTGTCGTCTTCGCTGTCGGTCTCAATCTCAATATCAGTATTTAGCGGTAAGGCGATTGAGATAGAAGGAACAGCAAAAAGAGTTCGTTGAAACTGATATTTATACAACACGTCTATAACCGCTAGTTGAATTCCATGCACCAGGCAGACCTGATGGTGACCCTCAAAACTTTTTCCCATTTTAGTCATCACACTTGCACCATCTGTCGTAAAAGCTATGATATCTTCATGTAGATTAATGCCAAATTCTTGAAGTCGTTCTTTTAGGTATTGGTTACCTATATCTGATGTCATGGAGCCTGTTATCCTGACTAATCCCAGGTTCACGTAACTGCTTTCTAAATCTTTATTATGTACATTAATATTCATGTATCTTTTATTGTTAGTTGCTGTATATTCATCAAAAGTTAACGTAAATCGTTCATCACTGGTCTTCAAAGTTTTGAACTGCATTGTTATTTGGTTTTTTAATTTGTTGCTTTGCTTTTGTACCATATGGGTTATAGAAGCTGGTGAGGTCGGTAAATTATAGCCAGAATTCTTAAAAAGTCTTTGCATATCTTCGGATGTGCAAAACTTGCTCAAAGGGATACCATCTAATGCTGCCATCCTTGAAACAACTAATTCCACTGAGTGAGAACTTTGTAAATAGTCCGAGACTCGAGTTTTCTTTGGTACTGGTTCATCTTGTACTGCTAATTCTGGTCTTGATGCTTTTTCTTTGGATGTTGAAGCTACTGGGTTTGACTCTTTTGATTTGGATGATGAAGCTGTGCTTTCTTGTGTATTTAATTTATGTATTGAGCGCATATGAGTGTGCAATCCGCTTGTGGTTCCACCAACAGTTTTTATGATTTTTTGGCACACTTTGCAGTGAGTCGATCGTCAGCTGCAGTGAAATTATCCCATACGCCAGTAATAGTACGTTTATTTAAAAACTTTTTGTAAATTTTCGATCTCTCTGGAAACGACCTAAAACAAGAAAAGATCTTATTACCTTCGATTATTTATATGACAATACTAATGACAATAGTTGTTCTACTATTTTTCCTCTCCTCTCCTGGCACCGCACGGCTAAACTAGTTTCACCTTACTAAAGTAGGTACTTATCGAATGTGCCAGTAGGTAAACAATAGGCATGGCAGCGCTGATTGGAGCCTTACTGTAACTGCGCAAGAAATAAGTTTACTTGACGCTCGAAGTTGTTTATTCCCCGCAGACTAGTTGTACCAAGAAAATTTATACGAAACTAGGTAAGTAATTAGGCAAAATTAGCTAAAAATAAAATTGATATAAGAAACCATAGCCAAATCTAACATTTACAGGCTCTACTCTATATATGGCCCAAATCTGTTTCAAAAATAATCCTATCGCGTGAACCGTTGAGAGTTTGAGACAGACACAATTAAAGACGAGTATTAAGATCTACTTACATGTTGTTCGCTAATAACGTTCCAGGTAAGACACGAAGAGGCAGCAACGATGGTAGGTTAATTAAACTAGCAAAAATACGTGATAGATCACAAATTCACAACACAAGATACATACAGACAAAGTCTACGTGTTATCCCGTCGCCTTTGCGGAACTGACTAACAAAAACAAAAACGACAAGTACAGCTCGATTTCGGGCATTGTCTCAGGCGAGGCGCGGCGCTGGGGGGGGGGGGGGGGGCTAGAGATAACAGCGAGACGCTTGCGCTGGCGAAAGTAAGTCGTGTGAGAATAAATTCACATCTAACATCTAATGTTTGTAATACCGTAATCACGGTATTGGAGCGTCAATACCGGTATTGAAATATGTCGATATAAAATCCGTGATCACGGTATTACGGGATCCCGGAATACCGGTATTGAAAGCCCTAGTCCCCATTGTATAACATTGCGCTCAGCCAACCTCATTAACGCGTAAACACACAATTTCATCCAATTACATCATCGTGTCATCAATAATAAAATTTTAGTTGCGCTACTCCCCGCTGCGAGCGCTACGTAATCTCATTACGGACGAGACAGATATTATAGGTACAACCGATGCAGACGAATGAAAGGACTAAAACGGATGGAGGGTCGCTGAAAAAGCATTTTCATTCGCTAAAAATCAGTGCCGTGATAAAAAAAATCCAATACAGAAACATGAAAGGCATCTCTGCTTCCATCGTCGATTGTGAGAAGAAAAATTTTACGATTTTTTTTAAACGTTGGAAAGGTTTTTGAAACAAAAGATCCCCTTGTTATCTGTTTTTTCATTGTTTTTTTGAGTTCCCTCGCTCGCTGATATTTGAGAGCGTGTTTCACGTGGATTTTTAGATTATAGTGAGCAAATTTTATTACATTTGGGCTCGAAATTGCTACCTGCATGTTTGCGTTCACTATGTAAAGCTCGAAAGCACAGTAACACGTGAATTTTAGTTTACCTGTCAAAATATAGGTAAGTAGGTACATACAAGCATTTCTGGTCATAGCTTATTATATGGATAATGGCTGTTATTATAGTTTTTTGTACAGCAAAATTTATAGGTACTGAAATTAAAGATACAAACCTCGTCTAGGCACAATACTGATTACATTATTTTAGTCCACAGCTAGTTATATACACACGCACACCATGAAAACGAATTCAAAATCACAGCATAGAGAAACTTTAACACCAAACCCACAAAAAATCTAAACACAAATAAATTCCTACACAATGTCTTTGTCTTCTGTACTGTGAACTGTTTCTCGTAATTAGTAGGGGCGTATCGTTACCGCAATAATGTGTTAGCACCTGAGCCCAACTGATTAAGGCGACCACCGGAATTACACGGGATTATACTATGTGTTTTAAAGCTTAACGTGTTTAGTAAGTGATTTAAATAGGTACTAGGATTTTGTGAGATACAGCTTTTTTGTACATTGGCTGAATGTTGTTGCGAAAATGAGCAAGTGAGGGGAAAAAGTTTCTTAAAACACCGATGACCTGAATATTTAACATATATTACAAGTGCCGTCAGAGGCGTACAACTAAAATAATAAGGTTGCCGCAGAAAGCTATGAGGCCACCCATTATATGTTTTGTAGGGTTAAATTTATTATTATGCGATGTATTTTCTGGTGTACAATATATAAATTATATATTTATAAATAAACTAACTTTAACCAGCGGGTTCGCCCTCGTGGATGTTGGAAATTATCCCACGGAAACCGTACATTTTTCGGGATAAAGAGTATCCTATATTCTATCTATCTGTGCCAAATTTCATGCAGATCCATTCAGAAGTTCTGGCGTGATTGAGTAACTAACATCCAACCATCCACACTTTCGCATTTATAATATTAGTAGGAAAAATAGATAGTGAGGAGGCATGAGACAAAGAAAAAAATAGGATAGGATTTTTTTTTAACACATACCACATTTTGTCTTTTTATCTAACTCAAATGATGACTGGTTGAGAATACCTTTTGGCATTAGGTTCACCTATGTAACATTACTATAACATTACAGTAACATAATAGTTTACACACACTTGACTTGGTTTCCGTACCTACGTCTTTTTCGGGTGACCACTGAAAAACAGCGCAGTGCTGTGGGCCCCCCATAGCACAGCATCATGCTGAGTGGAAGCCTTCTTGTCACAGTCATGGCGTGCCAGCAGCTGGCGACTTTTGTTTTGTGCTCGTGATTTGTGTTTTATTTTTCTTATTGTAAAACTCGAGTTAATTAAATTTTTGTATGCACGTGTTTCTGTGACAAATAAACATATTTTTCTTTCTTTTCTTTCTTTACTTGCGGTCATAAGTGGAGTAGCAATCTCACAAAGCAATAGCGGTTTTACTTACGGCCTTCTTTTAATAAGTAATTTCTATACTATAGCCACACACACTCACATTAGTTTGCCATAATATCAACCAATAGGGTATATGGTATGATAGCTTAGCTGTTGTCTTATTTGGGTAAGCGTGTTCACCCATAGCGAGCCGTGGGTTTGAATCTCACGCTCGGTGATATTTTTTTCAATGTAATAATAATCAATAATAATATTACTCCAATTTAAACACTTGCAAGTTGATGTTAAAGCACAATATTATTCTATTACTAAGATACAATATTTTAAGCCTGATTGTAGCAGTTCACTAATTACCTACTTTACTTCAATAAATTGTTCTTTAAGAGAAAATAAACTGTTTTAACTAGAATATTATTTATTTATACTGAATAAACATTTTGTAATCACTTATAAAACTTGTTTATTCTTAACCCCTTATTTCAATACCAATATAATAATAAAATAATTACTACATTATTATTCTCCTTTATTAATTTATCGAATAATAAAAGAACAGTATGAAGATAATTGTTGAAAAGAAAATAAAAGACTAGACTTGAGATTGGAACCCAGAACTGTGTGTTTCCTAATCTAATACGATACGCTACCAACTATCAAAACATGATGTAAGGTTGTGAATTTTAGCAATAGTATGAACCGACCAAGGTCAGACGTAATTATGTACTCTGCGTGTGTGAAAAAGCGACGGTATATTTTATTTTATTTTTTGACGCCGGTGTGTGAATTCTGCGGTGTGCTCACTGTGTGCGGTGTGTGCTATGTTATACACACAAACGTAGGTAATTCGTAGGTAGGTCGTGTGTTCACAGCAATACGATTCTTAGCGTGCTACTGCACTTATGACCGCTTACTGTACATACGGCTTAACAAATAAATAAGTAGAACATTTGATCAGCAAGAAAAAGCAATATATAGCTGACAGAACGCCACGGTAGGCAAATGAAGCTAACAATAATATATAATTCCTTAGCCCAACTATGTTTTATCGAGGATACACACAATTACTAGGTACCCCCAAAAATAGCTCCACCATAATTCAAACCCAGAAAAAAAATCTCAAATTCAAACACTACTAACCTACTTCCTCTGGCTCAGATGATAACGACTCAACAGCAGGCGAGTGTATTAAATTTTATGTTATTTACACAGGACGACATGATTACGGTCGAAGGCGTGGACAAACAAAACTTGGGATAGCGGGGGACAGACGGGGGATGCCGACAATAGGGGGACAGGTAACCCGTGTCGTTTACAATGTAAGCTTTGAGCTCTGGTTACTTGACAATGCTGGAATTTGTTGGTCATTTTGAGCTTGTTGGGGAAAAGCAGATGGGGGAAATTGTGTGGGGAATGTTGTGATGAAACTTGAAGAATATGTCTGAGATTGTAAAAAGATGTTTTAGGATTCTCTTTTCGCGTAGGATTAGTAGAGTCCGTTTTTTTTTTTTTAAATTCTTGTTTGTACGCTTGATATATTGAGAAGCAATGAAAATGTTACATCAAACATTTCCTTATGTAAGTATACTAGATATAAACCTGCCAAAACATCAGAAGTGGTTCCTCCAATCTCCGTAATAGTACATACATTACCTACTCCTTCTTACGCCATCCTTAAAATACATCTTTCTTCTTTGAATGACGTCACCTACACAAGTTAATACTAATTCAAAACAACACTGTCGAGGTCTGCAAAAAAATACTGTTTTCTCTCAAAATGTTTTCCAACATCACAACTTTTATTGTGTGAATCCCCCATTAAGGTTGGCCCTCATTCCGTGTTGATTTCAAAATGCCTCGGGCACGGCGTTTAGGGTAAAAACCGTTATAATTGAGTGTATACATTCATGCCTAAGGTTAAATATGGGTTAGCAGAGAATAATTGATTGTCATCTTCGCTTGGGAGTTGATATTGTATGATTGATAGCTAGTGAGCTGAAGATCTCATTAGGAAGACTCCTTCGTCATCTGACAGTACCTGATTGTACGTTCATAGGCAGTCTGTCACGGAAGTGACAGTACAAAGAATCAGAAAGACAGCAGCTTGGAAAGAAATCATCTAGAATTCTAGATAAAGCAGGGGAACGTCTGTCACAGCATTTTTATTAGAGAAGCTTGAAGCACAGTGGCTTGATAAAAGTCGACTAACAAAAGGTATTTACAAGGCAGATGTGAGTGGAAACGCCGGGAGGAGACTAGAAGGACATATAGTGACCTTATTGGTGATGTTGTTCAGAAAGGTCAGGTGGGTAGTACTCGCACCGGCAAAATTGCAAAAATTAGTTCAATATTGACATTAATATCGAGTCGCGATCTCTTAACTTTTCTACGTATAGAATCTTTAACAGTGTTAATTTATTTACACTATTGCTTCTAGTTTCACTTTAAGTATGAACCAACCGAGTTACCGACCAGCCCCACGGGTGTCGTTAGAAATGAACTAGGGAATACACCGAGAGGATAGACAGCAGAATAATAAATGAACAACATCAAACTACCTTAATCTGGTTTAGATAGTAGAAGGTATTCATGAATTTTGATAGTATATAAGTGGAAATGACCGAAGGCAATCTCGCAAAAATATTACAATAGAAGCTACTGCTAACGCCATCTAGTGAGAAAAGTTGAATCTAAAGATACCGAACGTAACTTTTCATACTGCCATAAATCACTATTTGCGATTTGTGATTATCAATATCGAAGATCAATTTCTAAATTGATGACCCTGTTCTCGAACAATAAAATTGCAACCCTCTAATTTTAATTACTGCTTGAGGGTTGAAAAAAAAATTAAGTAATCGCTTCAAATAGGGGTGCTGCCCGCACTTTAAAGGGCTTGGGGGCGTTTGATCGCGTTAGTGATGTTAAGCTCATGATGAGTCATAGGGGCAGTTTTGATTAGTAAACTACAAAATTGTTTCTATTAGGGTCTATTTTCTTGCTACTTGACGGTAGATGGCGCTTTACATTTGCTAAACTAAATTAAAGGGAACTAAAGTTCAGTAAGGCCCACCACAAAGAGAGTTTAATAAAAAGACCGATAACACAGTTAAAACGGTTTTATGATAAAAAAAGACGGCCAATCACTAATTTCATCAAAAATTACTAAGCACTAAACAAAAAAGTTGTCGCCACTCCCTACTAGATGGCGTCAGCAGCGCGCTAATTTCCCATCAGACTTCTCAGTCGAGTGGAAGTGTTTAATTAATTCATTACGCTGCGTCTCGGCCCGAGGGGGGTAGGCAGGGACTCGCAGTATTTATGTGAATAATGTATAAAGATGTTTTTGATGACATAACAACATAGTTGTAATGTAATCTGACTTTAACGTTTCAAAATGTGTGTTGTATGACTTGTCTAATTTTGAAACATTTAAGTCTTCATTTAAATGTTTCAAAAAAGGTGACGATAAATATGAATTTTAGACATACATCTGGATTAAATGTAGTATATTTTATATTAAGTTTCAATGCAGTGATTATTTTTTGTATTTTATGAAAATATAATTGTTTTTAACATGTGTCTGTGGAAGTGGAAATGGACATTCCAGAAACGTTTTTAAGACTTGAAAATCAATACCTGCCCCAATTTCATCAAAACAATTCACTCCGTTATTTACTCGAGAGCCACCAATATTTGTGAAACAAACCAAATATCAGGGGAATGACCAAATAATCAATCTTAAACAACAATTTTCGTAAACCACGATGGTATAGCGGGGTAATAAAGTCAATAATGGAACGGGATTGGGACAAAGCACTTTGAATCAACCTAGCATACCTAGATGACTTTTTATTGATGATGAAATGGCGACAGGTCACAGGAACAACTTGCGACCCACGGATGCACCTCAAGTTAAAGGGGAAAATTTATAAGTCCGTGGTAAGGCCTGTCGTACTTTATGGGTCTGAATGCTGGGCCGTGAAGAAGACGGATGAAAAAAGATTAATAATAATAATATCCTGGGACATTTTCACACACGGTCATCTGGTCCCAAACTAAGCAGAGCTTGTACTATGGAAACCAAATAACTGATATACTACATAATACTACTTTTTTGTTTTGTAAATACATGCTGATATAGATAATTACACCCAGACTCAGGACAAACAGACATGTTCATGCACACAAATGTTTGTCCTGGATGGGAATCGAACCCACGACCAGCGACATGATAGGCGGTATTATAACCAACCACGCCAACTGGCCTGTCAAGATTGCATGCAGCGGAGATGAGAATGTTGAGATGGATGTGTGGAGTGACGAGAATGGATAAAGTAAGAAATGAGTATATAAGAGGAAGTTTGAAAGTGGCGCCAGTGACAGAAAAGTTGAAAGGAAATCGTTTGGCTTGGTATGGGCATGTGATGAGAAGGGACGAAACGCATGTGACTCAAAGAGTGATGAATATACATGTTGATGGATGGAGAGGGAGAGGAAGGCCGAAGAAAAGATGGATGGATAGCGTGACGGTTGACAGGGGAGAATGGAAGAAGAAAACGTGTTGCGCCGACCCCAAGTAACATGGGATAAGGGCAGGAAGATGATATGATGAGATGACTTTTTATTATTTGTGGAAGTCAGATAGGCAGTAGCTCCATGTAAAAAACTGATATTCAGTTGCATTTGGTTAGATCGGAAGCTGACCACAACATAGTTGGGAAAAGGCAAGGATGACTGTTCATTGGAAGGACATAATTTTCAACATTTGATATTTTAGGTTGTATGATGATACTACGAATTTGCCACTCCACATTCCATAGACCAAAGCTGTCTTAGAACATAACATCAAATTTTATAAACAGCCATGCTCACCCCTAGTACACGCAAGCGTAATAATATTGTCCTTACTTGTATACTTGTAGTATTAAAGTGGACATTGACCTAAAATTGATAGACCGCTAGGGTCGCCCCTCGGACGGGCGTGGCGATTGTGGATGTAGAGAGAATGGAAGAAACTCTGCAGTTCGTCCTCAGTTATTTTTACCTGACAGCAACCCAAGCAACAACCCAACAGCAACCTTATTGTAACACAAATAAAGATCACTTTGATTTTTAAGTCATGGAAAATCACGAGGTAAAATAATTGGACCTAGTTATGCAGAAAGCAGCCATATGGCACTTTTCCAAAAATGATTTATAAACACAGTCATACTAATTTCGACATACAAGATTTTTTGCAAAAACAGCCATGTCGATATCTCTGTTTATCACGGAGATATGAGCCGTCAAATTTTAATGCAGCCTTGTGCATACATCCATAATGCAACCATCGACAGAAAAATGCTTATAACTCTATTTGTATTTCAAATCGTTGAGCTCCTTAAGCTCTGAATTGAGCTGCGCGATTACTGACAAATGCGTGCACTGACTGGACAGGTCCTCTCAATCTGTGTGGTTCTTTCCTCAAAGGACCATTTCAGACACCAATCTACATGGTCTTCACATGAAGTGACCAAGATTATGTCTGGACTTTATAAGAGACTGTGACCTCTGAGTTTGTTTCGGCCTTTCTTCTCAGAGTAGTCAGATAGGAAACGCCGACCTCAGCTAGTTTAAAAAAAAAACATGATTGACTTGTAAAAGTGTTTGTACCTACTTACAGAAATAAAAATCATTTATCATTTATTTTCCCGACATGGCTGCTTTCTGCATAACACGGTCCAATTGTGAAAGGACTATAGTAAAGTTAATAAAGTTGTGTCAGTTATTGCAATTTAAACCTTGTGACAAACGTCATAAAGGCTTCAAGACAGGACTTCGTGAAACAGTGGTAAGTGGTAAGCTTTAGAAAGAGACACAGGTATGAGTGACAGAGATAACGCTATACAAAGACGAAGTTTTTCTAAAGGTGTTTTTCAATGCGCCATGTTATGTAAAGGCTTCGTACTGAAATAATGTTTTAAATGAAGAATTGTGTCTCATTATCTTTCTCTTTCTATCGGCTCTAAAACTACATATACCTACAAGGTTTAATTTAAGTAAAAGGAGTCAATGTACTGACCAAACCTGGAATCACGAAAAAAATTAGCTCTTCTCTACTTTTATGTTCGCATAACTCGTTAAAATGTAGGGAACAGCTGATTTTTTTTCGCGATTTCAAGTTTTGTCTCATAGTAAAAGTTGTTCATAATGATGAGTACAATGATATCTTAAGAGGTTGTGCGTTATTTAAATTACGCCTTGTATAGTTGAAGTTCTTTTTAGATTTTAAAGCCACTTTTTCTGTAACTTTAATGGCACGTCATTTGGAGTGGTGCCATTTCTAGGCGTTTCTACATCTTTTATTAAAGGCATGGTACCATTAAAAGGTAAAAGGCAGGAAATCGCTTTTTTGTTAGCTCGCTGATAGAGTCCTACCTAAATACCCATAGCTTTCTATATTTTTATAGCGTATTGACATCTGTCATTTATGACGTTCTTATGTCAAAATGACGCTGCAGACTAATTACAATTTTTAGTCACCTTTTACAATATTCGCGGTTTTTCTTTTATCGGGAATGTATGTGTTTTATGTAATAATATTGTTACAATACTTACAAAGACGTCGACCATTTTTTTAACTGGGTATCTTCATGATGCTGAAGCTCTTTCACATCTGTAAATAAAGATTTACTTTCATGAACAAACGGTAATTTGAAAATAATTTAATACATAGGGCTGGTTATTTATAACAATATATCATATAACATAACTAACTATATATACAAATAAATAAAAAATAAAAAACTTGGAAATTTAGGCGTCAAAGTACTCGTCCGCATCGCTGTCGTCTGGAAACGTGCCTAGAAGACTGGCAGCATTGCCACGTTGAATGGCAATGCTAATTCTTTGCCCAAAGAACGAGCCAGCCCTCTGGTCACGTGAAATGTCGACCAGTTGGCGAGAAATTAATAAATAAATTAAACAATTTTGAAAATAATTTAAGTTAGGGCATGTTTTTGGGAACAAAATGTCACATTGCGAAGTCAAGGTTTTGGACCTGTAAAATAGTATCTGCTAAAAAGATATTGAACATAAATGATAATATGTACAGACGCCAGCACATCAAGCTACTATAATCTCTCAAATTTCTTTAATAGATTTTCAACTTTATTGCTAAAGCATTAAGTTCAAGGTTGATTGGGAAACTTTGACAGTTTCGGGTAGCGTGATCTGCTGGCGTCTGTACCTAAATTCAGTGCCTAGTAATACTAATAGGTAATCATAGAAAAATACGCATATTTTAGAGTTGTTCCCACGGTAAAAGTTGTTCATTATTAAACGCAAGAAAATTTAAATTTCGCGGGTTCCCACAGCGCTATCACCCTGTAGAGTTAGTAAATATTTTCCCGGACAAACAATTCATTTTAATAACTAAAAAAAAACTAAACAGCTTCTGAAGTCGGTGCCAAGCTAAGGTGCATTGAAGAATTGAAGACACCGACTTCAGAAGCTGAAGAAAGTTATTTTATTCGTTTTAGGTTTTTGAAGTCGGTTTTTACTTTTTTTTCCATTTTTATGAGGTGAAGAATATACAATCACATAAGCCCAAGACGAACGAAAAGAAGAATCATCAATATCCGCTTAGAAATGCCGGAATACAGTACATTTATGCATATAACTTAGTATAACAGAAAAATTACGTAATGTATTATATACTAAAACCTTCCTGAAAGTATGTAGATCACGCTAGTGAAAGAATCATCAAAATTGGTGCATCAGATATTGTGAAAATTAGACATACAAACAGACATACAAACATACTTCTTCAGTTCTTCTTCTGTTTTTTTACTATTTTGCTATAAGTATGGTGATATTTATCATTATAACATAAATTCGTTACATAAAATGCTTACAGCAGAGTAAAATAAATTCTCCAATACATACAACATATATTATGTAGGCAATGACGTACAAGTACTTGACATTTGACATTACATGAATTGAAATTTAAATACGGTGTCTACCTACGTTTACAACGTTTTAAACTAAATTCCATAGTTTGTTCTACATGGTTATTGATAAAACACCAACAACCTCTTAAGGGGTCATTGAACAACATTTACTATGGGACCAAACCTGAAATCGCAAAAAAACATCAGCTGTTCAGTACAAAATCAATCTGGCTAGCCTTTTCCCAACTATGTTGGGGTCGGCTTCCAGTCTAACCGGATGCAGCTGAATACCACTATTTTACATGGAACAACTGCCTGTCTGACCTCCACAACCCAGTTACTGGGTAATACGATACCCCTTGATAAGACTGGTTGTCAGACTTTCGGGCTTCTGACGACCCGTAACGACTGTCAAAGATCCACGAAAGACAGCCGGGAGTCTCGGTATGAAAAGATGGTTACCCATCCACAGACCAACCCCGGCAAGTGTAGCTTAACCTGATGAATCGACCCATGCGGCTGTTATTACTTAGCCACGAGCTCCTCAGATGTTCAGTACATTTTGATGAATTATGCGAACATAAATGTACTGAACAGCTGATTTTTTTTTCGCAATTTCAGGTTTGGTCCCATAGTAAAAGTTGTTCATAATGATTGTAAGTAATCTTTATTCATTTAATTTATAACTATTTACACCATGTACAAAATTATATTACTAACTAACTGTTTATACAAATATTATGTAAATACAAAAACTAGGAATTTTAGGCGTCAAAGTACTCGTCCGCATCGCTGTCGTCCGGAAACGTGCCCAGAAGACTGGCAGCATTGCCACGTTGAATGGCAATGCTAATTCTTTGACCAAAGAACGAGCCAGCTCTCTGGTCATGTGAAGTGTCGACCAGTCGGCGAGAAATTTCCATAATGATGAGTACAATGACCCCTTAAGAGGTTGTTGGTATTTTACCAATAACCCTGTATAATTACTTATCATACCATCTCGCCAGTAGTCGACGAAGGGTTCGGTAGAAGTGCACCTATAGTACACCCACATTTTGCCAATTATGTTTAAGTCCAATGTAATAAATAGGCGAGCATATTGGCATCAAAATCAATCAATCTGCCTAGCCTTTTCCCACCTATGTTGTGGTAGGCTTCCAGTCTAACCGTATACAGCTAAATACCAGTATTTAACATGGAGCGACTGCCTATCAGATAACCTTTGGTAAGACCGATTGTCACCATAGGTTGTCAGACTTTCGTGCTTCGTTACAGAATTATCTATGCATTTATTTGTATTTCCAAAATGGCGCTAACAAATCCTACTATACATAAATAAGGGCCCTTGTCAACCTTTCAAATGATTTCGATAAGAATCTTCGACAAATAAACGGAAATCTTTTTTTACACGTGTCACGGAATATGGAACAAAATTATTAGGGTGACCATGTCATGAGGTTGAATATATAGGAATTTTTTTTAAGCAGTGCGCAAATTTTCACAGGGTGTTCTACTCATGAATATGAACAACTTTCACTATGAGACCAACCCTGAAATCACGAAAAAAAAATCTGCTGCTTCATATAAAAGTTCAATACCAAAATGTATGAAACAGCAATTTTTTTTTTCACACCGTGGGAAAATTTGCGCACTGCTTAAAAAATTGTCGTGTATTATCTTCAATCGGTAACATAAATCAGTTTTATGTGTGAATGACAAATAAGGAAAACGCATTGTAATTAAACTACTATTATTTGTAAAAGTGTATTGAGAAAGATTTTTAATACGGAATTATTTAGTTCTAAAGTCTTGACTACAGGACCTACACGCAAGTTTTATAATGCCTAAAAGTATATGATCCACTGCGGTAAACAAAATCAGAAAAAGATATGATATTGTTCAGGATATATGCTAGTTAGATAGTGTGCTGAAAACAACAACTAACTTGATACGAAGAAAAAAAATCACGAAGTTATCTCCAAAAAAATATTTTAATGATTAAAAACAAGACTAAAATACATGCAATAATTCTGATTTTTTATCAGATTATTCTACAAGCAACATATTAACTGATTAACGTATTTTAATTTGTTAATCCAATCAACAGATTTTTTGTAAATAATAATTGCTTCGTATTTTGCAAAAAAATATATTAACAGTGATGTGTCATCGCGCTTCTCTTTCTTTTCTATGCAGTCCGACAGTGACCGCGCTTTAGGTCCTGTAGTCCGCTTAAGTGTATCCTTGAAATACCTCCCATTTGGTTTATTCAAAATGTTAAAATTAAAGCTTCCGTTTCTGTCGCATTTAATAAAATAAATAAAAAGTCGAGAGATGTTTGTGGGACACCCGCGTGGAACAAAGTTCCTTTCGTTGCATATTATGTATTAATACACAGTCATCTAGTACGTTCTCAAGTTTCAAGTGTCCTTATAAAGTTTTTAGCTTGCTAAAAGCTATACTAGATGGCTCTGTATTAAAAAACAAAAACTTTTGACAAGTGAAACTGACGGCATAGCGCTTTTTCGTTACGTCACAACTTCTGCCAGCTGGCAGAATAGTCGACACCGGCTCAATTGCTAAGAAAGAAGAAGAAAAAAAACTTCTGCCAGAATACTCCTACCACCGCAAACCGCGTTAAAGAACTTCGTTCCAAAAATCATATTGCAAAATTACTGTCGATAATGTTATGCCTAAAGCATTAAGCCCACCTTTGTGCACACTATACTTGTGCATAAAGTTTTATTAGTAAATAAAATCTTCTATACTTAACATATTGTAAAAGACGAAAAAAGCTACAGCAAAGTCAAACATCGATTCCGTTAAGCGATCAGAATAGCCGATGAAACATCTCTCAGAATCGTATACAAGACAATAAAATTCAGTGTCCCCCAAATTGTTCTCACACTTGGTAATACCACTTATTAACAAATCGGGGCAACACACAACAACATTGAAACGAACAACCGAGTCTTTATCAACAACGTTCCATAGTCAAATTTAAATTTCAAATCTCGAACACGACCGTTACGATTCCGATCTTATATTTTCAAAAGTAAGCTTCGATTTTTGAATTTGAAATTTCGAAGTGCATGTGTTCCAGTTTTTGTTGAATTTTAATAGTTTTTTTAGTTGTTTGTATTTTTGTAAGATTTGCATGTGTTTGGGAGGTAGGTATTCATGTATTCTTCCTTTTGAGGGCCAGATGGAAAGATTACGTTCTTTTTTCATTGATCATTTTGTAATGTATTCGGAACATAGACGTATTATTGTGAATGCATGTTGAATGTTTTCCTTAGTGATCGAAGTTTAAAATGGATGTTAGGAACGAAGGAAATAGTTAGGAAATAGCGAGTTGATTGTTTCCTTTGCCTTCATAGGTCCTATTACTTTTTCTTGTCGTTGTGTTGTAGTGTTTACAAGTCATTTCTTTATTTAAATACTTATGACTTGACATACCTAAGTCAAATGAGTGCTAAGTAAACTTTGTTTTTTGGGGTCTAATGATAGAAAAAATAGCCCTGAATTATCTGATTTTGCTGATCGAAAACTTTGCTCAGGTAGATATTAGCATTTTAACGGACATTTAAAGTCAAAGTTAGGTATGTATTAATTTCAGGTAAGTACTTAGTTACTTTCAGGTATATGTACCCAGTATCAATATCAACATAAACACCAAACTTAGAAGAAGATCATCATCTGCCGAGCCTTTTCCCAACTATGGGGTCGGCGTCCAGACTATCCGGATGCAGCTGAATACCAATATTTTACATGGAGTGACTGTCTATATGACATTTACAACCCAGTTATTGGGTAATACGATACCCCTTGGTAAGACTGGTTGTCAGACTTTTGGGCTTCTGACGACCTGTAACGACTGTCAAAGATCCATGAATGACAGCCGGAACGAACGGCTTACGTGCTTTCCGAGGCATGGAGGGCGATCTTGATATGAAAAGATGGTCACCCATCTACGGACCAACCGCGGCAAGCGTAGCTTAACCTGACCGATCGACCCGTGTGGTTAGAAGGTATCAAATTGAATTAGCAAAGCCGAAAGGAAGGACATGATTTTAACAGGTTATGTGTTCGTTTTGAAGCTTTTCCTGAAGATGCAAATTATTTAAATTCAAACCTTATAATAGTTTAGGTACATTTTTATCATACCTAATGTCTGTCCCTCGACAACGTGCGTCAGACGCGGGAACGAGCGCGATTGGACTCATCCGGCGACAAATTGAACTTCCACGGACGTCCGCCATTGCGTTCTGTATTTAAAATATTACAGTTCGATGTCTGTGGGCCTTTAAACGATCATTTTTGGTCTTTTGAGATTGACATTTTAGTTTTGGTGTTCGATTTTTGAAAATTTAAGTCGGTATGCAACGTTCAAGTTTAAAAAAATTAAGTTTAATTTTCTACATGTTTGTTCGAATTTTAAATGTTGTTGCATTTTTTTAAATCGCAATTATGAATGTGTCAAAAGAACAATGTATTATGTGCAGATATTCCGCTTAGATCGTTGCATAAAAGGCATAATATACATACAAATTCTCAAATAATACTTCATTGTACCTACCCCAAAACATTGAGGTACTAAATTAATAATGAAAAAGCTATAATAAGTAACATCTGTACTTAAGTATTAAAGTTAATGAACAACGAAATATAGCAAATAATCATAAAGAAAGTTACAAATAGCCATTATTAGTCAGTGAGCAGAAGCCATATTTCATTTAGCTTTTAAAATAAGCAGGACTGTGCGAGTTATTTTACGTATCAATCTCAAATTGGAAAGGAATTATTATAAGCAGATTTTGGGAAGAACTTTAGGTGTGGGTAGTGAAGGCATTGTCAAAATCGACCACAACAAGGAATAAAATAAAATAGAATACTTCAATGTTGAAATTGACCTTTTGCCACAACGAGAATACTGTTTTCTGTAGGCCCCGTAAGTCTGGAAACGGATAGAAAATAAAACATTCTGAAATCAAGTTTTCATGAAAACCTTAAACAAAATGAAACTGTTTGCATACTAGATACGTGGTACTTTATGAACTACTTCTAAATTGGCAAAGATTCGGGAATTATGAAAGTAACCATCAACAGATCGTAACTTTTAGGAATCGTGGAATAAATAACCCTTCAAAAACATTATTCCAACTTCGCAATTTGAAAAAACGAATCAAACAAAAGCAATTACTTATTACCCGTATACCGTTGACAATAGCTTCTTAAAAAAGAACACATTCAAAATTTGAAACTCGAAAGCGGCTTCCATTTTGGAAATTAGAGTTTTTTTTTTTAAATTAAAAAGGTCGTTCCACGATATGATCGCGCTTTGTCATCGGTTTTTATTTACTCTTTTTTGCGTTTTTTTCAGCGTATATTTAAGTAGCGGTAATTATAAGAATTTTTAGGTAATGTTTGAAGAGGTCTGCCCTTTGACAGAGGTTGGCCTGGCTCGAGTAGCTGGTGAAAATAGTAACTATTGTTGATTCATTTTAATTTTATTTAAAGTTATGTACTTATTAATATTTGCGTACCTGTAACTTAGGTGAATTATGTCTCGTCCTATAACTGCTACTATAACAACTTTTGTACCATATTTATAGCAAATAAATGATTTGATTGATTGATTGATTGACAGATTGTGACAATTTTCTGTGGTATAACGGGTTGAGTTGAAATAACACGATAACTTTGATAAGCAAGCTCAAAGTTGCCCTATTCAGTTTTTAGGTACTTACTTATAAAAACCTATTCTCCGAAGCTTTTCCAATTTGATATTTATGTCCGAAAGTCCTTTTTTTGTTTTTACCCGACTACGGCGAAGGAAAAACGAGGGTTATGATTTTGACCGGTATGTAATATGTTTGTTCATCTGTTCCGTCATAACTTCTAAGCTTCTTATGAATGAGGTATCGTGGTCCGTCCGCGCAAAATGTGAGCAAATAGATCACAATTTCATGGGTTTTATTTTTCTTGCGCAGAACCTTAATTCTTTTTCGAAAATAAAAGTAGCCTATATAGTAGTTACTCCTTATAACATCAGCTATCTTCCAGTGAAAGTCCCGTCAAAATCGGTCTAACCGTTTCGGAGATTAGCCGGAACAAACAGACAGACAGACAGACCAAAATTCTAAAAATTATTCCTTTATTATAAGTACAGTATTAACTTTCATATGCATTTAGTAAAAACAGACACTCAATTTTATTTATTTGTATAGATTTCCGAGTACCTATAGTATAGTTTCTTTTACTCGCCACGTGAGTTCATTTAGATTCCTAATAATTTAAAGCAGACATATTGTTTGTATGGGTCGGAATCGAAGCCGTTATCGGGTCGAGGTCGGCCCTTGCTATCTTTTACCGACTTCCGTTCAACATATTTTGTAATATTGAAACTTATTGTAGCTACCCGGATGACTGGCTTTTTTGCGGTTAGCTGGGTTTATTTTTTTAATTCGTGGAATATTTCGATTTAGAAGAATTTTGAGGATGTTATTTTGTGTATTATCTATGAATTCTTATCGTGTTGCTCGTTATAATATATATATTTTTTGTTATATTAAATCAGTATTATATCCCATAATGTAATCATCGCACCCACATTTCGCCAATTACCTATGTCCAAGTCTCTACGTTTTTTTAGGTAACCAAAGCCATCCAAGTTGGTAAGACTGTTTGACTTCACGTTTGAATAAAATTCTAACATAATTGGCAACGCTGTAGTAACTGGCCACTCATAAAAAGAAGAGGTATAAACAAGGAGAAGAATAAAATGAAAAGCACAAACATTATATTTGTTGCGCTTCTCATTCATGAGCTTGCTTGCACTATAGTTTGACCAAGACCGCTATACCGCGCCGTATGTATGTGCGCGGCGAGACGGCGTCCCACCGCTCATTCGCCAGCGCTGCACCCCGCCTCGCCGCGCTTTCCTAAGGCGCGGTACAGCGGTATTGGTCAAACTATACCTTAATGTTTCTACCACTTTTTTATGAGTGGCCAATTACTATAGCAGTTGTTCCCTACATATCTGCATGTCGACCGAAGACCATCACAACATGGGTTCTTGAAAACGTCCAACAGCATCGTGGAAGGCCCAGGCGTAGATGACGGGACGAACTTGACGCTTATAGGAGGGATTAGTCCATACTGGCTCACGATCGAGTTGAGTGGAAAAAGGAAAGGGGCCTCCCTTTGCGGTACAGTGGGATAAAGTGGACTGATAATTATACTTAATTATCTTTGTAGTTTTTCAGACAAAAAGTTTTGTTTCTCAATTAATTAATTCTTCTTTCATCGTTTGTTTACCACTACATTACCTAATCAACAGATGAAACCCTGTCAAAAAAACAGTCCTCCGAAAATTAGAACCTAAACGAATGCATCATCATCTGCATAGCATATTCTCAGCTTTTTGTTAGGTCGACATCCAGTCTATCCGGAAGCATGCGGAATACAAGTATTTTACATGGAGCGACGTGGGTAACACGATACCCCTTGGTAAGACTGGCTGTCAGACTTTTGGACTTGACTACTCGTAAACACCAATATGCTACAAAAAAAAAACTAAAATATAATAAACCAATATGGCGGAAACTCGTCGGTCTGATAACAACCATATTATTTGTCCGAACGTCGGCAACAGAATCAAGATTTGAAATTGGAATCAATGCTGTAATGGCGGGCTAGATAAATTGTAAGAGAATGATACTGGCAGTTTGTAGACTGAGATTTTCAACGGTTTTTAGTTTGGGAAAAAGATGGACTGACAGTTTTAATGTAGACAGATGGATTTTTCGTGTGTTGGTTTTGAAAGAGCTATCAACCGATTTTTCATTTTAATGGCGAGTGAGTTCGAACTTCGAACCCAAGCAGACATTTTACTTTGTGTAATTTATTTCAACACGGCTCTAAAAACGGTAAAGGAAAACATCGTGAGGAAACCGGTATTTTCTAGAAACGAAAATTTGAAGACATGGTGACATCCACCAACCAGAACTGGGTCCACGTGGAGGATTACGTACGGCCCACTCCCACTCACAGAAGGAGGTCTGTCCTAGCAGCCGGTTTTTTAATTACACTTTGTCTTTGAAAAATCATATATTTCATAAAAAAAAAAACATATGCACTGAAGACGACTGAATAATGTTGGTAAGAAAAAAAAAAACACTATGGTCAAAACTTATTATTTTTTAATTCATATCGTAAAATCCTGTAGTCACACGAATTTAATGCAGAAGACGTATTTATGAAGTATCTTTGCTCGTTTTATTAGCAAATTGAGATTTGAAATAAGAACATGTCATAGGTTTTTTTTTTTGTCAAAATCAAAAAGGTTTGCTGTAATTTGCCTATGGCACCTAATATGCCTTTTATTTCGTGAGATTAAAGTATCTAATTTTAGATATAGAAACAAACCTTTGAAAATCTATTATTTTCTCTAGGTAATAAGCAATACGTTTTTTTCTTTTTCTTAAGTAATAAGTTAGTATTTTACCGGAAAGTATTTTACCAAAACTGAAATTAGACTGAAATCTGACGCAACGACATAAATACAGGGCATCCCACGACTTTTAACACAAAAAAGAATAGACGTTTGAAAACGGAACACTTTTTTTTTAATAATCAGCGAGACGCATTGTAATTTGTGAACACATAACGAGTTACTAATATGTATGTACTTACTACAATTTATGTTCTTAACACATTAGTATTTTATCATAAACTTCTAATGGAGAAGTTATAATTTCTCAAATGTGTACTCATTAGTAATACTTTGAAATGATAATAAATTAGAAAAGTCAGTTATTATAGGCACGACCGCGACATAGAGAAAAGGCTATTCATTATTTTGAACCAATTTTAAATTAGATGTTAACTGTCATGGTCACCCTTTTATTTTAAATGCTACGTTATTTAAAAGAAAAAAATGTACAAACGCCAGCACGTCAAGCTACCCGAAACTGTCAAATTTTCCCAATCGACCTTGAACCTAATATATTAGCGATAAAGTTGAAAATCCATTAAAGAAATTTGACTGATTGTAGTAGCTTGATGTGCTGGCGACTGTACATGATTGAGCCTTTCGATTGGTGAAGTAAAATAACAGGTTTTTATTTTCATATTTAGCGGGTTCGATTCCCGTTACAGAAACGCGTTTATTTAAAATTCATTGAATACAGTTCGTATAAAAAAAAAATGAAGTCTTCATTCGGTACCTATATTTTGTATCTATAGGTAATATTTAAGGTACTTTCTCTCCGTATGGCAAAGACATGGGACGCTCTGTTTATTACTTGCAAGGTAAAATAACTCCTATCAAGAAGCGTTAGAAGCTAAACGATAATATAGTATGAAAACAGTATCATCTTCACGAAAAGAAATACAATCTGGTGATGAATACTCCAACAATTGGCACAACAGACACTCCATTCCCTGTCCACTTAAAAAAGCACAAAGCCCCAAACAGCCAATAGAGGACGTTCGCGCCGAAACGCGTTCCATTTCCAAATTATTTCAAACATGGCGGCCGTAACGAGGCAAATGGGCAAACAACAAATTGACCCCAATTTTCGGGCTAATGGTGCTTTCGGTACGATGTCGTATGACATTGATATTTGCCACGTTGCTGGATTCCAATGGGTTTTAGATTCATTATTTGTATTCTTCTTTTCTTTTATGGATATTTTAAGTGTCTGTTGAAGAAAATGTCATGAGGATAGTTTTAATGTCTATGACAGTAGGGGAAGATCAAACAATGGACTGAAAATGATCATATCGCTGGAAGACGGTGACTACCGAGATGACGACTAATAGAGAAGTATGGAAGAAAAAGACATGTTGAGCCGATCCCAAATACATTGGGACAAGAGCAGCAGAATGATGATGTTGATGAAAATATTCATATTCAGTCCGTAAACTTGTTTTTGAACTACTATAGAGATTCATGGGCTCAATACTGAAAACTTTACTGAATTTCCTTTTTTATTAGTCATGGTGAGTACCAAACGTCGAGATCCGCAGACGTACGAAGGTTTTCTATATCGGAACATTCATTCTGGCTAGCCTTTTCCCAACTATGTTGGGGTCGGCTTCTAGTCTAACCGGATGCAGCTGAATACCAGTATTTTACATGGACTGCCTATCTGACATCCACAACCCAGTTACTGGGTAATACGATACCCCTTGGTAAGACTGGTTGTCAGACTTTCGGGCTTCTGCAACCCGTAATGACTGTCAAAGTTCCACGAATGGCAGCCGGGACCAACGGCTTAACGTGCTTTCCGCGGCACGGAGGAGTCTCAGTATGAAAAGATGGTCACCCATCCACGGCACCACCCGTGCGGCTGTTATTACTTAGCCACGAGCTCCTCCAGTTTTCTATATCGGAACGAGCTATGGAAATCAAATGGAGTTGGGCAGGCTACCTGGCAAGGTGCAGTAATAACATGTGGAGTAAGGCAGGGACCGAGTTGAGTCCAAGGACTGGAAGACGAAAGTGTCGGTCGTCCGGCGGCGAGACGGCCGGACGACATTGTTACCAATTTCAGGAACGCGGGTATTGGCATGAAAAGAAAGGGTTATGCTCAGCAGTGGGTGTCGATGATCTGATGAGAACAGGCCCTTGCCTTGCAACAATGACACAGTTACCTGAGGGTAGAAGTCTTGTTCCTCACCTCTTTCTTGCCTTTATTGGCCGGCTTGAGCTTACTTGCCGGAACGGGTCTAGGATGAGGACCAAGAGAGATGCAGAAACCCTCAGGGTAGCATGTGGCGAGCTGTTGGGCAGTAGCGACCCCACGGACCCTATCTCCCGGGAGAAATCTTGTCCTCATCTCTGGCTTGCCTTTATTGGCCAGCTGGACTGAACACTGACGAGGAACAGAGCTCCCACCTCTTTCTTGCCTTTATTAGCCGGCTTGAGTGGAGATTCGCAAGAGCAAACGTGCTCGGAGGAAGGAAGTATTCCAGTAAGGTGCTGGTAGGGATCTTGATCGTACTTCCGGGATTGTTCTGATAGCCGTGGAATACCTCTCCACACCTCAAGCACCTCAGGAAGTGTTGCTCCCTTGTTGCTACGTCACTGTGTGCTAGCAACCGTTTTCGGGGGCCTATTATTGAGTGTGCAAGTCACCCCCTACCATTTTATCCATGTAAATTGATCAGTCAGGGGGCCTAGTCCGTCCGTTCTGGGTAACCAATCCACTATAGCCACCCAAACCCATAGCCCAATATGTTTTGTTTCCACGATCTGCAATAGTCCTGCACCAACCGGGGGTTGTCCTTGGGTGCACTTGCATAGTGCATATTGTCTATTAGGCCTCTGCGCGTTGGTCCCGAGATACGTCAGATATTTAAAAAAAAAAAATAATATAAAAGAAACCATTAAATTAATATAACTGTTGCTATGTGAACGTACATACTAACAATAATAAATGTAATAATACACTCTCATATATTTTCCCATGTTTTCCTTCATCCTCTTATCATTATTATGTAGGATACAACTAACTAAAATACACAATTAAAATAATCCAAAACGTGTGTTTTTCTAAATCCATTAATCCGCAAAAACTGTTTAAAGATAAATAATATTATACCATAGAGAAAAGTTTAGTAGGATCAGTTCGAGTCCGCGCCATTTGTTTTTGTGAAAACATATTATTGAAATATTACAACGGTTTCCGATTATGTTAAGTATATATATAGTATTTGCTCGACACTAGACTTAGTAGGCTCATTGTATTCCTTATAAAGTAAGCTTTCATCGATTATAATACTCGTATTTTTCATTTCTGAGCAGATTTACGGCCAATGCGTGACGAAATCTGACATTATTATGCTATTGCCAACTTCATAATATATGAATTTTTAAACCTATTTTGGCCAATATTTCTGTTATTTCTCTTTACATCCTGGTAGTGCTTTGTGAACTCTTGACAAACACATCAGAATAACTGATCTAGTTAAACACGTTTTTGTACTACACGAATTGATATTTCGATACACAGTGAAAAGTAAAGGCGCGGGCCCACCGCGGTGCACGGAGAGGCTACGCACGTGTATTAAGCTTCGCTTTGTAAGAAAATGTATGTGGTTGTGTCCACTGCAACCCACGGAGAGGCTACGCATGAATTGACGTCATTGATACACGCGTGGCTTGCTCGAATAGGCGGTTACATAGCTCAACGCTGTCAACGTGGGTCTACGTTTCCACTGGAGTACACGAATAAGACCCACGACTATGTACAGCTCGGTTATCGCAGAGCAGTTTTCAGTAATCCACGTTGTGGAACGGACGCGTTTCGTGTTTCTCGTATATATCGTATCGAGGTACTCATAGAATGGCATTGGTACTGACTTTGCTAGACAGTTCTTCTGACGATGAATCCGAAAGTGAGATTGATGATCTAATCTTGGGTGAATTGCAAAAGAAAAGAAAACACCGGTTCTGGATTGAAAATCATATTAAATTCAGAAATAAACATGGAGAATACAAAACATTATTTATGACATTAAGTGATGAAAAATTTGAAAATTACTATCGACTATCACATTCCCTCGCAATCTTTTCCCAAGCCAAATCCTTTTTACCGATGTCTCTGTACGATATATCGCTCATTTTCCATAAACAGGGGTGTAGCTTGACTTTTTCAATAAATAACTCCATAATTAAACCAAATATTATTGACTAAATAAAAATAAAGCCGCCTGTCGTGGTCATCAAATGCACGCGTGCGCCACGAAACCTAGCAATTGACAAAATGGCGCAGGCGTCGCTCGCTTGCTTCCCCGCCCGTCCCACCTCCCGCAGTGCCCCACGGCGGTGCACGGAGAGGCTACGCATGTGTACTAAACTTCGCTTTGTAAGAAAATGTATGTAGTTGTTTCCACTGCAACCCACGAAGAGGCTACGCATGAATTGACGTCATTGACACACGCATAGCTTGCTCGAATAAGCGGTTACGTAGCTCAACGCTGTCAGCGTGGGTCTACCCGTGCGCCGTGCCACGCTACACATAGTCGTGGGTCATATTCGTGTACTTCAGTGGAAACGTAGACCCACGTTGTCAAACAAATGAATACACGCAGCTAAAATGCGCCGCGTGTCCGTGCACAGCGTGCACTGCGGTGGAGCCGCGCCTTAAAGGGTCGCGCGCATGCGCGTGCACTCGCAGTGTGACGTCATATGCAATTTATATCCGGCCTTAAAATTGTTATAAATATAATCTATCTTTTGAATGCTCAAAGATTACTCTAACATTTAAAATCTCGTAGTTATTAGCGGTTGAAATCTTACATGTTTTTGTCGGTCAGAAATATTGAGCTTACCACCGGTACATCACCGAGCGAAAAGACGTTTTCACGTCAATATAAGTCTGAAATCGTCAACCAGTCTTGAGCAAGCATGGTGATCAATGCTCGTGCTCGTTTTAAGTGGATGTGACGGATATTTTCCCCCAACTTGTTCTTTTTGTTTGTATTTATTTTTTGGTATCATATTTGCCGAGTTTTTTCTTTCATCTTTTCTTTTCTTTTCGTGCCTTCTCTGGAAAAGAAGCCTTTGGTACCCTGCAGTGGGACCATTCACAATAATAGGACGGTATTATTATATACATGTATTATGCCAAAAAGGAATTCGAAAGCCCTTAATACAGGACAATTTTTTCACCCCTATCCAAATTTTCACAGGGTGTTCTACCCATGAATATAAACAACTTTCACTATGGAACCAACTCGGAAATCACGAAAAAAAAGATCTGCTGTTTTGGTCGAGTAGGTGTTAAACTTTTCCATGAAACAGCAGATTTTTTATTCGTGATTCCCGAGTTAGTTCCATTGTTCATATTCATGGGTAGAATATCACCATCCTTTCATACCGAGACTCCTCCGTGCCTCGGAAAGCACGTTAAGCCGTTGGTCCCGGCTGTCATTCGAGGATCTTTGACAGTCGTTACGAGTCGTCAGAAGCCCGAAAGTCTGACAACCAGTCTTACCAAGGGGTATCTTATTACCCAGTAACTGGGTTGTGGAGGTCAGATAGGCAGTCGCTCCATGTAAAATACGGTATGGTATTCAGCTGCATCCGGTTAGACTGGAAGCCGACCCCAACATAGTTGGAAAAAGGCTAGGCAGATTGATCCGTCTTTGGGTCACCAAAATGCATACGTGTACCAAATTTCACTTAAATTGGTCCATTACATTCGGAGCAAATTGACTGTGACAGACGGACAGGCAGACAGACACGTGAGTGATCATATAGGGGTTTCGTTTTTTTTTCCGTTTGAGGTACGGAACCCTAAAAATGAATGCACTGTTGACCGTCACATCAAGCAGCTGACAGTCTATAAGAACAAATCCTACAAAACAACCCACGACACAAACAGAAATCCAGTTTGATGCAACGACATTAAATTGCCAGACAAAAAATAGTCCTAATAATAATTTCTGCACATGGCAACCCCCCAAAATGCCGTTACCAATGAGGTCCAGAGTCCAGACTATTGTTAGTTTAACAATAAAATCCTAACTATTGTATGATGGAGTGCAGCTGTAGTAGGTATGTGTATTGTATTTTGTAAAAACCGCTCCCTTTATCGTATTTCAAGCGGGATCCGGGACTAAGTTAGGGCAGGCTTTGCGAAAACTGATTTTACGAACTTTGTAGTTTGAATATCGACGAATTATTCTTGATATAATAATTCGCCGATATTCTTTTTATATTATTTATATATTATTTTTGATATAACACAAGGTATGCAGAACTGGATGTCGTTAAAACTGGTACAAAAAACAAGAACTACACATCTGGAAATAGATTCGTATTTGCTACCAAATGACATCAAAATCAAATCAAAATCTGCATCTGTGTTCCCGAACGCAAACAACCCGAATCTCTTCAAAGTTAGAGTGAACAGGCTTCTTCTGGGTAAGCTCACTCCATCGTAGACTTTGTCTCTGTCACCTCTGACCTAGACTGAAGTCAAGAGCAAACCCATCACAAATAAAAAAATAACCTTTTTTTTTCACATAGACCTACATGGGCACTTATGAAACGTTAGAAGCCAGGTGCTCGGTTCTAAATGCTCGTTTCCTATGGAGAAAAACCAAGAAGAAACTCCACGGTTACCAGTCCGAAAGTCTGACAACCAGAGGGGGGTATCGTGTTATCCAGTAACTGGGTGGGTTGTGGAGGTTAGATAGGCTGTCACTCCATGTAAAATATTGGTATTCAGCTGCATCCGGTTAGACTGAAAGCCGACCCCAATAAAGTTGAAAAACCGGCCAAGTGCGAGTCGGACACGCACGAAGGGTTCCGTACGTACAATTTTTAACACTACCTCAAACAAATTTAAAAAATCTTCAGTTTAAAAAAACACGTTTCTTGTATGGGATCCCCTTTAATTTTAACTTTATTTCAGTTATAGCGGCCATAGAAATACACAATCTGTGAAAATTTCTACTGTCTACCTATTTACGGTTCATGAGATGCCCGCTGACAGACAGACGTACAGTTTAGTAAGGGTAGGTAAGAAACCTTAAAAAGGCTAGGCAGATGATGACAGGTCAAGCGAATCAACGCGATAGAATGCGTTCTTTTATATTTTGGTACATTTTAGTGTTTTTTTTTTTAACTTACAGCATGACGTAATGTATAACTCGACTGTACATTTTCTCTTGTAGCTTATAAGTTAGTGACTAAGAAAGTTTCTAACAAATTTGCATATTTATTTCTAGGATGTATAAACAGGGGAGGGGAGGGGGACTTTGCCAACAAATTGACGTTTCATTGTACGCAACAAACTGTCAATCCAGGGCCAGCACATTCTCCAGTCAAAACAAACCGATAAGAATGGAATTAGTAAGTAATGCCGATAAGAAATATTTTAATAAGTGTCAAATCTCAGTCAGCGCCTATTAGGTTCCATAATATTTATTTATATATTCTAAAAGTACATGCATAAACTAAAAGTTACAGTTGACTGGAAATTAACCGTTAAATTGAGTAAGATTATTGAACATCCAATTGTTTGCCGTCAATTTTATCTGTCAAAATCAAATGACAGCTGTCAAGAATGCAGTTGATAGAAAAAGTACTATACAACGTGTTTTTTTTTTATATATACCATAACTCTAGGATATTAATAAGACCATCATTTTAAACAACTTTTACTATGGGACCCAACTTCAAAACGCAAAAAAAAAATTTGCAGTTCCCTACATTTTGACGAGTTTTGCGAACGTACGGGATAACTGATTGTTTTTTTCGTTCCAGGTATGCTCCCATAGTAAAAGTTGTTCAGAATGATGGCCTGATTAATATTCTAGAGTTATATAAACAAAAAAACACGTTGTATAGTCGTCGATATTAAAAGAAACGGAAAATCGCTCGTTATGGTTCAGAAATAAAACGTCTTGAAAGTTTTTCTAGAAGCCAAAGGCCAACTTCTGGGTATAAGTTTTTATTTATGGTCTCTTAGCAATTTCCTTAGTTTTTATAGTTTTAAAGGTTTCTCTACAAGTCAACCTATATAGGTAGGTAAATGAATTATCTAGTACCTAGTATAAGTCAGTCTCAAATATTTCACACATTATTTCAGAGTGTATAATTTTTTATTATTTTTTTTATTTGATATGGGTTTGCTCTTGACTCTAGTCTAGGTCAGAGGTGACAGAGACAAAGTCCACATGGAGTGAGCTTACCCAGAAGAAGCCTGTTCGGTCTCACTTTGAAGAGACTAGGGTTGTATGCGTTCGGAAACAGACGCAGGTAGTGAGTTCCACTCTTTTGCTGTGCGCATTACAAAAGAAGAAATCTGCTATATTTGTCTATAGTTTATAGAGGTAAAGTTTGCAAGTTTGTGTGTAGAACGTTATCTCTGGAAGTACTAAACCGATTTGGAAAATTCTTTCACTGGAAAAAGCTACACTATTGCCGTGTGCGAAGTCACAGGCAGAAGCTAATATCGTATAAGTCTATAAATCTACCAAAGGAAAAGCCACAAAGAGTAGACTCCCACGTGCACCCCAAAATACATTCAAAAGCTCGTATTTGGGCTTAGCCTACAAAAAAACGAATACTTATCGAATCTGTCAAAGGAGGTCCGAGTAGGAAGTTTCAAATTTTCTCAATAGCAATGACCCAATTTTCGTGTTTACTTTCGGGTTTTAAGCTCTGAAAGAGAAACTATCCAATGGTGAAAGTTTTTTTGGAATTGATTTGGTAGTTTTTTAAATCAGATGTAAAAAAAAAATAAAACTGTAAAAAGGTCTTCCAAGAAATGTCTAAATAAAGATGGTTAAAATACATACTTATTTTATTTTAAAAAAGGAACCTTTTTGCTTTATCCTTGTTACCTCTGACAGCAGCAACCCAACAGCAACCTTATTGTATCGTTACTAAAGACCATTGTGCTTTGACAGGCTAGTAAGTGGTAGCAACCCACCAGCAACCTAATTACAAGGACATTAAAGATCACAGTGATTTTGACACTGATGCAAAATGTCAGTGAAAGGAGTGTGGTATCAAAATTAGGTCTCAAATAATGCGTTTCCAATTTTGAATTTATTATTATGAATAATTTTACGTACTTCAATCTGCCTATCGTTTTTCCCAACTATGCTTACAGTCAAACTGGATACAACTGAATACCAGTATTTTACATGGAGCGACTGCCGATCTGACCTCCACAACCCAGTTACTGGGTAACACGATACCCCTTGGTAAGACTGTTTGTCAGTATTTTTGGGCTGTCAAAGATCTACAAATGACAGCCGGGACCAACGACTTAACGTGATTTCGAGGTCTCTGATAATACCATTTTATTGCGTAGTTGCTTGTGTTATTTAGACCAAGTTATTGCTTATTAAAAAATATGACGAAACTGATATTTCTTTATCTATTTCGGTTTCATCATACAAGCAATATTCATTCATTAATTTCGGAATTTTATACAAAGGACACTAGTCACTTTTATGTATATACGTAGTTATCACAACACACCAAGCAAAGTAGTGAATAAATAGATAAAAAATGTATCATTAATATAATTTTAGTTGCTTCTGTACAGTTGCTAAATACTTCAAGCAAATAAAGTTAATATAATATTACTATAATTGTCACACCGCAGGGCAAAGTCTTCTCATACAGAGAAGGCACGAGCATTGATCACCACGCTAGCGATGGCGATTTCAGACTTACATAACTACAAGTCCAGGTTTCCTCATGATGTTTTGCCTTCACCGATGTCAGTAATGTGCAAGGCACAAATGAATTGAATAACTCACATTGGTACTTGCATTTGGCCATGATATTTGAATTAATTAGTTTAATAATATTTGGTATTATTTATTTTATCAACCATTTATCGAACTCTTCTAAAATGCCTTGAAAAATATCTTGTGCAATCGACTGTTAGGTACTTTATGGATGATAAAATGTTCCGATTGAATTGCATGTCGATGTCGTTCTATTCTTGGACCGATTGATATTTGTAAGCGAATGAGATAAAAATTAGTAAAATAATGTTGAAATCAAGTTGAAAAAAAGGAAACATAATAAAGCCGTTTTCTTTTTTCAAACTTTGATATTTGTTTGTCAGATGAAATTGACACTTCGGTTTTTTTGACGGGCAATGGTCATAAACTATACAGCCTATTTGTATTTTTTACTGTAATTATTTAAAAAAGTAGTTTGGCTTGATCTAACATTGGCTAATAGCCAGTATCTGTCACTTATCGGTGCCTATGTTATCTCTGGGCGAAGGCCACAACTTATCTGTCAAACGTAACATTGTATAATGTTATCTTGTATTTGATATTATATTACTTATATTCAATTTTAGGTTAACATTTTGTAATAATGTAGGTTTTCATGATATATTAGGTAATCGAGTTTATTGAAAACTAGCTGGGCCCCGCGACTTCATTCGCGTGGAAGTCGTAAGATACACGATATACTAAAATAACAGCCACATTTTAATAAAATTCCCCCCTACCCCTGCCCCGCTGCGTTGTATCACCCGTCCGCGATATTTGTTCACAATCTCATGGGTTTTATTTTTCTTGCGCGGAACCCTAATTCTTTTTCTAAAATAAAAGTAGCATTAGTTACTCCTTATAACATCAGCTATTTGCCAGTGAAAGTCCCGTCAAAATCGGTCAAGCCGTTTCGGAGATTAGCCGGAACAAACAGACAGACAGACAAAAATTTTAAAAATAGTTTTTTTTTTTGTTATAAGTCGGTACCGTTTATACTTAGATATGCATTTAATAAAAAGTTGTTATTTTGACATTACAAACAGACACTTTAATTTTATTCGTGGCTAAGTAATAACAGCCGCATGGGTCGATCCATCAGGTTAAGCTACGCTTGCCGCGGTTGGTCTGTGGATGGGTGACCATCTTTTCATACCGAGACTCCTCCGTGCCTCGGAAAGCACGTTAAGCCGTTGGTCCTGGCTGTCATTCGTGGATCTTTGACAGTTGTTACGGGTCGTCAGAAGCCGGAAAGTCTGACAACCAGTCTTACCAAGGTGTATCGTATTACCCAGTAAGTGGGTTGTGGAGGTCAGATAGGCAGTCGCTCCATGTAAAATGCTGGTATTCAGCTGCATACGGTTAGGCTGGAAGCCGACCCCAGCATAGTTGGGAAAAGATAACTTGGTTGCAGAGAACTGGAGTTACAGCTTGCAGAGTGAAGCTGAAGTGGCAGTGAGCTGGCCATGTTTATCGAAGAACGGACGGCCGCTGGAGCGGACGGATCCTGGAGTGGAGACCGCGTATCCGCCGAAAGCGTAATGTCCCCCAGCTAGATGGACTGACGACCTTTTAAAAAGTTGGCTCAGGACAGGGTGTTGTAGCGCAGCCTGGGAGAGACCTATGTCCAGCTGTGATAGGTTGAGTTGATTGGTTGAATTAGGTAGGTAGATAGGTAGGTACTATCGAGGAAACAAACATCTATACACTGTAAGGACTATTCTTGCTTGTAGCGCTCGGCCGCTATATTAACGCTTGCTAACAGATGTGGTTATCGTGTGCACGGGATTATTTTGTTTCTTAGATGTAAGTTTTCTCAATAGTGCTTACGTTTTTTGAGTCCATACATTGTTTTGTTTTTGCTCAAGTACACCAATAAGGAAATAGTGTTATAATTTTTTTTTTCTTTCTAAAAAACCGAATTAAAACTAGTCCAGCAATTTCAGAGGTTAGCACCCACAGAGAAACACATGGTTTCATGACGTAATTGTTTTAAAAAGCTCACTAAATTACTAGGAATGTTGAGTAACGTAGTTATAAAAATCATTAAATTGTAATGGCAGCTGTGGGTGACGTCACCGGGCGCCATGTTGGTCTAGTATTCTGATATTATGTCATCATTGTAACCATATTTTCCCATGTTTCAGCTTCCTAATCTAACCAGATGTAAAACATGAAACGACTGATTATTTAATTTTTGAAATCATATAAAATCAAAATACATATTTGAAACGTCAGAATTTAGGTGCACGGTTCAAATTAATCGTTTCCTATGGAGAAGATCCGGCAAGAAACTCGACGGTTACTCTTTTACAAAAAATTGGCTTTTACAATATTAATTCCAAATTCAAATTACAGTGTAATAGATAGATATGGGAGGACAGTATAGGCCTATTAACAAGTACGGGGTAATTAAACAAAATAGAAAACGCTCTCAACTCTCTAATCAGTTAATTGACTGTCAAAATGTAAGCTAGGAAATAACTGCGAATCAAATCTATCCTCTTCTAAGATATGCCTTTGTACAGCAGTTAACTATAAAATATGTAACACACTGTCTGTCCTGCTGTGTTCAAAAGCGTGATGGTCTGTCGATCAGTATATCTTCCCCTAGTACGAAGTTATTGATCCTAGCATATGATGAAGTGTGGTTTTAGTCATAAGATATAGCGATTTGGGCTATTCACAAAACGCTATTATAAAAAGGCAATATATCTAAGAACCACTGATTGGTTCCTATTAAATGCTAGGTGACATCTTGGCAGACCAAGACAAAGATGTAGAGATGAACTTATCAACTGCTACCGAAGGGACTGGGGTCTACTCCCTAAGTCCGTCCGTGCGTCGGACATAACGATTCGTCAAAACAATTGTCAAGTTCAATTTTTCGGACAAGCAGAAACTCATCGGGAGTAGGGACAGCTGTCAAATTATGCTGTCTTTTATTCTTCGTTCGGGCCCTGAACAAATCATCCGTCCGTAGTAGGTGATACGGAGTATGAAACGCCCTAACGAAGGCCGGATGAACTTCGCGCTTAGGGAGTAGAACCCCATGGCAGTGGATAGACGTATGTGGAAAAGGGAGGTCTTTGCCAACAATGGGAATTTACGGGATAAATAGATCACATAAATAGAAACATAGATAGGTAATTCCATCGTATGGAAAGAAGTAAACAATAAATTATTTAATACTTAGGTTAACTTTTATTAACGTCAAGTGATTGTCATTGGAAACTTTAAGGCGGGAAAACACATGTACACGTCTGATAGTACAATTAATAATGATAGGTCACAATAGTTAATAATAATGTCAGGCTGTAAATCGTCTCTGCAGGGCAAAGGTCTCTTCTCATGCAGAGAAGGCACGAGCTCAAGACGTGTTGGCGATTTTAGACTAAATAAGCCAAGATTTATCTCACGATATTTTACTTCAACGTCACGTACTATAAGGGCGGGAATATACATACATGTCTGTTGCTTGTAGATAACTATGTAAGTAGCTTGGATGCCAATGTGACATTCACCAATCAGAAGCTTTTATGGTATATTGGCATGCCAGCTACTCGCAGTTTTGTACCAGCTACAGTCATGAGTGTTCCCGCCCATAGAGACACAATTTAAATGTCACGTGTGCGTGAAATGTCACCTATCAGTCTTACTAATCGGAACACAGTGCTGCTTAGGGGCAGAAATAGGTATTAATATACGTATACTATACTATAACATCACGCCTGTAATCCCCGAAGGGTTAGGCAGATGTGTACCTATAGTACACCCACATTTCGCCAGTTATGTTTAAGTCCTATGTAATAGGGGGCGAAATAGGTATGGTTGAAGTATTACAATTATTTCACAAAGAACTACACTGTTATAATAATACCCTCGTGGCTAAGTAATAACAGCCGCACGGGTCGATCCATCAGGTTAAGCTACGCTTGCCGGGGTTGGTCTGTGGATGGGTGACCATCTTTACATACCGAGACTCCTCCGTGCCTCGGAAAGCACGTTAAGCCGTTGGTCCCGGCTGTCATTCGAGGATCTTTGACAGTCGTTACGGGTCGTCAGAAGCCCGAAAGTCTGACAACCAGTCTTACCAAGGGGTATCGTATTACCCAGTAACTGGGTTGTGGAGGTCAGATAGGCAGTCGCTCCATGTAAAATACTGGTATTCAGCTGCATCCGGTTAGACTGGAAGCCGACCCCAACATAGTTGGGAAAAGGCTAGGCAGAATGAAAAAAAAATATTTTCCTACCGCAGGGCAAAGGCCTATTCTCATACAGAGAAGGCACGAGCATTGATCACCGCGCTTGCTCAGACGTGTTTGTGATTTACTTACATTAACTCAGGTTTCCTCCGATGTTGTCCTTCACCGATGTCAGTAATTTCCAAGACAAAACACAAAGTTTCAAGGAAATGAGTAGGTATCACATTGTTCTGCTTCATAGATTACGCTCTGGTCACTTCCCATCCCGCAAGTTTGGTTATTTGATGAATAAAGTAAATTCACCCAATTGCGAATCATGCGGAACGGTTGAAGATGTTCACCATGTACTTATGGAGTGTACTAAGACGAAGAGGGAAAGAGAGATACTGCTAAGAGCCGTAGGAGTTGATAAATATGATATTGGTCCATACGTGGAGGTTTTGGCGCGGCCTTCGCCTGAGACAGCAGACCTACTTACTTTTTTTTTTTAGAAATTAATATTGTTTATTATATTTGTACATGTAGTTTAGAATAGTTTAAGTTATGATGAGGCTGACTTGCTACTGTGGATAAAAGCCTCTTATAAAAATAAAAAAAATAAAAAAAACACAAAGTTTAAAGTTGCTTATTGTATACACCAAATCACCCTGCCCCCATGGTCCTTTATTGTGCCTACAATTGCAGCTTGCAAGCAAAATTGTTTTGAAATTGGAAAGGCCTGGCGTTTGTTGATGGTACTTACATAATAATTATATGAATAGAAAAAATCACATTGATACTTGCCCATATTTGACCCACAACCTTGTGCTCTACTGCTACCTACATAAAAAGATTGACAGTTTCTGGTTCAAAGTAATAGTAATATTAAGTTTTTTTTTTTTTATTTCGTTAGTATTTAGTCTGAGGTTGTGAAGGGAAGTCTTCTGTCACTTGCACCATACCAGGGTGTGGTCATTCAAAAATCCATAGGCCGGGCCACTTACGATAAATTGAAGTTATATTAACTTCATTTTATACAATGATTTTGCTAAAAATATTCGGTACTTATAAGCACTCAAAATATTATCCATAATGGTATTTATTATTGATTGATACAATACTTCGATACTCCTACTTTAGTTGCTGAAGCCACGTCAGGGGTCATACAATGAAATGTTAAAAGTCATCATTGTTCTGTTGCGAAAAAGGGATGTGGCTAATCGTTCTGACAGCTTCATCTCTCTCTCGCGTGTTGACAATGATGCTGATTACTAGTGATGAGAAAAGCACATCTTAAAAGAAATGGCTGACTGGAACTGTCGAAACCAAATTTATTTACGACTAGCTTCTCCTTGCGACTTCGTCCGCGTGAAACTTCTTGCTCCCGCGACCCACCCCGTCGCATCGCATTGCATCGCCGTATAGCGTTCTTTTTGACTTTTTCTTTTTGTTCAGCTCATAAAGGTCCTAGCGTGGTATTAAATAGCCTATAGCCTTTCTAAAGAATTGGGCTATCAAATGCAAAAAAAAAATCTTAAATCCGACTGGTAGTTCCAGAGATTAGCGCATTCAAACAAGCAAACTCTTCACAAAAGGAATAAATTTTCCTCGTTTTTGCAACCTATTTCATTGATGCTCCGCTCCCGTTGGTGGTAGCGTGACGTTATATAGCCTATAGTCTTCCTCTATAAATGGGCTATCCAACACTTAAATAATTGTTTAATTCGAACTAGTAGTTCCTGAGATTAGCGCGTTCAGCCAAACAAAATTTTCAGCTTTGTAATATTATAAGTGTAGATAAACTTCTTTTGTCAAAGTTACAAATATATAAAATAATATTAACTAAATTGTATGCTAACAAGAAAATACCAATAACGCACCACACATCGATATTAATCTTTAAATAAAAAAAAAAACACTAAATTGAATAGGTTGAGCATGATTTTGAATAAGAGAAGGATATGGTCCTTTTGTGGGGCTCACAATAGACCCGGATGTTGTATGGTACAGCTGCTGGTAGGATGGTGACAAGATGTGCGGTGACCGCACTTTGGGATGGACGCGGGACAAATTTTTTTTTTTTTTTGTTTACTAGGTGAGAGTTCGCGCTTGTTTTTCGATTAGGGTGTGAGAAGCTTTCAATTGTTATTGATTTAATAAAAAGAATTATTATGTTATGTCATGTTAGGTTGATTAATATTAATATTTTCGCTAATGAGAGTGTAGGTATTTTGTGAGATTCACAATGTTAGTATAATGCGGATTAGGCAATTTTAAATTAAAAAAGTTAAATAAAATGTCTAAAATAGATCGAATCTATACAATTACAACTTGGTTTGTAAAAAAAAGTTTTAATTTTTCAGTTTTTAGTTGTGTTACCTACCCCACACAAATTCGAATACCACTACCTGCTGTGTAAATTATAGTGGCAGGAAGTTATTATAACATCATCCACATAGACTAAGTGAAAAAAAAAGTTTTACTCAAAAACTACCCAAGCAGAGTTAATAAATTTTACATGGGGCCAACATCGAAGTATGCCATCCTGAATAAAACAAGAATCATTTAAATCGGATTACTCTGTAAAAAGTAAAGCGTGATCAAAAATTAAAAAAAACTTATATACGCGTTGATTAGAGAACCTCCTTTTTTTTCGTTGGGTAAAAAGGGCTATTGTAAGATAATAAAGGCTATTTTCAGGTTTAGTGCCTATCAAATTATACACTCTCAGAGTCGTGCTTTATGAACATAAGAAATAAAAACTTTATTCACATTTTTGACATAGTCAGAAACATGTGACAGTTGCCTGTTTTGAATTGGAACACTACGAAATGTCATATGTACACTATCATTAGTCAGAAGATCACAAAAGGATTCCTACGTTGGAAGACATATTGTCCGACTAGTTATTATAAGTAGGTACACTTATGTACTTATTAATAAAACAACATGGGAATTGGTTCATTATTTTCATTATGTAGGCAATGATCATATAGGTAAAAACTGGTACATATCGGAAAGTCTTTTTTTATATAGATTTCAATGAAATCGACCCAACGCCTTTTATGCTAACCTAAGCTCATAAGTCAAACAGCTAGATGACAAAAATGGCAGCGTTGATTCACAGACATTGATTCAACCACAGCTGTCCCTTATCTAGAACAAATACTGCGAATCAACTATCTTATAATAATACTTTACAAACAATTTGCACTGATACATTACTCGTTTATGTAATATAATAGATTATATTATATAAAATATAATAGTGGAAGAGCGGAGTTCACCTAACGCAAGCATCTTCTTGCTTAAAAGGTGATCTCCAACTCATTGTGTGTTATAATTGTATGTAATTCCAATAAACATTTTTTTAAATTTATTTCTTTATATAATTTACATGGCGATAGAGTATTATCGTACTACTAAGAGGCGACTAGGGTATGCTAGATTTGAATAGTCTGATATTAGCTGTTATTGGTGACGATTCTATTGTGCACAAACTAAACTTAATTTAGGCTATAGCTTACTTTTTCTCTCTAATAAAACAAGAAAGAGAAGGACGTAAAATAGACCTGTCAAATTTAGTTGAACTAATATTTCCATACAAAAGACGACACGTAAAAACATGTAACTAAAAAACTAAAAACCACGGTGAAGCGTTAGTTTGTCTAACTTAGTTCATAGCTATAGCCGTAAATTTTTCTCGCTGTCTGTTAGTAAAAGATAGCGATTGTCTAATTTTAGTTTAGTTATTAAACAAGGGAATTGGCACCATTGTGTGTTTAGTAGTTTTAATAACAACAAATATACGACGTTTTGTTTTTTTTTATATAATCTTATTTTCGTTCATCGTTTCACTTGACGTACTAAAATAACTGTCCATATTTAAACGAAAAGGATCCAACCCACATCACACCTAATGTGGGTTGGATCCTTTTCGTTTATCTATGGACAACTCATCATCATCATAATCTGCCTTTAAAGTCCCCACTGCTAGGACACAGGCTTACTCTCTCCTCTCTGTGAGAGGGAGTGGACCGCAATCCACTACGAGGGCCCAGTGCGAATTGGTAGGTACAAAATAACTCAAATCCGAAGAAAAAACTACCCGTTTTACTTATTGGTGTGAAGTTAAAAAAAACCGGCCAAGTGCGTGTCGCACCACGTACAATGAAGGGTTGCGTAGTTGGGACGACTTTACCCCAAGAACCAACTTAACATTGTAGTTGAAAAACATGTTCTTCCATACATTCCAACTGCAAATGAAAGTTTGAACGCACAATATTGAGAGATTTACCATGTTATTTTAAGACCATAGACTTCTTATAGGTTTTCCTGTAATCTATAGGTATAGAACAAGTTTCTGTATTTTTTCAAAATTTTAAGCTTAGTAGTTTCGGAGATAAGGGCCCCATTGGTGAATTTGCGTCTATTTTCTTAAATAATTTTATAACAATTTATTTCAAAATTATAAAACATATATATTTATGACCCTTATAGTAAGGTCTTTCTTTTGATATATCACACGGTACAGTTTGTAAAACTTTTTTTATTTTTTTTATGTGCCCCCTTTACACGCGTACACGGCGTATCGAACGATCACATAAATTCAAACGTGTACCAAATTTCAACTTAATTAGTCCACTAGGTACGGAGCAAATAGGCTGTGACAGACGGACAGACACGAGTCATCCTATAAGGGTTCCGTTTTTTTCTATTGAGGTACGGAACCCAAAAAAAAACAAGCCTACAAATTCGTTCCAATAAAAACTACCACAAAAAAACAGCCACATTTTTCAAAACTGACCATGTTCCACGAAAATCAACCGCGTCTTCGAAATTCAAATCCCATGGCCACCTCAGTAAACTAAAATAAACTCGGGCGCACATCTGCTGTACACGTGGTCACACAAAGGCATGGGGGCCACGAGACCATGGGAAACAAGCTTAATTGCCTATGTGCAGATTCCATGGGGTTGGCAGTTTGGCAGTAGCGGACGAAACTACAAATTGTTTTTCTATTGATTTGTTAGAGGGCTTGATGATTATACTGTCATAATGACAGGAGGGGCCCTTGCAGGAACGCGTGAACTTCGAATGATTTTTGAATTGAAAATATAACTACCATAAAGCCTATTATAGCATTTTGGTTACAATTATTGCGAGAATATCATCCATAGCGATAAGTATCATCCATAGATAAGAAATCACAAAATTGCGTTCTGACAGTTTAGGTAGATGACGCATCATATTATGTAGCAATTTGGCAGTTGTAATTACGTTTATTTAGTCTTAATTTTTTTTTTGTTTAAAGTATGAAATTTTAATTTCTTATGAAGTAACGTTTATTCTGGTACAAATTTTACGTAATAATATTAATGTATTGAGGAGATAGATATTTACAGTGAATTCTGAGCGTTTTAGTAGTTTTATGGTTTTAAATGGCATTTTTTTAATAGATATTCCTTCCATACTTCAAAATTCTGAGGCCGCTACGGACTAAACCACTGTTTTAGAGATATTATTATATATTTTTCATTTCATTTTCCTATGTAGGTGATAAACAGTGACATTGAATCTAAATTACTTTTTTAAAAATTCATGAAATTGAATAAAACCCTTGCCTATTTCAACGGTTTGTTCTCGGTAGTAGGTACCCAGTCAGTTAGTTAAAATGTCAAATAGCTATAATGTGATTAGGTACTTTAAGTAGGTACTAAAATATTGAAAGAGAATAAATTCGGTGAAAAACGGGGTACCGAGATGACGACTAATAGAGAAACTTAGGAAGTAAACATATTTCGCCGACCCCATAGGCTAAAGATAGAGACAGGAGAAAGATGATGAATACTGAAAGAGAATAATTTAGACATTTAAAAAATAATCATCCATTCCAGTCCTATATTCATATAATTCTTCATTACTTATTCCGTTTGTAAGAATAAATAACAGGTTTTGCAAAAAAAAAAACCGCCATTCGCTTTCCAAACGCCACGTGTCGACCAAAATGGCGGGAAAAATACGTGTAACGGCTAAATATAATTCGAAATTTAAAATTAATGAACTAAATAAGTTTTTAGTACAATGAAACGGTAATGAGCGATAAAAATACGGCCATACGTGTTCCCTTATCGGGTGGGTCATAGGCCACGGGATAAATAATATGTATTGTAGTAATATGGAGTAGGTATAAACTCGAGTTGACTAATTATGTTTTTAATTAAGAATTCTGCTGAAGGAATGATTATAAAGTTCGTTAGAAATATGTATGAAAACGGATCTTAGGTCATTTACTGAACCAGATTAGGAATATTGTGATATTCGACGTGGGCCTGGCTAGAGCATACTACATTCTGATATTTGAATTAAATCTATCTTGTTCTTCTAAAAATATAGATAGTAATGTGATTTGAGCTGATATTAATAACTCATTCAATTCAATTTATTTGTTTAATTGATACCTTTTGAGCGATCCACGTACTCCTCATAAACAACCTAAAATCACGAATTATTTTGCACTTAACTCTATCTATAAGATGCCACGATATAATTTATGTCTATTGCTATCATGTATCACTATCACTAAAATCAATCCATACATTCTCCAAAAGACATCACAAATTAAATCTATCCAATGCCCTAAAACAAAACCATCAATGATTCACTCTCATTCGTCCACAATTTTCGCCCGCATCCCTATATTCGTGACGTGAGCACACGCTACCGTCACGTCGTCGTCTCGTCCCCATCACGTCCTGACTACGCCCCCGTCCCGCCAGCATACTCCACATGCCTCTTTTGAAATTAAACATTCAACTATTCGTTATAACACAGGGGGTGAAGGGGGTGAAATAGCTTTAAATTAAAAAAGTACACGTTAGGGTCACAGCGCTCTCATATTTTGGGTGGAATCTCTTGGAATTAGGAATAATAATGTATACTATGAGGGTAGATTGATAGAAAGTGTGTTTAATTTTGTTAATGTGATGGGTTAGTTAATTAAGTAGTGAGGACAATTTGAAGAGAGGTGGTTGAACTATCTGTCAGTTTGGGTAGAGTCGAAATTGATATGAATACGATAAGACTAAATTTTTAATCCGTACTAATATAATAAATTCCAATGTCTGTCTGTCAGTAGCCTTTTCACCCTTAAACCACTGAACAGATTTCAATAAAATTTTATTTGGCAAGGCGTTAGATCCTGGGGAAGGACATAGGCTACTTTTTGTCTCAAAAATAATCCTACAGGGGGTGATATAGGAAATGAAAGTTTGTATGGGAAACCCAGAATTTCTTAAGTTACGGATATGAAAATTCAAATTTATGTTTTTGGTATGAAATAAAAAAGGGGGTAAAATAGGAGTTGAATTTAAAGTTCACAAATAATATTTTTTTCTGTAGGTACTTTCTGTAGGTACTAGGTCTTTTTAAGAGATTTATGGGATTGGGAATGTAATCACAGTTTGTATCTTGAGGTAACATTTAGTCGTTATTTCATTAAAATTGGTCCACTCGGTCAAAAGTTATTTGTTATCAGAGCTTGGCCGTCATAATTTTAACTAAACAAAGTCCCCCGCCGCATCTGTCTGTCAGTTTGAACGCGATAAACTCAAAAACTCCCAAACAGATTTTCATACGGGTTTTCGCCAATGGACAGAGTGATTCATGAGGAAAATTTAAGGGTATAATTCATTTAGGTTTTGTGTAAATTGGCTGAAATATGACGATGATTGGGAGCTTTACTTGCGTGCGCCGCGTAAACCATTATAGGTATAGTTATATGAAAACAATGTATTACGGAATTAATAAATCGTTTACCAAGATTAACACATAGGGGTACTTTTAATCCCGGTAGTACGTACCTACCCGTGGGATATTTTCCAACATTCACGCGGGTGACTCCGCAGGCAAAAGCGAGTAATACATAATATGTCTAGTCATCATCTGCGTAGCCTTTTCCCAACTTGCGACTAGGTTACCTATCTAATCTTCACAACCCAGTTACTGGGTAACAAGATACCCCTCGGTAAGACTGGGTGATGGCTATTTAGAGTACCTATAAACTACTGATACTATCACCGTAATGCTATAAAGTACCTATAACAATGAATTAATGGAGTTCTCAGTGATATAATTTCTTTAATCCTTCAGTACAGAAATTCAATGTTATAAAAGACTGGTGCAGTAAAATTAAGATCAATCAATTTAGATATTCATAATAAACTGCCATTTCCCAAAACCTATCTTATTTGACTGCTTTCAAACCTCTTTTTTTATTTAAAAGGGGTTTGCTCTTGATTCTAGTCTAGGTCGGAGGTAACAGAAACAAAGTCGACGATGGAGTGAGCTTACCCAAAAGAAGCCTGGAAGCATACGTTCGGAAACACAGACGCAGGTAGTGAGTCCACTCTTTTGCTGTACGCATTATAAAAGACGCTTAGTGCGGATTGGTAGATTAGCAACGAGGTAGGGATGGTAACTGGCAGTGCGTCTAGATGTCCGATGGTAGAAGGGGGCCGGTGGAATGAGGTCGTGGAGTTCTTGGGCACACTCACCGAAGTACAATCAGTAGAAGACCGACAAGTAGGCAAGCTTGCGACCTTGTATTTCAACTTATTCATTAACTATAGTAGATAAGTGGATCTTCAGGCTTACAGAAAACCGTGAATAGAGTCAGACTCAAAGCACCATCTACAAGCACTTGTGAATTGTCAAAAAGTTTGTCAAAATGTGGCCCATTCCAAAGCGTAGTATATTCATACCTATGGAGAAGAACGGGCAAGAAACTCCAAGGCCACTCAATCTTCTAACATATTCTACCAAGTAAGAATGATGATTACTATAATGATATAACAGCCATCAATTTTATTCGTATTCAAACGAACACTATATCAAGCGAAGACATTCCAGACAAGAACACAAATTAACACAACCAACTCTAATTCAAAGGAATGTGGACCTTAAACAGTTGATACAGACTACATTACTACAGACACAATATCATATATCACATAGAGTAAAATATCGAATGACAAGGAAGAACAGGCGGCGACTGGAAGGCGCCATTCTGAGAAATTAGACGACGAATCAGCGATATTAAGCCTTTAGATACTTATTTATTTTATGCTTGAAGGTTTGAAGTGTGGGATGGGAATAGAAAAGTCGCATGAAAAGACTCTTTAGAAATCTCCAGTGAGACGAAGCATAGCAAGAATATGCCACCTCTATAATAATATAATTTGTAAAGCAAACATATCCTAAAGGTAGTGTGTATTTATTCCGATTGGATTACAGAATATCTAGGTTCCCAAATATATATTAAATAAGAACATTGATTTAAACTGGAAACATGAGAAAAATAAGTATTCTATAGAAATTTTAAATTCCTCATCTCACCTTCAAATCAGTGTCCTTTCAAAATATATGTTTAGGAAAGTAGATATTCTGTAATCCAATCGGAATAAATACACACTACCATAAGAATATGTTTGATTTACAAATTATTATGGTATTTCGTTTGCATGCTTCGTGGACCTCTTAAGACTGCGGATTTCACCAATTGAAACTGAACGCGATCAGCACGTCAACCACGTCATTGTCATTATTTTCTTTGGAATATTGACACTGACAGCTCTTGAACTCTACTTAGATGAGCTGACCGCGTTCAGTTTCATTGGTGAAATCCACACAGGCACATGTCTACAAATCTGGCAGAATTTGCAATCCAACAAACCATAAAAGAATAGATAGAGAACATTTTCTTCGGTATTTAAAACAAAAGATTTCAGCTGCCAAAGATGACTAGAACTAAAAGCGAAATGAAAGATGTACTTTAAAAGATGGAAAGATGGATGGAAATACCCTTCTATAGAGGTTTTGAATGAGATCAAGGATATCAGGAATGTAGAATTTAACACCTAGACGAAAAGACGTGTCTTCTATGACTGTGACCCATTTACAAGACTTCATCATAAAATTATTAAAGCATTTTGCTTGTCAATTAAAACTTCAAGCAAAACATGTTATCTACCAAGAGTTGCTTGGTAAAAGATGATGTGGTACAAGGCGTGCTTAACCCAGGATTCTGGTGATTACAACCAAGATTTCCATGTTCTGTAGCCATGAATGAATGCAAGAATGAAATGTTCTGACCTGAGCGTGGTTTGCCCAGACTACATTACTCGAACGTGCCTAAAGATTCACACTAGCCCCTGTTGTCTCATGTAACATGGTGCAAAAGAGACCATTGCATATTAAGGAGTAGACCGGGCGCGCGATAACGGTAGGGAAGACGTGCTCTTAGGATATAGAAAGATTTAAGAGTCGTATCGGATATGCATCCTATAGTAAGCAATGGAATTGTGAAGAGACGGGTGATATTTATATATGGGTGGGCATCTTTTAACGACGCTGCCGAGTGTCGGTATTTCGTTGGCCGCTCTTCTTATCCTCTGCGGCTGAAAAGTAGTAGGCAGCCGGGCCACTCGCAGGGGGACCACGGGTGCCTAGACACGGGCTCGTCTAGCGCCCATGTACTGGTTTGGTCCCTGGGGTGGTCACGGCGTGCGCGTGCCCGTGTTCCCGCCACAAGCGGCAGAGGAGGACATCGTGGAATCCCACATAACTGCACTATCTCACCGTGGTATTGCAGTATGCATGAGCATTTCTCCACGCAAAAAGAAAAGTACGCTTGTTACCAAAATCTACACCAATCAAAATTTGGTTGGAGTCCAGTCTACGGTCTAACCGGATGCAGCTGAATACCAGTATTTTACATGGAGCGACGGCCTATCGGACCTTCGCAGCCCAGTAGCTTATTGGGTAACGTTATAAGAACTCCATGGTAAGACTGCTTGACTGACTTTCGGGTACCTACACTAATGTGGCAGTTAAAATTAAAGAAAGCCATTTTATTTTTGCAAACACAAACTGAAAACATTTATTTCAAATGAACCATTTACAAGAACTTTAGAACTGATTAGGAGTCTGTAAGGCAGGAAGACAAAGCTAGTTGCCCATTCCAAAGTGTAGTAAGTTCCTTTCTATTGTGGCATGAAAAATCGATTACTCTTAAAGAGATTCAGAATAATAATCAATGGCCAATAATTTCATGATGAGAAGGTTTGGTCAAAATCAATCTGCCTAGCCTTTTCCCAGCTATGTTGGGGTCGGCTTCCAGTTACCGGATGCAGCTGAATACCAGTATTTTACTTGGAGCGACTGCCTATCTGACCTCAACAACCCAGTAACTGAGTAAAACATACCCATTGGTAAGACTGGTTGTGAGACTTTCCGGCTTCTGACGACCCGTAACGTCTGTCAAAGATCTACGAATGACAGCCGAAACCAACGGCTTAACGTGCTTTCCGAGGTATGGAAGAGTCTCGGTATGTAAAGATGGTCACCCATCTACAGACCAACCCCGGCAAGCGTAGCTGTTATTACTTAATACCTAATAATAAACATAGTGCATATAGAGATAATCGTTGGTTTGTGTCTCCTCATCATTTAAAATTGTCTAAGGGGCCTTTGCGAGTTGGCTTCGGCCCCTCGCTCGTACGCCTTCCAAAGGTCTGGGACCCCAGGGTCCCGAGATATGTCAAAAAATAATCTTATTTAATAGCTAATTTTTAACAAAATACTTCTTTTATTTTTCTTATGTTATCTATCTTTTAAACCTTAACTGATTAATTGTTCAAAATGATGACCATTGTTTTCAATACTTAGTTGGTTTCGACGTCTCAAGGATTGTGCTGCATTCAGCATTACAATATTATTGATTCCATTTAAAATTGGCCATCCACGCCCACTTGAGAAATTCATCCTGTATATTATAAGTACACCCCTAAAGGGTTAACCAGAAATGTCTCTGGCTAACCCTTATGGTATTACAGGCGTGATGGTACATATTATATGTTATACTATGTCGGTCAAATTACTGAAAGAACGTTAGTTGAATTTTGGTATTATTTTATGTGGGTTTTTTTATGGTATAGTTTCGTTAAAATTTCTAAAATTACAATGTTTAAGCAATTTTTCTAAGACACATAAATGTAGAGAGAAGAAAAAAAAACCGGCCAAGTGCGTGTGGACCACGCTCAATGAAGGGTTCCGTAGTTGGGATGAATTTATACCAAGGACAAAATTAACAATGTAGTTCAAAAACATGTTCTCCTTCGTTCTGAATTCGTTGGTTCTCCCATACATTCCAACTGGAAATGGAAGTTTATACGCACAATATTTACAGAGATTTACCATGTTATTTTAAGACCAGACTTCTTATAGCTTTTCCTGTAATTTATAGGTTTCAAAATTATAAGCTCAGTAGTTTTCTTAAATAACTTAGAAAAGATTTATTTTAAAATTATAAAAAAAATATATTTGAGACCCTTACAGTAAGCCCTTTTATTTGATACCTATGTCACAGAAAATTAAAAAATTTTTTTTTTTTAATTTTCTTATTTGCACCCAAAAATTGACCTCTATATTCAAAATTAATTTATCTACGTCACACGTCCATCTTTGGGTCACAGAAATTCATACGTGTACTAAATTTCAACTTAATCCGTCCATTAGATTCGGAGCAAATTGGCTGTGACAGACGGACAGACAGATACACGAGTGATCCTGGGTTCCGTGTTTCCTTTTGAGGTACGGAACCCTAAAAATGATTTTAAATTACTGTTCAGAGGTAAACGTTCCGATAAATAATGCTACAAAAATGTAGGAACAGAAACAGGAAAACCATTTAAATGACTAACCTAACCAGTCAATTACTATAATTAGGAAACGTCCTAAATACGCCGAACGCACTGTCATACTACACAATCTGAAACAACCGCCCGGCAACAGCACGTAAACGTTCTAAAAAAATTACAAACAAAATAAAAACTATTTTCGAAACATTACTCACCGTTTTCCTACTACTATTACAGGCACAAACGGTAAACACTCGAAAAGTTAAAAAAAAAAACACTATTCGCCCGCCATTTTGAAAGAAATACGTCAAAAACTGACACACACGCGCGAAATGGGCTCTATCATTCCAATTTTGAAAAAATATATGTCATTTCTGTTAAAATGTTTGAGAGAAACGAGCGACTGACGCCGACGAAGAGCAAAATCGCACTGAAATGTAATTTGAATGGAGCACTGAATGACTATCAGAAATAGTCGAAGGGAGGAATCGGGTGACATGTCTTGGCAGCGCTTTCATCGCTTCTGACAGCGGCGCGTTTCAATTTAATTTTTGGTTTGAATTTTGAATTTTCTGACTGAATTTTTAAAAGTCTGTTCTTGGATTTTACATTGAATATTTAGTTGTTCAACGGTGTTCTATATGTCTGAACTTCAATTTGCAGTAACAGTCATGTTTTGAGTGTATTTTTTAGTATTGCTGTAGGTAATTTTGTCATAATATTTGTCATAATATCCATCTCAAATTAGTACACTAATAAGTGACTTATCTCTATAAATATTCATAGCTCGTATAATAATGACTTCATCGATCTTTAAGTATGATGATAAAGGTACACAAAGGGGAAAATCCATCACAAAGTAATAAAATAATTAGGTATTTATTTTAATTTGAGTACTTTTAGTTCTTAGTATTTTACAAATACAGACACGGCTCTAGTTTGCCATAAAAAGAGAAAAATAATGCAAAAATAATTTAAAATCGCAAAGCGCTTTTTCACCATAAAGCGATGCTTGGATGGAAGTGTCGCTGATACAGCAAACCAATCACGAGACCGTCGTGCGAACCAGCGATTCTTAAAGTTCAGAGACGCAATAATTTCATATTGATGTAGTAAACGCTCACATCCTTAGACTGGAATATAACCTTTAACTTGAAGAAAGATGCACATTTGAAGCGATGGAAATATATATAGGTATCCTCGAAAACAGTGAAGCTAGATTTTTCCGTCAGGAATTTCTCACTAGCAGCCCGTAGTCTGGAATTGAGCCCGGTTGATGGCAATAGACTCGCCCCCTATTACATGGGAGTTAAACATAACGGGCGAAATGTTGGTGTACTATTATACGTCTCAATATTTTTGTAAAATAGATTAAAAATTATTCTACGATGAATAAATTCATGATGATTACTAAGAGTTTCAATTAATGGGTAGCAGAATTTACTTAAACTCATGTTTCGTCATGACGTCATAGGATCACAAGTACGCCTCAAGTAATCTTTCAAAGAGTGGGGATTATTGCATCATCCCTCTTTATATTGTTGTCTCTAGAGTGGCGTCTTTTTTCATTCATTGACTGTTTTACTTATTTAACTTCATAAGACTGTTTTGACATAATTATGTAGCTTCAGATTAGTAGAATTTTCGGAATCGGATCAGTAGTTCCGAAGATTACTCCCTACATACAAACTCACAAAGTATACCTCTTTATTAGAATAGAAAACAATTATACATTCAAATAATTGCAGTGTCATATATACTTTCACCCCCTTCCATAAAGGCACGCAAAACAAACAACCCCAAAATTCTTAAGCAACCATCCTTTATGACAACGTTTACGCGAACAGCGAAATTTTTTTGACATAGATAGGTAACCTAAAAATGCTTAAGTTACTTACAACATCAAAGTGAGTATTTTAATAAAAAATTACTTCCCAATGTATGTTTAAGAGAACAATTTGAACGTTGCGAGGTATTTGTCATACAATTTTGTACCTTTGTTGGGTTGAAAAGGGGGCTAGGGGGTTGAAATTTGCAGCTGCCTGTGTTATACTGGACAGTGGGGGTATTATTATTTGTTGAAGTGTCTGTTGCTAAGCGGGATTTGTAGGGGCAGTGGTTTTGTGTACCAATTTTGATTTATTACAACGTGGCTCTCTGATCTGTCTTTATTATTAAATTTTCTGCAACATTTGTTTTATTAATTTGTTATGATAAACGCCATATTCTATAGCTTATGTTAGACAAACAGCGTGGTAAATATTTGGGCTGAGATTGATAATCGTTTCTTAGCTCGTGTGTTGTATTGGATAAATGTTTCTGACTTTGTCTTACTAATTTCTTACAGTTTGAGATTTGTGCGACCGGCCAAAAGCACGTGCGAAATAACGTTTATTAATCTCATACTGCCTGTCCAGTTTCTTTTCAATATGCATATCCATATCGGCTGACTGGTAATTAGTGGCCGATACTTAATTAAACACATGATGGCTAAGTAATAACAGCCGCACGGGTCGATCCATCAGGTTAAGCTACGCTTGCCGGGGTTGGTCCGTAGATGTTTGACCATCTTTACATACCGAGACTCCTCCGTGCCTCGGAAAGCACGTTAAGCCGTTGGTCCCGGCTGTCATTCGTGGATCTTTGTCGTCAGAAGCCCGAAAGTCTGACAACCAGTCTTACCAAGGGGTATCGTATTACCAAATAACTTGTGGAGGTCAGATAGGCAGTCGCTCTATGTAAAATACTGGTATTCAGCTGCATCCGGTTAGACTGGAAGCCGACCCCAACATAGTTGGGAAAAGGCTAGGCAGATTGGTTGACTTAAACACATGATTGTACTCATGATAACAAACAACTTTTACTATGGGGCCAAATCTGAAATCGCGATATAAAACCTGCTGCTTCCTACATTTTGATGAGTTATGCGAACAGGAATGTATGGTACAGCAGATTTTTTTTTTCACTATTTCAGGTTTGGCCCCTTGTTAAAGGTGTTTGTTATCATGAGTACAATCATGGGTTTAAGTAACGGTCACTAATTACCCGTCACCCTATATTTGTATGTTATTTTTTAGGATGTAAATTAAGAATATCCTTCATTAACCAAAGTACAATTTATCGAATACTACAAAGCATGTTGCTTATTTATCTGTAAAAAAGCAAACCTAGATAGACGTTCAAACTTTTGAAATATTGTAATATTTGTGTGGACTGATTTTAATACGCTATTGCAGCATAAAAAAGATGGAAGAGGCTTAGTCGGGCGCTGAACAAGAATTTTCTTTAAAAAAAAACGCTATAAAAAACTTTAAAAGAAAAAACGTGATAGCCAATAGGCGGTCGAGAAAAAAGTCCCTTTCCATGTTCTTGTATACAGTTGAGTGTCTTCCAGTGTTGCCAACTTTTAGAACAGTTAGACTTTACGTACTTTTTTGCGGGTTGAAAGCAACTCTCTAATAATGGGTTGAACCAATTGGGGGTGAAACTTTGTAAAGTGGTTGAAATTTTTAAACAAAAATATAATTGTAGCTTTTTTTCTTGTGTTGTGAGTTTTCGGTCTCAGAAAGTTTTTTAGGGTTTCTTTCTGGTTATAAACACAAGAAGTCAGGCTTTTTTGTTCATGTTTTGTGGATTATTGACGAAATACGTTCCTATTTAGCTTTGCAGTAAAGTAATCTTCTAATTCTATTGTACCATTTGGGATTCGAATTCAATTCGTTAGGAATTGATAGCCGATTCCCGGCTACTGTAGGCGTGAGTTTGCGGACGGCGAGCAGCCCGGGTCGACGGCGCGTTGTGTTCCACGCGCGCCTCAAAGAGATATAATAATAATATAATATAATAATATTCTGGGACATTTCACACACGGTTATCTGATCCCAAACTAAGCAGAGCTTGTACTATGGAAACCAGATAACTGATATACTACATACACTACTTTTTTTTTTGTAAATACATACTTATATAGATAATTACACCCAGACTCAGGACAAACAGACATGTTCATGCACACAAATGTTTGTCCTGGATGGGAATCGAATCCACGTCCTGCGGCATGATAGGTGGTATCTTAACCAACCACGCCAACTGGCCTGTCACCCCATCAGCACTAACTGATGGGGTCCACTAGGACCGATGCCTGCCAGTATCGCGGGTTGTTTGAAAGAGTTACCGTGGCCTTGGCACAGGCAACTGAAGGAACACGGGTGGGTTTATTCAGTGAAGGTCTGACACTCCCGCTCCGCCCAGAGCGGGAGAAGATATTTGATTTTCCACCAAAAAAAATCGGTCAAGTGCGTGTCGGACCACGCACAATGAAAGGTTCCGTAGTTGGGATGAATTTATCCCAAGAACAAACTTAACATTGTAGTTGAAAAACATGTTCCCCCATACATTCCAACTGCAGATGTAGGTTTGTACGCATAATATTGAGAAATTTACCACATTATTTTAAGACCATAGACTTCTTATAGGTTTTCCTGTAGTCTATAGGTATAGAACCATTTTCAGTTTTTTTTTTTTTTCTAAATATTATGTTCAGTAATTTCGGAGATAAGGGGAATGGTCAATTTTCGTCTATTTTCTTAAATAACTTTAAAACAGTTTTTTTTTTTTAATTATACAAAAAATATATTTGAGACCCTCACAGTAAGCCCTTTCATTTGATATATCACACGGTACAGTTGGAAAAACTTTTTTTTTAAATTTTCTTTTTTACCCTCAAAAATTGACCCTCATATTCAAAATTCTTTACTTTACATTTTTTACTTTACACGTCCGTGTTTGGGTCACAGAAATTTCAATTTAATCGGTCTATTAGATTCGGAGGAAATTGGCTGTGACAGACGGACAGCCAGACAGACACACGAGTGATCCTATAGGGGTTCCGGTTTTTCCTTTTGAGGTACGGAACCTTACAAAAAGGGAGTTCTAGAATCATGAGCTGAATTCATGGCTTTTCTCTGCCACCATGTATAACTATAACATCACGCCTGTAATCCCAGAAGGGGGAGACAGAGGTGTGCCTATAGTACACCCATATTTCGCCAGTTATATCTAAGTCCTATGTAATAGAGGGCGCGTCTATGTATTGCCATCAAACGGGCAATAAATCCAGATTCCGGGTTGCTAATGAGAAATCCCTGACGCAAAAACCCAATAAACACTTTGCCCAACCTGGGGATCAAACCCAAGATCTCATGAACTAAACCAACGAGGTGGACACAGTATCGTGTCTTGTTAATCATAATATCAAAATGAAAGCAGTCTCTAATGATCGGTATAATATAAAAATCGGCTATTAGCACACAATATCACAAAAAGAGCTTTTCAGCTAAAATGTACTAAATATCACTCCAAAGTACTACAAATTCCCATCTCTAAGCCATTAAATTACATTAAAAAAGCAATATTTCCGTCTGGCAACACACGTAGGACACTGTAAAGCAAATACAATGTTTGCTGGAAAGCTGCCTCGTAATTACACTCTTGGGCTGTAAAGTGGGGTGAGGTTGTATTGATAGGTGAAGCGGATAGCGGGCAAATACAGCTCTTGCATTGGAATTATCATTTTTATGAGACGAGATATTATCTACAATGATTGCAGAGTATATTAATTTCGTATTGTGTGATCGGAGTAAGTAGCAAAAGTTTTATTTTAACACGTTAACAGTGCAGCTACTAAATGTGAGAGGAGCCCCTCACGTGCAAACACGTTTTTGAGCAAACTTTTTTTATAGTTTATTGTTCACACGTGTATGCAAAAAAATTAAAATAAATCACACGTGTAAACTATAAAAAGGCTTCAAATTTGTATGGAGTCGTGACCCAAATGTGGTGCACGCACGTGTCAGAGTGACCTCACAGTGACCCACATGTGGTGCACGCACAGGGAACGTGTTAAGGTGGATGCGCAAAGATAGCACGCGAATTTCAAATATTCTTACGTTTTTTGCAATTTGCAGGACAGTATCAGGTTATAATTATGTTGATCGAAATATGATTCGCGTCTATAACACATATGTTTTTACTTAACGCGTTTAGTGCCAAGCCCAAAAACCGTGTTTTTTTTTTTGGACTTTGTGTTTTTGCAAAAAAAAAAAGAATTTAGTGTTTTATTTTCAGACATAACTTTTGATCAAAAATTCGTACAAAAAACCCACTTAGACCGAAACAACCGTGGAGACCAGAGGTATTAGAATTCATAGTAAAATGTATTAAAATGTGTTTCTTGGCGGACACACTGGCCTCCGAATAAAGCACTGTCTGTAACTGTGTTCCCAAGGAAACATGCGACCTCTGAAAGTGATACTTTCTGTTTCCGGAAACATACATATGGCGCTCAACGTAATAAATAATTATAACCATAAGAATCATTAATACATCTCTATACCATTACGCATTTAAAAGTTGAAAGTTTTTAGGTATATTAAAGTTTCATCATAGCATCTACCCTTTTTTCAAGACTGATTTAAAGACCTAATTGAATGTGTTTTAGTCTTTTATCATATTATAATTATTTTTCTTGACATAAGTAATAACAGCCGCACGGGTAGATCGATCAACTTAAGCTACGCTTGACGCAGTTGGTCCGTGGATGGATGACCATCTTTACATACCAAGACCTCTCCGTGCCTTGGAAAGCACGTTAAACTATTGGTCCCGGCTGTCTATCATGGGTCTTTGACAGTCGTTACGAGTTGTCGGAAGCCCGAAAGTCTGACAACCAGTCTTAAGCAGTAACTGAGTTGTGAAGGCCAGACAGGCAGTCGCTCCATGTAAAAAAACTGGTATTCAGCTGCATCCGGTTAGAGTGGAAGCCGACCCCAACATAGTTGGGAAAAGGCTAGGCATATGATGATAAAATTATTCTTCATTTGGAGAATTTCAAGCCTTCAGCAGAAAATGTCCTTTTAAGCTTAATAGCAAATAATTGTGCTCTGAGAGCAAGACAAGACAAGTGGCAATAACTTTCAAAGCGTTTTTCGAAACGACTTTCAACAGGATTGGCATAGATAAGTTTTCAGAAGTTTATGTCCTTTAAGTAAAATTTTATCGCAGATAGAATGTCACTGTCTCTAGGGTCTCTGGCTAGCTAAGAAACAGCACTTTTCGAAAGTTTAAATTACATAAAAATGCCCGCCCTTCACCACTTCCTAGTGCTTTAGCTGGGAAGAAGAAGTGGCGCAACAAACTCCCCAGCAGCACAGCTGTCTGTTCAGTTAGGGAAACTTGATTCTATACAAAATACTGTACATTGTACATTGCGCAACATATTTGCCATTTGTCGGCTAGCACACGCCAATATGCCACAAAAAACATTGTAAACTATACTCAAGCAGAAATAAAAAATAAAAACGTTAAAATAACTTTACATGTAAATAAAAGCGTCCAGGCATAAAGGGCGTACCTACTTACATAGAGCACATATTATAGCTGTAACTCGAAGTTACAAATGATAAACTAGAAGGACGGGGACCTATAGTAATGTAACAGTCCTCGACGCCAATCCAAATCCAATCGGAATCCAAGTGTGGGGTTCAGGGAATTTGTAAAAATCTAGCATCTAAGGCTCTTAGATAATCTGTCACAAGTTTTTTTTTTTTAATTATAAGTACCGTGTTTTTTCCTGAACTGAATAAAGTTTTTTTTTATTTGTTTCTTGATCTTTGTTTTCAACTTTAATATTGACACATTATAAACGTTTTTACAAACGTCGTGTCTTTTCCCGCCGCCCGCTCCGCTCATCACTGAGCTCACACCCCGCGACCTACATACCACGGTATGATCTTTTAACGCGGCGCTTTGTCTTTCTGCAAATGTGTTCAGCGGCTCTAATAAGGCATAATGTACGCTTGTGACGTAATAACGATGACGTCATGATGTGAGGTGTAGAAGAGAGGTAGTCTTTGTTTGATAGAGTCTAGTAGAATGAAATATATATATTTTTTTATTTTGACAGTAAGAATTTAGTAGGACCATCGAAGCAAAATAAATAAACAGTTAATTACTAATAACAATAACAAAACCAAGGTCAGCAAGACGTACCAATCACCGCAAGCAGCACCCGTTGGTGAACGCTTGGCTAGACTAGAAGTAACCTTTTCACTTGATACTTGCATTTACGGTACGGCTCTAATAATCCTTCCATGTCCTAAGGGCACCTCTTCCCTGCCATTATCGCACCCCCGGTCTACTCCTTCATATACAATGGTTTCTGTAGCACCATGAAACATGAGGCTCCAGGGGCTCGTGTGAATCTTTGGGTTCATTTGAGTAATCGAGTCTGATCAAACCACGCTGGGGTCGGTGCAGTTAATTCATATATTAATTCAGTTTCGTCTTTACATAATTAACGTACCTATACAAAACATATGCTTGACGCAGTTGGTCCGTGGATGGGTGACCATATTTACATATCGAAACCTCTCCCTGCCCCGGAAAGAACGTTAAGTCGTTGGTCCCTACTGTCATCCGTAGATCTTTGACAGTCGTTACGGGTTGGCGGAAGCCCGAATGTCTGACAACCAGTCTTACCCAGTAACTAGGTTGTGGAGGTCAGATGGGCAGTTGTTCCATGTAAAATACTGACAGGAATGAGACTGGAAGCCAACCCCAACGTAGTTTGGAGAAGGCTAGGCAGATTGATTCATGCAAAATATTGTAAAACATTTTAAAGGAAGTAACAATGGAGTTTCTTACCCAGTCCTCTGCAGACAAAACTACTTTTTGGAAGGGGAGCTAGAATCAATTCTATTTTCCTGTAAATGTTCACGTTCTAAAGTGCCTTTTAATGGATTTTACTGCAACGTCTGTCCACCATAAGGGTGGGAATGTAGCCTGTACAAATATATGCAAGTAGCTTGCATGCCATTATGACATTCACCAACCAGGAGCTATTATGGTACAAAGCTTTTTGTACAAGCTATACAGGCATGTGTATCCCTCCCTAATCGACATCAGATGAAATAAAACACCTAGATTTTTTTTAGGAACAGGGGGTGAAAACGTTTAGTTACCAGTTATTTTTAGGGGTGAAACAGGAAATATTTGTGGGGGTAAAATAGAAAATATTGTTGCTTATTTAATAATTTTATAACAGTGATTCATTTTAGTGTGACGTGAATTCGTCTCAAAGAAAAATATATTTAACTATATGATTTGACATTGACACTTGAAGACCATTTTGACTTGAAGACTACTATAGCTATAGCCCTTAGACAGTTTGAAAGCTGACCACAATTTAACATAAGTCAAGGTTTATAATAAGCGTGTTTAACAGCAAATTATTTAAGAAGAAAAAACCCGGAATGGATGCCCAGTTTATTAAAACAACCAACACGGTGTTTTCATTAAAAGTGAAGGTACAAAAAAAAAAAAAAACATTTTTACCGTGTAATAAGTAAAGGATATTATGGTTATAAAAACGTATACTTATAATAATAAAGAAAACCTGTGTTGTTCTTCTTCCTCATTTTCTCACTTTTTGTTGATGAATTTATTTGTAGGTGAATATTAAAGATACTATCTCTCCTGCAAATCCGTCTGCATGTATTTTGTATTCCATCATATTTTAAAAGGAGCCACTTAAATGAAAAATGGTCACCCATCTCAAAACAGAGCGACGCTTGTCCCTGCAAAACCAGGCGCATCTACTGACCCCCATGGTTTTTATTTAGCCATGAACCTTTACACCCTTTTATGCCAGTAGCCAAACAGTCTATCGATACTTATGTAGCCCCCTTCAAATCCATATGGATAACAATATCGATAAAAACGGATGTAATTGGAAAGCCCTTTACGATAATTCTTATACGGACTATGTGGAGCTACAAAATTTTATGTACATGTAAGTAAATAGTAGTAAAATGGAGTACATAGTACTCTAAATTTTCCCTTTTATGTAAGCATAGCTGTTGTTTTATAGAACTTGCATTGAGCATTTGAGCAAGCGTGGTGATCAACACTCGTTTCCACTCTGTGTGAGAAGTTGCTTTTGCTCCGCAGAATGTGTATTAGCAGATACTATAAATTTAAGGCAAAAGCGCCAGGGTTGCCCGCAAAATTCTAACTTTCTTAGGTTTTTTTTGCAATTTGCTAGTCAGTATTAGGTTGTATGTTGATCAAAATAAAATTTGCGACCGTAACAGATATATATTTACAGAATTATAATCATTGAAGCCATCAATGCAACTCTTTAAGACCAGCCTAGGTAATCCAACTAAATGCCTATTTCATGAAATCTTGATATTTAGGATTATACTAATTTAAGGAATTGTGTTACTGATTCTAATGATTATATCAAATCAAATCAAATCAAATCAAAAGTCATTTATTCAAACTAGGCTGAGAATCAGCACTTTTCGAACGTCAAAATTACATAAGACAGTCCCCCAAAACACCCGCCCTTCACCACTTCCTAGTGCTTTAGCTGAGGAGAAGAAGTGGCGCAACAAACTCCTCAGCAGCACAGCTGTCTGTTCAGTTAAATAAAAAAAATAAAAATGTATATAATATTCTATACAACACTGTGCAAAATACATGCAAGTACATTACGCAACACAAACATTAAATTAAATTTAATTATTTGCTATAAGTCAGCTAGCACACGCCAATATACTTAAAAAAAGAAGAAAAAAAATCGAAAATTCGAAAACTATAATTCTGTAAATACATAGTATACATTACGGTTGCAAATCATACTTTAATCAACATACAACCAGTGAACGAAAATAAGCATACAACCTAATGCTGACTTGCAAATTGCAAAATACGTAAGAAAATTCGAATTTCGCGGGCTACCCAAGCGCTTTTGCCTTAAATTTATAGTATCTGTTAATACTTATTCTGGGGAGCAAAGGCAACTTCTCATACCTTGGTGCTTCCCTCTTAATGCGAAAGCGATTACCCCGGAATAACCCGCGAAATTCAAATGTTCTTAGTTTTTTTGCAATTTGCAGATTGTATGTTTTCAAAATATGATTCGCGATCGTAACAAATATGTATCTAGAGAATTGTAATCATTAAAATCATCAATGCAATGCAACTAAGTTCAAATCACCCTATTGAATGACTATTTCATGAAATCATGACATTTGAGGCCAATTCTACTGACCATTAAATATTAGTTAACGATCGCGAATCATATTTTGATCAAAAAACAACCTGACACTGACGAGAAAATTGCAAAAAACGTAAGAATCTCTCAAGCTACCTTAGCGAATCACCCTTGATTTTGAAATAGTGAATTTCTTGTACTTATTACTCGGATTTAATTGTGTTAAAATTCGAAATTTATAATAGAATTAAGGTGCTCTTTATTTCAATAGGTATAAGGAGCCATTAAAATACTGTAAAACTACATCAAAATCAAAGTATGATTCTCCAGCAGCACTAATAACTAATATGGTAGGTTACTGCTCCGCAACATAAAGTTAAAAACTCTTTCAACTCCAGGGAAAAACGCTTTAAAACCGAATTTCTACCATGATAGATATTCACAATAGAATGAAATACTACTAAGTACTAGTAATACTACTAAATAGTAGTTTTTTATTTTATATAAAGTGATAAACCGTATACTTTACAAGCTTGAGAACCACTATCTTTACTACAATATCTCTGTTATCAATACATTGACACATTATGATGAAATCTAACACAGACGCTGGTGTGCGTCTGATAGTACAAGTAATAATGATAAGTCACAATAATTAATAATAATGTCAAGCTGTAAATTGTCTCTGCAGGACAAAGCCCGCTTCTCATACAGAGAAGGGACGAGCATTGATCATCGTTTGCTCAAGACGTGATGGCAATTTTAGACTAATAAGCCTTGGTGTCACGATTTTACTTCAACATCAGTCCACCATAAGGGCGGGAATTGAGCCTGTACAAATCTATGCAAGTAGTTTGCATGCCATTGTGACATTCACCAACTAGAAGCTATTATGATACAAAGCTTTTGAGCTTCTGTACAAGCTATACAGGCATGTGTATCCCTCCCTAATCGACAGCAGATAAAAACAACACCTAGTTTTTTTTTAAGAACAGGGGGTGAAAACGTTTAATTACCTATATTTTTAGGGGTGAAACAGAAAATATTTGTGGGGGTGAAATATAAAATATTGCTGCTTATTTAATAATTTTATAACAATGATTCGTTTTAAGTGTGACGTGAATTCATCACAAAAAAAAAAAATTACATAAAATATTAAGCATTCTATTAAAACTTATCTAAATTAAAGATGGCGTCGCTATAATAAAATATACCTAAACCCTTGTTTAAAGGGTACGGAAACGACTCGATAACGGGACGTAACGGTACGAGTACTACAAGAGTCCGGTTTGGGCCGGATGTGACGTAATACTGAGGTATATGTTGTCAGATTATAAAATGTTTGCACAGACTATGTTTTACTTATAATATTTCTGGTAAAATGTACCCTTTTCAGGTTGGTTTTTCAATTTGATATAAAGTAATACTGTTTTAATTATGGATGCTAAAAATATGACTACTTATTTCTCTATTTCTATCGAAAAACTCAAAGTTATTTATATGATGGTAATTTTCTGCATTAGCCAAAGCGAACATGTCTTTGTGACTTCTGATAGCTCTTTTATCACTAGAAATCACTTTATAGAAATCGCTTTTGTGATATCTTCCCTAGACCAACTACGGTCTATTTTATCACAACCAACGAACATTTCATAACCTACTTTCAACGTCAAAATCTGCTTCATCAGCAATTCTTCCGCAAAAAAAAAACTCAGTGCATAATAAATAATAAATTGGACTCACCTAGCCGCATGATCTCGTGTGGGCAGCCTCTGTAAATAAAAAGGGGAGTATGTGAATAACCCTTATGAATACCTAGGGCGAGCATGTTACTGTTGGGATACTTCCTGACTCAGATAAAACTGTGTGTATTGTTGAGCTCTTGAGCTCGTTTCCTGATTTTAAATACTAATGCTGTGGATTTGGGAGCTTTGATTATTGAAATAATGAATGTTGTTGAGAAAAGCTATTTTATTCACAAAAATTTGTGCAATGTACATTTTACAAAATTTTGTATTTAAAATAAAGAAATTACTAATGTATGTATATTAAATAGTGTTAAATATCGTCAACAGAGAGGCAGAGGCAACAATACTGTAAAGAGAATACAATTTGTGTTTGTTGAAAATTGTGCAATTATTATCCGAAATTGGCTGCAAACTTTTCAAAACAAAACCTTCTATCCTAGATAAATAATACAAAGTCGCAAAATTGTAACACATAATTACTAGCACAATCATGCGAAAACCTTATTCCATTGTCCGCACAAACCCACCTACATCTCCAACTCCCACACATCCGCTTTCACCCCTTTATTTACCCAATTTTACCCCCCTTTAACCCGAAAACCTCATTATCTTTATACTTCAAACATTTAAAACGACCGCATAAAAACGCATGGACACAGTTGCGGTCAGTGGGAACCTGGTAATAACCAGTTTTAACCGCTTCAGTCTGGTTAGAACTGGACTTCAATGGTACTTTGACGTCGGATCGCTACTAATTTTCAATTTTGCGAACTGTTGGAGATTAGTATTGTGGTTGGCTGGAGCGTTTTTTAAAAATGAATTTTGTGTTTAATGTATCAAATAATTTGTAGTAAGAATATCAGACTAATCAGGTAACTGTCACAGTGTATTGCAAAGTCCTCGTTACAGCCAAGGGTCTAGAATGCATCTTACATTTGCTTAGGTACCTACCGCGTGCTAATTGGGGCGCTTGCAAACAAATAAATCCAGATTTTCGAACAATGTTATATTTTATTGTAAATCCTAGTAGTTAGTATCTATGCCATTTTATAAGTTCGAGTTTGAGTTAAAAAAGAATCAGATTTCTGGTTGATAGTCATATTAACTTCCGGTTTGTGAAAGCCTATAACTTCGTACTTATATCAAAAAATCTTATTTATAATTTCAGTATTATTTAAGTAGGTATAAAACGTTATAAAAATAACTAGCTTTCATTAAATAATTCCGTGGTAGGATTACTATCAAGCTTACCTACCTTAACTTACTTAACCTCAATATCCTCACTTATCTGAACTTATGTAACTAAGCATAATTATCATCATCATCTACGCAGCCTTTTCCCAACTATGTTGGGGTCGGCTTCCAGTCTAACCGGATGTGGCTGAATGCCAGTATTTTACATGAAACGACTGCCTATCTGACCTCCATAATACGATATCCTTTGGTAAGATCGGTTGTCAGACTTAAGGTAAGTAACTAAGCATAATCAACCTATAATATTCCAATACTTTTGGGACACAGGCCTCCTCTGTGAGAGGGCATAATCCTTAAACCCAACATAAGTTCCAATCCCACAACAATAAAGAGGCAAATAAATTTAAAAAAACCGCTAGCCCTAACTCCAGGTAACAACAAAAGGCCCTAATCAACTAAATTCAAACTCAAACTTGCAAACCTTAAACCGGCTGGAACCGCTTTCAACCGCTTAACGAACGGCGAACAAACTGGACATTTTTTCTATTTCACCCCCTTTTTTGCGAAATCTGTCGCCAATTACGGCCGTTTTCGCGAACTTTAATTAATAACTGTGAATTTTCAAGGAGTTTCGTGTTCGCGAAATAGCCGGGGTACCTGTAATTTGTAGTTTTGTATTACTTTAGAAATATTGTCGATTGAAATTTTAGTAGGTAGGTACTTATTTTGAGGGATGAACTTTTAGGGGGCGGGCAGTGGAGTTTGTCGACTGGTCTTTGTAAAGAGGAAGTTTATTTTGATTTTAATAAACGAGTAAGCAAAATAATTGATTAATTTTCTTGCAAGTAGCATAACCCCTTTCAACCCCTTTAATTGAAAAAAGGAAACAACGTCCTGTTATTTTTTTAAATCATTAAGATTAGGGTAATTTTAAGAAACTTAGGTAACAATGAATGAAGAAATTAGTCGGTTAGGTAAGTGTTAATTTTATTATTATTACTCCATGTTTTTACCATTTTCCTAAAACAATCCCAGTACTGTGTCGATTTTAATGAAATGTTAAGTGGCATATTACATTTCGACCGTGATTTTTGCGTAAATTGGCCAACTTTGGCGTTCTTATTCTAAGAAACTGAAAGACTTCGACAACTTTGAGTTATTGAGTGATGGAGAATAGTTATTAGTATAGTTTATAGCAGCCTGGCTTTTTGCATTTTTTCTTATCTATATAAATAAAGCAGAAATTCCGAAGCAAGTTTTTCATAAAATTCGCGACTACATTTTTTCGAGCTCGTGGATTGACTACTGTTATATAAGCAAATGAAATGAAGAATATATAACAATATCTCTTAGATAGTGTTTTAGTCCATAGGGATCTCAGAATTATGAAATACTTATATGGAATAGCTATACAAAAAAAAAAACATAACACTACAAAAAAACGCTAACAATTAACTGTAAATTTCTCCTTACTATATTAATATTCATAAGTAAAATTTATACCAGAAAAACGTTAATTCAGAAAAAATAATTAAAGTTTCATAATATTTTTTTTTTTTATTAAATTGTAAAACTCAAAATAAACGGAATCATGTAGGTACAACTAAAAATTGGTACATAATGAGAAGTGTTGCCATGCTTCAACACATCTAATCTATCAAAACGCAATTTTGTGACAGGGCTCTTATGTGACCTCATTGTAAGTTGGTATGGTAATAATATAATTAGGTTATTTTACAAAGAACTTTTTGTCCAATAACAACCAAACAAATAGAAATAGTAGTAACAATGTGGTATTAATCAACTATTTCAGAAGGTATTTCAATCGGGGGCGTAGCTCAGATGGTAGAGCGCTCGCTTAGCATGCGAGAGGTACCGGGATCGATACCCGGCGCCTCCAAGATATTCATATCTTTTTGTATTTCTACATTTTATTTGCAAAGTTTTCATTTCTTGATTTTTAAATAAGCAAGCGTGTTCACTGAGTAGGAAATAACATCTAAACGCGTATTCTTGTAATCTTCCGCGGTATGCATTTTCAAGCGGAGTTATTCGCGTGGAAGCCGATAAAACATTCAGAATGTATGAAAAGTTTTTGCTATTCGATAATAGATGGCGGTATATTAAATTTTAGTTTGTGTTGGTATTTCTTTTATTTTCTTTTATTAAGCTTATTTTTGTTGTGAAAGAGATAACGAAAATGCAGAAATATTTTTCTGTTTTTAAACTGGATCACATAGGAGTTTAAAATATTACTTAACGCTATTCCTGGTTCAATAGAGCTTTGTTATCTATAAGGTAGGTAAAATGGATTTTTTTACTTGGATAAACTTGACTAATATTAAAAAAAAAAAATACATTTTTCGTATTTTTGTCTAACTTCTTTCTTTCCTTTGTTACTTAATGGGTTTTCCTATCTGGGATTTCTCAGTAGCAGTCCGGAGTCTAGATTTGTGTCCGGTTGGTGGCAACAGGCTCGCATCCTATTACATGGGACTTTTTTTTCTTTTTTTTTTCCTTATGGCTTCGCACGGTTTGTGCATTTAGCCATTGTCACGTTTAGTAGATGGGACTTAAACATAACTAGCGAAATATGCCAGTTATTTTTAAGTCCCTGCCCAACCCTTCGGAGAAACAAGGCGCGATGTTATTTTATGTTCTTTTTTTCTTTGAACATTATAATCAAAACTCCTAAGACAAATCACTTATTCGACACAAAACCTACAAAAAGTGATCTATTTATAGTTTTCTCGACAAAAAAAGTGGCATTTCAAAATGGCTTCGCTATATTCTGGCGCGATTAGAAGATTTTATCGGTTTTGGCGGGATTTCTGACATTTGACGCGTAAATGTCATTAGTGAACATTGACTATAATGCAACGCTCTGTTGGTAGATTTGTTTTTTTTTTTTAAGTAAACCATTGAGTTGTGTGTTAAAAATAAGTACTTGTGTTTTACTTGTTTTTTTCTCCATTTAATTGATTATTTAGGTTGTATACCTACACTGCTTAGTTCACGTTGAAAATTAAAGTGCCAAAGCGTATTTTGATAGTTTAGAACTGATTTTCAGTTTCATTTTCTTCTTGTAGTTCCTTAAGCTTACAAAAAAGATATAGGTAAGTTCCGCCAAACACAAACTAACAAAATAATTTCCAACCACACATCGCGACAAACAGAATCAGAAACCACAACTGAATCCTAAAACAGACCACAAATCCGATTTTTGCTATCTCAGCGCAACCACAATGTTCCAACCAATGTTGTCAACATAACAACGTAAGTATTAAAGGAAAACTTTAATCAACTGTTGCCAAACTTGTAAACTTAGACGTCTAAAGCATTTATAGACATTATTATAGCATAATTTCAAAGTTTTGGCCTAAACGGGCATGCGAAGTATTCCATTGAGAATAGTTGGCAGCAGAATTTGTGTACAACGCCATCTAGCGGTGGATAGCGCAAATAGCTTTGTTCGAAGAATGTACGTTGATTTATTGTAGGTAAAAATGTTTGGTGGGCAATTTGGCGAATAATTTTGGGTAGGAATGGCCGCATTGATTGTTTGGGGTATTTAGTTGATATTTCTGTTAGTTAGGAAGCGGGAAATGCTGTAGACATTGTAATAATTGATTTTAAATGAATTTTAGTGGCCACTAAATACCTACCGTACCTATTAAAAAGTTACATTTTGCATTATGGATTATAAAAAGTTATTTTATTAATCTGTATTTGATGATTTAGATGCTTCAATGCCAAAAATGTTGATTTTAGTGATGAAATGTTTGATTTGGATGTTACATTGACTTATATAGTACATATTATGATAAAACATAATTATAAATAAATCATAAAAATCTTTGTCCAAGTCGTATAGCACCACAAAAAAAAAACAAGTTTCATAAGGGAGTATTTGACATTACATGACATTTAAATGTCATAGTTTTAACAATGGCTAATGCGGTAATAGGGTTGACGCCATTTTGGAAATGCCATGGTGGCCTTTATCCGGCTTTATGGGAATTTAATAGCGTGTTTATTATGTAGGTACCAAGACCATACTATGGAACGAAGAAACGATGGATGGACTGTGTGAACGATGATATGGCTAGAAAAGGGGAGAGACTGAGATGACGACTAATAGAGAAGTATGGAAGAAACAGATATGTTGCGCTGACCATAAATAAATTGGGATAAGGGTAAGAGAAGGATACTAGAGGATCTCGTGGCTAAATAATAACAGCCGTACTGGTCTGGCATCAGATTAAGCTACGCTTGCCGGGGTTGGTCCGTGGATTGGTGACCATCTTTTCATACCGAGACTCCTCCGTGCCTCGGAAAGCACGTTAAGCCGTTGATCCCGGCTGTCATTCGTGGATCTTTGACAGACGTTACGGGTCGTCAGAAGCTCGAAAGTCTGACAACCAGTCTTACCAAGGGGTATCGTATTGCCCAGTAACTGAGTTGTGGAGGTCAGATAGGCAGTCGCTCCATGTAAAAAACTGGTATTCAGCTGCATTCGGTTAGACTGGAAGCCGACCCCAACATAGTTGTGCTATAAATAAATTGATATATTGTGATAAATAAATTTGAAAATTACCACAGTGACTAAGATGTTGTGTGAAAATAAGAACGAAAGAAAGAGAAATTGTCGAAATGAAAACAAACGACATAATAAAAACTTTTTAGCAAAAAATAAAACCGACTTCCAAAACAAGACACTACAAAGTGAAAAATAACTTTAATTTCGGTAGTCGGTGTCTTTGGTTTTGTATTTTCGTTTTTTGCCACCGACTTCCTTGTAGTGTTTTGTTTTGGAAGTCGGTTTTATTTTTTGCCAAAAAGTTTTTATTTTTCACATTTTAGTTGTGGAACCTACCCCACACAAATTCGAACACATAATTGAGCACAATAATTGTAGATATAGCCATGTAAATAACAGTGATAGGAAGTTATTAAAACATCATCACATCATCCACATAGAATAAGTGGGAAATATACGCATTATTGAAGCTAACTCAAAAACTACCCAAGAAAAGTTAATAAAATTTATATGGGACCACCTCGGAAGTATACCCTTTCAAACAAAAAAAAAGAATTTTCCAAATCGGTCCATCCGTCTTTGAGTAATTCCATAAAAAACATACAAAAAAAAAAACATACAGACGAATTGAGAACCTCCTCCTTTTTGAAGTCTGTTAAAAATAAAACAATGTGATCGAGGTCAAGAGCATTCACCAACAAAAAATTATAAAATATCGTGGAAGTGTGAACATCGTGTTTGTGGTTGTTGGATGCGGAGAAATGAGGAAAATATCGTGAAAAAAGTCTCGAAAATGAATCTAAATGTCTATGAGAGCCAAAGAAACGACAGATGGACGGTGTTTAAGATATGATCAGAAAGGAAGTGATAGTGAAAAACTTGCTGTGCCGATCACAAATAAACTGGCACAAGGGCAAAATGAAGGGAAAGAAGATGATGGCAACACTGACAAAAATAGCAACATATCGTCGCAAAAAAGCGGAAACGTAGTAACCCGCACCCATGTCAAAATTGTTTTATTGCAGATTCGGAATCAGAAAAAAATTCTGCGTCGAATGGTCCAACTCCCGTGGCTCTACGATCAATAGAAAATTTTGTACAGCGTTTAAATTAATCCAATTTATTTGAGGGACCTCCTAAACTTTTGCTGTAAATAGCATATAAACTTGAATTATTGTATTTTACTAATTCAACATTTTGCAAATTTTTGATACCGATACTTACCGAGTCAGGTTAAGCTAAGCTTGCCACGGTTGGTCCGTGGATGAGTGACCACTAAACAACACTCCGCCGTGCCTCGGAAAGCACGCTTATAAGCCGTTGGTCCCGGCTGTCATTCGTGGATCTTTGACAGTCTTACCAAGAGGTATCGTATTACCCAGTTACTGGGTTGTGGAGGTCATGTATACCTAAGGCAGTGGCTCAATGTAAAATACTGGTATTCAGCTGCATCCGGTTAGACTGGAAGCCGACCCCAACATGGTTGGGAAAAGGCTAGGCAGATACATTTATGTACGTGACAAAGGTTTTTCTACTTTGAAAATCTCAAAAGCAACCCGTGCTCTGGATTTGTACCCTATTAGCACTTACGAGTAGGTACGTATATGGGACTGAAGTAGATCTACCTTCGGAGAATGTAGGCGTGAATATGTTTGAACACATTAAAAACGATTACAGGTATATATTTGTGTTTTCTCTGGACACAGACCAACCAATCGCAGACCCGAAAAACATCATTAAATTTACATCAACTGACATATCAATCATCTGCCAAAGATTAAAAAATATCAACTGAAAAAACAGATACTTTTGGTCACAATCATAAAAATATTCTTTAGAAACATTTGACAAAGATATTTTTTTGTATCTACCTATATTTTTTAATACTTTATACATTTTTTTTTATACAATGTGTTTATCTTTTAATCGTTGGTTGTGCTTTTTCATTTACCTGGGGTTCAAAAGGGGCGATCCTTTTGTGTTGGACTGTAATTTGCAAAGGGAGGACGTTCGTCGCGACTTTTATTCTGCCTAAGATTTTTGCAAGAGCTCTGAGGCATAAAAATGTGTTTTTAAGTTTTTTATACGGCTGTTCTGGTAATGGTTGGTGCTTAAGGCTTTTTAGTTGTAGTTTGTTATTGTTATTATGGTCTTTATGAAAAAATTTAATTCCACTTAATGGGGAAGCTCCAGGTAGCCCGCGAAATTCAAATTTTCTTATGTTTTTTGCAATTTGTAAGTCAGTATTAGGTTGTATGTTGATTAAAGTATAATTCGCGACCGTAATATACAACTCCTTAAGTTAGTATAACCCTAAATATCAAGATTTCATGAAACAGTCGAATATTAGGATTATATGAACATAGAGAGTTGTACTGATGATTTTAATTATTATAATTCTATAAATACATATTTGTTACGGTCGCGAATCATATTCAGATCAACATAAAACTGATACTGACCTGGAAATTGCAAAAACGTAAAAAAAATATATGAATTTCGCGGGCTACCTGAAGCTTTTGCCTTCCAAGGCATTTGTGTCTCCATTTGAGTAAAATGTTGTAGTACAATTTCTGTATGGATGATCAAAAGAAAATTTATAACTCATCTGAAGCGGGGTGCTGTCCCTATCTTGAAGGATTTAGGACCTGTTTCTGCATTGGGTTGTGTGTTCAACCCTAATTGCGTCACTTACAATTGCAATCCGAAGTTTTGAAGGATATTTGTTAATCCATTGCTTCACTGTTTGAAAAATTCGTATGCTCAACAACGTAAATAAGGCTATGAACGTGGGTGAACTGTCAAAATGAAATCCATTGCGATCAATTGTTATAATTACCCCGCTGGTCATTACTAGAATTACTTTTTCATATTTAGATAATTATTTCGAAATTCGAAAAAAATTCAAATTCGAAATAATTTATTGTGGATCACAAGTTCATAAGATGGTGTGTTAGTTATAACAGGTAAGTCTGCTATGTCCCGCCATTGAGGCATACAAAATTCACATTATATATTATATATATATATTATTATATATATACATTATATTATATTATAGATTATAGACCGAGCGAGCAAAGCGTCTCTGCTTCAAGTCGGGCAAAATTTGCTTTCGTCGGTCAGTTTGTTGCTACTCCTCTACAGGTCGTATTTTACAACCGATCTGGACGAAACTTGGTATACGGTTTTATGACTTTATAGATTTTTTTTTTTTGATTGGAGGGGTACTTCTTCCAAAAAAGAGGCAAAAACGGGGGCTAGTGGATATCTCCGCCATATGAGATCCGATTTCGATGGTTCTTTTTTTATTTGAAAGGTAGTAACTTTAAGTTGGTCTCATAAAACAATTGTGAAGATCTATATAACTTTACTGATATATTAATTATTGCAAAAAAGTTTGTGCTTGCGAGGTCTACTGTTAGCAAAGCTACTAGTTTAATCAGAGAAATTATTCTCATCCAATAAATAGCTGGCTGGCTGTCATCTTGGAGACAATTTCTCTTTGGTCTTCGTTAATCTGATCCAGATTTTTTTTCAATTTCAGAGGACGTGGTTATTAAAATAGCGTCCACGGGTGATTGAATGGCCAACATTTTTATCTCTGTAAGTATAATGTGCTTTGCTCCTTAAATATTTCGTGCTTCCTTCCAATGGGCTAGAAAAAAATTATGTTACCTGGGAATGTCTATTTTATCGGACATAGCGCACCTTTAATCAAAAACCGAAATAACTCAAAATTTCTATTTCGTGGGAAAACGCATTAAAAGTTTGACATTGTCTAACTTAATAGCTTCAATTTAACACATAAAAATAAAGAAATCTCTGTCATTTTCATCGTTATCGAGTCGGCTGTTGGACTGAACACCGTGCGAACTCCGTGCGAAATTAATTCAGTTTATAGTAAAAACTCGAAATATGTCATTTTTGAGTTATTTCGGTTTTTGATTAAAGGGGCGTAGTTTTGCTAATAATTTAGGCTAAACCCTATAAAATTAACCTGTCATCCTAATCTCTAACTAAAACCATCATAACAAAACAGAACCCTGCCGTGTTCTCCGCTAATTCTACCGGATCAGGATGCGAAGGTACGCAACATAAATAATATGGTAACGGTTCCCCTCTCTAAAGACACGCACACTGGCCCACTGTGTGTGTGTGTGTGTGCGTTCAGGAATGTACGTAGCGTATGAAGGGGGGTCTCAACGTAGGGATGGGATGATCTTGTGTCGATGTTTTGGTTGAATGTCGAATTTTGTTGATAAACGAGTGATTTTGTCGTTATTTGTTTGGAAGATAACGGTAAAAATCTTCTGGAATTTTTATTATGGTGAAATAAAATTGCTAGAACAAAAATAAAAATGAAAAATGATTGTTACGTTTATGACATTTCACAAAAATTTTATTTAAATTGCCAGATGGGCTATGTCCTTTAGAGAATAGAAGACTTTTCTTTTTTAAAATTATTAAACCACTATTTAATAATAACTCTGCAAAAATAACTACCAACTTATTTAAAAATTAATTTTCATTTTATTTTTATTTGTGCTAAAACATAAAATAAGGTTGATTTTATAAATAATATATATATTTTTTATGTAACTAACAATACTCCACAAAAATACAGAAAAACCAAACACAAAATACAAGCTAGGCGTGAAAAATCAATTGTCACAGCCATAATTGACAGCGAAGAGCGCGTAAGTCTATAAAATGAACGAATGAACGAATGAATTGAATTAAGAACACCCCTTTTCAGCAGTCCGCTATTATTTACTGCTTTTACACAAAGTATTTGAGTTTTATTGAATGTGAAATTTAGATGGTTGTCAAGCGTTTCTTGATGTTTGAAGAAAAAGTTTTTTTTTGTGGTTTTGCTGTTTCCTCAAAACCACCATTATGCTTCGTTTGTTTTATGTTTTGAGGTAACAATTAAGTGTTTTTTTCAAGTTTGTACAAAGTTTTATATCTAAGTAATCGTCATTGTAGGTTTGTCTTTATTTCTTTGTTTTTTTTTGTTGGTTCTTTTTTAATGCTTTCTTTGTATAATATGTAAGTTTAATATTAATATATTATACACATGAACCCTCCAAAATAAATTGTTTCAATGATGGTGAAAGCCGTATCAAAACTTATTGTGTAGCTTTGAAGAAAGGGACACGAAAAGCGTCTTTATTTATATGTAATATTTATAGATATAGATTGCACTCCAACTGGTTCACAAAAACATTTAAGTATTGAGAGCTTGGCCTTGTTTTATAGGTATTGCAGATGTCCTTGCGAATGGTCTTAGAAATTATTCACCAAGCTTTGTGTGCTTTGCGAGCTTTGATCTGTGAAAGTTCTGGGTATCCCGAGGGTTTCTATTTTAATCTGGATAACGCCTGTGCATTCAAAGACCACATGCGCAACGGTTTCCTCAGCCTTCATGCAAGCTTTGCACAGAGGGCTGTCCGTTACTATGGTTTCGGGGCCATTTGCGTGTTTGTTTACTTTTTGCTAACATTGTTTCTTTTTTTTTAAATTAAAATATGTAACAACCAATTGCATGAGCGTAGATAAAATAGTGTATGCAACTGCACATAACTAGGCATTTAAACAAGTATACTATTTAAAACCTCGCTTAGGGCTTGGTTTTTAAACTCACACTCGTGTTTTAATACCCCTCATTATGCAACAGTTTCATGAACTACTATTCTATGTCTTTTTTTCTATTTAAAGCTTACAATTGTATATTATATGATTTTCTTGCAATGGACTCAGCTACGCCAAGATTTTGGTTATCCATAAAAGCTTAACGTTGCTTAAATTTTTGGCAAAAATCCTTCATTAATTCGTTTACCATCTCACCACTCAAAATTTTGTCACTTAAAACACCCTTAAGACGATGGTCTAATAACTCCATCGCCCTTAAGAAAACTGAATTTGATTTCGCTAGCTGGAGCCATGCCGCCATACTTTTCAATTAAATTATATTTAGTGAGGGAAAGTCCATCAAGTGAGGTAATAACTTGAAAATTACTAATAGATAGGTGGAAATTAATGGTTGAGGAGGGTAGCGTGATAGGAAGGTGGACAGTAGCAGTCATCTGTGAAATTGTTAATAGTATTTTCGATGCAAGCGTGACGTTTTGGATCATTTTTCTCAAGTAGGATTTTGTAATATCTTGATTTAAAAGAGTGTCCTTGGAGTTTCTTGCCCTTCTTCTCCTTATAGATCTAAGTTTTGGAATGGGCAACTAACTTCATATTTCTGCCTTGCCTGTAAGGACCGGTTTTTTGATACGTAGTTAACTCAATCAATGGTTAACTAATGGTTGAATTTTGGCCAAATGCGAAAACCAATGAGTAAACATGTTATTCATGTTGAAAAACAGTAACTAATGGCAAACACATTTAGCCAAAATTCAACCATTAGTTGCTATGTTTAATCATTGGTTACTACGGATCAAAAAACCGGTCCCAAATGGTTTAATTTGAAATAAATGCTTTTTGTTTGAGTTTGGGAGTTTGAAGATATGTCTTAGGACATGATTTTAGTAAGAGACCCCAAATATGTATGACAAGGTTCGTCTATGACTCCGCTTGTGCAGCTAGATACATTAATTGTCAAACAAAGGAGATATTTCAAAATGGATGGACCTAGGGCTAGGTACGTGTACACTATACATAAAAATAGGAAAATACATTTAAAACAGTTCTCAACTGCCCCATTACTTTAAATTGGCTTTGTTTGCTGGTAAACCACAATTAATTACACTTGAAATTACAACACACAACAAAAAGCCGTCATGGAAGTAAGCTATAATTTTCATTGATTAATGACATTTGACTGGTTTAATACTCAAGAAGAGGACTGAAGTGACACTGTTGTGACAGCTGACAGTCCTCTTTCTATGATCAATGGTCGATCTATGGTTTACTGTCATTGTTTTTATGCCAGAGTAACTAAATCGGTGAGACGCCACGTTGTAAGTCGGTAAAAATAATTGATAAATATCAATTCCCTACCACAAATATATATATATTTAAATGAATTATCTGTATTTTTCTCGTATTCTACGGACTTTTCTCTTTTTTTTGAGGTAGTGTACACAGTCCTGGCCCATTTTGAAACGTCTTCTTTACATCTTACGTCAATTTCTGTGTTATATAGCCATTTCATACAACTGTTAACAGATGACAGTTGTAATTTGAAACGAATAATTTAATATGGTATCTAGTCAAAATTTGCTGAACAATTAACATCCCTGACTTTACCTACAGATTTCTACTTATACCTAGCAATGAACAGAAAAACAATCAATCTGCCTAGCTTTTTTCCAACTATGATGGGGTCGGCTTCTAGTCTAATCGGATGCAGCTGAATACCAGTGATTTACATGGAGCGACTGGCAACAATAGATAAAGAGAAATCTATATCTCTACTAATAATAAAGCTGAAGAGTTTGTTTGTTTGTTTGTATGTTTGAACGAGATAATCTCTGGAACTACCGGTTTGATTTGAAATATTGTTTATGCATTTGATAGCTCTGTTTTTAAGGAAGGATCTAATATCCTTCCTATTTACTATCAGGGTAGAACCCTTAGAAGCCGAGCAAAAAGAAAAAAAGTCGGAAGAATGCTAAGCAAAAACGAAGTAATAGCACGGGCAGGTGATGGTCGGGGGAACAAGAAATTTCACGCGGACGATGTCGCGGGCGGAAGCTAGTCTCATGTAAATTGGAAAAGTGGTTTTCACGTGGTACTAATCGGACTATTTGATGAAAAGACAGAGGGGCTAGTACTTGTCTATGATATAATTGTATACAATACTATTTTTCCGAAAGGAAAGCCACTTTATTGAAATACACCATCTGCGCAAGATTGATTTTCTGGTTCGAGACAAATATTTGTAGGCCCTGGGATATTTGATTAGAATTTTATCGTACCAACTGGATTTATGCCAGTGATATTTTGTATTAAATAGCTTCCAAGACTCAGAGAAATCTAGGTTTACTCTCAATGTGGTTAAAGAGCAAAATTCCTTACAATAACTTTAGAAATATTTAAACTTCAAACCTAGATAATGTTATTTTCATAAACCAGCTAGCGGTGTAATAGTTTAACACAGATAAAATGGCAATCGATCACAATGTCTTTCAAATTGACAGTCAAACCACGTTCAATGCATTATTTACGTGGTTGAACAGAAGAATTTTTCAAACCAAAGAAGTAATGGATGCCAAAAAGGCATTGCGATGGATTGTCTTTTTATGTGTGTTACGTAGTTACTCCATAAGTTTTGGTTAGGTTTTGCTCAAACAAGAAGGTAAGTACTATTTTATATAGCTTGATAAAAAGTGTCCTATGTAATCCAGGGCATCGTCTACCGGTGTGCTAAATCATTCTAATCCGTTCAACCATTTATGCGTGATTAAGTATAAAATATATTTCATACGTACGTGATCTCCACATGAACTGACTGGACTTTAAAAGAGACTGTGACCTCTGAGTTTGTTTCGGCCTTTCTTCTCAGAGTAGTCAGAAAAGAAACGCCGACCTCATCTAGTTTTTAAAAATATGATTGACGTTTAAAAGTGTTTGTACAAACCTACTTACAGAAATAAAATATTTATCATTTTGTATCATTAAGGGCTGATTTTTCAATGGTCAGATAACTTTTATACGAAGAATAAGTACGGCAGTTTGACATTTTCTATACAAAAGCTGTCAAACTGCCATATTTATTCCATAAATAAAAGTTATCTGACCATTGAAAAATTAGCACTAATTAAAATATTAATGACATAATAATATTCAAAAGTGCTGACTTTAACTACCCAAACCCATGGCCCAATAACTATTGTTTCCACGTTCTATAATAGTCCTGCACCAACCGGGGGTTGTCCCTGGGTGCACTTGCATAGTGCATATAGGGATAATCGTCGGTTGGTGCTTCCTCATCTAAGGTCTAAGGGGCCTATGCGAGTTGGCTTCGGTCCCCCGTACGCCTTCCAAAGGTCCCGAAATATGTAAAAAAAAAAAATTCAAAAGTGCTGAAACATTTCGAAAAATTATAGTAAACCAACCATTTTAAGAAAAAAACAACTAAAGTGAAGAATAAATAAAGTGTTAGTGATACTGAAGTAAATGCGGATGGAATAAGAACTGAGAGACTAAGAACAAATCCCAAGGAATTAGATTAGTGTTTTCTCAAGGAGCGGAAAAGTACCGGTGGGTTCCTGTTGTTGCAACGGTATGGTTGTTGCAATGTGTTTGTGTCTAGGATGAGTCGATATTTTTATTTCTCGCCTACATAGATGGGTTCTTTGAAGCATTTTAGTTTAAAAAGATATGATTTATTTTGTTGGAAATTTCACATCGTGGAGTGCACTTTAGTAAAGGATCAAGTTTGATGCTGTTTCAATGATTCATTGAGTTTCTTGCTCATTCTTCTCCATACAAAATTAGCTTTTAGAAGGGACGCCTAGAATCCATTTTATTTTCTTCTAAATTGACGTTCAAAAGCGCTTTTAACACTTTGCGTATGATAAAAATTAATTTAAAAAAATACAATTAATGTCTTCCAAACTACCTTTTTAATTGTTGTCATTCTTTTCGGTCTGTCATTAGGTACTATATACATAAAAATATCTTGGATAAACAAAAACGAACGAATAAACATAATTATTAAAACTTCTACCCGCGACTTCGTCTCCGTGAAATTTCTTGTTTGAACATAAAATATATCCTATAACACTCGGCAATACTGTAGCTTTCCATTTATTGAAAGAATTTTCGGAAACGGATCAGTAGTTCCGAAGACTACAAACTCACAAATTTTGCCTCTTTATTTACTAATTATTTTTACTGGCTATTGTGTACTTGCAGACAGTTTTTTACGATCACAAACTGGCAAGTTACTAAAACATAAAAACTCTCTGACTTTCTAACAAATCAATATTAACTTCTAAATCACTACAAAGTGGGAGTCATTAACTATAAATTCAGCCTATTAATGAAATTAATTATACTAATAATTGTTAGAAGGAGGTACAAGCCACTTAGACCTGTCTGCCTTCATGATTTATACGTCAAATAAGTTAGACCTCAGATTTTGCTTCGTCTGGAATTTCAACATAGCCTTTAGGCTAAAATTTGGACATACTCAATGCTTGTATAGGTCCTGAAAGACTATTTGTAGAAACAAGACAGCATTTTTTTTTATATTTTTTTCTTATACTTAACGAAAATTTTCCCAAAGAAACTTACCTAATGAAAACCCCATTTTTTACTATAAAAATTAATAAACAGCTTGGCGAAAGTTTTGAGTTTTGAGCCAAAAACACTAGCTGTATGTATCTACGAATTGATATGCTCAGAACATTGGATTTTATTAGCAGATACCACTTTTTCTAGATTTAAGTCTAAGTAGAAATTCTTCTATCAATTTAATGACGATTATTCCCACCTATCGCAATTAAAAAAAACACATCATAAATAATATATTTTATCGACATCGCCCCAGTCGCATCACTAGCCGGGCACAGACGTCCCTATCGATCCAGCATCCGCGAGGTACCTCTACACTATCGGTCGATGACCCCGTGACCCATTATGAGTATTATAACGCTTTATAAAATGTTTAATGTAGGCAGAGAATACCGTATTATTCTAAGAAGAATGGATGCCAGGAAATGGAGATAAGTAAAATTAAAAAAAAAACAATTATTTTTTTAGAATTTTTTTAAAAAAAAAGAACAGACTGTTGCTTACAATTGTGTTCCAATAAAATATTTCAAAAGTGACAGCTGTCAATGTCAAATATTGTTTTTTTTTGCACTCCGGAGTCTGAATTAGTAACCCATTAATAAAATTATACATTAATTACCCATTAGTAAAACGCTCGCTCTGTATTATGAGGGACTTGAAACGTTATCGAAATATAGGTTGTGGTGGTGGTAGGTCAGTTTCCAGCAAACAAAAAAATCCTCACGGATGCTCGAACACTTATTAAATTTCACTGACTAAGTAAAATTCCACGCAAACGTCAAGCATTTATCAAGCGAGATGTCTGCATTGAATTTTATACTTAAAGTCAGTATTGATACAGTTACTGTATAATAATATTGATTCAGTCATCATCTGCCTAGCCTTTTCCCAACTATGTTGAGGTCAGCTTCCAGTCTAACCGGATGCAGCTGCGTACCAGTATTTTACATGGAGCAGCTGCTTATGTGACCTCCACAACCCAATAACTGGCTACTACGATACCCCTTGGTAAGTCTGGTTGTTAGACTTTCGGGCTTCTGACGACCGGTAACGACCGTCAAAGATCCACGAATGACAGCCGTTACCAACGGCTTATCGTGCTTTCCGAAAGACGGAAGGGTCTTGGCATGTAAAGATGGTCACTCATCCAAGGACCAACCGCGACAAGCGTAGCTTAGCCTGATCGATCGACCCTTGTTCTTCTTTTCCCCAGCTAAAGCACTAGGAAGTGGTGAAGGGCGGGCGTTTTGGGGGACTGTCTTATGTAATTTTGACGTTCAAAAAGTGCTGATTCTCAGCCTATTTTGAATAAATGACTTTGGATTTTGATTTGATTTTGATCTTGCGGCTGTTATTACTTAGCCACAGGCCCCTCACAGTTACTTATTCAGTGAAATTTAAAATTGCTCGAGCATCTGCGAGCATTTTTCTGTTTGGTCGAAATTGACTCCTCTGCCTACCTTTTCAGGGACTACAAGCATGATTTTATGTTATTTTTGCTCCCAATTACATCTATGTCCTGGACAATGCTAAGTGAACACGTTAGGCTATTTTAGTAACATAGCCCGTCTGAGCTCTACGACCGTCAGCCTAACGGTATGATCGACATTGCCCAATTTGGGTTGTGGGAGGTCAGATGATTGTCGCGAGATATGAAGTTCTGATATTTAGTTGCATCTGGTTAGACTGGGAGACGAGGATATAGCTTTTGAGGAAGACAAGGACAAATTATTAGGAAATTTAAGCATGTGAATACTTGTACGTATAGCCACTACATCTATATATCTATCTATATAGGGTGACTGGTAATTAGTGACCGATACTTAAACACATGTTTGTACTCATGATAACAAACAACTTTTACTATGGGAGCAAACCTGAATTCGCGAAAAAAAATCAGATGTTCCCTACATTTATGTTCGCATATCTCGTCAAAATGTTGGGAGTGACTCAGTCTGTCTGTCTGTCACAGCTGGATATCACAAGAACTACTAATACTATCAACTTGAATTTTGGAATAGTTTTAGATGACGTTTGCCCAACTATTTTGTAAATAAGAAAGAAATATATACACATGTATATATATATAATTTCGCAACAGGGACTGACAGGGGTTCTAAAAAAATCGAAGTGGAGCTACTAGGGCATGTGGGGTATCATATAAAGGAGTGCTGTTTGCACATTCTCAAACATTTTTTTTAGGCCGCATAGTTTTCGACTTTTGATGAAAAACGTAAAAAAAAATACCGTTCCGCCCTTATCTCCGAAGTTTGCATAGAGAAAAATCTGAAATTATTCTATGTGATAGAAGTTTATGTAAAGATTACAGGAAAAAATAAAAGATGTCTCTAAATAGCACATTTAGAGACATCTTTTATTTTTTTCTCTAAATAGTACGGAACCCTCGGTGCGCGAGTTTGACTCGCTCTTGACCGGTTTTTATTTATTTCTTGCTAAAATACTCTACCAAAGTGTGAGTATATATATTTCTACTTACCCCTTTTTAAAACACAGGCGTCACAAGCAAGGGGGACCGCAATAGCTAGATCTTCAATAACCATCAATCTATGCGAGTTTTACATAAAATATTCCATAACAATCTATTGGTATTACCATATAAAATAATCTTACTTTTTCCGCGTTTATTTTATGCCGTAAATTTGTTTGTTTTCTTTACCATGCATATAACGCGAATATGGTATTATGTCAAGAGGAAATATAGGTACTGTCCTGTTTGCTAATCACACTATATTCTATTCTACTAATATTATAAATGCGAAAGTTGGATGGATGGATGGATGTTTGTTACTCAATCACGCCAGAACGACTGAACGTATCTGGATGAAATTTGGCACAGAGATAGACTGTAGTCTGGAATAGCACATAGGATACTTTTCATCCCGGACAAATATACGGTTCCCGTGGGATAATTTCCAACATCCACGCGGGCGAAGCCGCTGACAAAAGCTAGTAATATTATAAAGGCGAAAGTTTGTGAGTGTGTATGTGTGTTTGTATGTCTGTTACTACTTCACGCTCAAACGGCGAGGCCAATTTTGATGAGATTTGCTATGAACGTAGCTGACACCGCTGATTCAAAAACACTGGGTGAGTTTTTTTTTTTTGTGTATGGCATCTCGTAGTTGACCTAGAGAGGCCGTGACTACTTAACCGGACTATCCTGTGGCTGCCTTAAGATAACTCAAAGCCTCCAGCCAGGGGCATAAAACTTACAGACTAAGCGACTACACGCTAAGGGCTCCCTCTGTGGGGAACGGGCCTCGGCTTAGGGCGTCGCTGGGGGGAGGACAGCAAGATGGGACAGGCTGGATCAGATTAGAACACTGGGTGAGGGTAGTGAATGGTTTTTTATAGTAGTGTTCATAAAGATAAGTACTAACAATACTAACATAATTGTAAGCTAATATTGTTGCTAATATATACTAACAAGATATGGATTTTAATGATTTGAAATAAATTATTCTATTCTATTCTAAAGGCTACTTTTTATCCCGAAAAAATATAGTGGTCTGTCGTACTGCGGGTAACACCACGGGGCGCAGCTAGTAACGATTATTTTCCATAACATACCATCACGCCTGTAATCCCCGAAGGGTTCGGCAGAGGTGCCCCTATAGTACACCCACATTGCGCCAGTTATGTTTAACTCCCATGTAATAGGAGGAGAGCCTGTTGCAATCAACCGAGCACCAATCCAGACTGCGGGCTGCGGCTGAGAAATTCCTGATAGAAATACCTAATATCACTTTATCCAACCCGGGAATCGAACCCGGGACCTCATGTTCAGTATGCTCATGCTTGCGACTACTAGTCCAAAGAGGCAGTCTAATGTACCGTCTGGATGTAGATCCTATTTCAAAATGTCTTTCAAATGTTTTTAAGTAATAACAGCCGCACGGGTCGACCAGGTTAAGCTACGCCAGCCTTGGTTGGTCCGTGGGTGGGTGACCATCTTTACGTACCAAGACTCCTCCGTGCCTCGGAAAGCACGTTAAGCCGTTGGTCCCGGCTGTCATTCGTGGATCTTTGACAGTCGTTACGGGTCGTCAGAAGCCCGAAAGTCTGACAACCAGTCTTATCATGGGCTATCGTATTTTCCAGTAACTGGGTTGTGTAGGTCAGATGGCAGTCGCTCCATGTAAAATACTGGTACTCAGCTGCAATTGGCTAGACTGGAAGCCGACCCCAACGTAGTTGGGAAAAGGCTAGGCAGACTGATTTTTTTCAGTGATTGAAATCTGCACTATTGCTGAAGGATATCTTTTATGGTACATCTAGTTGGCTTCCACGCGGACGAAGCCGAGAGCAGAAGTTAGTAGTACGTACATTACATGCGTGGTGATCAATGCTTGTGCCTTCTCTGTATGAGAAGAGCCCTTTGCCCTGCAGCGGTTGAAAAATAAAAGATTATATAAGGACTTCGTTCCTTTCGTTTTTTGTTGTAAAATTATTTGGATTGCAATTGTGTCGTTGACTGCCACGTTGGCATGAGGTCCTTTTTTTTTGTGGATGGGAAATCATCAAATAACTTCTCCCGCTCTGGGTGGAGCGGGAGGGCGTGTCAGACTTCTACTGACTAAAACCCACCCGTGTTCCTTCAGTTGCCTGTGCCAGGGCCACGGTAACTCTTTCGAACAACCTGCAACCCTGGCGGCCATCGGCCCTAGCGGACCCCTTCAGCTAGTGCTGACATCTCTTTGAGACGCGCGTGGAACACAACGCGCCGTCGACCCGGGCCTGCTCCTTACCGGATGGCGAGCTACGCATTGCTCGCCATCCGCAAGCCCGCGCCTTCGGTGGTCGGGAATCGGCTATCGATTCCCGACGCCCAGGGCGTCTCCTGCGGCGACTAGGGGCGTGAGGGCGCAAAGATTGCCTCTCCCTCACTCGTTCAGCCTCCTCCTTCGCGAGCATTACTGCTTCGCAGAAGGAGGTGACGGCTTCCCATGCACTCTCGCTCCGTACCATGGCCTGTACCAGGGCCGGACGCGAGAGATCGCCGCCGCCGATCGCCTCCGCGAGGACGCGGCGGTGCTCTGCCCAGGCATGAGGTCCTGGGTTCGAATCCCGGGTAGGGTAAATTGTTATTGAGTTTTTGTATCTGGAATTTGTCAGTAGCTGCTTGGAGTCTGTATTTGTGCCCGGTAGATGGCAATAGGCTCGCCACCAATTACTCGTACATGAGAATTAAACATAACTAACTGGTGAAATGTTGGTGTACTATGGGTAGACCTCTGCCTAAGGCCTGTGTTCGTCAACATTCAAACCACCGGTTAGGTATTTAAACAGTTGTTTTATGTCAAATTTGGAAGGAAGTTTGATATAAATCAACTGTTTAAATATCTAACCGGCAGATTGAATGTTGGTGAACACAGCCCTAAGCCGTCGAGGAATAACTTCGTGATTTAATGTTGACTAGTTTAAACCTGTAGGTAAGTACTCTAAAACTAGCCAAATTGCCTTCAAACTCCTCTTGTCCTCTTGCAATAGTTAAAGTTACCTTCTAGAGTAATTTTATTAATGTGCCTTATTCATAGCCCAGAACCTGACAAAATGTATAAGTTCTTTTATTGGTATGCTATAACGAATAAGCTTAGTAGGTGCTCTTGCTAGATACTCTACTGATCAATTTGCTATAGATAATATATTAATTTATAGTGTAAAACCTCCTCGTTGTGAAGCATTAGGAATTATTAGATTTTTTTAGCAAAAAAAATGAAGATGGTTCAACTGTTTCTTCTTATAGAGAAGAGTGTTAAGGGTGTCCATGGAGTTTCTTGCTCGTACTTCTCCATAGACACATACTAGGACACATAATGGGCAACTAGCTTATCTTTCTGACTGACCGACCCCTGGACAATTCAAAAGTGCCTGTAATTGCTTTATTTGAAATAAATGATTTAAGTTGAGTTTTTGAGTTTTATAAGCTATTCAGGTATGACTTAGGCTAAGGCTATCCATCCATATCTCTGAGTAGGTCTTATCTTCCTTTGAAAAGCCATAGCAAGAAAGTTACTCACGATGATAGGTACCCACAAAATGATGTCGAGGTGTTCTATTCATAGCCCATTACTCAACAGAATGTTTGAAAAATGTATTTTATTCTATTCTATGAGCACATCATGATTGTCACTTCATCATCTGCTTAGCCTTTCCCAACTATGTTAGGATCGGCTTTTAGTCTAACCGGATGCAGCTGAATACCAGTATTTTACATGGAGTGACTGCCTATCTGATCTTCACAGCCCAATTACTGGGTAACACGATACCACTTGGTTAGACCAGTTGTCAGACTATCGGGCTTGTGACTACCCGCAACGACTGTCAAAAATATACAAATGACAACGCGAGCAACGGCTCAACGTGCTTTCCGAGGAACGGGTATACGATATGTAAGTAATAGATAGTCATCCATCCACGGACCAACCTAGGCAACCGTAGCTTAACCTGCAATCACCCATACGGCTGTTATTATTTAGCCACGAGCCCCTCATGATTGTCATGTATCATAATTTTCTCTTTAATGAGAAATATTTTTCTTTGAATTCTCTAGCCAAACCATTTAAGCCACCCGTGTCGCTTCACAATTTAAATGCAGCATAATTATTATTATTACTTGCATTTCAATTCTCGACTGTCAAAAGGCCATAATTATATTTGTTCTAATTGAAATTGATGATTTAACTTTTAATTAATTACCTTGGAGATGTGAGCTGTTTAAGCATAATTTTACTCTACCCATTTTTCTGTTATAGTATATAATAGGTACCTAAAATATCTACCACTCTCTATGGATACCTTTATAATAAAGTTCTATTCATAGTCTCAGACCTCGATAGATGTAGCCTAACTGTATAAGTTGCCTTGTGCAAAACTTATCCTTTTGAAATATTACCTAAGTTGCTTCTAAAGGCACCTGTCTGTATTGATAACGATGTCTCCTATTCATAGTCTGGAACTCGACAGACTGTAGGACAAAGTGTATAGATCTTCAGTATACTTTATATTATGATTGCAGCATAATTTTATCCTATTCTAGAGTTTCTAGCCTATTCTTCTCCATACTACCTTCCGGAAGGGGTAACTAGATCAATTCTATTTCTTGTAAATTTTGACGTTCAAATGTTCCTTTTAAGTGCCTATTAAAAATAAATTATTTGACTTTGTGACTTTTCCCATACTTTATTATATAATATCCTATACAGAATTTCGAGACTAATCTTCATAAAATAGTATAATGGTAACCTCGACTATCATTATCATCTGCCTAACCTTTTCCCAACTATGCTGGGGTTGGCTTCCAGTCTAACCGGATGCCTCTGAATACCAGTGTTTTACACGGAGCGACTCTGGCCTCTACAACACAACACCAGTTACTGGGTAATACGATACCCCTGGGTAAGCAGAGTTTCGGGCTTTTGACGACCCGTAACGACGGTCAAAGATCCACGAATGACAGCTGGGACCAACGGCTTAACGTGCTTTCCGAAGCACAGAGGGGTCTTGGTATGTAAAGATGGTCACTCATCCACGGACCAACCACGGTAAGCGTAGCTTAATCCGATCGACCCATGCGGCTGTTGTTACTTAGCCACAGGCCCCTCATTGGTAACCCCATCCACAGAACAGATAAAAGAGATCTCATTTATCTGTTCTGTAACCTCAACAATGCCGAAAATTAAAAATGTACTATTTATAATGTAGAATTCGACAGAGTGAAGTACCTATTTACTTTGCTTATACATATTATTAGGTACTGACTATTGCAATATGGTGTGTTAATATAGAAGATTAAACTGTTATCTATGTAGGTATTTTAAGTCACCTTTCTCCCTGTAAAATTAATATTTTACTTAATAAAACTAGAAAATGCACCTGACTGCACTCTGATATTGAGCTTAGTTGTGCTATTCATAGTCCAGACAGCCCCTTTATAATAGGAAAAACTGTGGTCGATACTTTTATTCTAATTTTAGAACTAGACTGACCGCTTTTTTTGACATAATCAATTTGCTCAGCCTTTTTCCAAAAATGTTGGGGTCGGCTTCCAGTCTAACCGGATGCAGCTGAATACCAGTATTTATCATCGAAAGACTGCCTATCTGACCGCCACAACCCAGTTACTGGGTAACACGATACCCCTAGTACGACTGGACCTTTTTTTGATGAAGTGGTTTAAATCAATCTCATACTCAGATGCCATTTTTTTTCAATAAATAATTTAAAATGCTTTTGAAATGGCAAGGCTGGTATTGATAAAATTAATAATATTTGTTATTTTTAAGCTCTGAGTATCATAGAATCAATTTTAATGGTCAGAGGCTCTTAAATTTATTTTTTTATATGTGACGTAGAAAATATTTGTATATGTAATAGCGTTAAGTTTTAATAGTAAGTAAAAATAGTAATCTTGTTAAAATTTTAGTTATCCTAGATTTTTGCGAAATTGCAAAGTTGTCTTTAAAATTAAGAATCAGTGCCATCTTAACTCAACTCCAGATGTAGGATGTGAATTTATCTATCATATAATCTATATATTATATAAAATCTATTATATCGATCGTCTAGAAGACACACGTGTAAGTGCAAAATTTTGAATTTTTAACATTTAAATGCTTTGGCATTTAAATGTTAAAAATTCTAAATTTTGCACTTAGCACATTGGTCTTCTAGACCATCGATATATCTGTATATAATTTTAAAAAACTCAGTAGGTTTGTAATTGGATTTATGTGTTGGTATTTCTAGTTCAGCATGGACTCATAATATGTGAATTGACAATTGAGCCACGTGGATTTAATTTATTTCAACCTAAAATATTCCACTGCTGTGAAAACGTTTATATGTTGAATCTAATTTCAACTAGATCATGTTACAGAATATTATAAAAGAGTACAAAATGAGAAGGTTTTATTTTACCTGAAGTCTTTTATATCCCACTATCAGGAACAGTTCGAATATAAATTGATTATTACCTAAGCTTGAACGACAAACTTGGAAAATTATGAGTTCCCGCGCAGGACTTGAATTATTGGTTTCATTAAGTCTGTAGGGAAACTTATTGCTTTTCCTAGCGCCTAGGAATGGAGGCCTAACTTGTAATATTAAAGCTACATCTGAGGGAAAATCTCCTAGTTTATGTTATTTTCCTGTATAACGTAGATTTCCTACACATATTCAATTAAGAAAACGAAGATAACTATAATTTTGCTCCATAGATTGAAACTCACCGTTTATCGGACCTCGTGTGGCAGTTACTTCATAATTATGTACCGTTTAAATCTTAACACGTGCTACTAGTAAATCATTGTTACAAATTCATCACCTTTGAACTCAATTTACTGTCACCTAAAACGTTAATAGACCGACAATTCGCGAAGTAATGGCTGCCTCAGCGCGAGCGATCTACCAAGTTAACGTTGACGCGGGAATATAGACTCCATTGTATCCCCTCCATTTAGCAAAATATGGACGCCGTCAGTATTGCCTGAGCTTGAAATAGTTGCCAGCCTAACCTGAAGTCTATAGAATCACTTTCAGCCTTTACTAGAAACTGGGAAGATACGCGGTCTATTTCTGTTCAGGATCAGCGCAAAAATCATAGCTAGATTTCATATTAATTCTCCGACCCACAAGTCTTTTAAGAGCAGTAAGTAACATAACCTTTCAAAGTATAATAAACCTTACTATCTTCAGAATAAAGTCGGCATTCGTACGAGCACTCGGAGAGGTGTAGATGCTATTTTTACTCCCCTTCGCATCTGCACCGAAATCGATAATCATTGCACGTGTTTTAAAATAATGTAGCCTCTACCCTCAGAGTCACGGTTTTATGATAAACACCGGAATCTCTGAAACAAACATTAGGATTAGTGCACTTACCTTTGACGAACAGCTTCGCACCGACCACAGGAGAAAACAGAAAGAAGAAATAAAACAAAATAAAAATGAGGAAAAGAACAAAATTTAATGTTGTAGAATGTAACAAACAAAACGTAGATGTAGGAAGGCGGAAGAAGAAAATATAGGAAATTAAATTTTGCGAAATATCGGGAAATGCAAAGAAAAACGCGATACGCACGCCTTTGACGAAGGTAGTGGCGCTCTGGACCAAAGCCTTCGGGGGCACGTTTATATACCCGCCCGCGGGTGGAAGAGGGAACGGGGCGGCGGCCATCTTTGCTGTTTCCATGGCAACGAGAAGATGGCCTATTACGGGAGGGTGGCGCAGATTAGGCGTACGATCAGCAGCGAAAGCTTATGAGATGATATTAAAAAAATAATTTAATTCCTGTTTGACAATAAATTAATTATTATTAATCCGTGTGATTTAATTAGTGAAATTTTCGGGTATTTTTTCATTTTTTCTTGGTTTTAGTTAATTACTTCGCCCTGATTTTATAAATATTCTTGTTTAGGTGAAAGTTTGATTAAATTAGGTTAAGCATTTTCTGAGATAAGTCTTTATAAACGGGGTAATCCTGTGGAAATAAGGAAGTTCTTATATTATTTGTATTAAAACATTATTTATGCCGTGTTTTCTTTTAATTTAACGAAAAAGATTCAATATTTTGTTTATATTTTAGGCCCACGCTGGGCGCCAAGCTATTTTTCTCCCTTCTTACTTATTAACTTCTTATGAACTTATGTTTTTACATAAATTAAGGCAATTATTCAAAAAAAAAAAAACATGAGAGCCTCATTACTACTTCAAAAACTTTTCTATAATGATCACGGCAGAAGCCTAGGGTATACTCTAATAAGCGTAGGGAGAACTTAGTACATAGTTTTATTCCCGTTAACTGTTTCTTATATAGGATTTCTCAACAAGTCAGTCATTGCAAGTTCTCTTATTACTTAAATAAAACCAAATGTATGTGTAATATGCTGGGCGCCAGTATGACCCAATAATTTGATATTATTTCTTATTGATTGTGTAATATGCTGGGCGCCAGTATCACCCAATAACTTGATATTATTTCTTATTGATTGTGTGATATGCTGGGCGCCAGTATGACCCAATAATTTAATATCATTTCTTATTGATATAAGCTATTGTGTCTTGTTTTCATTAAACTGGTTTTGTGCGAAGTGTCCACTTAGCAAAAACTGTTTGTATAAATATCTATCTTGCGAGCGCTCTACACTATTTATTTTTTGAGTCGCAATACAATGTTTAAATTAAGCTATAAATCCAGCTATCCAGCTGTAAGAAACCTTTAATCGGCTGTTGATAATGATTCTAATTTCTAAGTTGTTATAGATATTAAAAATACGAATATTTAAAGATATTAACAAAATCACCGAAATTGATCGTTTCAAAATTAATTAAAATATAAAATAAGCTTTTTCTGCTGCCACTACCCCTCGCTGCGTTCGTTTCAACCCTCCGCTCACTCACACTAACAAAAACCTGCACACAACCCTGCTCTCCGGCCTATGAATACGGCACACCAACTCAGAAAATGTAGCTTTCCAACTACAAACACAGATGGCGTTGTCTTCAAGAATTCCAAAGGAACGCCCGATGCTGTGTATCATAGTGTAGCACCGTGTCTCAGTCGAAATGTTCTATTGTTTCACACACAGGATGCCATATCGACGAATACTGCTGTCCTTTTCACACACTATAGAGTTACATGCGCTGTCTCGCTCTGTTGCACAGCGGTTGACAGATGTAAATTCGCAGGAAAAAAATTGATTTTCCTCTCGTCATTGCAATATCATTTTTGCGAAAAATCATTTTGTTGATTTTGTTAGTTTTTTATTATTTTTTGTAGGGTTTAGAAACTAAAATTCACTTAACTTTAGTAAGATTATTTTACACGTGTACGTCTGAATTCATTTCGCGTTCTAAGAATTTTCTTTTTCAATAGCAAAGCAAAACGATATACCTATTTCAATCGTCTACAGCCTTAAATATTTTAACAATGTTATTCCTTGATGTCTTTACCAAATCAATAATTAACTTTACTGCTTTAAATATAAAGTCTAATTTGAGTTGCACGTGGCAATTTTTGGTACATAGTAACTTTCTACCCGTGCTGAATATTTTATTATAGTTGTGTTTTATGCTACTTGATTACAGATGGCGGTAGTGAGCCCCTCAATTATTTTATTCGTAATTTTTGTCCCAAAAAGTTAATAAAATCAGTGTTGTATTTATAAATATTCCAAATCTAATATAAATATGGTTTCCATACACAAACAGCAAACCTACTTGTACCGAGAATAATTTAGTTTTTACTACTCGATACTAGATGTCGCTAAATACATTTGCATTTCCCGTTAGTTCAGTTTTACCAAAGTAATACTCATTAATGACTAATAAGCGCTTTATTAGTTCTATTTATCTATTGCAAAAAACCTGTATTTGCAATCCCGTTTCTCACTATCTAATTTAGATAGGAATCTTGGAAAACCTAATGCATTTTCTTGTAACTATGTTAGATTATTTTGTTTATGGAATGATATTGGTATCTGAATATAATAAGCACATCCTAAGCATCTTGCTTGTGATCATCGCAACATATCACGCAAAGAATGTCAGAAGTAAGAACCTCCTGTCTGCTGTTGATGAACAAGGTTACTTCAATCCCAAAATCGACTACTAAGCGTCATGTAGGCACGTCAATATCCCTTCAAAGTTACCTACCTAGTGGTCATTTGAAGGCCGCCGGAAAAACTCGTCCCTTTTCTATTTGAGAAGAGACCTTATCACTTTCATTTATACGCCCACGCCTACCTAGTGGATACAGCTCTAAATGAGACATCATTAGTGGTTGCTTTAAACCGAACTCACTACAAATGCAAATCCACTGACTGGCATTGCACCTCCAGAAATTCGCAGGACCATATTCAGCTGCATTGAGAGGGCAAAGCTACAAAATGCACAACTACGTCTCTGTGCCTCAGAGGCTTAAAAGCCGTAAAAGTTTTCACGGACGCGTCGGTCCAGCTAATGGCAACTCCTCTACAGCAAGACGTGATCTCTAATTTTATCAAGCCATGTGACAGCCTTCCACCTAGGCACGCGTTACCGTCGCTGACTATAGACTGCGAACCCAAGTCGTCCGTTTACTACGGCCGACTTGGCGAATCCCCACAGACCTCTGCAGACAAAAGCCCACCTTCCATCTTGCGCCGAATGCCCTGTCACCTGTGTCACTTGAGGATATTATGCCTGCGTCAGTGAAAGAAGTTCGAAAGGCAGAATTTTGGGCTTTACAACATCATTGGGGAATTTTGGTTATTTGAATTTTCACAACCTTGTATGAGTGCACTAAAAACATCAAAAATTTAAGTAGATGGCGAGAAATCGTGAAGTGAATCACATCTGCCCTCGTACAAGAAACTATATGAATACCACGAATGCTCTGACTGTATTACGAAGAAGATGATGATGATGTTTGCCATCGACACGTTAAGAAGATGCGCTGTGCTGTGGGTACCGCATGTCACAGCATAGTGATGAGTGGAAGCTTTCTTAGCAGCGCCCCGCGGTTTAACCCGCGTAAGTCGCGAATCCGTAGGAATATTGGGATAAAAATGTCTTATGTGTTAATCCAGGTTAGAAACTATATGTGTGCCAAATTTTATCAAAATCCGTTCAGTAGTTTTTGCGTGAAAGAGTAACAAACATCCACCGATTCTCACAAACTTTCGCGTTTATATTCGTCGGCTTAAAGGTAAAACTCATTAGGCCTGTGTTCACCAACATTCAAACCACCGGTTAGGTATTTAAACAGCTGTTTTATGTCAAATTTAGAAGGAAGTTTGAGATAAATCGACTGTTTAAATACCTATCTGGCGGTTTGAATGTTGACACATCCCTTAATAGTTAATTACCACTATTAGAGTTACAGCCATTTTAAATATTATTTTCAGATAAATGGCATGTTGCTCATTGTTTTGATGTTTGATCATTGTAAGGATGATTATATAATAATTAACGTCACGATTTACAGTATACATTACGGCCTGTGTTCACCAACATTCAAACCACCGGTTAGGTATTTAAACAGTTGGTTTATGTCAAATTTCCTAAGGAAAGAACTGATTAAATATCTAAACAGCCGATTTTAAAAGTCAGTGAACACTGCCCTTAATTACTTTTTCTTGATGTAAATTTTGCCTCGAGAAAACCGTTGGCCAAAATAAGTGACTTCTCCAACATGTCACTTAATGACTATTACCTTTAAACCGACGTAATATTAGGGCCGGTTTTTTGATTTGTATTTAATTCAACCAATAGTTAAACATAGTAACTAATGGTTGAATTTTTTCTAAATGTGTTTGCCAAAATGCCATTAGTTACTATTTTTTAAATGTTTTCATGTTAACTCATTCATGTTTAGCCTTTCACATTTAGCCAAAATTCAACCATTAGTTACTATGTATAACCATTGGTTGAGTTAACTACGGATCAAGAAACCGGCCCTTAGTAAAATGATTTTGTTTTTTACAAGCTTTTATTTACTTTCACCTGTCCCGATGTCTGTAATCGAATCTAGCAAGTTCAATTTGACCCACTTCTCGGTCTCCGATTGAGTTGAAATTTTACATGCATATGTAAATCAGATGACAATGCAATATTATTATAACATGGAGCTGATCTGATGATGGAGCCGGAAGGTGGCCATAAGAACTCAGTAATAAAACGACGCGATCCTATCGAGTTTGAGCTCGTTTGATTTGTCTTGACAAGGACTCTGGTCCTGGATGATTAAAAATGTTTTTTTTTTGTAAATACACTTATTTGCTAATTAACAGAGGGACTAGCACCAACTTGCGGAGTGAACGAAACTTAAATTCGAATGATTTTAAAATTAAAAATAATCCTTTAACTTAGTTTTAAGACTTTATGGGTGATACTAATTGGGCCTGTCGCAAAAAGTTAAACCAATGTATTTTCGATACAAAAAATCGCCTCTGTTCATTTAAAAAAAATACAACAAACTACTTTCGATTTACATAAAGCCGTCGATCCCCACCATTATTTCTATCAAACCAACCATCACAAAATTAACAAATCAGTTAATCTATATTGCTATCCATAAGGTATGTATACAAACAGCTGATAATTATCTATATCTATACTATTAATAAAGCTGAAGAGTTTTTTTATTGGTTTGTTTGAACGCACTAATCTCTGGTAGTACCGGTCGGAATTGAAAAAAAAAATCGACTTCAAAAAGAAGTCAATCTGCCTAGCCTTTTCCTAACTATGTTGGGGTCGGCTTCCAGTCTAACCGGATGCAGCTAAGTACCAGTATTTTACATGGAGCGACTACCTATCTGACCTCCACAACCCAGTTATTGGGTAATACGGTACCCCTTGGTAAGACTTTCGGGCTTCTGACGACCCGTAACGAATGTCAAAGATCCACGAATGACAGCCGGGAACAAAGGCTTAACGTGCTTTCCGAGGCACGGAGGACAGACCAACCGCGGCAAGCGTAGCGTAACCTGATGGATCGACCCATGCGGATGTTATTAGTAAGCCAGGAGCTCTTCAAAAATAAATTAACTCAAGTCGGTGTTTTGGGATCTGTATTTTAGATTATTGCCACCGACTACCGAAATTAAAGTTATTTCGTAATTTTAAGTTAATTTATTTTTTAAGTCAATTTTTTTTATTTTTTTTTTATTTCGTAATTTTTAGTTTTTAGTAAAAAACTGGAAGATTTGTGTGTAATAAGTAGTTAATAGTTTTGTTGTAAATATTGACACCACACCCGTAGCTCGTAACAATAAGCCAGGCCGTCACACTTACAAGTACTAGTCTATCTTCAAAACTACTTAACCGATTTTGATGAAACGTTACTGTGCCCTAAGTTGAAGTAAATGTAAGCCAACAAAAAAAAAAAGGTTACGATCCGATTAATAGTTTGGGAGAAATGCGTGGATAAACATACATACATACATCTATGAAATGTTGCATATTTGTTTGGAAGCCCTAATAGATTATCATCTTAATATATAAAACAAAGTCAGGTTTGTTCGAACACTTATACACTCGAGAACGGCTGGACCGATTTTCACGATTTTTGATTTGTTGTATTTGTCTCCGTCCCGAATAGCAGAATAACTTTAAAAATATTGGAAAATTGACGCAAAAAAATAAAATAAAAGAAAATAAAATCCAATACAAAATATTCATGACTGTCAAACTGACAAATATTTAATGTTCATCCCGTTGATACGGTAAACTCTGCCCTCAAATTAAAGAACGTATTTAAATAAAGGTTTCGAATCGACAAGATATCAACAAAATGGCGTATTTTAGATTTAAAAAAATGTAGAATAATGTCAGTAATGGAAAAGTATTGACAATAAATTGGTTGTCAAATATTGAAGCGTGCGTTCAGAAATTTATTTTGTGTAAACTAAGGAAAATATATCAACCTACTTAAATATACAACAAATGAACAAATGACTTCATTAAAAAAAAAAAAAAAAAACGCGGTACGAAGTTCCTAGCTGACCCGGCGAACTTCGTACCGCGTTTTTTCGTTTTTCGATTCGTTACGTTTTTCAGTGTTAGTACATACATACTTAAATAGATGCCCACATTAATTGATAATTACCTCATTACTAACATAGTGGTAATATAATGTTATACTAACAAAATATGGACATTTAAATAGTCTGAAATAAACGGATTTTTTAAAATATTTTTTTATAGGACATATAATATTTAAATTACTTACTTAATATGTACATAATTATATTCCTTTCATACTTCCTATTGCCTATCGTTTAAAAACAATACAGATCTCATTTACGGAACAGTTTTTCAACAATGTGTTCATAACAACGGTTGCGTCCATTCCGTAGACTCATAAACACTTGATGCACATACTTTCAACCTGGCGGCCATTTTATTTTTTTCCTGCATACCGACATACAGGTGGATATTAAAAAACTTAAGCGTGTGTTGGTACAATTGGGATTCCGCTGTGAAATTGGAAAATTGGTGAGTTTATTCAGTGGTGACTACTCGTACATGTTTGATGTTCTTGATGTGTAGTTTGACAACCAGTCTAAAGGCTACCGTGTGTAACGAAGCAAGATTTTGGCCGAATAAATTCTTAAATACTGTTAACTCAACCGGCTTATTCTGCTGTCATAAGGAAAAAAGACGTATTTGACATTTTTATTTCTTTTTATTTGAGATGGGTTTGCTCTTGACTTTAGTCTAGGTCAGAGGTGACAGAGACAAAGTCTACGATGGAGTGAGCTTACCTAGAAGAAGGCTGTTCACTCTAATTTTCAAGAGATTCGGGTTATATGCGTTCGGGAACATAGACGCAGGTAGTGAGTTCCACTCTTTTGCCGTGCGCATTATAAAGGATGTTTGGAAGCGTTTAGTGCGAATTGATGGAATGGCAACTAGGTATGGATGGTAATTTGCAGTGCGTCTACATGTTCGATGGTAGAAGGGGGCCGGTGGAATGAGGTTATGGAGTTCCAGAGCACACTCACCGATGTACAATCTATAGAAGACCGACAAGCAGGCGACCTTGCGGCGATGAGCCAAGCTGTGAAGCTTCGCATCCACCTGTTTTACGTCGCCAAGCGCAGCAAGTTGGTATTTAGCAGAGCCATCCCAAAGGTGGCTGCAATACTCCAAGCAGGATCGGACTTGCGCTTTATAAAGGGTCAAAAGCTGTCCAGGCGTAAATTATCTCTTCACTCTGTTTAAGATGCCCAGTTTTTTGGCCGCAGTTTAGGCTTTCTGCTCGATGATAGCGCCGAAGTTGAGGCTGTACTGACATTTTTTTCGAAATAGAGTTATTTACATATTCGGAATCAGCAGAAAAAGCCGCATCTACCAGTATTTTTAAATTGGCGTAAACTTAACGAAAACCTAATAATTCTAAAATAATTCTAATTCTTCTTAAAAGACGCATCTGCCTTTGTATCTTATGGTTTAAACAGTACAAAATATTTTTTTCTCCATTTCAGTATTTCTCTATAATATGTCCTTTTTTCTTACGGCGGCAGTATTATTGTATAGAGGCACATTCTTTTTATACTTTTACAATTTTAGTCAATTAGTCAATGTACAATCAAGTAGTTATTGGAAGTTTTATATAATATTGCAATGTAACATAATCAAAACAAAGATCATTTTCTATGAATTCTAGTGTGACACGACAATTGACAATCACTGCATAATACGTCACACACCGTGTTGCCAGCAGTCGCCCACACACACACACACACAATACGTGTTACCTAATAACTGGGTTGTGGAGGTCAGCTAGGCAGTCGCTCCATATTAAATACTGGTAGTCAACTGCGTCTGGTTAGTAGTGATCTCTTATAAGCTTGATATTGTCGAATGCCAGAAGTCAATTATGAATATAAGAGGCTTATAAAAAATATATAAGCCAGTAGGTGGCAGTTCTGGCACTCATTGCTAGAGGTTTTTGCAAGGAGCCTGTGCTATGAACCGCTGCTACGAGTATCTAATATGAGCATCTGCTACGAGGATCTGCTACGAGCATCTAATATGAGCATCTGCTACGAGGATCTGCTACGAGCATCTAATATGAGCATCTGCTACGAGGATCTGCTACGAGCATCTAATATGAGCATCTGCTACGAGTATCTAATATGAGCATCTGCTACGAGGATCTGTTACGAGCATCTAATCTGAGCATCTGCTACAAGCATCTGCTACGAGCATCTAATATGAGCATCTGTTACGAGGATCTGCTACGAGCATCTAATATGAGCATCTGCTACGAGGATCTGCTACGAGCATCTAATATGAGCATCTGCTACGAGGATCTGCTACGAGCATCTAATGTGAGCATCTGCTACAAGCATGTGCTACGAGCATCTAATATGAGCATCTGCTACGAGGATCTGCTACGAGCATCTAATGTGAGCATCTGCTACGAGGATCTGCTACGAGCATCTAATATGAGCATCTGCTACGAGGATCTGCTACGAGCATCTAATATGAGCATCTGCTACGAGGATCTGCTACGAGCATCTAATGTGAGCATCTGCTACAAGCATCTGCTACGAGCATCTAATATGAGCATCTGCTACGAGGATCTGCTACGAGCATCTAATGTGAGCATCTGCTACGAGGATCTGCTACGAGTATCTAATGTGAACATTTGCTACGAGGATCTGCTACGAGCATCTAATATCAGCATCTGCTACGAGGATCTGCTACGAGCATCTAATATCAGCATCTGCTACGAGGATCTGCTACGAGCATCTAATATCAGCATCTGCTACGAGGATCTGCTACGAGCATCTAATATCAGCATCTGCTACGAGGATCTGCTACAAGCATCTAATGTGAGCATCTGCTACGAGCATCTAATATGAGCATCTGCTACGAGCATCTAATATGAGCATCTGCTACAAGGATCTACTACGAGCATCTAATATGAGCATCTGCTACGAGCTAAGAGTTTGCTAAGATTAATATCTATGAGTTCGGAAAACAGTTACAAAAAACTGTAAACGTTTGTTAGTTAATGAAGAAATTGTTTGCAGTAGGACAGACACAACGCATTTTTTTTTAATTTCTTATAGAAAATCTAATAGATAGGTAATGAAATCTAAGAACCATTATAATATAGACCGACTCACGCTTGACCATACGTGAATATGAAGTCCAGAACTCATAACAGAGATTACTAAAAACAAGCGGAATAAAAATCTGGATAGGCTTAATAAACAGTTGTGAAAAAGTGTAATGAAAAACAGGCTCAGAATAGTTTCTAAAATACTTTGTTATTTTTACCCAACTTTGAAATAAGGGGAAGTTTTGAATGCAATTTTATTTTGTTTCAGTGTATGTGTATTGATTTACGGCCAGCATATCCATCGGAATTCAATATAATAATATTTTCAGAATGCTGGAGCTCGTGGTTAAGTAATAACAGCCGCACGGGTCGATCCATCAGGTTAAGCTACGCTTGCCGCGGTTGGTCTGTGGATGGGTGACCATATTTTCATACCGAGACTCCTCCGTGCCTCGGAAAGCACGTTAAGCCGTTGGTCCCGGCTGTCATTCGTGGATCTTTGACAGTCGTTACGGGTCGTTAGAAGTCCGAAAGTCTGACAACCAGTCTTACCCAGAAAGTGGGTTGTGGAGGTCAGATAGGCAGTCGCTCCATGTAAAATACTGGCATTCAGCTGCATCCGGTTAGACTGGAAGCCGACCCCAACATAGTTGGGAAAAGGCTAGGCAGATTGAGGCTGTTGGGGCTGCCCTGATTTTGTAGCGCATATGAGATGTTTGCGCTGAATCGAATCTTTTATGCGGCCATTCGAAAAACATCTCGTCCTTAATAACAAGTCTGCAGGACAGTCATAACAGTATTCTCAGGACAGAACATCTACTCTCCTATTCTGAGACGTTTTGTGGGGGTGATCAACGAGGGAAGTACTTTCCTGTCGCGTCGTCCACACGAAGCGAACTCAAATACTAAGTTTTGAATAATACTTTGTTTTACTTTATTTACTAACATGAATTACAAGAAATTTACTAACACATTGGATCTTATGTTGTCCGAAATTAATAATTTATTATTTATTACTATGATATCTCGGGCCGATTTTTTTTTTTTTTTGTATGAAACAAGATGTACATAGAAAAAAAAATCAAACAATTTTTTGAAAAGAAATATTGTCGATACACTTTTGCCATTTTAATGAAAGTTCGTTGATGCCTCTGCTATAGATATCCTGGGAACGGGAATCGATAAATTCTTTAAATGCGTTTTTCACCGCCTCGTTGGATTTGAAATTTTTCCCCGAGGCTCATTGTTGAGATTAAAATTTCCAGAAAGGAAGCGATCAAACCAAAAACGCACTATGTGCGTTCACGTGCGGTACCTTGTCCATCGTACACGTCGTTAATATTGCGTGCTGTCTGTGTTGCGTTGGTGCCACGACTAAACTCGTATTCGAAAATCGTACTCGTATTCGAATTTTGATTTTTCCATGTTTACAGAAACAACGATATCAAAGAAAAATCGAACGGCGGGAAAACAAATGATAAACAGATTTTTTTTAATGTCATAACTATATTATAAAAGTAATTTGAATTTGGAATTCTAAATACAATGAAAGATCTTTACACAAGCCGGAATCAAAAATCGGCAATTTCATTGGTAAAGACCTACTATGTATTAATATTTATTCTTGTATTTTATAGTTATTTCCGAGCTATTTATCCCGTATGAGGCACTTGTCATGTTTTCTCTCTGCATCACCCTAAGGTCGACTGGAGAAAATAACTCAGGCGTTAAATCCACCTTTGTACAGTATTTTTTTTTTACTTGTGCATAAAGTTTTTTTTTATAAATAAATAAATAAACATTCATCTATTTTATGAGAATTAAACATAACTGCCGAAAAATAATATACTTCTGCCTTTTCCTTCGGAAAACACAAACGACGTTTTTTTTTTTATGATTCTAAATTACTTGCCCATACTAAACACGCCTTAACCCCGCCAGTTATTTTCAATTTTCTAACTTAAGAACAACAATGCACTAAACTGCAGCTGACCGTACCACGGTACAGTTATCGTTTTGTGTCTAACCGTACCACCCGGCTGTTAATGAACATTTTTGTGCATACTTTTCTGTACAGGGCGAGGCGAGACTCGACTCTGTTGTAAAATTAACAGTTTTTCTTTCTTTCGTATTGACACGAACGATTGTGAGAATAGCTTGGCCAGGGCTAATGCTCTAGATTTACATACGTCCATAACTCGTAAAGTTTTAATAATAATAATAATATCCTGGGACATTTCACACACGGTCATCTGATCCCAAACTAAGCAGAGCTTGTACTATGGAAACCAGATAACTGATATACTACATACACTACTTTTTTTTTGTAAATACATACTTATATAGATAAATACACCCAGACTCAGGACAAACAGACATGTTCATGCACACAAATGTTTGTCCTGGATGGGAATCGAACCCACGACCTGCGGCATGATAGGTGGTGTCTTAACCAACCACGCCAGCTGGCCTGTCATTTAAAAAAATCCTTCTTAAGTTCTGAGTTGAGCTGCGCGATTACTGACAAATGCGTGCACTGACTGGACAGGTCCTCTCAATCTGTGTGGTTCTTTCCTCAAAAGACCATTTCAGATACCAATCTACATGGTCTTCACATGAAGTGACCAAGATTATGTCTGGAATTTATAAGAGACTGTGACCTCTGAGTTTGTTTCGGGCTTTCTTCTCAGAGTAGTCAGATAGGAAACGCCGACCTCATCTAGTTTAAAAAAAAAACATGATTGACTTGTAAAAGTTTTTGTACAAAACTACTTACAGAAATACAAATCATTTATCATTAAAGGATAATATTTTGGTGAATAAAAATCTATATTTGTTTCTCATTAATATCTACATGCCTACTGAATAGGTGAATTTATTCAAGAAATAAAAAAAAAAACACTTTTTTATTTTTTTCTAAAACATAATTACAATACGGTCTTAGAAAATACACTTGGTTTTTAAAACAACTAAGTAAATAATCAACGGAGAGTATTGTAAGGAAAAGCCATATTCTAAAAAAAATAATGAAAATTACTGAGTTCCACTTTCCCCTGCGCCTGTACCTCATAATGAAGTACTCAACTCATTTGTCCGTTTGTCTGTCTGCAGCTAAATCAGTTGTTCAGAGCATTTAACTAAATGACTCGGAAATATTCTCGTAACTGTCTAATACTACCTATGCAGGCAAAACATTATTACTCATGTGTTTTTGTTTTTAGTCTGTTTTTGTTTAGAAGTCTGGGAGTAACAGTTAAAATTCGACGAACATAGAAACTGGACAAGATTAGCAGCTTTTTCTCGATTTTCCTAATATTATAATGTAGATCGAATTACGAAAGAATGCTCTTTCCCTGTTTACACAAAGACAATTTGATAGAGTGAGGATAGAATATGCAGTCGCTTGTTTTGTCTACAATTCACACAGAGTAAATAGTCTTTATTCCGGATCGTGATTTAATAAAGATTGTTTTTAGGATTCCGTACCAAAAAGGAACCTTTATCGTGCGACTCGGTCTGTCTATCCGTCTGTAACAGCTGGTTATCTCAAGAACTACTAATGCTATCAACTTGAATTTTGGAATAGTTTTAGATGACGTTTGCCCAACTATTTTGCAAATAAGAAAGAAACAAAATAATATATATAGATATATATATAGATATATATTTTGCAACATTCGAAGTGTGGCTAGGGCATGTGGGGAATTATATGAAAGATCGCTGATTGCACATTTTCAAACATAGTTTTCGACTTTTGATGAAAAATGTAAAAAAAAACACCGTTCCCCTCCCCTTATCTCCGAAGTTAGCTCCGGTTTTTTATTTTTGTGAGTGGCCTCAGTGGCCGTTAACTCTTGTGATAGTTCATCTATTTTTTTTTTTTATTTTTTTTTTTTTTATTTGTGATGGGTTTGCTCTTGACTCTAGTCTAGGTCAGAGGTGACAGAGACAAAGTCGACGATGGAGTGAGCTTACCCAGAAGAAGCCTGTTCACTCTCACTTTGAAGAGATTAGGGTTGTATACGTTCGGAAACACAGACGCAGGTAGTGAGTTCCACTCTTTTGCTGTGCGCATTATAAAAGACATTTGGAAGCGCTTAGTGCCATACCACCAAAACTAAGAAATCATATTAACTATGGACAATTTCGAGCGGCCGCCATTGTTGTTTACATCTTTTGCAGATTGGAAAACGCCGGAGTTTATTTATTCAGACGCTTACGACGTTTTTGTTGCCATGGCGACTGGGACGCTCGAGTGGGCGCTCGATTCGGTTTAACATACATTGTAAATTACTTATTTGTCACTGAGCGTATAGCTACTGTTCCCTAGAAGATCAGTGGCCGCACTTAACGGCCGCAGTGACGGCTGTCACGAAAATGATGACAAAGATTTAAATCGTTAGATTCGCCTTACTGCGTCAAAAGATAGTCGCAATTTCTGTTTCGTTTTCACACCTCTGACATGCAATGAAGCAGTGAGATCACTTGTTTATCATGGAAATGCTGTTTAATAAGGCGTGAGCTCACTCTTCTCAATATGGACACGTTTTTTTGTGACTAAGTACGGTGAGCGCAAATCTAGCGATTTAAATCTTTGGGGGGGTTTGACTTAATGTCAAATACTAGTGAAAATGACAGATTTTCATGACGGCCGAGGAAACCAAATCTTTAGTGATAACCATTTATGATGGATGCATGTGTGAAAAGACGGCTTAGCTGTGAACCACTAGGCAGATCACATGATCACATGATAAGAAAAGACGAGACCACATCCGTGATTATGAGACCGACACAACAGTGGATTGGGCGGGTGTTGTTGAACCAGCAAGCAAAGAATAGAAGAAGACTGGCTGAAAAGGGAATCCACGTCAAAAAGTTCACGGAGGTCTGAAGAGTGCAAAGGTTGGGCTCGTCCCTCCATAACTTTCGAAGATCTCGCATCTTGACCTGTAAAGAAAATAAACAATATTTAAGTATTTCATTATACACCATCAACTTAATAGTCGTAAGTCCATCTCCATCTGTCTAGTCTTTTCCCAACTATGTTGGGGTCGGCTTCCAGTCTAACTGGATGCAACTGAATACTAATATCTACTGTACATGGAGCGACAGCCTATCTGATCTTGACAACCCAGTTACTGGGTAACACGATACCCCTTGGTAAGACTGGTTGTCTGATTTTCGGGCTTCTGACTACCCGTAACGACTGTCAAAGATCTACAGCATCATGGTACCTTCCATATCCATACCTATTTCTCCGCCAAGCAGTGTACTGAGTGTAGTGAGGGTTTTCTGAAAACACATTCACTAGGTGGCAGCACTGAGACTTCAGGTCCGGGCACCTGTCAAAAGTGTCAAAGCGCTATATTGTCTTTAGTCGTGGCTGAATGATGAACGAATGAATGAAACGAATGATGAACGTCATCATATATTTTATATTCATTGTCGAAATGTCGGACGATCAATGGGCCAAACTTCCGACCCAATGGGTTCCTCTTAATGGCAAGCGACATCGCGGCAGGCGCAGACGGAGATGGCGGGATGAGCTGGAATCCTTCAACAAGAACTGGGTCCTTAGTAGCTCTAGACAGAGAGAAGTAGAAAGAGAGTAGGGAGGCCTTAGCCCTACAGTGGGACGTAACAGGCTTTTAATAATAATAATAATAATTGTCGAAATGAAGGACCTCTTGTGTGGCGCCAACTGGTGGCGTGCATTGTCATGAAAAACCTCATTCCAGGTACAGACGCCAGCACATCAAAATACCCGAAACTGACAAATTTTCCCAATCACCCTTGAACCTTTGAAGCTTTAGCGGCAAAGTTGAAAATCAATTAAAGAAATTTGACAGATAGTAGTAGTTTGATGTGCTGGCGTCTGGATATGGTAATGGGAAGAAAACTGTCAAATTAGTTCCGTGTAGATGGCGCTAAGTGTTTGTTACTTTCTTTCAGCTCTCAATGGAGTTACTTGCTTAAAACTTTGCTGCAAGATGATGTTAAATGTTTTCACTTATTATCGATTGGTCGTTTTATCTTCAAGATGAATTTGACAAGCGACAAACATATAGCGCTCTCTTGCGGCGAAGCTTCCGTGACAGACTTAGGTTGGGGAAAAAGTCTTTTCGCATTATAGTATGTATGAACTTGTAATAAAATCTCTTTGGCTATACTATTTGTATCTGGCTGGTTTTGGTATTGTAGGGTCATACCTACTATATAATTTATTTATTTATATTATAAACTTACACAACACATCACATTTATATACAAACATAATCATAATATTTTATTTACATCTATTTATATTAATCAAACAATCGGGTGATGTCGGTGTAGTAGCATATAGTAAATATGGACTCGCGCATGAGCTACGTCATTGCGACGTAGCCACCAAGGACTAGCTAGGTGGGAGTTCGCAGTGTCGAACCTCGAACGTTCCTTCACTTTGCCGCGACCTTCAGTCGGAACTAATTAGCGCGACGCTCGCCCGCGCATGATCTTGTGACATCTTATTATTTATTTATTGTTTCTTTGAATAGTTCAAAGTAAACTAACTGTTACCTGTCATTGTGCCGTAACTATTGTGATTGTGACTGTGTGCCTATCAAACTTGTGATCGTTCTCCTTCTGACTGTTTTCTGTGTTGTGTGTGTGCCCTACCACAATATAACTGTGAGTACCTAAGCAGATTGACTTTTATTATTACTCTGCCTACACACCCACCAACACACACTATAGTATCATTGAAAGTTTAAATTTTAAAGAACATAATTCCAAATTCAAATTAGGAAAATGTGTGATTTTCATTTGTTTTTCGTACCGTCAAGATGAGTGAATCTAATGAAGAAATTCGATACATTTTAAGATTTTACTACAAAAAAGGTAAAACTGCAACGCAAGCCGCGAAAAAAATTTGCGATGTTTATGGACCTAGTGTAGTGTCTGTGAGAGTAGCACAAATTTGGTTTAAGCGTTTTCAACCCGGAAATTTTGATGTCAAAGATGCACGTCGCTCTGGTCGCCCTATTACGGATAAAATGGATGCCATTTTTGAAAAAGTGGAGCAAGATCGGCATATCAGTAGTTACGACGTAGCTGAAGAACTGGAAATTGACCACAAAACAGTTTTGGCGCATTTGAAAAAACTGGGTACACATAAAAGCTCGACATTTGGGTACCTCACGAGCTCACTGAAAGAAACCTAATGAACCGTGTACTCATTTGTGATTCTTTATTACGACGTAATGAAACCGAACCATTTTTGAAGAAGCTGATAACTGGTGATGAAAAGTGGGTCACGTATGACAAGAACGTGCGAAAAAGGTCGTGGTCAAAGGCCGGTCAGGCTTCACAGACTGTGGCGAAACCCGGGTTAACTCGCAACAAGGTGATGCTATGTGTTTGGTGGGATTGGAAGGGCATTATTCATTATGAGCTGTTACCACCAGGCAGGACCATCGATTCTGAACTCTACTGCGAACAACTGATGAGATTAAAGCAAGAAGTTGAGGGAAAGCGGCCGGAATTAATCAACAGAAGGGGTGTGGTTTTTCATCATGATAACGCTAGACCTCACACATCTTTAGCCACTCAGCAAAAATTAAGAGAGTTTGGCTGGGAGGTGTTAATGCATCCGCCGTATAGTCCTGACCTTGCACCTTCAGATTTCCACCTGTTTCGGTCTCTTCAGAATTCTTTAGGCAGTGTCAGGTTAACATCACGAGAGGACTGCCAAAACCACTTGTCGCGGTATTTTGACCAGAAGTCTCAAAATTTCTATAGCAATGGGATCATGTCCCTACCTACAAGATGGCAAAAAGTTATCGAACAAAATGGTACCTACATACTTTAGTTAAATGTAAATCAACTATATTAAAAAATGTTTTGAATTTTCTTAAAAAATGCGAAGAAACTTTTTCCCCAAACTATTAGAATGGTTAAAGGTCTAGTGAATACAATAGCGACCTGCCTGATGTAGGTTTATTCAAACCTGTGTTTCAGGCCATCACTTAACAACGCGTGCTTTAGTGGACAATATGTTACTGTACATAGAGCTAGCGTTGATACATAAGACACACGTTGAGTGTCGATAGACAGGCTTTTTATATACTATAAATGTCATGACCTATGATGATGCTATGACCTGATGCTTTGATCCCGGTAGTACGTTTCCGTGGGGTGATTTCCGACAGCCACGCGGGCGAAGCCACGGGCAAAAGCTAGTTTTAAATATATAAAAAATATAAAAAAGCAAAAATAAAACAAAAAACATAAATGAGTTGGAGAGTGGATGTGTAGGTGTGTAGATGTGTGGGTGCTTGGATGTGTTCGTGGATTATTTAGTTATTATGTATTCTTCGTTTATTCAGCACTAGCTTCTTTTGCCCGCGACTTCCGCCCAACATATACAAGCAACCACACACATACACACACAACAGTCACATATTAGTCAACCATAGCATAAAAGACAATAATCCTATGGCAGGCGGCAATAATATAGATGTCACATGTCTTGACATTTTTGGTTCTAGGACATGCTGGTTTCCTCACGATGTTTTCCTTCACTGTTTTGAGAGCAGTGGTCATAGATTACCTTTTACAAAGTCAATCAATAAAATTGTATCCCCTTCATAATATTAGTTTTCTAACAATAGGCTGAATGACAAAATATCTTGACGTAAAACTTGATAGAATTAAAAAACCTCTGTCAAGGTCTGTCAAAATATTAGAGCAACGGTTAAAAAAAATCAACGAATCGAAATTGAAAAGAATGCTTTTGAAACTTATGGTTTAGAGAAATTACCAGTCTTACAAAGGGGTATCATGCTACCGTAACTGGGTTGTGGAGGTTAGATAGGCAGTCGCTCTATGTAACATACTGGTATTCAGCTGCATCCAGTTAGACTGGAAGCCGACCCCAACATTGTTGGAAAAAGGCAAGCAGATTGATTATTTTGTTCTAGAGAAATTAATTCAAAATGCAAGCAAGCAACCGCCATCATCGCGATAAATGGCGTATATTTACGGTTGGAATATGTCTGTTTGTCATATATATATCGTTTATGTTCGGTCCCTTGAATTGGATCATGGAACACTTAGGATTTAATGAAGGTAACTTATTAATATAAATTAATAATTATCACCTCTATACTCCGTAACCGCGTCGTTTTATTTTGTAAGCAGTGGTGACCCTGTGGAATTGGCCTGTAGAGTTGTGATTCGTTGGTCCAAACCCAGGCAGGCTTCTGAAAGCACGTTAAGCCATTGATCCGGCTGGCATTCATGGATCTTTGACAGTCGTTACGGGTCGTGAGAAGCCCGAAAGTCTGACAACCAGTCTTACCAAAACTGGATTGTGGAAGTCAGATAGGCAGTCGCTCCATGTAAGATACTGGTATTCAGGTGCAATGGGTTAGACTGGAAGCCGAACCCAACTTAGTTGGGACAAGGCTAGGCAGATTGATTTATGAAATTTAAACAGTACTGTACCAAGGTGGACATTTCACCACATTCCAAGTTATGTTTAAGTTCCATGTAATAGGGGGGAGTCTATTGCCGTCTACCAGGCACAAATCCAGACACCAGGCTGCTAGCAAGAAATTCCAGATAGAAAAACTCAATAATACTTTGACAGATCTGAGAATCGAACCCAAGACCTCATTCTCAGCAGTAGCGCTTGCCACCGCTAGACCAACCAGGCAAATGTTATTCAACTTTCTACCAATTCGATTGATGGTGTAAAGGACATTGACGCGCAGACTGTTACGAATACAAGACATGATTCTAGCGTTGAAAAATTCCGCCGGTTGTTAACAGCGACTGATGATTGTTGATTGATTGTTTATTGTTAATTAAAACGGTAACATCAATTACATTAATTAACACAGAGACTGAAGACACCCTAGCATACTTTCTCTCACAAAACATCAGACATATACGCATAATTCTACTCCATTCATCGACAAACAGATCACAGTCAGGATTCGTGTTCAGGAGGGCGTAAAGCATCCTTAAAGTACGACACACTGGGGACTCAGCTCTGGCTATAGTTTTGGATGACGGTGTCGCAAACAAATTGTCTCGACGGCTTTGGCGATGTCGGGAATAAATAGCTGACAGAAAAGACCACAATACCACCATACGCACAAAACACCACCACCACCCACGATACGCGCAGAAACTGGAATAACTGATGTAGACAACTAGTCTGCTATACTGAAGTGGGATTGGGCTAGCCATGTGTGTAGGATGCATCGGGACAGATGGGAGTTAGATCAAAGTCATCAGTTCATCACGCAGTGCACCCTGAAGACGGGCGTCGAGGGCGAGGAAACGCTGGCGTGACGACTTACAGGCGTTTATGGGAGATTGGCCGGAGAAGGCAATACACCGGGAAGAGTGGAAAGTTGTGCCTTTGGAGTGGGACGACAATACAGGTTAAAAAAACAGCTGTTCCATCCATTTGGCTGTGTAGGTACACAACAGCAGATTTTTAAAAAATAACCAGCAAGTAAACTGATTTATTTTTAGCCGACGAGAATTTCCATTTTTAGCGTTCCGTATCTGAAGAGTGCCAAACGGTACTTTATTACTAATCCTCCGCTATCCGTGCATCTGTCTGTCAGCGGTCTGCATCTCATGAACTGTAATAGGTAGACTGTTGATTTGTTCACAGATGGAGTATTTCTGTTGCCGCTATAACTCCGCAGCTCCGCAGCATACGCTGTTAGGAAAATTCGTAATTTAACCAACATAGAGACAGCCCGTTTAGTGTATTAGGTTGGGGAAAAAGTCTTTTCGCATTATAGTATGTATGAACTTGTAATAAAATCTCTTTGGCTATACTATTTGTATCTGGCTGGTTTTGGTATCATTGAAAGTTTAAATTTTAAAGAACATAATTCCAAATTCAAATTAGGAAAATGTGTGATTTTCATTTGTTTTTCGTACCGTCAAGATGAGTGAATCTAATGAAGAAATTCGATACATTTTAAAATTTTACTACAAAAAAGGTAAAAATGCAACGCAAGCCGCGAAAAAAATTTGCGATGTTTATGGACCTAATGTAGTGTCTGTGAGAGTAGCACAAATTTGATTTAAGCGTTTTCAATCCGGAAATTTTGATGTCAAAGATGCACGTCGCTCTGGTCGCCCTATTACGGATAAAATGGATGCCATTTTTGAAAAAGTGGACCAAGATCAGCATATCAGTAGTTACGACGTAGCTGAAGAACTGGAAATTGACCACAAAACAGTTTTGGCGCATTTGAAAAAAACTGGGTACACATAAAAGCTCGACATTTGGGTACCTCACGAGCTCACTGAAAGAAACCTAATGAACCGTGTACTCATTTGTGATTCTTTATTACGACGTAATGAAACCGAACCATTTTTGAAGAAGCTGATAACTGGTGATGAAAAGTGGATCACGTATGACAAGAACGTGCGAAAAAGGTCGTGGTCAAAGGCCGGTCAGGCTTCACAGACTGTGGCGAAACCCGGGTTAACTCGCAACAAGGTGATGCTGTGTGTGTGGTGGGATTGGAAGGGCATTATTCATTATGAGCTGTTACCACCAGGCACGACCATCGATTCTGAACTCTACTGCGAACAACTGATGAGATTAAAGCAAGAAGTTGAGAGAAAGCGGCCGGAATTAATCAACAGAAGGGGTGTGGTTTTTCATCATGATAACGCTAGACCTCACACATCTTTAGCCACTCAGCAAAAATTAAGAGAGTTTGGCTGGGAGGTGTTAATGCATCCGCCGTATAGTCCTGACCTTGCACCTTCAGATTTCCACCTGTTTCAGTCTCTTCAGAATTCTTTAGGCAGTGTCAGGTTAACATCACGAGAGGACTGCCAAAACCACTTGTCGCGGTATTTTGACCAGAAGTCCTAAAATTTCTATAGCAATGGGATCATGTCCCTACCTACAAGATGGCAAAAAGTTATCGAACAAAATGGTACCTGCATACTTTAGTTAAATTTAAATAAACTATATTAAGAAATGTTTTGAATTTTCTTAAAAAATGCGAAGAAACTTTTTCCCCAACCTATTACTTTAGCTATTTTCATAGTGTAATGTCGTACGGTATTCTGTTGTGGGGAAATGCAGCCGACATTCAGACTATCTGTGTTTTGCAGAAAAGAGCTGTTCGATGCATTTATAAATTAAGTCCGAGACAATCTCTCAGAGAGAAATTTAAGGAGGTTAATATAATGACTTTGCCTTATCAGTACATTTTTGAAAATCTTTTATATGCCCATAAAAACATTAAATTGTTTAAAAAATACAGTAATATCCACAATATAAATACTAGGAACAAACACAAATTTGTTGTACCTCCAACAAGGCTCAAGAAAATAGGTGGGTCATTCAGGTGTCAATGTATACGCTTTTATAATAAACTTCCAAGCCACGTTCAAGATCTGAGCCTTAATAAATTCAAATCATTAATTAAACGCAAGTTGTGTCAGAAAGCTTTTTATACCGTTAAAGATTATATTGAGGACAACAAGGCTTGGGATTGAACTGCTCCAAATTTTATATTATTTTTATTTTTGCATACTGAATGTTGACATGAATATTTACTTTGTAAGTATTATATTATTTTAATTTATTGTGAATGTGAAGACTATGTAGGTCATTGCTTTTTTTTGTTTGTTTTATTTTTTCTCTCAGTTATTTTTAATCATGGTCTGGCAGTTTGAGTAATCTATGCGGCCTACCCCAATGTCTTTTCTTTGGTATTGTTCGTCGAATCGTTGAGCTCCTTAAGTTCTGAGTTGAGCTGCGCGATTACTGACAAATGCGTGCACTGACTGGACAGGTCCTCTCAATCTGTGTGGTTCTTTCCTCAAAAGACCATTTCAGACACCAATCTACATGGTCTTCACATGAAGTGACCAAGATTATGTCTGGACTTTATAAGAGACTGTGACCTCTGAGTTTGTTTCGGCCTTTCTTCTCAGAGTAGTCAGTTAGGAAACGCCGACCTCATCTAGTTTAAAAAAAAAAATATATATATTGACTTGTAAAAGTGTTTGTACAAACCTACTTACATAAATAAAAAATCATTTATCAATTATAGACCAATTTCAGTACTATCTACGTTTAGTAAAATTTTTGAGAAATTAATTTTAGACCAATTGCAAAGATTTTTTAATAAACATAAATTATTACATAACAAGCAGTTCGGTTTTACAAAGGGTCGTTCAACTACTGATGCCGGTGTTGAACTTTTAGGACATATTTATAGTGCATGGGAAGACAAATGCGATGCCTTGGGCATCTTTTGTGATTTGTCCAAGGCATTCGATTGCGTTCTTCATGAAACGTTAATCAGGAAACTCCGCCATTACGGGATCCGGAACACCGCTCTGGATCTTCTTACTTCATACTTGAGTAATAGGATTCAGAGCGTTGACGTTAATGGAAAAAGATCGCCCGGATCTATAGTAACAATGGGGGTCCCACAGGGCTCGATTCTTGGTCCTTTCTTATTTCTTATTTATATTAACGATTTGCCCTACCTCATTAAGGATAATCATGATATAGTTTTGTTTGCGGATGATACTTCACTTTTGTTTAAACTTAAACGTCAGCAGCTGGTTACTGACGATGTAAACAGAGCGATCTCAAAAGTAGTTCACTGGTTCAGTGTTAATAATTTACTCCTTAATGAAAAAAAAACCAAATTCATTAAGTTTACACTACCTCACGTTAGGCAGGTGAAAACTAACGTGTTGATAAAGGGCGAAGAGTTGAATCCTGAAGATAGCACAGTATTCTTGGGCTTAACTTTGGATGCTAAGCTTCAGTGGGGCCCACATATAGATAAATTGTCAAAAAAGCTAAGCTCCGCAGCATACGCTGTTAGGAAAATTCGTAATTTAACCAACATAGAGACAGCCCGTTTAGTGTACTTTAGCTATTTTCATAGTATAATGTCGTACGGTATTCTGTTGTGGGGAAATGCAGCCGACATTCAGACTATCTTTGTTTTGCAGAAAAGAGCTGTTCGATGCATTTATAAATTAAGTCCGAGACAATCTCTCAGAGAGAAATTTAAGGAGATTAATATACTGACTTTGCCTTCTCAGTACATTTTTGAAAATCTTTTATATGCCCATAAAAACATTAAATTGTTTAAAAAATACAGTGATATCCACAATATAAATACTAGGAACAAACACAAATTTGTTGTACCTCCAACAAGGCTCAAGAAAATAGGTGGGTCATTCAGGTGTCAATGTATACGCTTTTATAATAAACTTCCAAGCCACGTTCAAGATCTGAGTCTTAATAAATTCAAATCATTCATTAAACGCAAGTTGTGTCAGAAAGCTTTTTATACCGTTAAAGATTATATTGAGGACAAAAAGGCTTGGGATTGAACTGCTCCAATTTTATTTTATATTATTTTTATTTTTGCATACTGAATGTTGACATTAATATTTACTTTGTAAGTATTATATTATTTTACTTTATTGTGAATGTGAAGACTATGTAGGTCATTGCTTTTTTTTTTTTTTTTTGTTTGTTTTATTTTTTCTCTCAGTTATTTTTAATCATTGTCTGGCAGTTTGAGTAATCTATGCGGCCTACCCCAATGTCCTTTCTTTGGTATTGTTCGTCGAATCGTTGAGCTCCTTAAGTTCTGAGTTGAGCTGCGCGATTACTGACAAATGCGTGCACTGACTGGACAGGTCCTCTCAATCTGTGTGGTTCTTTCCTCAAAAGACCATTTCAGACACCAATCTACATGGTCTTCACATGAAGTGACCAAGATTATGTCTGGACTTTATAAGAGACTGTGACCTCTGAGTTTGTTTCGGCCTTTCTTCTCAGAGTAGTCAGATAGGAAACACCGACCTCATCTAGTTTAAAAAAAATATTGACTTGTAAAAGTGTTTGTACAAACCTACTTACAGAAATAAAAATCATTTATCATTTATCATTTATTTATCATTTAACAACAGATAACAGTAAAAATTAAATTAAGTTAAAAATTAAAAGGGGGTATACAAAAACCGTGTTTTTTTAAGGTGAAGTTTTTTTTTTAATATTTGTTGTTTACACGCCAAATGACGCACAAACCCTAGATCTCGGCACAAAAACTGTCCGGCAAGAGATAGCCCAAAGCAGCCTGAAATACCAGGAGAAGCTAACAATCCACGTGAATGAACTTGCCCAGACACTGAGCGGGAAAGTTGGACTCCAACATACCCGGCTAAAGAGACATGACATCCCTAACCTCACCAAAAGATTCCCACAACAAAGAGAGAGTTCGCTGGAAATAAATTTGTCAACAGTTTATAACTCTCGTAGAATACATTTAAAGCAGATAAATATCAGTCAAGGAAGTGGCTTATTGTTCCCAGAACAGATAGTCATGAAGCAGAAATAGCAAAAAAAAAAAACCCCTCGTGGTGTGCGAGTCCGACTCGCACTTGGCCGGTTTTTTCAGTATATAAGGATCGTAGCAGGTGGCGTTCTTCAGTTTCTGACTACCCCCATTGGAAGAAGGCATGAGTTTATCCGCTGAATAGAACACGGTTATTAGCGACCACCAAAATTTTTATACCGTAGATCACGCATGGTGACCCTCACCAAGCGAAAAAAATTGGAGTATTTGGATTTTAATCCATATTGCTCTAGTACTGTTTGCGCGCCAATGTCCATTACACTCTGTATATCAATGACCAATTCACAAAATATCCTTGTCCACAGGCAAACACCACAGTTATGAAAACTTAAAGAAACCAGCCCACACAAATCTTGTATTTGTCATGACCGTCCTCACGTGTGAGCTCTTTTTCACCAGCTTCACTTTACTTGTGTGCATTCTGACCAAAACATACCGCGGTATCGACTGCTGCATGATAATGCTTATAATTAACATGATCGCGGCTGCTATTACAGCCATATACTTCCTAATTTATTGTACAACACATGATATTCATTGCTTAGGCCATTCTGAAACTAGTGATGTACCGGAAGCGTTACTGCTGAATGGATTTTGTGTCGTGTATCTGTTGGTTTTGGGTTTGCTTTTGTTTGTTTTGTTTAAGTACAGAAAAGAGGTGATTGGTTTGTATTGTTTTATTTTTGTAGCACTTCTAAACGTTTTTAAACCCCGATGGAAACAGAGTGGCGTTATAAGTTTAACGTGTATCTGTCTATCTGTTTGTGGCATCGTAGCTCCCAAACGATTGAACCGATTTATATTTTTATTATTTTGTTTCAAATGTGACTAAACTTTATCGAGAATGTTCGTAGCTATGATTCAAGAAAATCTATTCAGCCATTTTAAGATGATCAGCTCTTTTATAGTTGATGAATGGATGTGAGCATCTTCCACAGGTCTGATCGAGTCGCATTTGGTATTCTGTTGTTTCAATGATATTAGAATAACACCTGCTCGTGGCTAAGTAATAACAGCCGCACGGGTAGATCCATCAGGTTAAGCTACGCTTGCCGGGGTTGGTCTGTGGATGGGTGACCATCTTTTCATACCGAGACTTCTCCGCGCCGCGGAAAGCACGTTAAGCCGTTGGTCCTGGCTGTCATTCGTGGATATTTGACAGTCGTTACGGGTCGTCAGAATCCCGAAAGTCTGACAACCAGTCTTACCATGGGGTATCGTATTACCCAGTAACTGGGCTATGGAGGTCAGATAGGCAACAACATAGTTGGGAAAAGGCTAGGCAGATTGATAGACCCAACTTCCTCACCAACTTACAGCTGACATAGTATTTGGGCTCATTGGAATGGTCTCAATTAATAAGTTATAGATAGAATCAGGGTCTGATGATGGAGTAGCAAAAAGAAATGAGGGTAAATTGGTGTCGGGGGTTTTAAATTTTTACATTTATATTCACGGAATAGAAAAAAAAAAACAGTGGAAGTGCTATGCAACAAAAATACTGTAGGAACCGTAGTCGCCAAACTCACACAGGTAAACCGTTGTTGATCATATAATGAACTACAAATAAACAATTCAATACTCAATATATTTATTGCTTCCACATGTGAAATTAGGTTTACAAAAAATATGATCATTGTGGACCCTGTCGGACACTGCAAGAGTAGGAGAGAGGAAGAGGACTTTTATTTGACTACTTAGTTGAATGTAATGTACTATTTATAATGTAATCATTTTATAAAAACATGTACCTAATTTAAAATTTATCATTCAAATATTCGTTGACACTATAATTATAGTAATTGTTTTAATTTTTTATGAATATATTAATTTTTTGTTGTTCTTTAATTAATTCTGGTATATTTATTATATATTTTCGTATATATTCTATTATGTTATATTATAATATTATATTCGTTTGCTTTGTGTCGCAAATCGGAAATCAGTATTATGTATTAGCTATACGTCATACAGATTAGCGATTGACAAGCGATTGAAAAGCAATTATTGCGCAGTTGACTAGCAATTTTGCTATCGCTAGGCTTCTGCAAGATACGTAATAAGCCTGCAGATAAGTTTGTGTGACTATAGGTACGCTTGGTTGGTCTTCGTGCTCTTGGCCAATTAACATACAAGGATCCTCTAACTGGTTGTAAAATAACCCAACAGCAATCTTATTTTAAAGAGAATAAAGATCATTGTGATTTTGACAGTGATGCAAGATAAGAAAGTGGTGAAATAACTGTGAACGATCTGTAAAGTAAACTAACTAAGTTTGGTCACAGATAATAATAATATATATTTTTTTAAATATTTATAAATGTTTATATTCTATATTTAAAAATATTATTTATATATGGCAATAAAGGAAATAATATACATATATATATAACCCTACTGCTGTATCTCTACGTTGACGTCGTGGTGGGGCTTGCGCGCTCCTGAACTTTAGGTCTGTGCCGGTAGAGTTTACTTTATCGAAACAGTAGTTTTATATTGTTAAGTTGTTTATTATAATCGTTAAAACGGAAAATAGTGGCCATTAACTTCCGTTTTAACGATTATAATAAAACTTAACAATATAAAACTGCTATTTGTAATAATTATATTTATATTCGACCAAGAGAGATGCATAATGTTCTTCACCCCTGGCTTACCTTTATTAACCGGCTAGAGTGAACACTGAGGAGGAGCTCCCACCTCTTTCTTGCCTTTATTGGCCGGCTTGAGTGGAGATTCGCAAGAGCATACGTGCTCGGAGGAAGGAAGTGTTCCAGTAAGGTGCTGGTAGGGATCTGACCGTACTTCCGGGATTTTCCTGATAGCCGTGGGATACCTCTCCACTCAGGAAGTGTTGCCCCCTTGTCAGTAAGTGCTAGCGACCGTATCCGGGGTCCCATTATTGAGTGTGCAAGTCATTTTATCCGTGTATAATATAATATATAACATTGGTTAGGAGGGGACATAGTTCTTCCATAGTTTAAGTTACCCAATCCACGTTAGCCACCCAAACCCATAGCCTAATATGTTTTGTTACCACGTGCAACAATAGTCCTGCACCAACCAGGGGTTGTCTTTGGGTACACTTGCATAGTGCATAAAGGGATAATCTTCGGTTGGTGGCTCCTCATCATTTAAAATTTGTCTAAGAGGTCTCTGTGAGTTGGTTTCGGCCCTCGTACGTCTTACGAAAGAACCCGGGAGTCCAGGGTCTCGAGATATGTCAAAAAATAATATATACTTAATACTATTTGGTTAATATAAACCTGACTGGAAGCCGACCCCAACTTAGGAAAAAGCTGGCAGATGATATTGGTTAATAAAAAGCCTCAACGAGTTATATATAATGAATTATTTAGCGTTTATCCAGCACACTTGACAGTAAACCAGTCACGCAGGTGACAGTGCTGCTGCAGTTTTGATTCCGAACGCGGAGTCACATCTGTATACGTCTGCAGCGACACTTCTTCTTGTTCTATAGTTTCTCGAAAATCTTTTAATTTTATCAAACCAAAACATACGTATCCTAAGACCTACCGTTAAAGATTATATTGAGGACAAAAAGGCTTGGGATTGAACTGCTCCAAATTTTATTTTATTCTTTTATTTTTTGCATACTGAATGTTGACATGACTATTTACTTTGTACAGTATTATATTATTTTAATTTATTGTGAATGTGAAGACTATGTAGGTCATTGCTTTTTTTGTTTGTTTTATTTTTTCTCTCATTTATTTTTAATCATCGTCTGGCAGTTTGAGTAATTTATGCGGCCTACCCCAATGTCCTTTCTTTGGTATTGTTCGTCGAATCGTTGAGCTCCTTAAGTTCTGGGTTGAGCTGCGCGATTACTGACAAATGCGTGCACTGACTGGACAGGTCCTCTCAATCTGTGTGATTCTTTCCTCAAAAGACCATTTCAGACACCAATCTACATGGTCTTCACATGAAGTTACCAAGATTATGTCTGGACTTTATAAGAGACTGTGACCTCTGAGTTTGTTTCGGCCTTTCTTCTCAGAGTAGTCAGATAGAAAACGCCGACCTCATCTAGTTAAAAAAAAAAAAAACATGATTGACTTGTAAAAGTGTTTGTACAAACCTACTTACAGAAATAAAAATCATTTATCATTTACCTAACCCAGGCCCAAATCTGTTCAGCGGTTAAGGCGTGAAACGGTAATAAACAGATAGAGTTAATTTTGAAAAAAAAAAAACGAAAGTTCTTGCAAACGAGGTTGAACACATAAAAACCTTAGTCCAAAATAAATTTACTCTATGAAAGAAATTCATGAATGACTGTCAAACGTGTCAAACGCTTTGTCAAAATCTTTTGTGATCTTTTGTAGGCGTCACCAAAAGTAAACTATTAGAAAATGTGAAAAAAATATCGCCTATTACTACAAGACTTAATGCTAACCACGGACATTGACCCAAGATATTTTGCCCCCCTTTTTCGGCACAGAACTGTGGTAGTGAGAAACAGTTATAATGTGCAGATATCTACCATCCTTCCATGGTGTTTGGAGGACTTATAACTTCGTTTTGGCTATATGCTGTTTAATTATCTCAGGCCTTCTTGGCCCTATTGTCAGCTTAGCATATTATGCTGGTGGTAAGTTCTAATTTACATTTTCTTCTGCTTTGATTTGTTATCTACAGAGTGCATTTTGTTGTTTAAGTGATTGAAAGCTTGCGAGATAACTGTTTAGCGTTGAGACCTGGCTTCGATTTTTGGATTGTCCAATTGTTATCAGGTTTTTCCATCCACCACTCTTAAAGCAGTATTATTATAAACTTACTTCAGTGTGAGAAAGAGATACCTCAATCTCTTTCTCACTTTGAAGTAAGATCATAAAATAATTAAACCACATTGAGTACTTGTGTAATGACAGTTGAGTGAATGATTGGTTTTGGGTGGGATATTTGAGATTCATTTTCCGTGGGACGGGATGCCTGTTGTTATTAGTTGCGTTATTATAACGCGACTAGTGATGATAGGTATCTTGTCTCGTGGGAGCTTTCCTGGGAGCATGGTCTGCGGGCTTTCGGGGGGGAGCTGCTTTATGGTCACGATAAGTGTCCGCACACATAATATTTATTTTCAAAACTGTATGTTCCGTTCCTACAGACAAACCGTGAAAACAGTTTTGTGGGGCATAGTTATTAAGACTTTTATAAACTTTGTATTTTAATAAATAAATAAAAAAAAACTGCTTTATGAGGTGGTGGTTTAGCTGGTGAAACTGCCGCGAATCCAGTGCGGGATGAGGGAAGAAGTGCGGTTACGCCGATTGTTTCAACTATAGGTAGTATTCTCTGGGATGAGTTCCTTCCTAAGAGGGGCTGGCAAGTAACTAAATAACAGCAGACACACGGTTCGATAGAAGGTTAAACTATACTTGCCGAGGTCGATCTGTGGATGGGTGCCCATCCATTACATATCGAGGCCCCTCCAGCTCCATGCCTCGGAAAGCACGTTATGCTTTGAAAGTCGATACGGGAAGTCAGAAGCCCGAAAGTTTACCAGCCAATCTTACCAAGGGATATCGTGTTACCCGTTATTGGGTTATGGAGGTCAGATAGGTAGTCGCTCCATGTAAAATATTGGTAATCAGCTGCATCCGGTAGACTGGAAGCCGACGACCGATAGTTGGGAAAAGGCTAGGCAAAAAGTCGTTATGGATGGTCCGTTTCTGGGTTATGGATAGCTAAACTACTGGTATCCAGCTGTATCCGGTTATACTGGAAGCCGACCCTAACATAGTTGGGAAAAGTCTAGGCAGATAATGATGAGTTCCTTCACTTAGAGCTTTACTTCTTAGCGTATCAATGGCAAAAGTAATGTTAGTTCCAATGTTTGTTCCAGGTCCTGATGGAGACCTCGCAATGTTATGCAAACAGGCACCCGACTTCTGCATTCTCCTTACTTATATTCACTATTTGATTTGGATGTTTTTCTTTGCCAGTGTTCTTTTGTTTTTCGCCTGCTGGTACAAAAGCATCTGTCTCATTCACTGTTCTATGGGTCTCATTGTCCTAAATATGGTATTATCTGTAATCCTCTTTACTAAATACCTGATTTATTGTGGGATTTTTGATCATCAGTGTCTCAGTCACAACAAAAATGATGTTTTCATTGTAGCGAATCTGTTTTTTATGAATTTTTTATATGTGCTCTTCCTTGGAACGGCTCTGTTCTTTATGGGGGAATATAAGACGAGTTTGCTACATACATATATTGGTTTAGTTTTATTTTGAACATGCTATGCAATTGTTATGCAATTGTTAAGCAAATTGAAACGCTCTACGTCAATTTGCCGTGTTATAGCCATTCCATGCTAAAGAGTGACAGTTGTGACTTGAATATAGTGGCTGTTTTGGCAATGAAGACAGGGGGCTGGCAGGAGCTTCTTCAATAAGGTTCTTGAATAGCGCGGTCGTCACTGCCAAACAAATATCGTCCTAGCTGAAGTTGCAATAAAGTTGAGAATAAATAACCTTCCATTAGCTCGAGAGAGTAAGCGGAAAAAGGTGCGTGTCTCAGGTTATTTATTTTTGACTTTATTTTAAGGCCTGCTCTGTTAATTTTTGTCTGGCACTACCAACCGCGCTGTGCTGCGCCTCGCCAGATATGCGTCGGCCCTAAGGGGTCCATACATAATCAGATTATAATGTTCCCACTGCTGGAACATTGGCCTCCTCTCTGTGAGAGGGACATTTGTTATGGTACCAACACTGGAATCGCGAAAAAATGTGCTGTTCCCTACATTTTGTAGAGTTATTCGCACATAATGGTATAAAGCATACACAATGTATGTCCAGGTTGCACCGGACTCTGATTATACAGGGTGTTTGGCAGAACGTTGAACATACGAAAATGGTGGATAGGTGGGGTCATCTGCTACTTACTCAGACCTAATTTATTTGGCCCTGGCCCCCTGGTTATTTTTTATTTTTTTTTATTGCTTTCCTCTAGTTTCACCACTTTCTTAACTTTGAAGTGTAATTTTTATTAAAAATGCAAGTTGAAATTAAGATTTAAGTATTTTTACAACTTTCTGTAAGTTTGAGGACTCGATAACTTTTTTTCTAGCTAACATCTGAAAAGCAATAGTTTTATAAGAATCTGCCAACATTAAAGATTAAAAAAAAAAAACAAAATATTGCCTAGTTTACCCATTTTTAATAAAAATTGCACTTTAAAGTTAAGAAAGTGGTGAAACTAGAAGAAAGCAAAAAAAAATTTTTTCTAAATATCCAGGGGGCCAGGGCCATTTAAATTAGGGCTAAGTAGCAGATGACCCCACCTATCTACGATTTTCGTATGCTCAACGTATTTGTTCATTTCGTATGTTTTTGCTCCCACTCCTGTCGCATCGCATCGCTTGCCCGTGCCATTAGTTCGTATTCGCTTAGCGTTCTTTCTGACTTTTTTCTTTTTGTTCAGCTCACAAAGGTCCTAGCGTGATGTTAAGTAACCTATAGCCTTCCTCAAGACTTGGGCTATCAAACGCACAAATATTTTTTTAAATCCGACTAGAGATTAGCGCATTCCAACAAAAAAAAAAAAAAACAAACTCTTCAGCTTTTTTATTAGTAAAGATAGATATTTATATAAATACTAGAAGTTGCCCACGACTACGTCTGCCAGTCACTTTTTAATCAAAATTTCCGGGATAAAATAGCCTATATCCTTCCCCAGACACCTGTCTGTTTAGTAGTTTAGAAATTTAAAGATAACAGACAGACAGGCCAAGTTACTTCCGCTTTTATAATATCAAGTGTGGAAGTATGGATTGCGGAGGATGGAGGCTATTCTAATGCACTAGTAGGTAAGTATGATATCTTTTGTGCTGTGCAGGGGAGAGCGGTGTATCAAAAATATTGGCGTGAAGCCAATTCCTCTATTGCTGCAAACGACATTCAATTTTCCGAAGTTAACGGTTTGATGAATATCATTTAGTTACCGTAATTTGGTGTAGACAGGAGAAATGGTTGTGACATATGTATTTTATTTTATGGACGACAAGAAGGTACCTATTTAAAATGAATGATGCGACAAGGCAAATATGGTAGTGATGAATTCTACTGTAATATTATAAATGCGAAAGTCTGGATGGATGGATGGATGTTTGTTACTCAATTACGCCCGAACGGCTTAACGGATCTGGATGAAATTTAGCACAGAGATAGGTTATAGTATGGGATAGCGCATATAGTACTTTTTATCCCGGAAAAATCTATGGTTCCCGTGGGGTAATTTCCAAAATCCACGCGGGCGAAGCCGCCGAGCTAGTCAAATATATGAAATGAATATAGTATGCTTAGTTGGTCTGGTCATATTGAGAGGATGAATGAAAGGCGACTAACAGAAGGTATTTACAAGGCAGATGTGAGTGGAAACGCCGGGAGGGGACGTCTTAGGAAGACATATAGTGACTATTGGTGATGTTCTTCGGAAAGGTCAGGTGCGTAGTACTCGCAAACGGCGTGCGTGTATGATCAGTGGGCTTGGCATGACCACTTGTCTATCTCTACGAAGAGTAGACAACCTTTTCTATACAAAGTGATATTTCGTATCTCCGTTTTTGACATCGTACCGCAGAAATCCTTCTACAATTTATCATTTTGTCTTTCGTTAATAGCGATCTTTGTCTAGGTCGTTTTTTATGTAGACTATTTCAGAAGAAATTGTCTAGGTTAGTGAAGACAATTTGATTTTGTAATCGCCATGCTAAAGACAGTAGAAAAGTTTCTATTCGACGGCCGCAAAGTATATACGGTTACCTACAAAATCATATTTTTTCTCTTCTTTTGCTTATATCTCAAAAACGGCGTGTCCTATCGCAAAAATAATGAATTTTTTGCCCCCCTTAACAAAATTCATAACCCCTAAAACTACATGTAGGTAATAATTTTTCATTATTTTCCATACAAAAAGTGAAAAATTCCATATATTTCATATAAAACGCATTGAGAATCGCATCTTCTCCGGCGCTTTGGGCTAGCCTCCGCAGTTGTATTTATATGCGTGACTTAATATTTGTAAAAACTGAGAATTAAACAGAAAAAAAATTCTATGGAATAACAAAGAATTCTGAGTCAAATTAAATGTAAAAAAGTGAATTTCGTGAAAGTGCAGTTGTCTCTTTCTACTTTGTTGCCGTCGTACTGTCTACACGGTGACGTCATTTCTGTCTACTCTTCCGTCGACAAGACGCTTCTCTATGGTTCTCGTGCTAAGCCTGCTGATGTATGAATGTAATCGCAGCAAGGATCGTAGCAGGTGGCGATCTGTGGATAGTTTCTGCCTACCCCCATGGGAAAAGTCGTGAGCTTATGTATGTATGTATGAACAACCCTAATCTCTTCAAAGTGAGAGTGAACAGGCTTCTTCTGGGTAAGCTCACTCCATCGTCGACTTTGTCTCTGTCACCTCTGACCTAGACTAGAGTCAAGAGCAAACCCATCACAAATAAAAAAAAAATGTATGTATGTATGTATGACGTCTGAATCTAAAGTTATATTTATTATGCAACTATCTGTGTTTTGAAATGGAATGGAAGTCCGTTGTTTGTTGTCCGAAGTCCGTTTGGCAGGCCAGCTGGCGTGGTTGGTATACCGCCTATCATGTCGCAGGTCGTGGGTTCGATTCCCACCCAGGACAAACATTTGTGTGCATGAACATGTCTGATTGTCCTGAGTCTGGGTGTAATTATCTATATAAGTATGCATTTACAAAAAAAAAGTAGTGTATGTAGTATATCAGTTATCTGGTTTCCATAGTACAAGCTCTGCTTAGTTTGTGATCAGATGACCGTGTGTGAAATGTCCCAGGATACTATTATATTATTGTTGTTTTTCTTGTTTAGAAGAAGCTGTAGGAGTGTACTAAGAAAAGAACAATATGATTATTTCATTTAAAATACAAATCTTAAGAGGATTGTGAAGCTGTAAATTTTCATACAAAAAGAGATAACGTTTTTCTCCCCGTAAACATAGTCTAATTTTCATAATTTTTGGAAATGTTGTTGGTATAATGAAAAACTAGGTCCGCACGTTTTTATTATAAAGAAATATTGTATACAATATAAGTTATTAGCATCTAAATATTTTTGACATAAAAACATCCTCGAGCATTTTTATTTTTTTAAATTAAATTAAATTGAAATGCTAAAAACGAAAAACGTACAGACCTAGATTAAAGTGTACTGAATGTAATGAGATTAAAATTGTCTCATTTCGTAAAGATTTAGGGGAGTAAAAACGTTATCGCCCGAAACAATATTTATGTAAATAATTGTATGAAATGTAGGCAATTGCCTCTAAAAATCGCGCCGCGCATCGGCGCTTCACAATCCTCTTAATTACATTTTGAAGGACTCTGCACAAGACGCGATAGTCGTTTTATTGTTATTATTACGTTTGGGAGCGTTTAGTGTCCCGCAACGTGTTAACCCTTTGACCGCCTGTGACGGACGTCTATGGATGTCAAAACGTGCTGACAACGCCTCCGACGGCATGCCACGTCAAAAATACCACTTTTTACAGTTCAAAATAATCATACAAAAATATGTTTGTAGTGTGTCTTTTTTCCTGTTATTGTTCCTTAGACATATTTATTATATTATTACACACATATATATATATATATATATATAACAATAAAATTAGCCACTCTGTAATGGGAAAAGATCATAATATAAGAACATCAAGCAACATGCAATATTTGGCGCGCAAATCCATGCCACGGACGTGAAGAGTCGTCAGCTAGTGATGGGTAAGGACAACAATTACGATAAAATCTTTATGAAGTATTTAACGAAAACTAATTCTACTATGACGAAAAATTATTTCTGTTCTACTAGATTTTATATCAGATTAAATACAAGCAAAATATAAAATAAAACTAGCGTATGTAGTGACAAATTCATGAGTAAATAAGTGAAAATTGATAATTTTGTGGCAACTCTCCCGCATCCCTGTCAGCGGAATCCTTTACAGGACTTTGTACGCCACAGACGGGATGAGACGGCGCGCTGTGACGTCATCCGCGCTGCCGGACATAGTGTAGTGCAAATATTTGAATAGGAAATAATAATTTATCTTATATGTGTCGTTTAGTACCTAAATCCACAAAATAAAAATGTCTTCAAGTGAAATGACAGCAGAACAGCCCCTTCAAGTGTTAGAAAGTGTAGAAGACAATGATACATTTTCTGAAGCAGAATCTTTAAGCAGTGATGATTTTGAGTTTTATTACCTATGCATTTTAAAAATCAAATACAAAACGAAAAACTACTTTCTACAAATACTTTTGAATGTGTTTAGATTTTAAAATAATGACATATTTACTAGAAATCATTGGTTTAATGTAGGAATTACCAAAAAATAAAAATAAAACAAATTTCACGTGATTATAATATTACATATCATGCAATAATATCGATCACACTAGTACATCTCTAACTCAGAGGCGGCAAAAGTTGTAAGCGCAGTGCTGGCCACGCCAGTGACGGCTTTTAACGTCAGTGGATGTCGTCATAAACGAGATTAGTGCTGTGACTTTGTTATTTAAAATATTTGAATTAACTTTTTATTATAAAATCTGCTCTTACCAACGCTGTAACTTTTGGATAATGATTACTAAGTTGGGAAAAAAGGTGAAACATGGGTGAAATAATACAATTCAATGGTACTTGGCAATTTTTATTCGTAAACAATGCACAAGTAAAATGTATCGATGTTTTATCGAAATATACTTTTGCCGTGTCTATTTTTTTGTAGATATGAAAGAAGGAATTTATCGCTTGGCGAACACAGGTGTTCATTACTGACGTGGCCGTCAAAGGTATCATTATCAAAAACATTTAAAAATATATTAAAAAAAAAATTGTAGCTCGCCGTATCGGAAAGCTATTGAAGCTACCGGTGGTCAGGACTCCTGAGAGAGGAACCTCCTAAAATACGCGCTGTGTCCAGAAGTACTGCTTTCTTTGATCCAGCTGCTAGACATATATTATCATTAGTCAAAAGACGAGTTGTGCCTTTTGCAATTGTATACATACGAACAACTTTGCGAAGTTGGTAGGAAAACATTTCGTTAAATAGGAGCTGGCCAACTCAAGAACTCAGTTTCAATAGCTACTTAAAAAAACCGGCCAAATGCGTGTCGGACTACGCACAATGAAGGGTTCCGTAGTTGGGATGAATTTATCCCAAGAAAAAACCTAACATTGTAGTTGAAAAACATGTTCCCCCATACATTCCAACCGCAAATGTAATTTTGTACGCACAATATTGAGAGATTTACCATGTTATTTTAAGACCATAGACTTCTTATATGGTTTCCTGTAATCAAATAATGAACCAAGTACTTAGCAAAATGGAACTATCTACAAAAAGAATTAACAATATTTTAGTTTTCATTCAAAATCTTGGACAGCAATACTAAATTCAGTGTGACCTGCCTTCCCCTATCCTAAACACACGCGAGGTCACAATAAACAATTTTATTAGTTTGTCCATGTTGTTTGTGGTCCACACTATTGTCTGACGTCACCTGCCGGACCGGATACGTCGTGTTTTGAACGGCTTTTATTGGTTTCAAGTCTTTTTAGGGTTCCGTATCTCAAAAGGAAAAAACGGAACGCTTATAACTAAACTGTACCGCGTGACATATCAAATGAAAGGGCTTACTGTGAGAGTCTCAAATATATTTATTTCATAATTTTAAAATAAATCGTTTTAAAGTTATTTAAGAAAATAGTCGAAAATTTACCATTCCTTCTCCTTATTTCCGAAACTACTGAGCCTAAAATTTTGAAAAAAAAATACAGAAAATAGTTCTATACGTATAGATTACAGGAAAACCTATAAGAAGTCTATGGTCTTAATATAACATGGTAAATCTCTCAATATTGTGCGTACAAACTTATATTTGCAGTTGGAATGTATTTTTCAACTACAATGTTAAGTTTGTTCTTGGGATAAATTCGTCTCAACTATACGGAAACCTTCATTGTGCGTGGTCTGACACGCACTTGGCCGGTTTTGTTAAAAGAGTACTTGGCGGTGCTTGGCGGAGGCCTAGGACCAGAAGCGGACGTCTTTCGGCTGAAATGCTGATGATGGACCGTGGAGTTACTTTCCTGCTCTTCTCCACAGGAAACGGCTAATTGGAACTCGTGGCTAGTAATAACAGCCGCACGGTTCGATCCATCAGGTTAAGCAACGCTTGCCGGGGTTGGTGCGTGAATGGGTGACCATCGTTACATATCGAGACTCCTCCGTGTCTCGGAAAGCACGTTAAGCCGTTGGTCCCGGCTGTTATTCGTGGATCTTTGACAGTCGTTATGGGTCGTCCCAAGCACGACAGTCTGACAACCAGTTATACCAAGGGGTATTAACCGGGTTGTGGAGGTCAGATAGGCAGTCGCTCCATCTAAAATACTGGTATTCAGCTGCATCCGGTTAGACTGGAAGCTGACCCTAACATAGTTGGGAAAAGGCTAGGCAGATTGATGTTTTTTGGAACCGTGCGCCTTGCTTCTCACGTTTCATAAGTGCATGGAGGTTTATGTTTTTTTTTTAAATTTCAATTTGATCGTGGCACCCAGTATCTGGGTTATGGAGATCAGATAGGCAGTCACTTCATGTAAAATACGGGTATTCAGCTGCATCCGGTTTGACTGGAAGTTGACCCCAACATAGACAAGGCTTGGCAGATGATGAGGTAGGGCTAGGGGGGTGGGGTAGGGGGGTCTCGTTTGTCGTTCGTTCGAACGTTCAGAGTTCGATTCCCAGATCTGGCAGTGTTATTTAGTTTTTCAAAGAAGTTATCTCTGGTGGTCCAGAGTCTGGGTTTGTTCATACTTGGTAAAATAAAAATAAACTCGCCCTCTGTTAGATTTGTTGATGTTAGTATGTATTATATATATCGCGTGGTCGTCTCTACGCCCCAGAGTAATAGGTGTTGGGTTTTCATGGCTTTTTGTGGCTATGGCTTTTTGGTGTAAACTTGGGGACCGGTCTTTGGGTGCCCTCCTCCTCCCTCAGGGGGGTAGGATGCTTTATTGCACACCTAGCCGCTGAGGGGTTTACCTCCTCTATGCGTTCTGAAGTGTGTTACTGTAGGAACGCCTGAAGTACGTCACGATGCCCGTGCGATCAGGCCCTTGCTGGATGAGATCCCTACATCCCTAGAGAAGGCCCGATCTAGCAGCGAGGGCATCGGTTTTGGTTGGCGCTTACCTACATATAGTGGAAGGTGTATGTATTAGATACAGCTATACACTAGTAGTGTTGGCTACGTCGAGGACACTTTCGGCCATTCGTTCGTTTCAGTCGGGTAGCTTCGCGGTAACTTTCGTCCTTCGACCGTGTCTGTGGTTGAGTGCAGTGCAGCAGTGACTCAAATTACAATTTCTACGTTGCTAAAACCCTTTTAATACTTATTGTCTGAAATATCGGTAGTCTATTCTGAACAAACTATATATTTTACAGCGTTTATTCTGTAAACAGTTGGCTGTAGCCGTGGATATCTAGGGATATAGCTCTAAGCCGTAATACACATAGCTTTTTTATAGCGGTTCATAACTGTCTTACTAGGAATAAAAGTATGATACGAGCATGATCTAGTAATATAAGTATTTGGCCGCTCTTCCTATCCTCTGCGGCCGAAAAATGGTAAGCGGCCGCGCCACTGACCTGACCGGTCGCAGGGGGACCAAGGGTGCCTAGACACGGGGTCGTCTAGCGCCCATGTGCTGGTTTGGTCCATAGGGGTGGTCACGGCGCGCAATGTGTTCTTGTGCGCCGGTGATGCAGGGTGCTCCCCAGAGGAGGATCCGGTGACGGACAGCCGCGGCGGGTTCGCGGTGAGTGCTAACGCGTGTCCGTGTTCCCGCCACAAGCGGAAGAGGAGGACACCGTGGAGTTTTAGTGGGTTAGAGTCCCATATAACTGCACTATCGACCCGTGATAGTGCAGTATGCATGAGCATTTCTCCACGGAAAAAAAAAGGGCACTCCAGCCAAATAGAACTAGAAGACTGTGACCAAACACGCGCGAGCCGAGCGAGCGCTACGTTGAAATTGGTGACAGTAACAAAATTAGGGTCACTCCGATAGTTTTCATATTTTTTTTTTTTTTTTGCAATATGGCAACAATTTCAGTAAGAGTAAAGAGATTAGCATCTGTTGCCGAACTAGGCATAGCCTGTATTTCGGCTATCAGCACCATTTCCCTTTAGTATTATAATATTATGAATAGGTGCCAAGCAATAGAGGCATACAAATTAAATCAGTACTACAGGATAATAGTTGATAAGTAATCTAGATCTCTCTTCTTATCCGGTACGCTCTTGACAGAGCAGTCGTGATCGTTAAGTACTCGTAGCAGTATTGGAAGGGGCAGACGTGATGCACTTCACGACATTTCGCCACCGCTGCCTGTTAGAGGTCATCCTACTGCATTCGTTAACTGAACCCCCAATGGCAGACTTAATCTGGTCAGTCCAACGCGTGGGTGACCTTCCGCGCGGTCTAGTGCCTTCTACTTTCCCTTGGACGACAAGGCGTTCTATGGACTGATTATCACGCCGGGAAACATGTCCGAAAAATGTCAGGATGCGAGATTGTACTATCGAGAACAGACGCTGCCTGATACTAGATAATCTAGATAAGTAACTTGAAAACAGGTAAGTACATAATTTTAATTATAACATAATTTATTAATTAATATAACTATATATCATATAATAATAATAATATCCTGGGACATTTCACACACGGTCATCTGATCCCAAACTAAGCAGAGCTTGTACTATGGAAACCAGATAACTGATATACTACATATGTTACTTTTTTTTTGTAAATACATAATTAAATAGATAATTACACCCAGACTCAGAACAAACAGACATGTTCATGCACACAAATGTTTGTCCTGGATGGGAATCGAACCCACGACCTGCGACATGATAGGTGGTATCTTAACCAACCGCGCCAACTGGTCTATATCCCTAGGGATATAACTATATCACGGCTACAACCATCGTACTGCGACATATGTACAGTCAACAGAACAGAGTTATGGAAACAATGGGTGTCTGTTCACAATAGACAGGTGGAAATTGAATCCACGATGTTTAACTTCGCGTTGTGATCCTAAAACTGTGGATGTGAGCCATTTTGGCTCAACAAATGCGAATTTTGTTATTTTCTTCATTCTGCCTTTTCAACAAGTTCTCATACATTGAAAAAACTTTTTAGCAAAAAATAAAACCGACTTCTAAAACAAAACACTACAAAGTGAAAAATAACTTTAATTTCGGAAGTCGGTGTCTTGGGTATTGTATTTTCGTTTTTTGCCACCGACTTCCGAAATTAAAGTTATTTTTCACTTTGTAGTGTTTTGTTTTAGAAGTCGGTTTTATTTTTTGCTAAAAAGTTTTTATTTTTCACTTTTTGGTTGTGGAACCTACCCCACACAAATTCGAATACATAATTGAGCACAATAATTGTAGATATAGCCATGTAAATAATAGTGATAGGAAGTTATTAAAACATCATCACATCATCCACATAAAATAAGTGGGAAATATACGCATTATTGAAGCTAACTCAAAAACTCCCCAAGCAAAGTTAATAAAATTTATAATGGACCACCTCGGAAGTATACCCTTTCAAACAAAAAAATAATTTTCCAAATCGGTCCATCCGTCTTTGAGTAATCGCGTAACAAACATACAAAAAAAAATACAGACGAATTGAGAACCTCCTCCTTTTGGAAGTCGGTTAAAAATGATATGGCTAGAAAGGGGGTAACTACCGAGATGACGACTAATAGACAAGTATGGAAGAAAAAGACATGTTGCGCAAATAAATTGGTACAAGGGCAGGAGAATGATGAAATGTACTGAACAGCTGATTATTTTCGCGATTTCAGGGTTAGTCCCGTAGTAAAAGTTGTTCCTAATGATGAGTACAATGACCCCTTAAAGTAAATCCCTCGTTTAACCTGTATATATAATTTTGCTTTACTCCGCACTATAACCAGTCGTCCTAACTCACGCTAACTTTAAAACAATAAGTTGAAATAACTGATTCACTTTGCTGCAAGCTTTGTAAACTATTAACTAAGTATTATCACGCTATTGTTATAAGGAGGTGGGTAGAATTGAATCGGTTGGTGTATTGCGTAAGTTTGAATATTGAGTTTGAAGTGTTAGTTTGTGTTTGGGCCTGGCTTTGTCTGGAGCTGAGGTTAATTAGACATTGAACATTGCTTAGCTAATTTGGATAACGGTACCTTTTTATTACAGTAAGCTCTACCTACCATCATATACAATATGTAACAAAAACCCTGTTTATTTATTTATTTATTTTTTTATTTATTTATTTTAGGATCTCCAACAAAAGATATACACTAAACATTGCATAAAGTTAATGGACGAGAAAGTATTTGGTAGGTGTACTCCTTCACTTACAGGAGACCACAGCATGCACAATAAAATGAACAACTAAGCTAACAAATTAAATACCTAATACATAATAAAAGAAAAGAAAAAATACTGTGGAACATGAAAATACATCAAATTCTCTAAAATATTAGAAAATAGAGTAATAAAATACCTAAAATTAACATAAAGAAAAAACAAAAATAAACATTTACAATGTTTGTCCTGGATGGGAATCGAATCCATGACCTGCGGCATGATAGGTGGTATCTTAAACAACCGCTGTTGTTCCTTTTAGGGACGTATACATTTACCTGCAAGTACAGCATTGATGAAATTATAATTATAAAAAATTAAGCATTGGCTAGTCGAGGGGTTAAAGTCAAATAACTATTAAAATCGAAAAAAATGTTTAGAGTATCTGATTTTACAAGTACATCGAGGCGCACGGGCCCCGCGGCGGTACCACTTGCCTACCCCACCCGCGAATCACTTACTTAGTCTCCCGCGCAGCTTACTTTTGAACGGAAGTCGCATCATCGTTTCATGCAGAATTGAAGAGATAAGAAATCAGTTAAATATTACAAATGTTAATAATTAAATATTTATTTAAATTATTTTTTTGAACAGTTTTTTTTTAAATAAATGACTAGCTTTATTGCGTATGTATACCGATTCTCAAAATGTTAGAAGGACCAACAGGGTTTTTGTTACATATTGTACAATAGCAGTGGTGACCCCTGTGGTAATGGCCGCGACTTACGGTCGTGGGTTCGAACGAAGTCGCTTTACTTTGTGTAAATTATTTCATCAGCACTGCTCTCAAAACGGTGAAGGAAAACATCGTGAGGAAACCGGCATGTCCTAGAACCGCATGCACGAACTGCACTGGGCCGCGTGATTGAATTACGGCCTGCTCCCTGTCATAGAGAGCAGGCCTGTGCTGTGTGATGTCGATACCCACCACGTCCGCGGAGTTACGCTAGCTAATTTAATTTTACCCTGTTTATTGAAAATCGTTAAACATGAAAATATTTTTTTTTTATTATCAATATACAATATGTATAAAATTAATTGCCGTGAATTAGTCTCGCAAAAACATGTAAATGACTCGAATCGAAGATTTGAATATTTCTTTTTATTTTGTTCGCCTCATTACTGGAGTGGTTTAGGAAAAAAGAAAATTAGGAAAAGCTCAAAATAGCAGCCAAAAAATCGGAATTGAAGTTTTGACAGGACAATGTCTGACGGGTCAGCTAGTCGATATAATATAATAATTACTGTAGCCACACAGTCACGGTAAGCTTTGTAAATCGTAGGCGCCTACGCCGTAATTGTCTCGTAGCACTTATTACAAGCTTTTATTTGTAAATCGTAGGCGCCTACGCCGTAGTTGTCTCGTAGCACTTGTTACAAGCTTTTATTTGTAAATCGTAGGCGCCTACGCCGTAATTGTCTCGTAGCACTTGTTACAAGCTTTTATTTGTAAATAGTAGGCGCCTACGCCGTAATTGTGTCGTAGCACTTGTTACAAGCTTTTATTTGTAAATCGTAGGCGCCTACGCCGTAGTTGTCTCGTAGCACTTGTTACAAGCTTTTATTTGTTAATAGTAGGCGCCTACGCCGTAGCTGTCTCGTAGCATGTAGCACTTAGCACTAAGCTTTTATTTAACTTGCCTTGTTAGTTAGTTAGTATGTGGTCAAATCTTGCAAGTCGAATTAAAACCACTTCCTCTGTTCCTGCGGAGTTGATTAAAAAAAAAAAAAACAGTAATGTATCAATCGCTTTTTATAGCTACGCAAAAAGAAAATTGGTATCTTGTTACTGGCAAATAATAATAAAGTTTTTATTATTATATAATCGTATTGAATGACTATTTCATAATGTTTGTGTTGCATAATGTACTTACACGTATTCATTTGAGCAGTATTATATAGAATTTCTTTTTTTTTTTAACTGTACAGACAGCTGTGCTGCTGGGAAGTTTGTTGCACCACTTCTTCTCCTCAGCTAAAGCACTAGGAAGTGGTGAAGAGCGGGCGTTTTGGAGGACTGTCTTATGTAATTTTGACGTTCGAAAAGTGCTGATTCTCAGCCTAGTTTGAATAAATGACTTATTTTTTTTTTTTGAGATGAATTTATCCTAAGAACAAACTTAACATTGTAGTTGAAAAACATGTTCCCCCATACATTCCAACTGCAAATGTAAGTTTGTATGCACAATATTGAGAGATTTAAGTTTTCCTATAGGTATAGAACTATTTTCGTCTATTTTCTTAAATAAAATTAAAATAATTTATTTTAAAATTATGAAAAAAAATATATATTTGAGAAAAACATTAAATTGTTTAAAAAATACAGTGTTATCCACAATATAAATACTAGGAACAAACACAAATTTGTTGTACCTCCAACAAGGCTCAAGAAAATAGGTCGCTCATTCAGGTGTCAATGTATACGCTTTTATAATAAACTTCCAAGCCACGTTCAAGATCTGAGCCTTAATATATTTAAATCATTCATTAAACGCAAGTTGTGTCAGAAAGCTTATTATACCGTTAAAGATTATATTGAGGACAAAAAGGCTTGGGATTGAACTGCTCCAAATTTTATTTTATTCTTTTATTTTTGCGTACTGAATGTTGACATGACTATTTACTTTGTACAGTATTATATTATTTTAATTTATTGTGAATGTGAAGACTATGTAGGTCATTGCTTTTTTTGTTTGTTTTATTTTTTCTCTCATTTATTTTTAATCATCGTCTGGCAGTTTGAGTAATTTATGCGGCCTACCCCAATGCCCTTTCTTTGGTATTGTTCGTCAAATCGTTGAGCTCCTTAAGTTCTGGGTTGAGCTGCGCGATTACTGACAAATGCGTGCATTGACTGGACAGGTCCTCTCAATCTGTGTGGTTCTTTCCTTAAAAGACCATTTCAGACACCAATCTACATGGTCTTCACATGAAGTGACCAAGATTATGTCTGGACTTTATAAGAGACTGTGACCTCTGAGTTTGTTTCGGCCTTTCTTCTCAGAGTAGTCAGATAGGAAACGCCGACCTCATCTAGTTAAAAAAAAAAAAAACATGATTGACTTGTAAAAGTGTTTGTACAAACCTACTTACAGAAATAAAAATCATTTATCTTTTATCATTTATGACCCTCACAGGAAGCCATTTCATTTGATAAGTCAAACGGTACAGTATGCAAAACTTTATTTTTAATTTTCATATTTGCCCCCTAAAATTACCCCCATATTCAAAATTTATTTATTTACGTTACACGTCCGTGTTTGGATCACAGAAATTTATATTGTACTTACCAAATTTCAGCTTAATCGATCCAGTAGATTCGGAGCAAATCGGCTGTGACAGACAGACAGACACATGAATGATATTTTATGGGTTGAACTACTTTCTGTATTTTTTTTTTCAAAATTTTAGGATCAGTAGCTTCTGAGATTCCCCCCTTGGGAATGGCCAATCTTCGTCTATTTTCATAAATATCTTTAAAACAGTTTATTTAAAAAAAATATATAATTGAGATTCTCACAGTATCATTTGATATGTCACACGGTACAGTTTACAATTTTTATTTTTTTATTTGCCCCCTAAAATTGCCCCCATATTCAAAATTAATTTATTTGCGTTACACGTCCGTGTTTGAGTCACAGAAATTCATACGTGTACCAAATTTCAACCTAATTAGTCTATTAGATTCGGAGCAACTTGGCTGTGAGACACGGACAGACAGACACACGAGTGATCCTATAAGGATTTCGTTTTTCCTTTTCAGATACGGAACCCTAAAAACTATTAAAAAAAAATAAATTCAAATTCAAATTCAAAAATAAATTTGCCTGAGAAATTCAAATTCAAATTCAAATTCAAAAATAAATTTGCCTGAGAAATTTTTCGGTGGAAAATGATTTACAATAAGGAGCTGAAAGCACGCTGTTAGTTGTGGAGGGCTATCCCTTACACTCTGTATAATGCTATAACAACATTACCTTCCACAATACCTCACTACGTATGACCCACTTACGTACCCTTACCTTCAAAACGTTAATTTAAAACGTGTCCTCTTATCTATCTTGTAACATGTTATCAACAATACCAGTCTGGAGTTCCGACGTTTGGTCGTAACATAACGTTTGAGAGGGGGTACTACTAAGTATTCATGTCGAGTGTGCGGTGAAAAGTGAGTAATGAGTGAGTATTTTGTGATACTTCACTTTACCCAAAGAATATTGTGCAGCTCAAGGTTTATTTTAGATTTTATCTTTTATCTCTCATTTTCATTGCCACTTTCAAACTTTAATTGATGAACAATTTTTTTTATGGAATTTTGTAACTTAAAAGTTAATAACCTAAAATATAACCCACCCTGCAAAGCCTCTTTTAAACTACTACCCATTAAATAGTACATTTTATCAGTAAACTAATTATTTTGGTATTTCTGTGCGTTTCTCATTGCGCCAATTAAAGAAGGTATATCCCAGTGGCGAAAGCACCTTACAACACGATTCCTACCGGCTTCCCTTCGGAGGTTCGGATCAGCAACTCTATCGCTATGGAGAAATGCCACAATCAATAGTGTCTGGTATTGCAGACGTGTTAAATATAATAGGTAGTAATTAGTATTTAATATATTATTTAGAATTTAAATACATATAACTAGTCTTTAAAAGCATACAACAGATGTTGATACAAACACACTTCTTTTTTCAATCAATCAATCATGTTTATTGTGGATGATAGGTACAGAAATAGATACAGGTGTTAAGAATTACAGTGATGTTGATCAGCTATAGAACTGCTTTTTTGAAAAAAAGTATTTTTGGCATGGCACCTGTAATCTATAACAAAATCCCAAACTCCATTAAAGAGCAACCTTTAAAAATCTTTAAAAGTAAACTTATCTCACTGTTATTAGAAAGGTGCTATTACTCTGTAACCAACTTCTTAACTGATAAAGATTTTAATTGTAAGTTGGTACAGACGCCAGCACATCAAGCTACTACAATCTGTCAGATTTCTTTAATAGATTTTCGACTTTATTGCTAAAGCATTAGGTTCAAGGTTGATTGGGAAAATCTGACAGTTTCGGGTAGGTTGACCTGCTGGCGTCTGTACATTAGTATAAGTTTAGATTTATTTATTTATGATTAAGTCAGATTTGATAAAATTTTATGTATATTTTAGCAAATATGTAAGCATTTAAATAACATTATAGTTATAAAAATGATTAACAAGTGTATTTTTTAAGTTAAGTACCTAATTAATGTTTGCATGCCAATATGGTAGAATGTACAAGGATTCTATAAACCATTCATCCATCTTATTGTAAAAACCTACATTCTGTGCAAATAAATAAATATTCTATTCTATTCTATGTCCCGCCTTTTGGGCATACAATACAAATTGCAAGTTATATTATTATATAAGAAATTAATATCTCCTTTATTCAACTTTTTTTATATATAAGTTATATTTTTAAATATTAGAATTAAAAAAAAAAACATTTAAAAATATAAATAATAGAAATCCACCGGCATGTGGAACATGGTCCAAGCTACCGGTGGTCAGGACCCCAGAGACAGGAACCTCCTCACAATACGCGCCGTATCAAGGAGGTCTGCCTTCTGAATCAGGCCCTTCACCCAGCCACCCAACGAGAGCCTCTTGAGACGTTGGTCGAGGCTAACGACTATTGGTACGATGATTGCCGAGTCCACATTCCACATAGCGACAACCTCGTGGGCTAAGTCGAGATACTTCAATTGTTTCTCCTTCTCAGCCTTCACGAGGTTGAAATTAATATTATTATTACATCACAAAATATAGGTCAGATCATAAAATTAATACTAACTAATAGTAAACAGCTCTGTCTGCACCATGGTCTCGGTCAAGATATAATTTAAAGGGACTTGCATGTGGTGTTTGCCTATAATTGGTAATGCAGTTAGATTTAAGACACAATCACTTGTATTTTTCTATCTGTAGTATATCTGTGACAACTGTTGGTGAACCTTAAATAAATAAGTTTCAGGCTTACATAACACCAATTCTCGTGCGATGTGGTTGGTCGGACGCATGGCTCATTTGTCAAACTGTTGCGCAACGCAAGCACAGAAAATAAAACCTCTCTAAAGACACGAACGATTACAGACAAACTTTATTGTCTCTGGTTCGAGACGCGTCGAAATGTTGCCACATATTTTATTATTTATGTCTGTACATATTATATATTTTTATTGTTTTTTTAGTTGATTGTGGTTATCTCAGGTTACTTATTTTAATGGTCTCTGACAGCGATACACACCGCCGGCTTACGCTGAACACCAGCGCCGTGGATTCGTGCCTTCGTGCACGGGCCGCGGCATTATGCTGAGCGTGTAGCCGTTTCGCGGGGTAGTGACGCACATTTCCAACAACTTTATTGTGTGTACTTATGTTTTTTGTTTTGTGAGGTTTGTTATGTTTTATTATTTTTTGTTTCGCTTTTCTTGTGTAGTTTGTGTGCGTCATTTTCACGCGAATAAACTGTTTTTATTTCTTTCTTTCTAAGTAAATAATTTGTAGCATTTAACAAATTGTCTACTGACACGTGTCAACGCAAACTAATGTGGCGACGGTAATTTTACTAAAACTCAGGCGAAACCTCGCACAGAGAAATATCACCTAAACATTTTCAATACGAAATTAACTTCGAGTTCCAGTAGTGCCACCCCTTACCGGCGATATCACCACGTTTCCTGTGTACGGCGTTTTGTTTCATCCCTATTTACATCCCCCACATGTTCGAATGTGACCAAGTATTGTATCACACCCCGTATATAAGATGTCGTGATGTCTGTCAAAATTAATATCAACATGTTGTCTTTGGGAATATTGTTTGATTAGAAAAGTTATAACTTATAAGTGATTTAGATAATAATCTTTTCAGGTAAATAATGTGGTGTGGGTGGGTGTGCTGATTTTTAATTAGGCAGACTAAAATGACAGCTCAAATCGAACTTTTTGTGTCATTTTAACAATTTACTCATGTTATCATATCGCTGCCCTACTTCAATAGTAAGATATTTATGTTGATCATCGAGGTATGATTTGAGCGAATTCGATACACTTGTTATTTTTTTAAATGTGGTTGATTTATTAAAAGTGATAATTTAGTTTAATGCTTCTGGGAGTTATTTATATTTCAATATGAATACTTTTTTTTAAATATATTTTTATTTTTTATTTTAATGCTTTTAATAGTAAGATAACCTCATGTAGAACTTAGATTTTTTTAAAGATATCTTATTATTGAACTAGGGCAGCGATATGTCATTTTAGTCCACCTATTTAAAAATCAGAGTGTAGGAATGTGTTTGACGAGTTGCAGTTGTGTATGGATTAATTTTATTCAATTCTATTTAGAAACATTTGTGAAGTCATCGCGTACAAAAGTTACTAAATTCACAGTAAAATTCAGTTAAGGATAGCGTCAGGGTAGCCCGCGAAATTCAAATTTTCTTACGTTTTTTGCAATTTGCAAGTCAGTATTGAGTTGTATGTTAAATAAAGTATGATTCGCGGCCGTAACATATATGTATTTACAGAATTATAACCATTAGAACCAGTAATACAACTCCTTAAGTTAGTATAATCCTGAAATGTCAAGATTTTATGAAATAGTCATTAATTAGGATTACCTAGTCTTAAAGAGTTGTATGGATCACTTTAATGATTCTAATTATGTAAATAGATACTTGTTACGACCGCAAATTATATTCTGATCAATGTACAATCTAATGCCGACTCGTAAATTGCAAAAAAAAAGAAAATTGGAATTTCGCGGGCTACCTTAACTGAATGTTACTGTGATTTTAGTAACTTTTGTACGCGATGACTTGACTAATTTTTCTAAATAGAATTGAAATAAAAGTAATCCATACAAAACTACAACTCATCAAACACACCCATCCACACTACACACTTTATTATTAATAAATGGTGCTAGCATATCATCCTGTTTGCTTCTGATGCACAATAATATGTGTAGCTAATAAATTATATATCCGTAATTGGTTGTAAACTTATTTATTTTTTTATCTATATTTCTCTACTAATATTGTAAAGAGAAAAAAAAATTTGTTTGTTTGTACCGAATAAGCTCCGAAACTACTCGACCGATTTTATTATTAACCATGTTTTCACCAATAGAAAGCTAAATTATCAGAAAGTAACATTGGCTATAATTTATTATCAAAAAAATTAGAGATCCCGGATCAGACGCGTCCGAAAGAAATACCTCTGTAACCTTACAAAAAGTACTAGGATTGCATGAATACAAGATAGTATGTATATGTGATGTATATCAATCAAGATAACGTGTCGTACGTTGTGCATAATTCCGAAGCAGTAAACCTAATAAGAAGTACTAGGCATGCATGAATTAATGATAATATTTGAATCATTTAGATGAAATTTGGCACACAGATAACACATAGAATACTTTTTATCCCGGTGGTACGGGTCCGTGGGTTAGTTTCCGATTTCCACGCGGAAGAAGCCGCTGGTAAAAGTTAGTTTTAAGTAAAATTGTTAAAGAGCTTTTGTGAATAAATAAATATTCAAGTTCATTATCATGAAATAAGGGTGTCATAATTTCATTCATCCTAATTTGCATGTTCATTTGACAATAAAGCAAGAAATCTTATGACTTATGCAGACTACTAATTATAAAATGATATTATGATTAAAGATTCCTGTGTCAGATTTTATATTGTTACTAAAATGTCCGGTAGTTTACCATATTATTATTTAAAAGTTTTGTAACAGAAATGATAATCAGTTCAATTTGTAGCTTGTTACTTGAGTAAATATGTACAACGATATCTTGATAAATTTTATCAGATATTACAAAAACTTTTGCATTCATTCCTCCAAAATTACTCTCCCAGGCCAATTATTATCTAAATTATGAAATGTAGATAATGTAGAAAATAACCTCTGGTTATTGTTATTTTCAAACAAACAAAAACACGTGATAATTTCCGCAGCTCCCGTGGCCGGCGACACGTCCGCTCTCAACAAAAGTCTGCAGCGGAATGCCGCTATCAGTTCGAAATTCAAATTTAACGGTTGACCGGAAATGCGGTGTCAGACGCATCCGGCGGCCGCGTTCTATTGTTGTGTTTAGATTTCGAATTTGTGGTGTGATGTGGGGGTAGTTTTGTGTTATTTAGATGAATGAGATTTAGATTGGTTAGTAAATGGGTAGATACTACATTGTAATGTAAAGTAATAGATTGGAGAAATACGGCCAAGGTTAGGATTTTTGCCATTGATATTTTAAAAATCGTAGATCTTTGAGAGTCGTCACGGGTAGTCAGAAGCTCAAAAGTCTGACAACCATTCTTACCGCTATCGTGTTACCCATTAACTGGGTTGTGGAGGTCAGATATGTAAAATACTGGTATTCAGCTGCTTCCGGTCAGACTGGACGCCGACCCGAACATAGTTCAGAAAAGGCTAGGCAGATAGATAGATGTAGGGAAGTAATTGAGTCACTTTGTTTATAATACCATGAACCATTTTTTTGGGTTCATACATATTTAAAATTATAACATCTTTACCAGTTGGCGTGGTTGGTTAAGATACCACCTATCATGTCGCAGGTCGTGGATTCGATTCCCATCCAGGACAAACATATGTGTGCATGAACATGTCTGTTTGTCCTGAGTCTGGGTGTAATTATCTATATAAGTATGAATTTACAAAAAAAAAAAGTAGTGTATGTAGTATATCAGTTATCTGGTTTCCATAGTACAAGCTCTGCTTAGTTTGGGATCAGATGACCGTGTGTGGATAATGTCCTCGGTTATTATTATTACTATTATTATTTCATGGGACTTAAGCGTAACTGGCGATATGCGACATGTGGGTGTACATGAATGTGTAGCTATGTAGGTACACTTCTGCTTAACCCTTCGGGGAAATGTAGGCGTGATGCTATGTTATTTAAACCCGTCATTTCGAAAAGGGTACGAGTCACACTGAAAAGGGCATTATTCCAAAAATTGTAATCATAATATCTGTATGAAAATTGTATCTGCCTAGCTTTTTCCCAAGTATGTTGGGGTCGGCTTCCAGTCTAACAGGATGCAGCTGAATACCAGTATTTTACATGAAGAGACTGACTATCTCGCCTCCGCAACCCAGTTACTGGGTAATTCGATACACCTTGGTAAGACTGGTTGTCAGACTTTCGAGCTTCTGACGACCCGTAACGACTGTCAAAGATTGACGAATGATGGCCGAGAGCAACGGCTTAACGTGCTTTCCGAGGAACGGAGGTGTCTCGGTATGTAAAGATGGTCACCCATTCACGGACCAATCTCGGCAAGCGTAGCTTAACCTGATGGATCGACTCGTACGGCTGTTATTACTTAGCCACGAGCTCCTCATCTGTATGAAAATTGTTTCTTTTTTAATAAATAAATATCCCAAAAATCATGTCTGTTTTTTAACCGACTTCCAAAAGGAGGAGGTTCTCAATTCGTCTGTGTTTTTTTTTTGTTACGCGGTTACTCAAAGACGGATGGACCGATTTGGAAAATTCGTTTTTGTTTGAAAGGGTATACTTCCGGGGTGGTCCCATATAAATTTTATTAACTTTGCTCAAGGAGTTTTTGAGTTAGCTTCAATAATGCGTATATTTCCCACTTATTTTATATGGATGTTGTGATGGTGTTTTAATAACTTCCTATCACTGTTATTTACATGGCTATATCTACAATTATTGTGCTCAATTATGTATTCGAATTTGTGTGGGGTAGGTTCCACAACTAAAAAGTGAAAAATAAAAACTTTTTAGCAAAAAATAAAACCGACTTCTAAAACAAAACACTACAAAGTGAAAAATAACTTTAATTTCGGAAGTCGGTGGCAAAAACCGAAAATACAAAACCAAAGACACCGACTTCCGAAATTAAAGTTATTTTTCACTTTGTAGTGTTTTGTTTTAGAAGTCGGTTTTATTTTTTGCTAAAAAGTTTTTTTATTTCTCAACATCAACATATATTAAATTTCTTCAGCACCAATGTCTTTTTACAAGAAACATATTGTTGTTGATTCTGATAAGTTTAAATTAATCGACTCAAGCTCTTTCCGAAATGAGGCGTTCATTTATTAAAGGAAGATAGAAGCAATTTTGTTATTTGAATCTCATAATGATAGGCAATAACATTTAATTCCTTAAACATTATGGTCTCCTAACAACAGTCTGTGATAGGGTTATGCGTTCCCGCCAAATCGACCTGTCGCTTTTGACAGATGACAGCAGTTTTCGCGCCAAACGGTGTTAGAAGATGGCGGGTGCGTGCCGTATCGCAGAATCGGGACTTATGTTCATTGTATCACGAGATTTTTAACCTTAAAAGCTAAAATATTTTATAACACTTAATTTTCCCATTCAGCCTACATCCACATGGTTAGCACCATGTGGATGTAGGCAGAATGGGAAAATTAAGTGTTTTAAATCCATTTGACAATAGGTAAACGCAGCTATCAACGACCCATCGAAAATCTGTAGTTATTACCGACCTATAAAAGTAATTCGAAATCTTTACGTTTCCAGAACTATTCTAGCTATAGGTAGGCAAAGTTACACACGCGTTTATTCCTTGAGCATCGTATACTTTTACGTTAGTGTGAGTAGCTGTGCAAAAAAGAGATAAAATACGTCAATTACTGCGGGGCAGCGTGGACGCAGGACGTGTCGTACTGTTCCCTTGTTCCTTCAAGTAAGTACGTGACTTTTCTATTTAAGCCATTTATACAAACAAATGACGTCTATACTTTATCTTATATTACTAAATGTATTCATTTAAGTGTCAACTCTTGATTTCTTACGACATTTTATTAATAAAAAGTAATTTGAAACGATAAAACTTTAAATTAAAATGGGATGGTGTTAGCTTCATCAGTTTTAGTCATTGCAGCTATCAACGACCCATAAGTCGGCAATGGCAGCAACGAAACTTTTCGTTTTATTTTTCTTTTACGTTATTATATCACACTAACACAAGTATTTTTATGGACTAGTTTAAATTTAAGCTATCAGTCTTTATAAAAATCTATTAGCGACTAAACTTTTTTGTCTAGTTTTTACCTTTTAGCGTTGTCAATTTAACCAAAGTTATGATATTTTTCGAGGATCGATATTGAATAGTTACAGTAATAGATCATTGTTTTTGTGTTTAAAACAGTGTGCATTTGTTCATATTTTTTGTGATATTAATCAATTATAATCTATTTTATAGTCAGAAGGTCAATTGACTTAAAATAATAATTTTTTTATGAGTCGGTAATACAATTTATATTTATACTTACATACTTTATTACCGACCCATGAGGGTCGGCAATAGCAACTATAAGAAGCTATTACCGATCGTATATAGATTATTTAGTTTCTCACCTACTTTATGACATAATAGGTACCTATGAATAAATGCTACTTATTGGCTAAAGCAACATAAAACATACAATTATATTTTTTTCCAGAAGTATGGAGCCACAAAAGCGGCGAAAAGTAAAAGAAGACAAAGAAAAAGAAGACAAAGAAAATAATAAAAAGAAAAAAAAAAACAAGAAATCTTAGAAAAAAGGGAACAAAAAGAATTATTGAAGAAAACAACGATTTTAAAGAAGAAAAAACCTATTAAAAAAGTGAATGCGGTTAACAAAGAAGATTCTCCTATAGCAGGACCTAGTAAATATCATCAGATAGCGAATCCGATTTTAATTTACTTCCAAAGGAAGCAGCAAAGCGTCGCGTGCTTTGTAACAGTGAGTTAGAAAATGAATCTAAAAAAGGACATGAACATTATAATAGCACTTTAATTAATGATAGAGATTCTTTTGAAACAGAAACTACCGTACGTCTATTAGAGTCAGACTGTGCAAGAGAGACAGTTAAACGTCGAGTCTTATATAGCAGTGAGTCTGATGATGAATGTATTTTTTAAGTGACTTTAATGTTTCGTTTGTAAGCACCAGTTGTACGAAATCATATATGTAACTAATTAGTTGCAATTTATTTCTAAAAAGAGGTGAACCAATGCCTGTGATGATTAATATTATAATTTTCAAAAAATGATTATGTTCTCAATAGCATAAGGAAATATCCTAGAGTTTGAAATCCTTAAATTAAAAAATATATATATGTGTATTAATAGTATTATGTTGATTAATTTAAAAGTTTATAATTATTTAGTTCATAGGTATTACTAAGAAGTACTAATTTGTTTTATTAAAAATAACGATAGTAAAAAAATACGAATTTTGTAAAGTACTTGCATTTTTATTTTGTTTTATTTTATTAAGATCGGTAATCATCATCATCATCACTAGCTTATATACATTGCATTGCTGGAAAAAGCCTCCTGTCATATACGATCGGGAATAGCTGCATAAAAATCGTTAATAGCTTCACAGCCGTTTTTATGGGTCGGTAATTGCAACAATCGACTAAGTCACATTGTAAATTATTTTTTACAAGATAATCCTTTATTTAAATGTATTTGATTCAGTAAATACATTTTTTATACATAACACTAGCATATAAAATGAAACTATTAATCTTTAGAGGAACCAGTATACCAAAATAATATGGTTGATTTTAAAATTGCCTTAGGGGGGTCGTTAATACCTGCGTTTACCTTAATGGTTTGTTTTGAAGTCAATTTTCAGGAAAGGCACACCATGTTCCATTGAAACTTATACACCTTTATTAGAGTCATTCAGCAGTAACCGCGTCAATTCAGTTTCTAAAATAATTTTTAAAACGTATAATATATTATTATTTACATTTTTAAATATATATATATATATATATATATATATATATATATATATATATATAAACACATAAAACCATAGTCAGTCACGAGGACTGCTGACAGAAGTGAAAACTTGACAGCGCAACATGTAACATTAGCACGTCGCGTGATGCGTGACGTCACGCGAAAATAGTAGCCCATTGGCATCAGGAACAGGGACTGAGCTGCCGGTGGTCAGAGCTCTAGAGAGAGGAACCTCCTCACTATGCGTGCCTTATCCCTGAGGTGTTGCTCTCCGCTATTAGACCATTAACCGTAACGATTATCGGTACTATGATTGCAGAGTCCACGTCCCACATGTCGACAATCTCGTATGCTAAGTGATACTACTACTGATAAACACATTACCCTCCTTTGCGTCGTACAGTCGGGTAAAAATACCCATATTTTTTAGTCACAGTTAAAATCTTCGATGCAATGGAAACACACCCAATAATCCAGACTCAATACGTTAAGATTCAATTTTAAAATATAAAAGGAAATTGCTTTTCCACTAGTTTGTCGCCTTTACAGCTAATGATATGTACCTCTACAAGGAGATTCTCATATGTTTTTAGATATTATCTCTTCTGGACCGCTTAAAAATAAAGCTGGTGAAGTTAGCTTCGTTTTTCATCTCAGGTAGCGGCATAAAAAACATATCATATCATCTGTGATCTGTCAGGCAGGATGAAATACCTAAATTTTCCGTTTTTTAAATTTTAATGTTTATTTTTTTTAAATCATCAAGTCTCAAAAAATTGCAATGAATGTGCGCAATATGGATGGAGTTATAGAATTATGGAGAAATGTTTTGACGCTGCGTGAGCGTGCGTGATCCATCGCTGCCCGTTCGACGTCCACCGCGCACAGGATGGATGGAAAGCAGCACATGGAGTTATTGTTTGCTCCGTTGGTGTAATTGCTGTATGGCGTTCCAGTGGGAGGGTAAATAAATAAATAAATAAATATATATATATACATATTATTATGATAGGGTGTCACTACAAACCTACGTTATCATTATACAGTATGTTAACCAACAGAGGGCGTTCCCGTTAACCCGCAATAGTATAGCATCCATACATGCTAAAAAAAAATATTACCATTCGAAAACAAAATGGTTTTTATTTTTTTTAATATTAAAATATTCACTAAAAATGCTAAAAATATTCACTAAAATATTCAAAAATTCACTAAAAATAAAAACTAAATTGCGATGTTTCCGTCCTTCAAGTACGCGTGTACAGAGTGTTTCTTTTACGTATCAATTTAACATTTTTAGTGAATATTTTAATATTAAAAAAAATAAAAACCATTTTGTTTTCGAATGGTAATATTTTTTTTAGCATGTATGGATGCTATACTATTGCGGGTTAACGGGAACGCCCTCTGTTGGTTAACATACTGTATAGTTTGAACTCCTTAAGCTCCTTAACTTCTGAGTTGAGCTTCACGGTTACTGACCAATGCTTGCAATGACTGGACAGGTCCACTCAAATCTGTGTGGTTCTTTCCTCAAAAGACCATTTCAGACACTAATCTATATGGTGCTTACATGATCGACAATCGACAATTGATCATAGTTTTCTTGCCTGAGCAACCGGCAGCAAGTTCGTCATGCTCCCTTAGATGTCACTGCTTGCGGTAGCGTCGGGGGTTGGGTTGAATCCTTCCCTCAATTATGGCGAGAGGGGTATTGGCTAATCGTTGCGTTATGCTCGTGAACGGGTGCTGCTTGTGGTGACTGGTCGTCTTGCTGACCTTGGTTTTGTTTTGTTATTAGTAATTAACTCTTTGTTTATTTTACTTCTATGGTCCTAGTTTATCATTTGTGACTTCGAGTTACGACTACATGTACCGCTATATGTAAGTGGGCACGCCCTTTATTACCGGAGACTTTTATTTAGGTATAAAGTTCTGCTTACGTTTTTAGTTTTGTATTTTTATTTCTGCTGAGCATAGCTTTCCATTTTTTTTTGGTATATTTTTTGTGTTGCGTAACGTACTGACGCCAGCAGGTCAACCTACCCGAAACTGTCAGATTATCCCAATCAACCTTGAACTGCAATAAAATCGAAAATCTATTAAAGAAATCTGACAGATTGTAGTAGCTTGATGTGCTGGCGTCTGTACTTAGATATATTATTTTGCGCAGTGTTGTATAGAATATATATATATATATTTATATAATAGGTTGGGGAAAAAGTTTCTTCGCATTTTTTAAGAAAATTCAAAACATTTTTTAATATAGTTTATTTACATTTAAGTACAGTATGTAGGTACAATTTTGTTCGATAACTTTTTGCCATCTTGTAGGTAGGGACATGATCCCATTGCTATAGAAATTTTGGGACTTCTGGTCAAAATACCGCGACAAGTGGTTTTGGCACTCCTCTCGTGATGTTAACCTGACACTGCCTACAGAATTCTGAAGAGACCGAAACAGGTGGAAATCTGAAGGTGCAAGGTCAGGACTATACGGCGGATGCATTAACACCTCCCAGCCAAACTCTCTTAATTTTTGCTGAGTGGCTAAAGATGTGTGAGGTCTAGCGTTATCATGATGAAAAACCACACCCCTTCTGTTGATTAATTCCAGCCGCTTTCTCTAAACTTCTTGCTTTAATCTCATCAGTTGTTCGCAGTAGAGTTCAGAATCGATGGTCCTGCCTGGTGGTAACAGCTCATAATGAATAATGCCCTTCCAATCCCACCACACACACAGCATCACCTTGTTGCGAGTTAACCCGGGTTTCGCCACAGTCTGTGAAGCCTGACCGGCCTTTGACCACGACCTTTTTCGCACGTTCTTGTCATACGTGATCCACTTTTCATCACCAGTTATCAGCTTCTTCAAAAATGGTTCGGTTTCATTACGTCGTAATAAAGAATCACAAATGAGTACACGGTTCATTAGGTTTCTTTCAGTGAGCTCGTGAGGTACCCAAATGTCGAGCTTTTTTGTGTACCCAGTTTTTTCAAATGCGCCAAAACTGTTTTGTGGTCAATTTCTAGTTCTTTAGCTACGTCGTAACTACTGATATGCCGATCTTGCTCCACTTTTTCAAAAATGGCATCCATTTTATCCGTAATAGGGCGACCAGAGCGATGTGCATCTTTGACATCAAAATTTCCGGATTGAAAACGCTTAAACCAAATTTGTGCTACTCTCACAGACACTACACTAGGTCCATAAACATCGCAAATTTTTTTCGCGGCTTGCGTTGCATTTTTACCTTTTTTGTAGTAAAATTTTAAAATGTATCGAATTTCTTCATTAGATTCACTCATCTTGACGGTACGAAAAACAAATGAAAATCACACATTTTCCTAATTTGAATTTGGAATTATATTCTTTAAAATTTAAACTTTCAATGATACCAAAACCAGCCAGATACAAATAGTATAGCCAAAGAGATTTTATTACAAGTTCATACATACTATAATGCGAAATATATATATATATATATATATATATATATATATATATATATATATATATATATATATATATATATATATATATATATATTAACTGAACAGACAGCTGTGCTGCTAGCAAGTTTGTTGCGCCACTTCTTCTCCCCAGCTAAAGCACTAGGAAGTTGTGAAGTGTGCATTTTGGGAAAATATCTTATGTAATTTTGACGTTCGAAAAGTGCTGATTCTCAGCCTAGTTTGAATAAACGACTTTTGATTTTTGATCCGACCAAGATTATGTCTGCACCCTAATTACGTAACACACTATCCGTTGAAATCGGATTTTTTTGACAGTTCAACAACATTCATTGCGTTATTTACGTCGTTGAGAAGACAAATTCAAACATATGAAGCAATGGATTAGCAACTTGCTTCAAAATTATTCAGATTCCTATCGCTAGTGTGTTACGCAATTAGGATGCAGGGACTTTAAAAGAGACTTTTAACCCTAAGTTTGTTTTGCCATTTCTTCTCAGGGTTAGTCAGATTGGAAATGTCAACCACCAAGCTTATTTTTTAATATGACGTGTAAAATTGATTCCCGATATCCTATTTACAGAATAAATAATTTAATGTAATTTTATAGTCTAGTATAATATAATATCGCGTGACATTTCACACACGGTCGTCTGATACCAAACTAAGCAGAGCTTGTACTATGGAAACCAGATCACTGATATACTACATACACTACTTTTTTTTTGTAAATCCATACTTATATAGATAATTACACCCAGACTCAGGACAAACAGACATGTTCATGCACACAAATGTTTGTCCTGGATGGGAATCGATCCCACGACCTGCGACATGATAGGCGGTATCTTAACCAACCACGCCAACTGGCCTGTCAGTATATGTAAGTATATTATGCTAAATTAAACTTAAACATCTCTACCTCTGTATAGGTACGTTAAAATTTCGTTGTTAGCAAAATCAGTCCCAAAAGAAAGTCCTTTTCAATTCCACAATCGTAGTAACATTTTTTTTGAAGACCTAGTTTCAATAAACGAGTAGCCAGATTTGGAATCATTTTGTTCTCTCAAAACAACCTATAATGAATCAATTCAGTCATTTAGACATCTGCAAATCATACTATAACAAACAATTTAAATAAAAATCCGAGAAAAAGTAAAAAAAAAATCTTCAAAACACGAATAAAAGAAAACGTATTTCATAAAACAAATGCACGTCGTATTTCTAAATGAGTAAGTAAGAAACAAAACAGCTAAGGAGTGTATAATGTAAATATAAAAATTAATATAAAAGTGTAGCAGAGTTATTAAATATTCCGGTAGCGACAAATAATTGGTATTTTATACAGATCTCCCGGGGTACGCCGGGTGCAAGAGTAGTGCAGGTTAATGTGGATACGACGATGTTGAATTTTTAAATGGTGTTATATATTATTTTGTTGAATCCAACATTGTGTGATTTGATGATGAAAATGTTCAGAATTTCCTGTATTTCCCTACTTGTTTTGTTTATAAGTAATTTGATATTAGGATTTATTAACTAAAATAAAGTTAATAGATGACTGGAGAGTTTATACACGATAGTTTATTTTATTTTATTTAAGATCAATATGATGAAAATAACAACAAAAAACACTGAAAAAGTACAAACGTATGGTTATTTTCTTTACTCTTTACAAGAAAAAGACAAAGATAAAGGCAAACGCTCGCTGCGAAAAAGCGGAAGTAATATGGCCAAAAATGCATTAGAACATCCAGGAAGGACTCGTGGCTACATAAAAACAGCTGCACGGGTCGATCAAAGGTTAAGCTACGCTTGCCGTGGTCGGTTCGTGGGTCGGTGACCATCCTTTATATATCGAAACGCCTCCGTGCCTCAGAAAGCACGGTAAGTCGTTGATCCCGGCTGTCATGCGTAAATCTTTGACATTCAGATCAGATGAGATCGGCAGTCACTCCAAGTAAAATACCTACTACCATTCAGCTCTATTCGGTTAGACTGGAAGCCAACCCCAACATAGTTGGGAAAAGGCTAGGCAAGTTGATTAAATGATAAATGATTTTATTTCTGTAAGTAGGTTTATACAAACACTTTTACACGTCAATCGACGAGGAGCTTGAGACTAAGTAATAACAGCCGCACGGGTCGATCCATCAGGTAAAGCTACGCTCGCCGAGGTTGGTCTGTGGATGGGTGACCATCTTTTCATACCGAGACTCCTTCGTGCCTCGGAAAGCACGTTAAGCCGTTGGTCCCGGCTGTCATTCGTGGATCTTTGACAGTCGTTACGGGTCGTCAGAAGCCCGAAAGTCTGACAACCAGTCTTACCAAGGGGTATCGTATTACCCAGTAACTGGGTTGTGGAGGTCAGATAGGCAGTCGCTCCATGTAAAATACTGGTATTCAGCTGCATCCGGTTAGACTGGAAGCCGACCCCAACATAGTTGGGAAAAGGCTAGGCAGATTGATTTTTTTACACGTCAATCATGTTTTTAAAAACTAGATGAGGTCGGCGTTTCTAACTACTCTGAGAAGAAAGGTCGAAACAAACTCAGAGGTCACAGTCTCTTATAAAGTCAGTTCATATGAAGACCATGTAGATTGGTGTCTGAAATGGTATTTTGAGGAAAGAACCACACAGATTGAGAGGACCTGTCCAGTCAGTGCACGCATTTGACAGTAATCGCGCAGCTCAACTCAGAACTTAACGAGCTCAACGTATTAACGAACAATACCAAAGAAAGGACATTTGGGTAGGCCGCATAAATTACTCAGTCTGCCAGACCATAACTAAAAATAACTGAGAGACAAAAAAGAAAAATAAACAAAAAGCAATGACACACATATTCTTCACATTCACAATAATTAAATAATATAATAATTTACAAAGTAAATAATCATGTCAATATTCAGTTAGCAAAAATAAAAAAGAGAAAAAGCAAATTTAAGCACTATAACACAATTAGTATTTTTCATTTCTTAAATTCTTTGAACGATTTGCGTTCCCTCTGCTATACTTGTATATTCGGGCATATCCACCCTAACCCTGTCGTGCTCATATTTTTAACCCCCGCTTACTCGTGCGCGGCTTACAGTCGACTCTGACAAACAGACACAAATACAATCGTTTTTCTTATTAGTTTTACGCTACTTGTTGCTTTTATACTTGTTTTTGAACTTGGAGATGTTTTTCTGCGAGTACGAGTATCAGGACGATTGCTCGACTATGTAGCTAGAAGGGAGGGTGATGAATTTCATGGACAGCCTAAATGTGTGTTTCTTTTTGTATCTTAGGCTACATGACGACACAGAAAATAAATCAATCTCACTAGCCTTTTCCCAACGATGTTGGGGTCGGCTTCCAGTCTAAACGGATGCAGCTGAATACCAGTATTTTAACATGAAGCGACTGCCTATCTGACCTTCACAACCCAGTTACTAGGTAATACGATACCCCTTGGTAAGACTGGTTGTCAGACTTTCGGGCTTCTGACGACCCGTAACGACTGTCAAAGATCCACGATTGACAGCCGAGACAACGGTTTAACGTGCTTTCCGGTTGGTCACGGACCAACCGATGTCCAGCGACACTTCCCGACTTTTTTATTTTCTAGAACAACTAAAATAAACGCATAACAATTTGTTATTATTAAACCTATAAAAAATGTAATAACTATGAACTTAAAATGTAATGTCCTGAAAGACGTTTAGCATACTAATTAACTGAAACGTTTATCGGTAGTTAGAGAATTTAAAATTTAAATTATTTAAAAATGTCTTGCGTTAAGTTTTTGTAAGTTTATTGTAGGGGAATGGCGTGGTAGTTGAATTTTAATAGTGCTGTAGAGAAAATACAGAAAGCATTCATCAAAGTTTGTTAGTAATATTTTTAACCTACTTCAAAAAAGGAGGTTATTATTGGACAAGTACGAGTATGTAGAGTGCAAATGCAAATACACTCTAACATCAACTGTAATGTAGAATGTCAGTGAGTGCCAATGGGCTTGAATCAAGAAATAAAATGCAAGTTATCCGACCCAAACCGCGTTTATTAAAACACTAAATTATATTTTGATACCTAGAATACATCATTCGGGCTCTGCCTGCTGCTGCTGCATGATTGTCATGCATTCTAATGTAGGTCGCGCGAGTTTTTTTAATTTTTTATTTAAGATGGGTTTGCTCTTGACTCTAGTCTAGGTCGGAGGCGATAGAGACCGAGTCGACGATGGAGTGAGCTTACCCAGAAGAAGCCTGTTGACTCTCACTTTGAAGAGATTCGGGTTGTAACCGCTCGTAAACACAAACGCAGATAGTGAGTTCAACTCTTTTGCTGTGCGCATTATAAAAGACATTTGGAAGCGCTTAGTGCGAATTGGTGGAATAGCAACTAGGTAGGGATGATAACTGGCAGTGCGTCTAGATGTCCGATGGTAGAAGCGAACCGGTGGAATGAGGTCGTGGAGTTCTCGGGCACACTCTCTGAAGTACAATCTGTAGAAGACCGACAAGCAGGCAACCTTGCGGCGATGAGCCAAGCTATGAAGCGTGTTGTTAGTGCAGAGATGCGAGCCTACTTATTGCACAACTCATTATTTATTAAACAATTTTAACAATCATGTTGTACCTACGTGCATCGTACATAGTATGTAAGTAATATTATTGGAACTGCGATATATTCACAATAGCTTCCAAACAAACATACAAAATTTTATAGATGTACTACTCGTATACAGGGTGTAAGGGACAGCCCTCCGCAGACTGATGGGGTGAATTCAGTATATCATACCAAGATGCCCGGTACATGAAATTATTTCAGGAACGTTATGAGAATCCAATAAACCTGATTTGTTTGTGTTTTATGCACAAATCGAAGCATCAGTTACTGGTTGGGAGGGGTAGGTAATAGGCGGTGAGTTCAATGAACTCTGTAGCTACGCAGAAAGTGAACAGCTGATTTCACGCGTCGTTGGTTAGAGTAGTTCAACATCCATTGCTGTTTTTTTTTATTGTAGCTGTTTTATTTACATAAATGGAGTACCGCGTACAGATAATGTAATTTTACATTGAAATAAAGGAATAGTAACTGAAAAACAAAATTAAAAAGTTAAAATTTTCCTGAGAAATTTTCCAGTGGAATACGATTCAAAATAAAGAGCTGCATGTACCCTGTTAGTTTGTGGAGGGCTGTCCCTTACACCCTGTATAAGATTGTATATTTGTTTTTTTTTTATTTGAGATGGGTTCGCTCTTGACATTAGTCTAGGTCAGAGGTGACAGAGACAAAGTCTATGATGGAGTGAGCTTACCCAGAAGAAGCCTGTTCACTCTCACTTTGAAGAGATTCAGGTTGTACAGGAACACAGACGCAGGTAGTGAGTTCCACTCTTTTGCCGTGCGCATTATGAAGGATGTTTGGAAGCGCTTAGTGCGAATTGGTGGAATGGCAACTAGGTATGTATGTATGTTTATCCACGCATTTTTCCGAAACTGTTATTAATCAGATCGTGACCATTTTATTTTTATTGGGTTACGTTAACTTCAACTTAGGGAACAGTGCAAGTTTCATCAAAACTGGTTCAGTTCAGTTCGATTTTAAAGATAAGTGTGACGGCCTGGCTTATTTATACGAGCTACGTGTGTGGTATCAAAGGGAAAACATCTCAAAACCTTGGTCAAATTCTAGTGCAATATTTACAACAAAACTATTAACTACTTTTTTTCAAACAAACAAATAATCCAGTTTTTACTAAAAACTAAAAATTACGAAATATAAAAAAAAAAATTCGGAAGTCGGTGGCAAAAAACTAAATACAGATCCCAAGACTCCGACTGCCGAATTTAAAGTTATTTCATAATTTTGCGTTAATTTCTTTTTGAAGTCGATTTTAGTATTTGTTGTTATAGCGGTAACAAAAATACATCATCTATGAAAATTTCTGGTGACAGACGGTCAGACAAACGGACAGTGGAGTCTTAATAATAGGGTCCCGTTTTACCCTTTGGGTACGGAACCCTAAAAACCGGCCAAGTGCGTGTCTGACCACGCACAATGAAGGGTTCCGTAGTTGGGATGAATTTATCTCAAGAACAATCTTAACATTGTAGTTGAAAAACATGGTCTAACTTATATCATCGATATACGTCACGGTCAATTCTCCAACTGCAAAAAAAGTTTGTATTATAATTACAAAAAAAAAAAACTACGTGATAAACCTACAAATTAACAATTTTCGGACGTAATAATCGTTTATTTACCAGAATATCAATTTTACATTTCCTTAAAAGAAAAATATACTTATATAATACAATTTCACTAAAGTAATAACATTGCCCGTGGAATAATTTTCTTTGAAAGGAAATATAATTAATAATATTTTATCTGTGGACTGCACACTAGGTCGGGCCTGTCTCGTGGAGTCCTTGAAAGCATTTGACAGTTAATGTTACCGTTTTGCAAGTCATATTATGCAAGATTTAACATAAAATTCCGTTTTCCTTTACTTGTGCTGTGAGACCATGCTTCTTGCTAAAGGTCATGATTCTAGGTCAACGAGAAGTACTTTATAGGTTTTGGTTCCTTTATGAAATCACAAAATATGCGACATAAACAGAACTTATTTTTTTTTTAATAAATACACTTCAATCTAGACGCACACTCCTAGAAATGATGACCCTGTTCAGTATATGCCGCAACAAGTTTGATTGTTCTGATCTTGTGAGAAGTTTGTGCTACCTGGTCCCTCGCATAGTACAGAGTAGAGAAGTACGCTCACGGTGTATGTTTGCCACTAATTTCTGTCGTACCAACTCAGGCGTACGCTCTCCGCTGCACCGATTGGTCGACACTTATAATAAAAAATTAGGATCAATTGATATTATATTTCTGAACAAGAATAGGTTCAAAAATCAAGTTATTTCCACTCTAAAGGAACGGCCATAAGTTTTGATGTTGCTTGATTTTGATTCCTATACCTCATGTATTTATGTAGCTTTAAGTTCGTACTTCTTTTTATTTTATTGTTTTTTGTTTCTCTCTTTTTTTTTCTCTTGTTTTTGCATGCCGATTTTATCTGATTCCATACCTTTAAATTTGTCCCTAGTGTTAAGACGCAGATACTATTAGATTAGATTTTTTCACTTTATTTTATGCTCTCCGAGATACATTTTAATAACAAACCGAGTAATAATTTTAACTTTGTATTGAGTATCTTCTAGTTTGCCCTTATTGTTATTATTAACAGTATCTATGCTAATTATTTTATATGGTAATCTGTGGATAACGTCGTGAGTAGTGTATTTGTTAATTCTATTAGTTTAGTACTCCAATCATGTGTAATATTTAATATAATGCTGTTTGTTGTCCCTAATAAATAAAATAAAATAAAATAAGTAAAAAGACACATCACTAAGCCGTCAACTATGAATACTGTACATATGTACAGTCTAAGTAGCTTTGCGCAAAAATTATTGTTGGGAAACGACTGGTATTTTTTATTGCGCGCAATGTAACGCGAATCCAGGCAGACGGCCGCGCTTACGCGTACGCGTAGCTACTTGTGGTAGTGTGCGTTCCATATTCATTGCGTTTTTGTACTTCAAATGCCTAATTTGTTAACAAAAATCGAAATATTAGGTAATGGTTGTTTGGAAAAAAGTTTATTAATAACACTTGGAATTCATTATCGTAAGAAAAAAATGCGACTTTGACCTTTAATATCTCCAGAACCAGTGGATTCCCAGGTACGGTCTGGTGGAAAAAAATGATTTAAATAATGGGTAGAATTTGTGGCTTCGGCTTCGGAAAGTGTCTTTTTACACCCGATATTTCTTTCTTACTCCAACTTTATGTCTTTTACGTACCATTTTGTTGGTGGTAGTTCGTAAAGGTCCCCCTATCGATACATTTAACGATCTCGCATGCATTTTATTTCAGCCAGCCATGTCGTAAAACAAGGACATTTCTATGCATTTATAATTTTCTGTAAAACTTTTAGGCTGCTTTCATTATTAATAAAGTTTTCTTAGTGTCTCCTTATTGTATTCATTTTGTTGCTGAAATAGTTGGTTAAAATTAATGAAACAAATATGGACCCTGTTGGGCACAGCATAAAAAGGAAGAGCGAGAGGGCTCTTATTTGTATTTATAACTTTAAAACAATTTATTTTAAAATTCCAAAAATAAAATAAAGGAGATCAGCAATTCCTGGCCCTGGTAGACAAAGTATTAGACCATTTGAAAAAATATTTAAATAATTATAAGCCCTAGTTTAATTTATCATTTCCTAAAAAAACCTAGGAAAAAGGAATTTCTAAAAAAAAGTCAATTAGTGTATTCCTCGCGTTGCAGTTGTTTTAACAACAACTGATGTTGCCATATTGTGCTATTTTTAAATAAAACTGCTTTTTCCCATTAAAAGATTTGTATTATAATATTCGATTTATATTTATTTTCACTTAAAAAAGTATTATACGAGTTTATTGCGAAACAATGATTAAAGATAGAGTATTTTTTCGTTGTTGTTATGTTATTTTAAAGATTTTATAGAAAAATCGATTTGCATTTTTGTGAACTGCAACACTCGATACGGCTGTCACTTGTCAATCAATCGGTTGTCAACAACAGATTGCCGTCATAACGTTTCTCGCTCGTGTTGCAGACTTACTTTTTATGTTTATTTTGTGTGCTACATCTAATTACCGACCCTTGCTGTGTTTTTATACAATTGTAACTGCCTGACTCCGATTTTGCCTTTTGATATTCTAAGTAAGTTTCACCTCTTATTGAAAAGATAGAACCTGGCAAAGTACTTTTAATCTTTCACTAAAACTCATAACCTAATAAAAGAGCGGGAACAAATGATAATGGGGTTTATTGACTACGGTCTGAAATAAAGTTTTTTTTTTTAATTTTCATATCCCATGTTATATCGAAAAACTAATTGCACAGGGCAATAGACTAATATTACCCCTTGAAAACCCAAATTATATTATTTTTGTTTATTGAGGCCTAATTTATTAGGACTGTTTGCGGATATCCTTTGAAACCCTTATAAGTAAGCTCTTTCATTTGACATGTCACACGGTACAGTTTGCAAAACTTTTATTTTTTATTTTCTTTTTGCCCCCACAATTTTAATTTATTCACTATTTCAAACAGAAACTAGATTATATGTACAAGCTAAAACTAAAAGATATATATGTATATTATGTACAAGTATATAAAAATCATAAAAATAAAAATGTGACAAGCTCATAGGGCATCAAAAAATTCGTCCGCATCGCTGTCAATGGTAAAAGTGCCCAAAAGGCTGGCAGCATTGCCACGTTGGATAGCAATGCTGATTCTTTGGGCCAAAAATAGGCCAGCCCTCTGGTCCCGTGAAGAGTCGACCAACCGCTTGGCGATGTCCCGAAATTGATTACTTGATACTTAATTGATTGATATTAATTTATATATATATTAATTGATACCCCACAATTGACTCCAATGTTCAGAATTAATTTATTTACGTTACACGTCCTTCTTTGTGTCACAGAAATTCATATGTGTACTAAATTTCAACTTAATCTGTCCATTCGATGCGGAGCAAATTGGCTGTGACAGACAGACAGACACACGTGTCATCCTATAGGGTTCCGTTTTTCCTTTTGAGGTACAGAACCCTAAAAACTAGGTGAGCTCTGGCTACCCTCAGAGGTCATAGTCTCTTTTAAAATCCGGACATAATTTTAGTCAGATCATGTGAAGACCATGTAGATTGGTGTCTGAAATAGTCTTTTGAGGAAAGAAACACACAGATTGAGATGCAGGTCCTCTCTTGTGCAAACCTAATTATAGAAATAAAATCCTACTTCCTAATATTATAAACGCAAAAGTTTGTGAGGATGGATGAATGTTTGTTACTCTTTCACGCAAAAACTACTAAACGGATATTGATGAAATTTGGCACACAGATAGCTTATAACCTGGATTAACACATAGGATATTTTTATCGGGATATTCTTACGGGTTCGAGACTTACGAGGGTGATACCGCGGGACGCTGCTAGTCATTTATAATTTTCATTTCTCACGACCGACCCCGACGGCCCAGATTTAGGTACGTGTAGGTCGTGGGTTCGAACCCAAACAGACAAATTACTTTGTGTAATTAGGGGGTGTTAAAAAAACTTAAAACAAGATGTTAGATTGAAAAGAGTTAAAAAATTGGTCTGAAAGACAGCCAACCACGCTTGTCTTTTACTTTTAATTTTGTGCCTATTTGTGTTTTGTATACTATTCAGTATACGTATCTGCCTAGTCTTTTCCCAACTATGTTGGGGTTGGCTTCCAGTCTAACCGGATGCAGCTGAATACCAGTATTTAACATGGAGCGACTGCCTATCTGACCTCCACAACCCAGTTACTGGGTAATACGATACCCCTTGGTAAGACCGGTTATCACACTATCGGGCTTCTGACGACCCGTAACGACTGTCAAAGATCCACGAATGACAGTCGGGACCAACGGCTTAACGTGCTTTCCGAGGCACGGAGAAGTCTCCATATGTAAAGATGGTCACCCATCTACGGACCAACCCCGGCAAGCGTAGCTTAACCTGATGGATCGAACCGTGCGGCTATTATTAATTAGCCACGAGCTCCTCTATTCTACTATTCAGTATACGTATAAAACACAAACGGTGAAGGAAAATCATCGTGAGGAAACCGGCATGTCCTAGAACAAAAAAAAATCGAAGACATATTGTGTGGTGGATTACGGTCCACTCCCTCTCGCAGAGAGGAGACCTAGGCTGTGTCCCAGCATTGCAAACTTTACAGACTGATTATGTGTATGAGTATGCATCCACGATACAAAAGACTTGTAGAAGAAAAAGAATTTCTTTGAAAATATTAAAATACAGAATATAGAGCTAAGAGGCTGATTGGCGACATAAGACTGGTGGATGCCAAGCTTAATAGCTTGGCTCATCGCCGCAACAATGCCTGCTTGTCGGTCTTCTACAGATTGTACTTCAGAGAGTGTGCCCGAGAACTCCACGACCTCATTCCACCGGTTCGCTTCTACCATCGGACATCTAGACGCACTGCCAGTTACCATCCTTACCTGGTTGCTATTCCACCAATTCGCAATAAGCGGTTCCAAATGTCTTTTATAATGCGCACAGCAAAGGAGTGGAACTCACTACCTGCGTCTGTGTTTCCGAACGCATACAACCCTAATCTCTTCAAAGTGAGAGTGAACAGGCTTCTTCTGGGTAAGCTCACTCCATCGTCGACTTTGTCTCTGTCACCTCTGACCTAGACTAGAGTCAAGAGCGAACCCATCACAAATAAAAAAAAAATAATATCTCAGAGATTTTTCATATCTTTTGCCAAAGAAAAAAAAAAAATTCAATCTACCTTCAATTTACGAAAACCCTATAACTAAGCCAATCCACTTCCTACTTTACCGATACCAGAAAAAATATGACACTACCGTACCCCCTGAGGTGAAGTCGTAATGATAAATCCTGGACGCCGAGGCAATAAAATGTAGTACTTGGTAGTATCAAACATTCATGGTACAAGCTAGAGGAATATTGATTTTTGTGCTACATTTTAGCGGCCAATGACGAGGCTTAGGGACGCCTACTGAAAGCGGTTGTGGAGGTATGAAGGGAGTGAGCAGAGTTCAATTCAATTCATTTATTCAATAACGATTTTCACATCGTGTCTGAATATCTATAACTAAGTATATACATACATCATGCATGTCATTAAATCATTTCAATTTAGTATTATTTTAGGCATCAAATCATTAAAATTATCCAAATTACATTAAAATCATAATAGTAATAAGAATTAAACAAAATAAAAGAATAAGAAATATTAAAATTCATGTCACAAGTCAATTCATAAAATTCAATAAAATATCCATTTCTAGTCAATAAAATTAGGTTACTCGACTTACATTGTCTAAATTTTATAATTCATCAATATAATAAAGACACTTATCTGACAAGAACCGTTTTAGATTATTCTGAAACCCACTTGTATACACTAGACTTTTTATTTCTGTCGGCAGTTTATTGAACATTTTTAATGAATTGTGGTAGGCGCTCTGCTTTGCAACGTTCAGGTGAGGCACTTGCTTCATCTGGAGATCTTTTCTTCTTGTACTCTCCCTTTTTTGCCTTTCATCTTCAGTCTCATATTCAAAGATATATTTAGATAAGTGTCTAAGTAGGACCAAAATGTATAAGCTTGGGACTGTCAAAATCTTTAAGTCATTAAAATGAGGCTTGCTTGATTCTTGCTGTTTAATTCTAGCTAGGGGTTACCCTACACTCGTAACTCTGCCCCTGTAATCGATAATCCCTTCTTTTTTTCGCGATTTCAGGTTTGGTCCCATAGTAAAAGTTGCTTGTTATCATGAGTACAATCATTTGTTTAAATATCGGAGTCAATCTATATAAAATCAAATCCTTATATTTAGTAGGGTTTGGGTTAGATATTTCTAAATTCCAAAAAAAAATAAAATAGAAAAAAATAGATCAATTAATTAAACAAATTAATAAATTATTAATATTTTTATTATTATTATTGAATTCATAAATTAATAGCTTTTATATAAAAAAAAACTATTATTTATTTTATTTATTTTCAACTTTATGCTAGTGTCATCAACATTATCACTATTGGCAGCCATGTTCCACCCACTCCTGAGTAAAGTCCTCCTCTTGTTCCACCCACTCCTAATTAGGAGTGGGTGGAACAAGAGGCCTTTACTTAGGACTGGGTGGAAAAAGAGGCCTTTACTTAAGGAAAGTAAGGTTCCACCCACTCCTAAGTAAAGTCCTCCTCTTGTTCCACCCACTCCTAATTAGGAGTGGGTGGAACAAGACGCCTTTACTTAGGAATGGGTGGAAAAAGAGGCCTTTACTTAAGGAAAGTAAGGTTCCACCCACTCCTAAGTAAAGTCCTCCTCTTGTTCCACCCACTCCTAATTAGGAGTGGGTGGAACAAGAGGCCTTTACTTAGGAATGGGTGGAAAAAGAGGCCTTTACTTAAGGAAAGTAAGGTTCCACCCACTTCTAAGTCAAGTCCTCCTCTTGTTCCACCCACTCCTAATTAGGAGTGGGTGGAAGAAGAGGCCTTTACTTAGGACTGGGTGGAAAAAGAGGCCTTTACTTAAGGAAAGTAAGGTTCCACCCACTCCTAAGTAAAGTCCTCCTCTTGTTCCACCCACTCTTAAGTAAAGGCCTCCATACCATGTTTCCTGGTCTATGATAGTGTAAACTAAGATAATATTAGAAAGACTACACTATTGAAAAATATATAAAAAAGTTGTTGTGCAAACTGAAGCTGAGGCTTAAAAGTAAATTTTTCAAAAACTCGTATTTGTTCTCGGAAGCTAAACTGCAAACGAAGATTAGATGCAATTAACTCTTCTCAAGTAAAAATATGTAAAGCTGTCTTAGAAAAAGATTCAACAGTCTTCGACAAAAGACTATTCTAGAAGTAATACTTACCTAAATACCCGGTGTCCATACGAACAACTTACTCAATGTTTCAAATGATTTCTCTGCGCGACCGTCGACTGGTACACTGATGTTCTTTTTCAAATTGCTTAGCAATAAATTGGGCTGCGATAAATTAACGGAACAAATTGGACTAAAAGTCCCCTATAAATTACTCAGATATCCCATTAATATATAAATAATGGAATATATGGGATATTCCACACTAAAGCATCCAACACAAATATAGGAGTAAAATCACCTTTCAATAGACTCAGCCGACAGATGAACTAAGAATATAAAATCCACTCCAGATGTTGACATATATCATGACTCCATAAATATCTTTAAAACCCACATTCTAAGGTCCCTAAGCAAGCAACCCACACAAGCTAAAGACTCATTGTTAGTGTGTAGGTGTTTCTAGCAACCCCAGTAATATAACTTGTGTCATTTTATATTTGTACCACTTAATTTTTATACATTTCTTTTTCAGCTTAGGTTATCACTGTATTTGCGAATGTTGGTTCACCTGTCATTGGCAACTGTATTAGCCCAAAACTGTTATTATACCTACTGTTAATTGATATTTTGTATACAGAAGCTGTTGGTGTACCTTTAGAAACAAATAAAATAAAAAATAAAAACATATCGTTTCTTATCTCTATTAAAATCAATCAATCAATCTGCCTAGCCTTTTCCCAACTATGTTAGGGTCCGCTTCCAGTCTAACCGGATGTAGCTAAATACCAGTATTTTACATGGAGCGACTGCCTATCTGACCTCCACAACCCAGTTACTGGGTAATACGATACGCCTTGGTAAGACTGGTTGTCAGACTTTCGGGCTTTTGACGACCCGTTATAACTGTCAAAGATCCATGAATGACAACCGGGACCCAGAGCTTAACGTGCTTTTCGAGGCACGGAGAAGTCTCGATATATAAAGATGGTCACCCATCTATGGACCAACCCCGGCAAGCATAGCTTAACCTTTGGATCGACCCGTGCGGCTGGTATTACTTAGCCACGAGTTCCTCTAAAATCTCCTTTTCGCGAAAAGTACAGGTAGGTATTCATTCAACTGTAAAATGTATTGTGTGAACAATTGTTGGCTAGCCTAAAAATTAATAAATAAACTACCTATATTTTGAACCATCTTAGATTTTTCGAGGCAAATCTGGTTTTCTGGAACCCAGGAGGATCCTGTGAGATCTCCCTGAGCAGATCTTACACTTTGATTTTATCTGGTGAACCTCTTGACTAGAGTACCTAGCTATCCCAGGCCAGTGTCTGAACGACAGACTTAAATAAAGTCTTCGAATAACAGACCGATCTCCGTGATGGCTGGAGAGCTATATTGAATTGCATCCAGTAACTCTTTGACTCCTTCGTTAGTGTTTTCTTCCACGTGGTGACAGTCCATCCTCTTAAGACACTTTATCCAGATTTGCATTTGTTTCACTCAAGTGTAGCGACACTTTTTTTTTTTCCGTGGAGAAATGCTCATGCATACTGCACTACCACGGGGAGATAGTGCAGTTATGTGGGACTCCAACCCACTAAAACTCCACGGAGGACACCGTTGTGGCGTCGTTCTACCGCTTGTGGCGGGAACACGGGCACGCGTTAGCAATCACCCCGAACCCGCCGCGGCTGTCCGTCACCGGGCCCTCCTCTGAGGAGTACCGTCCATCACCGGCAGACCAGAACATTGAATATTGCACGCCGTGACCACCCCAGGGACCAAACCAGCACATGGACATGGGCGCTAGACGACCCCGTGTCTAGGTACACTTGGTCCCACTGCGACCGGTCAGTTCAGTGGCCCGGCTGCCTACCACTTTTCGGCCACAGAGAATAGGGAGAGCGGACAACGTCACACCGACACTCCTCCTCTCTGAAGCCTTACCGCATCCGCCATCAGACGGTGGACACTCCGTCAAGGCCGCAATACCGGCACTCCTCTCCCGCCGCGGCCGCCAACCCTCAGCCGCGATGCCTCTCATATGACATCGCGGCGCGCCTCAGTTGCGATGTCGCCCAAGCGGCACCGCAATCTACTTGTTGGCCGCTACGTCGTTGGCTTACTGGTAAAAGCCCTGAGGAGCAGCCTCTCCTCGGGTTACTCTTCACTTCACCGTGGGCGACCAAGCCACGGCTACTGAGCTACCCCGCCTTAACAATGCGGGAACCCCCCGAGGGGAACAGTTCAGTGGCCCAGCCGCCTACCACTTTTCGGCCGCATAGGATAGGGACAGCAGCCAACGAAATACTGACACTCCTCCTCCCCTGCGGCCCCAACGCATTCGCGACCCCGTCAAGCAACCTGTTGACACCGCAACCTACCTGTTGGTCGCTACGTCGTCGGCGTTACTGAGGCGGTCCGCGATGTCGTATGGGAGGCATCGCGGCTGAGGTTTGGAGGCCGCGGCGGGAGAGGTTTGCCGGTATTGCGATGCCCCACTCTCCCTACCTTCCGCGGCCTTGACGGGGTCGCCAACGTCTGATGGCGGATACAGGGGAGGAGAAGTGACGGTATTTCGTTGGCCGCTCTCCTTATCCTCTGCAGCCGAAACGTGGTAGGCGGCCTGGCCACTGACCTGACCGGTCGCAGGGGGACCAAGGGTGCCTAGACACGGGGTCGTCTAGCGCCCATGTGCTGGTTTGGTCCCTGGGCGTGCAATGTGCTCTGGTGCGCCGTTGATGAGTTACTCCCCAGAGGAAGGTCTGGTGACGGACAGCCGCGGCGGGTTCACGGATGAGTGCTAACGCGTGCTCGTGTTCCCGCCACAGGCGGCAGAGGAGGACACCGTGGAGTTTTGGTGGGTTGGAGTCCCATATAACTGTTCTATCTCCCCGTGATAGTGCAGTATGCATGAGAATTTCTCCACGCAAAAAAGGGCCACTGAACTGACCGGTTGCAGGGGGACCAAGGGTGCCTAGACATGGGGTCATCTAACGCCCATGTGCTGGTTTGGTCCCCGGGCGTGAAATGTGTTCTAGTGCGCCGGTGATGGGGTTACTCCCCAGAGGCGGGTCTGGTGACGGACAGCCGCGGCGGATTCACGGATCACTGCTAACGCGTGCCCGTATTCCCGCCACAAGCGGCAGAGGAGGACACCGTGGAGTTTTAGTGGGTTGGAGTCCCACATAACTGCACTATCTCCCCGTGGTAGTGCAGTATGCATGAGCATTTCTCCACGCAAAAAAGGGGTCGTTACACAAGTATATTACTAAGTTCAAACGTCTGACTGAAGAGTCGATGTAAGGTTTTGATCGCTAGTTTTATAGAAGTCAGTTAATCCTAAGAAACCTATAATTTCTTAAAGGAATACTGGATGCCAAAAGGCATTTATGATAGAATTCCAATACTTAGATGATATAGTCCTTGCGGTTAACACAATCGTTGCTTAAGAATACAGATGTCCTACTCCTGACGAAAAGCTCACATCGTCATTTTTTTTTTTACTTGAAACCCCCAAAAATATACCACATCTTCCTTTTCCAACCTCGAGCACACTTCCCACCACGCCCACAAGCCACCCCGCCTACTTTAGGCGTGGTCTAAACACGGAAAAGATAAACTATACATAGGATGAGTACATAACATAGGCTGTCAGACCAGTTTCCTTTGTCTATAAAACAGTCAGTTTTAAAGTTTCCCTGCCAGCCATTTTAGTTGTGTGATAGAGTTGGGACCGTTTTTTTTTTATTGATTTGTTTTATGTTAATGTATGCATTGAGGTGCAAGGATAGGTAGCTATGCGTCTTTTAATCAACTTTAAATGTCTTTGAACTTTGTTTAATAGACGTCCAGATAAAAGTTTAATTGAATAAAATGTATTTATTTACAAGTGAGGAGCTCGTGGCTAAGTAATAACAGCCGCACGGGTCGATCCATCAGGTTAAGCTACGCTTGCCGGGGTTGGTCTGTGGATGGGTGACTATCTTTTTATACCGAGACTCCTCCGTGCCTCGGAAAGCACGTTAAGCCGTTGGTCCCGGGTGTCATTCGTGGATCTTTGACAATCGTTACGGGTTGTTAGAAGCCCGAAAGTCTGACAACCAGTCTTACCAAGGCGTATCGTATTACCCAGTAACTGGGCTGTGGAGGTCAGATAGGCAGTCGCTCCATGTAAAATACTGGTATTCAGCTGCATCCGGTTAGACTGGAAGCCGACCCCAACATAGTTGGGAAAAGGCTAGGCAGATTGATTTTTTTTTTTTGTATTTATTAAAAAGTTCGGTCCAGCAACGTCTTATATCGTCAAATTTGTACAATTTAGTATTAAAACAACATCTAATCACGTCTAATAAAATGTGATTTTATTTGAACTCCGTCTCACAACGCCAGGAAGCCATGGTAAAGGCCAAGGTCCAATACTTGAACTTTTGCGGCGCAACACTTGCAAGTGTCAAATATCTATATCTATCTGTAATTATCTATATAAGTATGTATTTACAAAAAAAAAAGTAGTGTATGTAGTTTATCAGTTATTTGGTTTCCATAGTACAAGCTCTGCTTAGTTTGGGATCAGATGACCGTGTGTGAACAATGTCCTAGGATATTATTATTATTATTATATTATTATTATCTAGATCTACAACGAATCAAATTTTGGTGGCTTAATTTTGTCGTCTACTAGGTACCTAGACAACAACATTAGGCCTTGGTGGCTTAATGTTGTTGTCTAGGTAGTAGACTTCACACTCGCACAAGCGCATACGCACACATACGCAACGTTTGAAAACACGTCATGCATAAGACGTACGATGACACGTTTGACGGGAACAGACGTTGTGTCCAAATTGTACGCGGTTGTATTGACTGTTTAATCTTATAACAGTCTAGGATACTTGAAGAGCAGAACGTTTGTCAACGAATGTCCATTTTGTATGAGAAAATATTGTGTTATAACGCTGAGAGTGGCGCTAGGCGGAACGTGCTAATACAGACGACATGGTTACAATCTATGAAATTATTATTAAAAGAATCTTATAAGAATCTTCAACTACAAGGAAGCAATCATCTATAGTCAACATGAGTACCTAAGCTCTCGTTATGCGCCAACTATAACAAGTCGACAGAAACCAGAAGCTCCATCTGTTCTCAACCCGATGCCCCGAAGAAGGTCGACAGCGAGCATCGTGGACAACGCCTTATTTGACGTCACAGACGACAGTAGCGCAGCGCACTTATCGAGTGCACGCACACTCAATAAAGCAACGTCTCAATAAATAATAATTATAATTTACTTACAATCTATGTAAGTAAAGCATTTTCATCAATCTGCCTAGCCTTTCCCCAACTATGAGGGTCGGCTTCCAGTCTAACTGGCTGCAGCTGAATACTTACCAGTATTTTACATGGAGCGACTGCCTATCTGACCTCCGCTACCCACTTACTGGGTAATACGATACCCCTTGGTAAGTCTGGTTGTCAGACTTTCGGGCTTCGGACGACCCGTAACGACTGTCAAAGTTCTAAGAATGACAGCCGGGACCAACCGCTTAACGTGCTTTCCGAGGCACGGAGGCGTCTCGGTATGTAAAGAACCCATCCACGGACCAACCCCGGCAAGCGTAGCTTAACCTGATGGATCGACCCGTGCGAGTGTTATTACTTAGCCACGAGTCCCTCAAATAAAGCATGTTGTTATTTTACAAAAACTGTATGACATCAGCGCCGCAAACTACACGCTTACCTCTTGACCACGAGCTACACGCTCAAGCAGTACGAGTACGTGTCTTGTACGAACTTCAACTTCAACTGCGGAGAAATAAATGAAAGTAATTGTTTAGAGCATGCCACAAGACATCGCAACCCGACTTGCGGAGCGACAGACAGAAACAAGAGACGTGCGCGCGTGTCTCTTGAGTGTACGACCCGAGTGAAAAAGCGTCCAGCGGGGCGTTCAGCGTTGCGTGCAAGTGGCGAAGAGTGTTCACCTAGCGTTGCTCGGCCGTCACTCAGGACACTCGCGAGTGTTTGCATGTGTTTAACACGAACGTCGCACGCCCCGCCCCGCCGGACGCTCGAGTCGAGCGTGCACTCAGGCCGTACACTTAGGCCTCGTTTACGGAGACGCGGGGCGTGGAACGTCGCGTTTGGCATGGCGTCTCGTGGCGCGTCCGACATTTTTTTCAGTTTATATACAGGCCGTGCGGGCAGCCGCAGGCGACGTGTTCATATAGGCGCGTGCGATGCCGCGGGCCCCGCCGCGGGCCCCGCCGCGGGTGTCGCTACGTTTTACCGAGAACGGAGAATCGCAGGAATAGCTAGCCCCAACGCTGCGTGCGCCGCCGCGATATCCGTCGCGTGCCTGCAATCCGCGGACTCCGCCTGCATTTCAAGCAAACACCTGTAAAATCACTTCTCCGTAAACGTTCTCATACAATGTGTGAAGGACAGTTTGCATAACTTTTTTTTCTTTATTTGCCACCCAAAGTTGAAAATTCAATTATTCTAAATTCATTTGACTAATTGTTATGTCTGTAGATTCAGATCTCCACCGACATACTGCATAGATGTATTGCACTCAACATGTTAATTTTAGCCTAATATATGACAAAGGCAACAAAGCACCGCCTAAAATTACTCGCCTTAACTTAAAAAAGACCAGCCAAGTGCGTGTCGGACTACATACAATGAAGAGTTCCGTAATTGGGATGAATCTCAAGAACAAACTTAACAATTTAGTTGAAACACATGTTCTTCCATACATTCCAACTGCAAATGTAAGTTTGTATGCTCAATATTGAGAGATTTACCATGTTGTTTTAAGACCATAGATTTCTTATAGGTTTTCCTGTAATCTATAGGTATTGAACTATTTTTTGTATTTTTTTCAAGATTTTAGGCTCAGTAGTTTCGGAGATGGGGGGGGGGGGGGTGAATTTCAATTTTGGGGTAATTGCAGTGAAAGAGAAAGGGTATTCAGAGCCCAAAAATATGCATAAGATCAATGACTGGCATTAATCCAACTGATACTCGTAGCTGTATTCCTATGTTTAAATCCCTAAAATTATTAATCTTTCTATCTCTTTATATTCTGGAGGTAGCTTTATTTGTTAAATCGAACCTAAATCTTTTTAAAACTATGATAAATCATTCATCAAGACCGGCACTACTGAGATCCCAATACAAAGGTCTTTTACATTTAGGTTGTTTCAAAACAGCTTTATTAAGAAAGAATATTATGCATATGGGACCAGTTATTTACAATAAAATACCTAACGAGATTAAAAATTCAATTCAGTTTTTCAAAAAAAAAAAAAAAAATTAACTGAACTACTAGTTGAAAAATACTATTAGTGAATTTTTAAATGATAATAATACCCTATGATATTGACAATATATTTTTCTACATTAAATTTGTTTTATCTTATTTTAGATACATACATGATTATTGTTGTTCCGGTGACTATGACTTTTTAAAGTGTATGACATTACAAAATAATTACCTAATAATTATTGATTTATATAAAGCGTGTCTCAATAAGAGTGCACTATTTAAATTTCGTGTATTTTTTTTTTTCGTGCAAGTGGCAACTCTGAAATTTTACAGCTGTCATCTATGATAGTTCCGATTATTAAAAATGGAGCGCTATACAAAAGAAGAACGCATTATTATTGTGTAAATACATTAAAAAAAAATTACTATAAAAAGTGGGTATTATGTTCTGATTAAGTATGGTTTTCGATGACTTTTTGACAAAGATGTGGCTTATGTCACCGATGACGCGTTGAATCTCGGCCTTGAACTCAGGAATTGTTTCTGGTTTATTCGCATAAACCCGAGATTTTACAAAACCCCGAAAAAGAAATCGCACTGTGTTAAATCATATGAACTTGGTGGCCAGTTAACATCAGAATTTCGTGAGATGATTTGGTCTGAAATCGTTGCTGCAATAAATCGATGGTTTCATCCGTGTGGTAGGTGGCGCCATCCTGCTGATACCACATGTCGTCCAGATCCATGCCGTCCAGTCGAGGCCACAAGAACTCCGTTATCATGTTCCTGTAACGAGTGCGAGCGGTCCCAGATGCCCCATTTTTGAAATGGGTTTGCACAATGATTTAACGCTTTCTTCTTTTATGTAGCCTCCATTTTGAATAATCGGAACAATCATAGGTGACAGCTGTAAAATTTCAGAGTTGCCACTTGCACGGAAAAAAATTACACGAAATTTAAATAATGCACTCTTATTGAAACACCCTTTAGATTTGCAGTATTTATGAATATTATAATGCTTATAATTATGTTGCATGCCATACGATAGAATGTACTGGATCTAATTGTTTTTTTTTTTTTTTACTTTAACAACACCATGATTTGTTACCTATATTCTTTACAAATAAATCATTTCTGATTTTGATTCTGGAATGGTCAATTTTCGTCTATTTTCTGAAATAACTTTAAAATGATTGATTTTAAAATGATAAAACTAATATATTTCAGACCCTCACAGTAAGCCCTTTCAAAAAAAAAAACTTATTTGCCCTCTCAAATTGACCCCATATTCAAAATTCATTTATTTACGTTACACGTCCGTGTTTGTGTCAAAGAAATACATAACTGTACGAAATTGCAACTTAATCGGTCCATTAGATTCGGAGCAAATTGGCTGTGACAGACGGACAGACAGACGAGTGATCCTATAAGGGTTCCGTTTTTCCTTTTGAGGTAAGGAACCCTAAAAACAACTACAAAATCTTTGTCTAGGTCCTTTTTATGTAGACTATTTAGGAAGAAAGTTTTCTATCACAAACTGTCCAAATCGGAGAAAAATTGTATGTCAAGCTTGACGTTGTGTATTTTATAAGACAGTGAATACACTTCTTTTCACATTTGATTTTCTAATCGCCATGCTAAAGGCTCCAGACAATAACAGTAAAACTTTCTACTGCGTACATGGAAACGTCATTTTTGTTTACTCTATCGTCGACAAAACGCTTCTCTACGGTTCTCGTTCTAAGACTCCAGCATTGACATGTTTGTAAGCATGCGCTCTCACGCTCGCATCGAGCTGCTCGGCTCGCTGCACTTACTGTAACGCGTTACAAAAACTGGATACATTACAAAAAAAAAACGTTACAAGTCTGTCTCTGCCTTTAATAATAATAATAATAATAATAAATCATTTATTTCGGGTAACAAAGACCCATAACATATATACCTTACAGACTATCATACATATTATATAAAAACCACAATAATATTATTGTATACGAAGAGACGGCGTCGTATTACGCTGCGTGGTGTCGCGTAGCCTTCCGCGGAATCGCCGATACACGACACCCTTCGGCCAAAACTCTTCCTTAAGTACGGTCTCGATATATTGAGTCGGAACTCGCACCACGAACGACTTGAAATTCGTGTTGTGGCGCGACGCCAACTTCTCGACCCTTAAGACCCAGTTGGTCTTCGCTCGAACATACTCCACGATCTCCTCAACCTTCGTGGTGTGATGTAGCCGAGAAACATAGAGCTGCGTCGTAGGTATTGCCGGACGCAGCATATTGGGTCCTGCCAGCGCGGTCCCGCACTGGTTCCGACTAGGAGGCTTCTTCCCTTTCTTCCTCTCCACCTTCACGAAGCCATCCTTGTCACACGTGCCCTCAGCCGGGCCTTGCTGTTTCGAACCCCTGTCGGCATGTTCACAGCAGCTCTCCTTATCCCCCTTCTTGGCCTGAGACACAGGTTTGTGTGTGGCGACGATAGTAGCGTAGGCAGGTTTAGGGGTCAACGAACCTACACGAGTCACTACCTCGACCGGCAACGAGTCAGCGACGGCGGCGGCGCAAGTTGCAACGCGTGCAATATCAGCAGCGGGTGACGCAGTGGAGCTCGCCGACTCAAAACTGCCGATGCTAGCGTTTTTTCCCGCTCCGCGACGTGTGTTCACATTGGAGGCATCAGGCGACCTAGTTACCTTAACAGCGTTGCGCAACAACTGTACTTCGGCACGTAGTTCACTAATGGTGTTATTTGACACCTCCAACTTGGACTGTACATCGGCCAGGCTCGCCTTGAGACTTGTAATGTCCTTCAGCAACCTGGTGACGTCGACGTGGTCAAACGTGACTGGGGGCAACTTATGTAGCTCCTTCGCCACAAAAGCGGGCACGTCGTCCGGGTCGGTGCTCTTCATCAATGTGATGATGTCCTGCACACACTTCTGGCCACCATCCCTCCGGCGGGATTGCATCTGCTCGACTTTGCCGAGCGATTGGAACAGCAGCAGCTTGGCACTGCTGATCTCCTCCTCCTTGAAACTGGACTTACAGATCTGCAAGATGCTGACTTCGTCCATGTAGTCGATGGCATGGTTGATAAATGCCAAGACCTCGTTGGCTATGAGCGGTTGTGAACTCATAGCGACGTAAACCGAGCAGCGGCTAAAGCCGCGCAACACGTGAATATAATATTCTTGTCGAGCAGCGCAAACACGTCCGTACTTGACCGTGCATTGCACTGGACTCAAGGTACAATATTTCACATGACAATATTGTAAGTTCATTCAAGTAAACCAACGCTTCGGTTGTTAGTTACTCTAAAATACTTAACCAAAACGTGAACAAAAAAGATGAAAACCTGGTTTGATGAACGTAGTTATGTTTCGTTTCTATTTGTCTCTTAATCGATTTTTTCTAAAATTGTCAGGAGATGATGTAATTTATATCTGTGTTTTTATTGGGAGTGAGTGCTGCTTGTGGTGACTGGTCGTCTTGCTGTCCTTGGTTTTGTTTTGTTATTAGTAATTAACTTTGTTTATATTACTTCGATGGTCCTAGTTTATCATTTGTGACTTCGAGTTTCGGTTTCATATACAATATTCATATATGTAAGTGGGCACATCATTTATTACTGGAGACTTTTATTTAGGTATAAAGTTCTGCTTACGTTTTTAGTTTTGTATTTTTATTTCTGCTTGAGTATAGGTTTCGATTTTTTTTGGTATATTAGCGTGTGCTAGCATACTTATAGCAAATAATTTAATTTAATGTTTTGTGTTGCGTAATGTACCTAAATTATTATGCGCAGTGTTATATACATTCATTTTTTTATCTGAACAGAGAGCTGTGCTACTGGTGAGTTTGTTGCGCCACTTCTTCTCCCCAGCTAAAGCACTAGGAAGTGGTGAATTGCGGGCGGGCGTTTTGGGGGACTGTCTTATGTAATTTTGACGTTCAAAAAGTGCTGATTCTCAGCCTAGTTTGAATAAATAACTTTTGACTTTTATTAATTTTTCTATTTCATTTTGCATGCCATCCTTCGATAACATTATTTGTCCGATGACCACTGGTAAACAAAGTTGCCCTGAGTACATTATTGATAGAACTTGATTTGCCCATGGTCCGATTGATAGAACCACCGAAAAGAAAAATACTCTTGGTCCTACTAGTAGACACTACGCGGTCGAACCACGGGCAAGAAACGATAAAAATCATCTCGAATATCGACTTGAAACTTATTTTTTTCCTCTAATAATGTTTACCACTAAAAATCATTAGCATTAATTTTCTTCATCACATTTCATCCAACCAATTTTCTCATAATTTCATCCAAAAGCATCCAATTCCATCCCTCTATGCAGCTACTCCCTGAACATTACTGCACTATGTTTACGACTAGCCACAGAGGGTTGGGCACAGTGGGCAGTCAATGTAAATATTTTATTCGTCTGCCAACGACTTTTATAGCCCAAGACTTGAGGTGAGACAATTGGTGCTGCCACCCTAATGTAGTTCTGGCAGGTTAGCTTTGGTGTTTTTACCCTTGTTTAGTTTCAGAGTGACGTAAAACGATTTTGTGATTGGAGTTTTGTGTCTTTGAAAGCTTTTCTATATTCTAGGTCTTTCCGTTTAAATTATGATTGGCAATATTTTTCAGTTATTTTAATAGGTATTTATCTGGCTTCTGAACTAAGCAACATTCGTACCAAAGTAAAAAAAAAAGAAGTTTAGTAAGCGCAGTTCGAGTCCGCGCCATTTGTTTTCGTGAAAACTTATTATTGAAATTTTACTACGGTTTCCGATACTGCCGTAGCCATTGTATTTGCTAGACACTAGACTTAGTAGGCTCATTGCATTCCTTACAAAGTAAGCTTTCATTTATTATAATATTTTTCATTTCTCAGTAGATTTACAGCCGATATGAGACGACATATGACATTATGCGTACGCTTTACAACTGATTTATTGTAAATTTCCGTAAGCACACCACGGATGTTTGTAAAAGAAAGAAAGAAAAATATGTTTATTTGTCACAGAAACACGTGCATACAAAAATATAATTAACTCGAGTTTTACAATAAGAAAAATAAAACACAAATCACGAGCACAAAACAAAAGTCGGCAGCTGCTGGCACGCCATGACTGTGACAAGAAGGCTTCCACTCAGCATGATGCTGTGTTATGGGGGGCCCACAACACAGCGCTGTTTTTCAGTGGTCACCCGAAAAAGACGTAGTTACGGAAACCAAGTCAGGTTAAATGATCTGTACATGAATTAGTAAATAAATAAATAAAATAAAACAAATAGTACCTAGAATATTATAAAGCAATTATTCTTACAAAGCTTAAACCAAACATATATAAATAAAAACAAATTATAGATAAACATAAAAAATGAATCTGCAGGCATCAGCGTACGCACCTAAAGTTATTGCTACACATCTACACATTCAGTGCTTTGTCTCGCTCCCTCCCTAGCCATCGCGTCAGCGCGGTGCGGGGAGCGGCACAGGCACAGGGCCGCGGGGCCTGCGTGATCATGCCTGTCTGTCTGCAGCCGAACGCGGCTTCGTTCTGTAAAAAAGCATACCGCAATTTAGGGTAGGTCTTACGGCTAGGAAACCAGTTCACGAACATCAGTGCTCTGAGATCGTTGTACGAAGCGCTTGTAAAAAGTTATTTAGAAGGCAATGCTGTCGTCTGGTCGCCACATGAAGCCAAGTACAAACTAATGCTAGAACGTATCCAGAACAAGTGGTGTGTATCCAGGGTATCCACTGATGTATCCTACCCTATCATAAACTGGAAGTAAGAAGGGAAGTAGCTCTCGCCACTTACTTATTTTAGATTATGCTTGGTAAAATATCCAGTCAGGCGTTCTACGCACAGTTGGGTTGTGTGTACCTAATGGGCACTTTGGGCGACGAAGGCGGCCGCCGCTGCTGTGGGTGCCGCCCGCTCGCACCAACCTGCTGGTGCACGCGCAGCTGACGCGCGCGTTGCGTTCACTCAATATGGTGTCACAACAGATTGACCGCTTCAATAGTACTCTGAGTGAATTCACACGGGCCGCATTTTGTAAAATTACTCTTCATTGTTCCTGGGAGCAGCTATCCAACAACTTTGTCATAAATTGATACCTTGTTAGTTAGCTAACAACATTTTATAGTAACTATATCAATATTACATTTCCTTATTTCTTTAATGAGGACTTGGCAATTGCATACGGCAATCTACACAAAACAAAATCTATTAATATTAGCTACGCTTTGTGCTTTTGTTTGTATGAAAGTACCATATGGAGGACTATTTAAATTACCTAGTAGATTATGTTGCTGTGTGCAATTGCCAAGTCACTCTACATTTTGAAGAAATAAGGAAATGTAATATTGATATGGTTACTATAAATGTTGTTAGCTAACTCACAAGGTTTCAATTTATGACAAAGTGGTTGGATAGCTGCTCACATTGATAGGTAGGTACTGAATTAACCGACTTGGTTTACATTTAATTTCACAACTTTTTACGGCAGAAAAACTACGTGGCGAGACTTGTCATTTTTGTACATGTTATAATAATATAATAATAATATCTTAGGAGATTCACACACGGTCATCTGATCCCAAACTAAGCAGAGCTTGTACTATGGAAACCAGATAACTGATATACTACATACACTACTTTTTTTTTTGTAAATACATACGTATATGGATAATTACACCCAGACTCAGGACAAAGACATGTTCATGCGCACAAATGTTTGTCCTGGATGGGAATCGAACCAACGACCAGCGGCATGGCAGGTGGTATCTTAACCAACCACGCCATCTGGCCTGTCGAATGTTATGTTTTTGATGTGATACAATTATTCACTTCTATGACGAAAAAAGATAAGCTACGGTTTCGCTGGGTTATCAAACTAAAATTAAAATACAGTAAAAGCTTATAATTCAAACACTATTCAGAACAATCAATCAATCTGCCTAGCCTTTTCCCAACTATGTTGGGGTCGTTTTCCAGCCTAACCGGATGCAGCTGAATACCAGTATTTTACATGGAGCGACTGCCTATCTGACCTCCACAACCCAGTTATTGGGTAATACGATACCCCTTGGTAAGATTGGTTGGCAGACTTTCGGGCTTCTGACGACCCGTAACGACTGTCAAAGATCCGCGAATGACAGTCAAGTGCTATCCGAGGCACGGAGGAGACTCGGTATGTACAGATGGTCACCCATCTACGGACCAACCCCGGCAGGCGTAGCTTAACCTGATGGATCGACCCTTGCGGCTGTTCAATAAACACTATTCATAACATGGTGCTTTAATAGCCTTTTAAAAGTTAAAAGTGATTTCGATTCAATAATTACTTTTAGGTATAGAGTTATAGATTTGAGCCGCCTCATATACAACAGTCTTTCTACCGTAGTTTGTTCTCGGTGCTCTTAAAATTATATAACCATATAATTTTAAGAGCAGCCTGCCTCGTCATGCGCTTTTGAGTTTGCATTCTTTTTGTAAATGTTATTTATTAATATTTTTTTTTGTTGTTGTTTTACTTTTATTGATTAATGTATCTATTTATTTACTGTTTTATTAATGATTCTTTTGTAATGATTTTAATTTTATAATTTAGTGTGAAATTTTGATACAATGTTAAAATTGTTAGTGAAATAAATGAAATAAAATGAATTTGTGTGTGAATTCCATTTTCATCTCTCTACAAAACTCTGACAAATACGAGTACAAGTAAAAAAACATGAGGATTACGTACAGAGCCCTCCCCTCAATTGTTTTACAGTAAAAGTTTCAGGCCCCATGTGTTTTCAGGATTCAGTTATAAAAACATAATATTATAACTTGGAAAACTTTTGTATTGGACAGTATAAGAAGATTACTGGGGTTTCGTCTGTGAGAGCCTTTTATATTTTTAACGCAGGCTTGATTAGTTTTATTTTAATTATATGTTTCTTGAATTTAATTCTACCGTAATTCCTTCGTTGCTGCTGAAACCGGTAACGCTTGTTTAAATCAAAATGGACAGAATAGTGAAAAAATATTATACTGGGTCAAATTAAATTAGCTGGCGAAAAACAGCAGAAATGATTAATATCGATATCTAAATAAGATAAAAAAAAAGATTTACTGTTTTTTTTTTTGGGTCAACGACCGTAAGTATGCAGTGTAATTTAAAAAAAAAACATTTTCTCAACTCATCCTTCAAGTAAAAACAAAAGCCAGCCAAGTGCATGTTGGACCACGCAATGTAAGGTTCCGTCGTTGGAATGAATTCATCCCAAGAACAAACTTAACATTGTAGTTGAAAAACATGATCTCCCACACATTCCAACTGCAAATGTAAGTTTGTACGCACAATATTGAGAGTTTTATTGTTATTTTAAGAGCATAGACTTCTTATAAGTTTTCCTGTAATCTATAGGTATAGAACTATTTTCTGTATTTTTTTCAAAATTTATCGGCTCAGTAGTTTCGGAGATAGGTAGGGGGAATGGTCAATTTTCGTCTATTTTCTTAAATAACTTTAAAATTATTTATTTTAAAATAAAAAATGTATTTCAAACCCTCATAGTAAGTAAGCCCTTTCATTTGATATGTCACACGGTACATTTTGCAAAACTTTTACCCGCCTTTGATCCCCATATTCAAAATTCATGTATTCACGTTACACGTTCGTGTTTGGGTCACAGAAATTCATAACTGTACCAAATTTCAACTTAATCGGTCTATTAGATTTTGAGCAAATTGGCTGTGACTGACGGACAGACAGACACACGAGTGATCCTATAACGGTTTCGTTTTTTTCCTTTTGAGCTACGGAACTCTAAAAAGTATAAAAAAAAACACCAGCATTTGTAAGCTAAAGTACTTTTTTAATTGTTTAAATTTGTTTTAGTGTTTATTTTTTTATTTTTGTATGAAAGAAAGAAAGAAAGAAAAACAGTTTATTCGCGTGAAAATGACGCACACAAACTATACACGAAAAGCGAAACACAAAATAATAAAACATAACAAACCACACAAAACAAAAAACATAAGTACACACAATAAAGTTTTTGGAAATGTGCGTCACTACCCCGCGAAACGGCTACACGCTCAGCATAATGCCGCGGCCCGTGCACGAAGGCACGAATCCACGGCGCTGGTTTTCAGCGTAAGCCGGCAACGTTCTAGTAGGTACACTAATTGATTACATTAATGAATTTAGATACATGCAGGATCTGTCTGTGTTTACTTGGTAAGCCTTTTTATAAATAACTACACTACTAGCGGGCGTTGACCCCATAACCTCAGAAAAATATCATTAAATCTTTTTTTGTTTTATTATGTTTAGCTATACCCCTTACTTCTGCAGAGTTTCGCTAGCTAATTTAATTTGACCATGTATAGTTAGCCAGTGAGTACTTAAAGGAACGAGCACCATGCCACGCTCGCTCACTACGTGTTGCGATTTCATACTTTTATATTTTCCTTTCGATGTTTTCCATTGATTGGATAAGCCAGTCTACGACAAATGCCCGGTTTCTGAGATACCCACTATCGAATGGAATAACTCCGTTTAGAAAACTCCGTTCGTTCGTGTGTCTGAACACTTCGTTAAGGAAGAATTTAACTTAAAAGTCCGCCCATTTAGCCGCCGGACGAACTAGACCTCGTCTTCCACTCCTTGGACACCACTCAGTCCTAGCCTTACTCCACATCTCCACCATGCTTCGCCACAATCCACATCACAATGCCTTGCCAGGTGTCCTGCCCAACTCCACTTGAGTACTGCACGAACAACGAGAAAATAAACTTTGTGAGAACATATAGCTAATTGCTATGATTAAATATGTAGTTGCGTTTTAAACAAAATTAAGCGATTTATTAAACACGACAACAGCAAAGCTCAAAGTAACATTTATATATTGCTATTTTTCAGGCCTAATTCCGCGTATAATATATTAAATTAAATCTATCCATTTTCTGAGTGACGTATCGGTTTTAGATCTGTATAAAACGATTGGGAATACTTAACGTTGGTTTACATTGGTGCAGGAAATTTCCTTAATACCTGCAGCCTACAGCTGTACTATACTTGAAACAGTTTATGTATGAGAAACGCTAAATAGATTTCTACAGGCCAGATGGTATGGTTGGTTAAGATACCACCTGCCATGCCGCTGGTCGTGAGTTCGATTCCCATCCAGGACAAACATTTGTGTGCATGAACATGTCTGTTTGTTCTGAGTCTGGGTGTAATTATCTATATAAGTATGTATTTACAAAAAAAAGTAGTGTATGTAATACGAGTATATCAGTTATCTGGTTTCCATAGTACAAGCTCTGCTTAGTTTGGGATCAGATGACCGTGTGTGAATAATGTCCCAGGTTATTATTGTTATTATTCTACGTTTACCTTGTGGTTTTATTTATCATTTTGAAATGAATAAAAGAAAAACGTTCCAAGATTTCGTTTGTAACTCTCTTTAGCTAACCAAAATTCTCGTCGTATGTATCAGTTCAGTCTTCACCTGCAAAAAGGGTTTACACAACAAACCTTGTGGTAACGTTGACCCGCGTCACACACTATCAATCAGAATTTGAATGATTTTGAAGCTTATTGCTGATCCATTGCTTCATATGTTCGCAAAATGTGCCTCTCAACATACGTAAATAACGCAATGAATGTTGTTGAACTGACAAAATGAAACCGATTCCTACAGTGAGTGTGTTACGCAAATACCCCACTGAAAAGATCCATGTGCCCTCAATGTGCTGCAATGCTTAAAATCAGAATGATGAAAGATGTTGTACATAATTTAATAAGTTCGGCTACAGTCTACCTTACAGCGCGCAAATTATTACATACATTAAAATATTAATACCTACAAACAAAATAATGTCAACCAATAAAATAATGTCAACAAAACAAAACAGAAATTACAGTGAAGTCAATTACTTAATGATATTATAGTCAGGTACGTAAGTCTTATATAGCCAAAGCAATTAATTATAACAATCATAATCTGGATAAGTTCATATCATTTAGAAAGTCTTTCACTGCGTAATAACATTTGTCTGAAAGTAGTGCAGTTACCTTAGATTTAAAAATGTTTATAGATTAATCCTTATAGCCATGAGGTATCTTATTATAAATGACAGGACCCATTGCTAAAATACTTTTCCTTAACAGTGTTGTTTTGTAATTACCCGAATGTAGCAAGTTCTTGTATTGTGATCTCAAGGGGCTATTACGTCGTCTTATATCGACCAGTGCAGGAAATAAGTTTATATTGGTTTTTACAAAAATTGCCACCTCCAGTATGTAGTACCAACATGGAAAAGTCAGTATCCTCAGAGACCGAAACACAGGTTGAGAGCTGTGTGTGTAACAACAGTAATAAGTATGTTGGTTTTTTTTTTTATGTATGGCATCTCGTAGTTGGCCTAGAGAGGCCGTGACTACTTAACCGGACTATCCTGTGGCTACCTTAAGAGAACTCAAAGCCTCCAGCCAGGGGCATAAAACTTACAGACTAAGCGACTACACGCTAAGGGCTCCCCCTGTGGGGAACGGGCCTCGGCTTAGGGCGTCGCTGGGGGGAGGACAGCAAGATGGGACAGGCTGGATCAAATTTGAATGATTATTGTCAGGGGAGTTTAAAGCTACTGGCTCAGCTACGCCACCAGCTGGCACTTCATACCCGAGCAAGGGACGGGGGGGAGGACGATTATTACGGGGTCGTCGCGAGGGACCTCGGCGGCGAGGTCGGAATGTCGATTTGTGTTTGTTCCTACGGTCCCTACTGCTCTCCTGGAGAAGAGTTATGGGGTCGTCGGAATCTGAGAGGACAAGCCTAGGGCGGCGCACCTTACTAATACGAGAGAGGACATAGCTAGCCGCCTCGACAACCAGAGGGTTGCGATGGTTGGTGGCTGAGTCGAAGAAACGCTTGGAATTGCGTTTCAAGAACTGGGAGATGGTGGGAATGTCGAGATCTACGTGGAGGATTTCGTTCCGAACGAACCAAGGGGCTCCCGTTGCCTTTCGGAGGAAACGGTTTTGGATGGCCTGTATCCTATGAATGAGGTGAGGTTTTGCGTGCGCAAACACTGAACACGCATAGGTCATGATGGGGCGAATGCACGCTGTATAAATGCGCAATTTGCACCTAAGTGACAATTTGCTACGTGCATTCAGAACGGAGTGGAGTCTACCGAGAGCGAAAGCGGCGCGCGAACGCACCTGCTTTATGTGCTCAGCGAAGGAGAGGTGGTGGTCGAGGGTCACACCGAGGTATTTGGCTCGCGTCTCCCAAGGGATCGGCTTGCCGAACATGGTGATCGGTCGTGGAAGTATGTTGGAGGCTCAGCCCTAACTTATATACACTGAACTTATACCCTAAAGCAGGGATGGCGAACCAATGGCACGCGTGCCATTGGTGGCACATAACAAAATAAATGCGCAAATAATTTGGGCACGGCATCATTTCAGGAATTTGGGCATATAGGTAGCTACCCATTAATGTAGTTTGCAACTTACAGTAGAAGTCGCACTAATTTATTTTTATTTATTTATTTAACCATTTATGTACACACAAATAAACAGACAAGAATAAAGGAACAGAAAATTACGTACAAAGGTGATACCTGCGATAGGACAGAGGATAAAAAGAGATGTAGACACCGTGTGTAAGAATAAGAGAGAAAATAAAAATACATAACATCTAAAAAAAACAATTCACTAAGCTAATAAAACATATAATAAATACTTAAATACATACATACTTCTAGAATAAATATCACTAAAATAACTATGAGGAAATGGAAAGATAGTGTTCTTTCACTCTTCTTTTAAATACTGCAATAGTTTGGCAGTCCCTAATGTCCTTTTAATATAATTTTGTTCCTTCATTTAAATAAATATAAAACTGGGTATTATTGTAAATAATATAGATTTTTTCCAATAGTCACTAAAGGCCGGTTTGAGAATCGCTCCCTTTAGTATAAATAAATACATATACTAAGTTTAACTCTTACACACTACACACACTCACACTAACATACTCATCCACACCACACTGAAAGGTGCATACTTGTGCATTATTTATATTGTCTGTTTGTTCTGAGTCTGGGTGTAATTATCTATATAAGTATGTATTTACAAAAAAAAAGTAGTATATGTAGTATATCAGTTATCTGGTTTCCATAGTACAAGCTCTGCTTAGTTTGGGATCAGATGGCCGTGTGTGAATAATGTCCCAGGTTATTATTATTATTATTATTGCATTTTTCTTTGTAGCTAATGGAGTGGACAAACTATAAATTAACGAAATTTGTAGTTTGCCTTCTCTGTAATATAGTTTGATTTAAATTAAAAATTAAACTACTTATTTTTCTTTCATTTTATTTTATTTTTTATTTTCTTTTTGTTTTTTGCACTCAATTACATTTTAATTGGATAACGCTGGAAGAGCGGAGTTGCCTAGCACAAGCTAAATTTTCTGCATAAATGGAGATCTCCAAATCTTGTTTGTAAATAATAATAATAACGACTTAGCTCACGAGGTTGTCGCCATGTGGAATGTGGCCTCGGCAATCATTGTTCCGATAGTCGTTATGGTCAATGGCCTTATCGCCAAGACCCTCGACCAACATCTCAAGAGGCTCTCGTTGGGTGGCTGGGTGAAGGGCCTGATTCAGAAGACAGTCCTCCTTGATACGGCGCGTATTGTGAGGAGGTTCCTGTCTCTGGGGCCCTAACCACCGGTAGCTTGGACCCTGTTCCCCATGCCGGTGGATTTCTATTTTTTATATTTTTAAATGTTTTTTTAATTCTAATATTTAAAAAAACTTTTTAGCAAAAAATAAAACCGACTTCTAAAACAAAACACTACAAAGTGAAAAATAACTTTAATTTCGGAAGTCGGTGTCTTTCGTTTTGTATTTCCGTTTTTTGCCACCGACTTCCGAAATTAAAGTTATTTTTCACTTTGTAGTGTTTTGTTTTAGAAGTCGGTTTTATTTTTTGCTAAAAAGTTTTTATTTTTCACTTTTTAGTTGAGGAACCTACCCCACACAAATTCGAATACATAATTGAGCACAATAATTGTAGATATAGCCATGTAAATAACAGTGATAGGAAGTTATTAAAACATCATCACATCATCAATATAAAATAAGTGGGAAATATACGCATTATTGAAGCTAACTCAAAAACTCCCCAAGCAAAGTTAATAAAATTTATATGGGACCACCTCGGAGGTATAACCTTTCAAACAAAAAAAGAATTTTCCAAATCGGTCCATCCGTCTTTGAGTAATCGCGTAACAAACATACAGAAAAAAAAGGAAAAAAAAAATACAGACGAATTGAGAACCATAATAATATAATAATAATAATAATAACCATATAATCCTCCTTTTGGAAGTCGGTTAAAAATATAACTTATATGTAAAAAAGTTGAATAAAGATAATAATAATATCCTAGGACATTTCACACACGGTCATCGGATCCCTAAACTAAGCAGAGCTTGTACTATGGAAACCAGATAACTGTTATACTACTAACACTACTTTTTTTGTTTTGTAAATACATACTTATATAGATAATTACACCCAGACTCAGGACAAACAGACATGTTCATGCACTCAAATGTCCGTCCTGGATGGGAATCGAACCCACGACCTGCGGCGTGATAGGTGGTATCTTAACCAACCACGTATATATATATTAAATGCATGTTGTAATTGAAATAAACATTTTCTTTTTTTTTTATTCTTTCCTGCACGAAATTTCACAAGCAGCTTTTTCACCACAAAGACTTTTGGTCAAAAATGCAGCCCGTTCACAAGGACACCCGCATTTTCAGCTAGATAATCAATAAAAATTCATTTTTAAAACTCATGTAAGCTGTTTCTTAGCTCACCTTAGATTCTCGTCACGTCCGCCTACCGTTTCCGACCAGACACGGTGTTTCTATATACACAAATATATATTTTATACACACACATGTATATGTGCATATACACTTAGCAAGGAAAGCCGAATGTACGGATCGCATCAAATTTAAATATACATGCTGACTATACGTGCTCGCTCATTATTTGTGTACAGGATGTTGTGAAAATTATTGATCAAATAGTCTCACTTGTTTTTTAGGAGCACGTGGCTAAGGAATCACAGCCGCATGGGTCGATCCATCAGGTTAAGCTACGCTTGTCGGGGTTGGTCCGTAGATGGGTGACCATCTTTACCTACCGAGTCTCCTCCGTGTCTCAGAAAGCACGCTAAGCAGTTGGTCCCGGCTGTTATTCGTGGATCTCTGACAGTCGTTATGGGTCGTCAGAAGCCTGAAAGACTGACAACCAGTCTTACCAAGGGGTATCGTATTACCCAGTAACTGGGTTGTGGAGGTCAGATAGGCAGTCGCTCCATGTAAAATACTGGTATTCAGCTGCATCCGGTTAGACTGGAAGCCGACTCCAACATAGTTGGGAAAAGGCTAGGCAGATTGAGTCTGACTTGTTTTAAAAGTTTGTGACAGTTTATTTGAAAGTAAACGTAATTACGTAGAAACGACACTTTATTTCAAAAATATTTATTTGCTTGTACCTAATACAAAGGATTGTCGGACTGGTATTATTTTAAAAAGCTTCAAATATTTTAAAATAATACCAGCCTATTACTGTCTCACTGTAGGGCAAAGGCCGCTTCTCATACAAAGAAGATCAGATACGAGCATTGAGCACCACGCTAGCTCAAGACGGGTTGGCGATTTTAGAATTATATCAAGCTAACCCGACAGACGTTGTCTTGTCCAAATTTCAATAATTCATACAAAATTCCCAAAAAAAATTCACTTTCAGTTTTCCCGAATCTTACAAATTTTCCCGGCAACTTTTCAAAACATTTATTTGTGTAAGAACCTGATTCTACTGACTATTACGAACATTAAAACAATTAAAAGCCAAATCGGCTCAGCCGTTCTCAAGTAACAAAACGCTTACCAACGAACGTCATTTCATTTTTACGAGTATTATTAACTATAAATACAGTTTTTTTCACGATGCTTTCCTTCACCGATGGCAGGAATGTCAAGAATTTCATTATTTTAAAATTATGCATTTGGTCTTAATACTTATGATTGTCGGACTCCCCATACCCAAGTCAAAGATATTAAAAAAAGCTTCGAACAAATTGCTTAGCCAAAACTATAAATGTATACAAACTATATTACAAATGCAGGCAAAATGTTAATTTGCAATGAATGAGGTTACAAGTTTTAAACTCATGATCATTATTTAGCGATAACTTATTCAGTTATGGCGACGATAACCAACTTTTAATGATTTTAAACTGAAGATCACTTCTAAACGAGTAGTGCTAATGATTTTGAAAAATATTTGTTAAATTAGAGCATTTTCTTAATAACTTAATCTATGAATATTTTATTTAATCTCCAAACGGCTGGTTGTCACTTCCCGTGACCCAAGGGCAGGCTTTTACCTTGGCCAGAGGCTAAGCATTGCCTTACAACGTGGCAATGTCGCCAGTCTCTTGGGTACATTACCAGACGACAGCGATGTGGATGAATTTTTCGACGTCATATTTTAGTTTTATAATAGTTTTAGTTGGTTAGGATATTATTTTTGTAACTGATTTTGATAGATTATGTTTATATTAAACTGTATAATTAATTTGTAAATTTATATCTAATGCGGATAAAAAACTGAGAATCACGCAAAAACTATCAAGAGTATTTTTATGAAACCTTCAACATTTTAAAGATAATATAATTATTTATCTTCTAGTATACGTGTTTTATTAAAATACCTTTTGTTATATATATAATAAATTAATAATGCGACTAATTTGAGACAGCGCTTGATGGGCGAGTCCTATTAACTGGCTGGTCGTACGACGCGTTCGAGCTCAGCACAGAACACGCAAATATCTGCGCCTTAAAAGCTTGCTCAAAAAAGTTCTCCATTTTAAAATATTAAAAAAGCATCAACCTGTACCTAGTTGTTAGGGTTGTGAGTTTGTATCGAAAGTAACCAACGCGGTAAGTGCTGTATTTTGTACGAAAATTATAGCATTGGGACTGTGTAGTGATGGGAGAAGTCGATGTATATCGATATCGATGATTTTTGTGAATCTTGTTTGGAGTTATAGTTAGTGAAGATGTTATTAACTGGCATACGAAAATGTTAATTAAAAATATTTCGAAAATTACACTGTCTGCTACCTAGTATAATGTTAATTGTTATTATATGTGTGAAAACTTGTAATTGGCCATCATCTTGTTTTAAAGTTAGCATCTATTGTGTCTGATTAGCTGTAAGTTTTCCAAAAATAATAAAATAAAATAAAATACCTAAACGACTATTCATTTGTAAAAAATCTCAGTTTATTCTGAGGTAATTTATTCATTTGAAAGAGTTTATCTATCTTAGTACCTACTTAATGCTATTTTACTTCAAAACTTTAATTACTATTTTAGATCAAATTTAAATGTCGTGATGGCCCAGTGGTGAAGGCCTCGCCTCTCATACGCGAGGTTGTGGGTTCAAATTCGGGCAAGTACCAATGTGACTTTTCAATTCATATGTACTTTCTGAGTTTATCTTAGACATTACTGACGTCGGTGAAGGAAAACATCGTGAGGCGACCTGGACTTATAGTTAATGTAAGTCTGAAATCGCCAAACCGCCAACACGCTTGAGTAAGCGTGGTGAACAATGTTCATGCCTTCTCTGTATGAGAAGAGGCCTTTGTCCTACAGTGGGACAATAATAGGCTCCTATTATTATTATTATTATTATTTACAAATAGGTAACTCAAAAAAGGTCAACGTACAAGACACGCATAATATAACATTAATTTTAAAATTCATTTGTATCGTATAGTATCAAAAATATAAATACGTGCGGTTTGTTCCCAAACACAAGGCACTTCGTTTAAAATCGATAAAACTCTTTCACATCACTAGCCTAATAGTCGCACCAAAGTGCAGTCTCGACGTCATAATGTCGATAATGTACAGCGCTAATTATCGTATACAAGTCGTCGCATATCGATAACGTGTTTAAGTTACATCACTATTTAGTCTGGCCACCTTTAGGTGCATTTCGGCACTAATGCATAAATAAATGCTAGACTTTGTTTATTGAAATAATATAACATCACGTTGTAATGAAGGGGATGGCAAAGCTGTGTAGTACACTCACAGTTCGCCAGCTATGTTAAAGTCCCATGTACGAGTAGTTGCTTTAATTGGGCACAAATAAAGACAGCCTCGTTGGTCTAGTGGTAGCCAGCGTGAGGTCCTGGGTTCGATTCTAGGGTCAGGCCAAGTGTTATTGAGTTTTTACATCTGGAATTTGTCAGTAGCAATCTTTTTTTTTTTGGATGGGAAATCATCAAATAACTTCTCCCGCTCTGGGTGGAGCAAGTCAGACTTTTACTAAAACCCACCCGTGTTCTTCAAGTTGCCTGTGCCAAGGCCACGGTAACTCTTTCAAACAACCCGCGACCCTGGCAGGCATCGGACCTAGCGGACTCCATCAGTTAGTGCTGACATCTGTTTGAGGCGCGCGTGGAACTCAACGCGCCGTCGACCCGGGCCTGGTCCTTACTGGACGGCGAGCTACCCATTGCTCGCCAAGTCCGCGCCTACGGTGGCTGGGATTCGGCTCTTAATTCCCGACGACCAGGGCGTCTCCTGTGGCGACTAGGGGCGTGAAGGCGCTGCCGCCGTCGGTAGCATCTCTGGGGTAGTGCCCGGTCGATGGCAATAAGCTCGCCCCCTATTACATGGGAATTAAACATAACTGGCGAAATGTGGGTGTACCTACTACAGGTAGTGCCTAACCCCTCGGGGATTATAGACGTGATGTGTTGTTGTGTAGTTTCAATAACAGTGCGTCTTGTTTCGTAAAATAGTTAGTGTCGTGAAATCTTCAGCCTCACCGAAATCATGGCCCCGTCAGCATCAAGGCTTTATTTCACAATGTACAATATGATCGTACAAGTGCTTTCGCGACCCTAGCTTCACGTCGCATTTGACCGTGAAATTAGTAACGCGTCATTACTTTTATCTAAAATCGTGCTTGGTATAAAAGTATTTTGATTTCATGAAATTAATACATGCATCATGAAATTAGAAGATTGCCCGTAAAATTGTTTATGAAATTAATGCCATGAAAGTAATTTTATGTGAGAAAGGAGTGTATTTATTTCCAAACAAAATATTTTCAATTCAACAAGAAACCACTTAATTTATTATCATAAAGAAGAACGCTAGAGTATCCACGCCGAACGAATTCCCCGGGACACGACGTAATGTTTAGAAGATCGCGTGGGAACACACTATAAACATTTGTCAAAAGCGCTTAGTGTGGGGTGACAATGGTTTAGGGGAGGGAGTGAGACAATTCCGTTTATGATGGCGGGGGACGTTTGTGACTGGATTCGATTCGAAGCTGAAGGTTGGGTTTGATGTAGCAATTGAGCGATGGTTTTGTGTCACTGAAAATCTTTTTTGGATATCTATCTTTATCCTGAGTCCGTCGGTCAGTGCACTCAGAAAGTTGTTGGCAGTCTGTGAGGCATACGCTGACACGCATGGTCTTAAGTACAACGTGCAAAAAAGTAAGTTACTTGTTTTTAGGGTAGGTAGTAGAAAACCAGCACATGTACCTCCGGTGATGCTAGGTGGTGTGGCCCTTGAAAGAGTGTCTGATTTTAAATACCTAGGGCATATAATGACCGAGGATTTGAAAGATGATGTTGACTTGGAAAGAGAACGGAGGGCGTTGGCTGTCCGATGCAATATGTTGACCCGCAGGTTTGCGCGTTGGACACCAGGAGTGAAAACAACTCTTTTTAAGGCTTTTTGCCAGTCGGTGTACACGTGCACCCTGTGGGTTCGATATACGCAAAGGGCATACAACGCCCTAAGAGTGCAGTACAATAACGCCTTCAGGATGTTGTTGGGGCTCCCACGGTACTGTAGCGCGTCAGGGATGTTTGCCGAAACGCATGTAGACGGTTTTAACACCATCGTGCGAAAACGGATGGCGTCCATGATGCGAATGGTGCGGGGGAGCGCCAACAGCATTCTGAGGGTCATCAGTGATAAACCGTGCTGCGCCATCATGGCGCACTGGGTACACGTGCACGTGCATGTGCCCGGAGCGTCAGGTGAGCGCAGACGATATTTGAATTAGTTTTTTTTTTTTTTTTTGTTTTCTTTATTTGTTAGTAACATAGTCTGTAAGTATCCTTTACTAACAATGCAATTTAAATATATCTGTCTGTTACTAACATAGTTTATAAGTCGCGTGTAATACTAACAAAATTATGGATGTCATGTCTGAAATAATTTTTTTTTTTTTTTTACTAATAATAAAGCTGAAGAATATTTTTTTATTTGTTTGTTTGTTGGAACGCGTCAATCCCTAGAACTACCAGTCGGATTTAACAAATCATTTTTGGATTTAATAGACCTAATCTTGAGGAAGGCTATAGGCTATTTAATATCACGCTTGGGCCCTTACCATCTCTTTATATATATGAGATATGTATATTCGTGTGGAAGCATAAGGAATTATTTACGAAAGCAGACGATGTCAAGCCTCGAAACCGACGCGAGCCTCACAGGCTCGTACTGGATGTCATGCCAAGGCTAGCTAAATATAATAAAAGCTGTCTGTATATGTGTGTAGAAATATTTAATAAGATACCAAGCGACCTAAAAATCTAAATACCAGATTATTTAAAAGTAAACTGTATGACTGGCTGTCCACTAATAGTTTTTATAGTGTTAAAGAGTTTTTTGACAAAAGAAATAACTGACCAAATTGTATGTACGAAAATTTGCACGCTTATAATGTTAAGCAAAAACATGTATGCACTATATTTAATTTTGTAACATCTCTTATACCATGTTTTCTATCTATCTATCTATCTATCTATCATAGAGGAAAGAGAGAGGAGATAAGGGGAATGGTCAATTTTCGTATATTTTCCTAAATAACTTTGAAACAGTTTATTTTAAAATTACTTACAAAATATATTTGAGACCCTCACAGTAAGTCCTTTCATATGATGTCACACGGTACAGTTTGCTAAACTTTTTTTTTTTTTCTTATTTTCCCTCTAAAAGTGATCCCCTTATTTAAAATTCATTTATTTACGTTACACGTACGTGTTAGGGTCACAGTTTACTTACAAATTTCAACTTAATCGGTCCATTCGATTTTGACAGACGGACAGACAGACAGACAGACACACGAGTGATCCTCTATGGGCTTCGTTTTTCCTTTTGAGGTACAGAACCCTAATTAAACGGCAAGTGAAACCGCGAGGTACAGCTAGTTCGTTATAATGAAAATTTATGGGAGAAATGACACCACCTCCATACCTACGTTTATTCAGCAGTGGGATAGTGTAGTTTAAATAAACAATCAAAAAATATATTTATTTGTACTTGTGATATTAGTCATTATTAGTAATATTATTGTTTATTAAAACAGTAGTACCAATTACATTATTTAAATTAGAGATTGGACCAGAAAACAAAAATATTTCAAATACTAACATAATATTATGATAACATAATTTCTCCCACAAAACATCAGACATACACGCATAATTCTACTCCATTCATTGGCAAACAGATCACATTCAGGATTGGTGGTCAGGAGCGTTAAGCATCCTTAAAGTACGACACACTGGGGACTCAGCTCTGGCGACGGTTTTAGATGACGGCGGCGCAAACAGATTGTGGCTTTGGCGATGTCCGATGTATTTGTCGGGAACAAAAAGCCGACAGAAAAGATCGTGAAGTTCAGGACTATCGATGAGTCCGAGAGTTTTTCAGACTACTGTTAGCTGTAGAAAGCCTCGTCTAACTTGCAATGAGTTGAAGCCCAAAACTCCTAGGAGGTAATTAGTAGGGTACATAAAAGGAAAAAAGTGAAACGACTTTTTTATACAGAAATCTTAAGAAAGTTTTCTGTACTTTTTCTAGCGTTAATGTTTGAGTCGCTGTGTAGGGGATATTGTTTATGTCATATCTTAAGTATTTACTTAGTTTCCCCTTACATATACTGTTTGAAATCAGAAAAAGAGTAGCTAAAAGGATAACACTTTAGTGTCTGTCATTCTGTCTCTCATTGTTCGACTCGTAAACATACAGTTTTAGAAAAGACTCTGCATCCCCAAAAGCATGGTCACTCTATTTTATGTGCAATGAAACCGTTCGAAGGGTAGTTAAGTACACAAAATGGCGAGTAACCGCACGTCAACTGAATTACACCGACATTACTGGTTTAAAACCTTTTTTATTTTATATTTTACAGTTTATTATATTTTTTCGTTTCAGAATAAGAGGAAGTGAATCATGGAGTGTCGCTTAGCGATACTGGCTGAGAGACTCACGCTTAGTACATGCGCATATAGCAGCACTCACTAAGGCATCCCTACAAACAGTCACGAACAAGGTTTCCACGCACAGCAGGCTTAGCACGAGCACCGTAGAGAAGCATCTTGTCGACGGAAGAGTAGACAGAAATGACGTCACCGTGTAGACAGTACGACGACAACAAAGTAGAAAGAGACAACTGAACTTTTACGAAATTCACTTTTTTACATAACTCGATTTAGAATTCTATGTTTTTCCATAGGATTTTTTTTTGTTTAATTCTCAATTTTTACAAATATTAATAATCATAACCAATTATTTAAATTTCATTTTTTTGTTTTTTTAAGTCACGCATATAAATACAACTGCGGAGTCGCGCCCGTAGCGCCCGAGAAGATGCGATTCTCAACGTGATTTTTATGGAATTTTTCACTTTTTTTTTATGGAAAATATGAAAAATTGTTACCTACATGCAGAGTTTTATAAAGGGTGGCAAAATTATCATTATTTTTCCGTTTTCGAGATATAAGCAAAAGAAGAGAAAAAAAATGATATTGTAGACAACCGTATATATTTTGCGACCGTCGAGTAGAAAGTTTTCTACTGTCTTTAGCATGGCGCAAATTGTCTTCACTACCCTAGACAATTATCAGTGGTCAGTGTGATTTTGACAGTTGGGAAAGAAAAATTTCATTCGAAATAGTCTACATAAAAAAGGGCCTAGACAGTGATCGCTAGAAACGAAAGACAAATATACTCATCTACGGCGAGTCTACCCTTCGTAGAGATAGACAAGCGGTTATGCTGAGCCCACTGCTGGTAATATGTATTTCCTTGTTCTGAGGGCAACAAACGCGGACACCTTGCGGAAGAGGCTGCACTCAAGTTGAAAAAGAAACCGGAATACGACAGCTGCCCCGTTCCATTCGTCAAGCGGTAGATCCTATGGGGTCACTCGACGAGTGAAACCGATGATACAAGAACGGCGAAATAGCTTCCGTCACTAAAATGTTCCTCCCAGACGCGATAGATGCCTTCAAGGAAACTAGGTTTTTCAATTAAAAAAAAAAAACAGCTGAAGGAATGGTCGTTGAGATTCGGCGCTAATAGTAAAAATTAATTAAGAGGACTTCCCCGACCAGGGTAACATATTTTTTTTTTCACTGGCGCCGCAATTTGAGTTTTGGCCCCAACTTTGTATGAAACATGACTGATCTCTTTTGGTACCCACATGAATGTCTGTGACCCAAACACGGACGTGTAACGTAAATAAATGAATTTTCAATATAGAGGTCAATTTTGGAGGGCAAGTAAGAAAATAAAATAAAAGTTTTGCAAACTGTACCGTGTGACATATCAAATGAAAGAGCTTACTGTGAGGGTCTCAAATATATATATGTCGTAGACGGTCATTAGTATGGACACTAATAGAAACGCAAGCGCGCCCTCTGGTGGCGTTATCGTGCAACTTCATTTTGGCGCGCTTAGGCAGAGTCCTGACGTTACGAGCGGCTTCACACAGCTTACTTTGGATCGAGTCGTCGAGCAGCAAGAACGTTGTCACGGAACTGCCCCCCGTTTCGCGTAGTGCCTAGTTTTGTACCTAGTACCTACGTAATTGTTAATTGTAATTCGGTTCTGTGCTACAATAAAACTGCGGACTAAATTATAGTGTGTTCTCATTGCACGATCCCTTATTTCTGCCCACATGATGTCTGATGGCCGGGGTCTAGATCCTGACGATCACATATATATATATATATTTATAATTTTAAAATAAATTTATTTTAAAGTTATTTAAGAAAATAGACGAAAATTATACACAGAAATTACCCCTTTATCTCCGAAAGTACAGAGCCTAAAATTTTGAAAAAAGTATAGAAAGTAGTTCAATACCTACTTATAAATTACAGGAAAACCTATAAGAAGTCGATGGTCTTAAAACAACATGGTAAATCTCTGTATATTGTGCGTACAAACTTACATTTGTCCATAGTTAAACAAAAAGGATCCTTTTTTAACTATGGATATTTGTAGTTGGAATGTATGGGAAAACATGTTTTTCAACTACAATGTTAAGTTTTTTTTTGGGATAAATTCATTCCAACAATGGAACCCTTCATTGTGTGTTGGCCACGCACTTGGCCGGTTTTAGTTGCTAGCTCTACTCGCTCGTAATCGCCGGCGGTGGAACAGGTGCCTATGTCTGTATCTTATTCATAGCAGAACATACATTTGTATTCTCCAAAGAGATAGGCAGACTATACCTCCACTGGGAGAATAGCTAAATAAGAAATAACAGATCGAGACGCAGTAACGTATTTTATAATTTTCAGTTGACACGATACAATATTCGGAGGAAATCGTGCACTTCTTAACTGCAAAGCCTCTTATTAGTAGGTAATCTGTTGTAACACCCTAGCTCAAGCCAAACTGCGGCCTCAAACCAAAGTGCGAACTACCTTTTTATTTATTTAAAAAATAAACCGGTCAAGAGCGAGTCGGACTCCCGCACTGAGGGTTCCGTACTATCATATATTTAAAAAAAAGTGTGCTATATAGAGTCACTGTTTTATTTTTCCTGTAATCTTTACATAAACTTCTATCACACAGAATAATTTTAGATTTTTCTCTATGCAAACTTCTGAGATAGGTACGGTATAGGACGGTATTTTTTTTTACATTTTTCATCAAAAGTCGAAAACTATTAAGACTAAGAAATGAAATGTTTGAGCATATGCAAACAGCACTCTTTTATATGATACCCCACAAGCCCTAGTAGCCCCACTTTGAATTTTTAAGACCACCTTTCAGTCCCTGTTACAAAAAATATATAGGTATTTTTATTTCTTTCTTATTTGCAAAATAGTTGAGCAAACGTCATCTAAAACTATTCCAAAATTCAAATTGGTAGCATTAGTAGTTCTTGAGATATCTAGCTGTGACAGACAGACAGACAGACTGAGTCGCACCATAAGCGTTCTTACCATTTTGATACGGAACCCTAAAAAAGCAGTTCTATACCGCCGCTCGTGGTCCTCCCCGCCTTTCGGCATACGGACCATTTATACAGCCTATATCTATAACAGTCTATGCTTTCACCTGCCGCCCCATCTGGGGCACACACGACACAAAGACATGACTACACGCCCGAGCTGTCCCATGGTACCTCCAGGCCTCCAACCTAGCTTTGCGGACAGTCCATGCTAGAATTGCTGCACCTAGCTGACCTTTCGGTGACTGACAGACCCAACTGCAATTCCAGCTCTTTCCTCCGGCTGTGCCACCTGTGAGCGAAAGTATAAGGTCACCCATTGCATGGAACTTTTACAGTACCTAATCAATCAATCTGCCTAGCCTTTTCCCAACTATGTTGGGGTCGGCTTCCAGTCTAACCGGATGCAGCTGAATACCAGTATTTTACATGGAGCGACTGCCTATCTGACCTCCACAACCCAGTTATTGGGTAATACGATACCCTTTGGTAAGACTGGTTGTCAGACTTTCGGGCTTCTGACGACCCGTAACGACTGTCAAAGATCCACGAATGACAGCCGGGACCAACGGCTTAACGTGCTTTCCGAGGCACGGAGGAATCTCGGTGCGGCTGTTATTATTTACAGTACCTAATCGATAGTATGATTAAGTTCCATGTAATAGGAGGCGAGCCTATTGCCATCTACCGGGCACAAATCTAGACTCCAGGCAGCTAACGCACAGTTTTTCTCATAAACTACCCACCGTAAACTTTTTAATCTCACTCCCAGACGATACTAGTTAATAATACAGGGTGTGCCTGCATTTTATCACCGAAACATACAGGGTGGTTCGTGAAATATAATATTTAGTTGTAGACGAATGCTTTTATGTTATTATACTGCAGTTTATTGCAGTTCTGTTGGAAATGTATTAGATTGTTACTTGACGTTTAAATTGTAGCTTTCAGATGCCCCTTGGGTTGTAATGTAAAGGACTTTGTAGAATTGTATGGATTGGCTAGCATTATAAATCACCGTAAGAAGAATGCAAACTTTTTAATGTAAAATGGGTCCCAATTTGGCATCCATGTATTATTGAATTACAGGTGTTTTTTTTTTAAATCAAGCTGATATCATCTAGGACAACAGAGAAGCTCGTGGCTAAGTAATAACAGACGCACGGGTCGATCCAACAGGTTAAGCTACGCTGGCCGGGGTTGGTCCGTGGATGGGTGACCATCTTCTCATACCGGGATTCCTCCATGCCTCGGAAGCACGTTAAGCCGTTAGTCCCGGCTGTCATTCGTGCATCTTTGACAGTCGTTACGGGTCGTCAGAAGTCTGACGACCAGTCTTACCAAGGGGTATCGTATTATCCAGTAACTGGGTTGTGAAGGTCAGATAGGCAGTCGCTCCATGTAAAATACTGGTATTCAGCTGCATCCGGTTAGACTGGAAGCCGACCCCAACAAAGTTGGGAAAAGGCTAGGCAGATTGATTGATCATCTAGGACAACAGTCCTTGTCAAGACGAATTTCCGGCTCCATCATCAGATCAGCACCATGTTATAATAATATTGCATTGTCATCCGATTTACATATGCATGTAAAATTTCAGCTTAATCGGAAACCGGCATGTAGGTCAAAGGACTATGCCCATTTTAGTATGGAAGGTGGTTCTTTTTATTTTTTCTCGCGGCCATCAACTTACTCTTGATTTTCTAGTACGGAATAGTGTAACAAACGAAACTTATTTGACATGCATATCTCTAAAATCAGTCCCAAATGAGATATAAGAGTTAGTATGTATAAGTTTGTATGTATTTATTAGGTTAAAAAGCAATTTTCGACTCCTAAGTGCAACGTTGCCACAAAATATATAGCCGTTAAATGTTTTGGATATTTGAATATTCGGTACACCCCCTCTCGTGCGTTTGGTGTCGAAAATTGCCTACAAACCTAATAAATACATACAAACTTCTAACTCTTACATCTCAAAGTTTACAGATGTGCATGTCAAATAAGTTTCGTGTGTTACACTATGTACTAGAAAAACAAGATTTGGTTGACGGCCGCGAGAAAAAAAAAGACACTAATTTCAGGCATTGGCTTTTAACTTGCAAGATTCGATTCCAGACAAACACCTGGACAGGTGAAGCTAAATTAAAGCTAGTAATGATAATTAAAATCATCAATACAACTCTGTATTTGCACATTACCCTATAAAAAGACGCATTTCATGAAATCTTTATATTTAAAGATTATACTAGTATTGTATCAATTTTTAATAATTATAATTCTGTAAATATATATTTAGGGTCGCAAATCTGACTTTGATTAACATATCCCCAGACTCTGAGCTGCAAATGCAAAAATCTGAAGAAAATTTGAACCCGTCATTTCGAAAAGGGCGTGAGTAAATTTATTAAAACTTTTCAGAATCAACGAAAATAATATTTTAATATTTCTTGTAAAAAAAAAGTAATTGGTGTTGAAGAAATTTAATACAGAGGTTGATAAATAAAAAAAACATACATGATGTTTTAGGATATTTATTTATAAAAAAGAGTCAATTTTCATTTACATATTTTGCATTAAAGTTTTTAGGGCTAAAGCCTTTTTCAGTGTGACTCCTGCCCTTTTCGAAATGACGAATTCATTTTATTTCACGGGCTACCTTAGCGCTTTCCGTACCTAATATACGGCGAAGTAACTCTTACTTGAATGTAATTAACTTTGTATCCTTCTTTTACAGTAACTATAGCATCTTTTAGGTATGAAAAATACAGTTATCTACAATACATAAGAAGTGATTTCATTTGTCCTGAAATCTAGTTTATACAACTAAAGAAAAAAGAACTAAATTCTGGACTATTTTTTCTAGTTCTTACCATATTAACTCCTACAATTTTCATTACAATTGTTCATAAAGGGGTTTGAACCTTTTAGGCCTCGTTCTGGTTCGCCATATTGATTATTTTTCAAAATGGCGGCGCATGATAATACCTATATGGATAGGGGGCGTACAGACAAACAAAAAATGTCTGTGGTATAATGTCCTAAACTGTCACATAACCCAGATAATTGAATTTCAATATGGCCATGTGACCGCAAATATTTTCGTTTCATTCATACTTCGGTAATGTGACAGTTTAGGACATTACATCACAGTCATTTTTGTTTGTCTATATGCCCCTATCCATTATATAGGTATTTTGGTGCGACGCCATTTTGCAAAATAGTCAAAATGGCGAACCAGGGACGAGGCCTAAAAGGTTCACATCCCTTTATACAGTTCTCTACAAAATAATAAGGAATGATTTCATATCATTACCTTTTCAATCCAATCATTAGATTTTTTTAAATACGTTATCGCTTCATATTTTGCAATAAATTACTAGCGTTGACATAACGCTAGTAATTTATCGCGCTTCTCTTTCTTTTCTATACAGTCCGACAGTAACCGCAATTTTACGGGAGGACAAACCTTAACAATTAATTTTTCAGAATGTACCTATTAGTTATGTTAAACATTAGCGGACAACAACATCCATCTATCTACATTTGAGCATTTTGAAGTAAGTTTGCCTATAACTAAAAAAATCTCAATAATAGTAATATTCTATTCTTTTATCTTACCAATAAAAGAATAGAATATTACTTTTTTTTTTTTTTTTTTTTAATTTTATCTTTCATCATTGTATAATATGTTAAAAAACCACAGAAGCCTTTGATGGCTTATATGTGGCTAGTGAGTTCGGAAAAATATATCTAATATGCTACTAGAAACAATGTGTTTTTAAGTTTTACTTACAAAAAATCAAAATAGTCTTACTTTTTATATAATATAATAATAGCACAATTAAAAATGGTTGTAAGTATATCAAACTAAAGTATATACTCATAGTTTGTAATTTGCAGAAAATATTTTTTTAATAAGCTTTTTGCTTTCTTAGGGTAACAGAGGTATTCACTTTGTATGTCCGCAGGAAGTTCATTTATTATTTTTGGTAGTATGTAGGTGTATGTTCTCATACCATATGTATTGTTACATCTGGGCAAGGTAAAAGTTTTTATGTTAGCTAAAGTTCTTAATTTAGGATGACGTGTTCTTTTATTTAAATTATTTATATTGACATATTCATCTTTTAGTATTGAAAGTCTTGTCATGTTTTGTATTGGCAATATGTTGCAATAATGAAATAGTTCAGAGTAATCATTTTGGTATTTAGTTTTAATTTTAGGTGGTACAATATTTTTAAGGATTCGTTGTTGTAGTTTGTAAATTTTATCTAAATTAGTTTTGTATGTTCTCCCATAGCTACTGAGACCATAACTAATTATGGAGTCAGCTAGGGCTAGATATAGTAGTCTTAAAGTTTTATATGGCATTTTATGTTTAAGTATGATTATTCTACCCAGGATAGATCTTAGTCTATCACATAGATAGTTAATGTGTGGTACCCAATTAAATTTGTAGTCGATTATGAGACCAATGTATTTGTGTTCCTTGACGAATTCTATTGTTTCACAGCTACAACTGTCAGTACATACTGCGTGTAGACAGGCATGGTTATGCGCTTTGATGGATGGTGTGTAAGTGGCTTGATTATGTGAAGAATGTATGTGCATGGCTTTGGTTTTGTCAGCATTTATGACGAGACCAACATCATGCGACCACTTACATAGTAAGTCAAAGTTAGTTTGAAGAAGACGCTCGGCCACTTCAGTGTCTTTATCAGCTACCACGATGCAGGTATCATCGGCAAACTGGTATACAGAGCCTACCTCTATAGTATTGCACATATCGTTAACATAGAGTAGGTATTCAGTAGGCCCGATTATTGACCCCTGTGCCGTGCCTTTTGTTGTTAATTTCATGTCGCTATACGAGTTTCCTAGCTTGACAGTTGTATATCTGGTGCTATGGTAGCTCATAAACCACCGAAGTAGAGGACCCCTTATACCACTGCATTCTAGTTTTTGGTAAAGTGTATTATAATTAAGTGTGTCGAAAGCTTTGCTAAAATCAATAAAAATTATTAAAATATGTTTTTTATCATTAAGGTATGTATTAATTTCATTGCTAAATTGACACAATAGCTGAGCGGCGCTTCGGTCTTTCTGAAAACCAAATTGGTTTTTGTTTATTATATTGTTCTCACGTAGAAAGTGGTTAATTTTATCACCAATACAGCGCTCAACTATTTTGTCAATGCTTGATAAAATTGTGATAGGCCTATAATTATTGTAGTCCTTTAAGGATCCTTTTTTGTGGATGGGGCGAATAGTACCTATTTTTAGTTTATCAGGGTAAGTGCAGGTTTTTAGGCTAGTATTAATAAGATGTGTTATGACTGGAGAAATTTTTTGTGATACATATTTTAAGTCGGAGACTCGTATTTCGTCATAGCCAGGACTTTTATTTATATTTAAATTATTTATAATTTTATAAATTTTATCGTATGATATTTTGTTAATTCGCAGGGACATGCCACAGTCATTAGAGTGCGTCAGCGGGTCTAGAATGGTGGTGCCGCAAGGTTTTGTTATACTGTCGACATTTTGTTGGAATTCATTTGCAAATGTATCGGCTAAGTCTTTTTCCTTACGATTAAATGTCTTGAAAACGACTTCTTCTATTGACTTTGTAATGTTCCCACATAATGAATTAATGATACTCCAAATTTTTTTCGAATTCCGGAAGTTTTTACTAATTTCAGTCTTATAGTATTTATTTTTAACACAATTTATATATTTATTTGTTTTATTTCGATATTTATTGTATAGAATTCTATTTGATAAGTTAGTGGGTTCATTTTTCCAAATTTTATAAAGTTTATTTCTTTTTTTACACATAAATTTTACTTTATTGTTAACCCATTCACATTTTTTAAGTTTATAAATATTATTTTTACTTATACTTATTCTACATTCCTTATAGATCTGCTTAAATTTATCTAGGATAAAATCTAGTATGTGTTCAGGGCATTGATAATCGAGTGCAGGTGACCAGTCGACGCTCACAAGCCTCTCACTCACACGCTTATTATCTAAGCGAGTGATAGTGCACGGTGTGGCGGTCAACACATGAGCCGGTATCACACATGCGCAGCCTATTATGTAATGGTCAGCTGGCGCCGTGTTTATAACAGCAGTGTGTGCGTCGCTTCCGCACACTCGCCTTAAGAAGATATGATCAATGCATGACTGAGTAATTATCACTTGTTTATTTTTGTTTTTTGTTTTTTCAACCCTAGTAAATTGATTAATCCCACAGTGTAACCCTAGTTCACTCATTTTATTTAGATATTCAGAGCAGATGTTATTATTTTTTGTATTTAAGTTTATATTTACATCACCTATCATTAGCAAATCGGAAGACAAACTACTATTATTGAGAATTTTTATTGGCCACTATTGACTATTTGTTTTGCCTTTTAAAAAGCTAAGTCATCATACGCCGAGCCTTTTCCCAACAATGTTGGGGTCGGCTTCCAGTTTAACCAGATGCAGCTATTTACCTATTTTATTTTATTTAAATTAATTATTTAGGGTTCCGTACCTCAAAAAGAAAAACGGAACCCTTATATGATCACTCATGTGTCTGTCTGTCTGTCCGTCTGTTACAGCCAATTTTCTCGGAATCTAATGGACCGATTAAGTTAAAATTTAGTACACGTATGTATTTCTTTGACCCAAATACGGAAATGTGACGTAAATAAATGAATTTTGAATATCGGGGCCAATTTTGGGGGGCAAATAAGAAAAAAAAAAGTTTTGCAAACTGTACCTTGTGACATATCAAATGAAAGGTCTTATTGTAAGGGTTTCAAATATATATTTTTTTTATAATTTAAGAAAATAGACGAAAATTGACCATACCCCCTTATCTCCGAAAGTACTGAGCCTAAAACTTTGAAAAAAAAAAAATACAAAAAATAGTTCAATAGCTATAGATTACAGAAAAACCTAAAAGAAGTCTATGGTCTTAATACAACATGGTAAATCTCTCAATATTGTTTGGAATGTATGGGAGAACATGTTTTTCAAGTACAATATTAAGTTTGTTCTTGAGATTCATCCGAACTACGGAACCCTTCATTGTGCGTAGTCCGACACGCACTTGGCCGGTTTTTATTTTAATTTTATTTTAGCTATTTTATTTAAATACCAGTATTTTACATAAAGCGACTGCGTATCTGACCTCCACAACACAGTGCTCCTCAGTGTAATATATTTTTACTCATGCGTGGCGTACCAATCCGTTGAAATGTGTGTGTAGTCCCTTAGATACAAGGTATAAAGTAATGAATGTTATTTTTCATGATTGGTTCATATATATTCGTCTAACAAGAAAATTTATAGTGTTCTATAGTAGCAATGTTCTTCAATTTTTTAAAAAGGGGTTGGGGTCTTTAGGGATTTTAGAAAGGTACAGACGCCAGTACATCAAGCTACTCGTACTACAATCTGTCAAATTTCTTTAATAGATTTTCAACTTCCTTGCGAAAGCATTAGGTTCTAAGTTGATTGGGAAAATTTGACAGTTTCGGGTAGCTCGATGTGCTGGCGTCTGTACTAAGACCTAAGTGATTACTTTCAAAAATATTCTGCAGGTATGTAGTTTTTGAATGATATGACTTTCGGCTTTCCTTATAATATGGCTTATTTGGTACACAAATAAAATGACGTAGACATAAAAATTTCGATTTTGAGAACAAATTATAATAATCATTATTTATCTATCTATCTATATATCGACGCAAAAAAGCGGAAACGAATCCGCACCCATGTCAATTTTTTTTATTGCAGATTCGGAATCAGAAAAAAATTGCGTCGAATGGTCGACTCCCGTGACTTGACGACCGATAGAAAATTTTGTACAGCGTTTAAATTAACCTTATTTTTTTGAGGGGCCACCAAAACATTTGCTGTAAATAGCATAAAAAAAATGCATTTTGTTTATCATTTTTCATTTACACCAATTCTACATTTAGCAAAATTTTTGATCCCGGTAGTAACAGCGCTCTTTCTTTCCTTTCTTGATCAAACCGTTCCATTTACAGCGTTTTATCGTTACAAAAAGTGCTATTGCTGTATCCCACAAAAATATCAAAAGTAACTTATATTAAATTTTGGGTATTCGTCTTGATAAGAGATCAGAAAATAAATTTGTGTTAAATAATGGCACTTGTAGGTTTAATAATAGAGAAAAAATGACTTTTTTTTTGGAAATCTCAAAAGTTTTTCGGCTCTGGCCAACTGGAAAATGTTAGATTTCCCATTTTGTGGGTTACTAAATTTCCGCTTTTTTGCGTCGATATTATATTATGACGGATGTTCGAGCGGCTGAGACACAACGTGTTGCTGCTGCTCCGTCATCTGTTGGACCTTCATTATGGGAATGCGTGTAGGTGTTTGAAAAATAATACTCTCAAACGAACGCACTTAATTTACTCACAAACACAGCAACAAAACTTGACCATAAAGAATAATGATTACAATGATTATCACTGATTAAGGCAAATCACGATAATTGTTAGACTTGTATTTAGAGGCAATGGATTTGTGTATTTGCATCGCGTGACAATCGCATCAAAAGTAATCGCGACCGCCGCCATGACACTCACAACCCCATTCGGTGTTACCCGCTCTAAATTAAAAATACGACTAAAGAAATAAATTCTAAACCACAGAGTAAAAATAATCGATTACAACTTTTAAAAAGTGTTATACAATAAATCGACGTAATTATCACGCGCCGTCGTATATATTATACTATACTCATTTGCAAATGAGATGAATGAATCAGATTCGATTGTAATGGCAGAAAAAGCAATAAGAGCTAGTAAAATTATAGCGCTGCTGAAAGAGGGTTGTGGCCAATGTTACGTCTCACAGCGGTAAACGTGAGTCGTTCAACCGTCCAAAGAACCTGGACTCGATACCAAGAGACAGGATCCGTTCAGAGAAGGTAAGGTCTCGGAGAAACCGTTGCATACAACTACGAGACGACAGCTTTTTAGTGATTCAGGCGCTGAGGAACCGCAAATGCAGTTACATAGACCTCAAAAGAAACCTTGAAGAGGTAAGAGGAGCACATTTAAATCAGGTAGTACATCAGACCCCACAAATTATAGACCTATTTCAGTACTACCTACGTTTAGTAAAATTTTTGAGAAATTAATTTTAGACCAATTGCAAAGATTTTTTAATAAACATAAATTATTACATAACAAGCAGTTCGGTTTTACAAAGGGTCGTTCAACTACTGATGCCGGTGTTGAACTTTTAGGACATATTTAGAATGCATGGGAAGACAAATGCGATGCCTTGGGCATCTTTTGTGATTTGTCCAAGGCATTCGATTGCGTTCTTCATGAAACGTTAATCAGGAAACTCCGCCATTACGGGATCCGGAACGCCGCTCTGGATCTTCTTACTTCATACTTGAGTAATAGGATTCAGAGCGTTGACGTTAATGGAAAAAGATCGCCTGGATCTATAGTAACAATGGGGGTCCCACAGGGCTCGATTCTTGGTCCTTTCTTGTTTCTTATTTATATTAACGATTTGCCCTACCTCATTAAGGATAATCATGATATAGTTTTGTTTGCGGATGATACTTCACTTTTATTTAAACTTAAACGTCAGCAGCTGGTTACTGACGATGTAAACAGAGCGATCTCAAAAGTAGTTCACTGGTTCAGTGTTAATAATTTACTCCTTAATGAAAAAAAAACCAAATGCATTAAGTTTACACTACCTCACGTTAGGCAGGTGAAAACTAACGTGTTGATAAAGGGCGAAGAGTTAAATCCTGAAGATAGCACAGTATTCTTGGGCTTTACTTTGGATGCTAAGCTTCAGTGGGGCCCACATATAGATAAATTGTCAAAAAAGCTAAGCTCCGCAGCATACGCTGTTAGGAAAATTCGTAATTTAACCAACATAGAGACAGCCCGTTTAGTGTACTTTAGCTATTTTCATAGTATAATGTCGTACGGTATTCTGTTGTGGGGAAATGCAGCCGACATTCAGACTATCTTTGTTTTGCAGAAAAGAGCTGTTCGATGTATTTATAAATTAAGTCCGAGACAATCTCTCAGAGAGAAATTTAAGGAGATTAATATACTGACTTTGATTTCTCAGTACATTTTTGAAAATCTTTTATATGCCCATAAAAATATTAAATTGTTTAAAAAATACAGTGATATCCACAATATAAATACTAGGAACAAACACAAATTTGTTGTACCTCCAACAAGGCTCAAGAAAATAAGTGGGTCATTCAGGTGTCAATGTATACGCTTTTATAATAAACTTCCAAGCCACGTTCTGATCTGAGTCTTAATAAATTCAAATCATTCATTAAACGCAAGTTGTGTCAGAAAGCTTTTTATACCGTTAAAGATTATATTGAGGACAAAAAGGCTTGGGATTGAACTGCTCCAATTTTATTTTATATTATTTTTATTTTTGCATACTGAATGTTGACATTAATATTTACTTTGTAAGTATTATATTATTTTACTTTATTGTGAATGTGAAGACTATGTAGGTCATTGCTTTTTTTTTCTTTTTTTTTTTTTTTTTGTTTGTTTGTTTTATTTTTTCTCTCAGTTATTTTTAATCATGGTCTGGCAGTTTGAGTAATCTATGCGGCCTACCCCAATGTCCTTTCTTTGGTATTGTTCGTCGAATCGTTGAGCTCCTTAAGTTCTGAGTTGAGCTGCGCGATTACTGACAAATGCGTGCACTGACTGGACAGGTCCTATCAATCTGTGTGGTTCTTTCCTCAAAAGACCATTTCAGACACCAATCTACATGGTCTTCACATGAAGTGACCAAGATTATGTCTGGACTTTATAAGAGACTGACCTCTGAGTTTGTTTCGGCCTTTCTTCTCAGAGTAGTCAGATAGGAAACGCCGACCTCATCTAGTTTAAAAAAAAAAAAAAATGACTTGTAAAAGTGTTTGTACAAACCTACTTACAGAAATAAAAATCATTTATCATCATTTATCATTTATCATTATCATTTATCACAAGTTAGCCTATGGACAGTGAGGAGGAGGCTTTAAGCGGCTGATATACGCAGTCAATGACCAGCGCGAGCCCCCAAGTTACTCCATGAGCACCGGATTGCTCGATTGAGGTTCCCTAGAAATTGCCTATATTGGACTCTAGGTAACTTGAGTAGCATATTCTTCTCCGACGAGGCTCGAATGTCTTTGAATGGTGAGGACCGACGTCGGCGAGTGTTACGAAGACCAGGAGAATGCTATGCCAACGTGTGTTTTGAAAAAATCACCCCTTTTGGTGGAGGGTCCGTTATGTTTTGGGCGGCCGTAACTTCCAGCTATCGTACATAGATATTATTCGACACAAATCCCTTTTTTTTACAGAACTCCTTTGTCAACATGCACAACCCGCACTGACTGTAATTGGTGAAGATGCCATTTAAAAGGACGATAACGCTTGGGGCCATCGTTCTGGTGACGTAGATGCTTATATGCAAGAGCTCCGCGCTGGCCAATCCAAACGATGAATACCGACAATTTTCGTCGTTTGGATTGGCTAGCGTGGAGCCCCCACCTCAACCCCATTGAGCACGTCTGGGATCTCCAATACTCAATACTCAAATCTTTATTAGCATTCCATATGTTACATAACAGGTGGTACAAATTATATAAAGTATAGACACAATATGGACCCGAAGGGCACAGCTTAAAGAGGTTCGGAGAGAAACTTAAGAACTATGTAGTCATTACAAAAATTTTAATAATTATATTTAACATTTGGCAACATTTTTGTGTGCGTGTGTGTACGTCTCAGTGTGTGTGTGGGTGAGTGCGCGCGTTTGGGTGTGTGTGTGTGTGTTTTTATGAGTGTATGTGTGTGCGTGTATGTATGTGTTGTATGTGTGTGCTTGTCATGCAATTTTTATTTCCTTAGCTATATTTGTATATTTTGTTTTATTTCTTAAACGATTTGTTTTCCATGTATTCTCTTACTGTGTAATAACATTTAGTATAGAGGAATCGTTTTAATTTTTTAATAAATATTGTAGTTTTAGGTTCATCTTTTATGTTCTTTGGAAGATTGTTATAAACTTTGATGGAGCTTACTAAAGGACCGGAAGAATGTAATTTAAGTGTTGATGTTGGTAAATTTAATCTATTTTTATGTCTTAAGTTATATTTATAGGCGAGACGATCTGTCCAACCACTTCCACAAAAAATCAGGGAGCTTAAACGTGTGATCTCGGCTGAGTGGGAACAAATTCCACAGGACACCATCAAAAGCCTGGTGGAAAGCATGCCAAGACGATTAAATGCCGTAATCGCTGCAAGGCGAGGTCATACTCTTTATTAATTTTTATTTTTTGATGTCGTTTTATATTAAAATACTTACCATAAAAATACTCGTAGTCTTCATTTCATTATAGCCATAAAAATGTCCATTTTAACACGGCTCAATGTTTACATTGACTAAAACACCGATTCCAGGATTTAAGTGTTAAAAACTATATTCTCATTGATAATAAGAAACTGGTCATGTATGCTAATGACATACTAAAATTATTGATATTATCCATAGAAAAGCATCAAGACTGGTCTTTAGGACTGTGGGCCGGCCATGTTAGCCGTCGATCCAATTTCCGTTGGGGTAGACGTGTTCTTGAGTGGAGACCGTGAACCGGCAAACGTAAGGTAGGACGCTCCTCAGGCTAGGTGGAGCGACGATCTTCGCAGGGTGGCTGGTAGCAGCTGGATGAGAGTTGCCGAGAATCGAGTTGAAAGGCATGAAATCGGAGAGGTCTTTGTGCAGCAGCGTACTGCTGTAGGCTGATGATGATAGTGAAGATCAACACATTCATACTTATAAGATGGAATTACCTAATGTGGTAAACCAAAACAGCAAAAAACTTATAATTCATCATTTATTTTCTTTTTCCTCATTGGTTTCATAAATCCTACAAATAAAGTCTACTACAAATAATGTCACTAAAAACGAATATTTTAAAACATAATTACAAAGTCACGGTTAGTGCTATGGACATAAGAATCGGGTAGATGGCAAAGACCCTCCTCTTTTTAAGAAGTTGCAATATCAATCTACAAGGTGTATTAATTAAAATAACTGATAACCTCTTTGGGGTCATTACTTACAAAGAAATCGAGAACAAAAATCATCTGCTCCATACCGTTTAGTCGACATTTGACAGATTCTACTCCATACATTTATGTTTGCATAACTCGACAAAATGTATAGAGCTGCTGATTTTTTTCACGAGTTCCTGGTTGGTCCCTTAGTAAAAGTTGTTTATAATAATTACAATGACCCCTTAAGAGGTCGTCAGTTATTTCAATAAAAATCTTTGAAGTTTTTAAATCTATCATTAACTTTATGACATCGATAAACGATAAAATCGATCAGTCCGCAATAATAGGGCAAGATCGACGTCAGAGCTCAATGAAAATCGATCGATCTTATACAAAAAGAAAACGATCGACGTTGATCGTTCGATGTCGATTATGTGAATAACACCCTGATACCCGATGCATCACCTAAATAAAAGCACACTGTTGGATTTTCCACTCTCGGCGTTGAGCTGAGCGTTGAAAATCCTTTAAATTCATTTAAAACGAGCATAAGTTACAGTAAATTCGTTAGCAATCACTAATGTCCCATTGCTGTACTACTCTCAAAATGACTACTCTCATCTTTTTTGTGAATGATTTTAGCTGAAGAGAACTTTTTAGCGTCTGCGATAGCTTTATAATAGACATCTTTTAGATTCCTCTTAGTCAATTTCTGTTGAACTTTTTTATCAGAATTATCAGAAGCAGATATTCCATCATTTTCAATTGTTTTTCTGTTCATTGCTGTGACTTGAGCTTCATCATGATAGCCTGCTGTAGTCCTTGTGTGCTTTTTGCCAAAATTTTTGATAAATTTATGTGATCTTCTTCGGGGTCTGTGCTTTGTTAAATGCTGTTTCATTATGTAAACGTCTCTTCTTTTCCTGTTCAAGTCAGATTTGTCGAAAAACTGTAAATAAAAAAATATCAATATTGAAACTGATGTAACTAAAGGATTACAACGTGCCAGTAAGTGCTCATATATGTAGGACGGCAGCACATCAAGCTACAATCTGTTAAAATTCTTTAAAAGATTTTCAACTTTATCGCAAAAGCATTAGGTTCAAGGTTCATTGGAAAAATTTGACAATTTCGGATAGCTTGATGTGCTGGCGTCTGTACATGAGCGGCACGTTGCAGTCGATGCGTCGGCGGCTGCCGTAGAATCATCGACGACTGCTGCTGACGAGTCTCTGATTGGTGATAACCCCTCTTTCTAGCCATATAATATTTCACATCGTTTCTTTAGAGCGGGCGTACACGGACTGCTCGAGCAGTTAACGGCTGACCGACGTACACGGACCGCTCGAGCGGTCGGCGTTGACTGCTTGAGCAGTTGAATTTCTACCGCAGTCTAGTCATGGATTCTGACGAGGAAGCACTGCTTTTGCTGCTTCTGCTCAAGCAGAGACGACGGCGGCGACGTCAAAAGAGAAAATTTTGGGTTCATCCAATTTTGGAATTAAGAGAACAACATGGACAATTCCATCATTTGTTTATGGAATTTAGAAGTGATGAAGAAAAATTTTTCAACTATTTTAGGATGATGAAATCGTTTGATGAAATGAATAATATACTAAGGTCTAAAATTAAACGTGAAGACACAATCATGAGGAGAAGTATCCAAGCAGAAGAAAGACTAGCAGTAACATTGAGCTTCGAAAAATAAATAACAATTATTTAAATTTTTATTCATTAAAAATATTGGAAAATAATTCATCAGACATTACTGAAGATGATGAAAGGTCTTCAAATTGAGAGTTTTGGTCATCAGCCGCTGATGTAGAGAAGCCAGTCGCTGATTTAGAGGGGCCAGTCGCTGATTTAGAGGGGCCAGTCGCTGATGCAGAGGTAGAGGGGCCAGTATTATAACCATATTGTCCACGGTAATCATAGGGTGAATTCTGTGATGAATATCCCCTGCTCGCAGGATATATGTGATTTGTCATCCCTTTAAAGTATTTAATTACGTTAAGTATTTCTGTCTTAGCATCTAATTTATACTGCTCATTAATTTTTTTAAACTCGCCAACTTATGACAGAAAAAACAATTTATGTTCATCTTCAACAATGCGCGAATTCTGTGATTTTTCATCGAAGCGTTTAGCTAATTTTTCAATTAAGACGTTCTCATCTGTGATTGTAGTATTTAATTTTCTTTTGTTTCTTTCTTTGTTTATTTTATTTTGACGATTTTCACTTTCTTCAGACGTAATTTCAGCGTGCTCACTTTCTTCTAAACTGTTTGTTTTATCGGGTCTATCTTCTATTATTACCTTTAAAAAAGACATCTGCTGATAATATGCATATGGCCGAATGTTTAGGGCTGCTGAACCACTCTTTGGTTTTATTTTTTTAGCATATCTGGTGTAGCCATCTCTTAATGTCTTCCATTTTTTCTGTATTAACATGGCTGTAACAACAAAAAAAAATATTTATTAGTACAATTTATTGATTAAAATATATGTTTTTACAGGTATTTGGCAACTGGATGTACATTTATGGATTTGCAATATAGTTTTAGAATAGCATCAACAACAATTGGTAAGATAGTGAGGGATGTTTGCAGAACTATATGGATACATATGAAGGATATGTGTATGGAACAACTAACTGAAGGTAAATGGAAAGACATAATAAATGGTTTCAAAAAAACTTCTAAGTTTCCGAACTGCCTTGGCGCCGTTGATGGCAAACATATTAGAATAATACAACCCGCGCAAAGTGGATCGTCATATTATACCTAACTATAAAAATTATTTTTCGATAATACTTCTAGCAGTATGTGATAGTAATTATATGTTCACTTTCGTGGATATAGGCTCGTATGGAAGGCACGCTGACTCGACTATTTTCGAAGAGAGTTGTCTATATAAAATGTTACAAGAAAAAAAGTTAAATATACCTCCACCTTCTGCAATATCGCATAATGGACCTGTATTACCGAATGTGTTTATTGGGGATGAAGCATTCAGCTTGCAGGAAAATTTAATGCGTCCATATGGTGGCAAGAATTTACCAGAGAAAAAAAAAATTAACTATCGGTTATCACGTGCTAGGCGATATATTGAATGCACGTTTGGCATTTTAGCTAATAAATGGCGGATCTTCCATAGACCACTTAACGTCAGTGTTGATTTCGCAGTGGATATAGTAAAAGCATCATGTGTTCTTCACAACTACGTAAAACAACGAGATGGAAATAAATTTGAGGATACGTTTGAGGGTCTTCCTCACTCTATAGTACATTCAACCCAGCAAGTTCGCCCAGGTGGGCCTATGTTAACAACAATCCGTGAAGAATTTGCTAATTACTTTGTGAGCGAAGAAGGCAAACTAGATTGGCAATGGAATATGATATAAATCAATAAATATGTGTGTGACTTTATAATATGACATAAACTTGTGTATGTAATAAAATGACTGACTTTTTTACTTACCGATTTTATTTTTTTCTTGATTTGTTTTTTCATCAAAGTTCTCAATAGCTTGGGCGCAAATAATTGCCCATGCATTGTTCTTCTTTATTTTGTCGCTGTGCTCCTTAAGCTTATAGTTCCAAATAATTTCATGTGCATCACTATCGCACACACCCTCCATTTTCAAAGATCAGTCGACAAATGAGACGAGACAGAGAGACACTAGACGCCGCGAGGCCAGAAGAGAAGGGAGGGGGAGGTCGTAGAGCTGTCGACTGCTCTAGAGCCGCCGACGGCTCGAGCAGTCAATGTATGCCTCGCGACTGCTCGCGAGCGGTCGACAGCACGATGGAATTTCATCATGTAGTTGACGGCTTGAAGCGGTCGCGACTGCTCGAGCAGTCGTGTGTACGGCAGCGAATGAATGGCTATAGTTCACCGTGCGGTCGCGGCTTCAAGCAGTCGGTCATAACTGCTTGAAGCAGTCCGTGTACGGCTGGCCTTAGACTTCCCCTACTCATACAGCCATCGTTCACTGCATTCACATCGTTGATAATTAATACTTACTTTGGAAAGATCGTGAAAAGAAAGCTGCTGATGAAGGAACTCCAGTTGTTTCTCCAGATAATTTCTTACGCCTACCATTTTACTCTGAAACCAAAGATCACGACTTCAAGCTTTGTCTACCAAAAAAGTCATAATCATTTGCCTAGGCTTTCCTCAACTATGTCGGGGTCGGCTTCCAGTCTAACCGAATGCAGCTGAATACCAGTTACAACAAAGTTACTGGATAACACGATACCCGTTGATTAAAACTGATTAGCTATTAAAAAGTATATAAAGTAAACTAGCTTTTGCCTACGGCTTCGCCCGCGTGGAGAAGTCCGAGTCAAGAGCCAACCCAACTCAATTAAAAAAAAAGGTCGAAAATTATCTCACGGGAAAATACTACGGGACTAAAAGTACCCTATGTTCTAATCTAGGTCATTGCCTACCCATGTGCCAAATTTCTTCCAAATCCATTCAGTCGTTTTAGCGTGAAAGCGTAACAAACAAACTAACTCATTTTCGCATTTATAATATCATACACATATTATAGCCTAGAGTTCGAATAATATTCCCTGATTATTGCCTAGTCTTCTAAAGTGTGAAAAAAAAAATGAAGTGTCTAGTGACTTCGGAATCCACAGTCTAAGGAAATACCAGGATTCCAAAGTCACTTGACACTTCACTTTTTGTCTAATATTGGCCTGCTATAAGAACATAAATTATGGTAACCAGTTACCTGAAACTGGGTTGTGGAGTTCAGAAAGGCAGCATAGCAAAATGAACCAATATTGTTTTCACTGCTGATGCAGCTGAGTACCAGTATTTTACACGGAGCGACTGCCTATCTGACCTCCACAACCCAGTTACTGGGTAATACGATACCCCTTGGTAAGACTGGTTGTCAGACTGTCAAAGATCCTCGAATGACAGCCGCGACCAACGGCTTAACGTGTTTTCCGAGGCCCGGAGGAGTCTCGGTATGGAAGATGGTCACCCATCTACAGACCAACCCCGGCAAGCGTAGCTTAACCTGATGGATCGACCCGTGCAGCTGTTACTACTTAGCCACGAGCTCCTGTGCCTTCTCTGTGAGAGGGAGTGGGTCGAATTCCACCACGCGGGCCCAGTGCGGGTTGCTAGATGTCACATTATCTTCGAATATTTTTTTGTTTTCGGTTCTAGGACAAGCCGGTTTCCTCACGATATTTTCCTTCACCGTTTTGTGAGCAGTGCTGATGAAATAATTTACACAAAGTAAAGCTAAATATAAGTCTCTTTAAATATTCAAACACACACACACACACATGCACACGCACACAGGAACACATGCACACACACAGAAACACACAAGCACACACGCACTGTGCTGAGAAGTCACGTATATTGTTCATCATCGTGTCACGTATGTTGTACATCAGCATGTCACGTACTGTCCAGGGTTAAGTTAAGGTAAATATACTGTTCTCCGTAGGCTTAGTGTTAGCACGTAGTCACGTACTATCTATGTATATTTAAACCACCTATTAAAGGAGAGAGGGCAGTTGAAGACTTTAGTTGAGGACAGTTGAGTCTCAGTTCACAATTGACTCTCAAAGTAATACACGTCATGTTGTTTACTTAACCCCTCCTCATCCCCACATCGCAGCACATACACACAAGCACACACAAACATACACACACTGGCGCACGCATATGGACGCGCATACATTCTTTTGGTTAAATCGTGTAATTAATTTAATCAAATATATATAATATAAGCTACTAAGGTACATAAATGTAATCAAGCTAAGGGAGTGCGGCCTCTCCTGGCACAGGTGATAACCTACTTTTGTTACCGAATAAAACATTTTTTATTTTTCATTTTTTTTCAAAGCGCCTGTTAGGTTTCGAACCTACGACTCGTAAGTCGCGGCCGTTAGTTACCACTGCTCTCAGAAAGGCAGTCGCTCCATGTAAAATACTGGTATTATTCAGCAGCATCCGGTTAGACTGGAAGCATCATCATCATCTGCCTCGCCTTTGTTCTACTACTTACGTTGAAATCGGCTTCCAGTCTAACCAGATGAAGCTGAATAAAAGTATTTTACATGGAGCAAACGCTTATCTGGCTTCCACGACCCAGTTACGGGGTAACACGATACCCCCTTGGCAATCCTGGTCCCGAATATTGACTCCCGTAGGAAAACAATACTAGGCCGATCTCAACGTAGTTGGCAAAAAGTCTAGGCAGATGGAGAGTGTATGGTAACTCTCCCCAATTCCAGTATTTTTAAGAATATTAGCATTTTAATATTTCTGTCACAATCTGTCGAAAACTCCTCAAATAATCCAACATTATAAAAACCGGTGGAAGCCAAGCTTCACAGCTTGGCTCATCGCCGCAAGGTTGCCTGCTTGTCGGTCTTCTACAGATTGTACTTCGGTGAGTGTGCCCGAGAACTCCACGATCTCATTCCACCGGCCCCCTTCTACCATCGGACATCTAGACGCACTGCCAGTTACCAACCCTACCTAGTTGCTCTTCCACCAATTCGCACTAAGCGTTTCCAAATGTGTTTTATAATGCGCACAGCAAAAGAGTGGAACTCTCTATCTGCGTCTGTGTTGCCGAACGCATTCAACCCTAATCTCTTCAAAGTGAGAGTGAAAAGGGTTCTTCTGGGTAAGCTCACTCCATCGTTGACTTTGTATCTGTCACCTCCGACCTAGACTAGAGCCAAGAGCAAACCCATCTCAAATAAAAAAATATTGACAAGCTTTTGACATTAATTGTCGTTGTGATGAGACCCTGACTAGATTTAGAGCGTTTTTAATTACAAGAATTGCCTTTCTGGACTTTGTTTACCTTCTCTTCATCAGTCATACCATCGTATTGCTCCAACAGATCTTGAACAGAGTAGAGATTGTCTTGGTAGCGAGCTCTGTCGTCAACTGAATCGTGCTGGCCTATTAGTGTTACTTCATCCGGAAATTCTAATTTATCTGGTACAAATTGAAATAATAATAATTAACTATCTGTAGCACAGATATTACAATACTACGTACAGATACCCAATCCCATACAAAGAAATGACACCTCCCTAAGTCTGGCTATTGAGCTGGCTATTTTTTTTTCCTTCAATTTATAACAGACGGCAGCATCAGCGACTCACTAGTTACCAGATACTGTAGATTTACAACGCTATCTAGGAGTCGGCCTAGACACTAGGTCTCATCGATGCTAGGTGGCATCGATACTACTTAGATGGCTATATCTAGATACCTATAGATTCTCCATCTCACATCGAGTATGTCGTCGTAATCGTACCGTGCGCTCAAGGACAAAAATTATCTTGAGTTGGCGTAATTGTTTCGTTTGTGTGATTGATGATTTAGCTAGCATTTGTAGCTTTAGTAGGAGACGACGTGTTTGCGAAGCCAAATAATTATAATTTATTTTTACGCCATGCGGCATATAGGTACTCGTACATAATAATTCGTGCAGCTGTAAATGGGTTTTTTTCCTAAACGCGCTTAATTTTATTATCTGCTTATGTCCGCGGTAACTTACTAAAATCTAAGTGATCGCTATGCAAGAAACAGCTGACGAGTAATTAAATATCTTTTTTCATCTCAGCTTATTTACGTCCTCATTACCTACAGTACGGAGCAACTCGAAATAATAATTCTTTTCGTCACCCTTCCGATGTCGAACCGCTCTGCAATCCTTACTTACGAGTATTATCAACCATCTCATCGCGTGTGCGCTACCAACAGCAATCAAATCTTCTAACTACCTACTACAAAATCTAACTTATAAAAGTAAATTATAATGTTAATCTTACTACGTAGTTACCTACCATTTATTACTCGCATAATCTTTTCCTAACGATATTTCGTCTAACTCAGTAAGTAGCTAAGTACATATTATAAGTAAGAAGATAGCCTAGCTTAGGAAACTACCTACTAGATTTTTTTAACGCGAGCTCAGGTAGGTCACTCGTGTCATCGTGTGTCACTTGTTTCACCCTATCCACTTATTTATTTATTAATCTAGTTATTTTACTCGGTGGAAAAAGCAAAATACCTCCTTCCGATCGTTTGTATGAAGATAAAATACTGTATGATATTTCTACTGTGGCTGTAAGTAGCAATTTTGCTACTTACAGCCACAGTAGAAATATTATAAAAAATGTAACAAAGAATTACGTTGGGGATTCCTTTTTAGCACTCCAGTAGAGCATGAGCGGGCTTGTTTCGTCAAAGTTGAATTTGTTGTTCATACAAAATTAAGACTTATTACAACTGACGAAGAGATGTTATTATTGTACTTTGTTTCCGCATAAATGTGGTCTCACGGCAATGACCGATAACTGCGTGGGCACATTCACTTGTGTTTAGGGTTCCGTACCTCAAAAGGAAAAAAAAAACGGAACCCTTATAGGCTCACTCGCGTGTGTCTATCACAGCCGATTTGCTCCGAATCCAATGGAACGATTAAGTTGTATACACGTATGAATTTCTGTGACCCAAACACGGACGTGTAACATAAATAAATGAATTTTGAACATGGGGGGTCAATTTTGGGGGCAAATAAGAAAATTATTAAAAAAAAGTTTTGCAAACTGTACCGTGTGATACTCCTATATCAAATTAAAGGGCTTACTGTGAGGGTCTCAAATCTATATTTTTTATAATTTTTAAATAAATTGTTTTAAAGTTATTTAAGAAAATAGACGAAAATTGACCATTTCGCCCTATTTCCGATACAACAGAGCATATTTTGAAATAAAAAACCGGCCAAGTGCGTGTCGGACTACGCACAATGAATGGTTCCGTAGTTGGGACGAATCTGAAGAACAAACTTAACATTGTAGTTGAAAAATATGTTCTTCCATACATTGTACATACTATAGGTATTGAACTATTTTCTGTATTTTTTTTTTCAAAATTTTAGGCTCAGTACTTTCGGAGATAATAATAATAAATTTAGTAAAGAGTTGTGGCAATGTCTCAAAAGAGTACTTCGATATTTGAAAGGCACAACAGAATTAAAACTAACATACGACAGGTGTAATAATTTTGATAATATCTTACGTGGATATATAGATTCAGAGTGGGGTGGTAATTATGTCAATGATAGAAAAAGTACAGCGGGTTATTTATTTAAATTATTTAATAGTTGTACAATAACCTGGAATACAAAGAGGTAAATGTCACTAGCGGCTTTTTCGACTGAGGCTGAATACATGGCATTATTCGAAGCTGTAAAAGATGCATTATGGCTAAAGTCTCTTGCAAATAGTGTTAAACTTATTTTCAGTCCAATTGCTATTTATGAAGACAATAATGGTTGAATAAGTACTTATAGCAAATAACCCGACTAGTCACAAAAGGACGAAACACGGAACGGTTAATTTTCGTCTATTTTTTAAATAACTTTAAAATGATTTATTTTAAAATTATAAAAAGTATATTTGAGAGACAGTAATCCATTTCATTTGATATGTCACATGGTACAGTTTGCAAAACTTTATTTTTATTTTCTTACTTGCCCCCCAAAATTGACTCCCATATTCAAAATTAATTTATTTACGTTACACGTCCATGTTTGGGTCACAGAAATACACACGTGTACCAAATTTCATCTTAATCGGTCCAATGGATTCGGCGCAAATTAGCTGTGACAGACGACGGACAGACAGACAGACAGACACACGAGTGATCCTATAACAATTCAGTTTTTTCCTTTTGAGGTACAGAACCCTAAAAATACTGAAAGTAGTTATATTATACCGATAGATTTCAGGAAAACTTATTAGAATCTATGGTCTTAAAATATCATGAAAAATCTCTCAATATTGTGCGTACAAAGTTACATTTGCTGTTGGAATGTCTTCCATACATTCCAAAAGTTGGAATGTATGAGGGAACATATTTTTCATCCCTGGGATAAATTCATCCAAACTACGGAACCCTTCACTGTGCGTGGTCCGACACGCACTTGGCCGGTTTTTTCTATTCCGTGGCGGTAAAAGTGATAACAAGTTTAATAAAGCGCCATCTATTGCAAAGAGCTCTAAAACAAAATGCATGACAGAAGGCTACTTTGAACTGTTTATAACATACTATTTGGTTCGGATTGAAGTAAAAGGCTTAATGTATCGTTTTTGTTGAAAATACGTGAAATATGAGTGTAAATAGATAAATCAACATTAAACAAGGAAGTTTTGATTTTTCTTAATTTTACTTCAGCCAAAATCTGCCGTATAACGCTTTTTAATGATTGTTAATTTCATAATTGTTACCTATGAATTTTTTTCGAGACTAATTATAATTTGTTCTAGTTGAGATCCCATGTCTTTAGTAAGTCGCAAATGTACTCATGCCTGTAACTTGCACACAAGTTTGCAAGTAGCTTAATATTGGACATCAAATAAATTGGCCAAGTGCGGGTCGGACCGCGGTTCCGTAGTTGAAAAGAATTTATCCCAAAAACAAACAACATTGTAGTGATAAACATGTTCTCCCATACATCGATATAATTCTCCAACTGCAAATTTAATTTAATTTAATTCAAGTTTGTAATCCCAAACAAAAAAAAAAGTGATAAAATTGCAAATTAACGGTTTTCGGACTTTTTCCTTTACTTGTGCTGTGAGACCTTGCTTCTTGCGAAATTTCATGATTCTAAGACAAAGTAAGTACTCTATAGGTTTTGATTTACTTGCGTACCAAATATGTCGCACTAGCTTTTGCCCGCTGCTTCGCCCACGTGTTCGTCGGAAACTATCCCACGGGAACGGAGGTTTAAGGAGATTAATATACTGACTTTGCCTTCTCAGTACATTTTTGAAAATCTTTTATATGCCCATAAAAACATTAAATTGTTTAAAAAATACAGTGATATCCACAATATAAATACTAGGAACAAACACAAATTTGTTGTACCTCCAACAAGGCTCAAGAAAATAGGTGGGTCATTCAGGTGTCAATGTATACGCTTTTATAATAAACTTCCAAGCCACGTTCAAGATCTGAGCCTTAATAAATTCAAATCATTCATTAAACGCAAGTTGTGTCAGAAAGCTTTTTATACCGTTAAAGATTATATTGAGGACAAAAAGGCTTGGGATTGAACTGCTCCAATTTTATTTTATATTATTTTTATTTTTGCATACTGAATGTTGACATTAATATTTACTTTGTAAGTATTATATTATTTTACTTTATTGTGAATGTGAAGACTATGTAGGTCATTGCTTTTTTTTTTTGTTTTATTTTTTCTCTCAGTTATTTTTAATCATGGTCTGGCAGTTTGAGTAATCTATGCGGCCTACCCCAATGTCCTTTCTTTGGTATTGTTCGTCGAATCGTTGAGCTCCTTAAGTTCTGAGTTGAGCTGCGCGATTACTGACAAATGCGTGCACTGACTGGACAGGTCCTCTCAATCTGTGTGGTTCTTTCCTCAAAAGACCATTTCAGACACCAATCTACATGGTCTTCACATGAAGTGACCAAGATTATGTCTGGACTTTATAAGAGACTGTGACCTCTGAGTTTGTTTCGGCTTTCTTCTCAGAGTAGTCAGATAGGAAACGCCGACCTCATCTAGTTTAAAAAAAAAATATTGACTTGTGTTTGTACAAACCTACTTACAGAAATAAAAATCATTTATCATCATTTATCATTTATCATTTAACGCACTACCGGAACCAAAGTACTCTATGTCATAGTTATATGTAGGTCATAGTCTACCCATGTGCCAAATTTCATCCAAATCCATTCATCGGTTTCTACAGCAATATAATTAAATCATGATTCGAAAGACATGTGGCGCCATCTATGATCATAAGAACATTATTGTTGTTTTTCTCGGGAACAGTACTTTATTTCGGGATCAAAGGTATGTCCGTTTTTGTATACGTGACAACGTATATGCAAAATTTCGGGGTGATCGGTTCAGTGCTTTAGGCGTGAAAAGGTAACAAACAAACAAACAAACTTACTTTCGCATTCATAATATTAAAAGTTACGAAATTAGGATAAAAGGCCGTATTTTTTTATTGCATTGACTTAGAAGCTTGATATTTTTAGAGCTTCAAGGCAGCATAGACCTACGTATCTGATATTAATTTCAACTTGACACCTCCACGCGTTCCTGAGAAAAAGGGTCTTGACAGACTGACAGACAGACAGACGGACAACGGAAGTGATCCTATTATCCGTTTATTCCTTTTGAGGTAGTACGGACAGGGTGCCGTACTAAAAAGATAGAGGTGCTATGTTCGCTGTATATTTTTATTTTATGCATGTTCAGAATTTTTGTTTCTGGGTCATGGAGAAATTCTTCATAAATTTTGGAGTTCCCATGAAATTCTTTGCCCGTTTCTCCATAGGAACCCACTTCACTTTGAAATGGGAAACTAGCTTCATCTTTCTGATTGACTGTGAGTGCTTGACTGAAATGTCAATTTAAGGTTTGATTGCTTTAATTCAAATTATATAATGCTTTGAGTTTTATTTACCTTCCTGTCTATATTGAAAGTCATCAATGAACTCGTCATCTTCTTGCTTTGGCCCCTTGAATATAAGGTCAGATTGATTGTCAGATTCCTCTGTCTCCTCTTTAGAGTAAGTCAGCCATTCCAGGAAGGTTTTGAGTTCTGGTGGCAGTTCTGTAAGATGGACAAAGCAAAACAACGATATTTGAAAATGGATCGGGTGCTGTCAAATTTCACATAGAGCGACTGCCTGTCTGACTTTCTCAAAACTCAGTCACTGGGTAACATGATACCTTGGAAAGACTGGTTGTGAGGTATTTAGGCTTCTGACTACCAGGAATGACTTTCAAAGATCTATTAATATCAGCCGAGACCAACTGCGCACTCGAGTCTTCTCCGTGTGCAGTTGGCGCAGTTGGTTCATACTTTAAGCAGGCCTGACAGTGAAAAACGAGCATTTTACAAGATGTTTTATTTAAATAATTTGCTATGTTTGTATGCAATCTTGCAACTAAGTGTTTTAAAGCAGTTATCCTCAACCGATTGAGATGAAATTTTGCATTCACGTTTAGGGTCGGTTTTTTGATCCGTAGTTAATGAAACCAATGTTTAAACATAGTAACTAATGGTTGAATTTTGGCTAAATGTGAAAGGCTAAACATGAATGAGTTATGCCATTCGTTACTATTTTTTATTATGAATGAGCTAACATGAAAACATTCATGTTTAGCTTTTCACATTTAGCCAAAATTTGTTTAAACATTGGTCGAGTTAACTACCGATCCAAAAAGAGGCCTTTAGTTTGGATGACAATGCATGGTAAGCTAAGTGACGTCATTCTAAATCCAGTACGGCGGATGGCCCAAGTCTGCGGACTAATTATTTTTTGTGCATTCCCATGACATGGGTATCAAATGAAAGGATTTACTGAGAAGAATACGAAAAAAAAAGTAAAAATCTTTTTAAAAACAAGCTTTTATTGAACAACTAATTAAAACTATATTAGGTCTTTACCTATGAAATTGCCGTTTAGTATGCAGAAAGTTAGTTATTTTTATATAAGTTTTTTTTTTAATTTCTATCAATCAAAAAATGCACCACAGCCAGTGGAGTGGTAATGGGCATTGTTCATATTTTTTTATATGTTGTAATTGATAAACCATTTCGAGAAATAGCGTTACTGATCATTACGGACTAATTAATCATGAAAAATATTCATATTTTATTAATATTTTCGATAAAATACGATTGACCTTGTTTGCCTTTCAAATTGTGTTAGCGTTGGCCATATAGTTTTGTTTCCATGCCTCAGAAAATAAAAAAGTAAGTGGCAAGTATTGTCTATAGTCTGTCGTGTCAATTTCAAAAATATAAACAAATTATTTACATTAAAATCTTTTACAATATTCCAGTATTCTTGCGACTTGCCTCATAATCTCGTATTATCTCAACTCATATTGGAAAAGAGTTATGGAATACAGGTAGTGCTTTGTTCCAACTTGCAGCAATAATAGTAATAATAGTGCAAACAAAATGTTTGTTCGCATTAAGAAGACGAGAAAAATGGTGTCGTGATGTAGGCGTGGAATAGTACGAGGTTTATACAATGTATTATTGTTGCGAAGATTACATCTTCCAAAACCACTTTCCGTTTAAAACTTGCTACTGTTTCGGACGAAATTTTGAAAAATAAGATTGTATTTGTAAATAAGAAAACCGGTCAAGAGCGAGTCGGACTCGCACACCGCGGGTTCCGTACTATCATATATATTAAAAAAAGACATCGTTTTATTTTTCCTGTAATCTTTACACAAATTACTATTCACAAACTTTGGGGGGGGGGGGGGGGGTCGGTATTTTTTTTTACGTTTTTCATCAAAAGTTGAAAATTGTGCGGCCTAAAAAATAAAGAAAAAATGTTTGAGAATGTGCAAACGGCACTCTTTCATATGATACCCCACATGCCCTAGTAGTCCCACTTCGAATTCTTAAGAACCCCTTTCAGTCCCTGTTGCAAAAAAAATATCTGTATTTTTATTTCTTTCTTATTTTAAAATAGTTGGGCAAACGTCATCGATCGAGGCAAGGGAGGCACTTTTTAAGGTTTCGGCAACCCGTACAAACTTATTAAAGTTTGTACCGGTGATTCGGGCAGTAAGAATTCTTACCTTAATAGTGTCTCTCGGCGTTTGGACATATTTTCTTGCTCTTTGGCGGAATTCCATGAGATATCCAGCTGTGACAGACTGAGTCGCACCATAAGGGTTCCTTTATCATTTTGGTACGGAACCCTAATAACATTGATCCGATTTTGTCGTCTTGACGTCTATTGACACTTTGACAGATGTGAGATGGATGATGTTGTGTTGACAGATTTAAATTTTTAATTATGTACTAGTGAGGCAACAGCACATACTTTTGTGCACCCTGATGACGTCACCTACCTTGAAAATGTAAAATATTTAAATATATTTTTTTTAAATAACTATTGCCAATCATCGAAATATTCAAATTAGTTTATCAAAATGCTCTAAATTTTCCAAAAATAAAATAGAATGTAATGGTGAAAAATTTTAGACAATCCCCATTATTCAATGCCTGAAGAAGTCAGGTGTTAACTCTTCAAAGGCATTTTGTACTGCCTCTTGGGTATTTATTTTTTTCCCTGCCAAGGAGTTGTCCAAATTTTGGAAAAAGTAGTCTGACGGCGCAAGGTCTGGTGAGTATGGTGGATGACGCAAAACTTCCAACCCTGGCTCTTGTAACTCAGAGACCGTCTGTTATGCCATATTAGGTCGAGCGTTGTCGTGTAGGAGCAGCGGGGGCGAGCGATTAACCAAGGCTGGCCGGAGATTTGCGAGCTTCACCATCATTACACACAGTAATGCTGTTGCCATTTGGTAAGAAGCTGTGATGAATTTTACCAGAACTACACCATCAAACAGTGACCATGACTTTTTAGGAGTAAGTTTTCGTTTGGGGCATTGGATAGGCGCTGAACCAGGGTCTAACCAACATCTAACTCTTACGATTATCAAAAATAATCCATTTTTCATCGCAAGTGACAATGCGGTTCCAATTCCCTAACGCAAGGCATATCTCAACGCGTACGTTGCGTTGGCGATCGTTCTCTTCGTGCGGCACCCACTTATTAAGTTTTTTTTACCTTGCCAATTTGACGCAAATGAACCTATATTATTTTGATGCTAACGCTGAAAGCTGCTGCTAACTCACCCGCAGATTGAGTATCGTCAGCTTCCACTATCACCTTTAATTCGTCGTTGCTGACCTTAGTTTTCGGGTGACCACAGGATTCATTTTTAGATCAAAATTTCCATGTGGGAAGCGTTCAAACCAATATCGAGACGTGCGTTCTTTTGTAGTGTTCACTTCGTACACGAAATTAATGTTGCGAGCCGTTTGTGCCGCATTGCTACCGCGACGGAACTCATATTCCATAATTACTCGTATTTTTATCGTGTCCATATTGATGAAAAAGATACAAATGTAGTGAAAACAAAACACTAATCAATAAACAAATAACTGAATTTGAAAATAGAATTCCATATTATTAAAATAAAATTAATTTGAATTTAGAATTTATTGCCAGCCATAGATAATTTTTTTACGTTTCAAATGGCCAGTATTGTAAAACGGTAACTTCATAGGTAAAGTATAATCTTTAAGTGTAAGAAAGGTGTCCACGCCTCAAGCTTTTAAGAGAATATTAAAGTTCTATGATTACGTAAGTTTTATTTATTTAGTAGTTCAATAAAAGCTTGTTTTTAAAAAGATTTTTACTTATATTTTATTTTCATAGACCAGAGGAGCGTAGTCGCAGTAAAGGCTAGTACAAAATAAACTTACTAGTGCAGGTTTTCTGCTGAACCTGGTAATCCACTAGATCTGTTAGAAGACGAACCAGCTGCTGCATCAGAGCATTCGCAATGGAACCCTGTTTCGATTCGTCTTTTGCTCCTCCTGAAAAATAAGAAAGGTGAATAGCAGCTCCGTTAAAAACCTCTTGCTTAGAGCAACATTCACTGATAGCAACTATAGACACAATAGCCACATTCGCTGATAAATTATATTTATTTCTGTAAATTGTTTTTTTAAAAAAGCAGTTTTACTCGTCAAAGAAATAATACTTTAATGATAAGGCCAGGCCGGTGTATCCTATCCGACTAATCTGAGGAAATACTGACAACCGCTCCTCGTCCCTTTCCTCTTTATCGCCTGTGCAATCGACGCCATATTTGTTTGTTGTACTATCAAACTTTGCTATCAAAGTCTATGTAGTCTGTTTAAACTGGAATATCTTTATAAAATGATAAATGATTTTATTTCTGTAAGTAGGTTTGTACAAACACTTTTACAAGTCAATCATGTTTTTTTTTTTTTAACTAGATGAGGTCGGCGTTTCCTATCTGACTATACTCTGAGAAGAAAGGCCGAAACAAACTCAGAGGTCACAGTCTCTTATAAAGTCCAGACATAATCTTGGTCACTTCATGTGAAGACCATGTAGATTGGTGTCTGAAGTGGTCTTTTGAGGAAAGAACCACACAGATTGAGAGGACCTGTCCAGTCAGTGCACGCATTTGTCAGTAATCCCGCAGCTCAACTCAGAGCTCAACGATTCCACGAACAATACCAAAGAAAGGACATTTGGGTAAGCCGCATAAATTACTCAAACTGCCAGACCATGATTAAAAATAAGTCTTCACATTCACAATAATAAAAATAATATCCCCACCGCTGTATCTCTACGTTGACGTCGTGGTGGGGCTTGCGTGCTCCAAACTTTAGGTCTGTGCCGGTAGAGTTTGCCGGAACGGGTCTAGGATGAGGAGCCAGACCAAGAGAGATACAAAAACCCGCAGGGCAGCATGTGGCGAGCTGATGGGCAGTAGCGACCTCATGGACCCTATCTCCCGGGAGAAATCTTGTCCTCGTCTCTGGCTTGCCTTTATTGGCCGGCTGGAGTAAACACTGACGAGGAACAGAGCTCCCACCTCTTTCTTGCCTTTATTGGCCGGCTTGAGTAGAGATTCGCAAGAACAAACGTGCTCGGAGGCAGGAAGTATTCCAGTAAGGTGCTGGTAGGGATCTTGACCGTACTTCCGGGATTGTCCTGATAGCCGTGGAATACCTCTCCACTCCTCAAGCACCTCAGGAAGTGTTTCCCCCTTGTCGCTACGCGACGTCACCATGTGCTAGCGACCGTCTCCGGGTGCCCATTATTGAGTGTGCAAGTCACCCCCTGCCATTTTATCCGTGTATAATATATAACATTGGTCAGGCAGGGGACATAGTTCTTCCATAGTTCAAGTTACCCAATCCACTTTAGCCACCCAAACCCATAGCCCAATATGTTTTGTTTTCACGTACAACAATAGTCCTGTACCAACCGGGGGTTGTCCTTGGGTGCACTTGCATAGTGCATACAGGGATAATCGTCGGTTGGTGCCTCCTCATCATTTAAAATTATCTAAGGGGCCTCTGCGAGTTGGCTTCGGCTCCTCGTACGCCTTCCAAAGGTCCGGGACCCCAGGGCCCCGAGAAATATAAAAAAATCAAAAAATAATATAATACTTTACAAACTAAATATTCATGTCAACATTCAGTATGCAAAAATAAAAAGAGCAAGAAACTTTGGAGCAGTTCAATCCCAAGCCATTTTGTCCTCAATATAATCTTTATTTCCGAATCGGGCAGTGTTATTGGGATTTTCTATCCGCAATTTCTCAGTAGCAACCCGGAGGTCGGATTTGTGCCTGGTCGATGGCAATAGCTCGCCTCCTATTACATGGGCCATAAACATAACTGGTGAAATGTGGGAGTACTATAGGTACAGCTCTGTCTAACTCTTCGGGGATTACAGGTACGATTTTATGTAAAGTTAAAACGACCACGACCTCATTCCACCGGCCCCCTTTTACCATCGGACATCTAGACGCACTGCCAGTTACCATCCCTACCTAGTTGCTATTCTACCAATTCGCACTAAGCGCTTCCAAATGTCTTTTATAATGCGCATAGCAAAGGAGTGGAACTCACTACCTGCGTCACTGTTTCCGAACGCATACTTGTACGCTGTCACCTCTGACCTAGAGAGTCAAGAGCAAACCTATCACAAATAATTAAAAAAAAAGTTACCTCGTGTTTTCAGGTTATCTGGATAACTGTCCATGCTTCTCGTCTGCTGTACTGCCTTAGCTGCTTTCTTGCATACTTCCTTCATGTTAACAGATAGTGCAGCGAATAATGACTTCTGATCTACGTCTGGATAATCCTCCTAGAAAGGTATTTTTTTTAAATATATATTTTTATTTAAAAAAGTTTGCTGATTTCGCTGATTTACTTGATTTTACAAACCTGATTTTACACTTAAAATACTGTATTTAAAGCACAACATAGATCACTTCAATTATGATCGAATGGAATTTTGCATCGAGTATTAATTATAATGCGAGATTTAGATTGTTTTAAAAGATTTTTGATTGCATTTTTTTTTTTAAGACTGATTGATATTGAACTGAAATTTATTTCTGTTTGTCTTAATTTTATGAACGAGAATTCTAAGTAGCCGAAATCAAAAGCAATTCTTTGCCAAGTTTCTCTAAAATTTGAATATGTAAAAAAATTTTTTACTCAAAAATTTTATATTAAAAAGGGAAAAAGTGATGCATCCATTGTAACTTTCAAAAGAATACAATGTATTTTTTATACCCTGTAGACGTCAAAACGATTCGTAATTAATTGATATACTAAACCTCTTACAGCAAAAATTCACTAAACATTCGCAGGTTTTAGTTAGATAAATCAAAATTAAATAATAAAAAGTAAAATAGTAGCTCATTTATTAGATCACAATTGTAACGATATTTCATGTTGTACATTAAAACTTAAAGAAATACAGTATTTTAACTGTAAAATCACGTCTGTAAAATCAAGTAAATCAACGAAATCTGTAAAATTTCGTATACGGCCTCTTAATACTTATAAGGATCGGCGCAGAGTAGAGCAGCAAAATATTCGAGCATATTAATTTTCATTAATGGATTGAACATGAACTTAATTTCTACTGAAATATAGTTCAAAATAGCCTACAAGGCATGATTTTCTGTGGCGTGTTCCCATGCACGCTCATGTATATTTTTAAATTGACAGCAAAAAAAAAAAACCGGCTATGTGCGTGTCGCTACGCACAATGAAGGGTTCCGTAGTTGAGATGAATTTGCCCCAAGAACATTGTAGATGAAAAACATACATTCCATCTGCAAATGTAAGTTTGTAAGAAATAAAGAAAGAAAATATGTTTCTTTGCGGTAAACATGACGCAAAGAAATAACACTTAACAAAATAAAACAAGAAAATAACAAGTTTGGGGAAAATATGTGTCATATTCAAAGGTCGTCGTCATCGGCCGTGTACGTGTGTGTTAGTGATTCACCATGATATTTTAAGACCATAGAGTTTTTATACTTATATATATTTTTTTGTAATCTACTTATAGAATAGTACTATTCTCTGAATATCTTTCAAAATTTTAGGCACAGCAGTTTCGGAGATAAGGGGGAATGGTCAATTGTCATCAATTTTCTTTAATAACTTTAAATTTTTCCCCCAAAATTGAACCCCATATTCAAAATTCAATTATTTACTTTATACATTCGTGTTAGGGTCACAGAAATTCATATGTGTACCTAATTAAGGCGGAGACTGACTTGGTAATTTATCGAGTCACTAGTCAGTGCAGCGAGTCAAGCCGCTCGATGCGAGCGCCGGATACTCCACTCGACTGTCGGCTGTTTCTTGAATTCCTTTGAAAAGCGTTACAAATAAACGTTACAAGTCCGTCTAGTCAGTGCAGCGAGTCGAGCCGCTCGAAGCGAACATTGCGAACGCAATTCACTGCAGGTCAGGGGGTCACATGTATTGTCCAATGTAGGAGAGGTCTTTAAGACATAAATAATACATTGCCAACATGAAAAAAAAAAAATTAAAGGCCCACAAAATTAGGCCTTTAATAATACTTATTTTCAAGTTGCAACACTCATTAATGTTTTTTGTAATTGCCGATTAAAGTTATACTGATTTTTAATTTATCCAAAATAGCTAAATATTGTCTTTAATTAAATTAAACTGAAATTCGAGTAGTTATTTTTGAAGCAGTGCCTACACTGGATGTCAACGTCATGTCAGATTCATTCTGTTTCTAAATCTCAACAACTTCTACGAAACAATAAAATCATGAGTGAATGAAACGAGTGAACAATATGCAGAATACTGTGAAAATAGAATGAACCAAACCACAGATTAATAAGAGATACGGACTAACAAACGAGCGTACTGTTTTAACGGGTGCGTTCGAAAAATGTGTTACATCCTACGGATGCGCTCTGAAACTATAAAATAAAAATACCCAAAATTTTACAAATTGTAATTTTTCCTCTCTCCAAACATTTCTACACAATTTCTATAGGAGCCAAATTTTTACCCAAAATTGCGAAAATATTACCTAATCTAGCAGCCCTGCACCCTTGAGCCAAGTGCTCGATGCAAGCGTTCGCTGAGTCTTGTGTATGGCCGATTAGTAACCAAGCTCGCCTCGAATTTTACATTACAAACAAACGATACAAGTCAGTCTCCGCCATTAGATTCGGAGCAAATCGGCTGTGACAGACGGACAGACAGACACATGAGTGATCCTATAAGGGTTCTGTTTGTTTTTCTTTTGGACATACGGAATCCTAAAAACAAAGATAACGATATAACTTTTTACAGAGTTCATTCAACCTAAGTATAATTTTTCAAACATAATAAAACATTCTCACCTCTATTTCATCTCTATCATCTTTCTCTTTTCTACCAACTTGGGCATCATCTCTGTCATATGCTTTTGAGTTTGCTACCGAACTAAAAAAATAAAATATTATTTCTAAACTACTTTCGTTTAAATTCTAAAATAATTGTCCTCCTAAAATAGTTCTAAATTCTAAATAGGAGGTTCTTTTCTGTGGAGCCCTGACAGCCAGGTAGCTTAGACGCTGTTCCCATGTTCTACTATTTATTTCAAAACTAACTAACTAACTAGCTGACTAGACAGACGTTGTCTTCTCCAAATTTTAAAAATCCCATAGACAAAAGGATCTTCAATTTTTTCCAGAAATCTTATCCAATTTTTCTTTCAATAAACCTAATTCGGACTAATGAACATATCCTCCCGTCCGCTAATAAATCTCCAGGAGATTTCTGTCAAAAAACGCGCGTCTGGTGGGAATCTCCTGGAGATTTCGTGGACCGGGTCGGATTAAATGCCAAATATTGCCTGTCTAGAGTCTAAATTACACGATTTCGGCCGGGCGCACTGACAGCTCCGCGGAGTTGCGCAATACAGGCCAAACGTTTGAGGGGATAGCTAAATCGGTCCAGCCGTTCTCAATGGGGTTGTTCCCCGGAAGCTTCACCGCAAGAGAGCGCTGTGTGTTTGGCACTTGTCAAAGTCATCTTGAAGAGAAAGCGACCAATCGGCGACAAGAAAAAAACACTTAGCGCCATCTCACGGCAAAGTTTGCAGCAAGGAACTCCATTGACAGCTGAATGAAAGTAACAAAACCTAAATGAAAGTAACAAACACTGAGAGCCGTCTACGCGGAACTAATTTGACAGTTTTCTTCTCCATTGATGCGCTTACCAACGAAAAGCATTTCATTTTTAACCGATTTCCAAAAGGAGGAGGTTCTCAATTCGTCTGTATGTTTTTTTTTTTTTTTCTTGTATGTTTGTTACGCGATTACTCAAAGACGGATGGACCGATTTAGAAAATTCTTTTTTTGTTTGATAGGGTATACTTCCGAGGTGGTCCCATATAAATTTTATTAACTTTGCTTGGGGAGTTTTTGAGTTAGCTTCAATAATGCGTATGTTTCCCACTTATTTTATGTGGATGATGTGATGGTGTTTTCATAACTTCCTATCACTGTTATTTACATGGCTATATCTACAATTATTGTGCTCAATTATGTATTCGAATTAGTGTGGGGTAGGTTCCACAACTAAAAAGTGAACAATAAAAACTTTTTAGCAAAAAATAAAACCGACTTCCAAAACAAAACACTACAAAGTGAAAAATAACTTTAATTTCGGAAGTCGGTGGCAAAAAACGAAAATACAAAACCCAGTACACCGACTTCCGAAATTAAAGTTATTCTTTACTTTGTAGTGTTTTGTTTTGGAAGTCGGTTTTATTTTTTGCTAAAAAGTTTTTTTATTTTTATAAGATAAACGATAAAATAAAATAACCAACCATGACCAAACCAGTAAACAAGAATTATCGTGTTGTTCAGTAAATGGGTCGTGGAAATCCGATGGGCATTCGCTCCATGTAAATTACTGGTATTCAGCTGCATCCGGTTAGACTGGAAGCCAACCCCAACATAGTTGGGGAAACGTTGGCAGACGAAGATAAATTATGATAAAAGCCTTTACCTATGTTTGTTATTATGTTCAATGGATCTCGGAACCCGTTCCTTGGTCTCCATAGATCTCAAAACCCGTTCCGTGGTCTCCATGGATCTCAGAACCCTTTCCTTGGTCTCCATCGATCTCGGAACCCGTTCCTTGATCTCGATGCTGTCGGAATGAACTCTTGGCAAGTCAGTTGAGTGTGGGTTAATATTCAAGTTCTTGGCGAATTTCCTTATTTTATTTTGTACCCATCTACCTAAAAGTGAGTGACTATTATTGTGTATCTCTTTCAAGCAATGATTGCACAGTGATTGATAATATCAGTCACCTTAATTCTTCAGCTGTCATTTATCGATCTCTAGTCAGACAACCAGTCCTTACGAAGGAGTATCGTGTTACCTAGGTCAGAGGCAGTCGCTTCATATAAAATACTGATATTCAGTTGAATGCAGTTAGACTGGAAGTCGACCCCTAATACAGCCGTGAGACACTTTTTTCTGTCTAGATTTAAGCTTTTTAACCGACTTCCAAAAGGAGGAGGTTATCAATTCGTCTGTTTTTTTTTTTTTGTATGTTTGTTACGCGATTACTCAAAGACGGATGGACCGATTTGGAAAATTCTTTTTTTGTTTGAAAGGGTATACCTCCGAGGTGGTCCCATATAAATTTTATTAACTTTGCTTGGGGAGTTTTTGAGTTAGCTTCAATAATGCGTATATTTCCCACTTATTTTATATGGATGATGTGATTATGTTTTAATAACTTCCTATCACTGTTATTTACATGGCTATATCTACAATTATTGTGCTCAATTATGTATTCGAATTTGTGTGGGGTAGGTTCCACAACTAAAAAGTGAAAAATAAAAACTTTTTAGCAAAAAATAAAACCGACTTCTAAAACAAAACACTACAAAGTGAAAAATAACTTTAATTTCGGAAGTCGGTGGCAAAAAACGAAAATACAAAACGAAAGACACCGACTTCCGAAATTAAAGTTATTTTTCACTTTGTAGTGTTTTGTTTTAGAAGTCGGTTTTATTTTTTGCTAAAACGTTTTTTTTTTCTGTCTAGATTTAAGCTTTTTTATTGTATAGAGTTAAGTTTTTTTTCTTTGTTTTTTATTATTTTTTTTCTATTTGGTTGTTATGTGCACTTATGGCATGTGCCGAATAAACAGATTTCTTTTCTTTCGTTCTTTCTAATAGTTGAAATTGGAAAAATTAAGGCAGTTCATTGTCATATTAAATCTGTATATCAATAAAATGATACAAAAGTAAAGTCCTTTCACAGTTATTTGGCCTTTGATTTTATATTAGATACAGTGATCTATGACGTTGTTATAAGGTTCATAATGGGTTGCTATCATAGGCCAAACCATTTTGAAAGGCCTGGTGCTGTATTATAGGCACAACAGACATTGAAGCTTCGTATTTGGAATGACAGCGCACATGCGATGCCTCGTAGTAATGTTAGCCATAAAAATAATAATGTAATCCATAGATGGTTGATCGCCTTTGGCTGGTTTGCCTTCCATCATCAAATGCCTACACTTTTTAGTGGCCGGCTTCCACTGTAACCAGATGCAGCTGAATACCAGTATTTTACATGGAGCGACTGCCTATTTACCTCCACAATGCAATTACCGGCAGGCTTATTACGTATCTTGCATAAGCCTAGCGATAGCAAAATTTGCGCAATAAATGCTTTTCAATCGCTTGTCAATTGCAAATCAGTATGACGTATCGTTGATACATAATATCGAATTACGATTGAAAAGCAGTTTTTTGCTATTGCTGGCCTTCTGCAAGATACGTAATAAGATGGGTACGGGTAGTACGATACCCCTTGGTAACCCTTGGTAAGACTGGTTGTCAGACTTTCGGGCTTCTGACGACCCATAAAGACCCGTAAAGCTGGGACCAACGACTTAACGTGCTTTCCGAAGTACAAGGGGTCTCGATATGTAAAGATGGTCACACATCCACGGACCGACCACTTATCGATGAACCGGTGCAGTTGTTATTACTTAGCCACGAGGCGGGGTGTTTGCTTGTTAACCAATAGCATAAAAAGAACATACCTGATCTTTTAATAAAATCTTTCTCCTTCACAGGATGCTTATCCCTAACAGCGTCGTCTAATTTTATCTTCATACAATCATCCATTTTATCCGTTTGTATTCCATACTCGTCATCGTAAATATCGTTCCAAAAAATCAAATTGCTGTCGTCTGCATGTCTTTTAACAATTGCTTTAACTTTGGTTTTATTGTCTTTTCTTGGTGTAATGTTTGTTTTATCTTGGCTTGGTTTTTCTGTAGTGGTTATATTGCTGTTCTGACCGGTTATCGTTATTGCTGAGGTGGTTCTGTCAAAAACTGTAAAAACAGTTTGGTAAAAATTTGCATGACTGTTAAGGAGGCTTTCTTTGGAGGAAGATACGAAATTCAGTTATCTGAAAAAGAACTAGAGACGGGTTCCTGAGAAAGTAGTTCCGTCGCATTATAAAGGCCGACATGAAACAATTATTTTCACTAGCATTTGACATTAGAGGGGAGGCGTTAGGGTAACCCGCGAAAGTCAAATTCTCTTACGTTTTTCGCAATTTGCATGTCAGTATTAGGTTGTATATTGAATAAAGTATGATTCTCGACCGTAACAAATATTTGTTACCAGAATTATAATCATTAGAATCAGTAATAAAACTCTTTAAGTTAGTATAATCCGCAAATGTCAAAATTTCATGAAATAGTCATTCATTAGGATTACCTGAGAGTTGTGTCGAAGACTTTATTGATTATAATTCTGTAAATAAATAATTTTCACGGTCGCGAATTACATTTTGATCAACGTACAACCTAATACTGACTTGTAAATTGCAAAAAGCGTAAGAAAATTTGAACTTCCTTGACGCGTTCACCTTAAGGTTTCAAAAAACGCTCTGTGTGTGGACAGCCGTAATTGTGTGACCGTTATCCACTCTCTTAGGAAATCAAAGCTTTAAGCTGCGCGGTGGCCACCACATAGTGTCGAATGACGTCACTAATACGTTATTTATGTAAGTTTGTGCATTTTTGGCACCATAAAGTCAAAATCCCGCTACCCAAAGATTTAAATCGCTAGATTTGCCCTCACAATGCTTCGTCACGCAAAAAAGTGTCCATACTGAGAAGAGTGAGTTCACATATTAGTAAATAGCGTTTCCATGATTATATGCGTCATTGTGTGTCAGAACACTAATATCTTTTGACGCGGTAGGGAGAATCTATCGATTTAAATCTTTGCCACCTCCATCATTATCATGACAGCTGTTCTAGTACGAAACCGTAGCTTTAACGAGCAGAAGCGGCAGTGGGCTGGCCTTGTTTGTCGACATGTTTGAGGACCGATGGCTGCTGGACCAGACGAGTCCTAGAGTGGGAACCGATTATTTATTGGCAAGTGTAGCGTGGGACGTTTACCAGCTAGATGGCCTAAGAATGTGACCGGGTATTTCTGCGCAATTTGGAACAGACCTATATCCAACAGTAAACTGCTAGGCAGTAGTTGATTGAATGAGAAGAAGTCACGAAGTCACGATTCTCAATTTTGAGAAACAGATTAAGGAAGAGGAGGGGAACATAAATATATAATAATAAAAATAAAAGGCTAACATACCTACCTTTACCTTTGGCAGCAGTTGAAGCAGCGGTTACTTTGGTGACATTAGTATTGTTAACTACAGTATTCTCTTCAGTAACGTTGGAGACATTATCTTCAACAGAGAGAAGGACCCTAGATCTGTGACCTATGTTCTCGATCATGTCTGAATCGTACATGGGGTAGACAGAATCGGTGCTGCTGACGTTAGGCTTATTGCTGAAGTTGCTGTTGATCATTAGTAAAATATCGGTAAGACCAGAGCTGAAAATGAATTTGAACATATTAATTTTGGATCATCATCAGCATGGTATCATTTCAGCTGAAAAATGTCCACTACTGAATATAGGCTTCCCTCAAGCATCGCCACATCGATCGGTCCTGTGCTTCTTCCTTCCAGCGGGTTCCTGCTACTTTCACCAGGTGATCGGTCAACCTTATCGGGAACACCCACAATACAAGGTCAAATTACATTAGCTAGCAAAACTCCACAGACGTGATGGGTATATATGTACGTATATCTAAACACACAACATTTTGGGGTCTTGCGACCGCTGGTGGTGTTTCTTTGAAGTGTGAGTTGATAAAATCTGTTTTATCGTACTGAGATATTGATAGCCATCACGTCTGCGAAGTATATACAAAAAATAATAATAATAAACTGATATTTTAAGTGACTACCTACCGGCGCCGCGAATCATAACCTAAAAAAAACCGACCAAGTGCGTGTCAGACCACGCACAATGAAGAGTTCCGTAGTTTGGATAACCCAAGAACAAACTTAACATTATAGTTTGATTAAAACACTAGGGCCATCATGGGGTCCGAGTGCCCTCTTAGTTTTTGAAACATTGCCAAGCGGTTGGTTGCCTCTACACGTGACCTATTTGAGGATGAGGATTGGCCTATTTTTGGCCAAAGAATAAACATTACCACACAACATGGCAATGTTGCCACAGCCTTTTGGGCACTTTTCCGGTTGACAGCGATGCAGACTTTTTTCGGAGATAAGGGGGGAGCGTGTAGGATCTGGTGGGGGACCTTGGTGTAGCACAAACCGTTCCGAGCGATTCCGTACCTCAAAAGGAAAAAACGGATCCCTTATAGGATCACTCGTGTGTCTGTCTGTCCGTCTGTCACAGCCGACCGATTAAATTGAAATTTGGTACACGTATGAATTTCTGTGACCCTAACACGGACGTGTAACGTAAACAAATGAATTTTGAATATTGGGGTCACTTTTGGGGGGCAAATAAGAAAATTAAAATGAAAAGTTTTGCAAACTGTACCGTGTGACATATCAAATGAAAGGGCTTACTGTGACGGTCTCAATATTTTTTTTGTTATAATCTATACAAATAAATAAAATTGAAGTATCATTTTGTAATGTCAAAATAACAGCTTTTACTAAAAGCATATGAAAGTATAATATATACGATACTTCTAACGAAAATGCAATTTTTAAAATTTTTGTCTGTGCGGCTTATCTCGGAAGTGGCTAGACCGATTTTGACAGGACATTCACTGGAAGATAGCTGATGTTTTTTTGAGGCTCTTTTATTTTAGACGAAGAATTACGGCAAAAAAATAAAACCCATGAAATTGTGACAAAACCCGATTCCAATTGGGAAGTATTGACAACCACGTGGGCAAAACCACGGGCAAAAGCTAGTTTTAAAATAAATTATTTTTACGTTATTTAAGAAAATAGAAGAAATGACCATTCGCCTCTTATCCCCGAAACTACTGAGCTTAAAATTTTGAACAAAATTCAGAAAATAGTTCTATACCTATAAATTACAGAAAAACCTACAAGAAGTCTATGGTCTCAAAATAACATGGTAAACCTCTCAATTTTGTGTGTACAAACTTACATTTGCAGTTGGAATGTATGGGAGAACATGTTTTTTATCTACAAATGTTGGGATAAATTCATCCCAACTACAGAACCCTTCATTGTGCGTAGCATGACACGCACTTGGCCGGTTTTTAAATACTTTATTTCAAACGATTGATAGACTGAATTTATATGATAGAACTGATTATATATTAAGACGTGCTTTGTATGATGGTGAAGCAACATCGCAGAATGGCTAGTAGCAGCTGGAAGAGAGAGCAGCCGTGCGATTGGAGAATCATATGTCCAACAGTGGACTCTTATAGGCTGATGATTATAGGAAAGGAACATGTGACAAATGTATATTTTCTAGAAGTACCACGCCATTATGAGGAAAGCTAATGTGCACATACTGACGTGGCATATGCGAGTTAAAGTTTGTATGGAAACATTCGAAGTAATCCTACCTATTAAGCTTTTCAGCAAAATTATAATAGTTAAAAACACTTACCCAGAACTGTTTCTCGTGGGTTTACCTTTCCCATATTCAAGAGTTCTAAACCAATTAGCGACGACGGCGAAAAATTCACTGAGTGTCATATTATCGCCTACAGCGTTCGCACTACGACTAGTTTTTAAAATAAAGTTGGAAGTAGCAGAACTATTGCCGTTTGCTTCTGTTACAGCAAAAGCTGCAGGATCAGAAGAGTTGATATCACTGAAAATAATACTAACTGTAGTAGCTTCAGATGCATGCTCAGATTCAGTTACGTTATAGTCGTTTTTTGTATAATCTCTAGTTTCAGTACTATCAGACTGAGTAGCGGTTACATAAGCCTCTCTCTTGAACCTTTTCGCAATTTTTGCAGTTTTATTTTTTACAAGCACTTCAGAACCATGATCGGGATAAGAATCCACTTCTGCCACTTGTGCACCGACTGTCGACTCTTTGTTTATTTCAAATTGATTATAAAGGTTAGGGTAGTTGATGTTATCACTCATCATCATGAGTTCTTCCTTTAAATTCATTAATAAAGGAACGTCGAACATCAGATTGAAATGTTGATCTCCAAATTCAGGATTTTTTACACTTAAAAGTATTTTTCCAAAGAAACTGTTGTCTGTGTCAACTTTGACTAAGCTTTGGTTTATTGCAACTTCAGAGGCTCGTAGTTCTTTATCAACTTTTGGCACTTCAAGAGGATTATTTTCAACCTCCATAGGATCCGTGACCGACATACTACTCTCTTCGGTAATCGTATTACGTGATTTACTCACAAAACTACTCGTTTCGTAAGTCGGACCTGGAGTGCTAAAAATTTTAATATTCATCTTTTTAACTCCTTCTATGTAGTTTTTTAACGCTTTCTCATCCGAAGAATGAAAGTCTCTATTCATGTGAAGTTTGTGAACAAATGTGTCAATACTGTTTCTACTATCTTCTGTATTACCAGTGCGATAACCAAAAGAATCTTTGTAATCACTAAATTCACTAGAACTTTCGGGAGCAGTTGATAGTAATCGTCTGTTTTCTCTAGTAATAGCTAAAAGTAATTCTCTTTCTCTCTCTAAGTCTTCAACACTCTTCGTGGTCTCTGCAACAAGTTCATCGAATTTTGTAGCAGACATTCGATCCATATAGGGGCGCGATGAAACGACAGTAGTATGAATGTAATGTGGTTGATGTCCCTTTTCAAGATGTATATTTTTAGATTTTAACTTAACATGTTTTGAGACGACTTTCATAATACTTTCCAAGTTACTTGCAGCAGAATCTTCCCTGGCTATTGTTGTGGGTACCATTTCGATTCTTATACCTTCTGATGTTATTTGGGGTTTTCGTGGACGTGTGACTTTTATATAATTAGAGTCGATCCCGGTCTGTGCTGGTGGCAATCATTATTATGAAAGTTATTAAGCTATTATACAGTTAAACTTTTGTAACACGATATTTTTTTAAGCTTTCCATGATGGAGCGTGATTCTTTAAGATCTTACATCATGTACAGTCTACGGCACATCTATGGTAAGAGTTTGACTTTAACAGCGCTATTATTTTATAGCAGTAGCGGTTTTCATAGTCAAAGCCTTGCCACTAACACGGGCGTCTGTACGGATGCAACGAGACCAATGGGGCAATAGTACATCATCTTTGTCTCTCATACCAATTTATTTGGGGTTGTCGCAACATGTCTTCTTCGTCCATATTTTCCTTATAGTCATCATTCCGGTAGTCACCTCCTTTCAAGCCATTCATCTTTCATACAGTCCATCCATCGTTTCTTTGCGATCCACATTCATACTTAAAACTCAACAAAACATTAAATTTTAAAAAGTTACGAACCTAGCGTATTTACTTCAATCTCATTTATGAATGAACCTTTTCTCTTGATGTCACCAGCGTTGCTTGTTACGACTCTTGGCACTCTACCTTTAAAAATAAAAGCATATTTTAATTCTGCATATAAATTCTTCTTTCCTTTCGTGTGGATAGTGATTAACACATTATCAATCGGAATCAGTTCCATTTTGACAGTTTATTAAAACTCATTGCATTATTTATGTTGTCGGGCGGACATATTTTTCGAACATATGAAGCAATGGATTAGCAATTTGTTCAGATTCCGATTGATAGTATGTTACGCAATTATAGAGTGCTGGTGTCAGAGTTTTATGCCGCCCATGCCGGTTTCCTCACGATGTATTCGTTCACCGTTTTTTAATCAAGTGATAATTATATAATACGCACATGAATCTGAAAAGTCGCGAGGTGTGTGGCTTGGGTTCAAACTCGAGATCTTTGACTTTTTTTTTCTTCTTCCGAACTTCTCCCGCTCTGGGTGGAGCGGGAGGGCGTGTCAGACTTCTACTGACTAAAACCCACCCATGTTCCTTCAGTTACCTGTGTCAGGGCCTCGGTAACTCTTTCGAACAACCCGCAACCCTGGCGGGCATCGGCCCTAGCAGACCCCTTCAGCTTGTGCTGACATCTCTTTGAGGCGCGCGTGGAACACAACGCGCCGTCGACCCAGGGCCTGGTCCTTACCGGATGACGAGCTACCCATTGCTCGCCATCCGCAAGCCCACGCCTGCGGTGGCCGGGAATCGGCTATCGATTCCCGATGCCCAGGGCGTCTCCTGCGGCGACTAGGGGCGTGAGGGCGCAAAGATTGCCTCCCCTCACGCGTTCAGCCTACTCCTTCGTGAGCATTACTGCTTCGCAGAAGGAGGTGACGGCTTCCCATGCACTCTCGCTCCGTACCATGGCCCAGGACCGGACGTGAGAGTTCGCCGCCGCCGATCGCCTCCACGAGGACGCGGTGATGCTCTGCCCAAGCCGGGCAGACCAATGTTATATATATATAAACATCAATGTTATATAAACACGGATAAAATGGCAGGGGGTGACTTGCACACTCAATAATGGGCCCCCGGAAACGGCCGCTAGCACATAGTGACGTAGTGACAAGGGGGCAACACTTCCTGACGTGCTTGAGGAGTGGAGAGTTATTCTACGGCTATCAGGACAATCCCGGAAGTACGGTCAAGATCCCTACCAGCACCTTACTGGAATACTTCCTTCCTCCGAGCACGTTTGCTCTTGCGAATCTCCACTCAAGCCGGCCAATAAAGGCAAGAAAGAGGTGGGAGCTCTGTTCCTCGTCAGTGTAAAGACCTGTAAAAACTCAAACATTGGCTAGAAAAGCACCGAAATTACCTCTTTTAATCCTCCCAAGAAGTCCAGCTTTATTAAAATTTTCATCTGCCATTAGTTTAATCTTATGATTAGAGGCACTATCATCTGTTGGAGAGTCCTTCTCATTTCTGGATTCTTTCTTTCCATCTAGCACTCCGTAGTCACTGTACGCTTGGGCCTGTTGAACCAGCCTATCATATTTGTTTGCTAGATAATCTTCTACGTATTCTGTGTCGGATAGATCTCTGCCTTTTCTCTGGACGGATAAGAATGTTTCAATTGCTTCGGTTGGTTTTGGGACGTCCATCTGTGTGGATAAGAATGGACAAAAATTAGCTTTGGGAGCTCTCATAACCCACAACTTTTTCATTAAAATTTTAGCTTTTTGTTTGTTTTTTTTTTCAGTATATAATTCTGAACCCCGTGCATTGAAATTTTTCGTCGGTGATTAAAAAAAAACCGGCCAAGTGCATGTCAGACCACGCACAATGAAGGGTTCCGTAGTTGCGATGAATTTATTCCAAGAACAACTCCCATACATTCCAAGTGCAAATATATGTCTGTACGCACAAAATTGAGAGATTCACTATGTTATTTGAAGACCATAGACTTTTATAAGTTGTCTTGTAATCTATAGGTATGCATAGAACTATTTTATGTATTTTTTTTAACTTTTAGTTTCAGTAGTTTCAGAGATAAGGGGAATGGTCAATTTTCGTCAATTTTCTTAGATAACTTTTTACTGCATTATTCAGTTTTATATTTTAAAATTATGTTTACGTTCTTTATAGAAACTGTAGTTAGTTAGTAGTAGTAGTTAACACGTGGCCTCTCTTCTCAAATAATCATACCACTAACCAACCACTAACACATGTTACCAAGATGTTATAATGTATTTTGATTAATAACTATTCTTGTAGGTAGGTAATATACATGGTGGAATTTTTTAACCTCACGTGCAGGGAAAGTACTCTAAATACTGGAGGATAGCCAATTTTACTCAAAGGAAACATTCCTTTATTTTTAAAAAGATACAAGATCTTCGAAAATTCGCTTGTCACACTCGGGAATCGAACCGGCTAAAATTAAAAAAAATAACAGCCTGTATTTTTATGGCACGAGTCGATAGAGTTTAATTAAATGAAAGGAAAACCATTAAATCTAAACTTATAAATTCAGTTGGACAAGATAAAGCACATTTTCTCAAAGGTCCATCAGATTACTTATGGTTAGTACCTAATTAACAATTAATAATAATTATTATTATTATCTTTGACGTCATGAAAATGACGAAGAACTATTTAGATAACAATTGAGGTTGACAATACGTTTTTCAATATTCATCACAATTAAGTTACTGGAAATGAATTCCTTAAAAAAACTTTTTAGCCAAAAGTAAAACCGACTTCTAAAACAAAACACTACAAAGTGAAAAATAACTTAAATTTCGGAAGTAAAACGAAAGACACCGCGTTTTGTATTTTCGTTTTTTGCCACCGACTTCCGAAATTAAAGTTATTTTTCACTTTGTAGTGTTTTGTTTTAGAAGTCGGTTTTATTTTTTGCTAAAAAGTTTTTATTTTTCACTTTTTAGTTGAGGAACCTACCCCACACAAATTCGAATACATAATTGAGCACAATAATTGTAGATATAGCCATGTAAATAACAGTGATAGGAAGTTATTAAAACATCATCACATCATCCATATAAAATAAGTGGGAAATATACGCATTTTTGAAGCTAACTCAAATACTCCCCAAGCAAAGTTAATAAAATTTATATGGGACCACCTCGGAGGTATACCCTTTCAAACAAAAAAAGAATTTTCCAAATCGGTCCATCCGTCTTTGAGTAATCGCGTAACAAACATACAAAAAAAAAAACAAAAAAAAAATACAGACTAATTGAGAACCTCCTCCTTTTGGAAGTCGGTTAAAAAATGTGTATCCAACAAAATGGAGTTAATTTCGAGCAACTAATAAACTCTTTTTTATTCAATTAAAATAAGATTTTATGGTTTTCCTTTCTCATGTTAGAGTTCCACCTAAAGATTTTCCCAAGCAGATTCTTGAAAAGGTTTTAAGTAAAAAAAAAAATACAACCATCTGGAATCCACCGCTCTTCTAGGAATCCGTAGCCTTATCGGATCAGCCTGTATACAGGTTTATTTTTAACCGAATTCCAAAAGGAGGAGGTTCTCAATGCGTGTGTTTTTTTTTTTTTGTTGTTACGCTGTCACTCAAAGACGGATGGACCGATTTGGAAAATTCTTTTTTGTTTGAAAGGGTATACTTCCGAGGTGGTCCCATATAAACTTTATTAACTTTGCTTGGGGAGTTTTTGAGTTAGCTTCAATAATGCGTCTATTTCCCACTTATTTTATATGGACGATGTGATGATGTTTTAATAACTTCCTATCACTGTTATTTACATGGCTATATCTACAATTTTTGTGCTCAATTATGTATTCGAATTTGTGTGGGGTAGGTTCCACAGCTAAAAAGTGAAAAATAAAAACTTTTTAGCAAAAAATAAAACCGACTTCTAAAACAAAATACTACAAAGTGAAAAATAACTTTAATTTCGGAAGTCGGTGGCAAAAAACCGAAAATACAAAACCAAAGACACCGACTTCCGAAATTAAAGTTATTTTTCACTTTGTAGTATTTTGTTTTAGAAGTCGGTTTTATTTTTTGCTAAAAAGTTTTATATTGACAAGCTAAACTCCGCAGGCGCAGTGGGTATCAATTACTAAACACGATAAAATAAAAAGATTTCCTGTATACAGGGCTGTTTTAAATTGACTAGCTAAACTCCGCAGGAGCAATGGGTACCCATATCTAAACACGATAAAATAAAAGAATTTATGTTTTTTTTAGGTCCACGACCGCTTAGCGTTGTTACTTAATATATTGGTTGAGAAAAGCTGTTTTCTTATATTTTATAGTGTTTAGATATCGATTACCAATCCCGGTTGAGAAGGTTACACAAAAAAAAACAGTTGATAGGTGATATTTTAAGTAACTCCAATAATTGCTTATGACCCAACAAAAAAATCATCAAATTTATTTATTTTTAACCGATTTCCAAAAAGGAGGAGGTTCTCAATTCGGATGTTTATATATAGGTATTTTTTATGCATGTTCGGGCATAAATCCGTCATATGTAAAAGGATTTGCAAAATTCTTTTTTTGTTTAAAAATGTATACTCTCGAGCTGGTACCATTGCCACCAAGTCAGATATACGCCTATAGCATTTGCGTATTTTTATACTAACTTGTGCATATTTGCTCTTGAAAAGCACCTTTTAGTGAATTGGAACTAATGATGAAGACCACAGATGGTCATCGGAACTACTCAATTATACCTAAGTATTTCACGGGTTGCGATTTGATTATTTTAATATGGTTGCTAAGCAATTTATGCTCGTCACATTGCATGTCGCGATGGTGACTTCACCATCAGCTCCAGTTATCCTGGTTCTTACTAGGAGAACTCCTCAACACGTCCCTGCATCGGGAAATATCTTGTAAAAGGTGACGAGCAGTTGTCACTATTGTATATATAAATATACACTTAGATATATTACAAACTGACCCAACTAAAAAGTGAAAAATAAAAACTTTTCCCAAAAAAAAAAAACAACAACACTACCAAGTGAAAAAAAAAAAATACTGATGGAAAGACACCGACTTCCGAAATTAAAGTTATTTTTCACTTTGTAGTGTTTTTTTTTTTTTTTTTGGAAAAGTTTTTATTGTTTTATCATGTTAGCCATCGCGTCGGCGGAGTTTAGCTAGCTAGTTTAAAATAGCCCTGTATTAGTAGATAAGTAAAGGGGCATTAAATGTAAAGTGATAGCATTTTTCGAACTTTAAGAGTGGATTGTGAAGATAATCACATATTAATTTTATTAATAAACTAATATATTCAAACCTTATTTGCGATCATAGAGTTTATCTCGTCTGGGTATAGTGGCATAGCACCCTTCCAATTTGGATTGTTGACGGACTGAGGTAGGTTGAACTTTGGAAATTTCTGTTGTGATTCAGGATGGCTCTGTAAAATCAGAATGATTAAGGCGGAGACTCACTTGTACCGTTTGTTTATTATGTAACGTTTGAGGCGACCTTGGTTACGAAACGGCGACTATACACAAGACGCAGCGTAAGGGATATTATATGCTACTTCAACGTTATCCATTCTTTACCGGACACTGTACAACCGGACAGCCTGTATAAGTATAATTTCACCAAAAGAAAATCACATACATCCTCCTCCCTCCTCTTCCTATCTGCAGACTTTTCTATTTCATCATGACTGTCCATGTCATCAGACAGCACTTCCTTGAAGTCTTCGTAACCCAGCTTCTCTTCGTCTTCATCTGCATCAAGCTGCATCAGCCTTCGCAGGTTAGGAACTTTATCTATTATTCCCAATTTTGCTGTTGATGATTTCTTGTCGAGTTTTTGTAACTCTGGATTCCTGTAAAGTTAGATGGTTTTTGTAACTCTGGATTCCTGTAAAGTTAGATGGTTTTTGTAACTTTGGATTCATGTAAAGTTAGATGGGTCTTGTAACTCTGGATTCCTGTAAAGTTAGATGGTTTTTGTAACTTTAGATTCCTGTAAACTTAGATGGTTTTTGTAACTCTGGATTCCTGTAAAGTTAGATGGTTTTTATAACTTTGGATTCATGTAAAGTTAGACGGTTTTTGTAACTCTGGATTCCTGTAAAGGTAGATGGTTTTTGTAACTTTGGATTCATGTAAAGTTAGCTGGTTTTTGTAACTCTGGATTCCTGTAAAGTTAGCTGGTTTTTGTAACTCTGGATTCCTGTAAAGTTAGATGGTTTTTGTAACTTTGGATTCATGTAAAGTTAGATGGTTTTTGTAACTTTGGATTCATGTAAAGTTAGCTGGTTTTTGTAACTCTGGATTCCTGTAAAGTTACATGGTTTTTGTAACTCTGGATTCCTGTAAAGTTAGATGGTTTTTGTTACTTTGGATTCATGTAAAGTTAGATGGTTTTTGTAACTTTGGATTCCTGTAAAGTTACATGGTTTTTGTAACTCTGGATTCCTGTAAAGTTAGATGGTTTTTGTTACTTTGGATTCATGTAAAGTTAGATGGTTTTTGTAACTTTGGATTCCTGTAAAATTTGCTTGTTTTTGTAACTCTATTTTCCTGTAAAGTTAGATGGTTTTTGTAACTCTGGATTCCTGTAAAATTAGCTTGTTTTTATAACTCTGGATTCCCGTAAATTTAGATGGTTTTTGTAACTCTGGATTCCTGTAAAGTTAGTTGGATTTAATAAACAACACAGGATTACGCCTGTACTCTCCCTACCACATTTTGTAAGTTATATGTAAGAGCCTATACAACCTCAGCTCAAATTCTAATTTTGCCCCCACTTCCACGCGCCACCTCACTCTTTATCATACCTATTTTACCTGTTGTGTAATTTGTGTTCTGAGTGGTGTCAGGCGGCAGGGAACAAACTTGAAGACGCCGATAGTTTAGGTAATTTCTTTTTACGCTGAAAATAAAGCTAATTAAAAAAAAAAGAAAAACATAAGACCCGCTTTATAGTTAGTTCAGTTAGTACGCAAAGTTTCATGATCTAATTTGAAGTATTTTTTGAATACCAGCGGTTTATTGTTCGGTTTGGAGGTAATTTTAGAATTTTTTTCTATTGTGAAAATTTTATGGAATCGTGTTTTTGTCACACATCGTACTTAATAGTAATCCTCAACTTTACTATATATTGATTTCAAAATTAATGCTGCAGTATTTTCGACACAACTGAGGATCATGTTAAGCCGTTTGAGGTAGTTATTATAGGCGTAATAAGGAGTGACCTTATTGCCATCCATCGGGCATAAATCGAGACTTCGCGCTGATACAGAGAATTCCTTATAGAAAAAATCCACTTCACTTAACCGATCTAGGCATCGAACCCTTCATCCTAATTTTGAAACAAACTTTCAATCAGAGTCCGAAAGATTTAGAAGGAAACTGCTAATCCATTGCTTCATATGTATGAAAAACATGTCTGGTCAACGGTCAAAATGAAAGGCATTGCCATTGTAACTAGGTATGTTACGCAATCACCCCGCTACACCTCATACTCACCAATTATCCCGCTGGACCTCACGCTCAATAATTACCCCGCTGGACCTCACGCTCAATAATTACCCCGCTGGACCTCACGCTCAATAATTACCCCGCTGGACCTCATGCTAAACAATTATCCCGCTGGACCTCATGCTCAACAATAATTCTGCTGAACCTCATGCTCAACATTTACGCCGCTAGACCTTATACTTAACAACTACCCCGCTGGACCTCATACTCTACAATTATCACGCTGGACCTCATGCTCCACAATTACCCCGTTGGCCTTCATGCTCAACAATTACCCCGCTGGACTTCATACTCAACAATTACCCCGCTAGACCTCATGCTGAACAATTGCCCCGCTGGACCTCATGCTGAAAAATTACCCCGCTGGACCTCATGCTCAACAATTACCCCGCTGGACTTCATACTCAACAATTACCCCGCTAGACCTCATGCTGAACAATTGCCCCGCTGGACCTCATGCTGAAAAATTACCCCGCTGGACCTCATGCTCAACAATTACCCCGCTGGACCTCATGCTCAACAATCACCTCACTGGACCTCATGCTAAACAACTACTCCGCTGGACCTCATACTCTACAATTACCCCGCTGGACCTCATGCTCAACAATCACCTCACTGGACCTCATGCTAAACAACTACTCCGCTGGACCTCATACTCTACAATTACCCCGCTGGACTTCATGCTGAACAATCACCCCGCTTAACCTCATGCTCAACATAAGCGCACGGGTCCTCACGCTCAACAATTATCCCGCGGGGCCTCATGTTCAACAATTACCCTAATTGACCTCATGCTCAACAATTAGCCCGCTAAATCTCATTCTCAACAATCGCATTGCAGCTATTAGACCAACGGGTCAGTCATTTCATCCTATCAAAAAATAAACAATAGCGAACACTTACATTACAGTTGAAACGCTCAATAGAACTTCAAAATCATTGGGACTGTCTGTCACAATCTTCTTCTTCAGTTTCCCAATCATTTTCACTTCATGATTAAAGAAATCTCTCTCATACTGGGTCGTGGATTCAGGTCTTAACATCTTGAAAATGTCTGATGTGCTACTGGTAATTTTGTCACCCTTAAGCTTCTTGAACTTAAATTTCGGTTTTGGTATTTGATCTACCAGTTGTTCATCGCCGATAACATTCACATTTTTGTGCGGTTTTGGATGCTTGCATGGTTTATTAGGGTTCTCATGATTGAACAACTCATCTAATCCGAAGGGATCCGACATAATTTCCGGTAAGTTTTTATTCAAAAATTTATCTAACAACAAGTCTAATCTCTGTGTGTTTTTGTAAAATGGATGCATCATTTGTTTTTCGTGGGTATGTGTACCTGCTGGAGCGTGTTGGCATTTTTTTATGGGTATCCGTCTTTTTCCCGTTGGCTTGTATTGGACTAGTAATTTCTTTTTCTCTATTATAAAGCCACTTGGTTCTTCAGCTCCATTGTTAAATCTTTTCAGCCTAGTTTTGTTATCAAACTTTGTTTCTATTGAACTTGTTTTATTGGCCTTCTGCTGTTTTCCGTAAAGAGACCTTCGTTGTCTGAGAAGACGGTATCTTTTCGGATAATGGTAAAGTTTCAATGATCTTCTAGATCTTTCTGGAGACTTTTGAACGTCGTCTTCTTCGTAAGGTGACTCATCTTGGTTGATCTTTTTCAGAGATTTTATTTGTGCATCTGTTTGTACTAGTTTCTTGTAGAAATCTGGGAATAATAATAATTTTAAAATGGACAAACAGAAAAATATTCATGCGTGACGCTGTGAGCTGCCGAGACAGCGTTTATAGTACGTCGCGTCACGTGCTTGCTATAAAAATTTAAAAAATCCTTCTGTTGTGGACTCTTTCAGACGTTGGCGTCAGCGTCATATTCAAACGTAGACGTCCTGCGTCATATTCAAACATAGACGTCGGCGTCATATTCAAACATAGACGTCGGCGTCATATTCAAACATAGACGTCGGCGTCATATTCAAACATAGACGTCGGCGTCATATTCAAACATAGACGTCGGCGTCATATTCAATCGTAAACGTAAGTGTATTAGAGTGATGTAGGTTAAAATAAAAGAGAACTGTTCAGTTCAGCTGTTCGTATAATAGTGCCCATAATTGGTGTGTGCAGTTACAATATATAAGGTTAGGCGAGCTGCACACTACACCTCCCCTTTTTAAAAAAAAATGTTATTATTACTTAATTACATAATGCATTTTTTTTTCTTACACTAACCTAACACAACATACTTACTTATAAAAATAATATTTTTAAACATTACATTATATTTAAAAAAAAACACATCTTATCATTTTACCAAAGTATTTTTAAGTTACAAACAGTTTTGTATTATTTTTATGAATAACAATTTCGTTGTTATCTTTTAATATTTTTACATTTGGTGTAACATCTTCAACTACTTTGTATGGTCCTAAATAAATTTTATCTAACTTATTTCCTACTTGATTTTTAATTAGGACTAAATCTCCGCTTTTATATTTTAAATTATTTACATTTTTGTCAAAATTAATTTTTCTTAATTCCTTACTGAATAATAAATTATTTCTAGCTTCAGCTTGTGCTTTTTGAAGTCTGTATTTTAGCTCCAAATGGTAAGAATCAGGATTATACAAAGGATCAACATATGAATTTTGTGCTATATTAGATGGTAAATTACAATTTTTTCCAAATACTAACTCAAATGGAGTGTATTTTGTCTCAGAGTGAACTGTAGTGTTAAAAGAAAAGCACCAGAATGGAAGCCAACTGCTCCAATCTGTTTTGTTATTGTCACACTGAATTCTAAGATAAGCTCCTAGAACCTTATGAGTATTTTCCAAACCTCCCAGAGTTTCATGATGATAAGCAGTTGAATGCAGTTTATTAATATGCAACAAATTGCATATCTCAGTAAAAACTGATGACATAAACTCTATTCCCTGGTCTGTTATTATCTCTCTTGGGATACCATATCTCAGAATAAAATTGTTTACAAATAACCTAGCTACAGAAACAGTATCTTTCTTCTCTAAGGGATAAGCCTCGACATATTTTGTCAAGTCGCATTGTAATGTCAGAATGTACTTATAGTTTAAATTATCTACATCTAAAGGTCCCATTAAATCTAAAGTAACTCTTTCAAAAGCAGTTGATGCCGTGGATGTGATGACCATCGGTTCCTTCGTATGCCTATTGGAATGCTTTTGAATTTGACAACTTCTACACTTCTTTACGAATTCTGTTACGTCATTAGTCATTCCTGGCCAATAATAGTACTTCCTAATATTATTTATCATTCTGTTTACCCCCGCGTGGCCACTCGTGGGTAACAGATGGAAGTCATTTAAGATCTCAGTTTTCGTGTCTTTGTCAGTAACTCTTGTCACATCTTTAATAACAAGTAGCTTAGGAATATCTTTTAAATGACTCATTTCCTTTATGAAATTGTTAATAAATTTTTCGTAGTGCTTGCTTTTAATTATAACAAGTTCGTTTAAATTGATTTGCTTGCAAAAACGTTGTAATTCTCTCGCTAACACACTTGCGGTCGATAACGATCGAGAAATCACAAAAATTGCTGATTTTTCAGGCACGAATTTGCAGTTACCATTATCACCAGTGAAATGTTTTAATTTTTCTATCTGATTTAAAGTATTTTTATTACTAAATAATACCAATTCAACACTGTCAAGTGGTCGTTTGAGGATGTCCACTACCTTAGGTTGATCAGGCCTTGGAGTAGAGGATGCCTCAGTAGTCATGTCGTTGTTGTCACAGTCAGTGCGTAACCTTCGAGTCTGTGCCCTTGTCATGACCGATACTACATGCTTGTTCATATCCTTTAAGCTGTCGGATGTAATAGGTATCCGGCTCAATGCATCTGCAGCTGCGTTGTGCCGTCCTGGGACATAGCTGATTTCAAAATCATATTCCTCAAGGTATAATCTAAACTTTGTCAACCGGCTTGAATGATCGGTCATATTAAATAAATAAATCAACGGCTTATGGTCTGTTTTTATGTTAAACTTTTTCCCATATAAATAAGGTCTGAAATGTCGAACTGCCCAAACAATAGCAAGTAATTCTAACTCAATCACAGGGTATCGCGTTTCGGCTGGTTTCAAGTTACGGCTGGCGTATGAGACTACCTTGCTATTGCTGTTAGATAGTACGGCGCCTAATCCTAGTTTTGATGCGTCAGTTTGTAACGTAAAAGTATTATTGTCACTAAAGTCTGGATAGTCAAGTATAGTTGGACTAATAAGGATCTGTTTTAACTTGTAAAATGCTTGCTCGCATTCATCACTCCACACGAACGCTACATCTTTCTTACATAAGGCATTCAAAGGATAGGCTATTTCAGCAAACTTTGGAATAAAACGCCTATAGTAATTTCCAAATGCAACAAATCTCTTGACTTCGTCTACATTCTGTGGTACTGGGTATTTTTGCAGGCATTCTACCTTTGATGGATCAGGGAATATTCCGTCTGAACTGATTTTATGTCCTAAATAAACGATTTCTTTACGTAAAAATTCACACTTCAGCGGATTTAGCTTCAAATTCACTCTCCTTAGGCATTCTAAAATTTTTATAAGATTCTTGTTATGCATTTCAAGACAATTTCCTACGACAATACAATCATCTTGATATAAAAAGCATGATTTATAATTTAACCCAGACATTGCTATTGTCATGAGACGAGCAAAAGCACTAGGCGATGTCTTAAGTCCCATTGGACATCGTTTCATTTGATACTGCTTGTCAGTTGTAAATGCAGTAAACTTCCTAGACTTTTCTTCTAAAGACAGTTGATAGTAACCTTGACTAAGATCTAATTTTGAAAAATAGATGTTGTTAGATAACGAATCTAAAATCTCAGTGATGTTAGGTAACGGAAATTTATCGTCCTGTATCCTATTATTGAGTTGGCGATAGTCCACTACAAGTCTCCATTTCCTTTCTCCTGACCTACCTGTCTTTTTAGGTACTAATAGAACTGGACTTGACCATTCTGAAACAGTCTCTTCAATGATATTGTTCTTAACCATTTCATCTATTTGTCTTTGTACCTCGCCTTTCAACGCTTTAGGTAATCGATAAGGCTTCACATACACTGGTGACGTATCACCAGGCTGGCTTCGCACCCTCCGGGTAGTAAACAGTTCTGGTCCCTGTCTAAAGCGGTTGAAACGAATTTCTGTCGTCCCACTTTACCTCCTATGATGAAACCTGATGGGTCGCTGGCTCACTCTGCAACTGAGAAGGCAAATTTATTTGCATCTCTCTTCGCAAGCAATTCACGTCTGGACGCTGGCTCAAAGCAACCACCTACTGTACCTCATTGTGACTCCTCGATGCCGGAGATCGCAGTACACATTAAAGAGGTCCGAAGAGTATTGTGCAGTCTAGACGTGAACAAGGCCAGCGGGCCTGACGGCATTCCAGCGAGAGTGTTGAGGCAGTGTGCGCCTGAACTGTCTCCTGTATTGACACGTTTGTTCCGCCTCTCTCTTGAAAAAAGAACGGTGCCGAAATCCTGGAAGCTTGCAAATGTACAACCAGTGCCCAAAAAAGGTGACCGTGCAGACCCTGCCCATTACCGTCCGATCGCCATTACCTCCATTCTGTGCAAAGTTTTGGAAAGGGTACTGAACAATAAGTTGCTGAACTACCTTGAAGACAATGATCTCCTCAGTGACCGTCAATATGGCTTTCGCCGGGGACGGTCAACTGGCGATCTTCTTGTGTATGTCACGCACTGCTTTGGCGAAGCCATCGAGAAACACGGCGAAGCACTGGCTGTATCGCTTGACATCTCGAAGGCCTTTGACAGGGTCTGGCACGCTGCTCTGCTCAGCAAGCTTCCTGCTTATGGCATCCCAGCTGATTTTTGTAGCTGGATATCAGATTTCCTTAGTGAACGGTCGATTAGAGTAGTTGTTGATGGCTGCTCTTCTGACCTTATGGCTATTGATGCCGGAGTTCCTCAGGGGTCTGTTCTCTCTGCAACTCTTTTCCTGCTGCACATCAATGACCTGCTTCGGCCTGGTATTGTTGGGTACGCAGATGACAGTACAGTTTCAGAGAGATACTTGTCCAGCGCAAAAACCAGCGGGGCTGAAGTTCGTTCCTTGAGAGAGGCCATGGTAGAGCGGACAGATTTGACCTTAAGCTTTGTCTCCCAGTGGGGTGATGATAATCTGGTCTCTTTTAACGCCACCAAAACGCAGGCGTGTCTTTTTACCGCTAAAAAGAGTCGTTTCGCCCTAACTCCTACTTTTCGAGGTGCATCTGTTCCTGTAACTGATCGACTTGAGCTCCTAGGCATGGAGTTGACATCTGGTCTCAACTTCGGCGCCACCATCGAGTACAAGGCCCAAACTGCGGCCAAGAAACTGGGCATCCTAAATAGGGTGAAGCGATACTTTACGCCTGGACAGCTTTTAACCCTTTACAAAGCGCAAGTCCGATCCTGCATGGAGTATTGCAGTCACCTTTGGGATGGATCAGCTAAGTACCAACTAGCCGCGCTTGACTCGGTGGAACGCAGAGCTAAGAGGCTCATTGGCGACGTAAAACTGGTGGATGCCAAGCTTCATTGCTTGGCTCATCGCCGCAAGGTTGCCTGCTTGTCGGTCTTCTACAGATTGTACTTCGGAGAGTGTGCCCGAGAACTCCACGACCTCATTCCACCGGCCCCCTTCTACCACCGGACATCTAGACGCACTGCCAGTTACCATCCCTACCTGGTTGCTATTCCACCAATTCGCACTAAGCGCTTCCAAATGTCTTTTATAATGCGCACAGCAAAAGAGTGGAACTCACTACCTGCGTCTGTGTTTCCGAACGTATACAACCCTAATCTCTTCAAAGTGAGAGTGAACAGGCTTCTTCTGGGTAAGCTCACTCCATCGTCGACTTTGTCTCTGTCGCCTCTGACCTAGACTAGAGTCAAGAGCAAACCCATCACAAATAAAAAAAAAAAAAACGTATTTTCCTTTAGTTTAATTGAATGTTCTATTAAATTAGTTGTAGTGAGCGTATCTCCTGGCAAATGGAAAACATCGGCATATTTAGCATATACGTTTTCAATGCCCATTTGTTCCTCTTTATTTAAATAGGTATGTAGTTGTAAAGTAGTAAGCAAAGTTCTGACTCTATCCACAGATATACTATCGTCATCAAACTTGCACACATAATAATTATTTAGGCAACTAATAATTAAATCTGAAACATGTACAGTAACCGAGCTATCAGTTGTATTTAATATCCTAACAGGAATAAGTCCATTATGTGGCTTCGATATTACACCCGCTGTGAACACACCTTTATAAATTTCCTTTGACAAAATGACGCAATCACTGTTGTGTGACGTCGGTATTTGTTTAATTACTTCGCAACGGGGCGGAATTGTAAATAAATTCCTATTAACATGAACACTAACAGACTGGTCTCGGGTTTCTAAACTCAGAGTACCATTTTTATAATTTAATACAGCGTTATATCGCTCAAAAAAATCCTGCCAGAGTATTCCTTCTGCGGCGCAAGTTAATTGTTCAAAAATATAAAACTTTTGTTGAAAAGTCACATTATTAATTATAATATCTAAATAAATATATCCCAAGGACTCTAAATTACCACTAATTACTTTAATAACTATTCTATCGTGTTTTACTAAATTCAATAATTTCCTATGTCGCGACAACCATTCATACTTCAGCACACATAAGCTAGCTCCGCTATCAATCAGTAAATTAAGATCTACATTGTTATTTTTTAATTGACAATTAATTATACAAAAATTACAAAAACTAAGAATAGAATGAGCGTACGGTTTAGGTACGAAAAAATTCTAGGCCTTCATGATTATTTGCGCGCTCATTTCGCAAGCTGTCTTGTACATTGGACTGTTGCGCGTTATGCTGAACACGCTGACCACGCACCGGTCGTCCGCAAAAATGTTGACACTGACCACCTGAGTGTTTACCTCGATTTACACTATTTGAAGTTCCTTGACCTGTGCTACTTTCATGATTTTTATTATAATTATGATTATACGTTTTATTATAGAACTGTCTATTTCCTCGGCCTCGAGAACCTCTAAAGCTTCCACGTTTATAGTTTTGGTTAGCCCTAAATTGCATAACCTGGTCTTGTGGTTGGACAGACATGGATTGCTCATCTACCGCAGCCGTAATAGCTTCAGGCAATGACGCAAGCTGTCGTGAGGCAATGATGGTGCCGAGCCGCTTGTCGGGCAAACCATCGCTGAACTTATTAATTGCAGTCTTCTCATTGAGTGGACGCAAAACCTCATAGGCATCACGCTTATCGTTAGCCTGAGCAATCGTGAGATTCACAAACAACTCCTCGATCTCTGTACCGAATTTTTCTATACTCCTACGGCCTTGAGCAGCCTTAAACAACTGCGTTTGTAAAGCTACGGACGATTTTTTCGGTAACAAATAAATGCGAATATCTTCTACCAAATTGTCTACATCCGCGTAATTTGGTTCAAGCCGTAATTTTGCACTAGGTGAGAGACGCGTTTTCAACACAAACTGTATTAGTTGGTTTTTACTAGCATCATTGATAAGCGAACTATATAGCAAGATACCATCAATAAGCTGATTCGTCACCTGCTCCTGGCCATTCACCACCGGCAACAGCGAAATTGCAGTTTTAATATCGAATGCGTCAGCCATTTTTGTGACTCAATCACAACATTCCAGAAAATCCTTAGAACTAGTTTGACTACTACTATCTACTAAACATAATAACCCCTTTATTTTCTGAAAATTTGATTTTATCTCATGAATTAATGTTTGGAAAACCACATAAGTTTCTTTGTCTAACCTGCGATCTTTCACTTCTTGGTTCAGCTGAGTCAAAATACAATCCAGTTTACTATATTCTTTTTCTGCTTCTACTAGTTTTATAAAAGCTAAATCTTGTCTGCGCCTATCTGGACCTAGTTTTACTAAATATTCTCTTAAATATTTCAGTTTAGCGTGTAAATCTTGCAATTGTTGGGACATTCCTAATCCCCAAAACAAAATATAAAATACTACAATCTAATTACAACATGAAATATTACACAATAAAAAAAAGAAAAAATGTTAGCAGTGCAAACTTACATTGCAGTAGGTACGTATTTTACTGACAACGTATATGTAGGTCACGACGTCTCACGTGGTGTGGCGTGGATGTATGACTTCTCCGCATTGGACTCGAACTGACTCCCAGCTGCTCCACATCAGACCCGTACATTTTATCTCCCGGCGCCCTGCATGTCCTCTCGTCATAAGGCTTGAGCATTCTCCCGGCACCCGGCAGCAACTTTCCTTTTCTGTCTTCTTATTTAATGTTTTCACCTCTTCAATAGTGTTCCTTTTCTGTCTTCTTATTTAATGTTTTCATCTCTTCAATAAGGATTCAAATTCTGATTCTTCTGTAATTTTTTAAATCTTCTTCGCTTTCTTTCTTCTAATTTTCCGTCTTCATAAACTTCTATCAGTTAATATCTTCATGGTTTCTTCAACTACAGACACTTCGCTTTTTACGTAAGTTGCAAAATTTTAATTGCTGGCTAAGGGTCGCCATGTATTAGAGTGATGTAGGTTAAAATAAAAGAGAACTATTCAGTTCAGCTGTTCGTATAATAGTGCCCATAATTGGTGTGTGCAGTTACAATATATAAGGTTAGGCGAGCTGCACACTACATAAGCGTCATATTCAAACATTGACGTCGGCGTCATATTCAAACGAAGACGTCGGCGTCATATTCAAACATAGACGTCGGCGTCATATTCAAACATAGACGTCGGCGTCATATTCAAACCCTTTGTGTCGCGTCTCTAGTTATTTCGAACCATTGCAGCGTCAGATCGTGTCAAGTGTTTCATTATTACAAAATGGCAAAGACCGGCGACGCTGTGCGTTGCGTTCAGACGCCAATCGGAACGTTGACACTCGAGGCCATTAGCACACCTCCGCCGCGAAACTATACCAGCTAAACCGCAGTAGTTCAATTCAACTAACTCGCATGGTGTTCCGCTACTCGGCGAAACATCATGGGGTTTCGCTGTTTCGCAATTTCGTAGCTACGACCCTGAAGTCAGACGTCGCATAAAGCATAAAGTAGGAGACCAAAGCCTCGGAATTTGATGTCAAATAAAAAAGTATTCGGTATAACATACCTCTTAGTTTTTCATTGTTCTGAATATCAATATTTTCAGGATCCAGAACGTTCGACAAATCGTTGCCATTCGACTGCCTGTGCTCAGGATCATCCACAGAATTCTGTAAAGACGTTTTAATATATCAATCAGTCTTGGAAAAAAACAGGATAGGAATTTGCTAAACCTTCGATTTCCTAGTAAAGTGGTTCCATCATCACACTAATATTATAAAGGCGAAAGTTTGTGAGTGTGTGTGTTTGTATGTTTGTTACTCTTTCACGCAAAAACTACTGAATGGATTTTGATGAAATTTTGCACACTGATACCTTTTGGCCCTTTGATCCTACGCGTTCAAGAATTACGCGGGTGAAACCGCGAGGAGCTGCTAGTAAAAGTCATACTTAATATTACACCGACCGTCATGAAAATCTGTTATTTTCAGCAATTTTTAACATAACACTGTCAAAAAACGCTCTGTATTTGGACAGCCCTTATTGTGTGATCGTTCACAGTTTTATTAGAAAACCAAAGCTTTAGGTAGGTACTGTAAAGGTTCCATGCAATGGACCTTCAACCTTATATTGTACTAGCTGACATTTTATTTTTCACGCCGATATAGAACTTTTTTAAATAAATAGAAAACGTAGTCCGTGTGTTTTGTTTTAGGCCGCAGTTCAGCTTGAGCTAGGTGTTAGGGTGTGTACGAGTAGTTCAACAAGTTCGTGATTTCCTCCGAATATTGTAACGTTTCATCTTATAAATTATATACTTAACACTAGCTGTAGCCCGCGACTACGTACGTCTGCGATCCAGGATGAAAAGTAACCTATGTACTTTTTTAGGTCATGCTCTACCCATGTGCCAAATTTCATAAAAATCCGTTTAGCCGTTTTAGCGTGAAAGCGTTATCAACAATCAAACAAACACACTTTCGCATTTATAATATTAGTTAAGATAAGATAAGCTATTTGAGGAGCTCGTGGCTAAGTAATAACAGCAACACTGGTCGATCCATAAGGTTAAGCTACGCTTGCCGGGGTTGGTCCGTGGATGGGTGACCATCTTTTCATACCGAGAATCCTCCGTGCCTCGGAAAGCACGTTAAGCCGTTGCTCCCGGCTGTCATTCGTGGATCTTTGATAGTCGTTACGGGTCGTCAGAAGCCCGAAAGCCTGACAACCAGTCTTACCAAGGGGTATCGTATTACCCAGTAACTGGATTGTGGAGGTCAGATAGGCAGTCGCTCCTTGTAAAATACAGGTATTAAGCTGCATCCAGTTAGACTGAAAGCCGACCCCAACATAGTTGGGAAAAGGCTAGGCAGATCGATAAGATAAGGTATTTCATAGGTAAAGACCTATTATAAGTCTGAAAATGCCAACCCGCCGTAAGCAAGCGTAGTCATCACTGTCGTGCCTTCTCTGTATGAGAAGAGGGATTACCCTGCAGTGGAACAGTAATAGGCAGGTATTCATATTATTTTATCCACCTAAAATATAGCCATTCAAAATGTCATAACAGTTCAAAAGCTCGCCACAAATTCACTTCACTAATTTATAAGTCAGTCAATTAACCCTTAAAACGCGTCCGCCGTTAGCACTCTAAAAGGGGTACTTTGCGATATTAACCCTTAACAATAAATATGTCAGGGTATATTTAAAAGTGCCCAGGTGTTACCCGGGACAGTTTGAGTTACGGTACCGTTTATAGGCGGTTGCAGGGTTAACTAACGGAGCGTGGCGTGGAGTATTGAAGGAATGGAGAGCTCATAAACTGATGGTCACAGACTTTGGCAGCCTAGAATGTCTCACCGCAAGGAAAGCCTTGGAGCGGCAATAATAATTGATCACTGGCTATAACCCCTGGTTTTATCTAGAAGTTTTTCTTAATTATCCAAGAAAAGTTTCTTTTTCAACTTAAAAACTTAATTGAAACCATCACGAAAATAAAGCTCATTAACTTACAAACCGAAAAACACCTCTGGCTCAATTGCTCTAAAGTTTTTAACGTGCCAACATCTAACCAGGGAGTACTGGGCCGGCTCCCTTTCATACAGAGAGACCTGCGGGGTAATTGCGTAACATACTAACAATATGCCTTTTATTTGACAATTCGACAAAGTTCATTTCATTACTTACGTTGTCGAGCCGGCGAATTTTTCAAACATATGAAGTAATGGATTAGGAGTATCCTTCAAAATCCTTCAGATTGTGAGAGAAAAGAAGTTTATGCAACTGTTGCATAATGAGAGGTATTAAAACACGTGTATTTAAATACCTAGTTATGTGCAGTTTCATACACTACTTTATCTACAATAGGTAGTTACCTATTTAAATAAAAAACCAAAGTTAGCAAAAAATTAAAGAAACGCAGTAATAGCTCCGAGCTATAATCGGTCAACCGCGCATGCGCCCTAGAGCGGTCCACATAAACAATAATAACAATCGAATTAAAAACTTCTTGGTCGATCTGAAGTGTATTTATATTAATAGAAAAAAAAGTTATTTTATAGCATTATTTTGCTACGAAATCTGTATCATAATAAAACTTATTAATTTTTTTTTAGTTGTACAGACGCCAGCAGGTCAACCTACCCGAAACTGTGAGATTTTCCCAATTAACTTTGAACCTAATGCTTTAGCAATAAAGTCGAAAATCTATTAAAGAAATCTGACAGATTGTAGTAGCTTGATGTGCTGGCGTCTGTACATGCATAAATAAATATTTTTGAATTCAATATAATCAGAAATTTACGAGTGTAGAAGAAGTATGTTACGCAATTGAGGTGTTGAGTCCGTAGAGGGAACATTATAGATTGATTAATTATTGCTATAGCAAAGACGAGCCATTCAAGATATTAAAATGAGTTAGCTAACACTCCATTTTTATTTACTCCGTGTTTTGTAGTGACTTACTTTTAATAGGCAATTTGCGTTGAGACAGTTGGAGAGTAATTTTAAAATAATAATAGTATTGTGGTTTTGTTTATTCCTTCTAAATACTACTTACGTACTTACTATTATTATATTTAACAAGAAAAACGTGTATAATATTAATATTATATAATAAAGAGATAAAAGTGAGTTTGTATATAGTGGGTAATCTCGGGAACTTCTTATCCAATTCCTAAATTTTTTTCACTAATGGCTACACCCACAGCTACGGAGTACTGCAGAGTGTCACAGGATATATTTTATGTTAAAACAACAAGAAATTACATGCGGAAGGTGCTAGTGTTTCATGAAGGTGGATCCACGCAGCAAGAGAAGTAAGTTATAAATCCAGTAGCGTTCTATATTATCTACCTACGATTATAGGAATAAAGACCTGTTTTAATTAAGTAAAACTATTAAAGCAAAAAAAAAAAAATACAAACCGGCCAAGTGCGTGTCGGACCACGCACAATAAAGGGTTCCGTAGTTGGGATGAATTTATACCAAGAACAAACCTAATTTTGTAGTTGAAAATATATTCTCCCATAATTGCAAAAAAAAAATAAGATTTAAAGATTTTATGACTTTTTCCTTTACTTCCCTATAGGTTTTGATTTATTTCCGAGCATATCAAAACATGTCTTATAAATAGCCGTATTTTCTTATTGTGTTGACTTAGAAGCATGATTTAATTAAAGCTCTAAGGGACTGTAAACCTACGTATTTGATATTAATTTTAACTTGATAAGATCACGCGTTCCTGAGAAAAAGTGTATTGGTAAACTGATAAGACGAACAACGAAGTGATCCTATATATAATAGGTTGGGGTAAAAGTTTCTTCGCATTTTTTAAGAAAATTCAAAACATTTTTTTAATATAGTTTATTTACATTTAACTAAAGTATGTAGGTACCATTTTGTTCGATAACTTTTTGCCATCTTGTAGGTAGGGACATGATCCCATTGCTATAGAAATTTTGGGACTTCTGGTCAAAATACCGCGACAAGTGGTTTTGGCAGTCCTCTCGTGATGTTAACCTGACACTGCCTAAAGAATTCTGAAGAGACCGAAACAGGTGGAAATCTGAAGGTGCAAGGTCAGTACTATACGGCGGATGCATTAACACCTCCCAGCCAAACTCTCTTAATTTTTGCTGAGTGGCTAAAGATGTGTGAGGTTTAGCGTTATCATGATGAAAAACCACACCCCTTCTGTTGATTAATTCCGGCCGCTTTCTCTCAACTTCTTGCTTTAATCTCATCAGTTGTTCGCAGTAGAGTTCAGAATCGATGGTCCTGCCTGGTGGTAACAGCTCATAATGAATAATGCCCTTCCAATCCCACCACACACACAGCATCACCTTGTTGCGAGTTAACTCGGGTTTCGCCACAGTCTGTGAAGCCTGACCGGCCTTTGACCACGACCTTTTTCGCACGTTCTTGTCATACGTGATCCACTTTTTATCAACAGTTATCAGCTTCTTCAAAAATGGTTCGGTTTTATTACGTCGTAATAAAGAATCACACATGAGTACACGGTTCATTAGGTTTCTTTCAGTGAGCTCGTGAGGTACCCAAATGTCGAGCTTTTTTGTGTACCCAGTTTTTTTCAAATGCGCCAAAACTGTTTTGTGGTCAATTTCCAGTTCTTCAGCTACGTCGTAATTACTGATATGCCGATCTTGCTCCACTTTTTCAAAAATGGCATCCATTTTATCCGTAATAGGGCGACCAGAGCGACGTGCATCTTTGACATCAAAATTTCCGGATTGAAAACGCTTAATCCAAATTTGTGCTACTCTCACAGACACTAAACTAGGTCCATAAACATCGCAAATTTTTTCGCGGCTTGCGTTGCATTTTTACCTTTTTTGTAGTAAAATTTTAAAATGTATCGAATTTCTTCATTAGATTCACTCATCTTGACGGTACGAAAAACAAATGAAAATCGCACATTTTCCTAATTTGAATTTGGAATTATTTTCTTTAAAATTTAAACTTTCAATGATACCAAAACCAGCCAGATACAAATAGTATAGCCAAAGAGATTTTATTACAAGTTCATACATACTATAATGCGAAAAGACTTTTTCCCCAACCTAATATTTTACGTGTTCCGTTTTTTCTTTTGAGGTACGCAACCCTAAAAAGACGGTAGGTCTTTTTAGGGTTGCGTACCTACCTATCTATGTACTATTTATACTTATACAGGGTCAATTTAAATTAGCTAGCAAAACTCCGCAGACGTGGTATGATGGATATTGATATCTAAAGGCGATAAAACAAAGAATACAAAAGATTTGACGGGCCCTATCAGAATACCAGCGCTGCGGTATTTTTTTTTAAACATCGCAGCTTTATGCTGAGATAGGAAGGAGCCTTTTGGTCTTGCACCGTTCTTTTTATAATGTTAATTTTGTTAGTTTTATATGATCCTTTTTTTACTCTTTGTATTTCCTGTGCGTGTCCCAAATAAAATATTTTTCTTTCCTCTTCTTTCTTTCTTTTTTTGGTGTTTTTTAGGTTTCCGTACCTCAAAAGGAAAAAAACGGAACACTTATAGGATCACTCGAGTGTCTGTCCGTCCGTCTGTCACAGCTAATTTGCTCCGAATCTAATGGACCAATTAAGTTGAAATTTGGTACACTTATGTATTTCTATGACCCAAATACGGAGTGTAACGCAAATAAATGAATTTTAAATATGGAGGTCCATTTTGGCGCCAAATAAGAAAATTTAAAAAAAGTTTTGTAAACTGCACCGTGTGACATATCAAATGAAAGGGCTTACTCTGAGTATTTAAGAAAATAGACGAAAATTGACCATTGACCCCGTTATCTCTAAAAGTACTGAGCCCAAAATTTTGAAAAAAAAAATACAGAGAATAGTTCAATACCTATAGATTACAGAAAAACCTATAAGAAGTTGATGATCTTAAAACAAGATGGTAAATCTCTCAACATTGTGCGTACAAACTTACATTTGCAGTTGGAATATATGGGAGAACATGTTTTTCAACTACAATGTGAAGTTTGTTCTTGGGATTCATCCCAACTACGGAACCCTACATTGTGCGTAGTCCGACACGCACTTGGCCGGTTTTTTTTTCGGTCTATGACCACAGGTAGTGTAGTAACTTGAAGTAGCAGAGAAAATCTGTTTTTCTTTTTTTGTTTTAAGAGGCTACCGAGCGCACAGTGGCGCCCTCATCGTTTGTTTTGTTATGTATTTTAATTTAAAAGAAAATGCAGTAAATAAGCACGTTAAGTTGTACTCCACAAGACTATACGTTATTATTATTATAAACAGTAGTTTTATATTGTTAAGTTTTATTGTAATCATTAAAACGGAAAAAAGTGGCCACCATTCCCCGTAGGATATAATATTTATATATTACATCTGGAAATATAAAAAAGCGAGGGGTTTTTTTTATAAACCAATTGCTAACATATCAATTGAATACTTACAAATCGCCCCTTTAATCAAAAACCGAAATAACTCAAAATTTCTATTTTGTCGGAAAACTCATTAAATGTTTGACATTGTCTACCTTAATGGCTTTAATTTATCACAAAAAAATAAAGAAATCTCTGTCATTTTCATAGTTACCGAGTCGGCTGTTGGACTCACAGGTTGGACTGAATGATTCTCCGTGCGAAATTAATTCAGTTTATAGTAAAAACTCGAAATATGTAATTTTTGAGTTATTTCGTTTTTTGATTAAAGGGGCGAAATAAATATATTAATAAAACTAAAAAGATTGAAAAAAAAAAATTAAAAACTTAAAATTAAACCCGACTGCAAAAAACTCATAACTGAAAAGAGAAAAACAATCATTATAATCTATAGAAATTTGGTACTGCAGACGGGGACAAACAATAGTTTACAACATGTTTCATTGTTAGCTTACTTATTTTGAATTTGACGTTTAGGGAAACGTAAAAAATACTACAAATAGTTTGTCACAAAATGCAACATACACATCAACCCAAAATCAATCTGCCTAGCCTTTTCCTAACTATGTTGGGGTCGGCTTCCAGACTAACCGGATGCAGCTGAATACCAGTATTTTTCATGCAGCGACTGCTTATCTGACCTCCACAATCCAGTCACTGGGTAATACGATACCCCTTGGTAAGACTGGTTGTCAGACTTTCGGGCTTCTGACGACCCGTAACGACTGTCAAAGATCCACGAATGACAGCCGGGACCAACGGCTTAACGTGTTTTCCGAGGCACGGAGGATTCTCGGTATGAAAAGATGGTCACCCATCCACAGACCAACCCCGGCAAGCGTAGCTTAACCTGATGGATCGACCCGAGCGGCTGTTATTATTTAGCCACGAGCTCCTCCTACGCACCCAAAAGCGTAATAAACAAAAACTTTATTAATGAAATAAACTTCCAAAACAAAATACCAATAAACAATGTATTTAATGCACTTCCAAAGAAACCCGGAAGGAAACACACGCGGTACTTTGTCGACTTACTCATGTTATTATAATTTGTAATCAATGAAGTAAGTAACTGATGAACATTATGGAGGCTGACCCGAAACTTTACTAAGTTAAAACTTAAAACACACTCGAAATTAACTTGCATATTAACTCGTGTGGATTTTGTTAAGGGGAAGCTTGCGTTGATGGTTAAAGTCAAATATGCATGAGGGTTTAATGAAGTTCTACTAAGGTAGCGAGGAGCTCGTGGTTAAATAATAACAGCCGCACTGGTCGATCGATCAGGTTAAGCTACGCTTGTCGAGGTTGGTCCGTGGATGGGTAAACATCTCTACATACCAAAATCTCTCCGTGGCTCGGAAAGCACGTTAAGCCGTTGGTCACGGCTGGCATTCTTGGATATTTGACAGTCGTTACGGGTCGTCAGAAGCCCGAATGTCTGACAACCAGTCTTACCAAGGGGTGTTGTATTACCCAGTAAATAGGCTGTGGAGGTCAGATAGGCAGTCACTTCTTGTAAAATACTGGTATTCAGCTGCATCCGGTTAGACTGGAAGCCGACCCCAACATAGTTGGGAAAAGGCTAGGCAGATTGATTGGCTGTCGAACAGTTTAGGTACAAATAAACAGCCAAGTGCGTGTCGGACCACGCATAATGAAGGGTTCCGTAGTTGGGATGAGTTTATCCCCAAAACAAACTTACGCAATTTTTTTTTTTAAGTGAGAAAGCTACAAATTAATGAATTTTGGACTTTTGTCTTTACTTGTGCTGTGAGACCTGGCTTCTTGACAAATTTCATGACTCTAGGTCAACGGTTCCTCCTACAGGTTTTGATTTATTTGTGAATATCGAAATATGTCGAAATATGGCCGTATTATTTTATTGCCTTGACTCAGAAGCTTGATGTTTTAGAGCTCCAAGGGACTGTCGACCTACGTATATGATATTAATTTTAAATTGATTTTAAAAGGGGTCTTGACAGACAGACAGACGGACAACGACGTGATAAAATAAACGTTCCGTTTTTTGCTTAAGAGGCGCGGAAACCTAAAAAAACAACAGGCGGAGAGAGTTTCATAAATAAATATTTAACTCCGGTTTCTGAAGGGAGATGAATTTATTCTTCTCATGTCATGATTTGATCAGTTGTTTCTTTTTTTGAACCGTAAAAAATACAGGTAATAGGTATGAGAATTTTAGGCAGAATTACTGACCATTACTATCATTCTCCTGCCCATATCCCAATTTATTTGAGATCGACGCAACATGACTTTTTCTTAGAAAAAGATTTACTTACAAACCTTAAAAAAAACGGGCGTAAAGCTACAAAATACGCAAACAATTTATTTATTATTTAACAATTTATGCACACACAAATAAACAGACAAGAATAAAGGAACAGAAAATTACGTACAAAGGTGATGCTTGAGGAGGTGATTTCTAAAGAAATCTCTTCCAGCATACCTGCGATAGGACAGAGGATAAAAAGAGATGTAGACACCGTGTGTAACAATAAGAGAGAAAATAAAAATACATAAAATCTAAAAAAAAAAAACAATTCACTAAGCTAATAAAACATATAATAAATACTTAAATAATAACAATCTCGACAACAACCTCCCCTTAACAAATCTCCTATATTAACCGGTCATTAGGAACATGTGACGGGTGCCGAGCTAAATCATGCTCTAACTCGCTCACTCACTGAAGAACAGAGCGAGAGGGAAGCTAACGAAGTAACATATTGAGTGAGTTAATGTTTTGTCGGTTTTCTTCCGATTGTGTGGGGTGGGGTAGCAGTGTAAGCGGTGTGCTGGTTAAAATGGCCATTTTTAGAATAGAATAGAATAGAATAGAATAGAATAGAATAGAATAGAATAGAATAGAATAGAATAGAATAGAATAGAATAGAATAGAATAGAAATTTTATTTTGCAAATATGGGTAATATATCAAAGTTCTTAAGATTAAATTTAGCCCAGCCACATTTTACCAATCGGCATGCAAACATTTGAAATTATTTATATCATTATTATTACAATTCAAATTACTATTATAAAATTCTTAAATCATCAGCTATTAAAAATATATGTTTGTATTAAAAGGAAAATATAGGTCAGTATCATAAGATTATATATCATGTCATTACTATACATAATATGTCATACCATTATCATTACATCAATTAACATGTCATTACTATTAAAATTATCATTATTATTACAATTCCAAAATCAAAATGTCAGTAATCTAAATGTCAAAGATCAAAATGTCAAAAATCAAAAATGTCATACTTACATCTATTTTTACTTAACAAATATTTTTCTCCGATAGGAACTCAGTTACACTGTAGTACGTTTTATCTACCAAAAATTTCCGCAATCTACTCTTAAATTGTGCTGTAGTCAACTAGGAACCCTTATAGTTTCGTCATGTCTGTCTGTCCGTCCGTCTGTCCGTCCTCGCTTAATCTCTGTGACCGTTAGTACTAGAAAGCTGAAATTTGGTACCAATATGTATATCAATCACGCCGACAAAGTGGTAAAATAAAAATTGGAAAAAAATGTTTTATTAGGGGAGCCCCCCTATATGTAAAGTGGGAAGTGATTTTTTTTTTAATTTCAACGCTAACGTGTGATATATTGTTGGAAAGGTATTTAAAAATGAATAGGGGTTTACTAAAATCATTTTTTGATAATGTCAATAATTTCGGAAATAATCGCTCCAAAAGTAAAAAGCAATGCCCCCCTCCCCCTCTAACTTTTGAACCATAAGTTTAGAAAATATGAAAAAAACCTGAAAAGTAGAACTTTATAAGGACTTTCTAGGAAAATCATTTTAAACTTGATGGAAACAACAGTCTTTGTACAAAAAGACAAAAAGTTGTACAAAATAATTTCTGGACTATGCAAGCATTTTTTTTAACTTCGTTTACATATTTTATTATATTTTTACGGACGGGAAACTACGGAACCCTACACTGAGCGTGGCCCGACACGCTCTTGGCCGGTTTTTCATAAGTAAAAATACGAATAAAAATAATTATAAATGATAAATGATTTCATTTCTGTAACTAAGTATTTTTGTACAAACACTTTTAAATATCAAACATAATTAATAATTGAATGAAATGCACCGACCCCAGCGTGGTTTGACCAGACTCGATTACTTTAATGAACCCAAAGATATGCACTAGCTTCTAGAGCCTCATGTTTCATAGGGCTACAGAGACCGTTGTATATCAAGGAGTAGACCGGCGGTCGCGATAATGGTAGAAAAGATGTGCCCATAGGATATGGATGATTATATCAAAGCCCCACTGAATAATTATGCATCTGAATGAAATGATAACTATCGATGGGTGGGCATACATACTTACATAAAGTCACGCCTTCTTCTCATGGGGGTAGGCAGAAACTACAGACCGCCACCTGCTATGATCCTTACATACTGAAAATACTAGCTTTACATACGAGTCGAGGGTTACGGGTTTCGCATATACTAAAACTAATACATATTATATACAAGTAGCAGCATAAATATGTGACATCGAAGGAACAACAAAACCATCTGACGAGACCATCGACGCCAAGATATAAGATGCTGCATTGGTTTCTTAACACTAAGCCTCAATCTCTCCTATCGGGTGTTTATTTTAGAGGAGAGAACTTTACATTGAAATAAAACACAGAAAAATGTTTTTATTATCCATGAAATTGGTTTTATTTGATAAATTGAACACGATTCCGGGCATGTGTCCGCCGGGGCTGACACCAACGCCGAGTTTATTTACTGCAAACTTAACTTTTTTATTTGCATAACGTGTTTTATTTCAATTTAAAGTTGTCTCTCTAACAAAAAATACCCGATACTTCTCAATTTTTCTTTACAAAACAAACAATGGAACCACACCCTCACAATAACATTCCTAATCGTTTCACCATACGACTGTTCTTAAATTTGTTTATATTTAAACAGAAACAAACAACTTATCAAAATAAACACTTTATATTATTTTATGTTGATCAATACTTTACCTTAATAAGTTCAACGCACTTTCTATTGTTCTTTTGATAAGATAAAAGCAATCTTATAATTATTTATACAGATTTACATTTTGTATAGCAACTGCCTAAGACATGCGTCATCACATCAGACACCTAGATAGAATATAATACCCTTTATTATGTACACCATAAAATTACAGCTTATTATAAGATCAAAATTAAGAAGAAAATTAAAGAAGAAAAGGTAAATTCAAAAATTCAAAAACTGCGTAAAAGTGAATTGTAACAAAAATGGAAACAAGATGACCTAATCGTCATGCAGTCAGAGGCAATAAGGTCGTTATCGTTTTTAAGAAGATGCCTCCGACTGCAAGAGATTAGGTGATCTTGTTTTCATCTTTTTTAGAGTTCACTTTAGACGCAGTCGGGTTTTCGATTTTATTTTATTTACTTTTTTATTTTACACTTTTTAGCTAAGAGTATTCCCTCACTTAAGTAACACTTTAGGTGACAGTCTTAGTCGAAATTATATTATTATCATTATTTTACACGTTAAAAAGAGATATTATACGATTGTATATGAACTTTAACATCTACTCAATCTGTGTGCTCTATTATACCTAAGTTTTGAAAAAGTGAGAATGGTTACCAACTAACTTTATAGATCCTAAATGGTCAACATGAAGAATGATCAGGGAAAGATGATTTTTAAGAGGATTGTGAAGTGCCGATACGCGGCGCGATTCTTGGAGGCAATTACCTACATTTCATACAATTATTTACATAAATATTGTTTCGGGCGATAACGTTTTCACTCCCCCTAAATCTTTACAAAATGAGACAATTTTGGTTTCATTACATTCAGTACACTTTATTCTAGGTCTGTACGTTTTTTGTTTTTAGTAATTCAATTTAATATAACTTAAAAAAAAATAAAAATGCTCGAGGATGTTTTTATGTCAAAAATATAGATATTTAGATGGTAATAATTTATATCGTATGCAATATTTCTTTATAATAAAACGTACGGACCTAGTTTTTCATTATACCAACAACATTTCCAAAAATTATGAAAATTAGACTATGTTTACGGGAAGAAAAACGTTATCTCTCTTTTTGTATGAAAATTTACAGCTTCACAATCCTCTTAATGACCTATGCAATGCTACATCTCACTAGACATAGTTCTTTGACTTTATTTTTTTTCTTTTTCACAATATGGCGTCTGGTTGCCGCCATATTGAATGGTGATTACTGTCATTTGACGTAAAAATCATCAAAATCGGCCCACGCGTTTTGTCTCTAGAGCGCCACAAAGGAACAAACATACATATATGTATGTAATATATACATACATTATACACACTTCAATTGATATCTCTTTAAGCGTAGGCATAGACAATATACTTAAAGGCGCGCACACACAATCCCACCTGGCAGTTATAAAGGTGTAATTACACAGTCGCCTTATGGATGGCATATCTATCAGCCCCCCGTAATTATGTAAGGGCCATAAATAGAGGCTTAGTAACAAGGGGGAATCAATTTATTTAGTTTAATTAAGTTCAAGGCGTAAGCAGAGTTACAGGTGTGTATTTTTTAAAGTTATGGTTTTCAGGTGTAATTTGTAAGTAGGTAGCGAAATGAAAATGGTTTCCTATTGTCAGGGATTGAGGTACTTACCTACAGGTCTTTTGGATAAATGGTTTGAGAAAACTGATCCTATTGGTTTGATGTCTTGATATACAGTATGTTAACCAACAGAGGGCGTTCCCGTTAACCCGCAATAGTATAGCATCCATACATGCTAAAAAAAATATTACCATTCGAAAACAAAATGGTTTTTATTTTTTTTTTAATATTAAAATATTCACTAAAAATGCTAAAAATATTCAAAAAAATATAAAAATATTCACTAAAAATAAAAACTAAATTGCGATGTTTCCGTCCTTCAAGTACGCGTGTACAGAGTGTTTCTTTTACGTATCAATTTAACATTTTCAGTGAATATTTTAATATTAAAAAAAATAAAAACCATTTTGTTTTCGAATGGTAATATTTTTTTTTAGCATGTATGGATGCTATACTATTGCGGGTTAACGGGAACGCCCTCTGTTGGTTAACATACTGTATATATAGCGTTTCCGAATACAAAGGTCAAAATAATCATGTCGATAAAAATATAAAATAAGTTACCAGAAGAAATAAAAATCATAAATAAATACAATATTTTTATTAATAAATTAAAACTATTTCTATTAACAAAAGCTATTATAATATAAAAGAATACGTAAATGAAAGACTATAATTGCAACAAATATATACGTACATGTGTATTTATCAAGAAGATTATTTAATTAAACATAACATGAATTCTAAATATACATCATTCTCCTGCCCTTGTCCCAATTTATTTGGGGTCGGCGCAACATGTCTTTTTCTTCCATACTTCTCTATTAGTCGTCATCTCGGTAGTCACTCCCTTTCTGGCCATATCATCTTTCACACAGTCCATCCATCGTTTCTTTGGTCTTCCCTTACTCGTATAGCCCTCCACGTTCATACTCAACACTTTCCTGACGACATTTTCCTCATTCCTCCGCATCACATGCCCATACCATGACAACCGATTTCCACACAACTTTTCAGTCACCGGTGTCACTTTCAGACTTCCTCTTACATACTCATTTCTTATTCTATCTATTCGCGTAATACCACACATCCCTCTTAGCATTCTCATCTCGGCTGCATGCAATTGCCTTTCATTCATTCTTTTTATGGCCCAACATTTTGATCCATACAAGACAGCAGGTCTAACCATTGTTTTATAAATCTTCCCCTTGAGTTTAAGGGGAATGCGGGAGTCGCAGATTGTTCCCGTGACCTGCCGCCATTTCATCCATCCAATGTTAATTCTGTGTTATAAAATGTTACCTACTGAATCTTATTAGATAAGTGTTTGTATATTATCTAAGTAAATGAACCTTTATCTAAATGTAGAACTCCACATCTAGACGCACTGCCAGTTACCATTCCTACCTAGTTGCTACTCCACCAATTCGCACTAAGCGTTTCCAAATGTCTTTTATAATGCGCACAGCAAAAGAGTGGAAGTCACTAAGTCTGTGTTTCCGAGCGCATACAACCCAAGTGAGAGTGAACAGGCTTCTTCTGGGTAAGCTCACTGCATTATCAACTCTGTCTCTGTCGCCTCCGACCTAGACTAGAGTCAAGAGCAAACCCATCTTAAAAAAAAAAAATGTTATAATAGTATTTTATGAAAACAGCTACCTACAGTTTTCCCCAGATATCATATTAACATTGTACGAATCTGTGTCTTGTACTTATTGACAAAAAATAAATCACAAAAAAAAAAACTACTATTTTAATTCTAGAATTCCCAGCGAAAGTAATGCCTAAACTACACCTAGAAATATAGCTGTAGCTAGATTTTTCTCATCATGATAACAACAAGAAAATTTTTAATCTACGAGGTGCCTCAGGGATGCTATTGTCCACAACAGACAGACGGACGGTAGCCCTTTGTTGCTTTTATTATATATGAGTGTGGGTAGGTACAGTTATAAAATGTGTAGGTTTATTTGCCTCGCAGTGTACTTGTTTTCTGTGAGAAATTTATCTGGAATGGTGAAGGATGTTTAAATTACAGTGGCCAAGGAATACTTGATTAATATAATAATAATAATATCCTGGGACATTTTCACACACGGTCATCTGTCGGTCTATTCTGTAAAAATCTTACCGTGAAAACGTAGGTGAAGTGAGCTTGAAGTGAGCTGTCATTCCACCTGATGCTAGGGAGTGGCATTATTGACAGCTCACTCCACGCTCACTTCACCTAAGTTTTCAAGGTGAGATATGTACAGAATAGCAATGCTGATCCCAAACTAAGCAGAGCTTGTACTATGGAAACCAGATAACTGATATACTACTTTTTTTTTGTAAATACGTCATATACCTATAGATAATTTTGAAGAGCTCGTGGCTAAGTAATAATAGCCGCACGGGTCGATCCATCAGGTTAAGCTACGCTTGCCGAGGTTGGTCCGTAGATGGGTGACCATCTTTTCATACCGAGACTCCTCCGTGCCTCGGAAAGCAAGCCGTTGCATTGGTCCCGGCTGTCATTCGTGGATCTTTGACAGTCGTTACCGGTCGTCAGAAGCCCGAAAGTCTGACAACCAGTCTTACCAAGGGGTATCGTATTACCCAGTAACTGGGTTGTGGAGGTCAGATAGGCAGTCGCTCCATGTAAAATACTGGTATTCAGCTGCATCCGGTTAGACTGGAAGCCGACCCCAACATACTTGGGAAAAGGCTAGGCGAGTATATACGAGTATATAGATAATTTATTACTTATTGATCTTATTGACAGGCCAGCTGGCGTGGTTGGTTAAGATACCACCTATCATGTCGCAGGTCATGGGTTCGATTCCCATCCGGGACAAAATTTGTGTGCATGAACATGTCTGTTTGTCCTAAGTCTGGGTGTAATTATCTATATAAGTATGTATTTACAAAAAAAAGTAGTGTATGTAGTATATCAGTTATCTGGTTTCCATAGTACAAGCTCTACTTAGTTTGGGATCAGATGACCGTGTGTGAATAATGTCCCAGGATATTATTATTATTATTATAATTACACCCAGACTCAGGACAAACAGACATGTTCATGCACACAAATGTTTGTCCTGGCTGGGAATCGAACCCACGACCAGCGGCATGATAGGTGGTATCTTAACCAACGACGCCATCTGGCCTGTTAATAAGATCAATAAGTACAAGACATTTTAATAATAATATTATTACGTCACTATTAAATTCGAGCAAGTACCTACTTATTAATCTCAGACTAAATAAAAACTAAGACATAGAGCCTCGAACAAACATGCGCAAAACTATACCTCGCTCAGTGCATACGCGCTCACACGCACACATTTACACAAAACTACAACTCACTAAGTGCACACATGTTTACGAAACTGGCCTCACGTCACTGTTGACAGCGATATGTCTCGGTTTTGTTATTTAGCCTGAGGTACCAATGTGACTTTTTTAATTCCTATGAAGTTTATCTTGGATAAATTGTAAATGAATATGTTACCGTAATTTGGTCCTACTTTGCTCCAATATTTGCTCCAAATGTTGAAAATTATGATTATTTTTAGAAAATCAACTATACAATTTACTTAATGTATTATTTTATGGGAAATAGATATTATGAAGTATATTATGAATTTATTTTTGACAAATAATACTGAGCAAAATTACCCATGGTGTTGGGTATCTTTGCTCCTAGATATAGTTTCTATGTAATCTCCATTGTTAAAGCTGTTGGAGCAAATTAATGCTTTCCTAATTCAAACTCTGCTCCAGTTATAATATGTTTTGCTATTTTGGATGATATAAATTGGTGAGATATGGGTAAAAACGAAAAAATGGATAAAAACGGATGCGTTCATAATTTAATTAATTGTTGCAAAATTTTTAACGTAGAATAGGCGAAAACATTTTACAGAACAGGAGCATAATTACACGTAGAGGAGCAAAGTAGGACCAAATTACCAGTATTTAATTTGACCCTGTATTTGACTGTGGCGAGTCAGGTTTCCACACGAAAGAAAATTTGGAAGATCTAAGGGCCGATTTTTGGATCCGTATCCAAAATTCAACCATTAGTTACTATGTTTAACCATTGGTTGAGTTAACTACGGATCAAAAAACCGGCCCTACGTAAAGTTTTGAGTTTGGGTATTAGTGCTAGTGTGCATAATTTAACGTTTCTTTTAAAAAAGTACAATACTGTTATGTGTGCATCTAATTTCAGACATTTTGCTGAAAATCTTACTCCCTTACCAACAAAAACATACAATCAATCTGCCTAGCCTTTGCCCAACCATATTAGAGTCGGCTTCCAGTGTAACCGGATGCAGCTGAATACAGTTACTGGGTAATACGATACCCCTTGGTAAGACTGGTTGTCAGACTTTCGGGCTTCTGACGACCCGTAACGACTGTCAAAGATCCACAAATGACAGCCGGGACCAACGGCTTAACGTGCTTTCCGAGGCACGGAGGAGTCTCGGTATGTAAAGACAGTCACCCATCCACGGACCAACCCCAGCAAGCGTAGCTTAACCTGATCGATCGACTCGTGCAGCTGTTATTACTTAGCCGTGAGCTCCTCACTTAGCCACGAGCTTCTTATTTAATCATCTTAAAAATTTGGTCCCGTGTGAGAGAGAGAGGTGAACAAATGCAACAGCCCTCTTAACGTCTCTCACGTCATCAGGACCAACCTGAATGTCTATAATATTTCTAGAATACCGAGTACTTACAGACCACAGGAGCAACAATGGTGAAACATCAGACTATCATTACGGGATCACAAAGGGACTGGCGAGGTATAAAAAATGTCGGCCGAACTCGGTTCAACTTGCATTCGCGACAATATTATACTATAGGCTGGGAGTAAGGGAAAGCTTTTCTAGTATCATCGTTCGATTTGAGAAGTCTGTATTGTTTCCCAGCAATTTATTTTACTTTTGACTTAAGCAGTTCTATGAAGTTCCTTATTTATTGACAGGCAACTACAACCATAGACGAAAAAATGCAATACTAAATGGTACTTTTAATTACATTTTTTCTTTAAAATAAAATATCAATCGATTAAAACTTCTTCATATCTTAAGTCGATTGTTCTATGAAATCGAATCGATAACGTATTAGGCCAACATTAATGCAGCTGAAATGGCTTTTTATAAAATATTATTTCTTTTTACTTGTCGATGGTACTCCTCTTCTTCGTTGTTTTGTATTTATTATGAAAACTTATATGAAAACGACCCTTTTTCTGAGGATACAAATTGCTGCTGGGGAGGAGTTATATTCAGGAGTTCTGTGTCCATGGTTGGCTAAAACCAACCAAATAACTAAAACGACGTAGGTATAATGAAAAAAACATCTTAAAATAAATTACTGTGAATGAAAAGTTAATGAAAATTCGTATCTCTTCAGTAAAAAAACTGCAGTATGCAGAAACATTTCTCCGCTCCAAAAAAAAAAAATAGTCTGTACATTGTACAACATAAGGCTGCCTTTTGCATAAAACGTTTGCAGTACGAAATATTTATGTAGAAACAAAACCAAGCCTCTAATAACTTAAACCTTAATTGCATAGAATATTTGTACGAACAACAAATAGTAATCGTCTTGGACAGATAATTATTGACCATGACAATTGACTTTTTTTTCGTTCAAAAGTGTTGCCTGATTGATGATTGATTGTTCATTGATGTTTTGATACATGTCCGTAAACAAATTCATTCTAAATACAATACAATAAATACAAAAAATCCTTTCGATGAGAATTTCTATCACTATGAAATTAAGTGTTAACATCACAACAAAAAACTACTCCCTAGCTCCCAAACCGCAACATTACGACAAAATCAAAAAAATAAACACTCGCAGTCGTTTCGGTTGCACCAGACGCTTCCATTTACTGCTGTCTACCTTTAAAACGTTTGTATTACTACTTGCTCTAAAGGAGGGTAGTCGGAAATGTCCAAGGGTTTGATAAGGTTTGTGGGGCTAATGATGGAGGTATGTGAGATGTGTCGTGGTAATATGACATAATAGTGCAGATTCTGTTGTATACAAACTAAACTTAATTTAGGCTATTGCTAACTTTTTCTCTCTAATAAAGCAAGAAAGAGACGGACGCAAATTTAGAGCTGTCAAATTTAGTTGGAACTAATATTTCCATACAAATTCAGACTACACGTAAAAACATGTGACATCTCTTAGTTCATAGTTATAGCCCTCCTTTTCTCGCGCTAGTAAAAGATAGCGATTCTCCAATTTTAGTTTAGTTATTGAACAAGAGAATCGGCACCAACATGTCGAAATAATAGTCGTATTTTTATAGGTATGCTTGTAAACGCCTCTTATCTAATATATCATGAACTACTTACTTGAGAACAGGTCAGGCCATGGTAAAAATACAAGGTCAAATTAAATTAGCTAGCTAAACTCCGCAGACGTGATGGGTATCGATATCTAAACACGCCCAAATGAAAAATATTTGATGATTTATTTTGGGGTCAAAGACCTTTTGTGGTGTTGTTAACTTAAGTAACAGTAGAGAAATCTGTATTATTTTTATTTTTTTTATTGTGTTTAGATATCAATATCCATCACGTCTGTGAAGTTTTTTTTTTATTTTTCTTATTTGATATGGGTTTGCTCTTAACTCTAGTCTAGGTCGGAGGTGACAGAGACAAAGTCGACGATGGAGTGAGCTTACCCAGAAGAAGCCTGTTCACTCTCACTTTGAAGAGATTAGAGTTGTATGCGTTCGGAAACACAAGACGCAGGTAGAGAGTTCCACTCCTTTGCTGTGCGCATTATAAAAGACATTTGGAAGCGCTTAGTGCGAATTGGTAGAGTAGCAAATAGGTAGGGATGGTAACTGGCAGTGCGTCTAGATGTCCGGCGGTAGAAAGGGGCCGGTGGAATCAGCCCGTGGAGTTCTTGGGCACACTCACCGAAGTACAATCTGTAGAAGACCGACAAGCAGGCAACCTTGTGGCGATGAGCCAAGCTGTGAAGCTTGGCATTCACCAGTTTTACGTGGCCAATGAGGAGCCTCTTAGCTCTGCGTTCCACCGAGTCAAGCGCGGCTAGTTGGTACTTAGTTGATCCATCCCAAAGGTGGCTGCAATACTCCATGCAGGATCGGACTTCAGCTTTGTAAAGGATTAAAAGATGTCCAGGCGTAAAGTATAGCTGGGTGAATATTTGACCTTTTAACCGCCGTCATTACCTTCCGCCAAAAGTCGATGAAGGAGAATATCGTTAATGAAATATTTCATCAATTCCCAGAATCTGCTTAAGGACCAGAATCAGGAATTGCTGAAATATTTCATTAAATATATTCTCTTTCATCAACTTTTGGCGGAAGGTAATGACGGGCGGTTAAAAGGTCAAATATTCACCCAGCTTCACCCTGTTTAGGATGCCCAGCTTCTTGGCCGCTGTTTGGGCTTTGTACTCGATGGTGGCGCCGAATTTGAGACGAGATATCAACTCCATGCCTAGGAGCTCAAGCTGATCAGTTACAGGAACAGATGTACTCCGAAAAGTAAGGGTTTGGGCAAAGCGACTCGTTTTAGCGGTAAAAAGACACGCCTGTGTTTTGGTGGTGTTAAAAGAGACCAGATTATCATCACCCCACTGGGAGACAAGGCGTTTACATAAACAAAAAACAAAACTGATTTTAAAACTGATATTTAAACCACTGCAGTTAATGACCCAAAAAAAAAAAACAAATTAATTTATTTTTTGATGTATAATGTTTAGATATCGATACCCATCACGTCTGCTGAGTTTTGCTAGCTAATTTAATTTAACTCTATATAAGCAGGCAGCAAGGCGGTAGCGAAGCTCACTGATGAGCGCGTGACGTACTTACATTCAAGTTTCAACCAACGACAGTTAGGGCGGAAACAGACTTACACGGAACGCATCATTACGTCAGTCAGTCAGTGTAAAGTTATCGTTGTCCACATTTCATCTCGTGTAGCACAGCTTCGTCCTTTGGCCAATGAACACGCGTGGTGTGTCGTCGAGTGTTAAGTCTGCTGTGGCTTTTAAGAATACTATGAGATGAAAATGAAATGGGATGTTGAAATATTTATGTGCAAAACGTACGACAAAGTAGCGAGAAAGTATTGGCGCAGCTAGCACATAGACGTTGTCACTTATTATCACAGATCGGAATAGGTAGAGCATAAATACTTAAACTTTGAGGAAAGATTGTGAATTATTTACGTCATGCTCCCTGGCGGAACCACCTTTGCTGTAACAAGTATAAGTTACATGAAAAATTCTATGGAATGTCTATAAAATTCTAGTCCTATTAAAAAAAAGTCTATATCTCTAGTTTCGACGTAAACTTTTATTTAAAGTGGTTGCGCTGCAGAGTATCCTTCCCAGCGAAACCACCATGATATTTCTATTACTATACATAGTATTTGCAAATATATAGTATCAAATAATTCTATAACAATTCTATATTGAACTGGCACCCCTAAATCTTCCATCTAACTTAAATATACGAACCAAACGGTGCCTCAAACTTTGTCTTCGAAATAGTCGCTAAGTGCCTAGATTAAAGTTTTTAGCAAATAACGTTTACACAACACTGCATGAACGAGGCAATTCAGAACCTTTGAAATGTTCTTGATATTGCATGAAAACACTCTTTTGTTCTTCTAAACTCACTGATAATCTCTTTCGACGCTTCATTTTTGTAAACAGTTACACACGCACCTTAGATCGATGTTGAAATTTGCAACGCACTAACAAACAATGATTTCATTAAAATGTGGGTAGTTGATTTTATTAAAGTTCCTTGAGTAGGGTAAGTGGGAAGGAGGGATCCTTCTAGTAGTTTTAACGATACACACAATAAGCCGTCACAGGAAAATATAAAAGGAAATAACCATTCTACTAGTAGGTATTCTATAATAAAAATAAAATGACTTTACTGACAGCAGTAAAGGATAATGAAAATTCGTTTATCACTTTATTACTTTATGTGGCCAGTATTAGTAATGGATGCACAGATGTTTCACTTAATATTATTTAATATTACAATAATCTATTAAAACTAATAATTAAAACACAAGAAAATATAATATTTATTTATTTATTTATTTATTTATTTATTTAGGGACAACAAACAGCAGTGTAATACTAAGTAAACATAGGTTAAAGCTTAATAATAGAGGTAACAAATACACTACTCACAACGTTATCCACATATTACTAAACAGATCTAGGTACTAGTTGTTAGAATGAACGATATCAAAATAAACAGAATAAAAGTAAACATTACTTAATTAGTAGGGTTCTGATCACTTAATATAGTAATAATTTCTTTTCTAAATATAGCCTTGCTGAGAAACATAATATCAGATGAGCCAAACTGCCTATTCTAGGTGTCAACCAATCGACGCAGCGGTGAGCGTACGCCTGAGTTGGTTCTACAAAAAGTAGTAGCAAACAAGTGTCTCGAGCGAACTTCTCGACCATGTACGGTACGAGGGATCAGGTAGCACAAACTGTTCACTAGATCAATATATAATATATAATAAAATATTACTTGTATGTTTTAAACTAAACGCCTGAAAGACATTGTATGATATTTGACGTAAACGTTATTTGCTAAAAACTTTAATCTAGGCACTTAGCGACTATTTCGAAGACAAAGTTTGAGGCACCGTTTGGTTCGTATATTTAAGTTAGATGGAAGATTTAGGGGTGCCAGTTCAATATAGAATTGTTATAGAATTATTTGATACTATATATTTGCAAATACTATGTATAGTAATAGAAATATCATGGTGGTTTCGCTGGGAAGGATACTCTGCAGCGCAACCACTTTAAATAAAAGTTTACGTCGAAACTAGAGATATAGACTTTTTTTTAATAGGACTAGAATTTTATAGACATAATTTTTCATGTAACTTATACTTGTTACAGCAAAGGTGGTTCCGCCAGGGAGCATGACGTAATTATTTATTGTACTTTGAATACATTCGTAACAAATTATAATAAAATAATAAATAATTTGCGATTTCTTATTTCCCGGGAAATTCTCGAGATTTAGAAATTGCGAATTATTTATTATTTTATTATGGTATTATTTAATTTGTTAAAATACAATCAATAATTTACAACTCCTTAAATCCTGATATTTTATCGCCATGTTTATCTTTCCGGGATTTTATAGGAGGTATTATCTACTCCTGTTACTTCTTTCCTCGAAGTTTTGGTATTTATGCTCTACCTATTCCGACCTCTGCATAATAAGAAAGTTATTAAATTAGAACTCTTAAAAGGTATACTGTAACCTACGACAACGTTCAAAGGTTCCATATCGTTTATCTTCTTTCTTATTTCTTCTAGAAATTGATTTATATTCCCACCTAAATTATTATAGATTGACGCACTAATTCAATCACTGCCTTATTGAACCAGTCACATTTACGAGTATTTCGGCAAAGTTCGGTTTTGCCGAAGATAAACGATTGAACCTTTGAACGTCGTCATACTGCCCTTAAATTATATTGAAATGAGATGAGCTAACATTATTCTATTCGATCTTTTGCACATCTTTGAGATACATCTAGGTTCATTTAATATTTGTGAATTGTTTTAATGGTAGTACAAATATTTGACAGCAGGAGGCCTTTGCATTGGAGTAGCTAATAATTAGGGCCTTAAAACACCTCCGCTGCGAAACCGCATGATTCGAGTAGCGAAAAGTCCGAACTACTGCAGTGTACGACTCATGTATCTAACACGGCACGCGCCCATTGCATAGATCAGCACTTTTCCGTCGCCTTGCACAAATTACAGTATAGCGCGACAGTACACAATCAGCGTTCATAGTCAGCTGTACTCATTCACACATTCATATAGCATTAGTTACGTGATAGTTAAATATATTCAATAAACCATCATATTCGACAGGCCAGTTGGCGTGGTTGCTTAACACATTATCTGCTTAATTCTTTATGCAAACGCTTCTTTATGCTACACCCTTACCGACCCTTATTTTACGATGTTTTCGAAACAACAGAGATGCACAATGAACGCACAGGTGCGGCGCGCCGCACTCGAAGAAAGTTATGTAAATTGTATGGACGCGCATACGCGCCGTCAAGCACCTGGTGAACGTCCGAAAACGCGCATGTGCGTCTGCCGCGCCTAATGTATTAAGATACCACCTATCATGCCGCAGGTCGTAGGTTCGATTCCCATCCAGGACAAACATTTGTGTGCATGAACATGTCTGTTTGTTCTGAGTCTGGGTGTAATTATATATATAAGTATGTATTTACAAAAAAAAAGGTAGTATATGTAGTATATCAGTTATCGGGTTTCCATAGTACAAGCTCTGCTTAGTTTGGGATTAGATGACCGTGTGTGAACAATGTCCCAGGTTATTATATTATTATTATATCTTTGGCTATCCGTGACTTATCATTCAAGCTAACACCCAAGGTGTATGCAACCCATTAAGCAGCGCACACATGCGGTTTCGCTGCTATGGTTTCGCAGCGGAGGTGTCCTAAGGCCCTTAATATCAAGCCTCTTCCCAACAAATTTATAACAGACTTTCCATCACACCACATATCTCTAAACTTTACATAAGTATAATATGACGTCACGCGCCTGTAATCCCCGAAAAGTTAGGCAGAAGTGTATCTATAGTACAGACGCCAGCACATCAAGCTACTACAATCTGTCAAATTTCTTTAATAGATTTTCAACTTTGTCGCTAAAGCATTAGGTTCAAGGTTGATTGGGAAAATTAGACAGTTTCGGGTAGCTCAAATTCTGTGAAAAATTCATGCGGTTTCGCAGCGGAGGTGTTTTAAGGCCCTAATTATTAGCTACTCCAATGCAAAGGCCTCCTGCTGTCAAATATTTGCACTACCATTAAAACAATTCACAAATATATGTCTGTACATCAAATTCCGGGCACAAATCCAGACCTCAGCCTGGTAATGAGAAATCCATGACGGCAGAACCTAATAACACTGTTCGACCTTGGAATCGAACCTAGGACCTCATGCTCAACAGTAGCGCTCGCAACGACTAGACCAACGAGGCCGTCTATCTCTACAATCAAACTTATATTTTCTATAATACCTTTCCAATTCCATACTTACCGTAAGAGAAAATAAATCTAAACAAAAAAAAAAAAAGAGTTAGTATCGTCTAGCGACTACAAATCATTTAAGGCCTCTTCCACACGGGACGGAAAGTCTTAAGGTGTCGCGGCCAAGCATGATTTGTAGCCGCCCTTAGAGATACAGGGTGTTACAAGTTGAGAAGTTTTCTTATTGGATTTGAGGACGTGATTTAATATACTTTTGTGTAATGCAACAAGCTGAGGCAGTCGGATGCATCGATCGATAAAATAGTAGAGCACATTGTGGCACCTGGCCTACCGCCGGCGATTAACGAGGGGCGAGTAAAGCGCTAGCTTTACTCGCCCCTCGTTAATCCCTAACTAAGAACAAGTTGGCGAGCAATAAGCAGTGAATGCATAACGGCGGCGACGAGAGATTACAAGCTGGTATACGTATGTACCAAGCGTGAGTTTCTCAGCGAGTGTTCTGTCCTCCAAGCGAGCGTCGCTGAGCGTCGTTAATGAATATCAAACATTCAATCAGTCCATCTTGTGGTATGTCTATTTTGTCAACTATGTTGGGGTCGGCTTCCAGTCTAACCGGATGCAGCTGAATACCAGTATGTTACACGAAACGACTGCCTATCTGAACTCCACAACTACTGGATAACACGATACTGCTTGGTAAGACTGAATGTTTATGGAAAAGAATTAAAACCCAACACCCAAAAAATTCAACACTCTGTATACACTTAAGACGTCTACCGATTGACTCTCCTGCCTCGAAGCATAATGTACCAATATTTATCGCATATAAGAGGGTAGCTTTCAATTCTGCCAACTTATGCAATACTACCCGCATTTTTTACCGCAACCTTTTAATGCTCATACTAAGGTTCAATTTCGCTTGACAATAAACTAGAAAAGAACGAAAGGGTTTTAAATTTTATGCGTTATAAAATAAGGTAGATTTTTGAGCATAGTTTTTGTGTCAAGGGAAAATATAAGTTTGTATAATTTATCAATGGGATTGTAAAGTGAATTTTGCATAGTTCCTTATAAGCACAAAATGTGTCTCCCATGGTGTGTTGTGCTATGATATTTTATGGTATTATAAGTGTTTTTAGAGGTACAAGTGAGTTATGGGATTTTGAACTTTTTTTTTTTTGTTTTGGGAGATCTCGGTTGTCTCTGAGTAAGAATAGATCATTTATTTTTATCCCATGGCTGTCGTAAAGGGTGGCTCCGGATTATAGAGTCCTATCTGCTAAAAAGCTTCGATGAGCAATCGAATATTCTTTTGTTTATATTTAGTAGTAAAAACTTTTTAGCAAAAAATAAAACCGACTTCTAAAACAAAACACTACAAAGTGAAAAATAACTTTAATTTCGGAAGTCGGTGTCTTTCGTTTTGTATTTTCGTTTTTTGCCACCGACTTCCGAAATTAAAGTTATTTTTCACTTTGTAGTGTTTTGTTTTAGAAGTCGGTTTTATTTTTTGCTAAAAAGTTTTTATTTTTCACTTTTTAGTTGTGGAACCTACCCCACACAAATTCGAATACATAATTGAGCACAATAATTATAGATATAGCCATGTAAATAACAGTGATATGAAGTTATTAAAACATCATCACATCATCCATATAAAATAAGTGGGAAATATACGCATTATTGAAGCTAACTCAAAAACTCCCCAAGCAAAGTTAATAAAATTTATATGGGACCACCTCGGAGGTATACCCTTTCAAACAAAAAAAGAATTTTGCAAATCGGTCCATCCGTCTTTGAGTAATCGCGTAACAAACATACAAAAAAAAAAAAAAAAACAAAAAAAAAATACAGACGAATTGAGAACCTCCTCCTTTTGGAAGTCGGTTAAAAAGGAACCCTTATGGTGCGACTCAGTCTGTATGTCTGTCACAACTGAATATCTCAAGAGCTACTACTAATGCTATCAACTTGAATTTTAAATAGTTTTAGATTACGTTTGCCCAACTATTTAGCAAATAAGAAAAAAATAAAAATATTTATATATTTTTTTTCACTTTGCATCAGGGATTTTTTTTTTATCGCGATAAAAAATTAGCTGTTCCCTACATTTTGACGAGTTATGTGAGCATACAATTTAGGGAACAGCTGATTTGTTTTCGTAATTTCAGATTTGGTCCCATAGAACAGGGTTACTCAAAGTGGGGTACGCGAACCCTTAGGGGTTCGTCATTTGACGGTAGGGGGTTCGCGACAAGATTCACGTAATGGCCGCTGGATGGCTGGCAAGCGAGCCGAGTCGGAATTGACCAAAATTACTCCTAGCATCGACTCAATTTGTGACAAGAAACAAGCCCACCCTTCACATTAATTTTCTTTTTGATAACTTTTATTAAAATAAATAACCGTATTTACTACTACCTATAGCTAGATATTCTTTACAGGGTGGGGGGAGGGGGTTTAGGGGTTCGGTGTCGTCTGGGAACTTTAAGAAGGGTACGTGGGGCCATAAGTTTGAGGAACCCTGCCATAGAATAATACTAATTAATAGACAAGAAATTAGTTTTTAATCAAATTGAATACCAACTTCAATTGTCCGTATAAGAATGACAGTTAAATGAGATTGCTATAACACGGCAATGTGACGCAGTGTGTTAATTTAATAAACAATTAATTGCCTTGACTGTACTTATTAAGGTTAATAATGTCAAATTTATTGACAGTTATAAAGTAAGAAGACAAAATCTTTATAAAACAGAAAATGAACTCAGAACAGATCAAAATGTAGACACAAACATCAAAACCTCCTCGTCCAGTCAAACAGCACAAAGACTGCTCTAGGTAATATTTTAAAGGCTTCAAATGAGTCTGGCGACTAATACATCACGCAGACAAAGGGAAGGGGGACAGCAGATATAATACAGGCTACAATGATCTGTAGTGATGAGGAAAAACAACGAGTTTGTGAGGGTAGTCCGGGTAGAGAAGACTGGCGTGAAATATTTTTTTTTTTTAGTTTGACAACGAAAAATATAATATACAAAAATAGATGATTTTTTAAGGAGACGGGCTCGTGGCTTTGTAAAAACAGCCGCACGGGTAGATCAATCCGGTTAAGCTACGCTTGCCGGGGTTGGCCCGTAGATGGGTGACCATCTTTACATACCGAGACTCCTCCGTGCCTCGGAAAGCACGTTATATTTGACAGTCGTTACGGGTCGTCAGAAGCCCAAAAGTCTGACAACCAGTCTTACCAAGGGGTATCGTATTAACCAATAACTGGGTAATGGGGGGTCAGATAGGCAGTCGCTCCATGTAAAATACTGGTATTCAGCTGCATCCGGTTAGACTGGAAGCCGACCCCAACATAGTTGGGAAAAAGCTAGGCTGATTGAGATGATTTTTTTAACAAACTTTTAAAGGAATATTTATTTTGTAAAAAGGAGATCGGAATCTTAACTTCTTATCGGAATCTTTCTTCTAATAACTTTTACACATTTCCTATTTGACTACCCTTGAGAAGAAATGGCGAAACCAACTCAGGGGAAGTCCAGATAATCTTGGTCTGGGGCCGTATTATGAATTATTAACGCTTTAGCATGTTACTTGAGGTGTGTGTGGAGATAAATAACAGTTTCTATACTGACAGAGCGAATTTTGCAGTTTATTGTAGAACATAGTACAGTAGGTATTAGGCTTATAGTCCACAGCACAGTAAGAATGAAGAGTAGCAAGATAACAGATAGAAGGAGTAGACAGATAGCAAGCGCAGTGAAAGGTTTGAAAGTTCACGACAGCGGACCAAGCGACACATTGGTCACTCGAAAGGCGATAAGCTGACTGGCGGGCTGCACAGCCGCCGCTGTGCACTGATGCGCGGGCGCAGCTCTGGAATACGAGCTCCCACCTCGCGCGCTAAACAATGCAGCGATCAGGCGGCCGGCCGTCTCGTTCACTAATAATAAACCTGGTTTGCTTGTCCGTCCGCTTAAACAGAATTATTTAGGTACTTTTACATTTTGATATTTTATAACAAACAATTATTATTTATTGATTAATACTAGTTATTAATCTACGCCACAACGCCATCGTTTTTCCAGTGCTAGAGAGAGACGGAGCTATACATGACCTATACCACCATCCCTTTTTCGCAACGGAATAATGTTGGCGATAATAGTTCATAATACGGTCCCAGATCATGCGACGACTATGTAGTTTAGTGTCTCTAATGGTCTTTTGAGGAATGGACCCCACAAATTTGATTGGATCTGTCCAGTCAGTGCACGCATTTGTTAATAGTCGTGCAGACACACAAAATTGGTATCCAGTCGCATTTATTTAATTTCATAGGAATTTCTGTGTTCAGCATCCTAATTGCGTAACAGAGTTTAAGTCACAATCCAAGAGTACGAATTAGCAAGAGAAATATAAAAATGAAATTTCGCTTTCACTAGGAGGCATTAAAAAAAAAATCGTTTATTTTCAGGCGTCGACGGCCCATGGCGTGTTAGTAATTAGTACAATCTTAAAAAAACTATGTTAGTATGTAACATTTAGCCACAGATGAAAACAAAAATAAAAACAAAAAATACAGCCAAGATTAGAGGAAGATTTATCAAGTCCCATGTCTAACATGCAGCTTGATAAATCTATCCATTGTAGGCCCTTCTATCCTTTCTGCAAACACCCTCAGAATGCTATTGCTGCGTCCCCTCACTTTGCGTATCACTGATGCCACTTTTTGCGCATGATCGTGAAATAATCGTCAGTGTGCACATCCGCGAACATCCCTGACGCACTACAATACGGCATTGAATCCAAAAATTAGTTAAAACCACATCTGCAAAAATAGGTTCATATGTCAAAAGACGTCGATACTTCACATGATGGCCAGAGGGCTGGCTCGTTGTTTGGTCAAAGAATTAGCATTGCTATTCAACGTGGCAATGCTGCCAGTCTTCTGGGCACGTTTCCGGACGACAGCGATACGGACGAGTACTTCGACGCCTAAAATTCCTAGATTTTCTTTTGTACATGGTCTAAATAAATTAAATGAATAAAGCAGATAAAAAGACGTAAAATAGTTCAACATTGAGAAAACAAACGCACTTTACAAAAACATCAACCTCAGACTTTCCAACTCAATCCAAAACACCACAGACCAAACCAACCACAACATCACAAACCAAATCTCGCATAACAACGGCCAATACAAAACATAACAACTATACCAGTCCTGGTCGCCACCCTTATCAAAGGGTTTGATATTACAACGACTGTTCGTTGAAGGGAGAGTTGCCACCTATTTCGATTTGTAGGTCAAACTTATAATAATAATAGTATCCACACGATATGTACATACGCCAGCACATCAAGCTACTACAATCTGTCAAATTTCTTTAATAGATTTTCAACTTTATCGCTAAAGCATTAGGTTCAAGATTGATTGGGAAAATTTGACAGTTTCGGTTAGCTTGACCTGCTGGCGTCTGTACAATTGAATCGGCTATTTTGAAAAGGGATTAAGAGGGCTGTCGCATTTTATCACCTCTCCTGCTCACACGGGACCAAATTTTTAAGAATGATAAATGTAAAGTTGCTTTTTTTGAAAAATGTAATCAATTAGCGAACTAGTAAATAATATTAATTTAATAAATAATTATTAATAACACATTTCTATTGTGTTATCCAATGAACTCAGCTCAAAAAGTATTATTATGATCTGTTTTTGAGATGAGTTAAATAAATGCCACAATAAAAATGTATTTTAAACTATATTACCTATTTATTAAATTAATATTATTTACTAGTTCCCTAATTGATTACATTTTTCAAAAAAGCATCTTTTCATTTAACATTCTTAAAAATTTGGTCCCGTGTGAGTGAGAGAGGTGACAAAATGCGACAGTCCTCATAAGTCTATCAAATTTTTCAGAAGAAACCAAAAACTGTCTGCTATATATTTTTTGTACTTGGACATTAATAACCAATCTACCATTTGTAATAGTGAACTATTAATATAAAAGCTATTATTCTGAAGTATTGATGACAGCTATTCCTTTACGGTAATGGAAATGTAGCCTAATTTTCACTCTGGACTTATGCCCTTTTCAAACTGTACGAGTATTTTTTTTTTTTTGTTAGATATTTGTTTTTTTTTTGCTTCACGACATTTTATAGGTATATTACTCCTGTAAGCCAGTTCTGCTGTTAATGAAGTTTTTTCCTGTCCAAATGCCAGCTTAAAATGGTGTAACGTTTAGTTTGGAATTGGCAGAAGTCCTGGAATTCTGCCCTTTTTCAAAACAAATGAAAAACTGAGAGGTGCAATAACTCCATATTTAAATAGTGGACTATCGCCGTTTTCACTGAACATGTAGAATTGGCATTCGTTTGTATTCGGAAATGCGATGTTCGCCGAGGGACATTTAGCAAATAGTTGTACTGTACTTATATCAGTTTGTGCAAAATTAGTGACTTATGCCCTTTTCAAAATAATAGATTTAACTATACCCTAAAGTGACCTCATTTTTAACCGACCTAAAAAGGAGGTTATCAATTCGACATTTATGTACTTATGTAATATTATTGGATCTGCAATATATTCACATATGATTACCTGTTAGAGCTTCCAAACAAATATAGATACAACATTTTATATGTGTGTGTATGTAAGTTGTTTGTCTACCCATTTCTCCGAAACTATTAATCTAAAAGGGTGTGGTGTCAAAGGGAAAGCATTTCAAAATCTTGGTCAATTTCTAGTGCAATATTTATATTAAAAAAAAAAACCTATTAACTACTAAATATTCCAGTTTTTACTTAAAACTAAAAAATAATGAAATTATATAATACAGATCTCCGGACACCGACTTCCAAAATTAGTTAATTCATAATTTTGAGTTAATTTATTTTTGAAGTCGATTTAATTCTTTTAAATACATCTTTGATAATATAACTTTTCAATGTAATCAAGGTTCCATTCAATGCTTTTTGAGAAATCCAGTTATAATGCACGTAAATCTATAATCAATTATCAATAATTTCTTGCAAGAAATTGTCTTGTCCTACTTACAAAATCATCTATCAACAAATTTACTTATTTGAAGTAAACTTGTCATAATAAAAAACAACGGAAAATATCAGTATTACTTATAATCCTTTAATCTACTCTACGCGTGGAAGTTATATCATTATAATTGAACTACCAATTGGAAGAAGGGAATAAATCCAAAAAATAAGAATGGAAATAAATTTAAAAAACTTTATAACTTTTTACTTTCAACTTATAGGCTCATGTGATATCAATGATAATGAAGAAAATATAAATTCTGATTTATTTACTAATAAACCTGGCTGAAATATATAATATTAAAGTGTAGAAAAGTGAATATAAATTTTGACGACGTAAACAGTGCACTCTCAATGGTTACAGATTGGTTTACGATAAATAACTTAGTTCTCAATGCTAAGAAAACGAAATGTATAAAGTTTGCCTTACCGAATGTTAGAAATCTAGGACCCAACATCGTTTTAGATAAAGAAGTGCTTAAAACTGTAGACTCGGCAGTTTTTCTGGGTATAACAGTAGATGCCAAACTTCAGTGGGGCCCACATATATCAAGCCTAGCGGGAAGGCTCAGTTCAGCCGCCTACGCCGTCAGGAAAGTAAGACAATACACTGACGTTGATACAGCTCGGTTAGTCTATTTTAGTTATTTTCATAGCGTTATGTCATACGGTATTCTGCTCTGGGGCAAAGCCGCTGATATTCAAAATATATTTGTTCTTCAGAAACGAGCTATTCGTGCTATTTACCAGCTCGGTGCCAGAATTTCTCTGAGAGATTTTTTTAAACATATTGGTATTCTCACGGTGGCATCACAATTCATCTTCGCCAACATCTTATATATTAGACAAAATATACATTTATACACTAAAAACAGTGATATTCACAATGTTAACACCAGAAATAAGGACAAATTACGTGCTCCATTTCACCGGCTTCATAAGGTTCATAACTCATTTGTTGGGCTTGGTATATCCTTTTATAACAAGCTACCCTCTTCTTTGCTAGATTTGCCTTACAATGCGTTTAAAGCCAAAGTAAAATCTAACCTTTGTTCAAAGGCATACTATTCTATCAACGATTACTTAAACGATAAGAATAGTTGGTAGCTGTGTTTAACTTAAGACAATGTTTATGTTCTTTCTCCAGAATTAGCTTACCTACTGACAGGTTATATGGGTTCATATAATTATTTATTTTCTTTGACTGTAAAGGTCAATTTATTTTAATTTTATTTTTATTTATCATTGACATAATCTACTCATTACAATGTTGTTTTTTTATGAGTGGTATTGCAATATGTGGTTAGCTAGTGACCTCGACAATTGATCATAATTATTCTTGTCTGAGCAACCGGCAGCAGGTTCGTCATGCTCCCTTAGATGTCACTGCTTGCGGTAGCGTCGGGGGTCGGGTTGCCTCCTTCCCTCAAATATGGCGAGGGGGGTAATGGCTGATCTTTGCGTTATGCTCGTGAACGGGTGCTGCTTGTGGTGACTGGTCGTCTTGCTGACCTTGGTTTTGTTTTGTTATTAGTAATTTAACTCGTATTTTTTACTTCGATGGTCCTAGTTTATCATCTGTGACTTCGAGTTACGGCTATATGTAAGTGGGCACGCCCTTTATTACTGGAGGCTTTTAATATAGGTATAAAGTTCTACTTATGTTTTTAGTTTTGTATTTTGATTCTGCTTGAGTATATTTTTCGATTTTTTTCTTCTTTTTTTAAGTATATTGGCGTGTGCTAGCTGACTTATAGCAAATAATTAAATTTAATTTAATGTTTGTGTTGCGTAATGTACTTGCATGTAATTTGCACAGTGTTGTATAGAATATATATATTTTTTTAAATTTTTTATTTAACTGAACAGACAGCTGTGCTGCTGAGGAGTTTGTTGCGCCACTTCTTCTCCTCAGCTAAAGCACTAGGAAGTGGTGAAGGGCGGGCGTTTTGGGGGACTGTCTTATGTAATTTTGACGTTCGAAAAGTGCTGATTCTCAGCCTAGTTTGAATAAATGACTTTTGATTTTGATTTTGATTTTGAATATGTCAAAAAGTGGTGTTTATTCCCTTCTTCCAATTGGTGGTTCAATTGTAACATCAGTAACACCTGAACTTTAAATTCATATCACGCATCAGTAAACCATTCTTGTTCACATCTTTGGAATTTTAGTGAACGACCGACGTTAGTCATTTTGCAAATACTGTTTTTTTTTTTTACAAATTTCATAGACACGGTTATTAGTTTTTCAAAAACTAATTCCATACCGAATGAAAAAATCGGACATATTATAAGGTATCGAATTAGGTAGGTACATGAAAATGAGAGAAAATTCCATTTCATCTGCTATTTTAAGAGGATTGTGAAGCTGTAAATTTTCATACAAAAAGAGATAACGTTTTTATCCCCGTAAACATAGTCTAATTTTCATAATTTTTGTAAATGTTGTAAGTAAAATTAAAAAAAAACTAGGTCCCTAGGTTTTTATTATAAAGAAATATTGCAAACGATATAAGTTATTAGCATCTAAATATCTATATTTTTGTCATAAAAACTTCCTCAAGCATTTCTATTTTTTTAAATAAAATTTAATTGAATTTCTAAAAAAGACAAAACGTACAGAACTAGATTAAAGTGTACTGAATGTAATGAGGCCAAAATTGTCTCATTTTGCAAAGGACTAAGGGGTGAAAACGTTATCGCCCGAAACTATATTTATGTAAATAATTGTATGAAATGTAGGTAATTGCCTCCAAGAATCACGCCGCGTATCATCACTTCACAATCCTCTTAATATCCCACCTCCTGAATCCAGAAACTCGCGAATACGATTTATCAGTCTGTTGATTGTAATATTGTAAACTTCAGTTCATCAGTAGAATTTGCCAATAAATACTTTCAACCTTTTAAAACATGTACCAAACATTAACTCACCGTTCTCCCAAAGAGATACGACACTAAAAAACATACTGATTGAGAAAAATGCTTCCCAAAACTGCCATGAAATGCGTGTTATTTATTTATTTACTGGCAACACTGTAGGGAATTCTGAAGGTGTTGCTATTGAAAATAATGGCTGGCTTCAAGGGTTTTAGACGCTTTTCTTTGGTGACGGATTAGTAGGGTAGTTTGTGTTATTTTAAGATTTTTTTTTTGGTATTTCCGCGTCATCTTGAGTTTCGATTAGTAAGTTTTAAGATAAAATATGAATAAAATTTGTAGGTTTTGTAAAAATGATCTGTTTTTTTGTTTTTGTTTTGATTATATAAGGTGTATCTATTCATATACGAAATCTCTTAAGGGGTCATTGTACTCATAATTACGAACAACGTTTAGTATGGGAACAAACCTGAAATCGCGAAGAAAAATTCAACCGTTCCCTACATTTTAACGAGTTATGCGAACATAAATATAGAGATCAGCTGATTTTTTTTTTGCGATTTCAGGTTTGGTCCCATAGTAAAAGTTGTTCGTAATGATGAGTACAATGACCCCTTAAGAGATTTCGTGTATGAATAGATACACCTTATACAAGTTTGTTTCAATCACTTACCTATATAAGGAAAAATAGCCTTAGAAAAGGTGTTTTATGTGCCTCTGTATGTAATTAGAAAAAGAGAAAATAATCACTCACCAGCTCTCGAAAACTGGGGCCAAAATCTGTTAAATAAGAAAAGTTTAAATTAATAAGACAAAAAATGAATAATAAATAATAAAATAAAACCGGAGAGAATAGAAATGGCAGATAAATTATACGAAACAAATATTTGAGCATCGGTCAACGTTAAGAGGGAAGCGTCAGGATAGCCCGCAAAATTAAAACTTTTTTACGTTTTTTGCAATTTGCAAGTCAGTATTATGTTATTTATAAAAAAAAAGTATTTACTCGCGGCTTCGCTCACGTTAATTTAGAATTTGACAATCAATTCACACTACTAAACACACGAACCTTGAGTAGTGTTTAGTAGAGTGAATTCGAAAGACACGTGGCGCCATCTATTATCATAAGAACGTTATTGTTGTTTTCCTCGGGAACAATACTTTTTTTCGGGATGAAAGGTACCATATGTCCGTTTCTGTACACGTGACAACGTATATGCAAAATTTCAGTAGGAGTATGGGCGTGAAAGGTAACAAACAAACAAACCTACTTTCGCATTTATAATATTACTAGTTAGGATGATTCGCGACCGTAACAAATATATTATGTATTTACAGAATTATAATCATTAAAATCAGTAATACAACTCCTTAATTTAGTATAATCCTCAAATGTCAAGATTTCATGAAATAGTAATTCTTTAGGCCTTTTTTTTTTGTGGATGGGAAATCATCAAATAACTTCTCCCGCTCTGGGTGGAGCGGAAGGGTGTGTCAGACTTTTACTGACTAAAACCCACCCGTGTTCCTTCAGTTGCATATGCCAGGGCCACGGTATCTTTTTCAAACAACCCGCGACCCCAGCGGAATTCTTTAGGCCTGGTCTTAAAGAGTTGTATTGATGACCTTAATGATTAAAATTATGTAAATACATAAGTACTTGTCACGGTCGCGAATCACATTTTGATCAACGTAAAACTTAATACTGACTTGTAATTTACAAAAAAACTTGAGAAAATTTGAATTTCGCGAGCTACCCTGATGCTTTCGCCTTAAAGCTACAGTTTCCTAGAAGAGTGACTCCGTCATATTATAACAGACGTGACAGAGTGACTTAAAAAACTATAGACTTACCATACCTACAAAATAAATTTACTTTTAAAAAAAAGTAAAAACCGACTTCAATCTTAAAACGACTAAAATGACTTTCATAAAAAAAAAAAACACTTAACAGCTTCTTAAGTCGGTGCCAAGCTAAGATGCATTGAACAATTGAAGACTTTGAAAGATGACTTCAGAAAATGTTAAGTTTTATTATGAAAGTTATTTTAGTCGTTTTAGGTTTTTGAAGGCGGTTTTTACTTTTTTTTTTTTAAGTAAATTAATTTTTCCATTTTTAGTTGAATGCCTATACAATTACATAAGCCCAAGACGATCGAAAGGAAGAAAAAGCGAAAAAAATACGCTAAGAAATGCCAGTAATAAGTACATTTATGCATATAACTTCGTACATAAGAATAATTACCTAATCCATTATATTTGCATTATATTTATTGCTTTTCTGAGAGCCTGCAGATCACGGTAGTAAAAGAATCATAAATTGGTCTATTAGTTTTTGAGAAAATCGTAGACATACAAACTTACATACATACATACATACGGGTCGATACAGAACCTCCTTTTTGAAGTCAGTTAAAAACTAGCGTGCATACCTACAAAAATCGGGCACTCAACATGGCCGCCTTTCGTAGGTTTGTAACTGCGAGTGCAAGAGAGAGCAAGCAACCGTTTGACAGCACATCTACCAACCATCTACCACAAAACTCAGCACTCAACATTGCGACCTTTAACGCATAGACATGATTTTGGCGTCACACAAAACTGTTGCCAAATGTAGTCCTTGACAAACATTTAGATATCTCCCTTTTCATAGTTGAAAAAGAAACAAAACGCTTTTGGACATGTGTGTGTGTAGATTTGATAGATATTTTTAGAACTATTCTTCCTATAGTAGAATATGCCATCTCCATAGTTTCCTGTTTCAATGTTTTCACCAGTATTTGACATTAATGAGTCAAAAAATTTAGGCGCAGTTCGAGTCCACGCCATTTGTGTTCGTGAAAACAGATTGAAATATTGCTCCGGTTTCTGATACTGCCGTAGCCATTGTATTTGCTCGACACTAGACTTAGTAGGCTCATTGCATGATGTTTTCAGTACTGAGCACATCTATGGCCGAAACAGATTTTATTACGGTTTCTAACACTGCCGTATTTGATCGGGATTAGACATTTTAAGCTCATAGCATTCCTTTTGGTGCAAGCTTTCTTCGATTGCGGGTTTTTCATTTCTGAGCATATTTACGGCCGATATGAGACGACATCTGGCATTATTTTGCTATTGTTAACTTTATCCCCATAATCTATACAAGGTTATTGGTAAAACACCAACCACCTCTTAAGGGGGGCCATTGTACTCATCATTAAATAAATAAATAAAATAAAATAAGTTTATTCATATATCTCATTTGGCACACACTGCATATCGAGGAGCGTCGAAAAAAAAATCAGCTGTTCAGTACATTTTGCGAACTTAATTAACCTCTCGAATGTCGGAGACTAAATTGACTTGACTGAAATTGTCAAGCTGTATTAGGATTACATTATCATAAAGGTCATTTTAATATTTTCACTTGTCAATTTAGTGTAACTGTCCGACTTAAGACACTTGGAGCATTTTTTCTTATGTCGAACTGTGTAACATAAGACATTCGAAAGGATAAATGTACTGAACAGCTGATTTTTTTTTTCGCGATTTCTGGTTTGGTCCCATACTAAAAGTTGTTCATAATGATGAGTAGAGTGAGGCCTTAAGAGGTTGTTGGTGTTTTACCAATAACCCTGTATAAACAAAAATCAATTGCCAAATGTATGTACGCGCATCACTTCAGAACGGTAGCATCTATTTGGCTAATTATTTTTTGTTGTGTTGGTAATTGTCAGGACAAGGTTTGTATGAAAGAAAATGTTTGAAAAGTTGGCGGGGAAATTGGAAAATTCGGGAAAACTGAAAGTGCATTTTCTATGGAAATTTTGTATGAATTATTGAAATGACAATACAACGTTTGTCGGGTCAGCTAGTTTCCAATATTTCTGTTGTTTTTGTTTAGATCCTGGTGGTGCTTCGTCACCTCTTGACAAAAACACCAGAATACCTTTTGAAAACACGTTTTTGCGCTATACGAATTGATATTTCGGCAAATAGCGTAGAGGGTCGCGCGCACGCGCGTGCACTCGCAGTGTGACGTCAGACACAAATTATAGCCGGCCTCAACAATTGTTATAAATATGATCTGTCTTTTGAATGCTCAACCATTACTCTAGCATTAAAAGTCTCGTAGTTATTAGCGGTTGAAATCTTAGGGTGCGTCCACATCTGGCGAATGTGCCGCGAATGTGCAGCTCGCGAGCCGTTTGCGAGCTGCCCGCGAGCTGCGCGCGTGCAGTCACGGCAATGGTTTGGTGCGCCTCTTTAGCGCAACTCATGGAAGGCTCGTAAAAGGCGTGCGCGCGGCGCGCGATCTGCGCGCACTCATTTCTCGCACTTACAGTTCCGTTTACTGGCTCAGTACTTTCGAAGATGTCGGACGACACTAGTGCTTTTAATATAATTGCTGCATCATTAGCTATTATATTACTGATACCACTCCATGATAACACGTACTTAGCCTCCAGTAATCAGAAACGAACCGAGCGGGTAAGTTATGTTTGTTTTGCGGAAGGAAAACGCGAGCCGCTCGCGCGCGGCCCGCGCGCTGATCGCGTACGGCGCGGAGGTCACGAGCGAACAGCGCGCGGGAGCCGCAGGAGCGGCGCACGAACAAAAATGCACGCACGCAGCTCGCGGGCAGCTCGCAAACGGCTCGCGAGCTGCACATTCGCGGCACATTCGCCAGATGTGGACGCACCCTTACATGTTTTTGTCGGTCAGAAATATTGAACGTACCACCAGTACACCGAGCGAAAAGACGTTTCACGTCAAAAACAGGTGATGTAAGTGAAGGCACAATGAAGAGTTCTGTAGTTAGGATCTATTTATCCTAGGAACACTATTAACATTCTAGTTGAAAAACATGTTCTCCCATACATTCCAACTGTAAATGTAAGTTTGTACTCACATTATTGAGTAATTTATTATGTTATTTTAAGGCCATAGACTTCTTATAAAATTTCCTGTAATATACATCTGTATTTTTTTTTTTTTTTAATTTAGGCTCAGTATTTTCGAAGATGGGGAATGGTCAATTTTCATCAAGTTTCTTTAATAACTTTAAAACTGTATAAGTATTTAAAAATTATAGAAAAAGTATATTTGAAATCCACATAATAAGTCCTATTATTTGATATGTCAGACGGTACAGTTTGCAATATTTTTTTTAAATTTTCTCATTTTTCCCCTAAAAGTGAATCTAATATACAAAAATTATTTATTTACGTTTCACGTTCGTGTTTGGCTCACAGAAATTAATATGTGTACCAAATTTTAACTTAATCGGTCTAGTAGATTCGGAGCAAATTATATTAGCTGTGACAGACAAACAGACAGACACACGAGTGATCATATAAGAGTAAATTTTTTCATTCGGACGTACGGAACCCTAAAAACAACACGGTGTCATTAATTCAGATTTTAGCAAATGATCAGCAGATCAAGCTACAACAATCTGTTAAATTTCTTTAATAGATTTTCAACTTTATCGCTAAAGCATTAGGTCCAAGGTTGATTGGGAAAATTTGACAGTGTCGGGTAACTTGATGTGCTGGCGTCTGTACTATTGCACCGAATTATCATCATCATCTGCCTAGCCTTACCCAACAATGTTGGGGTGGCCTTCCAGTCTAACCGGATGCAGCTGAATACCAGTATTTTACATGGAGGGACTGCCTATCTGACCTCCACAACCCAGTAACTGGTAACACGATTGGTAAGACTGGTTGTCAGACTTTTGCCACCTATTTATCATAGTAATCATCAATATTCAAATATACATACCTATGTCAGCAGCTCCAGGGACACCAATGTGTGCCAGCACATCATCATAGCCTTTGCTAAAAAAAAAGAAAAGTCATTATCATAAATATATAAACCAAAGAAATACTAAACCTAAGTGTAGCATTATCATCCTAAAAAGTATCCACACTCCTCCTTACACCTCATTCCACCGGCCCTCTTCTACCATCGGACATCTAGACGCACTGCCAGTTACCATCCCTACCTAGTTGCTATTCCACCAATTCGCACTAAGCGCTTCCAATTGTCTTGTATAATGGGCACAGCAAAAGAGTGGAATTCACTACCTGCGTCTGTGTTTCCGAGCGCATACAACCCTAATCTCTTCAAAGTGAGAGTGAACCGGCTTCTTCTGGGTAAGCTCACTCTATCGTCGACTTTGTCTCTGTCACCTCTGGAGTCAAGAGCAAACCCATCTCAAATAATATCCACCACGCGGGCCCATTGCGGTTGGTGGCTGTCACATGTCTTAGATTTTTTCTTTCTAAGACATACTGGTTTCCTCACGATGTTTTCCTTCAACGTTGCGAGAGCATTATTCACACAACGTAAAGCGCCTACCTGGGTTCGAACCCACGACCTACACCTTGTAACTCGGGGCCGGTACCACTGGGCCAACACAGCTGCCAATCCATTGTGTAGTTTAAAATAATTAAGCGGTCACATAAATGGTCATTATGAATTTTGATGCAATTTTCAGCATCATTTAGACTAGAGAATTGATTCTGAAAGGTTTACATTCTTAAACACGCGTCTTCTTCCCATGACCTACCATGGGAAGGAGGCGCCTTCTTTCCATGGTAAGCCACTGGAAGAAGGCGCATGTTTAAGAATATACAGTAACTACAGAGCGCCACCTGCTACGATCCTTACATACTCCTTTTGCCTCGTTTACGTTCATACATCTGGTCACACACGCACGCCGGTTGCGAGTTCTACGCACCTGACCTTTCTGAAGAACATCACCAAAAGGTCACTATTATCTCTTCCTAGGGCATCTCCTCCCGGCGTTTCCACTCACATCTGCCTTGTAAATAATGCCTTGCCTTCCGGAAGGTTTATGTGTATTATACATTACCCAATATTCAACTTATATTAGGTTGGGGAAAAAGTCTTTTCGCATTATAGTATGTATGAACTGCGCATGTGATGGCTTGACCTATTAATAAATAGACACGGCAACGTTTTTAATGAAGATTATTTGAAAAATGTGACCTATATTAAAAAGTGGTTCACTTGATTCTGCTCGTTATTCTGATCAAACTATTTTCAGGTTTTGCGCATTTAACGTTACACGTACATTTAACGTTAAATGAAAAAGTCTTTTCGCATTATAGTATGTATGAACTTGTAATAAAATCTCTTTGGCTATACTATTTGTATCTGGCTGGTTTTGGTATCATTGAAAGTTTAAATTTTAAAGAACATAATTCCAAATTCAAATTAGGAAAATGTGTGATTTTCATTTGTTTTTCGTACCGTCAAGATGAGTGAATCTAATGAAGAAATTCGATACATTTTAAAATTTTACTACAAAAAAGGTAAAAATGCAACGCAAGCCGCGAAAAAAATTTGCGATGTTTATGGACCTAGTGTAGTGTCTGTGAGAGTAGCACAAATTTGGTTTAAGCGTTTTCAATCCGGAAATTTTGATGTCAAAGATGAACGTCGCTCTGGTCGCCCTATTACGGATAAAATGGATGCCATTTTTGAAAAAGTGGAGCAAGATCGGCATATCAGTAGTTACGACGTAGCTGAAGAACTGGAAATTGACCACAAAACAGTTTTGGCGCATTTGAAAAAAACTGGGTACACAAAAAAAGCTCGACATTTGGGTACCTCACGAGCTCACTGAAAGAATCCTAATGAACCTTGTACTCATTTGTGATTCTTTATTACGAATCTGATAACTGGTGATGAAAAGTGGATCACGTATGACAAGAACGTGCGAAAAAGGTCGTGTTCAAAGGCCGGTCAGGCTTTACAGACTGTGGCGCAACCCGGGTTAACTCGCAACAAGGTGATGCTGTGTGTGTGGTGGGATTGGAAGGGCATCATTCATTATGAGCTGTTAGCACCAGGCAGGACCATCGATTCTGAACTCTACTGCGAACAACAGATGAGATTAAAGCAAGAAGTTGAGAGAAAGCGGCCGGAATTAATCAACAGAAGGGGTCTGGTTTTTCATCATGATAACGCTAGACCTCACACATGTTTAGCCACTCAGCAAAAATTAAAAGAGTTTGGCTGGGAGGTGTTAATGCATCCGCCGTATAGTCCTGACCTTGCACCTTCAGATTTCCACCTGTTTCGGTCTCTTCAGAATTCTTTAGGCAGTGTCAGGTTAACATCACGAGAGGACTGCCAAAACCACTTGTCGCGGTATTTTGACCAGAAGTCCCAAAATTTCTATAGCAATGGGATCATGTCCCTACCTACAAGATGGCAAAAAGTTATCGAACAAAATGGTACCTACATACTTTAGTTAAATGTAAATAAAGTATATTAAAAAACGTTTTGAATTTTCTTAAAAAATGCGAAGAAACTTTTTCCCCAACCTATTATATAACACAGAAATCTCGATCTTCTGACAACATGTTGCTAATTAGAGCGCCTTAAAAATAGGCGCAAAATGCTGCGCTGCTTTTTAAATCCATATAAATGAAAAACGCGCGGCTGCAGCGCTGCGGCCGCGCATCAGTTCATTGATCGACTAGTGACGGTGCGCACGTAGTTTTTGTTCAGTATTCAAGTATGATGCTCGAACCTAGCGACAACAGCGCGGCCGCAGCGCTGTCTCTGTGCGGCAATTTGCACCAAATTTGAAGGCGCCCTTAGATAGCACCCGTGCGAAGCAAAGGCGGGTCACTAGTCCATACTTAATTATTATAAATGCAAAAATAAATCTGTCTTGTCTGTTACTTTTTCACTCTATGAAATTTTCCAAACCATGATCTGGGTTAGGTAGGACTTAGGATACTTTTTAACTCGGTAGGACGATCCTGTGGGATAATTGCCAACCTCCTCCACACGGGCGAAGCGAAGCCTAAGTGCGGAGACTGACTTGCAACGTTTGTTTGTAATGTATCATTCGTGGCGAGCTTGGTTCACGGCGAACGCTCGCTTCAAGCACATATATGGCACAAGCGTACATATACAGGGTTATTGGTAAAAAAACCAGCAACCTCTTAAGGGGTCATTGTACTCATCATTATGATCAACTTTTACTATGGGACCAAACCTGAAATCGCGAAAAAAAATCAGCTGTTCAGTACATTTATGTTCGCATAATTCGTCAAAGAGCAGCTGATTTTTTTGGGATTTCAGATTTGGTCCCATAGTAAAAGTTGTTCATAATGATGAGTACAATGACCCCTTAAGAGGTTGCTGGTGTTTTACCAATAACCCTGTATGGCACTAAACGTGGCGAACGCTTGCTTAGAGCACTTGATTCAAGCGTGCTCCATTTTTATTAAGAATGGCGGAAAATATACGCTCGCATCGAGCTGCTCGGCTCGCTGTACTGACAACTGTCACGCGTTTTAAAGGAATTTAAGAAAAAGCCGACAGTCCAGTGGAGGATCCGGCGTTCGCATCCATCGAGCGGCTTCGCTCGCTGCACAGGGGGCTTACTAAGAGTTCTTATGGCAGGACAGAAGTTGATCTGCCATGCTTTTTTTGTACTATATTTTATAAGCAGGCCTGCAGCAGGCCAGTGGCGTTGACATTTATGAAAACCGTTCACCTTTTTTTTGTAGAGACTTTTATATCATGACGCCTTAAATGACATCAACAAAACGACTATTGAACGTCTGTAACGTCAAAATAAACCATTTTAAAAAAGGTACTATTAACACGTTCGTTGCATTACGAGATCTATCAGATCTCTTGCAGGACTTTTGTATTGTGCGTTGAACATAATCGTGTTGTTTCACTCCTTGCGGGAGGATCTAACGTGTAAAGTTCTTTAGGTATGAGTAGGACAAATATACATATTTGCTTCCTACTTAAAGCTGAATTCAAGGACATTAAAAAAGAAATTAGAGATGGATTAGGCCCCTAACGCACAGTACTGTAATTATTTTCATTCCTTGCGTTAGGAGTAGTGATGGGTAATTTTCGGAAATTTTTCAAAACTTGGAAATTTTTCCGTTTATTTTTCCGAAAAATTTCAATATGGAAAAATAATGGAAAAATATTGTTTACTGTAAAATGTTGACTACAGGAATTAAAATAACATATGAATTAAAGGGTTTTATTTATACTGAACATATTTACTGACTGACTGAATGAATGACTGACTGATTGATTGAATAAAATGACTGACCGACTGACAAATCAACGCACGGCTGAAACTTCTGGGTCTAGGAACGTGAAATTTTGCACACGGCTTCCTTTTATAATTTAGGGGAGCACTAAGAAGGGGTTATTGGAAATTCAATCTTATAGGGGGTGAAAAGGGGGGTTTTTGTTTGTATGAAAAATCTTATTCCTTGAGTTAATAAACTTGAACTTGGCACGAATAAATATTTATGTTAATTATGAACTTTTTAATTTTCGTTTTTCTAAACTACCCATTTTGACACACCGAATTCCCCTTTAGGGGGCTATAGGGGAATTGGGTGTGTCAAAATTTTAACGCGCTGACCAATTAACTCTAAACTCACTATTTATACATAAGACTAAAAATAAAGAATACTTACGGGGTGAAAATGGGCAGTAAATTTTGCAGGGGAGGATACTACTACGTGGCTTGATTAACTCGAAAAGAACAATGGCGAATTCTTATTTGAACGTCTAAAAGTGACATTTATACAAAATAAATTCAATTAATTATCTATGTTCTTTTATGCTATCATATTATCTAATTAAGGCCAAATAAAAAAATATGTTCAATGAAAATTTTTACTACTTCGTTCTAAAAGGTTAGGAAATTGTTGGTTGGATTGGCAATACTAAACTAAAATTGTCATTTTATGTTTATTTTCCTATATAGTAGGTACAGCATAATTGTCGTGGTGTTGTTATCATTTTTAGTTTGTTGTTTTATTTACATGAGGTAAATAATATGTCGGCGCCTCCGGTTTTCTAGACTGTCAATTGTCATGTTGTACAAATGGCAACGTCAAAAACGAACACCGAGCACTCTGGTAAGGCGGCCATCTAGTAAAATGAGCAGGTAGGTAACTTCGGATTTTTGGTAAGGTGCGCACGCAACCATGTGGTCGGTGGACGTTATATTTTAATCGCATCCCTCTTAATCTAAGCGATCTATTATTATTTTGTGTAGTGTTTGATTGAATTATCGAGAATTAGAAGTGGAGTGATTGTGATAGGTGTTATTTTTTGCCTTTCTACCCAATAATCCACGCCTACCTGAACATGGTCGGCGCCTCCGCTTTTCTAGACTTAATTGACCTCAAAAACGAACATCGAGAACTGGTGAGGCGGCCATCTTGTGAAACGAGCAGTGAACTCGTGGTCGGTGGACGTTTTATTCTAATCGCATCCCTCTTAATCTAAGCGATCTATAATTACTTTGCGAAGTGTTTGATTGAATTGTGGAGAACTAGAAGTGGAGTGATTGTGATAGGTGTTATTTTTTTAAATACTGCCTTTCTACCCGATAATCCACGCCTACCTGAACATGGTCGGCGCCTCCGCTTTTCTAGACTTAATAGACTTGTTGTACAAATGTCAACCTCAAAAACGAACATCGAGAACTAGTGAGGCAGCCATCTTGTAAAACGAGCAGTGAACTCGTGGTCGGTGGTCGTTTTATTTTAATCGCATCCCTCTTAATCTAAGCGATCTATAATTACTTTGCGAAGTGTTTGATTGAATTGTGGAGAACTAGAAGTGGAGTGATTGTGATAGGTGTTATTTTTTGCCTTTCTACCCAATAATCCACGCCTACCTGAACATGGTCGGCGCCTCCGCTTTTCTAGACTTAATTGACCTCAAAAACGAACATCGAGAACTGGTGAGGCGGCCATCTTGTGAAACGAGCAGTGAACTCGTGGTCGGTGGACGTTTTATTCTAATCGCATCCCTCTTAATCTAAGCGATCTATAATTACTTTGCGAAGTGTTTGATTGAATTGTGGAGAACTAGAAGTGGAGTGATTGTGATAGGTGTTATTTTTTTAAATACTGCCTTTCTACCCGATAATCCACGCCTACCTGAACATGGTCGGCGCCTCCGCTTTTCTAGACTTAATAGACTTGTTGTACAAATGTCAACCTCAAAAACGAACATCGAGAACTAGTGAGGCAGCCATCTTGTAAAACGAGCAGTGAACTCGTGGTCGGTGGTCGTTTTATTTTAATCGCATCCCTCTTAATCTAAGCGATCTATAATTACTTTGCGAAGTGTTTGATTGAATTGTGGAGAACTAGAAGTGGAGTGATTGTGATAAGTGTTATTTTTTTAAATACTGCCTTTCTACCCGATAATCCACGCCTACCTGAACATGGTCGGCGCCTCCGCTTTTCTAGACTTAATAGACTTGTTGTACAAATGTCAACCTCAAAAACGAACATCGTGAACTAGTGAGGCAGCCATCTTGTAAAACGAGCAGTGAACTCGTGGTCGGTGGTCGTTTTATTTTAATCGCATCCCTCTTAATCTAAGCGATCTATAATTACTTTGCGAAGTGTTTGATCGAATTGTGGAGAACAAGAATTGGAGTGATTGTGATAGGTGTTATTTTTTTAAATACTGCCTTTCTACCCGATAATCCACGCCTACCTGAACATGGTCGGCGCCTCCGCTTTTCTAGACTTAATTGACTTGTTGTACAAATGTCAACCTCAAAAACGAACATCGAGAACTAGTGAGGCGGCCATCTTGTAAAACGAGCAGTGAACTCGTGGTCGGTGGACGTTTTATTTTAATCGCAATCCTCTTAAACTAAGCGATCTATTATTATTTTGCGAAGCGTTTGATTGAATTGTGGAGAACTAGAAGTGGAGTGATTGTGATATGTGTTTTTTTATTGTTTACTGTAAAATTTTGACTTCAGGAAGTAAAATAACACAGAGTTTAAAGGGTTTTATTTACATTCAAAGGGTTTTATTGCATTAACACATCTATTCTGTTGAAGAATCCGAATCATCACTGGCGAAAAGTATCATGATCAATATTTTCTACTGCATCTACACAAACAATAAATCTTCCGTTGGTGGGTTTTATATCACCAACAAGTTTCAGAGAAAAACCGATCTAGTTATACAAACCCGAAAATCAACCAAACCCAGGAAAAGAACCCGCCAAAATTAAGTCAGCTGTAGAAGAACAGCGCAATACAAGCAACATTAATCATACCTCTAAAATGAAAGAGTATGAAATTCATACACTTTCATTTTAGAGGTATGATTAATTATGCCCCGATTTTTGTGTCAAGAAACAAGAAAATATTGACAAAAGAAAATGATTTTTGCTTTTTAATGTTAGAAGAATTGCAATATGTACTACCGTACATGAGAAACTTACTATCTTTTAAAACTTGTAGACGGTTATAAAGGAAAACATGTGAATGTGGACCAAGTAACAGTTCAGTATAATGCTCCGCCTGGACGTGATTAAGTACAGTAGTCCAATTAGTCCCCAATCTTTTTGACCAGCACCCTAATTGCGTTACAACCTATCAATCAAATCTGAATCATTTTGAAGCAAATTGCTAATCCATTGCATCGCATGTTCGAAATATTATCTGCTCGACAACGTAAATAATGCAGTGAATGTTTTTGAACTGTCAAAAAGAAACTGATTCCAATGACGCAATTTGCTCCGCGGGTTGAAATGAGCGCAACCGCCATCTTGCGCCATCTGCACATGGTATTTTCCCAATTGTGCATTCTGCGCATCGTCGTCGGCTCACGTCTACCCGGCCAAAAAGAACTACTTGTGTACATACTTATAGTGCACATTGTAATTTCTTTCTTATTTATGTATATAATTTCCAATAAGAGAACATTATGGCAAAATAAATAAAAAAAATAAAGATTAGATATTTATAATTTTTCAGTAAAGAAAAAAAAGAAAAGAAAGAAAAACTGTTTATTCTGCACAAACAAAACGCACGTTACAAAAAAAAAGACCTAAAGTAATGACACACATGCAAAGCAGGCAAAAGACCTTAGAATAATAACTGCAGCAAAAAGTCTCGTAGATATTCAAGCAGTCTATTCATTGCTTGATGTCATTCATTGATTGTCAGTTCATTGCTTGATGTCAGAGTACACATTAATAGTCTTATTTTTTTCTAATCTTTAATCACAGTCAGCTTTTTGATTTGGAAAAATATCGGAAAAGTATTGGAAAAATATTGGAAAAATTTCGGAAAAATATTTTTTTTCTTTTCTTTTCCTTCCGAAATTTTTCCATTACCCATCAGTAGTTAGGAGATATGTCGGTACTCGTGGAATCGTACGCCTCGTAGACGCAAGAGAGGGAAGGTGGGCGGCGCGGGCGCTGCGTGACTTGTTTTAGTGTTGTCCTAGCATCGACGTGGGAGGTCGCGCGCACGTTTGCGAAATAACACTCGCGTATATACCTACGTGTTGATTATCATTTTTGGGGGGAGGGGGGGGGGGGGGGGGGGTTCACATCACTCTCTGGTAAGTTTCTGGTAGCCTAAATTTCGGTTATTAAAACAAAAACGTTGTTATAGTAAACTTACAAGAGACCTGTGACATCCAGCTTTTATTTAATACCTCCGTATATTTTTTTAAAGCAACAACAGCCTAAGAACAAAAATATACATAAGACCCTCGAATAACGAAACTAATAAAATTAGATTCCATCGCATTTACTTCACTGACATAGTTGCATGCTGTTTATTTATACAATGCATTTTATTACAGAATTACCCGCTGGAAGATGTACTGATCATGTTTTCCAACGTAGCGACAAAAAAAGACGTTGTGTGGGTTGTTACGAAAAATTACGACGCACATTAAACAGCACTGACGCTTCTAAAAAAACTAAACGAATTGTTACCATTTGCGCGCAATGCAAGCAATCAATGTGCTTACCATGTTTTAATGAAAAACACTTTGCATAATTAATAAAACTTTTTCAATCGACAACTGAGATATTATTTTATTCCCATCACTACTTACTACACATATTGAACTATCTTCGGTTGCGGTACGAGATACAATCGATATCATTTTTTTTTTTGGTATTTGTCGTTTATTCAAATGTCATAACTGCGTGCGAACCTAGCAAAATATAAAGCAATAGGCTATCTTTCACCCACAAAAACTTCAAAATATGTTTGATTGTTTTTTTGGAAGGTATAAATTATTTTCAAAACTGTATCTTTAGGAGACTGATTAGGTCTCAAACGCACCAAAAGGTAGGTTAGTTTCGAGATCTTTTAGGTCTCCAAAGCACCAGCTGAAAGTTCTTTGAGAGTGATGGCGCAGGGAACGTGTTAAACAAGTCTTTTCAACATTGTTTATATTCGAGTTTCTCGGTATGATGTTGTAAAAAAAATAAAACCAAAAAAAAAAATGTCGTTTGGATGTGATTGTCGTTGGTACGACATTGTGAGGAGGATTTACTGTAAAAAATCGCAACGAAATGCTATTTTTTAACAACTTCCTTATGACGACCCACCTAAAGACGGATTAACTGATAAATCAGGAAAACGTCCTAACGGGAACTAAATATACAAACTATGAACCCCTCTATCACTCCCTTTAGACAAAAATTTGCCTATGCACTACGAGTCCCTAGGATACCATGTAACTCCTTGTTGTTTCTCTAAATCCATACAGTTGTTTATGCGTAAAAAGGTGTCGAAAATTAAAATTATACTTGTCACGCTCTTGTCGCACACAGCCAAATAATTTGACTTTAAACTGTAATAACATTGGACAAAGTAAACAGATTTTAATGAAATAAAGACTAACGGCCTAACTCAATAACCTATCTATCGCCAGTTTTGGCATATTGGAGATAGAAAAACACGGAAGAATGTACGAAGCAATCTTCATCAACTCTCAAGCATAATTATATCATCATCCTCCCTTTCGTCTTCCAGCAGCCGCTTCATGAGGTATCTAGCTTAATTTGTGTTGTCAGAGATAGTATAATTTCGATAATATAATAAAAAAAATTACTCAAACACAAGACAGGACGCACTACCTTTTAAAGTGACTCCTGCCAACCTTTTTTTTTTTTTGTTTTCGGGGAAACCTTTAAAAAGCGACGCTCGCTTGGCTGGCAGAGCACTCCCTGAGAGACTCACGCTTGGTACAGACGCCAGCAGGTCAACCTACCCGAAACTGTCAGATTTTCACAATCAACCTTGAACCTAATGCCTTAGCAATAAAGTCGAAAATCTATTAATGAAATCTGACAGATCGTAGTAGCTTGATGTGCTGGCGTCTGTACATACGCATGCCAGCGAGTAATCGCTTGTCGCCATCGTTCACTCGCTGCTCGTTGCTCGCCAACTTATTTCTAGTTTCTAGCTCTACTCGCTTCTCGCTCATCGTTGGCGGTGGGGCAAGTGCCAAATTCAATGAAATTACAGCAAGCCACAGATAAGCATTACCAATTCAACTTCGTTCAATAGTGGTTCACTTTTTTTACTGTCATAGTAGGATTAGCAATTCAGAACCAGACCTGCTGCCCTGCTTTTGAACTCATGGTAAGCCCCCTGAATACTGTAACGTCTTATAAAAACTCGATACATTACGAACAACGACCATATATATAGCTTGATCTAACGTACCAAACCAATTCTGTCAACTAGCTGAGGTATGAAGAAGCGGGGTACTGCATTCTGATTGGCCCTATCAAGGTCATTACCTCTCACAAGGGATGGGACAGGTTTAAATAACACACGAAGGTATCGATATTTTTTTTTCGGGAATGTTCACGGCTCACAGAAGTGGTCAAAACTGAATCGAAATTGTTGAGTGGTGACTTGTATCAGATCTAAATGTCTGATGTGTTGAGAGACATCGGTCGCCTGTTATCAGGCGTCTATGGGCTGTATGCGTTACAAGTCAGTCTCCACCTGAAGGCAAACTAGAAACATAAAAATACTCACTCATCATTCTTTCGAAACTCATTGACACCGATAAACCCTTTCTTCAGCCTCTTCTTACTGAGCATCTCAATCTTCCTCTTCAGCCTCTCACTATCGGCAACTCCTTTGCCCTCCTTACATTTTGGAGTTGTAGGACCAGTGCCAGTTGTTGATTGCTTGCATTCTTTGCATTCCAAGACCTTGCAATCTCCACCAATGTTTGGCACGTTCTTGAAGACCACGAGAAAGGCGATTATGATGGAGATGGTGAAGAGTAGCAACAGGCAGCTGATACAGGCATATTCTGAGCTGATGACTTTTCTTAAGCTGTGAAAACAGATTAATTTCATAAAACTTTTAGTGATATATTCACCACACATGAACGACAAACGTGTTTAAAAAATCATTTTGGTATCTGTCATCTTCAAACGAATGAATGAGTGATGTGTGGTGAAAATGAGCCTAAGGGAGTCAATCTCCATCAAACGGAAATATCCTAGCGGATGGCTTGATGACTTTCAAGTATAAAATTCAACTCAGACATCAATCGTTTACCAAGCGTAATGTGTGCATCGAGTTTTGTACTTAAAGTCAATATTGATACAGTTACTTATTCAGAGAAATTTAAAAGTGCTCGAGCATCCGCGAATATTTTTCCGCTTGGGAGAAACTGACCCTAAGATGAAGCTCTACAAGTCAAATGACCCAGATGTCCGCATGTGGCCAATTACATGACACTTGGCATTATTACATTGTTTGCGCTGTACCATCGTGCGGTTGACAGATGTCAGTATCCTATGGCTAGGTTAGTGAGATTATGCAATTCAATTATATCGATAACGATTCTCATTGCAAAAATCTCGTACTCTTTATTAAAATTTAAAAAATGACTTTGATATATCTTCTTATTATGAAATATATTGTAAAAATTATGTATTCAATAGAAAACATTTTAAATCTCATTCAAAGCACAACCGATATTTATTTAAAAACATGTTTTTTTTCGCGGTGACATTTTTGCCCTGTAGCGCGGTACGGGTCAGGTTAAGCTACGCTTGCCGGGGTTGGTCTGTGGATGGGTGACCATCTTTTCATACCGAGATTCACCCGTGCCTCGGAAAGCACGTTAAGCCGTTGGTTCCGGCTGTCTTTCGTGGATCTTTGACAGTCGTTACGGGTCGTCAGAAGCCCGAAAGTCTGACAACCAGTCTTACCAAGGGGTATCGTATTACCCAGTAACTGGGTTGTGGAGGTCAGATAGGCAGTCGCTCCATGGGAAATACTGGTATTCAGCTGCATCCGGTTAGACTGGAAGCCGACCCCAATATAGTTGGGAAAAGGCTAGGCAGATTAATTGACTTATATACGTTATACCGTGCCAATCAATCTATGATTGGCACGGTACCGATCAGTACGAGTGCTATGTATTATACAGGTTGTTTGGCAGAACGTTGAACATACGAAAATGGTGGATAGGTGGGGTCATCTGCTACTTACTCAGCCCTAATTTATTTGGCCCTGGCCCACTGGGTATTTTTTAAATTTTTTTTTTCTTTTTTCTTGTTTCACCACTTTCTTAACTTTAAAGTGTAATTTTTATTAAAAATGAGTAAAACAGGCAATATTTTGTTTTTTATTTTAATCTTTGATATTGGCAGATTCTTATAAAATTATTGCTTTGTTCAGATGTTAGCTAGAAAAAAAGTTATGAGTCCTCAAACTTACAGAAAGATGTAAAAAATACTTAAATGTTAATTTCAACTTGCATTAAAAAAAAAACAAAAAATGATTGAGGAGTTCCAATTCTAGCAAAACATCCCTAGTGTGTGAGCTTTCTAATGGTATGTAATTTGCTTTTATAAAAAAAAACTAAGAGTTATTTCATAATTTTATCAAGTAGGAAATTTTTGACGAAACTCTACCTTTACGGAAAGTTAAATGTTTTGCGAAATTTAATACTGCAAAGTTGGTAAAAATTAAATGATCGATTGAAATTATGCTGTACCAGTTAGGTGCGTTAATAAAACAATTAAATAAATTTAAATAATTTATTTAAATAAAATCACAGATGTTCAAATTGACGCCCTTCATTTGCAATACAGGTGCGGCATCTACGTCTGATTTCTACAGTTGTTGTGCGCAGCAGCATCTCCTGTCGTATAACTTCGAAAGCAGCATTAATTCGATTTAACAAATCTTCTCGACTTTCTACTTCTGTAGTGTAAACTAGTTCCTTTGCCCTTCCCCACACGTGAAAATCGAGCGGAGTGAGGTCAGGCGATCGTGGAGGCCAGGGAATTGGTCCTCCCCTGCCAATCCACGAATTTGGGAAACAATTATCCAAATGCTCACGTACAATTAGACTAAAGTGAGCTGGGCAACCATCGTGTTGAAAGACAATAGGCCTGTTTATGTCTACTTGGAACACTTCTTCCACTAATGGTGGTAAATCATTTATCAAAAAATCCAAGTAGTTGTTCGCATTGATGTTGTCGGGCAAATAATGAGGCCCTATTAGCTTATCGCCAATCACTCCTGCCCAGACATTCACACTGAATCTCCTCTGGAAGCCCCTATGTCTCTTCACGTGTGGGTTTTGATTTTTAAGTGCCCAATGGTGAAGATTGTGATATTTGACAATCCCTTCTTTGTCAAATTTGGACTCGTCCGTCCACAGAATACTTTTTAAAAAGTTTACGTCGTCCACATCGGTATGCAGCAAATGGCGACAAAATTGCACACGTCTCCTAAAATCACTGACATCGAGACCTAGAACAAACAAAACACGTCTAAGAATCGATTTCAATACTGAATCTTTTCTTCCTCCGAGTTCAAACTCTACAATTATCTAAATTAAATTATCTTCAATTTTTAAGTACCTACACTAATTGGCTTTATGGCTTAGCCATAAAGACGTAAGACCACATTCACAAAAGGGCGTGCGACTTTTCAATTTTGTTCTAAAAAGGAGCCATAAGTGCTGGCAAGTTTACCTACGCTGACCACCTGCGCAAACCGAATCCGAAATCCGAATCCTGTAAGCGCTGGCCGCCTGATTGTTACGTGAATGCGGCCGAATAGGAATAGTTTATTCGAATTTAATTTGAAATTAGAATTGAATGCGCTAAAAACAACATGAGGCAAAACAACTAATAAAGAAAGTGACGAAATCAAGGTTAAATGGAACGATCAATTGAACTGTCTCATAATTTACTACATTCCACAAAATCGTATCAGATGCAGTGCATAAACGGCTTAATCTTACCTTGCACTGGAGTGTAGTGAAAAGCATGCCTACCATCTTGCCGGAGAACAGACCACACTTTCCATATGCTTAAGCCAAGTATTGAAGCTATCTGTCTAATGCTTTTGGTAGGGTCCGCGTCAAACTCGGCAAGAACTTGTTCGTCAATGGTAGTATCGGGTCGTGCTGCGTTCACTCGTGGTTCTTGTAAGTTCAGGTTACCGGTTTGTCGTAAACGTCGGTAAGTACTCGCAAACGTCTGATGACTGGGTACTCGGCGGTTGGGATAACGCTCTTGATAAATTCCTCGCGCTTCACGCGAATTAGTATTAGCGCTTCCATACGCTAACAACATATCCGCGTATTCCTCACTGGTAAAAGCAGCCATTTCTTTACCAATAACAACAGGTAACAGTAATAACAAAAAACTTAACTAACAGGTTATAAAACTAGTGATAACAATAAAAGAAAACGAAGTGAACAAAAACAAACGTAAGCGTAACGGGCACGTGAGATCACAGAGGCAGTTAAGTCTCGACTGAATAAAAGAAAATAATTCATTCTGAGGCGTCACGGTGCCACGAGAGCGAAAGAGAGCAAAAATACGCTATGACTGCGCAAGAGTGAAACAAAATTTCTACCTGCTTTGTGTAACCATCTCAAGGGAATAGTGAATGTCAATTTGCACCACTGCTACTGGCAAGCCGTCGATCATTTAATTTTTACCAACTTTGCAGTATTAAATTTCGCAAAACATTTAACTTTCCGTAAAGGTAGAGTTTCGTCAAAAATTTCCTACTTGATAAAATTATGAAATAACTCTTAAAGTTTTTTTTTTATAAAAGCAAATTACATACCATTAGAAAGCTCACACACTAGGGATGTTTTGCTAGAATTGGAACTCCTCAATCATTTTTTGTTTTTTTTTTTAATGCAAGTTGAAATTAACATTTAAGTATTTTTTACATCTTTCTGTAAGTTTGAGGACTCATAACTTTTTTTCTAGCTAACATCTGAACAAAGCAATAATTTTATAAGAATCTGCCAATATCAAAAATTAAAATAAAAAACAAAATATTGCCTGTTTTACCCATTTTTAATAAAAATTACACTTTAAAGTTAAGAAAGTGGTGAAACAAGAAAAAAGAAAAAAAAAAAATTAAAAATACCCAGTGGGCCAGGGCCAAATAAATTAGGGCTGAGTAAGTAGCAGATGACCCCACCTATCCACCATTTTCGTATGTTCAACGTTCTGCCAAACACCCTGTATATTATAACAAAAAATAAAAAATACAAACAGTAGGTAAACTTCTTTTTCTACAAAAAGTATCGACTACTCATCATAGCAATACATCAATAAACATGTCTATCGCGTTACGTTACACGCATACCACGCTTCATGTTTCTTTCAATTTGATTTTATTTGTAGACAATAACATTTTGGCAGGGTAAATTGATTTAATTTACTACAGTTATTATTACTGATTCCGTATTTTACGACCATGATATTTAGGGTGCAGCTAAAATATTAAATCATGATTGTAAATCGCGGTAACGTTCAAAAGTGAAAAGGAACAGGGGCCGATTCTACTAACAAAACTGTTAAAAAAATCGCAATTGAATGGCAGCTGAACCACGGCTTTTGAGCGTTTTCGCATTCCACTAATGTAACAACGATCCAACTGCGGTTACGTTTCAGTTCAGTCACCGATCGATCGAAATAATCTCAAAAGCTATTCTGCTAACAAAACCGAACATGAGCGTGACGTTTAGTCGCATCATTATCTTTTTGACATAATTGAAACGTTTCGTTTCACAGATTTCGCAAGCTGGGGCCGAAAACAAAACGTTCTTCTGAGTTTTTATTATTAATAAAGTTGAAATGTTACAAAAAATATACAGGCTAAAAGTATAAGTATGGTCTAGATATGTTTTTGTATTAAAAATACTTTTAGTAGCACTTATTCGTATTTAGTAATATTATTAGATTCAACTTTTTTTTCTGTGGTATTATTAAAACATACTATTTGGAATGTTGGTCACACAGGTTACCCGCTGTTTCATTCCCATTATGATTCGGTTTAAGTTTAGTTTCCATTTTGCTTATAGAACAGTAGAATGACTTTTTTGGTACCTAACTATCGAACGGCGATCGAAACTGAACTGTTGTTGAAACACAATTGAACGTGTAACGTTGCAAATTAGTAGAATCGGCCCCCAGTTCGTCTAATATCACGCGCACCATGATACAGCGCAAACAGAAAAATGTGTATGTGAGCTGGGTAGGCTTATACAATTTTGACATATAGTACAGATCTCAAAGGAAAAGTATGCGCTTGGGCAATCATCGTCTATCTTCGGAAATACGAACACGCGATGATGAGATCTTACAACCATGAGCTGTTACAACCATGGAATTACTTACTTACCTATTTAGTATTACCTTGGTTGGAAAATTATAGATTAAGGGGAAAGCACCAGGGTAGCTCGCGAAATTCAAATTTTCTTACGTTTTTTGCAATTTGCCAGTCATTGTTAGATTGTATGTTGACCAAATTATGATTCGCGACCGTATCAAGTATATATCTACAGATTTATAATCATTAAAGTCTTCAATACCACTCTTTAAGACCAGGTAGTCCTATTGAATGACTATTTCATGAAATCTTGACATTTGACAACTCTGTAAGATAGTATAATTCTCAAATATCTGTACTGATACTAATGATTATAATTCTGTAAATACATATTTGTTACAGTCGCGAATCATGCTTTAATCAACATACAGCCTAACACTGACTTGCAAATTTCAAAAAACGTAAGAAAATTTGAATTTCGCGGGCTACCCTGGCGCTTCCCCCTTAACAACTCTATGCAATTCCAAAAACGTTTCCAAAACTAATGACCAAGTGCGATCAGAGTAGATAACCCGTCAGAGATAATTCTTCATACAAATGCGCAATGATAGGTGCACTACTACAAAGTGCGGTAGTTCAAAACAGAGGCTTAAGCTCCGTGGGGGGGTTACTCAATGGCGCGACGTTTCTTCTAATTCAGAAACACGAAGATTACCGAAGCGCATACCTTTTTAAATGTAAGTTGCTATTGGTAGAACAATAAAAATCAACTCACGCGCAAGAAACACACGAACAGCCATCTTCTGTCTTCTTTGGTGGGAGGGTGTTTTGCTGGGCAACAAAGTTCTGTGTATTTTTACTAGTAATCGTTCTTTAGAAAACTTGGGAGGAGCTAAGGGGACTACAGGACCTAAAGTGCGGTCACTGTCGGACTGCATAGAAAATAAATAGAAGCGCGATGACGTTACGTTAGTTGGTTAGTGGTATATGAAGAAGGAGCAGCAAGGTTTTTGTTACATATTGTATAACACTTACCCATAACCACCAGCTATCTTTCTTTTCACTCTGGAAAGGCTGAAACAATGATAAAATACAAAATGTCAAAATATGAAATTATTGCTGACTATGCAGATTTAAAATAAAAAAAATCGGCCAAGTGCGTGTCGGAACACGCACAATGAAAGATTCCGTAGTTGGGACGAATTTATTCCATGAACAAACAACACTTCGGTGAGTGTGCCCAAGAACTCCACGACCTCATCCCGCCGGCCCCCTTCTACCATCGGACATCTAGACGCACTACCAGTTACCATCCCTACCTCGTTGCTATTCCACCAATTCGCGCTAAACGCTTCCAAATGTCTTTTATAATGCGCACAGCAAAAGAGCGGAACTCACTGCGTCTTCAAAGTGAGAGTAAACAGGTTTCTTCTGGGTAAGCTCACTCCATCGTCGACTTTGTCTCTGTCACCTCTGACCTAGACTAAAGTCAAGAGCAAACCCATCTCAAATAAAAATAATAAAATAAATAACATTGTAGTTGAAACACATGTTCTCCCATACATTCCAACTGCAAATATAAGTTTGTACGCACAATATTGGTAGATTTACCATGTTATTTTAAGATACAGATTTTCCCGTAATTTTTATGTAGGTATATTTGTTTTGTATTTACATTATTTTTTACTTCATGCTCAGAGGTTTCGTAGATAAGGGGGGAATGGTCCATTTTCATCAATTTTCTTAAATAACTTTAAGATTATATATTTTTAAATTACAAAATAAAATATTTGAGACCCTCATAGTAAGCCCTTTCATTTGATATGTCACACGGTACAGTTTGCAAAACTGATTTTTAATTTTCTTATTTGTCTCCCAAAAGTAACTCTCATTTCAAAATTCATTTATTTACGTAACATGTCAATGTTTGGGTCACAGAAATTGATATGTGTAACAAATTTCAACTTAATCGGTACATTCGATTCGGAGTGACGGCTGTGACAGACGGGCAGACAGACAAACGAGTGATCCTATAAGGTTTTCTGTTTTTCATTCGGACATACGGAACCTTAAAAATAAAGTAAGAAACTTAAACGACAAAACGCACTAAAACGGTATAAACAAGACAGCTATTAGCCGAGTCACACGTCATCACAGGTCATCTAATTAAGACATCGTACATACTTTGTTTCTTTTGGCATCACCGTGGTTGGGCAAAAAATTGAGATAATTTTGTCTTTTAATTGTGTATAAGAAGAGATTCCTGTGGGATAAAGTAAAACGGCGAGCAAGGACAAATATTACAAAATTAAGTAATGGAACAAACATTATTTCATTATGAATGAGGCTAAAAACCGCCATGTCGCATGTGTACTACTCGTGGTTACAATGAGACGTCCTTAATAGTTAAAATCCTTTGCGTGGAAATCGGCTGTCATCTAGCTGACTCCAGTGTGGGCAGCATGTGATGCGAAGGAACGTGGAAATGCTGAGGAAATTTAAGTTGTTAGGTATGAATGTGAGAATGAATCAGAGTAGAGGAAGACCAAAGAAACGATGCGATGGATGGACTGTTTGACATATGATATGGATAGAAAGAAAGGGGATGATGAATAAGAAGTATGGGAAATAATACACGTTGTGCCGACCCTAAATAAATTGGGATAAGAGCAAGAGAATGATGACGAGCTAAAATCCGTTGAGGACACATAGGAACGGATATAGTACCACAAACTTATATGACCAGGACCCGTATTATGAACAATTAATACCATCATTTTTGCAGTGCCAGAGAAAGACGTACGGAGCTAGACATGACCATCCCTTTTTAGCAACGGAATCATGATGGCGTTAATAGTTCATAATAAGGACCCAGGTGGCTGAAAGAGGGCGGCTGAAAGTGGAACAACGATAATTCCATTTTGACTTCGCTGCAGACGGGTGAAAAGGACAGTCATCTACTCAGCCTATTGCAGACCACTGTTGGACATTATAGGCCTATCCCAGGCTGCAACAGAACACCATGTCCTCCGCCTTCCACATCCAATCTGTCCCAGCCACCTTTTTAAGGTTGTCAGTCCATCTATCTGAGGGGCGTCCCACATTACACTTACCGATCCACGGTCTCCAATCCAGGACTCGTCTGTTCCACCGGTCATCGGTACTTAGACAAACATGGCCAGCTCTTTGCCACTTCAGCTTGCTTACTCTGCAAGCTATGTCGGTAACTCCGGTTCAAAAGGACAGTGCTTTAAAGAAAACAACTTACCATGCTCTGACTCCTGGCTTTATTCTGAAAATCAGCCGTGTGTTCTGTGGAGGATATCTTGTAAGGAGACCCTCTCTTGCGATGTTCTGAACTGCTGGATTCGCAGGACCTCTGTAAATATGGTTAAAAAGCAGATTGAAAATTTGATGATGATATTTCAATTTCAGAACATCACCCTCATAGCTTAAGCGATGTTTTGCACGTCGTGAATTATTTTGCATCGCCTGTGGAATACACATGCCAATAATAGCCTAGATTTTAAACGATGATTGACAAATGATTTTTATTTCTGCAAGTGAAATCAAAATCAAAAGTAATTTATTTAAACTAGGCTGAGAATCAGCACTTGGAACGTCAAAATTACAAAACGACGGCTCTTCACTTCCTAGTGCTTTAGCTGGGGAGAAGAAGTGGCGCAACAAACTTCAGTTATGTAGTTTTGTAGAACCACTTTTCCACATCAATCATATTTTCAATACTAGATAAAGATCAGCGTTTCCTTTCCGACTACTCTGAGAAGAAACACCGAAACGAACTCGGAGGTCTAAGTCCAGACATAATCTGGGTCAGATTATGTGATGACATTGTAAAGTCGTGTCTGAAATTGTCTTTTGAGAACAGAACCCCATTTTGAGAAAAGAACTCCACACAGATGAATGGTCAGAAATGGTCTTTTGAGAAAAGAAGACACTATATACGTAGGTCCACTCAAATCTGTGGGGGGTGATTTGAGTGGACTTATTTAGTCAATGCAGACATTTGTCAGTAATTGTGTAGCTCAACTCAGAACATAAAGAGTTCAACGAATCGACGAAAAATATAAAAGATTATGAAAGTCTCACACGATCAGCTTTGTTCCTAGATCCGGAATACTGTCGTCTCTTCTTATCTTCTCTTGGCTCATTTAGGAGATTCCTTTTTTCTGGATCTCTGCAAAATTAATACTCTTATATGAAAAGACATCACGTGTTTAAAATGTTTTAGACAAAGACCCGACAAGTCGCAACCTATGGTGGGTATATAAATATATATATAATAGGTTGGGGAAAAAGTTTCTTCGCAATTTTCCCGGTTTTTTCGCAATTGCGAGTTAACCCGGGTTTCGCCACAGTCTGTGAAGCCTGACCGGCCTTTGACCACGACCTTTTTCGCACGTTCTTGTCATACGTGATCCACTTTTCATCACCAGTTATCAGCTTCTTCAAAAATGGTTTGGTTTCATTACGTCGTAATAAAGAATCACAAATGAGTACACGGTTCATTAGGTTTCTTTCAGTGAGCTCGTGAGGTACCCAAATGTCGAGCTTTTTTGTGTACCCAGTTTTTTTCAAATGCGCCAAAACTGTTTTGTGGTCAATTTCCAGTTCTTCAGCTACGTCGTAACTACTGATATGCCGATCTTGCTCCACTTTTTCAAAAATGGCATCCATTTTATCCGTAATAGGGCGACCAGAGCAACGTGCATCTTTGACATCAAAATTTCCGGATTGAAAACGCTTAAACCAAATTTGTGCTACTCTCACAGACACTTCACTAGGTCCATAAATATCGCAAATTTTTTCGCGGCTTGTGTTGAATTTTTACCTTTTTGTAGTAAAATTTTAAAATGTATCGAATTTCTTCAGTAGATTCACTCATCTTGACGGTACGAAAAACAAATGAAAATCACACATTTTCCTAATTTGAATTTGGAATTATGTTCTTTAAAATTTAAACTTTCAATGATACCAAAACCAGCCAGATACAAATAGTATAGCCAAAGAGATTTTATTACAAGGTCATACATACTATAATGCGAAAAGACTTTTTCATTTGACGTTAAATGTACGTGTAACGTTAAATGCGCAAAACCTGAAAATAGTTTGATCAGAATAACGAGCAGAATCAAGTGAACCACTTTTTAATATAGGTCACATTTTTCAAATAATCTTCATTAAAAACGTTGCCGTGTCTATTTATTAATAGGTCAAGCCATCACATGCGCAAACCCGCCAAAACAGGTAAACAAACACAAATTAAAAAAATATATTAGAAAAAGCTCGTGGCTAAGTAATAACAGCCGCACGGGTCAATTCATTAGGTTAAGCTACGCTTGCCGGGGTTGGTCTGTGGATGGGTGACCATCTTTACATACCGAGACTCCTCCGTGCCTCGGAAAGCACGTTAAGCCGTTGGTCCCGGCTGTCATTCGTGGATCTTTGACAGTCGTTACGGGTCGTCAGAAGCCCGAAAGTCTGACAACCAGTCTTACCAAGGGGTATCGTATTACCCAGTAACTGGGTTGTGGAGGTCAGACAGGCAGTCGCTCCCGGTTAGACTGGAAGCCGACCCCAAAATAGTTGGGAAAAGGCTAGGCAGATGGTGATATATATATATTATGGATATATATTAATATCAGACGCTTTACTCGAGTCATCATTCTCCTGCCCTTATCCCAATTTATTTGGGGCCGGCGCAACATGTCGTTTTTTTCCTTACTTCTCTATTAGTCGTCATCTCAGTAGTCACTCCCTTTCTAGCCATATCATCTTTCACACAGTCCACCCATCGCTTCTGTGATCTTCCTCTACTATTATAGCCATCGACATTCATACTCAAAACTTTCCTCACGACCTTTTCCTCATTCCTCCGCATCACATGCCTATACCATGAAACACGATTTCCGCACAATTTTCCAGTCATCGGTGCCATTTTCAGACTTCTTATGTACTACTCATTTCTTATTCTATCCATTCATGTAACACAACATATCCCTCTTAGCATTCTCAGCTCGGCTGCATGCAATTGCCTTTCATTCATCCCTTTTGTGGCCCAACATTCTGATTCATACAAGACAGCAGGTCTAACTACGGTCTGCACTCTAGTGGAGGATAATTTTTGTTTCATTCCACGTTTAAACGAGACCGACAAAATTATAAAGGAATGAACGGTTCATCCGTTCCTTTCATTCATTTTAGATTATTCTGTAGGCGAGTGAAAGATGTCGAGTGCTGAAATCCAACATCATCGGATAGGGCTTACAAATTTTATTTTTTATTAAATTTTATACGGTATGCCGTTGGACCCGGCTATCATTTGTTGATCTTTCGACAGTCGTTATGAGTTGTCAGAAGCCCAAAAGTCTGACAACCAGTATTACCCAGTAACTGAGTTGTGGAAGTCAGATAGGCATCAGTCGTTCCATGTAAAATACTGATATTCAGCTGCATCTGGTTTCATTCGAACGATGTCGAGTGCCGATATCCAACATCGCCGGATAGGGCTTACTATTTTTTTAAATGTTTTATTTAATTTTATAGAAAAAAAAAATGTCCTTACTCTTTTTCTCTTGTCATGATTTCTTTAAATATGTTCAACAACGGTGACTGTGTTTCTTTATCGATCTTTCCATGGCTGAAACAAACCTGCATCTGTTGAATATTCTCTGCTTCTCTTAAAAAACATAACTAGGTAAATGTAAAGAATAAATTTAATCATTATCAACCTCAGTTTGAATGAAAGGTAAAGGTACTTAAACAAGCACAAAGTATTGCTGATCTAGTAAAATCTAATGGCATATAGGCACATTCACTAAAGGACACATGTCCTGCGACACGTCAGAAATCGCGCGAAGTCGGGCTACATCGAAAACGACGAAAAATGCACGAGCAAAATGTTGCTCAACGTCCTCCGACGTCGCGCGATTTCTGGGGACACGGTTTGACATGGCTAAAGTCAGTAACACTCGATGCAAGTTTCTTGCCTTTGTCACACTGTTTAGACGGTGTAACGTTTTATTGTTACCTGTAGTATGCCAGAACAAAACACCGTGCAAATCAGGATTTAGATCAGGGATCTGCAACCGACTTGGAACATAAAACAACTTTGACTTGACTAAGTTGCTTGTTGAATTTACTGACATCTGTCAAAATATTGCCATGTTACCATCATGTTCAATTTTGCAAGTCATTTGCAAATGTAATCTTGAACAATGCTAGTCCTTAATAAACAAATTAACTAGATTATTGAGACAGTCATAAGCATTGCCAATATGGTGGCCAAATCTTTCGATGCTAAAATCAACAGCCATTACGTCATCGCCAAAGAACTTCGTAATATATATTCATCCACTTTCACAACATCGAAATTACACTATAACACGGAAAATATCCGGGGATGGATATTTCTTTAAAAAAAAACTACACCACCTACCTTTTCTTTTTTGATTTAGTTTGAAGAAAAAATCTTACCTATTATCGCATATTCCCATATTCGTTATGTCATTAGAACGTTACTTTTTTAAAGTGTTAAATGGCGTTTTAATGGCAAAGAGTTTTTGTGTTGGTGTGTAAGAAGTTCTTATATCTGTGAATCTATCTATCTACAGTGTGTCCCAGAAATCAATGTCAAGCTGGAAATGGATGATAGGCCAAGTCGTAACAGTTATCAGAAAAATATTTTAAAAAATCATGGTCATCTGCGGGCACGGTAGTGCCCCCGCCAAGACGAGCCAGGGGAAGTACAAGGGCACTGCTTACCTTTTCTCGTAGCGTTTCGTCATCTTTTTGAACCCTCATAACTTGGGTTTGGATTGTATTTGATAAGCCAAATTCTCAGGATATGATATCGATAGTGGACTTATCAAACATACAAAATTTCAAATGCATAGCTCTTATACTTTAGGTTATTGATATCTAAAAAACCCCGATTTCGCCACTGACTGATGACCATCAAAACTTTTAGGGTACTTCCTGAAGTCCCAGAAAGTTGAAATTTGGTATGTAAGCAAGTATTACCACACAAACAACAAAATCAAAAATTTGGATCTTTTACCTCCGAACCCCTTAAACTAGGGGATGGAAGTTTGTATGAGACTTCCCCAAGTTTTGATGCTAAAAGTCTGAAAATTGATATAGGGATTGTTATAAATAATAAAACACGTATTTTAGGATTTTTAGTAAATAACCCCCCACCCTTAAACAATGAAAAAATAAAAAAGAACATATATTACATAATTAGCAACTTACAAAAAGAAGTGAAATGAATGAAAATGTTGCCAAGTCGAGACCATATATCTCGCACTGTCAAAAAGTTATCAGATTTCATGTAGAGCCAAACTTCTAACTCTACACGCCCTTACTCTACAAGCCCTAACTTCACAAACTCTTCACCTTAGTCATAATATGGGGCTTGGCCGTTTCCTTACTACAAGAACTATTGTATAACAGAAAAGTAATGAATAGTGAATAAATTCACCTAACGCCCATGTGACGGTAGCAAAACGGCCAAGCCACATATTTTGACCAAGAGTTTGTGAAGTTAGGGCTTGTGGTGTTAGGGCGTGTAGAGTTAGAAGCTTGGCTCTACATGAGATCTGATATCTTTTTGACAGTGCGAGCCATATGGTCTCGTCTTGGCAACATTTGACATGAAAATGTTTTGGTGGGATTTAACTTGTTTTTGTAACTTGCGCATGACAATATTTTTTTTATTTTGTTCATTTTTTAAGCGTGGGGGGTGATTTACTAAAAAATCCTTAAATTAGTATTTTATTATTTATAACAAGGAGTCCCTATTATGAATTTTCAGACCTCTAGCATCAAAATTTGCGGAAGTCTCATACAAACTTCCATCTCCATCTCTTAAGGTGTTGGGGGGTAAAAGTACCAAATTTTAGATTTTTTTTTATTGTTTGTGTACTAATATTATCTTACATACTTACCAAATTTCAGCTTTCTAGGACTTCAGGAAGTACCTTAAGAGTTTTGATGATCAACAGTCAGTGACGAAATCGGGGTTTTTAAATATCAATAAAATCTAAAGTATAAGAGCTATGCAATTGAAACATTGATGTTTCATAAGTCCACTATTGACATCATATCCCGAAAATTTTGTTTATCTGGTACAATCCAAATCCAAGTTATGAGGGTACAAACAAAAACGACGAAGCGCTTCGAGAAAAGGTAGGTAGTGTCCTTGCGCTTCGCTTGGCTCGTCTTGGCGGGCGCACTACCGTGCCCCCAGATAATTGCATTTACGGCATGTCTTTATTTCCATGGAAGGTGGGTTAGACCTTTAGTGTGGGGCACAACGTGTGCTGACTCTTGCGCCATCCCATCTTCCTGGCACAGCGTGCTGTGCTGGCGCTGCTGCTGCGGCTGCGAAAAACCTCAAGCGGCGGAAGTATAATAAACTTATCGGTAACTATATTTTCGAGCCGTTTGGGGTTGAAACCCTCGGGCCGTAGCGTCCGAGTGCTCATGGTTTGTTCAACGATATCTCCAAACGGCTGATTAACACTTCCTGTGACCCAAGGGCTGGCTTTTACCTTGGCCAGAGGCTAAGTATTGCCATACAAAATGGCAATGCCACCAGTCTCTTAGGTAAATGACCAGTAGATAGCGATGTGGAGGAATTTTTTGACGCCATATTTTAGTTTTTTAATAGTTTTAGTTTCGGATATTATTGTAAATTTTTAACTTAATTATTAATAAAATGTATATAATTAAATTACATAAATCAAAATAAAAAAAGGAAAACAACAAAGTCTCAGCAAAAACCTGCCCGTCGCGATTAGCTAGATATTGATCGGTGCACGGTGTACTCAAAGCGCAACGGCCGCGGAGCACGACGGACAGTAACAATACACCGACATTTATTTAGCTTTACGCTTTTTGGTATGGTGTTAAACTCACCTTAATTACTACCCTACCAAAAAAACGTTACAGTCAATAAAAGCGCCTTAAAAAACCTTAGCAATTGAAATAACGAAATTTCAAGAACGAGATGTCTCAAGTTATGTCTCTCTTTAGTACAACTTCAGTATTTAAGGTTGTGGCCAATGACAGAGTTGGAGCGGAGCGGGAAGACGTGTACGTCATATTCAGATAAAAGAGCACGACAATCGCGTACTCGCCGGGCGATATCTTTGTGTACGACCCGAATGAAAAAGCGTTCAGCGTTGCGTGTAAGGGGCGAAGAGCGGTAACCAAGCGCTGCTCAGCCGTCACTCAGGACACTCGCGAGTGTTTGTATGTGTTTAACACGAACGTCGAACGCTCTGCCCCGCCGGACGCTCTAGTCGAGCGTGCACTCAGGCCGTACACTTTCGGTTACGCGTTAGGCATTATAATATATACAGTGGAGGTCTGCCCGGCTTGGGCAGAGCACCGCCGTGTTCTCAAGGAGGCGATCGGCGGCGGCGATCTCTCGCGTCCGAGCCTGGTCCAGGCCATGGTGCGGAGCGAGAGTGCATGGGAGGCCGTCACCTCCTTCTGCGAAGCGGTAATGCTCGCGAAGGAGGAGGCGGAACGCGTGAGGGAGAGGCAGCCTCACGCCCTCAGTCGCCGCAGGAGACGCCCTGGGCGGCGGGAATCTATAGCCGATTCCCGGCCACCGTAGGCGCGGGCTTGCGGACGGTGAGTAGTGGGTAGCTCGCCGTCCGGTGAGGACCAGGCCCGGGTCGACGGCGCGTTGTGTTCCACGCGCGCCTCAAAGAGATGTCAGCAAAAGATGGGGTCCAATAGGGCCGATGCAGCTGGGGTCGCGGGTTGTTTGAAAAAGATACCGTGGCCCTGGCATAGGCAACTGAAGGAACACGGGTGGGTTTTAGTCAGTAAAAATCTGACACGCCCTTCCGCTCCACCCAGAGCGGGAGAAGTTATTTGATGATTTCCCATCCACAAAAAAAAAAGGCATTATAATATCCACGTGACAAATACATAATATACTAGCCTTCCATCCGCAGCTTCGCCCGCGATAAATCAATTTTTTCGTAGGAAAAGTTATTTTCCCGCGGTAAAATGTAGCCTATGTCACTCAGGAATAATGTAGCATTCTAATAGTGAAAGAATTTTTAAAATCGGTTCCCTAGGTTTTGAGTATATTTGTTACAAACAAACAAACATCTTGTTAGTCTAGAGTGTCGATAGACTGGTTTTTCATCCTCCTAACTATCCTACTAATATTATAAATGTGAAAGTTTGGATGGATGGATGTTTGTTACTCAATCACGTGCGAACGGCTGAATGGATCTGGATAAAATTGGCACAGAAATAGATTGTAGTCTGGAATAGCACATATGCTACTTTTTATCCCAATAATGCGTTTTCGAACTTGACGCGAACGAAGCCGCTGGCATAAGCTAGTATAATATATATCGGCGCAACTACTCATCGTGTTCGTCTATTTAAATAATTAAAATGATAATTTGATTGTTTGAAATTAATTCACAAAATAATGATTGATTATTACGATGTAAAATTAACATTACTACTTCAAAATAATTGTAATTTACATAGTTCAATACTTAACCTAAAAATGTGCACGTGCGACGATCCCTATAAATACGGCCGCACTGTAAGCGCCGGCGAGTACCTCCGCGAGTTAGAGTAGTACGTCAACCCCCCCGTCCCTTGCACCCGCCCGCCCGTGCGGAGCAAGTAGCTTTAAACGCCCCTAATAATAATTACATACCGATTGAACAAGTCTCCACTTGCTCAGTAGACAGTAGCGCCCTAAGCCTAGATTCGAGTCCCACTATGGGACGCCCTTAGCTGTGCTACTTAAGTTTTAATTTTAATTTCTAACCCGGCGAGAGGCCCTTCTGGCCCCGCCAACGCTCGGTTAAGCAGCCAAGGCTCCCGGAGTCACCTGCGATAGGTCCGTATTAAAAAAAAAAAAGCGCTAAGATCATTCTTGTTCGAGCCGCCGGACAGTGCGGACCTCTCTGGGACGTCGTCACGCTGTCAGTTGAATAAACGAAGCCTTGAAACAAGTCTTGAAGTTTTGTTTTGGAAATCGAAGATGAGTGATCACCACTTTTTGAAAATACTATGGAGGTTCTTCCTCCGTCATATACTTTCTGAGCTTATCTTGGACATTATTTATATCGGTGAAGGAAAACATCGTGAGGAAACCTGGACTTAAGTTAATTGATAATTATTAATTAATAATTAATAATTAACCGCTTGACTCGGTGGAACGCAGAGCTAAGAGGCTCATTGGCGACGTAAAACTGGTGGATGCCAAGCTTCATAGCTTGGCTCATCGCCGCAAGGTTGCCTGCTTGTTGGTCTTCTACAGATTGTACTTCGGAGAGTGTGCCCGAGAACTCCACGACCTCATTCCACCGGCCCCCTTCTACCATCGGACATCTAGACGCACTGCCAGTTACCATCCCTACCTGGTTGCTATTCCACCAATTCGCACTAAGCGCTTCCAAATGTCTTTTATAATGCGCACAGCAAAAGAGTGGAACTCACTACCTGCGTCTGTGTTTCCGAACGTATACAACCCTAATCTCTTCAAAGTGAGAGTGAACAGGCTTCTTCTGGGTAAGCTCACTCCATCGTCGACTTTGTCTCTGTCACCTCTGACCTAGACTAGAGTCAAGAGCAAACCCATCACAGATAAAAAAAAAATTAAGTCTGAAATCACCAACTCGTCTGAGCAAGCATGGTGATCAACGCTCGTGCCTTCTCTGTATGAGAAGAGGCGTTTGCCCTACAGCGAGACAATAATAGGCTGGTATAATGCTATGTCCTTACTCCCGCTTTCGCCATATCTAAAGCCACAACCTAAAAACACGATCCCCTTCAATTTGTACATGTTTACCTCTCATACATCAAAAACTAAGTGCAGAAGTTATAAAAACACGTTTTTTTAAGATCACTCAAGAATATTGCTCAGTACACTTTATATGGGTAGGGCAATAAAAGTATATTTGATATGTTACGTTTGCGCGGCAAAATAATTGCTCCGCGGCTGTATTAGTGGCCACTAGGGGGCGGTAATGTCAATTTGAAGAGTTTGAGAGGAATTTATTGGCATTCCTCAGCTTTTACTACGAAGTAATAAATATATTTACAGTGTAAATTAATATTTAAATGATAAATTCCCAAATCTCATGTGAAACTCTACGGCCATAGGCTCCGAGTGCCCTCTTAGTTTTTCCGAGACATCGCCCAGCGGTTAGTCGACTATACTAGTGTAGCCTATTTTTTGACCAAAGAATTAGCATTGCCATATAACGTGGTAATGCTGCCAGCCTTTCGGGCACTTTTCCTGTTGACAGCGATGCGGACTTTTTTGATGCCTTATGATTATTTTTTTCCCTTTTTTATATACTTACTCGACTTTGTCTCTTTCGCCTCCGACCTAGACTATAGTCAAGAGCAAACCCATCCCAAATTAAAAAATGCCTGTACATATTACTAATTTAAGACTGCTATCTTTTAAATTGTGTAAAATACACAATAAATGTTTTTTTTTAGAATAAGTTAGATTATAAGATAAATGATACGTCCTCATATCTACCTGCTATCTTTATTTTGCTGTGCCCGTCAGGGTCCACCATTGTTCTCCCCTCGCGTGTTTGGCGTACATACGCTGTACGTGAAAAAATCTTTTTATAATATGTATATAAACGTATATCATATATATACAGGGTTTTTTACGATAACGATGTTGGTCGCCGGGAAAAAGTTGTTCAGTTTGATGGTCTGTACCACATCCTTAAGTTTGGTCACTCGTCTGTGATACACCTAAAAAAAAACGTAAACGTAAAAAAAAAAACATCACCTATGGTGACCGCGGGCTTAGAGTAGTTGTGAACCTATGGGGTTCGGCTGACATTAGAGCACACATTGACATGACATACACTCGTATTATGCGGTTTTTTTACGTATATCGCCGCAAGGTTGCCTGCTTGTCGGTCTTCTACAGATTGTACTTCGGAGAGTGTGCCCGAGAACTCCACGACCTCATTCCACCGGCCCCCTTCTACCACCGGACATCTAGACGCACTGCCAGTTACCATCCCTACCTGGTTGCTATTCCACCAATTCGCACTAAGCGCTTCCAAATGTCTTTTATAATGCGCACAGCAAAAGAGTGGAACTCACTACCTGCGTCTGTGTTTCCGAACGTATACAACCCTAATCTCTTCAAAGTGAGACTGAACAGGCTTCTTCTGGGTAAGCTCACTCCATCGTCGACTTTGTCTCTGTCACCTCTGACCTAGACTAGAGTCAAGAGCAAACCCATCACAAATAAAAAAATATAAACGAACACTCGAGGTGTTAAGCTACAGTCGTTCGCCAGGCATATAGCCTGCAGTGAGGGTCGGGTTTTAAGTTCCTTGCTAGGATCTTCCGACTTTTCTTTGCGTAACAGTACGCGTTAACGTTATAACAATTAATATGAAAACGTATTTATAAACAAGCAATTACGTGCTGCTAAGTAATTTCTTAGTGAAGTCATTACTTGAGGATAGAACTCTTCACTATAAAATCTTAATCTATAGTCGAGTAATGCACGTTACTTACTTGAGTAAAATCAAACGCAAAATGATTGAGTTCTCAATTCTTAAGGAAAGAAAATGGTGACTATTACTTGGCCAAGTAATAGTCAGCATTTTCTTTACTTATGAATTGAGAACTCAACCATTTGATTTGCGTTTGATTTTGCAATGGATCGTTGATTCTTACGCAAGCATTTACTCAAGTAAGTAAAGTACATTACTCTGCTATAGAACAAGATTCTATAATTAAGACTCTATTATGTCCTCAAATAATGACATCACTAAGAAATTACTTAGCAGCAAGTAATTGCTTATTTATAAAGAGTACCATCCACATTCATACTCAAAACTTTTCTCACGATATTTTCCTCATTCCTTCGTATCTCATGCCCAGGTTTTAAATCCAAGGGCTGAAGAAATTGGAAGCTGACATCAATGCAGACGAAAACAGGGTAGCAACACCAATTCTCATCCCGAGTTTCGTAATACCTGTCTAGTTCAATTTTTTTTTCTCTAGAATTTCGGAGATCCGCATCGCGAAGGGTGTGCGGCTAGGGGCGGCCCCTGCAGAATGTAAATGTGACCCGTTGATAAATAAAGAAAGAGGTTAAACTGTTAGAGGTGGGCTACGTAAACATCGTCTTGTTAAGGGCTGGCACGTGACAGAAAATGGAGATGAGAATTTTGATTTTTACTTTTGTTTGATCTATCTAACAAAAGTAAAAAATGTGCAGTTTCTTTTTGGGTATTGTTGAAGGTTGCACTAATCGGCGACTCGAACTCGTTGGTGGCGTGAATAGTATGCATGCTATTTCGTTTATTTATTAATTTACTTATTTAGTATTTATTTATTATGTACTTATTTATGTATATACATAATTAAGTACACCACCGGTATCGGGAACAGGCTCCAAGCTACCGGCGGTCAGGGCTCCAGAGAGAGGAACCTTCTAACAATGCGAGCCGTGTCCAGAAGTACCGCTTTCTGAATCAAGCCCTTGATCCAGCTGCCCAACGAGAGCCTCCTTAGGTGTTGGTCGAGGCTCTTGGCAATTAAGCCATTGGCTGATACGACTATCGGCACAATGATCGCTGAGTCTACATCCCACATGTCGACAACCTCGTGAGCCAAGTCAAGATACTTGATTTGTTTATCTTTCTCGGCTTTCACGAGGTTCTCGTCATGCGGGACCGTTATGTCAATAATCATTGCGCGCCGTTCTATTCGATCCACCACCACTATTTCACTAAATAAATAAAGACTATATAGTCTTTATTTATTTAGTGAAATAGTCAATGATTTATTACGAAAACGAGCACGTAAATTATCATGAACAGACCTTTAGGCCTATAGATGTTATGAAAAAACTAGTGGATGTTTATTCAAAATAAATTTATTTAAATTCTTGAATAAAACGTCAACAATTTTGTCATTTTGTTACTCCGGGAGCTAATTATTTATGCCCCAATATGCGTTAAAATTAGTGTTGAAATATGGAAGTTTCGACGCTCATAACTTCCAAAGCAATATTTTTTTCGATTCTGTTCATTACAGGGCTAGATAATGACGAGACAAATTGATATAATTTTTAGTTTTGAAAGTACACCGTCAAACAGACGAGTAATCTTCATACTACCTTTGTATGGAAGAATAACCGACTAGCGTTACCTTAAGTTCCCTGCAGAAAGCAGTAAGGATAAGTTTCAAGGACGTTCTGATCTATTTTATCTCTTCACCATAAAAAATGTTATTAACAAATGACCGAAATTAATGAATTTATTTTACAACTAAGATGACGTGTGGCCTGAAACGTTTCGCGCACACAATGTGTGCATAAGAAAAATTCTTTATATAATATGTTTATAAACGTATATCACATATACCTAGTCTTGCCATAAATATATCACATATACCTACCTAGTCTTGCCATAAAAATTGCATTTGGCTCCATACCAACTTTGTGTAATGCAATCACAGCGATTCGGTTCTCTTTATCACCCCACTCCATTTTAATATCGCAAAATATTGTACAGACGCCATCACATCAAGCTACTACAATCTGTCAGATTTCTTTAATAGATTTTCGACTTTAATGCTAAAGCATTAGGTTCAAAGTTGATTGGGAAAATCTGACAGTTTCGGGTAGGTTGACCTGCTGGCGTCTGTACAATGTATTGGCGCCAAATTTAGAAAACTTAATGAACAATCGTATAAAAATGACAGATTCCAAATTCAAATATAATATCTTTCTTATTTTTAATTGTAACAGTATTTATGGCCAGACTAAGTAAACGTAAAAAAAAACCATCATCCAATGGCGACCGCGGGCTTACAGTATTTGTGAACCTATGGGGTTCTATGTGTATAGGTATAGCGGACTCTTGAGGGGTAAAATGCACAAGCAATTCTTTCAAATGCTAGCAGTGGAGTCAGCAGTGGCTCCTATAGTCAATACATACGAATTCTTTACTTCTTATCTTATCTCGTCTTACAAAGTAATATTTAGAGTAATTTTTAGTTTTTATACAACTGAGTATTCATAACACAAATTTTAATGGTCCATTTATTTAAACCTTACCTCACCTAATCTGTCTTCTTTATGTATTCACAGAAGAATTAAAATTGATAATATGACATCTCTGTATTCCTGATGTGTACTAACTGTATTGACCGAATTTATAATCCCATTTTATTAAGCTTGGCATTATATTGTATTTCCTATTTCAAATTATTTAATGAATTTCATCATGACATGGTAAACTTGTCTTGATTTGATTGAATGTGTCAATAATATAAATATATTGAATGAGTCTTTTTTATTATAGCTTAAACTGTTTGCATGTCTTAGTTAAGGTAATTGGTATAAGTATCATTTTAAACTTAATATCCATGACTTGTACCTACGTTCTGTGGAAATAAAGAACTATTATATTATATTCTCTTCTATTCTTGAAGCCTTTATAAACAGAAATATATACAAACAGAAAATATAACTTATTTTCTCAGTTTTCGGCTACTTGGCAACCCTATCAGCTAATATGTGAGTGACACATGGTCATAAATTACACACGTCACTAGATGTGTCCCGGGCGACGGGATCAAATGTTACAACTGTGGGGAGACGGTTCCGTATGTTTATTATTTTATTTTTCTACTCTAAGTGTTTCTAGAGTTGATTAGTTAATTCAGAGTGATAAATATTAATATCTACTAGCTTTTTCCCGCAGCTTCACCCGCGTGGTATTCGTAAACGACACCTAAACCTTCCTCATAAATCACTCCGTCCATTGGTGACAACCGCATGAAAATCCGTTCGGGACCATCCGTGGGGGACTTTGTTTTATAATATGTAGTGAAGCCTAGTTTCTTGTTTTTTTTGTAAATAGTTCTCATTAATGGAATCTCTCCTTGACACGGGTGTTCATAAATGATACATGATTTTATTTATGTAAGTAGGTTTGTACAAACACGTCAATCATGTTTTTTTTTAAACTAGATGAGGTCGGCGTTTCCTATCTGACTACTCTGAGAAGAAAGGCCGAAACAAACTCAGAGGTCACAGTCTCTTATAAAGTCCAGACATAATCTTGGTCAATACACGAAGTACGTAAAAAAAACGTTCTGTTTAATTATTTGTCCATAATTGGTAAGAGTCTTAAAGAAACTGTTAAGAAGCAAAGATGCAATATCTTCGTATTTAATAAAACAAAATAAAATGTGTGATCGCTTTGTTCACGTTTTCCATTTGCCAAACGTATAGTTATGAGTTATGGCAGTGATTGAGCAATGCCATGTTCTTTGTAGAGCCTTTATTAACCATTTTACAAGCTTTTATTTATCTGGCAATGTTTGTGTGTAAGTATGTATGTTCGGGTCAAATCTTGCAACTAAATTTTAAAGCAGCTATCCTCAACCGATTGAGATGAAATTTTGCATACACGTTTAGTTTGGATGACAATGCGTGGTAAGCTAATTGACGTCATTCTAAATCCAATAAGGTGGACAGCTCAAGACGGCGGACTAATTATTTTTTGTTCGCTCCCATGATATGGGTATCAAATGAAAGAGTTTGCTGAGAAGAATACAAAAAAAGTAAAAATCTTTTTAAAAACAAGCTTTTATTGAACAAATAAAACTTTTTTTTATTTTATTTTATTTGAGATGGGTTTGCTCTTGACTCTAGTCTAGGTCGGAGGCGACAGAGACAGAGTCGACGATGGAGTGAGCTTACCCAGAAGTAGTTGGTTCACTCTCACTTTGAAGAGATTAGGGTTGTATGCGCTCGGAAACACAGACGCAGGTAGTGAGTTCCACTCTTTTGCTGTGCGCATTATAAAAGTCATTTGGAAACGCTTAGTGCGAATTGGTGGAATAGCAACTAGGTAGGGATGGTAACTGGCAGTGCGTCTAGATGTTCGATGGTAGAAGGGGGCCGGCGGAATGAGGTCGTGGAGTTCTTGAGCACACACACCGAAGTACAATCTGTAGAAGACCGACAAGCAGGCAACCTTGCGGCGATGAACCAAGCTATATATAAACTTATACGTAAACATATAACTTTAATATGTTCTTAAAAGCTTGAGGCTAATCTTTAATTGTAAGAAGGACGTTCACGCCTCAAACTTTTAAGAGAATATTAAAGTTCTATGTTTACGTAAGTTTTATTTACTACTTTTAGTTTATTATAAGCTTGTTTTTAAAAAGATTTTACACATATTAATTTTGCAAAATCTCTGTACCCAAAACTGGAAGGGTTTTCATAACCTACCTTTAGCTACGGAACCCAGCATCTCAACGCGACACGAAGTAAGGTAAACAGGTTTATGAAGGTCTCGTCCCGCGGGCCACATTTAAGGGCGCCGTGCCCCGTGCCCATAACGTGTGCGCTCACCCTACGTTAATGATGTTCGATGTTCGATACATGTGTAATTTGTATTACTGATTCGTGGCTTTGGCTTGGAATAGGTGCACTGACCCTAAAATGGAAACGAATTTATTCAATAATAAAAAACCTCAAACGGCACAAATACACCAGTCTTATTGGGACTTATATGCTCGAGCCGTTTGTGGTTGAAACACTATGGGCCATGGGGTCCGAGTGAACACTTAGTTAAGCAGTTGGTCGACTCACCACACCAAGACCAGCCTATTTTTAGGGTTCCGTACCTCAAAAGGAAAATATGGAACCCTTATAGGATCACTTGTGTGTCCGTCTGTCTGTCTGTCACAGCCAATTCAAGCTCCGAATATAATGGACCGATTAAGTTGAAATTTGGTACACGTATGAATTTCTGTGACCCAAACACGGACGTGTAAAATAAATTATTTTTGAATATGGGGTCAATTTTGGGGGGCAAATAAGAAAAAAAAAAAGTTTTGCAAACTGCACTGTGTGAAAATCAAATGAAAGGGTTTACTGTGCGAGTCTCAAATATACGTATAGTTTTTTTTTTATAATATTAAAATAAATTGTTTTAAAGTTATTTAAGAAAATAGATAAAAATTGACAATCAATCACTTGAAATTTTGAAAAAAATACAGAAATTAGTTCTATATCTATAGATCAGGAAAACTTATAACAAGTATATGGTCTTAAAATAACATGGTCAATCTCTCAATATTGTGCGTACAAACTTACATTTGCAGTAGGAATGTATGGGAGAACATGTTTTTCAACTACAATGTTAAGTTTGTTCTTGGGATAAATTCATCCCAACTACGGAACCCTTCATTGTGCGTAGTCTGACACGCACTTGGTCTGTTTTTTGGCCAAAGAATCAGCATTGCCATACAAAGTAGCAATGGCTGCCAGCCTTTTAGGCACTTTTCCTATTAACAGCGATACGGGACAAATTTTTTGATGCTCCATTATTATTTTCTTTGCTTTTTCAAAATCAGGTTTGGTCCCGTATTAAGTTGCTCATAATGATGAGTACAATAACCCCTTGAAAGGTTGTGCGCTATTTAAGTTACAACATGTGTAAATGAGAGAAGAAAAAATGGCTGACAATGTTGAATACCGAATTCTGCTAAATACCTAGGTAATACAATCTCCAAATTATACCTACAGCACTTCCAACGATACAGCATGACATAGAAATCTTCAACGCCATTCAATTACCTACAACATATGACACAAATAAGCCAGGTTATTCCAGTGTATACCAGGGTATCCCAGGGTATGGCAGGGTACAGTTCGCCAATCCCGCTGTTACGGGACACTCGTAAAGTCACCCAAAGCGGATACACGCTATTAGCTGGTCTCTGGTCTGAGGCATAGGCGGAAGCGAGAATACTACCTCTTACAAATTTTAATTTGAACTCAATGACCTACTTCAGCATGGTATTGTTGGGTACGTAGATGACAGTACTGTTTCAGAGAGATACTTCTCCAGCGCAAAAACCAGCGGCGATAAAGTTGGTTCTTTGCGAGAGGCCATGGTAGAGTGGATGATGACAATCTGGTCTCTTTTAACGCCTCCAAAACACAGGCGTGTCTTTTCATCTCTAAAAGGAGTCGTTTCGACAAAACTCCTACTTTTCGTGGTACATCTGTTCTTGTAACAGATCGGCTCGAGCTCCTAGGCTTGGAGTTGACATCCAGTCTCAACTTCGGCGCTACCATCGAGCACAAAGCTTAAACTGCGGCCAAAAAACTGGGCATCCTAAACAGAGTGAAGAGATAATTTACGCCTGGACAGCTTTTGACCCTTTATGAAGCGCAAATTCTATCCTGCATGGAGTATTGCAGCCACCTTTGGGATGGCTTCAGCTAAATACTAATTTGCTGCGCTTGAATCAGTGGAACGCAGAGCTAAGAGCTGTGTGTGCACGGGCATTGCCCTGCATCAAGACAAACCCAGGACCCATTTGCTGTGGGTATGATCTCATCACGTTTCCATGTTCAACGGTAAAAGAAATCCTCTGAATGAACAGAAGTTATCACCACATTTTAAACATGTTTTGAACAAAAAGAAGGATTTTTAAACTTTTACGCACTATTGAAGCGCTACGCGTGCTACGGCGTAGCTCCTCGCGTAGCAAAGTAAAGAGACCGAGAAAACTACCAAATGTATGATATTATTGTGCCAAAACCGCTACAGCTTGTCGCCGATACCGCTGCACCCTATTGAGGTATCGATGGATACCGCGAGAGGCGTCGTGGTATTTTTACGGTTGTTAGCTTTTTATGGTGTCATCCATAGTCTCAAAGCAGTGTATTGGTCACTGAAAGAATAAGGTAGACAATTCTCTTTTTTTAACAAAAAAAAAAAAATCAATTTATTCATTGCAGTTACATAATTAGACTATTACTAGTATTATAAAAAAGAAAATTATTACATTTAAGGACACACGAAGGCTAAAATAAATATTTAAATATAAAGTAGTATAAAAAAATAACAAAGATAAATAAATAAATAAATAAATTTACAAATAAATAAAGAAAACCTGACTCCATATAAAATACTGGTATTCAGCTGCATCCGGGTAGACTGGAAGCCAACATCAACATAGTTTGGAGAAGGATAGATAACTCAAAAAATTAAAAAAATCTTTACTATCGATTCTTCTCTGCTCGTTACCAGAGAAGAAAAACAAAATAATTAAAAATCTAATGACATATCAATCATTCAAATACTTCCAGCTCTTTTCCGATGCTACAAGGGAATAAAAAAATGAATTATTAACAAACTGGTGTTGCCCGCGGCTTCGCCTGCGTGGATTTCAATTCTACCCTATTTGAATCGGATTTGTTCACAATTTCATGGGTTTTATTTTTTGCGCGGAACCCTAATTCTTTTTCTAAAATAAAAAGTAGCCTAATCTACTCCTTAAAACATCGACTAGCTGCCAGCAAAAATCCCGTCAAATCGGTCTAGCCGTTTCAGAGATTAGCCGGAACAAACAGACAGACAGACAATTTTTTTATTTTATTTTTTATAAATTCATATATGCATTTATTAAAAAGTTGTTATTTCGGGATTACAACCAGATAGTTAATAATTTTATTTATTTGTATAGATACGCGCGAAAAACAACCCTTCTCTGTAGTCCAGAAATAAAAAACAATGGCCAATCCTCAATACAGACTGTACCAGAACATCTAATACAATTTGACATGACAACATGTAACTCAGTATTGTTTACAGCTGTGCTTACTCCCTTATTACATAGGATTTGTTATATCTGATGTTATTACTCGGAGCGAGAGTTCACGAGGCTATTGCATTGAAAGAGGTAAGTACAAAGAGGCTTGAGTATTATTACAAGTAATAATATTATGAGTCTTCAACCTAGCTAGATCGATTTTTCGCCCCGTAAACCCCTGTACTCGTATTGCAATTTTCATCGAATTCGTTAGAGCCATTTTCGAGAACGTGATTATTATATAAATATTGCTCATTTAATAGTTAAGGATAAACTACATCTAAAAGCATATTATTAATGTTCGGTGTCTTATCATGTGATAAAGTACATTTAAAATGTCCTTGTAAAAAAATTACTAAATTATTGATTGCATGCATCTTTTGTTATAGGTGACGAAAGCTCTATTCATTTGAGGATTACACTAATGGATAGACAATTTAATTAATTCATGTTTAATTTTATTTTATTTTTATATCGCTTTTCTTTTTTTTATTAAAGTATTTCCAAAAAGTTTGTGAATTCTTTGATAAAAGGGCGTGCGTGCAAGTCTGAGCGGCGGGCGGGATAGAGAAGGACCGAACGCTCAAAGTCGTTTATCGTTCAGTCGAGGAAGTGCCTTAATTTATTGAGGCAGCCACAGGAAAGTCCAGTTAAGCAGCCAATAACTTCCTAGGTTGCCATTATACAAAAACAAAAAAAAAACAAAACTGCGCGGTTCAAAAACAAAATCAAAAGTCATTTATTCAAACTAGGCTGAGAATCAGCACTTTTTGAACGTCAAAATTACATAAGACAGTCCCACAAAACGCCCGCCCTTCACCACTTCCTAGTGCTTTAGCTGGGGAGATTCATTCTCTTTAACTGTTAAAAAAAAATGAATCTATATAACACTGCGCATAATAATTTAGGTACATTACGCAACACAAAACATTAAATTAAATTATTTGCTATAAGTAAACTAGCACACGCCAATATACCAAAACAAAAAAATCGAAAACTGTACTCAAGCACAAACAAAATACAAAATTAAAAACGTAAGCAGAACTTTATACCTAAATAAAAGTCTCCAGTAATAAAGGTCCAGTCTTGCTCAGTTTTGACGATTTCACAGAATGTTAAGTATAGGTTTCCTTTAAGATGTTTTTTGTTACAATAACTTACTAAAAGTGCATCACATGTCAAGCAAGCAAGCTTATCAAGCGACACACGACCTCAATCACCCCGGCGCGGCGTAAGAGCGACGAGAAGATTAACTAACTACCTACAATGCAAAGTGAAAAATAACTTTCATTTCGGAAGTCGGTGTCTGGTTTTGTATCTTCGTTTTTTGACACCGACTTCCAAAATTAAAGTTACGTTTGACTTTGTAGTGGTTTTTTTTTGGAAGCTGGCTGTTTTTTTTTTTGTAAAAAAGATTTTATTTTTCACTTTTTAGTTGTGGTACCTATCCCACAGAAATTCCACCAATTAGAACATCATCCACCTAAACTAAGTGGAAAAATACGTATTATTAAAGCTAACTCAAAAACTACTCAAGCCAAGTTAATAAACACATGGGACTAAATTCGAGGTATAACGTCCCGGAGAAAACAAGAATCGTTCTAATCGGACAACTCTGTTAAAAATTATGCGTGGTTTAGTTATACAGTTTAAAAATCTAAATATAATATATACCGACCGTAACAAGTATGTATTTACAGAATTATATTCATTAAAGTCATGAATACACCTCTTTAAGACCAGGTAATCCTATTGAATAATAATAATAATAATAATATCCTGGGACATTTCACACACGGTCATCTGATCCCAAACTAAGCAGAGCTTGTACTATGGAAACCAGATAACTGATATACTACATATACTACTCTTTTTTTTTGTAAATACATACTTATATAGATAATTACACCCAGACTCAGAACAAACAGACATGTTCATGCACACAAATGTTTGTCCTGGATGGGATGCGAACCCACGACCTGCGGCATGATAGGTGGTATCTTAACCAACCACGCCAACTGGCCTGTCTGAATGACTATTTAATGAAAATTTTACATTTAGGATCATACTAACTTAAGGAGTTGTATTACTGATTCTCATTATTACAATTTTGTAAATACACTTATGTTACGATCGCAAATCATATTCAAATCAACATACAACATTGTACTGTCCTGCAAATTGCAAATAAAGACTATTATTTATTTGCAAGAATACGAGTAAAATAATTGACAAAAAGTAATATACATAGTTTTCCGTCATATTCTACCAGGTATCTGGTGTGCAAATCTTAATTAAATGTACACAAACACAAAATTTACAAGTAAAACAGTAAAATTTAAATTATTAAAACGAACAAACATACAATCAATAATAAACTAAAAAAATAATAATCCGAAACTAAAAATTAAAATTTAATATTCAATAAAATGTAAATAGGAGAGGTAAATAAAAATACAAAGTTATATCAATACTTTGTCCATTAAAAACTCGGAAATATTATAATAGCTTTTTTGTAATAGAAAGTTCTTTAATTGTTTTTTAAATAAGTTTACATTTAATTGTTTAATGTGTGGCGGAATATGATTGAATATAATTGGTGCCATGCAGAACACACTTTTATGCATCAGTGCTGTATTGGACTTTCTTACACATAATCTATTATAATCCCGTCGACTTCGGGTATTAGAATCTGATAGGTTATTAAAAAGCTTTGGGTTTGTTTTAACGAATACCGCAACCTCATAAATGTATAATGATGGGAGAGTTAATATTTTATTTTTGATGAAATATGGCTTACACGTATCAGTACATTTTAGTCCAAACATCGCTCTGAGACACCTTTTTTGTAACTTTAATATTAGTTCTCTATTACACGAGTTGCCCCAAAAAATAACACCGTATCTTAAGATTGAGCCAACGATGCCATGATATGCAGAAAGCAGAGCGTCGGTACTTAAGAAAATTTTAATTTCGCGGGCTGCCTTAAGAGGTTATCAGTTATTTCAAGTATAGCGTGGCATGTTTATTGCCTTGTGTGACAGACTTTACCCCACGTAAAGTAATACTCAGGTTCTTCACGCACCAGTATATTTTCGGGCAGCACTTCCACCGTAGAATGCAAGTTCTCAATCGACCTCAATTTACACAATCCTTCTACTTTTATATGACTCAGAAGTCGTTACAGTACAATTTAACTTAACAAATATAAGATACATCCGGTATGTAGTTTTAACGACTCAAAAATGATTCAACTGTTGGTAAAAGCAGTAAATAATTAAATTAGAATTATAGTAAATTAAATAGATTAATAAGTATGATTTTATACTCGAATCATTCAATATTCGACAACCTCTAATGACGTCACTACTGGTAAGTATTTTAAATGCATGAACAATTACGTTATTGGTCTTAATTTACAATTCATTCATAGTACTGATTCTATTTGTTAATAAAGAGATATTACATGCTCCCAATAATTATTATAAATCAAAATATATTAATCATAAGGATGTGACGTATGTTGCGAGGCGGTGTCACTAGGGGCGATGATTAGTCGCTAACACTTGTGTCATGTGTGTGGATTATCATTTTTTGTAAAAAGAACAAACTATTTTTTCTTTGTTTTTTTTTTTTTTTTGTTAGGGATCGTTTAATGAGGTTTAATATTAATGACTATTCAATTTTGTGTTTGTATTAAATTTTAATTTAAGTAATAAATTGATTGAATCTAATGTATTTGTGATGCGTAATATGTGCGTGTTGGTGGGTGTGTGTGTTATTACGAAGCGAGTCTTCAAGATTTCATACAAAAAATATAATTCATCAAAATATTAAACGTCAATTGGTCTACAACAAAACATCTCAAAAACATCTAAACCACTCGAGATTCGGTTTGAATTCATTACTAACGTTACTTTAAACTTCATCCCGGGGGATAGCTCGTGAGGATATTATCGCCATCCTCCTTTCATCCCCGTTATCCGAGCAGTCACGGTCTGATTGTGTTGGGGCGGGGGATGGTGGCTGATCAGAGTGAGACAAGAAAATAAATATTTTTCATTATTTTCGGAGTATTTATTTGAACCAACTAACTGTTTACACTGGGTACTAAATTAAATGACAAATAAATACAAAAACAAAAGGACACTTAGGTAGGCGTCGAAGTATTCGTCCGCATCGCAGCTGTCATCTGAACACGTGCCCACAATAATGGCAGCATCTCCACGTTGAATGACAATGCTCTCTACAACTCTTTAAGACCAAGTAATCCTAATGAATGACTATTTCATGAAATCTTTAAGGAGTTGTAAAACGACGTAAAACTGCTGGATGCCTAGCTTAACAGCTTGGCTCTTCGCCGCAAGGTTGCCTGCTTGTCGGTCTTCTACAGATTGTCCTTCGGTGAGTGTGCCCAAGAACTCCACGACCTCATTCCACCGGCCCCCTTCTACCATCGGACATCTAGAAGCACTGCAAGTTACCATCCCTACCTAGTTGCTATTCCACCCATTCGCACTAAGCGTTTTGAAATGTCTTTTATAATGCGCACAGCAAAAGACTGGAACTCTCTACTTGCGTTTGTGTTTCTTAACGCATACAACCCTAATCTCTTCAAAATGAGAGTGAACAGGCATCTTCTGGGTAAGTTCACTCCATCGTCGACTTTGTTTCTGTCACCTTCAACCTAGACTAAAGTCAAGAGCAAACCCATCTCAAATAAAAAATAAAATAAAATTTGATCACCACTGCTCTCAAAAGGAAAACATTGTGAGGAAACCGGCATGTCCTAGAACAAAAAAATCGAAGACATTGTATTGTGACATCTACCAACCCTTACTTGGTCCGCATGGTAGATAACGGCCTACTCCCTCACAGAGAGGAGGCCTATGTCCCAGCAGGGAACGTTATAGTCTGATTATGCAAATGACTTTGACTTTCAACGTCACTGAATCTCGACCTATTAAACAAATTCAATATACTTACCTTCTTTTCAACACTTCTGTAGTCGGGTAAAAATCAACATGGGTAAAGGAAATACTATAAGCTGTCCACGTACAATGGTTCACTTGAAGAAGTAAGTACGGAAACCAATCCTAATTACGTAGGACATAAAAGCTGAAGACGGTCACCAGCCTAGCCTTCTCCCAATTTTGTCGGGCAGTCTAACCGGATACAGCTGAATACCAGTATTTTACATGGAACGACTGCCTATCTGACCTCCACAAGCCAATTAATAGGTAATTGACCCCCCCCCCCCCCCCCCTTGGTAAGACTGGTTGTCAGACTTTCGGGCTTCTGACGACCCGTAACGACTGTCAAAGATCCGCGAATGACAGCTGTTACCAACGGCTTAACGTGCTTTTCTGAGGCACGGAGGAGTCTTGGTATGAAAAGACGGTCACCCATCCACGGGCCAACCCCGGGAAACGTAGCTTAACCTGATGGATCGGTCCGTGCGGCTGTTATTACTTAGCCACGTGCTCCTCGAAGGCAAAGGTAAATATATAAATATAATAAATTATATTTACGTCAATCGTGGCACTTTGGACATTTTAACATAAGGGACATGATTTGGTTATGAGCACCACATTCGCATTCGGTATCGGTTGGGTCCAAATTCCTACTTAGGTCAGTAATCGATTGATTGCTTTCCTTAGGCCACTGCAGGTCACGTTAGGTCGGCAGGTGCTCCTGGGGATGGACGAAGTTGGGTGGTGGCGAGTGATGTTTTTTCCACAACTGTATTCTTACTTTTCTTGGTTGGTCTTGGATGATAGAAATAAAGAAAGAAAGAAAAATATTTTATTTGGGACACGCACAGGAAATACAAACACTAAAAAAGAGCATAGTAAACTAACAAAATTAACATTTAAAAAAAATAAAACAAAATATAACAATAAAAATACCTGAGAACAATCCATCCAAAACTCCATCTTTTTTGTCTACCCGCTGTTGTTGGAGCTTTATTGTCTACCGATGTCAGTAATGTCCAAGATATACTCAGAAATTAAAAGAAATGAAGTCATTCCCGTTTGCCTACCAGATGGATAAATAAATCAATCTGTTCTTAGAAAAAACCGGCCAAGCACGTGTCGGACCACGCACAATGAAGAGTTTCGTAGTTGGGATGAATTTATCCCAAAAACAAACTTAACATTGTAGTTGAAAAACATATTCTAGCATACATCGATATACGCCACGGTCAATTCTATAACTGCAAATGTAAGTTAAAAAAAATTGTAATATAATGAAACAACAAATGAACTATTTTCGGACTTTGTGAGACCTTGCTTTTTGCCAAATTTCATGATTCTACGTCAACTGGAACCATCCTATAGGTTTTGATTTATTTGCGAATATCAAAATACGTCGCATAAATGGCCGTATTTTTTATTACATTGACTTAGAAGCTTGATTTTTTTGAGCTCCAAGGCACCGGTAGACCTACACATTTGATATAGATTTCAACTTGATACCTCCACGCGTTCCCGAGAAAAAGTGTCTTGACAGCGAAGAGATCCTATAAGGGTTCCGTTTTTTTTTCCTTTTGAGGTACGGAACCCTAAAAACCGGCACTTTGAACCACTTAGTAAGTAGCCGGAATCACAATCATTACAAGATAAAACCTACAAGATTATTCAACAGATAACATTCAGCCATGATGCGTAAACAACAGGAAATAAGATAAACCTATCTATAAACATGTTATATCCATTAAATATTGCAATCTTTTCTAATAACTTTAACGGACTTCTGATTTTTAGAAATATCCGACTATCAATCATGATTTTGTTGTAATTATTTAAGCCTCTGATTGTTTCATTGTTGATGAGGATCGATATTTTTTTTAAACACACTGTCGCTCTGATAATTATATTTTCGCTAATTATGTAATAAAGCTTACCTTAAAACATTAAAAAAAAAGCTTTCATCGGTTCCTTACAATAAAAAAAAAATCAATTATATTAAAATCATAAATTATTGTTTATCTAATACGAATTAATATCACACAGTTACAGTAAATCAAAATAAATTAATTTCAAACTATATTCCAATCAAAATTTGAATAAATATTTGTTTAAGGGCGCACCGAGCTTTTGCCTTTGTCTCTTTTTCTTTGACGTTAGTTATAGTTATTAAAAAGAGAAAGACACTTTTGCATTTTTTCAATGTTTTTTCTCTTAAATAAAAAAAAAACTGTCATATATAAACGGTTCAATCATCTATGAACTTAAGTCTATTAAATTAATCTTAATATCAAATAACTTATTTATTGTATTTAAAAAATAGGGAAATAGAGGAAAAAATACTCGAAAAAAGGTAGCTTTGCGAATTTATTCTATGGAGCCAACTTTATCAAATCGTGTTTCCATCGTGTATACTGTCTAGTATATTATATCCCTAATAATACAAATATATTTCCCTACATTTTAATTTAATTGTTTACTACTTCAAACAAGGGTTATAATAAGCACGTGTGTATAAAAGAGCTCGCTGCGCCGTTATTAAGTGTGGAGGAAAATGTCAGAAATAAAATATTAATTCTAAAATCGAATAAATTAATTGAAATTATTAGCAATTATTATTGTTAGTACATAAATTCATAACAGATGGTAGCATTTTTTTTTTGAGAATTTTATTTTAATTTGTTATTCCATTACATAATAAGGACCGCCTAGTGCAGTAAAAGCCTCCTCCATCTGCCACCATCTTGTTCTATCTCTAGTTAGTCTGCTCAGCCTGATAAGTTTTCGCTGTGTATGTCCCCTCCGAAAAAAAATAGTTTTTCTTCCTAAATATTCAGTTTCACAATATTTTTTTTTTTTCACAAAAATTAGTTTGACAATACAACTATTAAATTAATTTTAAACACTTCCGTTTTTATTATTGCTGCTTTTTACAAAATAATTGTGACATAATAATATGCAAAAAGTGTAACGGAGGTGTTGTCGGTAGAAAAGAACGTCCAGTGTAACGGAGGACGTCCAGTGTAACGAAGGATTGTCGGTGGAAAAGAACGTCCCAGTTACGTTTAATTCCAGGCCAAGTGCGTGTCGGACCACGCACAATAAAGGGTTCCGTAGTTGGGATGAATTTATCCCAAGAACGAAATTGGCTTTGCAGTTGAAAACTGTCCCATACCTCGATTCAATTCGAGCCAAAAACAAGATTTTTTTAATGTGATAAAACTACAAATAAACGATTTTCGGACTTTTCCGTTACTTGTGCTGTGAGACCTTGTTTTTTGCTAAACTCCACATGTCAGCGGGAACGGGTCCATAAAGGTTGATTTATTTGCGAGTATCAAAATATCTCGTATACATTACCGTATTTTTTATTGATTTAACTTAGAAGCTTAATTTTTTTAGGACTCCAAAGGACCGATGACCTACGTATTTGATATTAATTTCAACTTGATACCTCCACGGGTTCCTAAGAAAAAGGCTCTTGACAGACAGACAGACAAACAGACAACGAAGTGTTCTTAGAAAGGTTCCGTTTTTTCTTTTTGAGGTACGGAACCCTAAAAAGTAATCATAATAATCTTTATACAATTTTATTTTAAAAAGTATAAAGGCTGTCATACATAATGCTTTTGCTACAATAAATAAATAAATTATTGCTAAAACATAATAGAGGAGGATTAATAGAGGATGTAAGGACATGTTCTCACAAATATTAATGTTGCTGTGACATGTGTTTAATGCAGTAATTAATTATCTATTATTATTACTTTAACATTTATTTACAAATATATCTTGAAATTCTCATTTACTTGACATTTTAAATTGTAATTATTCTAGTGACCTTATTATTTGCTAATGTATAATTTCCTATTTCTCACGGTGAAATTACCAGAATTGTTGCAAATATATGTATAATAATGATATGAAAGCTGGAGTTTGAATGCCTCAAGGTGTAATATGGTTGAAATATGCTTAATATTTAACAACTGTATGTAATTCCCCGTATTAACAAATAAATGGCATTTAATTTGAATTTAATAAAATAAATGCTTGCATTAAAATCACTTCTTGCATAAGCCCGTCCAAACAATAGCGGTGAGAAATCCAAACCTTTTAAATTCCATTTAGCGCATTACGACGTGATGTTACAGCTGACTGTAAATATTTTGTAAACACCTCGTCACTGCACCTGGGCGCGTCTGTTATTGAAAATACATAGTAATACCACAGATGAATACAGATGGGACACTCCGCAGTTTCGGTATGAAGCTACAAGTACGCGGCGGGCTCGACATTCTTTTCTTTTTTTTTCTTTTGGTTTAGCACGGTTTGTGCATTTACCCAATGTCAAGTTAATCGGGCTCGACTTGTCGGGCCAATTCAGTGCGGGCTATCGCGCACCGGCCGGCTCACACGGTCAGTTCGATACTCACACGCCGCGTCGTAAAAGAATACAACCCTAACGAGTTAGAAGGTATAAGAGTTACGCGTTAGAAAGAGAGGCAACTTGTAGGTCAATATAACTGTAGGTAATAAGCGTTGTGCGACCTGAATTGCACTTTATTTTATCGTAGCAAGAGTCGCTTTTTCTTTAAACGATTTTGTGGAGTGTCCCATCTGTATTAATCTGTGGTTATACTGAAAAAATACCCGCAATGTGCGTGTCGAACTACGCACAATGAAGGGTTCCGTAGTTGGGATGATTTTATCCCAAGAACAAACTGAACGCTGTATTTGAAACCCATCGTCTACCATACATTCCAACTGCAAATGTAAGATTGTACGCACAATATTGAGAGATTTACCACGTTATTTTGAGACCAAAGACTTTTAATAAGCTTTCCTGTAATCTATAATTATAGAACTATTTTCTTAATTTTTTTCAAAACTATATTTAGGCTTAGTAGTTTTGGAGATAAGGGAGAGAATGTTTTGTCTATTTTCTTAAATAACTTTAAAACCATTTATTTTAAAATTATATTTAAAAAAAAAAACTATTTGAGACTCTCACACCCTTTTGTTTGATAATTATGTCACATGGTACAGTTTGCAAAACTTTTTTTTAAATTTTCTTATTTGTCCCTCAAAATTGACCCCCATATTCAAAATTCATTTATTTACATTACACGTCCGTGTTTGTGTCAAATAAATTCATATGTGTACCAAATTTCAACTTAATCGGTCTATTCGATTCGGAGCAAATTGGCTGTGACAGACGGACAGACAGACATACATACGAGTGATTCTATAAAGGTTCCAATTTTTCATTTTGAGGCACGGAACCCTAAAAACGATAAAATCATAATTATTTACAACACGCGTGTACGATCACCTTACGAAAACGTTGGTCACTTTTGGACCTCGTCGGATTGTACCAACGCGGATATTTACGATGAACCACTTTTCAAGCTTATCACGTTGGCAATAAGGTCGAAAAGTCGTTCACCGCAAATGTCCGCTGTTATACATTTTATATAATACGTCACATTTTGGTCGTCGTCATTTGCATCGAATACCTAAGGCTCTGAGGAGGCTTGGGGTTAAATAATAACAGGCTCACTCTTCAAGGTTAAGCTAAGCCGTTGGTCCCGGCTGTCATTCGTAGATCTTTGACAGACGTTACGGTTAGTCAGAAGTCCAAAAGTCTGACAACCAGTCTTACCAAGGGGTATCGTGTTACCCAGTAACTGGATTGTGTAGGTCAGATAGGCAGTCGCTCCATGTAAAATACTGGTATTCAGCTGCATCCGGTTAGACTGGAAGCCGACCCCAACATAGTCGGGAAAAGGCTACTAGATTGATTTTTGACCTTAGCATTCTTACACACGAGCGATACGCGTCAACGGCAGAGGCAATCTGCACGGCGATCGTCGACGCGCCGACGACCGCCGCGGGGCGGCGACCTAAAGCGCTTAGTGTGTCGCGTCCGCTATTTTACCACTCCAGCCGGCTTAGCACGAGGACCGTAGAGAAGCGTCTTGTCGACGGAAGAGTAGACAGAAATGACGTCACCGTGTAGACAGTACGACGGCAACAAAGTAGAAAGAGACAACTGCACTTTTACGAAATTCACTTTTTTACATAATTCGACTCAGAATTCTTTGTTTTTTCATAGGATTTTTTTTTTTTTTGTTTAATTCTCAATTTTTACAAATATTAAGTCACGCATATAAATACAACTGCGGAGGCGATCCCTTAGCGCCGGAGGCGTTGCGATTCTCAACGTGTTTTATATGGAATATTTAGAATTTTTCACTTTTTGTATGGAAAATATAAAAAATTATTACCTACATGTAGAGCTTTATAGGTTTACGAGTTTTGTAAAGGGGGGCAAAATTTTCATTATTTTTGCGATAGGACACACCGTTTTCGAGATATAAGCAAAAGAAGAGAAAAAGGAAATGTTTTTGTAGATACTCGTAACCGTGTATACTTTGCGGCCAAAATAGTCTACACAAAAATGGACCTAGACAAAGATCTACGAGTGCAATGTCAAAAACGGAGAAGCGAAATATCACTTTAGGTATATAGAAAAGGTTGTCTACTCTTCGTATAGATAGACAAGCGGTCATGCTAAGCCCACTGCAAAGTTTCGCATGATGTCGATCTCCTCGGAAAATAAACGTTCACTATAAAGTAAATAGGCATCTCGAGGATGGAGTCGCGCCTCGCAGCGCTAACGTAGCGCCTTACCCTAGTTGCAGGGTCAGGTAACATCAGTCGAGGTACTTACTGTGTCGGTGAGCGAGCTAGCGAGGGCTCGCCACTCTACTAGTAGGTATTGCTTGCCGCGTCTACCGTAACTGGGATATCCAGAGTAATCGTAACCACCATAGCCCACGGTCCACTGAAAAAATGGCGGCCGCGACATGCTACAACTGCAAGCAACTTCAAGTCGGCGGCGGCCGTCGTCGCGTGCAGCTGCCTCTGCCGTCGACGCGTGTCGCTCGTGTGTAAAAATACTAATGTTCATTTTCAGCACACATCACTAAACGTCAATCAGTTTTTTAACACATTATATTAGTTAATTTTTAACACCTTATATTACTTGGTTAATTTTTTAAATACCTTATATTAGTTACTTTTTTAAAATCAAATCAAATTATTTATTTGCTAGAATGCAGGTATATGGTCGTGAAGAATTAAAGTTGAGCTATACATTCTGCCCAAGATTTGACATGCAAAGTTTAAATGAATGAATCGATGATGCAACCAATAAAATATGAACATTAATTACAACACACGCTATCACCATACCACGCATAACAATCCAAACGTCAAGTAAGGATTTTGTAGTTTCTGAATTCTGCAATTGTGGTCATAAGTTACTTTTTTTAAAGCACTTATTCAAAACACTTGTTCTCCTGCAATTCTTTTGAACTATGTATGGGCTTGCACCACTGCCCTTAATACAAGTTATTTTACAACTTAGTAAGGGTGCTGGTTGCAACACTTACCTACCTGTGTTTGAATGAATGAGTTTTGATTTGATTTGTATAATAAAAATAAATAAGTGATCAAATAAAGAATAATAGTTCAATGCGATTAAAATGAATTCAGTCAAGATGCAATTATAAAAACACAGCAGTCAGATCACAATATCAAAATACAATTCCAATATCAAAATACTATTAAAATACAATTCAAATATCAAAATACTATTAAAATACAATTCGAATATCAAAATATTATTAAAATACAATTCAAATATCAAAACACTATTAAAATACAATTCAAATATCAAAATACTATTAAAATGACAAAGACACCTCACACGTTAGTATAGTGCTCAAATGTCAAGATTTCATGAAATAGTCATTTATTAGGATTACCTGGTCTTAAAGAGCATGCAGCATGCAGCCGAGATGAAAATGCTAAGAGGGATGTGTTGTGTTACGTGAATGGATAGAATAAGAAATGAGAATGTAAGAGGAAGTCTGAAAGTGACACCGGTGACTGAAAAGTTGTGTGGAAATCGGTTGTCATGGTATGGGCATATGATGCGGAGGAATGAGGAAAATGTCGTCAGGAAAGTTTTGAGTATGAACGTAGAGGGCTATACGAGTAAGGGAAGACGAAAGAAACGATGGATGGACTGTGTGAAAGATGATATGGCCAGAAAGGGAGTGACTACCGAGATGACGACTAATAGAGAAGTATGGAAGAAAAAGACATGTTGCGCCGACCCCAAATAAATTGGGACAAGGGCAGGAGAATGATGACCTGGTCATAAAGAGTTGTATTGATCACTTTAATGATTATAATTACGTAAATACATACTTGTTACGGCCGCGAATTACATTTTGATCAACGTACAATCTAATACTGACTTGTAAATTGCAAAAAAACGTAAGAAAATTTGAATTTCGCGGGCTACCGCCTTAAACTTCCAAAATGAGACCAATTCCTATTGATGGCATAATGCTCAATAGCCCCGCCGATCTGAAGGATTTTGTAATTAAATGCATTTTAAACTTATGCATCTTCCCCTCCCTTTTCTACGTTACCCTCCTTCTGGGGCAGTCGAGTAAAATGATCACAGAATTCAGTTAAACATGAGAAATTTTGTAATAAAGCATAGTAATTACTGTAAAATAATTGGGTCAAACGTTATTAAGTTATGCAGCGAGCGAACTATTCTGGAATTTGCTCGCTATCGGGGAATATGCGAGGATCCTCTTACTTGCACATCAAATTACGATGCACTGAAGAATGCATTCTTCGGAAGCCATGTCTTTTGGCAGTACCTACTTAACCGATCTTTTAATTGAAATAACTTAAAAGGAACTGACTGAATTGATAATACATACACAGTGATTGATTACTTATCACAAACATACACGCACACACAGTTTCATATCAAACAAAGAGACGACTCATACACAGATTTCATTTTAATTTTGATTTTGTTTTTAATTTTAAGTTTGATTTTATAGTGATTGCATTGTTATGTAATGAATCATACTAACCTTTCTTTATTATTTATTTTAAAGGTATAAAAATAATGTTAACATTTCTACTTGATGGCTATTTTTATGAGTTTTGCAACACGTTAAGCCGTTGGTCCCGGCTGTCATTCGTAGATGTTTGACAGTCGTTAAGGGTCGTCAGAAGCCCGAAAGTCTGACAATCAGTCTTACCAAAGAGTATCATATTATCCAGTAACTGGGTGGTGGAGGTGAGATAGGTAGTCGCTCCATGTAAAATACTGGTATTCAGCTGCATCCGGTTAGACTGGAAGCCCACCCCAACATAGTTGGGAAAAGACTAGGCAGATGATTGGCTATTTTTAAGAGTTTATTAAATTTAGGGGTTTGGCGCTGATAGCCGAAATACAGGTCTTTGGCTAGTTTGGCTATAGATGTCTAAATAATTAGTTATAATCCGAAAATATAGCCTATAAGAAGATTTGTTCTCTCCAACTTTGATTTCGGAAAACGAAAACATGATATTTTGGTACAAATCTAACTTGGAGAGATGACTCATGTTTATAATTATAAATTATGTAATTATGTAAATTATATTATTACGTAGTAATGTAATTAGGTACCAGAGATCGGATAATCGGATGTATAATTTACTCAAAGTTGAGGTGTTGGATGGAATAAGCTTTGTATCGAAAATATCCCAGAATTCCGGGATCGACCAATTTAGAGTTCTGATTATAGAGTTGGTTAATATGGATTGCAGTTTTGTATCGAAAAAATCCCGGGATTCCGGGATCGTCAAATTTAAAGTTTTAATTATAGAATAGAATGTATATGTATTTACTTATGTTCAGGTGTTGGCTAATATGGAATGCATCGGTCATCATCTTTTGTATCGGTCGTAAAAATCTCGCGATTACGGAAATTGATAGTACTTTTTGACTATAGAATCGAATGCTAGCTGATGTTGTAAAGTAGGTTGCCAAAGTGGCTTCCAACGTCAGGATAAGTAATAGATAAATAATAGACCCCAAATAACTTGGGACAAGGGCAGGAGAATGATGATATTGTCACTGACCCACGTTCTACGCATCAGTAATGCGTCTTTTTTTTGCGAATCACGGCATGGAAGCCATCAGTTCGATTCTGAGCAAACATCTCCGATGCCTAACTTCATCATGACAGAATGACAGCTCACTTCATCTAAGTTTTCCCGATGATATTTTTACAGAATACAGCGGCAGGTATTTCAAAGCGAGTGCTTGTAAGACTACCCTCCTAGAGATTAGGTCAAGTTAGCCGGAATAGGTTAGGTAGCAATAAGATTAGGGAACAGCTCGACTCTGATTGTACATCTAACTGACAACTGAAGTTAAACTAGCTAGGTACCCTTATGAAGTAACGGGCTTAGCTTGGTGTTTTGACTAAGGTATTCGATTTGCTTGTGTTGTAATTTCAAACAAGAGTAATTATTTTATTAGATTCTTAGGGTTCTGTACCTCAAAAGGAAAAAAACAGAACTCTTATAGCATCACTCGTGTTTCTGTCTGACTGTCACAGCTAATTTTCTTTGAATCTAATGGACCAATTAAGTTGAAGTTTTACGATACACGGACGTGTAAAGGAAATGAATGAATTTTGAATGTCGGGGTCACTTTTGGGGGTCAAATAAGAAAATTAAAAAAGAAAGTTTTGGAAACTGTACCGTGTGACATATAAAATGAATGGGCTTACTGTGAGGGTCTCAAATCTTATTATTTTATTTAATAATTTTAAGATAAATTGTATTATACTTATTTAAGAAATGAAAAACTGACCATTCCCACCCTTATCTCCGAAACTACTGAGCTTAAAATTTTGCAAAAAATACATTACACCGATTACAGATTACAGGAAAACCTATAAGAAGTTTATGTTCTTAATATAACATGGTAAATATCTCATTATTGTGCGTACAAACTTACCTACATTTGCTGTTGGAATGTATGGGATAACATGTTTTTCAACTACATTATTAAGTTTGTTCTTGTGATAAATTCATCCCAACTACGGAACCCTTCATTGTGCGTGGTCCGACACGCACTTACTATGCCTCTCGTTACTATGTTTAACCATTGGTTTCAACTACGGATCAAAAAACTGGCCCTAAGGGCAAATTTTTCAATATTCGATAACTTTTATTTTTATGGAATAAGGCAGTTTGACCGCTTTTGTATAGAAAATATGTCAAAATGTCGTATTTATTCTTCAGATAAAAGTTATCTGATCATTCAAAAATCAGCCATAATTTAATATATCCTGGGACATTATTCACACACGGTCATCCGATCCCAAACTAAGCGGAGCTTGTACTATGGAAACCAGATAACTGATATACTACATACACTACCTTTTTTTTTGTAAATACATACTTATATCTATAGGTAACTACACCCAGACTCAGGACAAACAGACATGTTCATGCACAAGTATTAGTAAAGCGGATGGAAATGAAATGAGTTAAATTAATAATAGTTGTAGGTTTCTACAGGTGATTATTTTACGGTCTTGAAAAAAATAAAGCACTATAGCTAAACGGAGTAGAAGCCTATGGCAAACCTATTTTTTTTTTGTTTTTTCAATAGCTTAGACATAAATTGCTCTATCAATAACCATTTGAAGTAAAATAGAACAATAAAATCAGAAATTTTGAAACAACTTTATAGATTTTTAAAAAATATTTGAATTTCGATATTATTAATAAAAAAAAAAATACAAAAATAAAAACTAGGTATGTCATGGTCTTCTACTCCGTTCACCTATTATACCCTATTTTTTTCAAACCGGTAATAAAAGTCATCCAGTATAAGGAGGATAAGGTAGGTTTTGTTTGTTTTATAAATAGCACAGGACAACGATATAAAGTACGATACAAAAATATAAATATTAATAATATTATGTTAAATCCGTCACGATGAGGGGTAGCCAGCGAGTGAGGTAGTGAGACAAATCTTATTCTTATTGTATCGCGAGTAGGGTGGAAGGGGCTGTTGTTGTCCGTGTGGTTAATTTAATTGATTGTTTTGTTTTATCGTTTTTGAAGCTTAGAGTGTGTTTTAAACTGTGTTTTCTTCGTTTAATATTTTAACTTTCTCAAGCATGTATGAGCTTAAAAGTAAAAGATCATGTAGTGGTAAAAAAAATAGATAGTCAGCAAGGGAGTTATGTTAATTTAGAATGAAAGTGATTTCTTGCTTCCTGGTGAACTCAAAATGAGCCAAAACCTGTTAGATAAAAAACCGGTCACGAGCGAGTCGGACTCGCGCACCGAGGGTCACGTACCATCATATATAAAAAAGTGTGCTATTTAGAGACATCGTTTTATTTTCCTGTAATCTTTACATAAGCTTCTATCACATAGAAAAATTTCAGATTTTTTTCTATGCTAACTTCGGAGATAAGGGGGAAGTTATTTTTTTTTACATTTTTCATCAAAAGTTACAAACTATGCGGCCTAAAAAAAGAAAAAAACATGTTTGAGAATGTGCAAACAGCGCTTTTTCATATGCCTATATTCATAAGCCCTACTTCGATTTTTTAAGAACCCCTTTCAGACCCTGTTGCAAAAAAATGTATATTTTTATTTCTTTCTTATTTGAAAATTTGTTAGACAAACGTCATCTAAAACTATTCCAAAATTCAAGTTAATAGCAATAGTTGTTCTTGAGACATCTAGCTGTGATAGACAGACAGACTGAGTCTCACCATAAGGGTTCCTTTTTACCATTTTGGTAACCCTAAAAACAGACCGACGCCGCCGTTGGCGATCTGATGAGAGTCACAAACATGACGTTTGTCTCATAATCAGTGACAGCAATTACTTACCACTTCTATTGTATTTCTAAAGGGTTTTCAGCTAAAGGTCAAGCGACAGAACCACACATAATTGTTTTATCTAACGATAAAAACATATTGCTAGCAAACTGTTAAAATATAAGTCACTACTCAGCCGCTTCATTTAAATTATCATTTTAATGTTTTATTACACGACCACCAACCGTACCTCCTACCCTACAATAATGAGATTCGCTTGTAAACATCTGCTCGAGATAGGATTAAAATATTATTCCGCCTGGTCCACCACGCCTCTTGAGAATTACTAATTTGTCTTTTGTTTGATTTTGAGTCTTTATATCCGGTTATATGAGAGGGGTAAGCAGAATGCAAGAGACTCTTAAAGAAGTTGGTAACATGAGAAAAATCGACGCACCGCGGCTTATAATTCTTCTATCTCTTCAGCTCAAAGTAAGTCCTTACCTACAGCGTGTATAGTTTTATTTTCGTCTTTGACATTTCTCGGGGACCCTGGGGTCCAGGACCTTTGGAAGGAGCACGAGGGGCTGAAGCCAACTTGTAGAGGCTCGATATACGTTTTTAATTAAATGTGCCACCAACCAGCGATTATCCCTGTTTGCACTATGCAAGTCTCCCGGTTGGTGTAGGACTATTACAGGATACGGAACGTTTCATTTTATTATTATTGATTGATTGACTGCCACTCTTAAATGGAATTGGGCTGGGCACATCTGCTGCATGTCAGACGATCAAAGGACCAAACTTACTCGTACCACCCAGTGGGTCTCGTTTAATAAAGATTGGTCCTTGAGCTTTGGACAGAGAGAGGTGGAAGAGAGGAGAGAGATAAAATCGGAGACTCATTTTTAACCGACTTCCAAAAGGAGGAGGTTCTCAATTCGTCTGTATGTTTTTTTTTTTTTTTGTATGTTTGTTACGCGATTACTCAAAGACGGATGGACCGATTTAGAAAATTATTTTTTTGTTTGATAGGGTATACTTCCGAGGTGGTTCCATATAAATTTTATTAACTTTGCTTGGGGAGTTTTTGAGTTAGCTTCAATAATGCGTATATTTACCACTTATTTTATGTGGATGATGTGATGGTGTTTTCATAACATCCTATCACTGTTATTTACATGGCTATATCTACAATTATTGTGCTCAATTATGTATTCGAGTACAAGGCCCAAACTGCGGCCAAGAAACTGGGCATCCTAAATAGGGTGAAGCGATACTTTACGCCTGGACAGCTTTTAACCCTTTACAAAGCGCAAGTCCGATCCTGCATGGAGTATTGCAGTCACCTTTGGGATGGATCAGCTAAGTACCAACTAGCCGCGCTTGACTCGGTGGAACGCAGAGCTAAGAGGCTCATTGGCGACGTAAAACTGGTGGATGCCAAGCTTCATAGCTTGGCTCATCGCCGCAAGGTTGCCTGCTTGTCGGTCTTCTACAGATTGTACTTCGGAGAGTGTGCCCGAGAACTCCACGACCTCATTCCACCGGCCCCCTTCTACCACCGGACATCTAGACGCACTGCCAGTTACCATCCCTACCTGGTTGCTATTCCACCAATTCGCACTAATCGCTTCCAAATGTCTTTTATAATGCGCACAGCAAAAGAGTGGAACTCACTGCCTGCGTCTGTGTTTCCGAACGTATACAACCCTAATCTCTTCAAAGTGAGAGTGAACAGGCTTCTTCTGGGTAAGCTCACTCCATCGTCGACTTTGTCTCTGTCACCTCTGACCTAGACTAGAGTCAAGAGCAAACCCATCACAAATAAAAAAAAAAAAAAATTCGAATTAGTGTGGGGTAGGTTCCACAACTAAAAAGTGAAAAATAAAAACTTTTTAGCAAAAAATAAAACCGACTTCCAAAACAAAACACTACAAAGTGAAAAATAACTTTAATTTCGGTAGTCGGTGTCCTGGGTTTTGTATTTTCGTTTTTTGCCACTGACTTCCGAAATTAAAGTGATTTTTCACTTTTTATACTTAAAATTACTGACTGCGCGCGTGACTCTCTTCAATTGCATTTTTAGAAAAGGAGTACCTACCTACCTTACTTGGATATCCTACCAAAAATAACCCGTCCGAGTTATCCACATTAGGGATAATCGCATCCGTAGTGCAATGGAAAGGCCTCACCTTGGAGGACGGTTTCCCATTCGCCAAGTAAGTATGTATATATATCTATAGCCGTGACAGGAGGAACAGATTGTTCGCCATGCCTAGGAGCCAAACTGTCTTTCGAGCCAAGTCTCTTGTCCCTCGCACACTCTCTGCGCTCAACGCTCTTATGGACTCTAAGCCTGACTGTGATGTGTTCGCGGATGAATGGTAGAAGATCTTGTCAGTATGTCTGGAGTATTGTGAGAAGAGCGTATGTCTTTTGTTATTGTTATTGTACTTAAATAATGTGTTTTTTTCTTTTTAATTAATGTAATTGGCCTTGACCGTTTTATGATACATAATATTAATAAATAAATAAATCCTTCTCTTGGGATCACCTCTCTGTATAATGACATCAATATTGGTTCTGTAGTGTGTCATCATCCATAGTCTAACTACACCCACTGATGAGCATCTTTTCTTGTGCCAATCCCCACGTTCCTGCGCCAGCTTCATCCAGGTTCTACCCGCGATGGTAACAATGAGAGATGAGATAAGTTGAGAGCAGTGATGGCCTAGTGGTAACGGCCCCGACTTACGAGTTGGGTCGGGGGTTCGAACCCACACAGGCGCTTGTGTAAATAATTTCATCACCACTGCTCTCAAAACGGTAAACCGGCATGTCCTAGAACCGATAATTCGAAGGCATATACGGCTAGAAGGCATATATGGCATATACGGTAAGTGGGTTCTGTGGTGGTTTTATTTAGGTATAAAGTTCTGCTTAAGTTTTTAGTTTAGTATTTTTATTTCTACTTGAGGATAGTTTTCGATTATTTTTCTTTTTTTTTTTTTGGTATATTGGCGTGTGCTAGCTGACTTATAGCAAATAATTTAATTTAATTTATTGTTTGTGAGGCGTAATGTACTTGTATTATTTTGCGCAGTGTTGTATAGAACTTTTTTTTAACGTGCTTTCCGAGGCACGGAGGAGTCTCGGTATGAAAAGATGGTCACCCATCCACAGACCAACCCCGGCAAGCGTAGCTTAACCTGATGGCACGACCCGTGCGGACACTTCGTCTCCCAGTCCTTGGTCGCGAAACAGTTTGCTGCTTACTCCATACCTATACATTCAGCCACCGTGCCAGGTGGGTAGGTCTTATCCCAAGTTATAGAGTTTAACATATGAGGTTCGTGGAACAGGCACCGGTTATAAAACAGAGTTTGGCGTGGTTATTTTTTGGAATTTGTGTGAAAAACTTGTTCTTTTTCGGCGAGGCTTATTTGTAGTCTTATTTAAAAGTTGAAGCATTGACATTGGTCACTGTGAAAGAAAGCATCATCCTGACTATAATTTTAAATGCGAATGTGAGCTTTGAGTTTGTTTGTTACGCTTCCACGCTAAAACCGCTGAACGGATTTGAATGCTTGGCACATGGGTAGACTTTTATCCTGATAGTACATTCTTGTAGGATTATTACGTGAAGAAATAAAGGCAATCAAAAGCCTACCTATCTATGTTCTATGTTCTATGTTATTGGGTTTGGTTTCCGCACTTAGTCCTTCAAGTGGACCATTGTGCGTGAGCCATAGCGGCCGTCGGGGTTTATTCCAACCAGCCCACCTCCCTCCAGAAGTTGGTCACGGCTTCTGGTCTGTTCAGAACATCTGTTAAAGATTTGGGTGTCCCGAAGGTTTCTGTTCTAATCTGGGCAACGCCTGTGCACTCGAAGAGCACATGCGGAACGGTTTCCTCAGCCTCCATGCAAGCTCTGCACAGAGGGCTGTCCGTTATGCCCATTGTGAAAAAGTGTTTGTTCAGCGAGCAGTGTCCTGTGATGGTCCCCGTCATCAGGCGCAGGCCATTCCTATCCAGGCGTAAGAGTCGCCTGGTTAGTTTGCCATCTAGGCTTGGCATAGCCTCCCTGGACTGCCTGCACCCTGGTGCCGAGGACCACCACTCCTCTGCTTTTGTTTGGGTGATCTCTTGCAGCCATCTGCGTAATTGGTTGAAGGGGATGGGTACGATTGGTTCGGGTGCATAGACTGACGCACCGGATGCCCTCCTAGCAAGTTCGTTCGCTGCATCGTTACCCAAAGACCCACTGTGTCCTTTTATCCATTGCAGTGTCACTGTATTGCGGTTAGATACCGTTGCTCGTTCTAACGCATTGTGACATTCTAGTATTAATCTTGAAGTAATATAAAAGCCTACCTAATCTGAAACCAAGATGTATACGAAGACGGCGGGTGAGTCGTTGCCGACGGAAAAATGTTACCATTTTAAATATTATATTTTATACGCACTAGATTCTGCCCGCGACTTCGTCCGCGTGAAATTTCTTATTCTCCCGACCCACCGCGTCGCATCGCATCGCCCGCACTCGCTATTACTTCGTTTTGCCTTAGCGTTCTTTCTGACTTTTTTTTTAATTTTGCTCGGCTCCTAAGGGTCTTAGCGTGATGTTTAATACCTTTCTCAAAAATTGGGCTATCAAATGCAAAAGGAATTCAATATCAAATCCGACTGGCAGTTCCAGACTTTTTTCCTTGTGACGGCAGTTTAATGAAGTTAATTTATTTTGACACGTAATTAATTTTTAGGAGGACAGTTGTAAAATAGTAGTAATACCTATACTCCTGTTGTCAGACCGCTGAATTTATTATTCAGATTATATACGATATATCAGACGTAGAAAACTCGACCCTTAGTCAAATAAACTAATCTAGGATCTATTAAATCCGTTTAGCAACAAAGAAGTAGCTCCATCTAGTAGGGAATAGCAAACTTAATTTTTTTAAATACTTTCATCTTATGATAACATCGTATTTCTTGTTTTTTAAATATCATCATATTCACAAATAAAGCCTGAAAAAAATAATAGCAATAATTAAATAATTAAATATCAGCCATTAGATAGAGTTCATGTCTCAACAAGTGACGTTCGTTTTAACTTTCAGGCAGCTAGCGACATCTGGTGGGAATTTTTTTGCCTGGACCTTTAACCCTCTTTTCATAACGGGTATGAACTGTATTCATGCTTAAAGTATTTAATGTTTGTGTTGCGTAATGTACTTGCATGTTAATTTGCACAGTGTTGTATAGAATATATATATATATTTTATTTAACTAAACAGACAGCTGTGCTGCTGAGGAGTTTGTTGCGCCACTTCTTCTCCTCAGCTAAAGCACTAGGAAGTGGTGAAATGCGGGCGTTTTGGGGGACTGTCTTATGTAATTTTGACGTTCGAAAAGTGCTGATTCTCAGCCTAGTTTGAATAAATGACTTTTGATTTTGATTTTGATAATTTAAGTATTTTTGCAGAATTAATGAACGTTTATTGTATTTTATTTTTATATATTTATTTAATTACTAAGGGCAGATTTTTTGATCCGTAGTTAACTCAACCAATGGTTAAACATAGTAAAGCCAAAATTCAAACATTAGTTACTATGTTTAACCATTGCTTGAGTTAACTACGGATCAAAAAACCAGCTCTAAGGCAAGTCACAATATACAAATAAAAAAATACATAAAATTCACAAAAATTAACGGTACGTCTCCCTACCATCTGCTGTTCGCGAATTTGTCTGCGTAGGAAGAAACATACTTACCTAATATCCTAAGGTACTCAGCCAAGTGTAGCTTTCTATAATAGTCAAATATTTTTTTTTGTAATCAGATCAGTACTACTAGAGATTACCTCTTACCAATGATATTAAACACAAGATGTGTTACGTTCATAGAAACTAACGTTTAAAATCTGGTCCTGCTCAATGTTCCAAAAAAAAGAGGGTCGTGTCTTTTTATGATTACGCCTTGCTTGACGCGCACTAAAGACAATAGCCCAATGTGCCCCAATTGGAACACTTTCGAGTCTTCAGTAAACGCGCGGTAGTAACATATCTGCCTCATTTTAATATAACACCATTGCCTCTTACAAACAGACAAACCATTCTACCTCTATAATTTATGTTTCTGTGGTAGTTCGTTCCCAGATGAATTTTTTCGTCACAAGAAACTTTACTACTGATTATTAGTACCTAGCTATTTCTGATATCAATCTGCCAACCAACTATGTTGGGGTCGGCTTCCACTCTAACCAGATGCAGCTGAATACTATTATTTTACATGGAGCGACTGCCTATCTGACCTCCACAACCCAGTTACTGGATAACACGGTACCCTTGGTTTTTTTTTAATTCGAGATGGGTTTGCTCTTAAGTCTAGTCTAGGTCAGAGGGGACAGAGACAAAGTTGACGATGGAGTGAGCTTACCCAGAAGAAGCCTGTTCACTCTCACTTTGAAGAGATTAGAGTTGTATGCGCTCGGAAACACAGTCGCAGGTAGTGAGTTCCACTCTTTTGCTGTGCGCATTATAAAAGACATTTGGAAACGCTTAGTGCGAATTGGTGGAATAGCAACTAGGTATAGGGATGGTAACTGGCAGTGCGTCTAGATGTCCGATGGTAGAAGGGGGCCGGTGGAATGAGGTCGTAGAGTTCTTGAGCACACTCACCGAAGTACAATCTGTAGAAGACCGACAAGCAGGCAACTTGGCGGTAAAATCAAAATCAAAAGTCATTTATTCAAACTAGGCTGAGAATCAGTACTTTTTGAACATCAAAATTACATAAGACAGTCCCCCAAAACGCCCGCCCTTCACCACTTCCTAGTGTTGCAACAAACTCCCCAGCAGCACAGCTGTCTGTTCAGTTAAAAAAAAAAAAAATCTATATAACACTGCGCATAATAATTTAGGTACATTACGCAACACAAAACATTAAATTAAATTATTTGCTATAAGTAAGCTAGCACACGCCAATATACAAAAAAAAAAATCGAAAACTATACTCAAGCAGAAACAAAATACAAAACTAAAAACGTAAGCAGAACTTTATACCTAAATAAAAGCCTCCAGTAATAAAGGGCGTGCCCACTTACATATAGCCGTACATGTAGTCGTAACTCGAAGTCACAGATGATAAACTAGGACCATCGAAGTAACCGTCACCACAAGCAGTAAATCGGTAAAACTGGTTATCAGAATTTTGGGCTTCTGACGATATATGACAAGTGTAAAGATCTACGAATGACAGCCGGGACCGTGCTTTTATCATTATCATCATAATATTGATAATCAGCTGTAGGATTATATAGGTATTGGGACCTCAGTGATCGTGAATCAGTTTCGAGTCAGTTTGCAAACATGGTGGCAATTTACATCAGGAGCACCTACCTATATATTTTATTATATACATACATAACACCACGCCTGTATTTCGCCAAGGGATAGACAAAGGTGTACTTATAGTGCACCCACATTTCGCCAGTTATATTTAAGCCATGTAATAGGAGTCAATCAATCAATCTGCCTAGCCTTCTCCCAACTATGTTGGGGTCGGCTTCCAGTCTAACTGAATGCAGCTGAATACCAGTATTTTACATGGAGCGACTGCCTATCTGACCTCCACAACCCAGTTATTGGGTAATACGATTCCCCTTGGTGAGACTGATTGTCAGACTTTCGCGCTTCTGACGACCCGTAACGACTGTCAAAGATCCACGAATCACCGCCGGGACCAACGGCTTAACGTGCTTTCTGAGGCACGGAGAAGTCCCGGTATGTAAAGATGGTCACCCATCTACGGACCAACCCCGGCAAGCGTAGCTTAACCTGATGGATCGACCCGTGCGGCTTTTATTATTTAGCTACAAGCTCCTCAATGGAATGTAATAAGAGTTAGCTCATTAAAAAAAAAAAAAACTTGTATTTCAGAAAGAGTCCGATTGGTTAGTATACAATAAAAAAAAAACTTAGAAACTAGTGTAGTTAGTTTATGTATTTAATTACACCTACGCCCCACTGGCATGTAGGCATATCCGATGTCCCAGATGGGGCTATCCCACCTGCCCGCTATGGTTTTCAGGATGCTGTTGGGGCTGGCGCGTACCCGCCGCATGATGGAGGCGCATCGCTTACGCATTATTGCGTGGAAACCATCTATGTTCTATGTTATTGGGTTTGGTTTCCGCACTTAATCCTTCAAGTGGACCATTGTGCGTGAGCCATAGCGGCCGTCGGGGTTTATTCCAACCAGCCCACCTCCCTCCAGAAGTTGGTCACGGCTTCTGGTCTGTTCAGAACATCTGTTAAAGATTTGGGTGTCCCGAGGGTTTCTGTTCTAATCTGGACAACGCCTGTGCACTCGAAGAGCACATGCGGAACGGTTTCCTCAGCCTCCATCGAAGCTCTGCACAGAGGGCTGTCCGTTATGCCCATTGTGTAGAAGTGTTTGTTCAGCGAGCAGTGTCCTGTGATGGTCCCCGTCATCAGGCGCAGGCCATTCCTATCCAGGCGTAAGAGTCGCCTGGTTAGTTTGCCATCCAGGCTTGGCATAGCCTCCCTGGACTGCCTGCACCCTGGTGCCGAGGACCACCACTCCTCTGCTTTTGTTTGGGTGATCTCTTGCAGCCATCTGCGTAATTGGTTGAAGGGGATGGGTACGATTGGTTCGGGTCCATAGACTGACGCACTGGATGCCCTCCTAGCAAGTTCGTCCGCTGCGTCGTTACCCAAAGAGTGGAAACCATCAATTGCCGCCTCAGCGAACGTGCTGGAAGGACTACAGTAGCGCGGCAATCCCCTGAACGCATTATTATATTGGACGCGCAGAGCGCTGTATATCCTCTGCGTATAGTCGACCCACAGACTGCACGTATAAAACGACTGACAATACGCTCTAAACAGCGCAGCCTTTAAACCAGTCGAACATGTCGCAAATCTGCGATTGCCATTACCATCAAACGGGCACAAATTTAGACTCCGGGCCTCTACTGAGAAATTCCAGATGGAAACTCCCAATAACACTTTGCTCTACCTGGGAATCGAACCCAGGACCTTATGCTCAGTAGTAGTGCTTGAGACCACTTGACTAACGAGGCAGTCCTGAGTGGCTTTCAATTTTATTGAATCAAAAATCAAAAGCTTGGCTCATCGCCGCAAGGTTGCCTGCTTGTCGGTCTTCTACAGATTGTACTTCGGAGAGTGTGCCCGAGAACTCCACGACCTCATTCCACCGGCCCCCTTCTACCATCGGACATCTAGACGCACTGCCAGTTACCATCCCTACCTGGTTGCTATTCCACTAATTCGCACTAAGCGCTTCCAAATGTCTTTTATAATGCGCACAGCAAAAGAGTGGAACTCACTACCTGCGTCTGTGTTTCCGAACGTATACAACCCTAATCTCTTCAAAGTGAGAGTGAACAGGCTTCTTCTGGGTAAGCTCACTCCATCGTCGACTTTGTCTCTGTCACCTCTGACCTAGACTAGAGTCAAGAGCAAACCCATCACAAATAAAAAAATAAAAAAAATCACAGTAGTGCTATTCTGTAAAACGTTCACCGTGAAAACTTAGGTGAAGTGAGCCCTCAATACTTAGCATAAGATGGAAGCTCACTTCACCTTAGTTTTCACGGTGAGATTATTTACCGAATAGACCAGCAGTAAAGGAAAACGTTGTGAAGATATACAGGTGAATTTTTGAAGTGGACGTAGTTGGCCAAAACCGAAACTATAAAGAACAGCGAAAAATACTCAAAGGAGTCTTGGGCTCGCTTTTGATGAAAACTAAAACTGCATCATTGGATTAAAAAAAAAATCAAGGTTTAGTCAGGTTTGCACGGTGTACCGAGGAAGTCAAAGTGACATTATTTAAGGCCTTCTGTCAATCTTTTTACACCTGCAGCCTGTGGACTAAGTACACGCAGCGTACATACAGTGCTCTGCGAGTACAGTATAATGACGCGTTCAGGGTGCTGTTTGGGCTGCCGCGCCACTGCAGCGCTTCAGCTATGTTTGCGATGAAAAGCGTGGATGGTTTTCAGGCCATTATGCGGAAGCGTAGTGCGTCTCTTACGAAGCGCATGCGGGCCAGCTCGAACAGCCTTCTGAGCGTGTTTGTGGGCCGCTGGGACTCGCTGATGTGGCGGCACTGGATGCGACTACACACTGTGGGTGGTCGCGTCCAGGGCTTGGCTTAAACTGGCACTCCTGGGCGGTGCCACTTTGTGATTTTTATTTTTTATCTCTTTCTGTGGTTTTTTGTATGTACTAACAATAGCTATGTAAGTTTTTTTTTTGTGTTACTAACATTGTATGGACTACGTCTGAAATAAATGTCTTATTATTATTATTATTATTAGGTAATTTAAAAGTAATTTGTTAAAAATGAGCTCTTTCCTTTAGTTTACCGTATGTCATTACTTCCCAGAATTCGATCCATAATATGATGTAATAATACAGTGTGTGTTTTTTTCAAAATCAACGGGTTCGATTCCTGTGGGCTTAGCATGACCGCTTGTCTATCTCTACGAAGAGTAGATATATTTTTCAATACAAAGTGACATTTTGCTTCTCCGTATTTGACATTGCACCGTAGAAATCCTTTTACAATTTGTCATTTTGTCTTTTGTTTCTAGCGATCATTGTCTAGGCCCTTTTTTATGTAGACTATTTCGGAACAAAATTTTCTTTCCCAAATGTCACAATCATACTGACCACTGATAATTGTCTAGGGTAGTGAAGACAATTTGCGCCATGCTAAACACAGTAGAAAACTTTCTACTCGATGTCCGCAAAGTATATACGGTAATCTACAAAATCTTTATTTTTGTCTCTTCTTTTGCTTATTTCTCAAAAACGGTGTGTCCTATCGCAAAAATAATTAAAATCTTGCCCCCCTTTATAAAACTCATAACCCCATAAACTCTATATTGTTATTAATTTTTCATATTTTCCATAAAAAAAGTGAAAAGTTCCATATAAAACACGTTGAGAATCGCATCTTCTCCGGCGCTACGGGCACTACTTACTTACCGCAGTTGTATTTATATGTGTGACTTAAAAAACAAAAATAAATAAATGATTAATATTTGTAAAAATTGAGAATTAAACAGAAAAAAAAAATCCTATGAAAAACAAAGAATTCTGAGTCCAATTATGTAAAAAAGGGAATTTCGTAAAAGTGCAGTTGTCTCTTTCTACGTTCTTGCCGTCGTACTGTCACCACGGTAACGTCATTTTTGTCTACTCTTCCGTCAACAAGACGCTTCTCTACGGTTCTCGTGCTAAGCATGCTGGCTAGTAATAATAATTTTTCAAAAATCCAACGAAGCTGTTTTAGTTTTCATCAAAATCGAGCCCGAGACTCCTTTGAGTACTTTTCGCTATTCCTCATAGTTTCGGATTTGGCCATCCACGCCCACTTGGAAAATTCACTGGTATACGATCTTCATTAATATTATAAGTAGTTGAGCTGCAACCTTTTAGACTGGAAGTCGACCTGAACATATTTGGGAAAAGGTTCGACAGAAGATGATGATGATGAATATTCTTTTTCTTCTTAGCGTGTTGATGGCAATACAAATGAATATGCAATTCCGAAAAGGGCACATGTCTGAATATTTAAACTTTAAGGAAATGAAGAAGACTAATATTTTTTAAAGAAGTATAATGAATTTTAAAAAATATTTTTGAGTTACATTCTGGAGCCAATTTGCAATCGAAGAGGGGCCACTCGTCAGGGCTTTTCCAGGAAGCCACTGACCTGACCAAGGGTCCTTAGAGACGGGGTCATCTACCGCCCATGTGCTGGTTTGGTCCTGGGGTGGTCACGGCGTGCCATGTGTTCTGGTGCGCCAATGATGGGGGTACTCCCCAGAGGAAGGTCCGGTGACGGACAGACGCGTGGATTCGCTGTGAGTGCTAACACGTGCCCGTGTTCCCGCCACAAGCAGAGAAAACCGTGGAGGTTTAGTGGGTTGGAGTCTCACATAGCTGCACTATCTCCCCGTGGTAGTGCAGTATGCATGAGCATTTCTCCACGGAAAAAAAGGCGGAGTCGTCTATGTCCTTTATGATGAATATTATAAGTAGTTGACTTCGCCAAAACACTGAGTTTTGGCGAAGATAAAATAAACTCACCCCTATTCTGCAGGAAAGTAAGCAGAAACTTTATAATGAAATCGCTGATTCCTCCCATTATTGCTTTGTCCTCATTTATACATCTAACACCATCTATGTACAAAAAAGAAAACAATAGACTACCCTTTTGAAGTTTCAGCCAAGCTATTAGCAAAATTTACCGAGGGCATAGTCTACCCAACATCAATTCCTGCGTAGTTCTTACACCGCTCCAGAGATGGCACTGATAACAACATCAGAGGATAACAACATTAGAGAGACATTTGACTGCGTGGCCTGTCCCACCCCAAGTTACTAAAAACGAGTTGGCGAGCAGCGATTGAGCGACGGTGACGAGCAATTACTTGCTAGTATGTAACAAGCGTGAGTCTCCCAGCCAGTGTCGCTGAGCGAGTCCTCTTTTTGATAGTCTAGAATTATAAGAAACGAGTAGATACTCGCAGGCGGTAATGTATATATTACACGGGACATACAATCTTTTGCACGTTTCAGCGAGAAAATCCATGATAGCTAGTCGATTCCTCGTTGGCGGCGGCGGTGGGATGAGTGCCTGAGAAGTGGCTTTTTCTCTACATAGGTACTTACTATAAAGGTTTCATACGAAGGAAAACCTTATACGATACTGGCTGACATTCGATCGTGTGATCGTGGTTCGAACAGGTGTTAATCTACCTTGCTGACCTTGGTTTTGTTTTGTTATTAGTACAATTTAACTCGTTGTTTATTTTACTTCGATGGTCCTAGTTTATCATCTGTGACTTCGAGTTACGACTACATGTACGGCTATATGTAAGTGGGCACGCCCTTTATTACTGGAGGCTTTTATTTAGGTATAAAGTTGTGCTTACGTTTTTAGTTTTGTATTTTTGTTTCTGCTTGAGTATAGTTTTCGATTGTTCGATTTTTTTTCTTTTCTTCTTTTTTTGGTATATCGGCGTGTGCTAGCTGAATTATAGCAAATAATTAAATTTAATTTAATGTTTGTGTTGCGTAATGTACTTAGATATATATTTTTTTAACTGCTTACGTTTTTAGTTTTGTATTTTTATTTCTGCTTGAGTATAGTTTTCGATTTTTTTTTTTTTTGGTTAATTGGCGCGTGCTAGCTTACTTATAGCAAATAATTTAATTTACTGTTTTGTGTTGCGTAAAGTACCTAAATTATTATGCGCAGTGTTGTATAGATTTTTTTTTTAACTGAACAGACAGCTTTGTTGCTGGGGAGTTTGTTGCGCCACTTCTTGTCCTCAGCTAAAGCTCTAGGAAGTGGTGAAGGGCGGGCGTTTTGGCGGACTGTCTTATGTAATTTTGACGTTAGAAAAGTGCTGATGCTCAGCCTAGTTTGAATAAATGACTTTTGATTTTGATTTTTGATTTTAGCTTTGAATAAAAGCTTTAATAGCTTTTGTTCAAAGGAAAAGTCATTCGAGCGCAGAACATAAATACCTTAGAGAGTGACGATTAGAGGTGGTCGTTGAATCAATAAACCGTTTTTTTAACGATTTCTCATTCGTCAACGAGGTAACTGTTAATCATCAATGAAAAAACAGGTTGGAAATATTAGCTGTTAATTTACGTCAACACACAAGACGCATTACTTCAATAGTCATTATTTTACTCAGTTCAAAAAAAAAAAAAAAACAGTTGAAAATACTTATAAACTGTTAATTTACATCAAAGGCTCAACAAATTATTTCACTATAATTTTATTAATTTCTGAGAATCAATTAGTATGCGAAACAAATACTTCCGAACGATACCGATTGAACAATCAAAACCTGTTAATTAATTAACAGCTTTTTTAAACTGTTAACCATTGATGATTAACAGTTAAATTACATAAACCAAAAACCGTCAATGACCCATCCTTAGTGACTTGTATGTCGTAAGGAAATCTGTTATTCGTTCAAATATAATTGTCACAATTCGATTCAATTCGAATCGATTCGAGTTTTCACATTACCTAGGATAAAACTAACTGATGACAAGAGGTCACCCCCGTCAACAGAGATCAGCAATAGAGATACCTCCGTATCTCTGGTGATTTGCCGTCCCTGACATAACACTGACAGCTTTTCGGCAGACGTTGACATCATCGTATGCCAAGCCTTTTTCCAACTAAGTATGTTGGGGTCGGCTGCCAGTCTAACCGGATGCAGCTGATTACCGTGATTTTACATGAAGCGATTGCCTATCTGACCTCCACAACCCAGTTACTGGATAACTTGGTACTCCTTGGTAAAACTGGTTATCAGAATTTTGGGCTTCTGACGACCCGTGACGAGTGTCAAAGATCTACGAACCCATCGAACCGACCGCGGCAAGCGTAGCTTAATTGCCTGTGTAGCTGTTAATTAACCGATGAAAAAAAAAGAGGAGGTTCTCAATTCGACACGCATATATATTTTTTTATTATTATTTGGCTACGAGACCCTAGGCTGAACATACCTACATATTGTTATGTAAGTAGGTATGTATGGAACGTCCATTGCGACAACATATGCGAAAGATAAAATATTTGCTGTCTAAGGTTCCAAAAATCAATCTACTGGAAAATTACGTCAATTCGTGCAACATACACACGGCTACATATCAAAGCTATAAAATTCCATTATAAGCTTATTTAGCATTGTATAGGATTTACGTACAGTGAGAGGTCAGCTTAAACTGGAAATGTATAGCTTGATAGGTAACCGCGTGTACAACAAGTTTATTCCGTATTAAAATCAAAATCAAAAGTCATTTATTCAAATTTGGCTGAGAATCAGCACTTTTCGAACGTCAAAATTACATAAGACAGTCCTCCAAAACGCCCGCCCTTCACCACTTCCTAGTGCTTAGCTGGGGAGAAGAAGAAGAAGCGCAACAAACTCCCCAGCAGCACAGCTGTCTGTACAGTTAAAAAAAATTAATCTATACAACACTGTGCATAATAATTTAGGTACTTTACGCAACACAAAACATTAAATTAAATTATTTGCTATAAGTAAGCCAGCACGCGCCAATTAACCAAAAAAAAAATCAAAACTATACTCAAGCAGAAATAAAAATACAAAACTAAAAACGTAAGCAGAACTTTATACCTAAATAAAGGGCTCCAGTAATTAAGGATGTGCCCACTTACATATACCCGTGTATGAAGCTGAAACTCGAAGTCACAAATGATAAACTAGGACCATCGAAGTAAAATAAACAAAGAGTTAATTACTAATAACAAAACAAAACCAAGGTCAGCAAGACGACCAGTCACCACAAGCAACACCCATTCACGAGCATAACGCAAAGATCAGCCATTACCCCACGCGCCATATTAAATTCAACAGAAATAAGAATATGAGGATTTTCGTACGAGGAAAAAAACGTCTTTAATATCAATGCTATTTTTGGCTTATATGCGTAAACATCAATCATTGCTTTATCAAAATAATATTGATCTATATCTCTTTGATTAATTTGATTGAATATTAGTACTTAAATGAAAGATGTAAGGATTCTAGGAGTTCTATATAGGATGGCAGCGATGTACAGGTCATATAACATATAACCAGGTTTCACCGGCTATATTATAAGTCGCATAGGGGCATACCTAATGCTAAATTAATCTGCCTAGCCTATTCCCAACTATGTTGGGGTCGGCTTCCAGTCTAACCGGATGCAGCTGAACACCAATATTTTACATAGAGCGACTGCCTATCTGACCTCCACAACCCAGTTATTGGGTAATACGTTACCCCTTTTTAAGACTAGTTGTCAGGGTTTCGGGTTTCTGACGATTTGTAACGACTGTCAAAGATCCACGAATGACAGCCGGGACCAACGGCTTAACGTGCTATCCGAGGCACGGAAGGGTCTCGGTATGTAAAAATGGTCATCCATTCACGGACCAACCCCGGCAAGAGTAACTTAACCTGATAGATCGACCCGTATGGCTGTTATTACTTAACCACGAGCTCCTCCTATTTTGTAGATAATATTGCACAATAAATTAGTGTTTCTGAAAATACATACCTATCAATATTTTTATTTCAGTAAATAATACAGCCAAAAATGCAACAACATGGCCCTCCATATATTTCGTTAGTAAATATTGGCACGCGAAGGAAAAATTTCCCCATCCCTGATTTTAAGGGGTTCATTTCCTAAAGCTCCATGTAAAAGGCTAGTATTCAGCTGCATCCAGTTAGACGTTAGACTGGAAGCCGACCTCAACATAGTGGAAAAGGCTAAGCAGATTGATTTCGTCTCTATACTGGTGTGGTTTAAAAATAAAACCGGTCAAGAGCGAGTCGGACATATATAAAGAAAAACTGTGATATGTAGAGACATTGTTTTGAGACGATCTCGTCTTCAAATCAGTGTCGTTTCAAGATATATGTTTGGGAACCTAGACATTCTGTAGAACAATCAGAACAAATACACACTACCTTAAGAATATGTTTGATTTACAAATTATTTTGGTATTTCGTTTGTATGAACTACGCATGCTTCGTGGAGCTCTTAACTAACATAGCCCGTCTAGTGTACTTTAGCTATTTTCATAGTGTAATGTCGTACGGTATTCTGTTGTGGGGAAATGCAGCCGACATTCAGACTATCTTTGTTTTGCAGAAAAGAGCTGTTCGATCAATTTGTAAATGAGGAATTTAAAATTTCTGTACAAAACTTATTTTTCTCATATTTCATGTTTAAATCAATGTTCTTATTTAACATATATTTGGGAACCTAGATATTCTGTAATCCAATCGGAATAAATATACACTACATTAAGTATTCTTATGATTTACAAAATTATTTTGGTATTTCGTTTGTATGAACTAAGCATGCTTTCTGGGGCTCTTAATACCACACGTGAAGATTCATGTGTACTCGTAACAGCAAAATATGTGAAAATTAGACGGTTCGTTTTTATTTTTTTTATGAGATTATTTGTAACATTTTTGTGAATATTTTGCCCATATTTTTGAAAATATTATGTCTGCTTACCTGGGGTATTTTTAAGAAACAAAATTATGTACATAATAGCAGAAAAATTATCCCGAACTATGCCTCATATCGTCAATATTGTGTGAAGAGGTAACGGAAAATCGTTTTTTCGATATCAAATACCAAAATTTCAAACCCAAAGACGGCTATTATTTGGAGATAAAGAAGTAATCTATTTGTTGCAATTGTTAATTTTGTTTGATTTAGTTTCATTTCATCGCAAACTCTACCGAAAAATAGCTTATTTTTGTCGGATTTTCGTCCTTTTTTGGCGTCCTTAAAAGGCATCAAAAGTGACGGCTCAATTCCGTTAAAATCGAAAACTTCACTTGATTTTGGTTTGATGGTCACGGGCCGGATTTCAACGCTTCGCGGGCCGTTGTTTTCCCATTAAGACTATTTACCGAAAGTTGGTATTCCCACCCCACCTAACGGTAAGCTGTTCAGCTCGATATCAACTAGTATCTATCAATTAAGATATCTATCGTCATTGATCTTCGATTTTTAATCTAAATTGTTCGATCTCATCATTGTAATCTATTTGTTTGCTGCCGCCAGAAATGTATCAGATGCGGAATATTTTATATTCCGTCTTTTTATGATAATTTTGATTATTAGGCTATTTATAAGTTTATACATATTTCAGCTTCCAGTCTAACCGGATGCAGCTGAATACCAGTATTTTACATGGAGCGACTGCCTATCTGACCTCCACAACCCAATTATTGGGTAATACGATACCCCTTGGTAAGACTAATTGTCAGACTTTCGGGCTTCTGACGACCCGTAACGACTGTCATAGATCCACGAATGACAGTCGGAACACGTGCTTTCCGAGGTAATACACGATATGTAATGGATGGTCCACAGATCTTAAAAACACAGGAGATATGGCAAGGAGGCGTGGCGCTTGCGAACGCATCTGGCCGCAAAGTAGCTTGATGCCAGTTTCAGTCATTAGCCGAATGTCAACTTGCGACGGCGGATTTTTGACTTGCTTGCTTGCTTAGTACAAATCGATCAATGAATCGGCTGGTCTAATAGCGCAATGGATAAGTGTTTTACTGATACTCTCACTCACACGATAGTTTCGTGAAGCGGCTGCTGCCGGCTTTTGTGTTGCTGTAGGTTTCTTTGTGTGCGGAAGAAATATGAGCTCGTGTGCCGTTGCTATAGTTTTTGCTTTTGTGTTAGTAAATTAAGTGGGAGCAACGTGGAGACATTTGGAACGGAATAATTTTGTGTACAAAGCATATCTCCTGTGTTTTTAAGATCTATGGGATGGTCACTCATCCATGAGCTGATTGAGGAAAGCGTAGCTTAGCCTTCGATCGACCTGTGTAGCTGTTATCTTAATTAATGTCATTTAAATTCTCATCGTGCAATTACATTCATTACCGTAGTTGAATCATTAAAAGCATCTTGTGATCTTTTGTGATAACATCATTTTATCATCATTGTGATAATGAATTTACCTGTTAAAAGATGTTCTGACAAGTTTTGTTTCTTAAGGAGAAACAATGAGAATAAGATTTGATTTCCGTTTATTTTTGAAACCGATTTCTAAAACTGTTTCATACATTATATCATCATTATCAGTAATTCTCAAATTGCACGTCATTTACCTCAATTCTCAGTCACTCGTTCCACTGCCTAAGGGCGTTTGTCCACCGCCATCTTCACCAGAACGTCAACGAATGTCAACGAGAATGTGATGACGATGATGAGAACTTTTGATTGCCAACCGTCAGATAGTATGACATATCTAAGAAAATTGTTTAATTTATCTAAATACTCAGTATATTATAAAATACTAACGAAAATAAACCGTAATTAAATCGGCATTATTTTCATCGAAAAAATCTTTTTACGGATTTTTTAAAAATTTTATTTTTGAAACGGGTTTGCTCTTGACCCTAGTCTAGGTCAGAGATGACAGAGATAATATCGACGATCTACGAGTAAGCTAAGATCTTCTGGGTAAGCTCACTCCGAGCTTACCCAGAAGAAGCCTGTTCACTCTCACTTTGAAGAGATTAGAGTTGTATGCGCGCGGAAACACAGACGCAGGTAGTGAATTCCACTCTTTTGTTGTGCGCATTATAAAAGACATTTTATAAAAGACATTTGGAAACGCTTACAGCGAATTGGTGGAATAGCAACAATAATAATTTTCTTTTGCACACATTGCGACCTGTAATGGGGGGCGTATGACACGAGACAGAACTAAACTGAGTGAGGTGCGACCTGTAGGCAATTCCAAGCAGATTTTGATGTTGTTAGGTTTTTCTAGTCTCAATCAGTCTGCCTATCTTTTTCGCAATTACATTGAGGTCGGTTTCTAGTCTAACTGGATGCAGCTGAATACCATATTATATAGTGATCAGACTTTTGTGCTTCTCACACAGTCAGGGCCAACGGCTTTACCTGCTTTCCGAGTCACGGTTGTTTGAAATGAAATGAAATGAAATGAAATTTAATTGCAAGAATTGTAGTACATCTCAGATGGTCTGGTTTACAATTGTTTCTAACACAATTCGCTAAAACTAGCATGCAAAATAAATGTTTAAGTACATTATAACTAAATAAATGGAGCTAATTAAATTTAAACATAAATCATAGTTATTATATAATATTAAGATACGGATGTCAATCATTTCAAATTATATAGTAAAATGTCAATATGAATCTTTGAAGTTAAGGTACTCATTCACAGAATAGAAAGATTTCTCTATCAGCCATTTGAATAACGCTGTTTTAAAACGGTTAATTGGCAGTTCCCTGTATGATTTTGGTAATTTATTATATATTCTTATAACCATTGGATAACAACTTCTGTGATACAACTGGCTTTTCATTGGTGGGATAATTAGTTTATCAGGATATCTTGTGTTAAACGTTACAGTGTCTCCAAGCCGTTGAAATAATTCGGAGTGCATTTTTACAAATTTACAGCATTCAAATATATACATACAGGGAAAAGTCAATATTTTTAAATCTTTAAAAAAAGGTTTACACGTAGTCAATGGTGGCACATCACAAAGAGCACGGATACATTGTTTTTGGGCTATAAATACCCTATTTATAAGAACAGAATTCCCCCATAACACAATGCCGTATCTAATGTTAGAAGCTACGTAACCATGATACGCTAAGAGGGCTGTTTTGAGGTTGGTTATTTTACATAGTCTCCACAACGCAAAAGCAAAACGATTAATTTTATTTGTGACCTTTAAGCAGTGAGGTTTCCATGTGCAGCCACTATCTACTGTTATACCTAGAAAGATGGCTTCGTGTGCTTCATTAATTCTTTGATCGGAATAATTAATCATAAGGTCAGAATTAGATTTTTTATTGTAGAACTGAACGAAGGAGGTTTTATCTATGTTCACTTTTAAGTTATTATCATTAAGCCATGTTATGATAGTATTAACTGTATCGTTAATTTCAGTATTATAATTAAGGATTTTATTCTCCGTGATGACCACCGCAATATCATCCGCAAACAGTGAGTAGAAATGCTTAGTAACATTTGGTAGGTCGTTAATATATAACAGAAAGAATAACGACCCTGTAACACTACCTTGAGGAACTCCTGTATTGTTGGTCCTAATGTTAGACTTACATAATATTTCTTCTTTATTAGAATTTATTTCGGAAATCGCTGTGTATTGAGTCCTATTCGAAAGATAGCTTTGCAGCCACTTCAACGCTAGGCCGCGAAAACCGTACCGTTCACATTTATTGAGCAGAACATTGTGGTCAACAAAGTCGAAGGCCTTGCTCATATCGAAAAACACAGTGCATGTACGTCTATGTTTATCCACATTCTCAGTAATTTTTGATATTAATTTAAAAGCTGCTAAAGTTGTTGATTTGCCTTTTTGAAATCCATTTTGTTCGGGTTTTAGAATTTTATGTTTAGTCAAGAATTGAGTCATACGAGAATGCATTATCTTTTCAAATACCTTAGATAAAACTGGTATTAAGGCAATTGGCCTATAGTTATTTATACACGTTACGTCATCCTTTTTAAAAATTGGTTTAATAACAGAGATTTTTAATTTATCCGGGAAGGTGCCATGAGAGAATGACATGTTAATAAGGTACGTTAATATTGGCGTTATCATAGCCGCAGTGTGCTTTAAGATACTTGCAGGGATTTCATCATATCCCACAGAAGAAGTATTGTTTAATGACTGTATAGTTTTAAATGTTTCGTCATCACTAACTGGATAAATGAAGAAACTGGCATTGAGCGGTGAAATTAAATGGCGATGTTCCATCATAGATGATGTTCCATTTTTACAGGTGGTCATGTCTATGAAATAATTATTAAACGCGTTGGATATGTCATTAGCATTAGTCAAAATAGTATTCTTAAATTTTATTTCTGTGATAAATTTTTTATCGTTATTTGAATTTGTCATTGTATTATTTTTTATTAATGTCCAGGATGCTTTACAAATGTTCTTTGATTTTTTTTATATATTTTACGTTGAATAGTTTTTGTGCAGCAAAGATAATTTTTTTCAGTTGTTTATTGTATTTTCTGTAGTTAATTTTATAACCTAATGTTCTGAATTTATAATACCTAAATCGCAATGTTCGGTTTATAGCACATGATTTCTTTATTCCTTTTGTAATCCACCCATAGTTTTTACTTAATTTGTTTGTAATTTTCCGTTTACATACTGGAAAACATAAATTGAAAAAGAGTATAAATGTATCATAAAAGGTATTAAATGCCGTGTTAAAGTCCTCTTTCGAGTATACATCCGACCAAGACATACTAGAGAGACAATCACAAAACTTTTTTTTATTTAAGGGACCGAAGTCGCGTTTAAATACGAACCATTCCATTAGCGGTTTTGTCTTTTTGGTAGAAGGAATGTATAAGATTTGTGCAGTTTCATGGTCAGATAATCCAAGTTTGAGAATCTCACTCAAAGCTTCAGGACTATTACTAATAAATTGATCGAGACAGGCATTTGCGCGAGTAGGTTGATTAATATGTATATGGTAGTTGTAATTATGCACTATTTTTAGCAATTCCGACAAAACTTTACTCTCCTTAAGTGTATCGATATTGAAATCCCCAGTTATGATGATTTTCATTTTTAGTCTGCGTCTTAGTTTTGTAATTAAGTACTCTAAGTTGCGAAGAAAAATGCCTGGATTACATTTTGGAATTCGATATATACCTACAATTATACATTTATAGAGTGGAATTTCAATTCCACAGCATTCAAACGATCGTTCAATGCACAATTCATTCAGCAGTGGAACTTTTTTAGTTTCTATATAATGTTTACACAATATAGCAACCCCACCACGCCTTTGATTTGGTCTGGAGTAGAAATCAGCTAGCTTAAATCCTTTCAAGGAAAAGTTCGATTCCTCTCCTGATCTTAAAAAAGTTTCCGATAGGCATATTATGTCTACGTCAATTTTATTACTTAAAAGTTCACTAAGAGAAATTTGAAGAATGTCTACTTTACTAAGTGCTCCTGCTATATTTTGATGTAATATAGTTGGTGGGAGGTTTCAGATTCGCCTTTAATCTTAAAAAATTACCCTGTACATCTGAATTTGTTGATTTCTTGGTGTTGGGAGGCGACTGATGCATATGCCTATTTTTAAATAATAATGGTTGTGGCTTCGTTACCCGAGGAAAATAATTAAGAATCGATTGTTGGGTGTATTTTTTTGATGAAATACCCCTGTTCACGATGTTGCGTCGTGCCACCTTATTGACGCCGTCAACTGTTTTAGATAGCTGATTAGTATGTAGATTATTATAACTAAGGAATCTTTCATTATAATCCATACAGTCAATTATATAATTCAATGTATTACAGGTCTCCTGTAATAAGTCTCCTGTGATACCTGTAACGTTGATGAAATGGCAGTTCGAAAAACAATTACATATTAATTGAAATTTTTGGTTTAACATACGTTCATTAAGGTAACGATTCTTAACTACATTTAACAGAAAAACAGTATTTTTATGTAGTTTCTTCAAGACATAATATAATTCGCACAAGCTCTTTGTAGGATTTGTGTCGTTTTCACCGATACATAGTATTATTTTGTCTTTTTCAGACACTAGGGTGCCATCACAACCTTTCAATACCTCATCCGATTTGGCATAGTGTTTCGTGATGCTTGACACGGAGTATTTTTCATGTTTGGTGCCTTCTCTTGAGTTTATGAGTTTAGAGGCTAGTCCACTACATTGTTGAGTACCATATATCATAATTTTTCTGTTTACACAGTGCCTGATATTTGTCATGTTCAAGGTCGATGATTTGGAGTCACTATTTGGTGCCGATAGTGAGAGGATTGGTTCAATGTGTTTCTTTACTTGAGATTCAACTATTTCCGTTTCTTGATCAGGTTTATCCAATACGCTTTCCGAGATGACATGATGATTGCATCGCAAAGTAGAAGGACGTGGTGTCGCGTTCCTGTCTTCCACTAAATTATTAGGCGGAAAGCAAGGAGATTGATAAGTGGTGTTATTAAAAGACAATGAGTTGTCTAGACCATTCGTGGTGAAGTTAATTCTTCTTTTCATTGCCTTTTTTTTGCTACTTTTAACCGACTTTGTTTTAGAAGGTGATGAGCAGATTTTAATTAACTCATTAATTTTCATATCTTGATCGATAATAGTTTGCTTTAGAGATTTATTTTCCAATATCAACTTATCAATCTCATTATCCGCACATTCCATTTTCAAGTTCAGATTTTCAATAGTGTTCCTTAGTTCGATTATAATTTCATCATTTTGTATTGTGGATAAGTCCGGTAAACTTCTCATCCTATTCGACTCCTCAGATAGCAGTGAGCTATTGTTTTCGCATGGAAGTGATTCCCATGAAGGTTCCTTACGGATGGTTTTCTTACGTAAAGTTATGTTAGAGTCCATCATGTTACGAGATTACCTTGCAGGTTGACAGTTGAGTGCTGCCACGATCACTTCGGGTCCGTGTCGCGTCGTAGTAAGCGCAGTCTGCGAAGTTGACTCCGTGATTCCCTTGCAACGGTGGCCGTCGTGTGCGCGTAGCTCTCTTGAAGCAACGTACTATGTAGTACGGAGTGGTAGGCGGTGACGGTGAATCACGGCGCGCGCAGTCGCGTAATGTATTGTAGATAAGGATCGGCACAGATCGACACAGAACGCGATCCTTTCCAGCAGCCGTTCACTGTGCGACACAGTGTTAGGTGGGCGGAGCTTACCGCTGCGGTCGTCCTTCGCGGTGACACGCTGAGACACAGATCGGCACAGAACGCGGTCCTTTCCAATTACGCGACACTGTGTTTTTTCTCAATAGTTCGTTATTCAAATTTTGAGATTTGTTTTTGTGAATAACTTGATTATCACTTATTATTTTTTAGTTCTGATTTCACAGTCACACAGATAGTTCTAACAGGCACACCGCAGTATATTTTACTTATCACTAGTTTGGCTTTTACGTAAAAATAGAATTTAAAATCGCAGCACTCGTTTCAACCGTGTTTACTTTCAAAGTCGTACCTTATTACTTTTGTTCATATTTTTCTTCAATATATTTAAATGTATTTGGTGGCAAACGAGTAGGCGGCCCACCTGTATACAGGGTGTCCGGTAATGAATGGATAACCTTGAAATGTCTTATAGTATAACTTATGGCCGTTCAGAAAAAAAATTGAAACAAAATATATCATAAGTAGTACCTAAGTTATGATTTTTTTAAAAGAAAGGTCTAATTTTTTTTACCTTGTTTTACTTTTATGAACACTACGATCAGAAATGAATGGATTCCATCGGTTTGTTGTTATTTTATTATTTTACACGAACTATGCTAATAGATAAACAGTCAATAGTATGACTAGCTATTGCACTTTTTTATTAAAAAATTAGCAAATTAATTAATTTTAGAAAAACTTTGCAAAATTTATTTTTTAAACTATGTTTAAACATCTTGGGTATAAAAAAAATGTATGAATACATGAGTGGCCAATAATTTTAAAATAATGTCACTTTCAAGTAGATTTTATAATGGTACAATTCATAAATGTATCTACAATAAATAGTGAATTATTGCCATTAATGTAGAAAAGGAGAAAATTTTACCAAATGTCAAAAGTAATGTAGGAACTTTTTTTAAATTAAATTGCTTCTGACCACTGAAGATTAATCAAAAATACATTTAAGGAATTTGTAGTGAATAAAAATTGCGTATTGAAACCAAATTGTCAGAAATTTACAAATACTCATAATGATTAAAATAGTTACTTTAAAAGCGTGAAATGGGTCGTGTGACCTTCATATTTGCTACCTGCGCGCACGCCGTGCTGTCATTCTTTTGTGTTATGTTAGACAAAGAGGGTCTGAATCGGCTAGGTGCGAGAGAGAGGAAATAAATGTAAAACATCAGGTAAGCACTCATACTTTTAGTGCGTTTCTCGACTTGCCTTCGCATGTGTTTATTTAGTTTCCGTTTGCAATTATCGTGATTTACTTTGAATCAGTGTTAAAACGACCACGTGGCTATTTTATTGGACTATTCGTTTTGCTTACTGATTTGGACTTGTTTTGTTTGGTGATATTTGCGACGATTTGGTTTGTTTTTGGACTAAACTGGACTTTTGTGTTTTTGTGTATCAAAATGCCACGTCAGTATACGGCACAAGAATATGCAAATATGCATTACATTTATGGAGAATGCAGAGGTAACGCAAATGCAGCTGCAGCGCTCTATAGGGAGAGATACCCTAATGCGCGCCACCCAGACTACCGCGTATTTATTCGTGTCCACGGTTGTTACTCCGAAGGAAGATTGCCTGGTAGTGGTGTCGGTGGTACAAGCAGTGGAAGAATCGCTCGTCTTGATGTAGAAGAAGCCGTGCTTGAGGAAGTCGAAAACGATCCTTCTACCTCTACACGAACAATAGCTCGACGCACAGGTATCGGAAAATCGACCGTGCACGATATTTTGAAAAAAAATAAATTCCACCCTTACCACGTTACACGCGTGCAAACTCTCCAACCAAGAGATTATGCAGCTAGATTGCGTTTTTGCCGACAAATGCTGGCAAAAATCGAAGAAGACCCGCAATTTTTTAATAAAATTCTGTGGAGCGACGAGTCAACATTCAAAAGAGATGGATACATGAATCTTCATAATTTACACGGTTGGGAATTAGAAAATCCCCATCTTATGCGTGAAGATAGATCCCAATACCAATTTAAAATCAATTATTGGACTGGAATATTAAGTGGAATAATAATCGGGCCATTTGAATTACCGGGGAATTTAACAGGGCAAAGTTATTTGGAGTTTCTTCAAAATGATCTCCCCAATTTATTAGAAGAAGTGCCCGAGGAGCTGAGGGAGTCATATTGGTTGCAAAATGACGGCTGTCCTGCGCATTATGCTGTATCTGTTCGTGCATTTTTAAATAACACGTACCCAGATAGATGGATCGGGCGGCTAGGGCCAATTTTGTGGCCTCCACGTTCACCGGACCTAAATCCATTGGATTTTTTTTATTGGGGCTGCCTTAAAGAGGAAGTATACTGTAAGCCTATAAGGTCTTTAGAAGAATTAAGAAGACGAGTCAGAGCAGCCGCATCAAAAATTAGTGAACGACGGTACACAAGACTGCTCCGTAGATCATTTATCCGTAGATGTAGGGCCTGCATAAGAGTGGGAGGCCGGCAGTTTGAACATTTATTATAAACGAATGATAATAAAGTGTTGTTTATGTTAAATGTTGTTTTTTATTAATCCCCAAAGTTCAGGTACAATTAAATTTAAAAAATGTTCCCATATTACAAATTTTGATATTTAGTAAAATTTTCTCCTTTTCTACATTAATCGCAATAATTCACTATTTATTGTAGATACATTTATGAATTGTACCATTATAAAATCTACTTGAAAGTGACATTATTTTAAAATTATTGGCCACTCATGTATTCATACATTTTTTTATACCCAAGATGTTTAAACATAGTTTAAAAAATAAATTTTGCAAAGTTTTTCTAAAATTAATTAATCTGCTAATTTTTTAATAAAAAAGTGCAATAGCTAGTCATACTATTGACTGTTTATCTATTAGCATAGTTCGTGTATAATAATAAAATAACAACAAACCGATGGAATCCATTCATTTCTGATCGTAGTGTTCATAAAAGTAAAACAAGGTAAAAAAAATTAGACCTTTCTTTTAAAAAAATCATAACTTAGGTACTACTTATGATATATTTTGTTTCAATTTTTTTTCTGAACGGCCATAAGTTATACTATAAGACATTTCAAGGTTATCCATTCATTACCGGACACCCTGTATAGGTTGTCCCCGCCGCCGCCGCCGACATCACAGGTCCATAGACAAACCATCCCAGAGACAAAGCAAGTCTCATGTGCTGTAAGCCCAGGTTTGATTTTTTCGCGCACTGGATTTGCAACGCTCTGAAGCTTAGCGCCCAGAATTTAAAATCCAACAGTGTGTTTTGGATTCTCAATTCTCGGCTCAACACCATGAGTTGAAAATCCAGTGCGCGATAAAACTCCGCCGTGATATTTTGGCTTATTCCACAAATCCCCCCTGAAAGTTAGGGGGAAATGTGGAATCTAAGTAAAACGTCCGGAATTCCCCCCTGATAATCCCCCTTAGGGGGAAAAATTGGATGCGAAAAAATTTAATGTCCAGAATTCCCCCCTGAGGAAAAATGGGTTACATGCTTATTTCCTCGTCACCTTTTCCAGAAATGAAACTGAAACATTATGTAAACAAAATCAAAAAACACGTGCGCTCACAAAACCTCAACTTGTTCTTAATAGTTGGTCACTTAAGTACAGACCTACATAAAAGTTTTTTTCTCATAAATGCTTGGAACTTCGAGTATTATTTTGACAATCTTTTTCGAGATAAATCGAAAATGCGGTACTGGTCAAATGGTTCAAATACATGTTTTCAGCGGCCGGCAAAGTTACGATGAAAATCTATATCTGTCATGTTTAGCGGTCGAATAAATTATGTACAGTCACGAACCGGGATTGTTGAGCCACTAGCTTATCATCTTAACCTGGTTGTGTTACACGCATACCGCCCGTGACATTTGACATGTGACATTTCAATAACGAAAAACGGGCGGCATTCGTGTAACACAATCAAGTTAAGATGAGCTAGTGGCTGCAATCCCGGTTCACGACTGTACTATCAAATCTGGTGATGCGATGCGGTAGTCGGAAAAGAAATGCGGGGCGAACTTAGCAATAATGCGGGAGAATTATATATGAGCGGGCGAGGTAATATGGTATGCCGAAAAACCCATCCAGACGAGCTAAGGAAAGCAAATCCACTCACCTGCAGTGCCGCCACGAGGTCCTGAAGAATGCTTCTTGGAGACACTTGAAGCAGCGTGCACAAGCGATAGATATTCACGTCCAGTTAAGCGGGTTTTTGAGTTATAATCGCGGCAGGTTGCGAGCATGCAAGCGAAGTTTAGCGGTTTTTTATTGGCACGAAAGACAAATATGGCGGCGCGTCGGAGCAGTTTTTTTTGAGCAACGTGGATGCGGAGCGGCGATCGACAAACGAATGAATGGCCGCCGGACATGGCGGTCACACACGCGAATGATGAGTGAATGCAATCCCAACACTCACTGACCGAGTAATTCGGCGCAACCATCCTCCCCCCTTTGGAAATCCGTAGGATTTTCGAAACAAAAGAAAGGATAAGGAAAGGATTTTAGATTAAAGCGGAGCAAGATCAAATGGATTGACATAAAGTTAAAGGTTACGAGAAGTTAATATTGAAGATGTGTATTAAATTACAGGTATATCTATACTAAATTATATTCTTAAGATCAACGAATTTATAACTGTGCTAATTGATAGACTAAGTTTAAATTATTGTGAAGGAAGAGGACACAACTTAACGACGGGGCGTTTGAACGTCCCTGCTGTAGTGCGTACTAATGCTACTCGCACGATTCCATCTTTACCCGGGTATACTTGTTCAACAATGCCGGTAGGCCAGCGAAGCGGCGGTGAATCATCCTGGTGGATGAGAACAAGTAAACCCGGCTGAATAGGTACCTCAGGAGTATTCCATTTTTGCCTCAGTTGAAGTGTATGCAAATAATCTATATGCCATTTTTTCCAATAGCTTTGGACTAAACTGTCTAATAGGTTTTTTCTATTATGAAGGCTTACAGATGCGTCAACCTCACAAGCAGGCAACGACTGCAAAGGGGTTGTATTTAGAAAATGCGCAGGAGTTAGAATCGTATGCGGCTGGTCAGACAGCGAACACAATGGGCGAGAATTTAAGACGCTCTCAATTTGAGTTAATACTGTCAACAATTCCTCATAGCACAGTAATTGTTGCCCAATGCAACGATATAAATGAGTTTTTATGCATTTTATATTGCTTTCCCAAATTCCTCCCCAGTGAGGTGAGCGAGGAGGGATATTACGCCATGTTACTTTACGATTATTTAATTCAGTTTGAAATGCGGTAGATGTATCTTTAGAAGAAAGGAAAGTGTATAATTCGTCCAATTGACGCTTTGCACCGATGAAATTTGTTCCGTTATCGGAATAAAGAACAGATACCGGCCCTCGCCTAGATAGGAAACGCTTGAAAGCATCAAGGAACGTTTCTGAACTTAAGTCTGAGGCAATTTCAATGTGTATGGCTTTGGTAGTCAAACACACGAAAAGACAAATGTACGCCTTTTGGCTTTTAACGCCCCTCTTTCGCGTGATGGTAATATTTATAGGCCCAGCGTAATCCAAGCCAGTGTGAGTGAAGGCCTTAGCTTCTTGCACTCGAGAAGGGGGTAAACTTGACATCATAGGCGTAGGATGTGAGGGCGCAACCTTAAAGCAGATGTTACATTGGCGTATGCGTTGGCGAATAATATTTCGAGCGGAAATGATCCAATATCGTTGCCTTAACAAAGACATAAGAAGATGTGAACCAGTATGACAATTGGATCGATGACAATCATCTATTAGTAAATCGACTAAGTGATGTCGACGAGGAAGCAACAATGGATGCCGACTTTCATAAGGTATATGAGCATTTGTCAGTCGACCACCCACGCGGAGCAATCCGTTGTCATCTACAAACGGATCGAGCTTTCTTAAAGAAGGCGAAGGTAATCTACCCTTTTTAATATTTTTTATTTCATCAGCAAAGTGTTTTCTTTGCAACTCGCGAAGAATCACGAGTTCAGCGGTTTCAAGGTCAGAGACCTGAATTACCGGAGCGGGAGGTATCTTACGTAGAAAACGCAAGACATATACCAGAATACGTAATAATTTTTTCCAAGACGAGACTCTGAGAGCTAGCTCCAGAAGTATCGAAGTATCCAAATCAGAAATGACTGTTAGAGTAACAGAACTCTTTGCTTCAGGTATAGAACCTTTAACACAGGACGGTTTGAATGGTGCGATTGGCCATTCAGCGATTGGATGGCAAATCCAAGGTGGACCGTGCCACCACAGCGGATGATTAAGGAGTTGCGAGGGTAATAAACCTCTCGACAAACAATCATTGGGATTTTCTATCCCGTTTATGTGGAAAAAGCGGTCAGGAGATAAATTTTCCTGTATCTCAGTCACACGGTTGGCCACGAATACTTGCCACCGGTGTGGAGATGAATGAATCCATGACAGAGAGATCGTAGAATCACTGAAAGCGAAAATCTCCTTTATACGATAGCGATTATCAAAAACCGTATGTACTTGTTTGACAAGTTTAGCCAGAAGCAGCGAGGCACACAATTCAAGCCTTGCCAACGAAACAGTCTTTAGCGGAGCCACTTTGGACTTAGCGCACACTAAATGAATGGATATATTACCGTTAGGGTTCGTTATGTGCAGGTATAGGACGCAGCCGTAAGCCTTCATACTAGCGTCTCCAAAGCCTAGTAAATTTACTACACAGCCGGCAGCGACACTTAAGTGGCGAGGTATTTGTAAATTAGATAATAACGGTAATTCCGATTTCAGTTTAGCGAAACGTTCAGTAATGATTTCCGGGGGCTCTTCATCCCACCCCACTTTAGCAAGCCAAAGATCCTGTATTAGCAGTTTGGCATAAAGAATGACAGGTGCGACGAATCCTAGCACGTCAAATAAGCGAGCAATAGTAGACAATATAGCACGTTTAGTATTACAGGTAGTCGCGCAGGATGTGGAGAACGAGAACACATCAGAAGTAGGTATCCATTTTAAACCTAAAACCTTCAGTGTGTCATCATCATCTGTGAACTCGATCACCGCACGATACGACTCCGGCAAGTGAGCGAGAAGTACCGGTGAGTTGCTCGCCCATTTGACGAGATCAAATCCGCCGACCTTGAATAAAGCGAGCAGCTCGTCCGCTAAACGAATACCATCTTCGACAGAGGGTACAGAAGTGGTTAAATCATCCATGTACAGTTCTCTCATGGCGACATCTGCCGCGAGAGGAAAGCGCTTGCGATAGTCCTCCGCCAATTGACGGACGGTACGCATCGCCAAAAATGGACTCGAGCGCAGGCCGAAAGCCACAGAGTTAAATTGAAAAATACGAATACTCTCGGTATCATTAAAGCGATATAATATTTTTTGATATTTACGATCGTCATCTGACAATGAAATTCGAAGATACATTTGACGTATATCAGCGGTTATTGCGACCTTAAAATATCTAAAATTAAGCAAAAGCGAAAATAAGTCTGCCTGCAAATTAGGCCCTGTATGCAACAAGTCGTTGAGCGACTTGCCGCTATCCGTTTTAGCGCTTGCATCTAAAACAATACGGGTTTTTGTTGTCGACTTGTCAGGCCGTACAACAGCGTGGTGCGGGATGAAGTAGCCTTCATTTATAGCGGACAAAGAATAAGGTATTTCCGAAAGGTAACCCTTATCTATATAATCATTAATTACGTCGTTATACGCTTGACGTAATGCGGGAAGCGAATTTAACTTGCGCTCTAGCGCAGACAATCTACGCTGAGCGTGAATGAAGGAGTTACCTAAAGACTTAGGTTCACATTTAAAAGGTAACGACACAATATATCGCCCACATGAATTCCGTGAAACGGTCGATTTATAAAAATCTTCACACTCTTGATATTCCGGGCTTTTTTTGTTAGCAGTAGGTACTTCCTCTATTTCCCAGAATTTTAAAATTATATTATTTAAGTTGTCTACTAATGGGCCGAAGGACCAGGCTACACTGTCATGTTTATTGACAGAAGGTATCTCACCCATGACAATGTAGCCAAGCGTGGTTTCTAAAGCATGAGGTATGAAGCGAGCATTGACCGCAGAATCAGCTGATTGAGAGATAGATGCTGGTATAACCTTTTTTCCGAGCAAAACAAATGCGAACATTTGCGTACCAAGAATCGCGTCTATGTTCCCAGGTACATCCCAGCATTCATCTGCAAGCGGTAAACTCTTGAAATGATCCATCACGGACCTTTGTACCGCGCGAACAGGTAACGGATCAGCTATATGATCAATCACTAACATTGTCAATTCGTATTGAGCGTCACTTACGCGCGATTGTATTGTAAGCGACACGTATCCCTTAATGGGAGTGGAAACTGTACCTACTGATTTTAAAGATGAGTTAACAAGCGGTTGAACATTTAGTTTTAATTTTCTACAACATGCGAGAGTGATAAAGTTATTTTGAGAACCACTGTCTACTAAACACCTTATGACAAAGCGTTTTCCATTTATCGGAACATAAACTTGTGCCGTTGGTAAAACCACTGATGTATTCAACTGGTCACAAGGTACATTTGTATTATTACGCGACGTCAACGCGATCGAATTGGTAGAATTAGTACATTCTTTCAACTCGGCACACGAACATGTCACGACCGGCGGCGGCGCGGCTGTGTTTACATGCATACACACTGACTGGGCTCCGCTATTCGGTGCGCTTGCACCCGACAAGGTCGAGGCTCCTAACGTATTAGGTTGAGATTGTTGTGGAATTAACTCGCGATTATTAAAATGCAGCAATGAATGATGCTTTTTGTTACAATGTTTACAAGTGTTTATAGAACCACAATTAAAGGTGGAATGTTTACTACTAAAACAATTGATGCACATTTTATTATTTTAATGAACTTAAAGCGACCTATCACACCCAATTTTTTGAATTCTGAACACTCGTATAAATGAGTATGTTGCGAGTTTTTACAAAAAATACAAGAGGGTATATTACTAACCTCCTTTTCTGTTACTGCAAAACTATGCGAAGTTTTCGATGCAGAAGAACGCGATCGATATTGTAAATTATTCCCCTGATTATTTTGAGGTGATGGGTTCTGACGAGCAACAGTTGTTCGTTCAAGAACCTTTATGTGATGCCGTACGAAATTTACTAAATCATCACTTGTGGGTACATCTTTGTCGCGGACGGATAACTCGAAACTTTGTAGTACTTGCGAATCTAACTTTTTTAAAACAAGATGAGTAAATATGAAATCGGATAAATCGCTAATGTCTAACTGTCTTAACGCGGACCAAGATGAATGAACCTTTTCAATCAAATTATTTAATTGACCGGGTGAACCCGAGGTCGGTTTTATGTCGAGTATATTATTTAAATACATAGACCCTAGTAACCTCTTGTCCTGGTATTTTGTCATCAACGAATTCCATATCGTAAGATAGTTAGACTCATTAGGAACTATTCCCGCGAATACATTTTTAGCGCTGCCATTTAATTTGCTTACTAAATACTGTACACGCTGATCATTAGTTAGATTTTTATTGTCATGAACATTAGTTTTGAAGCATTGGTAAAAGAGTGGCCAACTTTCCGGCTGGCCAGAAAAACTTATTAATTCCAATGGCGATAAGCGGCAAAAATAAGATTCGCCCGCGGGCTTATCTACCTTCGCGCGGTTAGATTCTGATAAGGTATTACGTTTATATTGAATTTCTGAAAATAATGTTTCGAAAGAGCTCCAATTACTAAAACATATTTTACAATCAGGGTCTATTTCTAATAATAACGTATTATGTTGATCACAAAGATCGTTAAAGTTATTATATAATTTTTCGATATTCGAAGAAGCGGCTAGAAATTCTTGTTTACTTCTAGTATCAATATTTGATGGAATAATTTTCTTTGCAATCCTGAATAAGTCATTGATTTTTTCGAAAATAGTTTCTTTTTTTGCAATGATCATTTTCAATTTTGCTTCCGACGCCATTTTGTGGCGTCCCTAAGTTCCCGTTGTTCGAGTTAAAACTTATAGAAATTGCGTTAGCTATGGATTATTGAACAAGTAAATCCGATTATTACTAGTCAAAAAACGTTAAATTGAATAGATCGGACCTATTATAAATAAAATAAAAATAAAATAAAATTCCTTTAATTCAGATAACTTAGTGATCCATACAAAAACTTAAACAGCAGACAGATATACATCAAATTACCCGCTTTACAAAGGATCTCCACAGCGGAGACGAGACCCTGTCAGCTAACGTCCTCAAGATTCCGTTGCAGCTGCCACGCATTCTGTAGATCAAGGACACCGTTTTTTTGCGCATGATGGCATGAAAGCCATCAGTGCGATACAGCGCAAACATTCCTGATGCACTACAGAACCGAGGCAGCCCCAACATCATCCTGAAGATGTTATTATACTGGATGCGCAGGACCTCCAGTGACCTTTTGGTGTGACTGACCCACAGATTCCCCGTATAAAAGCTCTGACAATATGCCTTAAACAAGGTGACCTTGACTTGTTCAGAGCATCGCGAAAAATAGCCCTGTATATTATAAATGAGAGGAACCGCAGATGTTTTTTCGCGATTTCTGGTTTGGTCTCATAGCAAAAGTTGTTCATAATGATTAGTACGTACAATGACCCCTTAACAGATTTCGTGTATGAATAGATGGATCTTATATTTATGTATGTGATTTTATTAAGGGTATGCTGAATAATTTAGTGTTTCTAGGTAGGTACATTGTTTAAACGTTATAATTATTATTTTTTACTAAAATCAATCTAATTTTATTATTACAAATGTCTGTGAAAAAATAAAGACGATTATATACGTAAGTAATAATATATTATATTGTTCTTGTTTTATCTGTATCTGAATAGGGAATCCTAAACATTTTATTTATTCACTTTATGAGCGCAAAAATTAAAATTAATAATAGGGGGGAAAAGTGGAATAATCAAAAATGAAAAGGGGGATTTTTGGATTTTTTTTTTTACATTAGGGTTCATTTTTCCCCCCTGAGGCGGATTCTCTCAGGGGGAATAGTGGAATAAGCCGATATTTTTACGTCTGTGAGAACGTGGGCTAATTAAGGACATAATGGTGCCGATTCTGTTGTACAAAAACTAAACTTAATTTAGGCTATTGCTAACTTTTTCTCTCTATTATAGCAAGAAAGAGACAGACGTAAATTAGAGCTGTCTTCAGTTGGAACTAATATTTCCATACAAATTCAGACGACACGTAAAAACATGTCGACTAAAAACACGGTGAAACGCAAGGCGTAAACTAGTTTGACATCTCTAACTTAGTTCATAGCTCTATCCGTCCTTTTCTCACGCTGCCTAGGGCTGCAGTCTCGACATAGATAGCGATCGCTTTACGACCGAATTCGGTCGCAAAGTCCTAGGGGCGACTCTAGACGGTCAAAATTGCGTGACAAACACGGAAAAAAAATTGCTTGTCAAGCAATTTTGACCGTCTAGGGACTCCCTTAGGACTTTGCGACCGAATTCGGTCGTAAAGCGATCGCTATCTATGTTGAGACTGGCACAGGCAGCTGAAGGAAGTCAGTAGAAGTCTGACACGCCCTCCCGCTCCACCCAGAGCGGGAGAAGTTATTTGATGATTTCCCATCCAAAAAAAAGGCCCAGTTAGTAAAAGATAGCGATTTTAGTTATTGAACAGGAGAATCGGGGGCCAGTGTCTGGTATAAGACTCGAATTATTTCTTGAAGCATGCTTTTCTTTTAATGTCATTTACCTTATTAAGGACAGTAATGAATAATTTCAGAATGATGAAAAGAAATACGCGATTACGATGAGTATATGATGATTGGTGACGTACAAGCATACAGATAACAATCATAATTATTTTTGTTTTTGTTGTGGCTTCAGCACAAATCAAATATAAGATAAAAACTTTTTAGCAAAAACCAAAACCAAAAAACAAAATGCTACAAAGTGAAATATAACTTTCATTTCGGTAGTCAGTGTCTTTGATTTTATATTGTGCCTTCGTTTTTGCCACCGACTTACAAAATTTAAGTTATTTTTCACTTTGTAGTGTTTTGTTTTGGAAGTCGGTTTTATTTTTTGCTAAAAAGTTTTTATTTTCACTTTTTAGTTGTGGAACCTACCTCACACTAATTCGAATACCACTACCTCTATGTAAATAACAGTGATAGGAAGTTATTAAAACATCATCCGCATAGATTAAAACATCATCCACATAAACTATGTGGGAAAAACACGTATTATTGAAGCTAACTCAAAAACTACCCAAGCAAAGTTAATGAAATTTATTAGGATGTCAAACGTAACAACCGCGGTGTATAGACGTTGGCTGTCCCCGCTGTCCTGGATGCGGACATGTTGCGCAAAAATTTTGTTCGCGGTGTCTGCTCTAGTCAAAAATCTAAAATTATTTATTCAAACTAGGCTGAGAATCAACACTTTTCGAACGTCAAAATAACATAAGACAGTCCCCTAAAACGCCCGCCATTCACCACTTCCTAGTGCTTTAGATCGGAAGAAGAAGTGGCGCAACAACCTCTCCAGCAGCACAGCTCTTTAAATTTTAAATTATTTGCCGTAAGTCAGCTAGTACACGCCAATATATCAATAATAAAAAAAATCGAAAACTATACTCAAGCAGAAATAAAAATACAAAACTAAAAACTAAAAAAAAGCCTCCAGGCATACAGGGCGTGCCCACTTTCATATGTATATTTGTGTACATGTAGCCGTAACTCGATGTCACAAATGAGAAACTAGGACCATCGAAGTAAAATAAATAAAGAGTTAATTACTAATAACAATAACAAAACCAAAGTCAACAAGACGACCAGCCACCACAAGCAGCACCCATTCACGAACATAACGCAAAAATCAGCCAGCACCCTCGCCATATTTGATGGAAGCTACCGTAGGCATTGACATCTAAGGGAGCATGGCGACTTTGCTACCGGTTGCTCAGGCAAGAATAATATGATCAATTGTCGAGGTCACTAGTTAACCACATATTGCAATACCACTCATAAAAAAACATTGTAATGAGTAGATTATGTCAATGATAAATAAAAATGAAATTATAACAAATTGACTTTTACAGTCAACAGAAGAAAATAAATACTTAATTATATGAACTCATATTTATATTTAACCTCAATGATAATAATATAATTTCTTTATCCATGTCATAGGCCTCCCCTTGCAGCTTCAATCGTACCCTGTGTAGGTGTGGCTTTAATGATACGACGCACTTTGTTATCATCACCTTACTATCTATTTTATAGCATATTGTTATAATTATCACGTTCTAGATCGATGATCTCATTTCTGATTTATTACAAAAAATCACTGTTCAATATGTTCAATATCTTATTCTTGATATTCTGTTCAATATCAAGCATTTATGTAACAATCTCAGGGTTTGGTAGTAGATATAGTACAAACACATCTAAAGGAAGAAAGAGGTATCGTGTTACCCAGTAACTGGGTTGTGATCAGTTAGGCAGTCGCCCCATATAAAATTCTCGTTTTCAGCTGCTTTCGATTAGACTGAAAGCTGACCCCAACGTACTTGGGAAAAAGCTAGGCAGATGATGATGACATTTACAGAAAGAAAGATGATATACATTTATTTGCAATTTGTTTTTTATCTCTCGAGAGTGATCTTATTTAAGTAAATATTTAATAGGGGGTGAGCCTAGTGTCATTAACAAGGCACTTATAAATATAGACTCCGCAACTTCTGCCATTTTATTTTTCTTGTTAAAAAATTAAATATATCTTAAGCCACTCGGCATTGTTGTAGCTTCTCATTAGTGAAAGAATTTTCGGAATCGGATTAATAGTTTTGAATCTTACCCCCCTACATTCAAAACTCACTTTGACACATAGTATAGAAAAACTTAAAAGAAATTTGCCAGACTAGGGAATCAAAGTTAGAACTAAACTGCCTAAACTGCTGAGCGTTGGTTCAGCAGTCTCGCTTATGACTAATAGACAAATTAGCAAAGCAAGATCAAGCCTATTTTCTTTTTGCTTCGTTATCATCTTCCTGCGGTGGTCCATTCCATGTTACGTGGGGTCGGCGCAACACGTTTTCTCTTTCCAATCTCCCCTGTCAACCGTCACGCTATCATTCACTCCCATCTCTTTCATATCATTCCTCACACGAGCCATCCATCTTTTCTTTGGTCTTCCTCTCCCTCTCTAACGTTTATTATATATCACTCTTTTAGTCACACCACTTTCAAACTTCCCCTTGTATACTCATTTCTTACTTTATCCATTTTCTTCACTCCACACACCTATATCAACATTCTCATTTTCGCTGCATTCAATCTTTTTTCATCAGTCTTCTAAATCTTGAAAACCATCATCTGGCCTGCCTCTTTCCAACTAAATTCAGATCGCCTTCCAGTCTAACCGGATGCTGCTGAATACCAGTATTCTACATGAAGCGACAGCCTATCTGTCCGCCACAACACAGTTCCTAGGTAACACGATACTTGTTGGTAATACTGGTAAATATTATAGAAAAAGTAGTTTCCTTAAAAAATCACATTTCAAAATTTTAATCCTTTCACAATAAAAGAGAGTATAATTTATCAGAATTACCTTGGGTTTGCAAACAGTAGGGTTTCCGCTGATATTATGAGGAAATAACACATAAATAAAATCGTAATAGAATATAAGACAATCTTTAGAATCGAAATGTTTTAATTAAAGATAGAGGATTAGGTTCCGTATGCTTTTATGTGGGTATGAAGAAGCTTCCATAACTGACGATATACAAGTAAGTCTGCTGTACTCTGCTGTAGCTCATTGTGATATACCGTAATTGACAGACTTTCGGTCTTCTGATTCCGTGTCTATAATCATTAAAGATCTACGAATAACAGACGAGACCAACGCCTAAACGTGCTTTCCGAGACATGGAGGGGTCTCAGGTATCGGTACAAAATGGATGATCACCTAATCACGGACTGAACGTAGCTAGCATAACTTAACTTTAGCCGAACTCTCTATCCGTAACTGACTTACGGGTTGATCGATCATGATGGTTCAAATCTATAATAATGGGTAGGTACATAACTAGAATAATTCAGTGTGAGTGTGGTGCTTCTGATCAGACCATGTCCTACTTTCTGGAGTGTCCTAAGTGGCCGGTCACTTGCACCTTTGAAGATATAAAGAATACTACTGATGCCGCAATATACGTGGCCACCTTCTGGGCTCATACAATGTAATAATGTAATCAACCAAATTACCAAAGTACTGTCGACAAAAAAATGAAGAAGAAAAAATCTACAGGTATTTTTTTCTTTTGCTAGCCTATTTTGTGTCCTATTGCTGAGCAAAGGCGTCTCCTTTTCCCTTCCAAACCTTTCCGTCTTGTGCGATCTCTGGCCATGTTTGTCCTGCAAACATGATCAGATCGTCACACCACCTTCGCCGCGGTCTACCTCGACGGCGATGTCCTCCCTGAGTGACGATCTTTGCCCATCTCTCCGGGTGTAAGTTAAGAAGCGCAGGGTGGTGTTTCTATAGCGATCTGTACGTTTGACACCTATTATGCTGCTCTTCGTCGCCCATTGGCAATAATTGGAAATATTCCGTTACGTGTAAAAACAATACATCGGATAGATTGGAAGACGCAGTAAAAGTAGAAAAACAGTAGGCTAGATAAACCTATCAGATCTTGAATCAAATCATGATAATCTAATCAGAACAAAGATCAGCGTTTTGCCTTGTAACCCGCGGAACTCTCAATCATTATCATATGTGTTTACAACTATACCGATTGTTCTTTAATCACTAATTATCTTGGATTACCGAAAGATATGGAGTATAAAATATATTTCACTATTCACAATCAATGCATTACTAAAGTGGTCTTGTGACTGTGTGTGCAAAAATAATATATAATACCCAAATTAAGGAATGTTAAGTAAGTCCTACTATATTTATATACTTAATACCAAAACTAAACTGGTCCCGAACGTCATTCATAGATCTTATAAGTTGGTTCCGGCTGTCATTCGTAGAAGTTATAAGTTGGTTCCGGCTGTCATTCGTAGATGTTATAAGTTGGCCCCGTTTGTCATTCGAAGAGCTTATAAGTTGGTCCCGGCTGTCATTCGTGGATCTTTGACTGTCGTTACGTGTAGAGAGAAGCCTACTAAGGGGTATGGTTACCCAGTAATTGGGTAGTAGAGGTCAGATAGGCAATCGCTCCATGTAAAATATTGGTATCCAGCTGTATCCTGTTACACTGGAAGTATACATAGTTGGGAAAAGGTTAATGGATGGTGATGAGCTGTATCAAGGAGTGACGTCCTTTAATAGATTGTATTTATTTGGAAAATTTTAATTGAATCAGGTCAGTTAGACATATAGGTAGCTTGTTCCCTGTTTCATAGTATAGATTCCTGTCTCTTTGGGTGTTAAAACAATTGCCTAACTAGACCTCAAGTCATGGTTGATGCTTTTAGTTATTAGACCCTTTTTAGCTGTTCACTCGCGTGAATGTCAATACTTCCCTATTTGAATAGAATTTGGTTCACAATTTCATGGGTTTTAATTTTTTGGACGGAATCCTAAGTCATTTCCTTGAAATAGCCTTCTTATAACATCAGCTATCTACCAGTGAAAGTCCCGTCCTCGTTGCCCCAGCTGTTTCGGAGATTAGCCGGAACAAACAGACAGATAGACAGACAAAATTTAAAAAAAAATTGTTTTATTATTTTAAGACTTCAAAGTGTGCGTTTAGTAAAGGTCACTTTCCACCAAACGGAAAATCCTCGCGGATGCTCGAGCACTTTTAATCCCACGACATCAAATTGATAAATGTTTGATGTCTGCGTTGAATTTTATACTTGAAGTCAATATTGATACAGTCACGAATTATTCAGGGAAATTTAACCCCTCAAGAGTCTGAAAATCATCATACATTATGTCAAGGTCATGTCGAATGTCAGCCGAACCCCATAGGTTCACAAGTACTGTAAGACCGCGGTCGCCATATGATGATTTTTTACGTTTATATAATTAAGATATACGTTTATATAGCTATTATATAAAGATTTCAATTTTTTTTTCTTACGCACACTCGGTGTGCGCCCGACAATCAAGGAGTTAAAAAGTCCTCGAGCATCCGCGAGCATTTTGCCGTTCAGTGAAGACTGACGTTTAAAAGCTGTTATTTTGACGTTGCAAACAGACACTTAAATTTTACTTACTTGTATAGATACGAGTAAATAATTGGCCGATGATTGCTAAGTCAAGATCAATTCAAATTTTTATATTGTCAAGCTCATTTGATAAATCATTGTTTTTATATTCATTTCACCCATTTAACTATTTTGAAATTCATCATCATTCTCCTGCCCTTATCCCAATTTTTAGTGGTCAAAGCAACATGTCCCTTTCTTCCATACTTCTCTATTAGTCGTCATCTCGGTAGGCACCCTCTTTCTAGCCATATTATATCATCTTTTACACAAATCCATCCATCCTTTTTTGATACTCCTCTACATTTATATGAAATTCGGGGATATTTTAACCGACTTAAAATAGAAGGACGTTATAAAGTAGTAAATCAAAATCTGCCTGCCTTTTCCCAACGATGTTGGGGTCGGCTTCCAGTCAACCGGATGCAGCTGAATACTATTTTACTTACAACGACTGCCTATCTGACTTCTACTTCTCAGTTATTTTTAATCATGGTCTGGCAGTTTGAGTAATTTATGCGGCCTACCCCAATGTCCTTTTGTCCTTTGGTATTGTTCGTCGAATCGTTGAGCTCCCTGAGTTGAGCTGCGCGAATACTGACAAATGCGTGCACTGACTGGACAGGTCCTCTCAATCTGTGTGGTTCTTTCCTCAAAAGACCATTTCAGACACCAATCTACATGGTCTTCACATGAAGTGACCAAGATTATGTCTGGACTTTATAAGAGACTGTGACCTCTGAGTTTGTTTCGGCCTTTCTTCTCAGAGTAGTCAGATAGGAAACGCCGACCTCATCTAGTTTAAAAAAAAGAATCATGATTGACTTGTAAAAGTGTTTGTACAAACCTACTTACAGAAATAAAAATCATTTATCATTTATCATTTGTCATCACCCAGCCAAGTTACTGGATAATATGATACCCCTTGGTAAGAGTAAGAAGTACTCGTAGGTAAGGAAACCAATAAGGAAGTTCCTGTATTTGTAATAATCAAAATAATTTATCGCAACATGGTTAAATGACGTCATAATAATTAAGTATATCGAAGATATTTCTAAGATAATAATAGATAAGTATAGTTGAAATAATGATTCACTGTAATCTACGCATAATTATCGGATTAAATTTTTTATTGACGCACGTAAATGCTTAGTTGTAACTTTTTAAAACAATTAATTTGTAAACAATAATTATTTAGTTTAAGTTCGCTCTTCTTATTCAAATTGTAAATTAAATATTTTAAGATTCATAATCAATAGTTTAGAGAGCGACATTTGATCATTTTATCCCTTTGACCTTTAAACTACAATTAATTACACTTGAAATTGCAACACAACAAATACTCGTCATGGCGGTAAGCTGTCATTTTGATTGATTAATGACGTTTGACATATTTAATACTCAAGAAGAGGATTGAAGTGACACTCTTGTGACAGCTGACAGTCCTCTTTCTATGATCAGTGGTCGATCTATATTACTGTCATTGTTTATATGCACAGAGAGTAACGAAATCGGTGAGACGCCATGTTGAAAGTCAATAAAAATAATTGATAAATATCAATTCCCTACCACAACAGTATACATTTAAATAAATTATCTGTATTTTTCCCGAATTCTAGGGATTTTTCTCTTTTTTGAGGTAGTGTACACAGACCTGGCCCATTTTGAATCATCTCCTTTATGTTTGACAGCTATTTGAAATGTTGGCAACTTTCAAAATTATTGTACTTAAAATAATTCAATGAAGCTTCATAAAAAATATATAATACTTTTCTGATAAAAAATAGCAGGTGTTGGTACGAATATTAATGAAATGTTAACTTGAAACAACTTAATGACAAACTTAAAAAAAAGCTTTAATGTAAAAAAAAATCTAAAATATACGGATTTATAAATATTACCTACTGAGTGATACATATAGATAAGTCTATCCCAATTTATTTGGGGTCGGCGCCACATGTCTTTAAATGATCTATGTAAATTCTGTAAGTAGGTTTGTAAAAACTCTTCTACACGTCAATCATATTTTAAAAACTAGATGAGGTCGGTGTTTCCTACCTGACTACTCTGAGAAGAAAGGCCGAAACAAACTCAGAGGTCTCTTATAAAGTCCAGACATAATCTTGGTCAGTTCATGTCAATACCATGTAGATTGGTGTCTGAAATGGTCTTTGAGGAGAGAACCGCACAGATTGAGTGGACCTGTCCAGTCAGTGCACGCATTTGTCAGTAATAGTGCAGCTCAACTCAGAACAGCGTCAGGAAAGCCCGAAAAATTCAAATTTTCATACGTTTTTTGCAATATACAAGTCAGTATTAGGTTGTACGTTGATCAAAATGTAATTCGCGGCCACAACAAGTATGTGTTTATATAATTATAATCATTACAGTACAACTCGTTAAGACGAGATAATCCTAATGAATGGCTATTTCATGAAATCTTGACATTTGAGGATTATACTAACTTAAGAAATTGTATTACTGATTATAATGATTATAATTCTGTAAATCCATAATTGTTACGGCCGCGAATCATACTTTATTTAACATATAACCTAATACTGACTTGCAAATTGCAAAAAACTTTGAATTTCGCAGGCTACCCTGACGCATCCCCCTTAAGGAACTCAACTATTTGAAAAACAATACCAAATAAACCTTTTTCGTCCATACTTCTCTTTTAGTCGTCATCTCGGTAGTCACTCCCTTTCTAGCCATATGTTTCTTTGTTTGTGTTTCTTTTCACACAGTCCACCCATCGTTTCTTTGGTCTTCCCTTACTCGTATTATATATAGCCATCCTCATGCATCATCATCATCTACAGCCCAACTTCACCTAATGCTGGACATAGGCCTCTTTTTTCATGTGCCATATCCCCACGCTCCTGAGCCAGCCTCATCTAGGTTTTTCCCGCGATGGCAACAATGTCATCGATCTTCATGCATATAATTATTTAACTAACAAAAACAATTTATATTGTGTTTGATACATTACAGATATCATTATTAAAATATTAATATAACATAAATTCTAAAATTGAACATGTAGCAATAATCATAATAAAAAAAAAACATGATTAGTGAAAGCAACAATAATAAATAGCATTTAAAAAAAAATGAAAATTGGAATATTAATATAATAATTACAGTTCGTCCATTGAGTACCTACAAGTTTTTATCTAACAGAAATGCTCTGAGCATACTTAGCCTTAAAATAGCTAGTGTTTAAAAAAATTTCAAATCCGCCGCGGTCTATTAAATATTTGTAGGTACAGCTTGGTAATGAGGGCTATGCTTGACAATGTTACAGTTAGGTACAAAAGCTATGGCCCAAAAAAAACCCAGGCCCGGCGCAAAAGTTTTGTATCTCAGATTTTAGAGAATATTTAAAAATAATATTTAAAACTATCACTATCTCTCTAAAGGGTGGCTAACATTCTTTTCTCTTTTGCTCGAAATGTTTTGTAGGCGTTCTTATTAAAAACTCATTTACCGACCATAATATTTATTATGCAATAGTTCGTTAATTGTTTACAAACAAGCATACTGATACAAAACCTATAATAAGTATAGGTACAGATTATTATTATAATCTAACTCTTTAGTCATAGTATAGTACATAACGTAAAGTCTTAACCGATGAAGCGTCGGTAACTTGACACGTACAGAATCCGCGCGGTATTTAATTTTCGTAACGTTATTTTTTTCGTAATTTTTTACTTTTTTTTCAAGTTTGTTTTCTTTTCAGCCACCAATTATTATTACAGTCGCTTGTCGTCAGGGTATACAATATATGTTCTATGTCGCAGTCATCTGTTAGCGTTTGATGTATACTTTGCTGTGTATTTCATCTAATTGATTTTGATCTATTTTGATCAATTTAATACTTATATTACTTTGTTTATGTATGCCTACCCCTGTGGTTTTGAGATAATCTTGAATGCGATTGCGATTACACAATAATTGCAAATAATTATACACATTTTGGTCCACACAAATGAGATTTTAATAGGAACGCCTACAAAACTTCTCGAGCGAAAAAAATAATGTTAGCCACCCGATACAGGGATAGTGATATTATGGAATATTATTTTTAAATATCCTCTAAAATCTGGAACACAAAACTTTTGCGCCGGGCCTGGGTATTTTTTGTATGGGGCTTGGGCCAGCTCCTTTATTTTTAAAGTCATTTCTACGAGTGTTTTCCCTAGCTATTCTTTCTTCCTCGGACTCGTATTCATGGATATATATATATTATTTTAAATTAACTAACATACTAAACAATAATTATGTTATTTATATTAGTGATGCAATACTTATAACGATAACAAATGACGAAAACACAGGTAGTCTAACACTAATCAATGACCAAACAAAATGGCGATAAAGTATTAGATTATTTTATAATCTTTTGCACGTTTTAAAACTTTTTCGTACGACTCCGTCTGAAGTTGTAGATTACAAAGATTAATAAGAACCAATTTCATTAAGGCGAAAGAGCCAGGGTAGCCCGCGAAATTGAAATTTTCTTATGTTTTTGCAATTTGCAAGTCAGTATTAGGTTGTATGTTGATCAAAGTATCTTTCGCGATCATAACGAATATGTATTTACATAATTATAATCATTATTGTGATAAATACAACTCTTTAAGAGCAGGTAATCCTAATGAATGACTATTTCATGAAATCTTGACATTTATGGATTATACTAACTTAAGGAGTTGTATTACTGATTTCAATGATTATAATTCTGTAAATACATACTTGATACGGTCGCGAATCATAACGTTAATCAACATACAACCTAATACTGACTTGGACTTGCCAAAACCGTAAGAAAACTTAAATTTCGCGGGCTACCCTGACGCTTCCCCCTTAAAAGTTATAATTTTAAAGAAGGATCCATTACCGTTGTCACTATGGTTGGTTGTATGGTTGTATTATGAAAGTGTCAAAAGTAGTGAGCTCGTGGCTAAATACTGATAGCCGCACAGGACGATTGAAGGTTGCTACACTTGCCGCAGTTGATTCCTGGATAGGTTACTATCCATTACATATCGAAACCTCGCCGTGCTTTGGAAAGGACGTTAAACCCTTGGTCCCGACTGACATTTATAGATCTTTGACAGTCGTTACGGGTAGTCAGAAGCAGAAAAGTGTGGCAACCAAGGGGTACTGTAATACCAAGTAACTGGGTTGTGGAGGTCAGATCGTACGTGTCATACGCACCCCGACTAATCAGATCCATTTATTAAACCGCGTTTGTTGTCACACAGCTTAAAATCTATGTATATTTATTTATAAATTCACTAGCGACCCGCCTCAGCTTCGCAGTTTTAACAAATTTTTACGAATCTAAATTTTTTTATTAAATGTGTTTGATAATTAGTATATATAGTATAGTTTGTATTATACACATATACGTTTTGGAATAACTTTTCTAAACGATGTTGAAAACTGGTCATACAGATAGACACGAAAACAAACTATAATCTAAAGTAATATATTGAAGAAAACACAGACCATATAAACAAAAATAATGAAAGTAAAGAAAAGTGAAAAGAAAGTCAAAGAAAGAAAAGAAAGAAAATACGTTTATTTGCGATAAACATGGCGCAAAGAAATAAAATAACAAAATAAAACAAAGAACAAGTTTGGGGAAAATATGCGTCACATTCACGCAAAACGGCCGTCACTCAGCATAATGCCGCGACCCCATACGAGACAGAGCCTCAGCGCTGGTTTTCAGCGACAGCCGGCGTTGACGTAATGACGTCGACCGGTGCATCATGCAGTGGAAGTAAAAATGCCAATTAAAATTAGATAAATAAGATTATTGAATATTTTCAAAGTTTATGTAAATATAATAGGTATAGAAGTTGAGTACATACAAAGCTTAAAGTCTTTGATAGTTCTAAAAGTTGCCTTCTAGGTTCGTTGACGAAAATAATCCCAAACAATTTTAAGATATTTACAAGCTAGTTTGTGTATAATCCTAATCTTTATACCAAATTGTGTAGTGAAATAAACGAGTATCATACTTCATACTAATATTATAAATGCGAAAGTTTGTGAGGATGGATGGATGTTTGTTACTCTTTCACGCAAAAACTTGGCACTCAGATAGTTTATAACCTGGATTAACAATATAATACTTTTTATCCCCATATTTCTACAGGTTCGAGACTGACACGGGTGTATGTAATAAATATAATTGTGAATATAATATAAAATGTTGTAAGGAGCAGTACAGAATTGAATTTACCTCCAATAAACTTTTAGTAAAAGTAAATTTTACCATATTTTTTTTTCTGTTATTGGATTAGAATCACACGTCACTAATATATTTTGACAACACACACAAGCTTTAACAATTGAAATTGCAGGGAAATGCTCCAGGTAAAAGTACTGATATACCTACAGCTGCTACCACTTAGGACTGGAAGCTGACTCTAACATAATATCATAGTTGGGAAATGACTAGACAGATGATGATCACTTAAGCACACAATGCTCAGAGGCCTTAGGGATTTTCTATCAGTCGAACTTCCGACTAACCTACTCATCTCTTCCAGAAACCCTTCTCCTCCTGACGGCGCTTGCGCTAGTCCAGGCCCGTCCCAGCGATGATGTAGACCCGACTAACGCCAGGATATACGAGATCCACGAGGACTGTCCCCCTACAGAAGTACACTTCCTGCTTCCTCACGAATATGACTGCACCAAGTTTTACTACTGTGAATATGGCTTGAAATGGATTGAACCAAGGGACTGCGCCCCTGGGACTGAGTTTAATGCTGAAATCCAGGTTAGTCTACTTTTTATTCTTTCCTTAAAACCTTAAGGGTAGATCATGCTTAATAATACTAGCAAGACAGCGAGGCTGAAAGAATGCGCTGGATGAAGATTAAAATATCGGCATTTAAGGAGGCTTTATTAAATGAACTACAATAAAATAGAAATATTTCAAAAGGTAGGAAAAACATAGAATAAAATTGGTCCAACAAAATCAAATAATAGTCTTTGTTTTGACTATAGATTTAAACTACGTAAATGCGGAAGTAACTCTGTCTGTATGTATGTCTATCAGTTTTTTACGCGTAAAATGTTGAAACGATAGCTTTCAAATTTAATACAGATAGGTAGCTTGGGACCTGGAGAACGACAAAATGTTGAATTGATGGAGTCGAGGGCAACAGCTAGTCCTTTATAAAAAAAACTATGGTGATCTTTGACAAATTTCTAGAATATCATAATTTTATTACTTATTTCACAGGTTTGTGTCCATCCAATGTCTTCTGGATGCACTTTACCAGGATTCTCCTCCACACCTGGAGATGTAACATCGGAAGCAGTAACAATTGCACCAACCGCAGGAACAACTGCACCTTCAACAGTTGCACCAACCGCAGGAACAACTGCACCTCCAACAGTTGCACCAACCGCAGCAACAACAGCTCCTCCAACAATTGCACCAACTACAAATCCTGACCCAACAACTCTTGAAATAACAACTCCTGAACCAACTACACCGGAAATTACAACTCTTGAACCAACAACACCCGAAGTTATAACTCCTGAGCCAACAACTCCTGAAGTTACAAACCCTGAAATAACAACACCTGAAATTACAACTCCTGAACCAACAACACCTGCAGTTACAACTCTTGAACCAACAACACCGGAAGTTATAACTCCTGAACCATCAACGCCTGTAGTTATAACTCCAACAACTCCTGAAGTTACAACTCCTGAACTAACAACTGAACCAACAACTCCTGAAGTCGCAACTTTTGAACCAACAGTTGGAACTACCGAAGACTGCGTGGATGCAACTGCAGCACCCACGGCGGCACCTTCAACCTCAGGTAGAGACTTTTCAAATCAATCACATCATCGAGTTATTATGCCTGAATTCCCTTGGGTGGAAGTGTGAATTTATTATTCTTTTTTTCAAGCTCGTTATGTACCGAAGTACATTAAAATATGTAATTTGGTCTTCTTTTCATCACAAATATTCCATCAAAAATATATTTATATAAAAATGAAATGCTGTAAGCGCATCACGTGAGAAAGGCTGGACCGATTAAGCAATTTTTTTTTAATGTTCTTGTCGGAATAAAAAAGTAAAAGATTTTTTTTAATCGGGAAAACTGACTTTCTTTTTTTTCTTTGTAATGTTTGTATGAAGATCATATTGTGACTGGACAACGTCTGTAGGGTCTTTTAATAAAAAATAAAAGCAGATAATCTAACATTGCTAAGGAATACTTAGATAGATTTCTTATATGCATGGGCGTCTCCAAATCAATTGTTTTGAAGAAGAAAAGAAGAAACGCTCTAACTACCGGGATTAAAACTTCGCAAAATGTTGAATTGGTGGAAATGTAAAATGATGAAAAAATGTTTTTTTATGCTATTTAAAGCAAATGGTAAGATGGTCCCACAAAAAAATAGGGTTAATTTAAACGCTGTACAAAATTTTGTATTGGCCGTAGAGCCACGGGAGTCGGACCATTCGACGCAGAATTTTTTTCTGACATGAGTGCGGGTTACTACGTTCCCGCTTGTTTGCGTTTATATATATAATGACAATTAATCGCAATGGCTCTTTCATTTATTTACGTTGTTGAGCAGACTAATTTTTCAAAGTTATGAAGTAATAAATTAGGGACTTCATTCAAAACCCTTGGATTTTGATTGTGTTATTCAATTTGGGTGCAGAACTTACATTCATTGTAACCTCATATGTGTCTTCTAGTAAAACCCTTCTTCTCTTTCATAGCTCCCGCTTCAACAGCTAACCCTGATGAAAGCGAGACCTTAGACAATGGTTGCCCTGCTGACATCCATGTTCACAAGCTGCTTCCTCACGAAGAGTACTGCCATAAGTTCTACTACTGTGACAAGGGTGAGCTGGTTCTGAGGTACTGCGCACCTGGAACGTACTTCAACCCTAAACTCGAGGTTAGTAAAGAATACTTTATTGTTTAAAAATCATTCGTTAGTGACTATGAGACAAGTGACAATCGCTTTCAAAGCGTTTTGTATTTCTACAACGATTTTTAATAGGATTTACGAGCTTTTTCGTCAATGTGATAAATTTTTGAATAGTTGTTGAAAGTCATTTGTCATGGTATGGGCATTTGATGCAGAGGAATGGCGAAAACGTCGTCAGGAAAGTTTAGAGTATGAATGTGGGTGGCTGTACGAGTAGGGGAAGACCAAAAAAACAACGGATGGACTGTGTGAATGATGATGTTATGGCTAGAAAGGGAGTGACGACTTATAGAGAAGTATGCAAGAAAGTATATGTTGCGCCAACCCCAAATAAATTGGGATAAGGGCAGGACAATGATGATTCATCATTGTTATCACTGATAGAATGCCACTTTGGTCTAGGTCTTCAGATACCTATTCGAACGTTAAAGGTTACACAAGACAGCCTTAAAAACGCCCTTGACCATTTCATAGGGTTTGAGCTGGGAAGAAGTGAAGAAAAAAAAACTCCACACTAATACTTTTTTTGTCAGTGACATATAGCAAAATTAGTCTTACTAAGGGGTGTCCTGTTACCTAGTAACTAAGTTGTGGAGGTGACTAAGCATTCCCTCCATGTTAAATAATAGTATTTAACTGCATCAGGTTAGACTGGAAAATTACCCCAACATTTTGGAAAAAGGCAAGGCAAATAATGATAATTATACAAGAATAGATCAAGCCGTGCAAAAAGATTAGTTAGTAAGATTGCTTTCTTTGAACACAATATGACTCATCAATTTTATGACTTTGCGGAAGCCAGCAGTCACTTCTAGTAAAATCCTGATAACTCATACATCTACTAGTTTTATGATCACAAGCAATCTCGGCCTTGTAGCAAAAAAATGCTACTATTATCTTTTTTACGGATTAAGAACTCATAGAATTTTATAAGTTGATTATAAAAGATTAGTAAAGGATAAATAACTAAGGTTATGTTTAAAAAGGGAAACCCTGTTGATTGTACTACCTTGAACCACTCTAGTTGATAAAGGTTATAAAGTAAATATTATTCAGATTGATAAGTGAACAATGAATGACCAACGATTACGACGTCTTTTTTCTTACCATAGCTGGTGTCAAAGATGAAAGGGATAAAATATATAAAAGATTAGCAATAAATAACTATCTTCTTGTCAGTCAATCAAAACACAGGTACTCCAATAACATGCCAGTTCTCACTTTCTCTAAGCATTCGTTGCAGCTATCATAGCAAAAGATTTTAAAGAGAAGATGATCCTTGTAGGTGACATAAATGAGTCGAAAATTTCTCAGAACGAAAAATTTTAAAATAATGATGATAATATTTAAAAAAAAGTTCAGATACTTCTGATAGTAGAAGAAAATTATAGACCAGGGAAGCATGGCAGAAAAGTGGAGAGGCTGGTCGGCAGTGTGTGGAACAACGCTGCAAATGATTATGAAAATATTAGAATAGAATCAATGAAAAACATTATTTTTAAAATTCTCAAATTAAACATAGACACAGATCCTCATGAACCTAACCAAATTCTTTTTCTTTTAAAGGTTTGCGACTGGCCCCACAATGTAGACTGCGTCAATGATGGCTCCTACGAGTACCCTACTACCTCTGCTCCCGTGACTCAACCTCCATCTCCCCCTGGAGACGGAGACAATGACATCGGCGATGTCTTGGACAACGGCTGTCCCGCTGACTTTGACGTACATCACCTCCTTCCTCACGAAACTGAGTGCAACAAATTCTACTACTGCGTTTTTGGTGAAAAGGTCGAAAGGAGCTGTGCTCCCGGAACGTACTTCAACTATGAGATCCAGGTCAGTTTGTCGTTTAAATATGCGTTGCGTAAGAAATTACCGAAGCATTTGATGACTGTTTATTTGTGCGTTGAATGTTAAAAGAATATTAATATTAATGCTGATATTAGACGCTTCCCGAGTGAATGTTCATTTTTGTTTCATTCTATGTTCATACGGCACCGGAAAAATTACGTAGAAATGAACGTGATGATTCATTTCGTATTCTGACGTTTCACTTTGAAAGATGCCGAATACAAAAGATAAAAATAAAGAAACAGTGAATCGTACGATGTCAGCTTTATGGCTTGTTTTAGCATCTTTGTGTAACTTTTCTGGGATAAACAATGTGTATGCCAGCAAAGTTACCCGATGGTATAGATATTTTGGTTCAAATTCTGATTTTGGGTTTATCTGGTAGATGCTCTAACTGGAACTGTGAAGTTAGCCTTATTGTTGATGAGTCATTGTTATAGCATTATCTTCCTCTGTTTTTGGGTCTTCTTTTTAAATTATTCCGTTAGTTATATCTGCTTCTTCTGCATTCTCATAGTTTGAATTTTCAAAACGAAACTCTCCTGTTTATATTGCAAAATCTGTTTCGAAAATATACCATAATACTATTTGACTTTCCCTCATCAACAATACTAAATCATGTGTTATTTAATATTAGTTTTCTTATGATCCCAAAAATTTGGATAATTTCTTAAATAGATGAATACAACTAAACAAACATGACTTTTAATTTCCTTATTCGTTTGCGTAGTTTTTACATTTTTAAACGTATAAAAGAAAAGTTTCAAAGTATTTTAAAATGTTTTTCATTGCCGTTGAATCGTTACGGGTAGTCAGAAGCCCAAGTCTGACAAATGTCTTACCAAGGGATATCGTGTTACCCAGTAACTGGGTTGTGGAGTTCAGATAGGCCATAGGCAGTCGCTCCGTGTAAAATACTTGTATTCAGCTGCATCCGGTAAGACTGGAAGCCGACCCCAACATGGTTGGGAAAGGGCTGGGCAGATTGATTGCCAATCTGGTGTAGGTGATAAAAATGGAAACAAAATACAATTAAAAAAATATATTTTTTGAACGCCTTGTAAATGTAAGTAATTCAATGTCTCGATAATGACTGATATGGTATCGTATTGTATTGATTTCTTAGTGCGCATAAGCCAAGTCATAAACTTTTTATTTTTATGTATCCTGTGCTTAATGGCTTACCTTTAAATGAATCTGTTTTTAATTCTTAGCTTAATTTGAGTAAAATGCACTAATCTGACAAATTAACAACAACTAGCTAGAATGTCAGAATTTTGAATTTTGTTGACCAAAACAATTTGTTTATTTACTTCCCAATTCCAAGCAATAAAGGCAAGATGTGTGATATGTGTATATAATTTTCCTGAAAAGCCATTTTTTAAACAGTGATTTAAACTTCAAAAACTTACAATGCAATTTAATTGACTTCAAAAATAGATCTTCAAGATCACTAGAGAAAAAAAAAATGTGATCAACAGGAAATAACATTAAAAAATATCGTCAGCGCAATTTAGAACGTCGAATTAAGACCAAGTGGTTTTTAAAAGGACAATGGGCGAAAGTATTCGTTGCATCTATTTTTCTGTCACAAGAAATAGATTTTTAATAAAAACTTTTTTCCAAAAAAATCAACCAGCTTCCAAAAAAAAACCCCACAAGTGAAAAATAAGTTTAATTTTGGAAATCGGTGGCTTTGGATCTGTATTTTACTTTTTTGCCACCGACTTCCGAAATTCAAGTTATTTTTCACTTTGTGGGGTTTTTTTGGATGTCGGTTAATTTTTTTATGTTGTAAAAAAAGATTTTATTTTTTACTTTTTAGTGGGCCACTTTGTAACTTATCTAAGTTACAATATCCTAATGTCAACTGCTCATCACCTTTTACAAAATATTTCTTTTCCCGATGCAGGAACGTTAATTGTTGAGGAGTTCTCCTGGTAAGTACCAGGAGAACTCCACATCACCATAAGCATTGTGACGAGCATAAATTACTTAGCAACCATTATTAAAGTAGGTACCTAATCGAATCGCCACACTTGAAATACTTACTATTGAGTAGTTCCGATGGCCATTTGTGACCTTCATCATTAGTTCCACTTCACTAAGTGGTACTTTTCAAAAACAAATGCGTGAGTTACTTTAAAAAATACCCAAATCGCTATAGATGTGCCTATAATATTTAAAGAGTTCCGTCGATTTCTCCAGGATCCCATCATCAGACCTGATGAAAATGTAACCAACTAGAAAGTATACCCTTTCAAACAAAACAAGAATTTTTCAAATCAGTCTAGCTGTCTTTGAGTAATCGGGGAACATATATAAAAAAAAAAAAAAAAGATTCCGACGAAGTGAGAACCTCCTCCTTTTTTTGAAGTCAATTAAAAATCATACCGATTAATCGGTAAAGAATTATTACTACTAGTCTTAATAAAATTCTTCATGAATTTATCGCGCTGATTTCTAGTATTTTTAGACTGATGGTTTAGGTAGGTCAGAGTAGTAAAATTGATAATAGAAAATATAATAAAACTACCTAACAAAAACAATCATATTCAAATAGCTGGCGATAAAATACGGATTCGCGGTAGATAACGAAATAACTATGAAACAAAGGAAATAAATAGGCGAGTAGATAAAGGGATTAAATCAAACATTCCAGCATGACGTCGGTACTGAAATATTTGATGATTAATTTTGATAATTTGTAAAATAGTATATAAGTACTGGAAATAATGGTGATGCCATATTGAAGATAAATGACGACCTTACTATTAAAAACATGAACTATGATAGTCGACCCTCGAATTATTTTGTCACTTTTGATAACAATTCCCACTAAGTTGAAACTTCATTAAGGTTCAAAGGAACTAAAGGAACTACAGGGTTGAAACTATGTAATGGTCATATAGACAAATATGCCTTATAGTTTTATAATGTACCAGCGACATTAAACCTTAAGGTGACAAGGAGTGAAGAGGTCGAGTATAACTAATTTTTGATGGAAATTGTAAAACAAAATTGGATCTTTCTGGGTACTCATAATATATACGTCATCATTATCATTATTCTCCTGCCCTTGTCCCAATTTATTTGGGGTCGGCGCAACATGTCTTTTTCTTCCATACTTCTCTATTAGTCGTCATCTCGGTAGTCACTCCCTTTCTGGCCATATCATCTTTCACACAGTCCATCCATCGTTTCTTTGGTCTTCCCTTACTCTTATAGCCCTCTACGTTCATACTCAACACTTTCCTGTCGACATTTTCCTCATTCCTCCGCATCACATGCCCATACCATGACAACCGATTTCCACACAACTTTTCAGTCACCGGTGTCACTTTCAGACTTCCTCTTACGTACTCATTTCTTATTCTATCCATTCGCGTAATACGTATTAACTAATATTATAAATGCGACAGTGAGTTTGTTTTTTTGTTACGATTTCACGCTAAAACGGCTAAATGGATTTGGATGAAATTTTGCACATAGGCGGACCATTACCTGATTTAGGATATATAATACTTTTCATCCCGGTAGTACGGTCCCGTGGGAGAATTTCGACGTCCACGCGGGTGAAGCCGCGAGCAAAAGTTAGTACTTATGTGTATAATAATATTATTAAAAGGTAAAATTTGTGAGTTTGTATGCAGGGGGTAATCTTCGAAACTACCTACTGATCTGATTCCGAAAATTGTTTCACTAATGGGAAGCTAAAGTATTGTTCAGTGTCATAGGATACATTTTATGACTTTTACAGTACACAGTTTTCAATTACATAAACAGTGGTAACCTATTATGATATTAATTGATAGGTAATAATAAAACAAACGGTTTTTGATAATTACTGATGTTAGAGATAGGGTATTATCAGCTACCGGAAAATGTGTAGCTTAATACTGCATATGTGACGTGACTTGATAAAAATCTACAAATTAAAGATTAAAAATATTAATTACTCATAACGACTTACTAGTGCAAATAAAAATGACATTCTACTTAATCTGTTTTTAAATCTTACGTTATTGATATAATTAACTCGCTTTTGCCCGCGGCTTCGTCCACGTGGAGGTTGGAATTTATCCCACTGAGACACTACCGGTGTAAAAAGTATCCTATGTCCTAGGGTCTACCGTGTGAAAAATTTCATCCAAATCCGTTCAGCCATTAAGACGTGAAAAGGTACCAGACAAACAGACAGAGTTACTACATCAATTAACCGTTTGAAAATATTTCTATTTCTCACCAACTTTCGCGTTGTGCCTTTCAATACCTATCTAACTTAAACTGGCTATTCAAACTAGCCTCTATTCTACCTTTACCAAAAGTTTGGAACTTCAAGCAGGATTCCAGATGTTTTTCTGAAGAATCGTGTTTAGCAGCCGCTTTGTGACGAGTACTTTCGAATTTATGAGTATGGACTGTTGTTATTTGCTCAAGCGATATATGATTGGTGGTTGATATTATGATCAACCAATTACAAGAGAACATGAGATTTGAAAAAAAAAAGAATAATTATCAGAGAATTGATTTGACTTCAGAAACCAGAAGACAGTTAGATATTTAAAAAAAAAATAAAGTCAGAGAGGTTATTAGAAAAATAAACATTAATTTTAAAATGATTTTGAGTTTTTTAATAAATATAGTTACAAGACACTAAGACTGGCAAAATGTAGGTGTACTATAGGTACACCTCTGCCTGACCCTTCGGATATTATACGCGTGATATTATGTGTTTCATCTCTAAAAAATAGCCCATCTACCTTTTTCATTTATGAAAGAGACGCCAACACATTCATAACTCCATCTCTTTCTTTCAGCTACTTAAATACATTTTCGCAAATAATAATTTCTTCATTAGATAATTTGATTCAGATCGTAAGATACAATATCAAACGTAAGGAATAAAGGGATTGCCAAGATTTTAATGAATTTGTTTGATAAATTCTTTTAAAACGGATTGTATTTTGCCGACCTCAATGAATTAAGATTGAAGTGAGCTGTCAATAATGTCAAACGTGGAATGACAGCTCACTTCACCTAAGTTCTCGTGATGAGATTTTACAGAATAGATCGGCTGGTTTAAGGAATATTTTCCTGTCACCATTATTCACTTGCTTTTCATTTTAAAACTGATTGTTTATAAAGGGTGAGCACCCATATTTGTCCAAAGAAATTCTTAAAATCATAACAAACTTTATTCAAGATTTAACTTGCATTTTAATTATATTTCCAATTTTCTTATATTTATTCAAAGAAATATTCTTAAAATTAAAATAAACTGTTTTGAAGATTTTACTTGAATTTTCTTTACATATCTATAGTTTGGCTTGAATTAGAAGAACAAATTAATGATCTCTTTCTATTCTATTCTATTTTCAAGAAATGAAATGAAATGAAATGAAATGAAATTTAATTGCAAGAATTGTAGTACATCTCAGATGGTCTGGTTTACAATTGTTTCTAACACAATTCGCTAAACCTAGCATGCAAAATAAATGTTTAAGTACATTATAACTAAATAAATGGAGCTAATTAAATTTAAACATAAATCATAGTTATTATATAATATTAAGATACGGATGTCATTCATTTCAAATTATATAGTAAAATGTCAATGTGAATCTTTGAAGTTAAGGTACTCATTCACAGAATAGAAAGATTTCTCTATCAGCCATTTGAATAACGCTGTTTTAAAACGGTTAATTGGCAGTTCCCTGTATGATTTTGGTAATTTATTATATATCCTATCCAAGGAAATCATTACTTATGCATCTTTGTAAAAATATTACGTATTCTTCTTTTTTTATAAATGGAAACCAACCAGAATTCGATCATTTTCATTACTATACCTCCTTCGGTCTTCAAAAATCTGTTGACAAGTTACTGTCCTCCATACTTTAGGTTTAATAATTAATCTAAGTCATATCAACCGAACCCCATAGGTTCACAACTAATGCAAGCCCGCGATCGCCATTAGATGGTGGTTTTTTACGTTTGTATAATATAAATTATATACGTTTATATAGGCACATATTATATAAAGATTTTTCTTATGCAGTCGACGTCTGAAATTAGAATTAGTTTTAAGTAATATTAATATCAAATAATGATATGGTAAGATCATAGGAAAATGTAGGATAGGGTAAATGATTAAGACATTTTTGTTTATTTATCGAACACACTGAAGTCCTTATCACATAAGTTCTTGACCAATGAATTTAATATTGTACTCAAAATGACTTTTGTCTCCTTCCAGGTTTGTGATTGGCCCTTCAATGTAAACTGCGCCTCAATCGGTACCACACCGGGTGGAGCTACAGATGACACTAGCAGTAGCGAAGAGCTACCAATCCCTTCTGACCCAGAAAACCCGCAAGTCCCAATTGAGTGGATACCTCTTCCCAACGGCTGCCCAGCGGACTTCGATGTCCACCATCTTCTGCCTCACGAATCTGACTGCGACAAGTTCTACTATTGCGTTGACGGACAAACTCTTGTGAGGGAATGCCCTCCTGGAACTCATTTCAGCCCCAGCCAGCAGGTAAATATAAAAAAATATAATAAAAGTAAGATGGGTGACCATTCATTTCATATTGAGATAATCATCCTCTCCGTGTCTCAAACAGGACCTTAAGGTCTTGGCTGTCATTCGACATGTAGTCGTTACGGAAAGTCCCAAGTATCGTGTAATCCAGTAATTGGTTTGTAGAGGTCAGATAGACAACCACTCCATGTAAAATACTGGTATTCAGCTGAATCCAGTTAGAGTAGAAGTCGACCACAACATACTACATAAGTAGTAGGGATAAGGCTAACTAGGGGTAACTAAAAAACTGTGAATACCATTATTTTTCCTGAAGACTTTTGTGGCGAAGTAGACGTTCCTGTAAAAGAGAGCATGAATCTAAATTATTAAAACGATTTAACGCAAAAGAACATTCATTCCTTAAATCAATCAATCAACCTTTAAAAATAGAATAATAATAATAATGATCTGGGACATTATTCACACAGGGTCATCTGAACCCCAGCTAAGCAGAGCTTGTACTATGGAAACCAGATAACTTATATACTACATACACTACTTTTTTGTAAATACTTATATCGTTTATATATAATTACACCCAGACTCAGGACAAACAGACATGTTCATGCACACAAATGTTTGTCCTGGATGGGAATCGAACCCACGACCATGATAGGTGGTATCTTAACCAACCACACCAACTGGCCTGTCAAATCAAGAACATCGAGTACATCACTATTACATCGAGACTTTTTCTAAAAACATCAAAATGTAAGTGGTGGATTGAATCAGAGGATATTACCAAATGAAAGTTAATAGTTTGCTTAGATCGGTGACATAATTTACGGTTTAATATATTTATTTCTCAAAAGATTAAATTAAACACTTACTGAGAAAATACAATAATAAGTAAACAAAATAACCGATTAGCGTTCGAGTTCAAATTTCGGTTAACACATAGTAAATTGAATTGTAAATTTAGAATTTTTACGTTTTATTTTGCAGTGTAGCTTACATTAAAATCCACATTTAGAAAACAGTAGAATAGAAGTCGTCTCTGTTATCAATAAATATAGTGAAACATAGATACTCACTTTTTGAGAGAATATCCATTGCAGGGCAGATTTCTTCTATGGTGTACCTGGATGATCTTTAATCGTTCTACCTAAAACAATCTGCGTACAAAAGACCTGTACACTCCCGTAAAGTAAAATCTGAACTAAATTATTGGAAATCTAGCACGACCTTTAAATGCTTTAGTAAATGATTTATCAACCAATTAAGCATCTGATAAGAATTCATATTTAAGTTAAGAATGCCATTATTAATTAGTACAGATCTTTGTCTTTGATTTATGATTTATATCTTTTGGTTTTCGGTATTTCCCATTCCGGGAAAAAGCCACCTGCATAAATAAATAATCACATGCAGTAAATCCTTATAACAAACGAATAATAAATGAATAATATTTTAACTAACCCGTCGACCAGTTTTGTGGCAAAGTGGCGTCTATTGCGGTTTGATAAGCTTAATTATTTCTCCGTGCAAGTCTTTGTATTGGTTATTTTCGATAACCCTATGTACGCTGCTAGATATAGGCCTCCTCCAAGTTACGCTACAACAATGAAAATTACCATATCTCGATATTGTATAAGTTAAATTGTTCAAAGAACCCGATTGCCAACTTTTTCTTATAAAAATCAAGACTTAACTAGAAATTGAACCCATTTCTCTTTTAATTCCAGATCTGTGACTGGCCTCAATACGCAGGTTGTGAGCACTGGAATGGTGGCTGCTCTGGCCTAGGTGATGACAACGGTGACTGCGCTGACACAACCGCTGCTCCCGGCGGTAATGATGGAACTACCGTTGCTCCTGGCGGCAATGACGGAACGACAGCTGCTCCCGGCAGTAATGATGGAACAACCGCTGCTCCCGGCGGTAATGATGGAACTACTGCTGCTCCTGGCGGCAATGACGAAACCACAGCTGCTCCCGACAGTAATGATGGAACAACAGCTGCTCCCGGCGGTAATGATGGAACTACTGCTGCTCCTGGTGGCAATGACGGAACCACAGCTGCTCCCGGCAGTAATGATGGAACAACCGCTGCTCCCGGCGGTAATGATGGAACTACTGCTGCTCCTGGCGGCAATGACGGAACCACAGCTGCTCCTGGCGGTAATGATGGAACTACCGCTGCTCCTAGCGGCACTGACGGAACAACCGCTGCTCCTAGCGGCACTGACGGAACAACCGTTGCTCCTAGCGGCACTGACGGAACAACCTCTGCACCCGGCGGTAATGATGGAACTACCGCTGCACCCGGTGGCAATGACGCAACAACCGCTGCTCCCGGTGGAAATGACGGAACTACCGCTGCGCCCGGCTGCGACGCTTGCCTGCCTGTTACACCCGCAGACAGATGCAAGAGCGGATGCAACGTTCTCCCATTTGTACATGACAACGACTGCGACAAATACTGGATATGCAACGGAGAACAGCCCCTCTTGGTCACTTGCTCTGAAGGTCTTCACTTCAACCCCAGTACTTACACTTGTGACTTCATCTGCAATGCTGGATGCCTGAGGGAAAACGTGCAGATTACAACTCTATCTGAAGGTGTCAAACTTTTCCTGCCATGGGGCAGCATTACCAGTGAGATGATGGATTTGTTGGATGCTGAGTTAAATGCAGATTTGTAGATCCTCAATAAAAAAAAAAGAAAATCATAAAATGTTCTGTAAAAATTATGGTGTTATTATATTATAACTTATTATTGTTAAATAAATGAATTACAAAATATGGAAAATATATCTGCTTTGTATACGACTTCTGTTTCTTTCTTTAAGGCTTTCGCTTTTCGCTCCAGGTAGCCCACGAAATTTAAATTTTCTTATATTTTTTTTACAATTTGCAGGTCAAACGAATCTGTATTTAAAGAAGTATAATCATTAAAATCATCAATACAACTCTCAAGTTCATATAATCCTAAATATCAAGATTTCATGAAATAGTCATTCATTTCAGGAAATCTTGATATTTAGGATTATACGTTAGTATTAGAATCAGTAATACATCTCTTTAAGTTACTAACAAGTTGTATTACTAATTCTTATGATTATTATTAGCCTTTTTATCACACTGCTGGGCAAAGACCTCCCTACTCTCTTTCCATCTCTCTCTGTCCAGAGCTGCCAAGGACCAATCTTTATTAAAGGAGTCCAGCTCATCCCGCCGTCTCCGTCTGCGCCTGCCGGAATGTCGTTTGCCATTAAGCGGAACCCGCTGGGTCGTAAGTTTGCCCACTGATCGTCTGACATTCGCCAGATGTGTCCAGCCCAATTCCATTTAAGCGTGGCAGCTTTCCGAGTGACATCAGTTATTTTAGTGATAGAACGGATTGTTGTATTCTTAACCCGGTCCACAAGTTTGATACCCAGAGATACTTCGTTCTATAACTCTCTGGCAAACCTCGAGCGTGGACCTCTGCAGAATTGTGAAAGACAAGAAGAAGAGAACCATATCTGAGGATAGGAATGGGAAGAATACACATGCCCAATAGCTCTTCCAGGCATTCTCAGTGCGACTTGCAAGTTGTTTGTTTTGTCTTGCCTGGAAAGAGACTATTTGACCAAGATAGGGATACTCATCGACATATTCAACCTCCCCCCAAACGGTGATTACAATTTGTAAATACATATCGATGGTCTAGAAGACAAACGTGCTCAGTGCAAAATTTTGATTTTGTAACATTTAAATGACAAACGGTAGAGAATGCTCATTTAGCATCTACATTTAGCATTTAAGTGTTAAAAATTCAAAATTTTGCACTTAGCACGTTTGTCTTCTAGACCATCGACATGTGTTACGGTCCCGAATTATACTTTAATCAACATACAACCTAATACTGGCTCGCAAATTGCAAAATACGTAAGAAAATTTAAATATCGCGAGCTACATCTCCCTTACAGGCGCTTCTCCCTTGAAACTTTTTTCTTACATTTTTCTATAGACCCTTATTCAGTAAATTTTAATATTTATAAACCGTTTTTATATACCTCTCTTTATCCCCTGTCAATGAAACAAGAGGAGAATTTCACTAAATAATTTGTTTTAAATCGTAATTATTTTATGAACACAAAAATTGTATATAAGTACACTTATACGCACTGTCTTCTATTAAATTCAGGAATGTAAATAAATAAAAGATAAATGTTTTTCTAAAAATATTATTTTATTTATGTATTTTGTAAAATTTATTGTAAATAAATAGAAAATTCACAATTTAAATCGCCTCTTAGTGTTGTCTTATATTAAGTTTTATATCCTAAATTAAAATTTCATAAGGCACAATAAACACTATGTTCGAGTAATCTTAAACCATTTCTTTTAAAATTTTCGTCTGGAGTATCGTATAAAGGGTGAATTTTGGATCTAACATAGCTTATCATCACGCCTGTAATCTTCGAAGGGTTAGACAGAGGTGTAGCTATAGTACGTCCACATTTGGCCAGTTACGTTTAGAGTCCCATGCAACAGAGGGTGGCTAAGTAGTTATTTAAAGACATTAGTCAATTTAAAGTGCTTTAAGGCACTTTGAAAAATGACAGTACTTAAATAATTCTCTTCTTTGTGGTTTGGCACACTCGGGAACATTCACTGGGAATTCTTAGACGGCATGAAAGAGTAGAAATATTAAAAATACAGGATGAAATTAAATGCATGGGCACCCACTTAATTGGGTCATTGTACTTATCATTATTAACTACTTTTACTATGAGACCAAACCAATAATCGTAAAAAAAAAATGCTGTTGAATTATAAATTGTTAATTAAAAATTAAAATTAGAAATTGCATTACATTATTCTGACATTAGTGTGATGTTATTATTGTTAGAGGATGCCCATGAATTCAATTCGATTAAATTCAGTCATCCTTAAAATCAGTTAATATTGCTTTAGTTATAGAATATCAAATTCCAAACACTTTCGTTCAAGCTTACTATAGGCGTAAACTACAATCTGTAATTATTGTTATTTTATTTTAAATTCATACACAATGTTTGAAGCGATAATTTTTTACACATTACCCTTTAAGGTTACCATTAAATTTGAAGGGAAAAAGTTAAAGTAATACTTTTTAAAGCTTATTGCCAGGTGTTCTACACGTGCAGCTTGCGTGTGCAATATAACTACGGACTCAGGATGCTGTTGGGGTTGCCCCGTTACTGCAGTGCATCTGGTATGTTCACGGAGTCTCACGTTGATGGCTTCCATGCCATCATTAGACAGGAATCGGCCTCATTGCTCTGCAGAGTGCGGGGGAGCTCCAACTCCATCCTTAGGCTCATTGCGGGGAGGTACGATTCTCCAATGCTTTGTGACATAATGAGCAGATGTATCTCACAACATCATCTAGTCACAAAGTATTAGAGTTTACTAATATAGTCATAAGGTTCTTGTTTACTAACCCACTATGGATGTTACATCTGACATTTCTAATAATTTATTTTATTTATTTATTTAAAGGTTACCCCATTTACACATCACTTTGTTAATATTTATACATGGTTATTGGTAACTCGACGTATTCCTTGCAGGACGTCATAGTAGGGTTAAAATGCAACAAATTAAGCCACCAAATGCTCTACCGAAATTCAGTTTTTTTTCGTAATTTTTATTTTTGTCAAACAAAAGTTACGAAAGATAAAACATTTAATTAGTGATCTTTGCCAAAGTTTTATGCATTTTTGAACTTTTGATTACTAACAATGATCTGGTAAGGCATCAGCTATGATAATAACTTAATTTCCAGTATACTCGTAGTAGCGCTGAATAACATTTTTAAATTACATTTTACATTTAAAAAAAACTCAAAAATTACTTAATGTTAGAACATTTGGTGGCTTAGTTTGTTGCATTTTAACTTTTTAAATTTTAGGTACTATCGAGGAAAGTTACATCTAACCAATTTGAAAACTAAATCACAGCCGTGCACATGATGACATGAAGCGTTATTATAGCGACCGAGTGCTGCAAACAAGAATAGTCCTTACGGTGTATCGATGTAAGTTTCCTCGATAGTACGTCGAGGTACCAGTAACCCTGTATAAAATGAATCAGATAATAGGTACAATAGTTAACTAACAGAACTGCCGAGTGCCGATCCATTCTATAAAACTCTCACCGTCAACTAAGGTGAAGAGAGCTGTCAATATTGTCAATCACTAGCCACAGAGTATACAGAGTAAAAGCTTCATACAACCGCGCTGTGATATGTATACTACTACAAGCATGAGGCGCGTGTGTGTGCACAACTGGCGGTTTCTTCGCGTATGAAAAGAAACTAGTTTGTACCGGCTCGGCCAGTTGAATCGCACCGCGGTTCCGTACCTCTAAAGAAAAACGATACCAATAAAGGATCACTCGTGTGGCTGGTGTCTGTCTGTCTGTCACTGCCGATTTGCTACAAATCTAATGGACTGCTTAAGTTGAAATTTGGTGACCCAAAAACAGACGTGTAACGTAAATAAACGAATTTTGAATATGAGGGTCCATTTTGGGAAGCAAATAAAAAAATTAAAAATAAAGTTTTGCAAACTGTACCGTGTGAAATATAAAATGAAAGGGCTTATTAGGAGGGTTGCAAATATATTTTTTTTATAATTTTAAAATATTTTTTTTTTTTAAGTTATTTAAGAAAATAGACGAAAATTGACCATTCCCCTTTATCTCCGAAACTACCGAGCCTGAAATTTAGAAAAAAAAAATACGAAAGATGATATACCTATAGATTATAGAAAAACTTATAAGAAGTCTATGGTCTTAAAACAACATTGTAAATCTCTCAATATTTTGCGTACAAACTTACATTTGCAATTGAAATGTATGGGAGCAAATGTTATTCGACTACAATTTGTTAAGATTGATCTTGGGATAAATTCATCCCAACTACGGAACCCTTCATTGTGCGTGGTCTGGTGGTGCATTGTGCCAGTTTTTCCCCTTTGGAAATGAGATCTTGAGATAAACATTGTTAATTTGATAGTGACAAACTAAAACGTGTGCAAGATTGTTTTGATCCATCCATGAAGGCCCTCTGTACGTATTTATGTACCTACCTATGATTCACAATAAAGATTATGAATATGACTTTAATTATTTAAAAAATAATGTAGTAATAGGTAAAAAAATATTATATCATAGTAAATAATATAACTAGCATCTTGTGGAATGACAGCTCACTTCAACCTCACTTCCCCTAAGTTTTTGCGGTGAAATTATTAAAGAATAGACCGATTGTCGTCGCGATATGTCTTTTTTAAGGAAATCAACTACAAACTTCCTCTTAAAAATATTGTGAACTACTCAGACTTAGAAGAAATGGGCCAAAAATGCTTATGCATTTTACAGCAAATATTTTGTTATTTTATTTCAACGATAATATGAAGGATCTAACCTACCGAGCATTACAACTGTTCCCACAAACATATATTTAATAAAAAATGGTCAAAATGACTCCGAAAGACTAATAAAAAACTGGGGTCAATATTACCCCAAAATATTAATAAAAAAAATTACACAATTCATTATTGCTTTGGACCGTTGCTCTTACTAAAATTATCAATACAATATCCGTATTTATAACATAATTCTTTATAAAATAATTAACAACTTTTATTTTAAAACACTAGACTGGAATGTTTTGTTTTCAATTTTGACAGCAGCAACAGCGTTTTACTGACTGTCGGCTGCATGGTTTGCTTCCATTACCTGAAAAAAAAAATATATAAAAGAACATCAATTCTACTGATATCTACACAAAATGTCTAGCCATTGTGGCGTTGTATGGCTTCTCAGTCATAGATAGTCGAGTGATGATTTTTTTTTTATCTCAAAATGTTACTAACTAGTACGTCACTATAAAATGGGTACAACTCTAATTTTCAAAGTCTCACTCGTGCATTTTGATAGCATACTATATACAGTATGGTACATGGTATTATATAGAAGTTTCAAATTCCTAACTTGTTCAGTTGTTGCGATAGAACTCGTACAAAACATGGTCTAAAACTGATAACTTATGCGGCTCCTATTTCTTTATATTCAAAGATAAAAAAAAAATATTATTATATTTGTATTCTACTCTAGTGACACCCGACATGCCAGGGTAAGCAAAAGAAATCAAAATCAAAACTTTATTGTGTGGGGATCCCCTTTAATGTATAACTTTATTTTATTTTTATTATTTGTTGTTATAGCGGCAATACCTATTAAGGTTCATGAGATACAGCCCGCTGACAGACATATGGACGGACAGCGGAGGCTTAGTAATTGGGTTTGTTTCGTTTAACACCCGTTGGGTACGGAGCCTAAAAAGGATGGTTTCATAAAAGGTTATGTATTAATATGATAAAAAAAAAAACAAGATTTGTGGAAGTGTAGAGAGCACGATCCATTCTAATTTTTAAATTCTGCTCAAACCATCACTTCTTACTTCTTAACTCATTGAAATATGGGTTGAAAAATTGAAAAAAAAAAAAAAAACACTGAAAAATGACTCCGAAAACAAAACAGTAAATTGAGTTAAAAATCTCATACATACCCTTTTAATTTTCTTCCCATACATGGACCAGAACGTGACTTTAACTTGAGTAGGTTTGCCGGTCCTCGCGTCAAACACACGACAGCTGTCAAAAGGAGGACAGTAAAGATGTAAGGAGACAGCCCCGTCCACGTGGGAGGGGTTTTCTACACGATGGAGACCTAGAGCATCTGAAAATTGAGGGGAAAAATAATTAGCATTTTGTAACATCCCGTATAACTTAACACTGCATATTATTTTATCAAACTGCAGTTGTTCAGCCTGTATAACATTTCATCCTGTATAATTTAATGCCTTGTATAATCTACCTCTATGCAGATGATTTAAAACTCTTTTCCGCAATTCACTCTGAAACCGATTGTCAGGCGCTGCAGAGCGATATCGAGGCGATATTGAAGTGGAGTCCATATTTGTACCCTTCGAACTTTCTCTAAGGTTCTTTAGGATACAATTCTCTCAAGGTCAGAAAAAAATGACCTAATTATTATTAAGTGTAAGATCCTTCACAGAAAAACAGATGCTCCAGCAGGGCTATTCTGTACAAATCTCACCGTGAAAACTTAGGTGAAGTGAGCGTGGAGTGAGTTGTCAATAATGGTGCCAATGTACACAAACTAAACTTAATTTAGGCTACCACTAACAATGACAGGCCAGTTGGCGTGGTTGGTTACAATACCACCTATCATGCCGCAGGTCGTGGGTTCGATTCCCATCCAGGACAAACATTTGTGTGCATGAACATGTCTGTTTGTTCTGAGTCTGGGTGTAATTATCTATATTAGTATGTATTTACAAATAAAAAAGTAGTGTATGTAGTATATCAGTTATCTGGTTTCCATAGTACAAGCTCTGCTTAGTTTGGGATCAGGTGACCGTGTCTGAACAATGTCCTAGGATATTATTATTATTATTATAACTGTTTCTCTCTAGTAAAACAAGAAAGAGACGGACGTAAATTGAAGCTGTCAAATTTATTTGACACTAATATTTCGTTACAAATTCAGACGACACGTAAAACATGTCGACTAAAAACACGGTGAAGCGCAAGGCGTAAACTAGTTTGACACCTCTAACTTAGTTCATAGCTAGCTCTATCCGTTTTTTTCTCGCACTGCCTGTTAGTAAAATATAGCGATTCTCTAATTTTAATTTAGTTAAGTAAGTTAAGTAATAACAGCCGCACGGGTCGATCCATCAGGTTAAGCTACGCTTGCCGGGGATGGTCTGTGGATGTGTGACCATCTCCTCCGTGCCTCGGAAAGCACGTTAAGCCGTTGGTCCCGGCTGTCATTCGTAGATCTTTGACAGTCGTTACGGGTCGTCAGAAGCCCGAAAGTCTAACAACCAGTCTCACCAAGGGGTATCGTATTACCCAATAACTGGGTTGTGGAGGTCAGATAGGCAGTCGCTCCATGAAAAATACTGGTATTCAGCTGCATCCGGTTGGACTGGAAGCCGACCCCAAACATAGTTGGGAAAAGGCTAGGCAGATTGATTTTATTGAACAAGAGAATCGGTGCCAATGTCTATCCCTAGCATCCGGTGGAATGACAGCTCACTTCACCTAAGTTTTCATTGTGAGATTTTTACAGAATAGACGACTGTCCCATCTTTTTGCTCCGATAAACTACCACCCAGTATAAACTATCAACCTGTAGGTATAACAACCTCCTTATTATTCCCGACATATATTGTACATTTTTATTTTATTTCCATCATCATTAATCCGTTATGAACTTTATGCCAAACGCTTGAATAATGAGTTAATCGGTAAGGTTCTTAATGGGGCTAATTTTCCAGTGTGCCTCCTATATTTAAAATATTAAGTTTCATCAGTAAAAAAATCCGAAAAATCTTAAGAATCTTAGTAAAATTTTCTAACATCAAAATCATGCTATTCATATACAATTAATCTCATAAACTCGAGTCGACAAGGGTGCGACAGTTTGCCGCTATTTACCTAACGCGCAGCAATATTATTTCCTATCAGTAATAGATAAGCAAAACCACGTTTTACAGAACAACGATTCATTAATTTATCAGGCGTTATGAACAAAAAAGTTTTCAACAAGAAAAGTCATTTGTTTGGAACGATAATTCATTATTTTAATTTTGATGATGACTGTACACCACACTAAAAGATTATTTTGGCTCGTGGTCAAAATTGGAACTCTTTTTTTTTTGTTTTTATTTGAGATGGGTTTGCTCTTGACTCTAGTCTAGGTCGGAAGTGACAGAGACAAAGTCGACGATGGAGTGAGCTTACCCAGAAGAAGCCTGTTCACTCTCACTTTGAAGAGATTAGGGTTGTATGCGCTCGGAAACACAGACGCAGGTAGAGAGTTCTACTTCGCCGTGCTGTGCGCATTATAAAAGACATTTGGAATCGCTTAGTGCGAATTGGTGGAATAGCAACTACGTAGGGATGGTAACTGACAGTGCGTTTAGATGTCCGATGGAATCCGGTCGTGGAGTTCTTGAGCACACTCACCGAAGTACAATCTGTAGAAGACCGACAAGCAGGCAACCTTGCGGCGATGAGCCAACTAGAAACTAACACCGCCATCTTGGTTTGTCAGTGACAATTTCACAATTGTTTACCAACAACGCTCCCCAGGCAATGCCATTCATACACCAAAGGATCCTTGTAGCACTCTACTTTAGTTTATAATAAATATTATTTATTTATTACAGTCAATATCAATAACTTATTACTGCAGTGCTAAGGTTATAGACGCTAATTTCCTGTTTGTTAAATGGTTCATCAGACAATAATAAAATCTATTTAGTTGCCGCAAATAGTTGTAATAGCGAATAGTCGAATACCGATTAATCGCCATTCTTATTATTACTCGACATTAACATAGGAATATAAGAAATAGTTTATTTGTTATTGACTGTACCTATCACGCTTGTAGAATCATTTATTTTTTACCTACTGCAATCTAATTTTTGTCTAAGGTTATGAGAAAAGAAAATGAAATTAGGAAATCAGTCTCACATTCTGATTTTAAATGCTGGCAACCCTTTTCTTGTACGTTATATAGTTAACCTACCTATTTTAATCACACCAGCAAGCTCTGTTTATTCAGAAAGACTATTTTCTGAGGCAGGTTTGATGTATGACAAAAGCGCAACCGACTTGATCCCAATCGTGCAGAGAAACTGATTTTTTGCACCACTATCTGCCCCTTTTGGATTTTCAATATTAATTATTTGATTGTACTTTCGAACAGGTTTTGTGCCATGATTTTGTTTACTATAAAACACACTTTTTAGTAAAAGGTTTTCGGTAGCACAGTGACAGCAGAACACTGACTCCTGAGTCACAGGATCTCCTAGTTTGGGAGTCAGGGTTTACTCTATCTGTATGACCTTTATTCACAGAAATTCATGCGACCTAGTGTTTAAGCATTGTTTAAGGTTTTTGTATAAATAAAGATTTTTATTTATTTATTTAAAAAACCTAATATATGACTGATTTTTGTATGACATTTAATAATAATGATAATAATAATTGATACTAAAATAAGTGCGTTTTGATTTTTAAGAAAAAATTAAGTGATTATTTTGAAGCCTATAATTGTTTGTCTCATTAAAAGTTTATTTTAGACAACTATTCGCCGAATGTCGAATAATAGACTTTATTATTCGGTATTCGACGAATAGCAAAAAAATTGTCGAATAATGCCGTATACCGAATAATAGCGACTATTCGCGGCAACTCTGCTATTTATTAATTTAATAACTTGCTTAGTTAATCATCACGACGGGCCTGTTGGCGTGATTGGTTAAGATACCACCTATCATGCCGCAGGTCGTGGGATCGATTCCCATCCAGGACAAAAATTTGTGTGCTTGAACATGTCTGTTTGTCCTGAGTCTGGGTGTAATTATCTATATAAGTATGTATTTACAATAAAAAAATGTAGTGTATGTAGTATATCAGTTATCTGGTTTCCATAATACAAGCTCTGCTTAGTTTGGGACCAGATGACCGTGTGTGAAAAATGTCCCCGGATATTATTATATTATATCACCTGGCATCATCTGCCTTTTTTAGGGTTTCGTACCCAAAGAGTAAAACGGGACCCTATTACTAAGACTCCGCTGTCCGTCTGTCTGTCCGTCTGTCACCAGGCTGTATCTCATGAACCGTGATAGCTAGACAGTTGAAATTTTCACAGATGACTTATTTCTGTTGCCGCTATAATAACAAGTACTAAAACAGAATAAAATAAATATTTAAGTAGGGCTCTTATACAACAGACATGATTTTTCGCCGTTTTTATAGATGTACGGAACCCTTCGTGCGCGAGTCCGAATCGCACTTGGCCGGTTTTTTTGTTGTTGCCTGTGCCAGAGCCACGGTAACTCTTTCAAACAACCCGCGACCCTGGCAGGGGCATCATCAGCTTAGCCTTTTCCCATTTATATTGGGGACGACTTCCAGTCTTATCGGACGCAACGAAATACCAGTATTTTACATGGAGCGACTGTCTATCAGACGTCCATAACCCAGTTACTAAGTAATACCCCTTGGTAAGACTGGGCTGACGACCCGTAACGACAATCAAAGATCCATGAATGACAGTCGGGACCAACGGCTTAACGTGCTTTCCGAGTCACGGAGGGGTCTAGATATGTAAAGATGGTCACCCATCCACGGACCGAATGCGGTAAGCTATCGACTCGTGAGGCTGTTATTATTTAGCCCCTATAATAACTTGCTTAGCTAGATTACAAAATAAACATGATATGTTTATACTAGATACTAACCATTTATATAACAAACGTCATTGATTTCCATTGTCGACCTCCCCCTCACTATCATATCCCTCGCATCATACCCCTCTTCACTATCATTTTCATAACCATCATCCCGCCTTCTCAAACAGCTGTCGCTCTTCCTTTCCTGACAGTGGTCACTTTGCCTCCGCTTTTGACAGCTGTCACATTGGCAACTGTCACTTGTCTGACAGCTGTCATCGTCATGTTTCTGTTCGGATTCGCTGTCCGGTAAGTCTTGGCTCTCGGAGCAGCATTTTCTTCTAGACTTGTTGTTGTTTAAGACCTTCATCACTTCCGGTTGTACGTTTTCAGGCCACTCGTATCTGGAAATCGTTAATTATTTTTAATTGTGTAATTGAGTAATTCAGGTTATTGGTATGTACGAGTACTTGTGTGTTGATTTTTTTATGATTAAAGGAATACAGTTGTAAAATAAAATAACACCGGTGTTTTGCTAAGATTTGGTTACCTACTGAGTTAATTAAGACATACACATTTTGTGAGGGTAAGCTAGAGTTGGGCACGCCACAATTGCGGCGATAAGTCCCCTTTTTGAGGAGTGGTCGGAGAGGCGTCACGGCGTCCTCACCTTCCGCCTGACGCAGGTCCTCACTGGACACGGTTGCTTCGGGAGGTTCCTGTTCCGGATAAGGCGGGAGAAAACGCCCGGGTGTTACCATTGTGTGGATCGCCCGGAGGACACGGTGGGGCATACGTTGGAGGTCTGCCCGGCTTGGGCAGAGCACCGCCGCGTCCTCGCGAAGGCGACCAGCGGCGGCGATCTCTCGCGTCCGGCCCTGGTACAGGCCATGGTACGGAGCGAGAGTGCATGGGAAGCCGTCACCTCCTTCTGCGAAGCAGTAATGCTCGCGAAGGAGGAGGCTGAACGCGTGAGGGAGAGGCAATCTTTGCGCCCTCACGCCCCTAGTCGCCGCAGGAGACGCCCTGGGCGTCGGGAATCGATAGCCGATTCCCGGCCACCATAGGCGCGGGCTTGCGGATGGCGAGCAATGGGTAGCTCGCCGTCCGGTAAGGACCAGGACCCGGTCGACGGCGCGTTGTGTTCCACGCGCGCCTCAAAGAGATGTCAGCACTAACTGAAGGGGTCCGCTAAGGCCGATGCCCGCCAGGGTTGCGGGTTATTCGAAAGAGTCACCGTGGCCCTGGCACAGGCAACTGAAGGAACACGGGTGGGTTTTAGTCAGTAGAAGTCTGACACGCCCTCCCGCTCCACCCAGAGCGGGAGAAGTTATTTGATGATTTCCCATCCACAAAAAAAAAGGTAAGGTAGAGTTAGATCTTTCGTAAACATCATAGTTAAGCAAGCATGGCTATTTAAATGCACACTGCATACTTTGTGACCGAGGGTTTACAAAGAAGTTTGCATTTAAATAGTCTGGACACCGGACAGTCAGCCTCGCTATCTCTTTGCTCACTGGCTAATATTTGTATAACGGTATAAACTATCTAGAAAAACAAGTTTTGCTCGTCCATAGACGACATTGTTACCATCGCGCAGCGTGGGCAATACCTGGATGAGACTGGCACAGGAGCGTGGGGATTGACAGAAAAATAGAAAGGGTGTCACACCTGTGCTCAGTAGTAGATGAAGTCGGACTGTGAATGCATGATGATGACAATGAGCTGTTTTATACAGTTCGATAGGTACGAAAGAATAAGCACAAGTCTGGTACAAACGCCAGCAAGTCAAGCGACCCGAAACTTTCAAACGTTCCCAATTAACCTTGAACCTAATGCTCTAGCGATAAAGTTGAAAATCTATTAAAGTTGACAAATTGTAGTAGCTTGATGTGCTGGCTACCTACTAGTAACATTCCACACGGAGCAAATACTACTCCGTGACATTCCACATTACAAACATCCTTCAAAAAGTACAACGAACTTCATTATAATCAGTAATATACGAACAAAGATATACAATGTTAACTAAAAACCAGTTGAAACTGCTCTTCAAAGTTATTGCCATGAAGTTAAAACCGGCCTTTGTGTAAACTCGTTAACAATAAGGTCCGATAACACTGACATATCTTGGAACTGACCTTAAGGCCCTTTGCACTTACACCTTTTAGGGTTCCGTACCTCAAAAGGAAAAAAATGGAACCTTTATAGAATCACTTCGTCTGTGTCTGTCAGTATTTCAAGACCCTTTTCTCAGCAAAGCGTAGAGGTATCAAGTTGAAATTAATATTAAACACGTAGTTACAAGGTCTCTTGGAACTCTAAAAAAATCAAGCTTCTAAGTCAACGCAATAAAAAAATATGGCCATTTAAGTGGCCGCAGGTCGTGGGTTCGATTCCCATCCAGGACAAACATTTGTGTGCATGAACATGTCTGTTTGTCCTGAGTCTGGGAGTAATTATCTATATAAGTATGTATTTACGAAAAAAAAAAAAGTAGTGTATGTAGTATATTAGGTATCTGGTTTCCATAGTACAAGCTCTGCTTAGTTTGGGATCAGATGACCGTGTGTGAAATGTCCCAGAATATTATATTATATTTCGATACTCGCAAATAAATCAAAACCTTTAGGGTACTTCCCGTTGACCTAGAATCATGAAATTTGGCAAGAAGCAAGGTCTCACAGCACAAGTAAAGGAAGAAGTCCGAAAATTGTTCATTTGTAGTTTTACCTAATATTTTTTGCAGTTGGAGAATTGGCCGTGATGTATATCGATATATCGTCGCTTATATTACAACACCGCGAATATGCCTTTTTCTTAACTTTACAGGAGAAACAAAAAACTGAATTATTAATAATAAAAAATAAATAAAAAAGGGATTGTTTCTTAAGGATCATTTAATAGCTATTCTACAAATAATTAACAACACAAAATAGTTATATCCTTATGAATTAAGTAAAAATTACACTTTGGCGCTGTTGCTTTCTTAAATATGGCACTTTTTAGCACATAGGCGGAGTTAATTATAGGAACTCAATAACCAGTCTTCATTAAACTACACTAACTTGAACATTAATCTTAGTAACAAAGTTGTGCAATAAAATTAACCAAAAAATAAAAAATATCTCCAAAAACCATAACACAAAATAATACTTTACGTATTACAAAAACTACAATCATAAAAAATAGAAAATTGGGTCGAGAGTTACCCAATCTGAATAATATAATTCTTAAAAGCAACTAGTGAGGTAAAGAATCATAAAAACCATGACAATCACTAGGTATCACATTTTTAAGCTCTTGTAGGTGCTGCCACTTTCGTTCAGAGATCGGTAAACGGTCTTTATACAATTTCGGCAAGGTATTGATTGTATTTTTGGGTAATTTTGAACGCTGCGGCAATATTTTTGGGGCTTCATCGAAATTCAACTTGTACCAAATGGTTCCATCTGGTTTGTATATAAGTACACTGATGTCAGTAACTGTTGGATCTCCAGCTTTTCTGCCAGGCCTTATAGACTTGTAGATTTGATCTTGAGGCTTTGAAAAATCTGTCTACCATATTATGGTAAAAAAAAACATGGTCTACCATATTATGGTAGACCATGTTTGTCAACTGCAATGTTAAGTTAGTTTTAGGGATAAATTCATCCCAACGGAACCCTTCTTTGTACGTGGTCCGACACGCACATGGCCGGTTTTTGTTATTCGCCGTGTGTAGGCAAGGTCATCAGTGTGGAAGCTTGTTGACAGACACATATTTTCTACGGCGCGGTTTATAAAAAACCGGGCCATGTACAAAGGGCAGATATGTTACATAATTATTATGGTACTATAAAGTTCATCTGCCTAGCCTTTTCCCAATTATGTTGGAGTCGGCGCCCAGTCTAACTGGACACACGAGATTTCATAACGAAAGTACACTAGAGCACTAAGGAAAGAGGGGTTAAATCAACTCATCATTTTTTCCGATTGGAAATCACATTGGCTTAGGCTTGTCTTCTTATTCCAACCATATGTATGCACTATCGACAATACGGACGCCTTTACACCATAAAGTTGATTTTTGTGTACACTGATTGATTGAAAAAACCCTGGTCCTATGGTCTTTTGTTTTACTTTGTCATAAGTACAGTTGCAGCTTGCAAGCAACATTGTTTCAAAATTGGAAAGGCGTAGCTTTTGTCGATCGTACATAATAGTAAAATCAGTCATACCAAGTTATATCGTATTACCGAGATTGTGGGTTGTGGAGGTCAGATAGCAGTGACTATATTATAGCCTCTCAGATAGGCAATCGCTTCATGTAAAATACTGGTATTCAGCTGAATCTGTTAATCTGGTTAGACTAGGATCCAACCAGTTGGGGTGCGTGCAGAAAACCTCCTCGTGTGCCTGATACCTGCTCGTCCCTTATGGATACGTTCGAGGGGAAGAGCAGTCGTCGGGCCGGTGCACCCTGGGCATGGACAATAATCTCTTCTGGAAAAGGTGTGGGAGTTTTTCGGAGAGAGTATTGTTTGTGGCGAATTTCTGCGGGCGGGGGAGCAGTATGCTCCACGTCGTTCTTCCACGTGTCCCTCTGATTCGCAGAGGGCATAGTGGAGGAACAAGGGTTGTGGGTCGCTCCTGATCGATCGACGTTTGTCGATTGTCACTGGACGTGACCCTGCCGCTACGGTGCAGGCGCACCAACGCGGCTGTTGTTTCTCCCTCAAGAGCAATCTTGAGGAGAGAACTTTCGGCGGGTTCGCTGAGTCGGGTTAGCCGGACAGCGAACGGAGGCATGCATAATGCCGCCGTCGGGGGCTTGGCTTAATCGCCCGGCCCAGAGGAAGGTCACCTCTAAGATAAAAAACCACCTAATCCTAAGCTTTGAAGCGTGGCGAGAGGATGAGTGGCTGGTGGGGGACCAGTCGCTAGCGCTTCCCCTGTAGATACCTGCCGCACTCTACAGTATATAGGCTTACCTAGTACAAGAGGCTCTGTCTAGGCGGACATTTATTTCCTCACTACTCGTGGGAACAATATGGATACAAAAAATAATGATAACAAAAAAGTTGAGAGTGTACCAAGTTTATTGGTGGAGGTGCCGCTTGCCGGCGACGGCATCAAGAGTCGAGGAGGCTCCCGTCCCTCAAGGGACCAAAGTATGTCCGATCAGGACTCGGGCGGGCGTGTCAGGTCCTCTGGAAAGCGTTCGCGGACGAGGTCGATGGATCTCTCCTCAAGCGAGGAGAACCTGTCGGCCGCTAAATTGACGTCGGCAAAGAGAGGACGGGGTCGCGTGGTGGCGGGTGGAGCTTCCGCTCCGATACTAGGGCGCGACGATCGGGGTCGCTTCAAGCGGCCTGATACGCCGGGAATCGGCGGGGAGAGTGACCTCGGTGTCTCATCCGAGGCCTCAACTGAGGAGCCAGGAGGGGTCACCGTCTCGCTTGTGGGCACGAAGGCGGAGGCCAAAGCCGCGAAGCGTGCTCAAACTAGAGCGGTCGCGGCCGATGAGGTCGCCGAAATGGCCCGTCAGGCCCGGGAGCGGCGGTCTGCCCAGGCCGCTACGGGGGGGAGCCTAACGGCACAAGATCTCAACCGCCAGGTGTTGGACGGTGTGGATGTTGTCCTGAAGGTTGCTACCAAGTCCGGCAACCTGAAGGGCTCCTTCACCCGTGCCCTTAAAGAGGCGGCGGAAGGGATCAGGGAGGCGGTTAAGATTCTCCTTGATCGTACGACCTCGGAAGAGACGGCGAAGCTGTGGGAGGAGAACAGCCGTCTCCGCTCGGAGCTGGAGGATCTCAAGCGGGAGTTTGCCGCTCAGAGGAATGGCTGGCCGCGGCAAGCAATTCCGGAAGCCACCCGCTCCCCTCCTGCCGCGTCTTCATCGGCCCCTGCATCTGCTCCACCGCATGCTCTTGCCCTGTCGGATCATGATATAGAGAGGGTGGCCAGAATTTGCATGCTGCAGTGTGGGGGCATGGTGAATGCCCGGCTGGAGGCCATAGAAGCACGACTTCCCCCGGCCGAAAGCCTCCGGCCGCCGCTTGCGGCAGATAGGCGGAGGAAAGAGGAGTCCACAGGGATGCAGCCCGTACAGGTGGCCAAGAAACCTGCGGAGGGGGGCAAAAAGCCCGCGAAAGGGCCCAAGAAGCCCGCGGAGGGTGCGTCCGCGCCCCCTTCTAACACAACCGCGCTCCCGGCGACTGCGCCTCCCAACCAAGAGGCCTGGACGACGGTGGTAAAGAGGGGCCGCAAGAAGAAGGCAGCACTGCCGACACCCGCCAACGGCCCGGCTCCAGCAGAGGGCACGAGGCCGCCCAAGGTCATGACTCCACGCTCCGAGGCTGTAGTTATCACACTGCAGCCCGAAGCCGCAAACAGGGGTGTGACCTATAAGTCAGTCCTGATGGAAGTTAAGGAGAAGCTGAGGTTCAGCGAATTTGGCACCCCGGCTGGCTTTGCTTTCAGAACGGCAGCTACGGGCGCCAAGGTGTTTGAGGTGTCGGGTGCTGCAAGGCAGGAGAGGGCGGACGTTCTGGCCGCTAAACTACGAGAGGTCCTCAAACCGGAGGATGCCCGGGTGTCCAGGCCCACTAAAACGGCTGAATTGCGAATAGATGGGCTGGACGACACCGCGACCCCGGAGCAAGTAGTGGCGGCCATTGCCGAAAATGGTGGATGTCCGCTCGAAAATGTGAAGGTGGGTGAAATTCGCTGCAGCGCTGCCGGGCTAGGCACGGTTTGGGTGCAGTGCCCGGTAGCGGCTGCAAATAAGGTCGCAGACGGCAGACGTTTGCGGGTGGGATGGGTGTCTGTCAGGGCTAAACTCCTGCCAACAAGGGCTGTGCAGTGCTTCAGGTGCCTGGAAAAGGGGCACGTCCGGGCACAATGCACTGCACAAATCGATCGCAGTGATTTATGTTATCGCTGCGGTCAACCCGGCCACAAGTCGGCCAAGTGCTCCGCGGCTCCACACTGCAGTCTTTGCGCAGCTGCAGGAAAGCCTACGGAGCACAGACTTGGCGGGAAAGCCTGCAAGGCGCCCAAAAATGTTGGCAGGAGGACAGGAGCTGTCGGAGGACCTGCACCCCTCCCACAACCTGGAAACAAAGCCGCTGACTCCCGACCCAGGGAAGGAGGAGATGCCGAGGAAATGGAATGTCAGTGATGACACAATTTCATTTCCTCCAGGCAAATATCAATCACTCTGCCAGAGCTCAGGATCTGCTGCTCCAGAGCATGGCGGAGTGGTCGATCCACGTGGCGGTGGTCGCTGAGCCGTATTTTGTCCCCCCCCGCGATAACTGGGCAGGGGACCTAGACGGTTTAGTGGCTATCATTGGCGGGACTCTTGTCAGTCCCTCCCGAGGACACGGCTGGGTCGCCGCTCTTTCGGGGGGAATCGTCACGATTGGTGCGTACTTCTCGCCCAACAAGAGTCTTGCTGACTTCGAGGGGTTCCTTGTCGAGTTGGGTGCCGTCGTGGGCCAGTTCCACCCTCGTCCGGTGCTGTTGCTCGGGGATCTAAACGCTAAGTCTACGGCGTGGGGATCCCCGGTCACCGATCCTAAGGGCGAGGTGTTGGAAGAGTGGGCAATCGCGACCGGCCTGACCGTCCTGAATCAGGGCTCGGTCTACACGTGCGTGCGGCAGCGGGGTGGGTCTATAGTGGACGTCTCGTTTGCCAGCTCCGCTGTTGCGGGCCGTGTCCGCGACTGGCGAGTTGCCGTAGAGGTGGAGACGTTGTCGGATCATCGGTACATTCGTTTCGACGTCTCCACCCAGAGTGCGGGCGGCGGTCACCCGTCTGCTTCGCAAATGGATGGTCCTCGCTGGTCGTACAAGCGAATCGACAGGGAGCTTCTCGAGGAAGCTGCTATTATCCAGGCCTGGGTCCGGGAGTCACCGACGAACGAACCCGTCGACGTCGAAGGGGAAGCGCAGTGGTTCCGCAGGACGATGACGCAAATCTGCGACGCGTCCATGCCCCGTGTCCGCACAGAGCTCACAAGGCGCCAGGTGTACTGGTGGTCCGCCGCAATCGCGCAGATGCGTGTGACTTGCGTGGAGGTTCGGCGCCAGTACACTCGATACCGGAGGAGACGTCGTCGGGTTCCGGAAGAAGAAGCCGCGCTGTATGAGGTGTACCGCGCGGCAAAGAAGGCTCTGTGGCTGGCCATCGACGAGTCGAAGACTCTACTCAGCTTGCCTTGAGCAGGGCCGGTTCCCTACTCAGTGGAAAACAGGTCGTCTGGTCCTGCTCAGGAAAGTGGGGCGCCCAGCAGACTCGCCGTCCGCATACCGGCCTATAGTGCTGCTAGACGAGGTGGGTAAGCTTTTTGAGCGGATAATTGCAGCCCGCCTCGTCGGCCACTTGTGCAGAGAGGGGCCGGATCTGGACGACAGTCAGTTCGGTTTTCGGCATGGGCGCTCCACTATCGACGCGATAATGCGGGTGAGAGTCCTGGCGGAGGAAGCGGTGTCCCGGGGCGGGGTGATGCTGGCGGTGTCCTTGGACATTTCCAATGCGTTCAATACCCTGCCCTGGAGTTGTATTCGGGAGGCACTGCGTTACCATAGGGTTCCTCGCTACCTCCGCCACATCGTTGGGGCTTACTTGGCGGAAAGGTGTGTCACCTACAGGGGACGCGACGGCGGGCGCCGGCGCGATATGTCGTGCGGTGTTCCACAGGGTTCGGTTGTAGGTCCTCTCCTGTGGAACATCGGATACGACTGGGTGCTGCGGGGCGAGCTCCAGCCGGGAGTGGACCTGACGTGTTACGCGGACGACACGCTGGTCACGGCCCGGGGGAGTTCGTTCAGGGAGGCAGCGTTGCTGGCTACGGCTGCGGTCTCGCAGGTCGTGAGTCGCATCCGACGCCTGGGCCTGGAGGTGGCCCTCAACAAGTCGGAGGCCATTGCATTCCATGGCCCCCGACGGGCGCCGCCGCCGGGATCACACATTGTGGTCGGAGGGGCTCGAATTGCTGTCGAGTCAACCATGAAGTACTTAGGACTGGTGCTCGACAGCCGGTGGGACTTCGGCCCCCACTTTCGGCGGCTGACGCCCAAGTTGATGGGCGCGGCGGGCGCGCTCGCAACGCTGCTTCCCAACCTGGGGGGCCCGAGCACCGCCTGTAGGCGGTTGTACTTGGGGATCGTGCGATCCATGGCCCTGTACGGGGCCCCGGTGTGGGCTTCTGACCTGACGGCTGGCTGCATCGCAATACTGCGTAAACCACAGAGGGCGATGGCCGTCAGAGCTATCAGGGGGTATCGCACGATCTCCTACGAGGCGGCTTGTGCACTGGCCGGATCCCCGCCCTGGGACCTAGAGGCGAGAGCCCTCGCGTCTCTTTACCGATGGCGCGAGGAAGTGCGAACGCGGGGCGGTGAACCGATGCAGCGAGAGTTCGAGCATCGTCGGTCACAGCTCCGCGAGGTCCTGGTGACGGAATGGCAGAACAGGCTTCTGTGCCCTACTGCCGGACTCGCTACCGTCGAGGCGATCCGACCAGTGCTCGGCGAATGGCTCGGGAGGAGGCATGGCTCTCTGTCGTTTCGGGCGACGCAGGTGCTTTCGGGGCATGGCTGCTTCGGGAAGTACCTGTGTCGCATAGGCAGGGAGCCGGACGCTCAGTGCCATCACTGCGTCCACTGTCGGGAGGACACGGCGTGGCACACACTGGCAGAGTGTGTCGCATGGGAGGAGCCGCGCCGTGCTCTCGTATCAGTAGTCGGAGCCGACTTGTCGCTACCGGCCATCGCTCGTTCTATGGCCGGGGGCGCCGAGTCGTGGGATGCGGTGATCTCCTTCTGTGAAACGGTGATTTCGCAGAAGGAGGCTGCGGAAAGGGAGAGGGAGATTGAAACCACACTCCCGATCCGCAGCAGGCGAACTAGGCGTCGGCGGAGGGCGGACAACGCCCTCTTCCAGCCCCCGTAAATAGGTCCGGAGGGACGGCGGACTCGGGGACGTCCGCCGCCCCTCATCCAGCAGGACCCGAGGCGGCGGCGCGTAGTGTTCCACGCGCGCCCCTAATGGACGTCGCGGGGAGAGTTTCACACCTCACTCCCCCCGCGGGCCTGAGGTGGCCCGCAAAGGCAGGCCGGCACTAGCCGGGGATTGTGGAAGGCGCACAAGTTCCCATGATCCCCGGTCCAAGTGTGGGAAGGGAACACCGGGGTGGTTTTTAGTCAGTAAGAGTCTGACAGACCCCTCCGCCCGCCCCAGGGCGGAGGACATCCATGAGGATTTTCCACCCCGGAACAAAAAAAAAAAAAAAAAAAAAAAGGATCCAACCAGTTAGAAAGGTTAGGCAGGTGATGGTAGTAATATTTCCCAAGACGTCAATTGTCCACTCAAAATACATACATTATAGGTTATAACCTCATTCAAGGTATTTGGTTTAAAAAACAATATTTAAATTATTTTTAATAATATGACATGAGCAGATAACAATATAGTTATAAAGTCTATACATAAAAATCACAGTGAGGTCAAAACTGTACATTACATGTTTTTGTTTTTTTTTTTAGTAATATTTGCAAAGTCTGGGAAAGATTGCCGAAAATATAGTTTTTAGAATTTTTGTCTGTTTGTCAGAATGTATGTATATACCAGCATCACGCAAAAACTACCACATAGATTTTGTTCAAATTTTTCATAGATGGGTGAATATTCGACCTTTTAACCGCCGTCATTACCTTCCGCCAAAAGTTGATGAAGGAGAATATCGTTAATGAAATATTTCATCAATTCTCAGAATCTGCTTAAGGACCAGAATCAGGAATTGCTGAAATATTTCATTAAATATATTCTCTTTCATCAACTTTTGGCGGAAGGTAATGACGGGCGGTTAAAAGGTCAAATATTCACCCAGATGCTCCCTATAAGTCAGGTCAGTCTATAGACTATAAATTATAACCCTATTTGCTATGGGGGACGAGCAGCATTGCTTTATGTTCGTTTTCTTCTATAGTTTACCGCAAATTAAAAAAAAGACGAGCCAAAAGGTTTGAATATTGTAGATAGTTCCAGATAGAGAGCCTTTTAAATATTTATCATCACGCTATAACTTTAAGGAGCTAAGTAGTCAATAATTTATGAGATGGGGCAATAAGAGTACCTTAATCGTTGTCGCTACAAGAAAACGGGTTTAAGAGACTGTTCTTAATTTTTGAAACATTTTGATATGCATTCACAGATTTTGAAAAACAGTACAGTCAGCAAAAAAATGGGTAATTTTCACAAAAACATTTTTTGCTGCCAATCTTTCATGTTTCTTATAAGAATCAAAAACTAGCGGATCAACTGTGGTTTGAGTACTAGAAAATTCTGAAATCGAAATCAAAAAACTTCCTAGGCTATAAACTATTGCGCTATTGGATATGGCATCCGCCATAGAGCAATATTCGTATTGTAAAACTACAAATTGTAAAAAGACGCGCCCAAAGGTTAGGATATTGCAGATAGTTACTTATTTAAGTTTTTAAATTATTATCATCACGCTATTAGATATGACATAATTATACTACTCGTAGATGATTTTTTACCGTCTTGAAAAAAATGGGTACAATAGGAGAACAGAGTTCCTATGGCATACCTAGTTTTTTTTTTGTTTTTTTAATAGCTTAGACCCAAATTGCTCTATCAATAAACATTACATTTGAAGTAAACCAGAACAATAAAACCATAAATTTTGAAAAAAACTTTATAGATCGTTATAAAATATCGAAATTCAAATCATACGCACTACGCAGGGTGAGTAGTGTTGACACTCTGGTTGAGGCTAGTGGGAGCGACAGTACCAGTCGTCTGCGACATTTGCTTGCCGTGTGACGTTTGTTTTGTGGAATCGCAAGCCTATGTGTAGTTTTGTTGTGGGAGAAATATCGGCATCATCTATCCAAAGACTTTTTACTAGCTTTGAAGAAGAATACGCGATTCTACTGAAGGTACCCATTGAACAAAATCACGAAAGTGTTCTAAAAAGTTGTCTTAATTCACTTCAAGACGTAGTAATTTCCATCAGTGGCAATCCACTGGTCGAGTGTGGGTTACCGGATTCTCAATCATTGGCACATCAAGCAAGTCCGCGGAAATCGGGAATACGCCGCCGAAACTATCTGGATGCAATGAGTACTATCGTAAACGACTACATCTCTATGTTCACCTCAGAGCAAAAGGGCATGTTTAACACCGATCTCCAAAGCGTTAGGCTCAGTCTGGGTAAAATGTTTTTCTTGGATGCTCCTGGTGGAACAGGAATAACGTTCATTATCGACATTGCAAAATTGCAATCGTGGTAGTGTCTTCCGCAATCGCTGCCACACTGCTTCCTGGTGGCAAAGCAGCGCAAGCCATGTATAAGATTCCCATCGATTTAGAGAGCAACGAAACGCCTGTTTGTGGGGTGTCATGCAACAGTGACAAGGGGTGCGTGCTTAGGGATTGCTCTTTCATCGTATAGGATGAATGCAATGGCAAATAGGAAAGCAGTGGAAGTTGTAAACCCCGCAGAACATCCGCAGGAACCAAGACATGATGGGTGGTGTCACAGTTCTGCTTAGTGGCGATTTTCGGCAAACACTACCTGTGGGGACGCGAGGAACTAGGGTTGGCGAAGTGAACGCCTCGCTGAAAAGGTCGACTATGATCGCGGGTTTATAAACTGAGTTTCACCAGCAACATGCGAGCGTGGCTTGGCAGAAATTCACGTGCTCAAGAATTCTCCGATGTTCTTCTAAAAGTTGGGGAAGGCACTCTACCAGAGGAGAGCGGCCAGGTGGACATACCAGATATTCTTGGTAGAGTAGTTCCAACTTTAAAAGATCCGATTCGTCTGGTGTACGGGGACCGTACCAAGAGAATTCTTGGATGTGTCAACGGGCCAATTTAACGCCCAAAAACGATTGAACAGCGTACAACCTGTCTCAAAAAAGTATTCTCTCGTAAATTGAAGGGGTTCGAACTAATATACACCTCCATTGACACTGTTGTGGAGCAAGATGACGCTACACATTACCCCGTAGAATTTCTAAATTCGCTAACGTGGACTTCCGGCACACATCATCCAGCTCAAGGTCAGTGTCCGATTATGCTCCTTCGGAACTTAACTCCGTTGAAGCTGTGTAACGTACCCCGGCTCAAAGCCGTGTCTTGGCAGAGAAATGTCATTGAGGCGCAAATTCTAACGGATTGTGGCGTTGGCGAGACAGTGTTTACACCGCGTTTACCAGAAATTCCCCACAATTACCCCTTCCAGTTTAAGCGCGTGCAGTTTCCTGTGAACGTATGCTTCGTGATGACTATCAAAGTCACAGAGGTAGACACTGAAGGCTGCGGGTGTCGACCTCAGGACAAGCTGCTTCTCACATGGATAACTGCACGTCACTTGCTCCCGCGTCACCAGTCCTGACCCTTTGTATATTTTGGCTTGAGGACAAAACTGCAAACGTAGTTTTTTTAAAATTATTTTTGATGGGTTTACTCTTGACTCTAGTCTAGGTCAGAGGTGACAGAGACAAAGTCGACGAAGGAGTGAGCTTACCCAGAAGAAGCCTGTTTACTCTCACTTTGAAGAGATTAGGGTTGTATGCCTTCGGAAACACAGACGCAGGTAGAGAGTTCCACTCCTTTGCTGTGCGCATTATAAAAGACATTTGGAAGCACTTAGTGCGAATTGGTGGAATAGCAACCAGGTAGGGATGGTAACTGGCAGTGCGTCTAGATGTCCGATGGTAAAAGGGGGCTGGTGGAATGAGGTCGTGGAGTTCTCGGGCACACTCTCCGAAGTACAATCTGTAGAAGACCGACAAGCAGGCAACCTTGCGGCGATGAGCCAAGCTATGAAGCTTGGCATCCACCAGTTTTACGTCGCCAATGAGCCTCTTAGCTCTGCGTTCAAGCGACTCAAGCGCGGCTAGTTGGTACTTAGCTGATCCATCCCAAAGGTTGTTGCAATACCTACCCCATGCAGTTATAAAAATGTGGTTGTTATTGTAGCAAAACCACGTGAACGAAGTCGCGGGGAGAAGCTAGTCTTGAATATAGCGATAAAGAGAAGTCAAAATTAAGAGGTCACGGGACTGTCCGATATAATACGAAAATAACTATAGATATGACTTAATGATAAGAAAATATAACGACAGCTGATAATGTCAATAACAATAATATTATTAGAATCATAAATCAGGATATAGCTGCGCCATAAGTTGATAAATCAGCATAAAAGGTTGGGGATGTACGAGTACCACAAACTGTCCCTTTTTTCGCTCATAAGCTTGTGTTTTGAGTAGGTATCTGGCGTGCATTGGATCTATAATGTCTTACAATGTAATAGACAAAGAAAATTATATAATACCATTGTGTTTGGCCTACTTATGACTGTGACGCACAAAAATCGCATCAAACCTCCTTTTTAATCGACTCCAAAAAAAGGAGATTACCAATTCGACACGTATGTATGTAATATTATTGGAACTGCAATATATTCACATATGATAATTTAATAGCGCTTCCAAACAAATATACAAAATTTTATAGATGTATGTATGTATGTATGTTTGTCCACGCATTTCTCCGAAACTATTAATCGGATCGTAGCCATTTTTTTTTGGCTTACATTTACTTCAACTTAGGTAACAGTGCAAGTTTCATCAAAATCGGTTCAGTAGTTTTCATGATAATGGACTAATACGTTTAAGTTTGACGGCCTGGCTTATTGATATGGGTGTGGTGTTAAAGAGAAAACATCTCAAAACCTTGGTCAAATTTATAACAAAACTATTAACTATTTATTACAAACAAATATTACAGTTTTTACTAAAAACTAAAAATTACGAAATAAAACAATAATTTAAAAAAAATTTAAATCGACTGCATAAAGAAATTAACCCCAAATTATAAAATAACTTTAATTTCGGAATTCGGTGGCACAAAACTAAATTACAGATCCCAAGACAGCGACTTCCGAAATTAAATTTATTTCATAATTTTGAGTTAATTTCTTTTTGAAGACGATTTAATTCTTTTTCATTTTTTTTTTTTTTTTTTGTTATTCAAAATTAATTTGTGAAGAAAAGTTAATGCCTAGATTTAAAATTACACAACCGTAAATAAGAAGCTTAATAACTTCTATTAATGGTAATGAGAACCTCGGAGATAGCTATTTTTTTTTTGTATTGTAAAAAACTTTTATTGCAATCACGGAGTTTTTACTGCATGGCAACGTTATATAAACAAAACTAGGCATACGAAGGACTCGACCCCATTAACGCGATTATGAACAAGAAGTCGTACGAAACGTCAGTAGGTAAAGCAAAAGCATCACACGCCATGGATTTTTCGGTGAGGAGCGATTTAGGACGCGTTAGGCGTAAGAGTTCTCAAAGTATCATTTCCATGTATATGGCAAAAGTAATCGTCTAACTTATGGCAGCCAGCTTCATCTCATCATCATCTACATCATGACAGGCCAGTTGGCGTGGTTGGTTAAGATACCGCCTATCATGTCGCTGGTCGTGGGTTCGATTCCCATCCAGGACAAACATTTGTGTGCATGAACATGTCTGTTTGTCCTGAGTCTGGGTGTAATTATCTATATAAGTATGTATTTACAAAAAAAAAAAAAGTAGTATATGTAGTATATCAGTTATCTGGATTTCCATAGTACAAGCTCTGCTTAGTTTGGGACCAGATGACCGTGTGTGAAAATGTCCCAGGATATTATTATCTACCTAGCCTTTTCCCAACGATGTTGGGGTCGGCTTACATTCTAACTGGAAGCCGACCCCTAGATACTGGTATTCAAACCAGTATTTTACTGCTTGTCAGACTTTCGGGCATCTGAGGACCCGTAACGACTGTCAAAAATCCAGGAATGACAGCCAGGACCATAGAAATATAAAGTCGGGACTAACGGCTTAACATGAATTCCAAGGCACGGAAGGGTCTTTTTTTTTTTTTTATTTGTGATGGGTTTGCTCTTGACTCTAGTCTAGGTCAGAGGTGACAGAGACAAAGTCGACGATGGAGTGAGCTTACCCAGAAGAAGCCTGTTCACTCTCACTTTGAAGAGATTAGGGTTGTATACGTTCGGAAACACAGACGCAGGTAGTGAGTTCCACTCTTTTGCTGTGCACATTATAAAAGACATTTGGAAGCGCTTAGTGCGAATTGGTGGAATAGCAACCAGGTAGGGATGGTAACTGGCAGTGCGTCTAGATGTCCGGTGGTAGAAGGGGGCCGGTGGAATGAGGTCGTGGAGTTCTCGGGCACACTCTCCGAAGTACAATCTGTAGAAGACCGACAAGCAGGCAACCTTGCGGCGATGAGCCAAGCTATGAAGCTTGGCATCCACCAGTTTTACGTCGCCAATGAGCCTCTTAGCTCTGCGTTCCACCGAGTCAAGCGCGGCTAGTTGGTACTTAGCTGATCCATCCCAAAGGTGACTGCAATACTCCATGCAGGATCTTGGTATGTAAAGACGGTCACCCATCCACGGACCAACCGCGGCAAGCGTAGCTTAACCAGATCGATCGACCCGTGCGGCTGTTGTTACTTAGCCACAAGACCATCTCATTTTACTCATATTATTTTATATACTGTAATCTCTACATAAATATTATTTAATAGGTACTTGTTATCATATACGAAAGACTGACGAAGTTGCATCAGCTCTTGCATTTGTTTCCATTCATAATATCAAAGGAGTCTTATTTACAAATGACGATACCAAGGCGTGGCTTCACGAGTGTGCAATCAAAATTATCGCCGCGATGATATCGCCGTGTGAATCTTCACACGATTTATAGATTTACACATATAACACATAGATTACATTTGCAGTAAATTAAGAAAATTGTTAAGTAAGATGTTGTACCATCTAAGCTTTAAAGTTACTATTAGTACATTAAGAGGATTGTGAAGCTGTAAATTTTCATACAAAAAGAGATAACGTTTTTCTCCCCGTAAACATAATCCAATTTTCATAATTTTTGGAAATGTTGTAGGTATAATGAAAAACTAGGTCCGTACGTTTTTATTATAAAGAAATATTGTATACAATATAAGTTATTAGCATCTAAATATCTATATTTTTGACATAAAAACATCCTCGAGCATTTTTTTTTTTTTTAATAAAATGAAATTGAATTACTAAAACGAAAAACGTACAGACCTACATTAAAGTATACTGAATGTAATGAGATCAAAGTTGTCTCATTTCGTAAAGGTTTAGGGGAGTAAAAACGTTATCGCCCAAAACAATATTTATGTAAATAATTGTATGAAATGTAGGTAATTGCCTCCAAAAATCGCGCCGCGTATCGGCACTTCACAATCCTCTTAAGATGTATATATATGTCACTAGTAGATTCAATTATGAGTTATGCTCTTGACAGCTATGGATTAACTTTTAAAACTAACTTGAATAAATTAGAAAGCGCTTCAAATTCGATTCTTAAAACTACTTGTTACTCAAAAAACTAAAAACAGTTGTAAAGGAGATTACAGGAAGCTATTTAAAATATGTAAAATTCTACCGATCAGTTTCAAACATAAATATCTTTTGGCAGTAAACCACCATGGCACCCAAGAGCATAATTTAACTCATGTACTCAATAATTATAATACGCGATCTATGGCTGCCGGCAAATTCAATGTACACAGAGTCACCAATTACTTTGGTGACAGAACTCTAAAAAAGCGAATGCCATATCTATTAAATAGTCCGCCGGCAGACATAAGGAGTGAAGCTGATAAAAAGAGATTAAAAAAAAAAAATTAAAAAAAAATACTTTGAACTATGTTCAAGTGCTACCTACCTAAGTCTTAAGTTAGTGTTTAAAGACACGCCAGACCCCACAGTCAAACCACTACCACGATTTTGTGGGGCGTAGATAGAAAGACATTTTGTATCGGTGAACTTATAAGTTCACCGAAGAAGTTAAGTTCTGAGTTGAGCTGCGCGATTACTGACAAATGCGTGCACTGACTGGACAGGTCCTCTCAATCTGTGTGGTTCTTTCCTCAAAAGACCATTTCAGACACCAATCTACATGGTCTTCACACGAAGTGACCAAGATTATGTCTGGACTTTATAAGAGACTGTGACCTCTGAGTTTGATTCGGCCTTTCTTCTCAGAGTAGTCAGATAGGAAACGCCGACCTCATCTAGTTTAAAAAAAAAATATTGACTTGTAAAAGTGTTTGTACAAACCTACTTACAGAAATAAAAATCATTTATCATTTATAAATAAATTAAAAAAATAAATAGCAGAGAATAATAAAACTACAGTAGTACTTCTGGGCTGTGATGGTCGCTCGGTAGATAAATCCACGTCCGCCGGTGCGTAACTGCCGCGCACTGGATCGGATCTGTTGTCTATAGAGACATAGAAGCGCGCCGTTTCAACCGTTTGTAACTTTATTAATCTGTGGCGAGACTACCGCTGCAACGCAAGATGGCGCGTTGCGTCTAAACCAGCGGGCTCACCAAGAGCAGATTCTGTTACTAAATTTGCTGACTAACTTAGACCACAGAATGAGTGAATTCAGCTCAGTAGCTCATCACGTTTGAGACAAAAAGAAACTCCAAGAAGCTTCTTACTAGGTATAAATAACAATACGAAATACTGCCATAATATCCACGCCAGACTTTTGTCTTGGTGATCGGTATTGTTATTAGCAGGCAGGAGGATGCGGCTACTCATCCTCTTGAAGTAATCCCACAGTTGCATTTTACAATAGCCACATAAAACATAACCTTGTCTTTGTTGTCGTACGGTCGAGAAAAAGATGTGTACCACACAACACACAAATCTTCTCAGCATAATTAAAACTATAAAAAAAAAAACTAAAATATGGCGTCGAAAAATTCCTCCGCGTCGCTGTCGACTGGTAATGTACCCAGGAGACTGGCGGCATTGCATCTCAGCATTACATTTTCTTTATATCAGAGTACGTACGCCGGACGTACTGAGCGCGCAGTGGCGCCCTCATCATTTGTTTGATTTTTTTTTTGTTTTGTTATTTTAGTATGAAAATGCAGAAAATAAGCACGTTACGTTGTTCTCCACAAGACAATACGTTATTATTATTATTGACATATCTCGGGACCCTACGGTCTCGGACCTTTGGAAGGCGTACAAGGAGGCCGAAGCCAACTCGCAGAGGCCCCTTAGGCAATTTTAAATGATGAGGAGGCACCAACCGACGATTATCCCTATATGTACTATGCAAGTGCACCCAAGGACAACCCCCGGTTGGTGCAGGACTATTACAGAACGTGGCAACAAAACATATTGGGCTATGGGTTTGGGTGGCTAAAGTGGATTGAGTAACTTGAACTATGGAAGAACTATGTCCCCTGCCTGACCAATGTTATATAATTTTATACGGATAAAATGGCAGGGGGTGACTTGCACACTCAATAATGGGCCCCCGGAAACGGTCGCTAGCACATAGTGACGTAGCGACAAGGGGGCAACACTTCCTGAGGTGCTTGAGGAGTGGAGAGGTATTCCACGGCTATCAGGACATTCCCGGAAGTACGGTCGAAGGTCTACCAGCACCTTATTGGAACACTTCCTTCCTCCGAGCACGTTTGCTCTTGCAAATCTCCACTCAAGCCGGCCAATAAAGGCAAGAAAGAGGTGGGAGCTCTGTACCTCGTCAGTGTTCACTCCAGCCGGCCAATAAAGGCAAGCCAGAGATGAGGACAAGGTCCGTGGGGTCGCTACTGCCCAACAGCTCGCCACATGCTGCCCTGTGGGTTTATACATCTCTCTTGACCAATTATAATTATTACAAATAGCAGTTTATATTGTTAAGTTTTATTACATTAGTGAAGCGGAAGTTAATGGCCACTTGTTTCTGTTTTAGCGATTATAATAAACAACTTAACAATATAAAACTACTGTTTGTAATAATAATAAAATATAGTCTTGTGGAGCACCACGTAGCATGCTTATCTTCTGCAGTTTCATTCTAAAATAAAAGAAATAACCAAAAAACGATGAGGGCGCCACTGCGCGTTTGGTATCAAGGTAGCCCGCGATATTCAAAGTTTGACGGTTTTGCAATTTGGAGGTCAGTGTCTGGGTGTATGCTGATTAAAGTATGATTCATGACCGTAACACATTTACAGAATTATACTCATTAGAATCAATACAGTACAATTCTTTAAGTTAGTATATCCTCAAATTTCAAGATTTCATGAAATAGTCAAGTCATATGAAATTAGTTATTTCTATATTTTATTATTAATGATTTTAATTATATAAAAATACAGATTTGTTACGTTCGCGAATCGTATTCAGATCAACATACAAATTGCAAAAAACGTAAGAAAATTTGAATTTCGCGGGCTACCCTGTCGCTTTCGTCTTAAGGACCTATCGCCTCTCGTGTAGGGTTATTTTAATGCTCTAAGCTGTCACTGATAATAGCGCACAAATATTATTGCAATAGTAATCTAAAATATTGCTAGTTTCGTCATTGTGTTTATGCTATTTTGCGACGAGGTCTTGCCGCGTGTTTTCGTGAAACCTTCTAGTCTTATCCAGAGTTCTAATTGACGTAGGTCTTTAATTATGTTTATATCCAAAGCTCCGAGGCTTATCATAATTCACATGTTGTTCGATAAGAGTTTGATTTTCATTTGTTTGCTGGAACTGTTCAGTATTTAGCTTGGTTTATGTCTTGTTTACAAAAGATGAAGCTTGATTAACCTTTACGCTTGGTCTACGTGGTACGTGCTCATTGCATTACCATTACGGAGACAGCGTTGAAATGGCTGATACGGCTTTATATTCACTAACATCTTTACGGGTTCAGTTAAACTTAAGGCAGTGTCTGGAGCGTGCTTGAGCCATGTGCTCAAAGCGAGCGTTGGCCGCGTCTTGTGTATCGCCGATTTGTAACCAAACTCGCCTCGAATGATACATTACAAGTTAGTCTCCACCTTTAACTTTCGTTATGTAAATCTTGAGAGAAGAGGAGCTCGTGGCTAAGTAATAACAGCTGCACGGGTCGATTCATCAGGTTAAGCTACGCTTGCCGGGGTTGGTCTGTGGATGGGTGACCATCTTTTCATACCGAGACTCCTCCGTGCCTCGCACGTTAAGCCGTTGGTCCCGGCTGTCATTCGAGGATCTTTGACAGTCGTTACGGGTCGTCAGAAGCCCGAATTTCTGACAACCAGTCTTACCAAGGGGTATCTTATTACCCAGTAACTGGGTTGTGGAGGTCAGATAGGCAGTCACTCCATGTAAAATACTGGTATTCAGCTGCATCCGGTTGGACTGGAAGCCGACCCCAAACATAGTTGGGAAAAGGCTAGGCAGATTGATTGATTGATGTAAATCTTGAGAGAAATTACATAGATAAATGATGATTTCTGTCGCTTCGATACAAAACGTAATGAGAACATCACAGTCACGCCGTGGAAAAATTAGGCAGTCAGTAAGGGTCCAATCACACACGATACGACGTCACATCGTAGCACATTGCGACGTCATGTCACAATGCGATGTCGTGTTGTGGAAATACACGACACGACGTCGTATCGTAGCACGATGCACGGCACGTCGCGTCGTCCTGAAAACTGACGATCTATGCTATTGTTTTCATATTTTTATCCTTGTAATCTTCTTCTGTGTTGTCCCATACGGGACGTTGTTCCAGTAAGGATATTAAATGATTGATGATACATCAATGTCCTGCGTCTTCTTTGACTATTGAACATCAAATGTGGCACCGGCGCAGGATTGCAGCGTCAGTCTGCACGACACAACAAAATGTGACGTCATGTCCTGATTTTTCAACCAACTTCATAACTTAAACCAACTTCATAACTTCATAAAGGAGGAGGTTCTCAATTCATCTGTATGTTTTTTTTTTAATGTTTGTTACGCGATTACTCAAAGACGGATGGACCGATTTGGAAAATTCTTTTTTTGTTTATGTCGATGATTTTATGATGTTTTAATAACTTCCTATCACTGTTATTTACATGGCTATATCTACAATTATTGTGCTCAATTATGTATTCGAATTTGTGTGGGGTAGGTTCCACAACTAAAAAGTGAAAAATAAAAACTTTTTAGCAAAAAATAAAACCGACTTCCAAAACAAAACACTACAAAGTGAAAAATAACTTTAATTTCGGAAGTCGGTGGCAAAAAATGAAAATACGAAACCAAAGACACTGACTACCGAAATTAAAGTTATTTTTCACTTTGTAGCGTTTTGTTGTGGAAGTCGGTTTTATTTTTGCTAAAAAGTTTTTTTACGATACACGTCGTAGGTATCCACAACACGACATCTCAACGTGGCGCGATGCGACGTCGCATCGTGGGTATTTGCTGTGGCCCAGTATGCTGACATATCTACGAGCTGCTTTGGAAAGTGGTAGGTTGTTTTGGTTGGAGTGGCTTCCAAAATTAGGACTCTTACCTATTGTCTGTCTTTTTCTTAAAGAAAAAGAAGCAAACCCTTGTAATATCATGAATATACACTAAGCGCACTAAGCGTTTCCAAATGGCGGTCTTCTACAGATTGTACTTCGACCTGATTCCACCGCCCCCCTTCTACCATCGGACATCTAGACGCACTGCCAGTTACCATCCCTACCTAGTTGCTATTCCACCAATTCGCACTAAGCGTTTCCAAATGTCTTTTATAATGCGCACAGCAAAAAAGTGGAACTCACTACCGAGCGCATACAACCCTAATCTCTTCAAAGTGAGAGTGAACAGGCTTCTTCTGGATAAGCTCACTCCATCGTCGACTTTGTCTCTGTCACCTCTGACCTAGACTAGAGTTAAGAGCAAACCCATCTCAAATGGTGTGGATGACCAGATTTATGAACGTAAACGAAGCAAAAGGAGTAAGGATCGCAGCAGGTGGCATTCTGCAGCTTTTGCCTACCCTCATTGAAAAAGGCGTGAGTATATGTTTATCATGAATATGTATGTTTATTTCTTTACCTGACTTCATCAAGATTCCCACTCAGCAGTTTCATGAAGCAATGTGAATCAGCGTGGTCGTGGATGGCAGACGCGTGTCCAGGGCCCCAGCATAGGATCATGATGTTGAAGGCACCGTTACCAGCGTCCACCAGATTTCTAGTGTACCTGGTAGAAAGAAATGGCTGTTTAGTTGACCGAGCGAGCGAAGCGTCTTTGCTTCAAGTCTGGCAAAATTTGCTTTGGGCTGTCAGTTTGTTGGTTCTCCTCTACAGGTCGTAGTTTACACCCATCTGGACGAAACTTGGTTTACAGGTTTTTCGACTTTATAGATTTTTTTGTCGTTCTCCACATCACTATTATGACGAGCATAAATTACTTAGCAACCATTATTAAAGCACCTAATTGAATCGCATCTCGTGAAATACTTATTAATGAGTAGTTCCAGTGGCCACCTGTGATCTTCATCATCAGTTCCACTTGACCAAATGGTGCTTTCCAAGAACAAATGCACGAGTTACTATAAAAAAATACCCAAATCGCTATAGGTGTGCCTATAATATTTGAAGAGTTCCGTCGATTTCTCCAGGATCTTTATTATTTTTATGCTATATAAATGACTTTCCGAAAACCATAGCACATCCTATGACCCTATTTGCTGATGACTGTACGATAGTATTTTCTGGTAAAAATAATGACTCATATGAAAATGACATAAACAGTAGCTTAAGTCTAATAATTCAATGGCTAAATAACAACAACTTACAGATTAATGTTGATAAGACTCAAATAATGACATTTAAACAAAGAACTAATCCTAAAAAGGTTGCAAATCGTAATACTGTCCTTACTGCATATCATGCATATGTCTCCACAACTCTTCGTTACGGCATAATATTTTGGGGCAACTCTACCAACAGAGAAATGGCATTTAAAGCCCAAAAACAATGTCTTCGAGCCATATGTTTGTTAAAAACCACCGAGAGTTGCAAATCATTCTTCGTTAGTTTAAAAATACTTATGCTTCCATCCCTCTATATTTATGAAATTTCAATATTTGTTAAGGAGAATCAGTCTAAATTTGAAAAACTTAATACTAGACGTCACCAAAGCACACTAAAATCAAAAAAACACAATACTGCACTTTTCTCAAAGAGTTGTCTCGGCATGGGTTCAAAGATAAACTACCAAAAACTTTAAAAAGCATGACCAACATAAACCATTTTAAATCGCAACTCAAGAAATTCTTGATTGAAAAGGCTTACTACTCTATCAATGAGTTTTTAGAAGATAGAAGCATAAAATAAAAGATGTCCGATCCACTTGTTCAACTATCTTGTTTACGAAGTTACTTGTTTGAAACAGTTTTATTTAGTTTGTAGTTTTGTACTCCTAATTTGTACGCCTTGCAAGGCAAAACGTAGTAATAAAACACAAATGTTATACCATGTACCATATTACCTATGTTCAATAAATAAAATACTTTGACTTTGACTTTGATCCTATCATCAGATTCTGACCTGTTTACAATGGGACCAACTCTTTCAAAGAAAAAAAGAATTTTCCGAATCGGTCCAGCCGTCTTTGAGCAATCGGGGAACATACATAAAAAAAAAGATTTCGACGAACTGAGAACCTCCTCCTTATTTTAAGTCGGTTAAAAAAATTGTGCTCGCGAGGTCTACTGTGTGCAGAACAGAACATTAGTCTATTTGTGCTGGTATTAGATAAGTTGTAGTAGGGGCTCCTGGCTCAGTAATAACAGCTGCACGGGTCAATCGATCAGATAAAGCTACGCTTGACGCGGTTACTCCGTGGATGGGTGACCATCTTTACATACCGAGACCCCTCCGTGCCTCGGAAAGCCCGTTAAGCCGTTGGTCCTGGCTGTTATTCCTAGATCTTTGACAGTCGTTACGGGTCTTCAGAAGCCCGAAGTCTGACAACCGGTCTTACCAGGGGTATCGTATTACCCAGTAATTGGGCTGTGGAGGTCAGATAGGCAGTCGCTCCATGTAAAATACTGGTGTTCAGCTGCATCCGAGTAGACTGAAAGCCGAGACCAACATAGTTGAAGAAAGACTAGGCTGATGATGACTAGTGATGTCGTAGTCGATAAAACTATTTGGTGCCATCATCGTCATTATTAAAGCCAAAAGACGTCTAAAAAAAAAAAAGAAAAAAATAATGTTTTTTTTTTTCTTTTTTTTAGACGTCTTTTGGCTAGACGAACTTATAGGTAGAGCTCGTTTGAAATGACGCGCCCTACTACCTCATGTACCGTAGTATTACTTATACTAATTTACTTCGACTTAGACGAGCTCTACTGCGTTCACAATTTAGTTTCCAAACATGTAAACAAATATGTGTTTTGGGAAAAACAACTTTAATCTCTACATTTGAAGTTCAGTTTGCGCTACCACTTAAAACTCTTTATCAAACTTCAAACTCTTTATGACTTTTTCGTACGCACTAGTCATTCTGAAACCAACTTAATTTTACTAAGATATAGTTGATATTTATTAACCGACTTCGAAAAAGGAGGAGGTTCTCGGTTCGTCGGATTTTTATTTTTTTTATTTTTATGTATGTTTCCCGATTACTTGAAGACGGCTGGACCGATTTGGAACATTATTTTTTTATTTAAAATGGTATACTTTTTAGTTGATCCATCAGGTCAAGATCCGATGATGGGATCCTGGAGAAATCGGCTGAACTCTTCAAATATTATAGGTACACGTATAGTGATTTAAATATTTTTTATAGTAACTCGTGCATTTAACAATAATAATAACCTGGGACATTATTCACACACGGTCATCTGATCCCAAACTAAGCAGAGCTTGTACTATGGAAACCAGATAACTGATATACTACATACACTACTTTTTTTTTGTAAATACATACTTATATAGATAATTACACCCAGACTCAGAACAAACAGGCATGTTCATGCTCACAAATATTTGTCCTGGATGAGAATCGAACCCACGACCTGCGGCATGATAGGTGGTATCTTAACCAACCACGCCAACTGGCCTGTCTCATCATTTGCTCTTTGAAAGCACCATTTGGTGAAGTGGAACTGATTATGAAGATCACAGATAGCCATCGGAACTACTCAATAATAAGTATTTCAAGGGTTGCGTTTCGATTAGGTACTTTATTAATAGTTGCTAAGTAATTTATGCTCGTCACAATGCATAATGGTGAAGTGGAGCTGATGGTAACTAACCATCAGCTCTTCTCCTGGTAAGTACCAGGAGAACTCCTCAACAATTAACGTCCCTGCATCAGGAAAAGCAATATTTTGTCAAAGGTGATGAGCAGTTGACATTAGAATATTGTAACTTAGATAAATTACAACAAAATCAATCTGCCTAGCCTTTTCCCAACTATGTTGGGGTCGGCTTACAGTCTAACCGGATGCAGCTGAATACCAGTATTTTACATAGAGCGACTGCCTATCTGACCTCCACAACCCAGTTACTGGGTAACACGATACCCCTTTGTAAGACTGGTTGTCAGACTTTCGGGCTTCTGAAGACCCGTAACGACTGTCAAAGATCTAGGAATAACAGCCAGGACCAACGGCTTAACGGGCTTTCCGAGGCACGGAGGAGTCTCGGTATGAAAAGATGGTCACCCATCTACGGACCAACCCCGGCAAGCGTAGCTTAACCTGACCTGATCGACCCGTGCGGCTGTTATTACTTAGCTTCGAAATCCTCAAATAAATTACAACCTGACTTACTAAAAAGTGAAAAACAGCACTCCAAATTAAAAAATAACTTTTTTTTTTTGGCGATGTTGGTTGTTTTTGTTTTTTTTTTTTAAATGGAGATTATATTAATTTACGTATACAAGTTAAAACAACTGCTCTGTTATCCATCCAAATAAGTTCGAGAACTTTACTTATTGTTTACCTGTGATTTAGGTAGGTCATATTATTTTAGTATACAGGACCATCTTTACATACCGAGACTCCTCCGTGCCTCGGAAAGCACGTTAAGCCGTTGGTCCCGGCTGTCATTCGTGGATCTTTGACAGTCGTTACGGGTCGTCAGAAGCCCGAAAGTCTGACAACCAGTCTTACCAAGGGGTATCGTATTACCCAGTAACTGGGTTGTGGAGGTCAGATAGGCAGTCGCTCCATGTAAAATACTGGTATTCAGCTGCATCCGGTTAGACTGGAAGCCGACCCCAACATAGTTGGGAAAAGGCTAGGCAGATGATGATGATGACAGGCAGCTAAATTCAACAAACAACGGAGAAAGTTTATTGTCTGTGGTATACCATAAAATTGAAATTACATGGCACCGTATAAACAACACATTCTATATTGTTGCACGATACGGGCAAGTTAGTTGCCGTTGAAAATTGGTATAGGTATAAACAGCACATCATCTGCCTAGCCTTTTCCCAACTGTCTAACCGGATGCAGCTGAATACCAGTATTTTACATGGAGCGACTGCCTATCTGACCTCCACAACCCAGTTATTGGGTAATACGATACCCCTTGGTAAGACTTTCGGGCATCTGACAACCCGTAACGACTGCCAAAGATCCACGAATGACAGCCGGGAGCAACGGCTTTACGTGCTTTCCGAGGCACGGAGGAATCTCGGTATGTAAAGATGGTCACCCATCTACGGACCAACCACGGCAAGCGTAGCTTAACCTGATGGATCGACCCGTTCGGCTGTTAGTACTACTTAGCCACGAGCTCCTCCACGCGGTGAAAACAGCATGTACCTACAGTATAATCGCACGCAGATACAATTAAAGCGCATTCAGTTCTGGCATGCTATCATTCTAACATGAGCGAACGAAACCAGACGTTTAATAAAATTGAATGAAATAAAATAAAATTTTCCAGCGCAAATACGGATACTTGAATCATTTAATGATAATGATAAATGATTAATGATAAATGATAAATGATTTTTATTTCTGTAAGTAGGTTTGTACAAACACTTTTACAAGTCAATCATGTTTTTTTTTTTAAACTAGATGAGGTCGGCGTTTCCTATCTGACTACTCTGAGAAGAAAGGCCGAAACAAACTCAGAGGTCACAGTCTCTTATAAAGTCCAGACATAATCTTGGTCACTTCATGTGAAGACCATGTAGATTGGTGTCTGAAATGTTCTTTTGAGGAAAGAACCACACAGATTGAGAGGACCTGTCCAGTCAGTGCACGCATTTGTCAGTAATCGCGCAGCTCAACTCAGAACTTAAGGAGCTCAACGATTCGACGAACAATACCAAAGAAAGGACATAACAATACCAAAGAAAGGTACAATTTGTACAAGGACGTGCAACTCTGTGTTTAGACGAGGCAAAACTTGCCGCCTTGCTATTTTATTGAATGGCAAAACTTGCATTCAATTATTGTATGTAATTTTATGGAAATAGCACGCGTGTAAACACTTGCATGCAATTCTTGAATGGCGAAAAAAATTAACGTGCTTTACGACATGCAATTATTCCTCTTTAGAATTATTATGCACACATAAAAATAAATATTGTCCGTGTAGTGGAAAAAACCGGTCAAGAGCGAGTCGGACTCGCGCACCGAGGGTCCCATACCATCAAATATAAAAAAGTGTGCTATTTATAGACATCGCTTTATTTTTCCTGTAATGTTTACATAAACTTCTATCACACAAAATAATTTCAGATTTTTCTCTATGCAAATTTCGGAGATAAAGGGGAACGGTATTTTTCTTTACATTTTTCATCAAACGTCGAAAACTATGCAGCCTTAAAAAAAAGTGTTTGAGAATGTGCAAACAGCGCTCTTTCATATGATACCCCACATGTCTTAGTAGCCCCACTTCGAATTTTTAAGACCCCGTTTCAGACCTTGTTGCAAAAAATATATACATATTATTAATAATAATAATACTTTATTTCCCAAAATGTAGGTGTACAAATTACTATGATCTTATTATAAATGTGGCCCATTTACATTCTACCATCACATGCGGTGTGCAAATATTTAATTACAGTGTATATTAAATTATTAAAAATGTCTTAATATTCCTTCAGTTGTCACTGTAAACGTTACAAAATGTTTGATTAAATTAATTAATTGAAAATACTTAATACACAATACATTCCGTAATTAAAAAATGTCATAACATTACATTAGCTACCAATATATTATGATTGTTATAAAATGTCAGATTTTATGTATTAAATGGTTATGTCCATGAATATTGTTATAATGTCACAATAATAATAATAACCCACCGCTGTATCTCTACGTTGACGTCGTGGTGGGGCTTGCGTGCTCCAAACTTTAGGTCTGTGCCGGTAGAGTTTGCCGGAACGGGTCTAGGATGAGGAGCCAGACCAAGAGAGATACAAAAACCCGCAGGGCAGCATGTGGCGAGCTGATGGGCAGTAGCGACCCCATGGACCCTATCTCCCGGGAGAAATCTTGTCCTCATCTCTGGCTTGCCTTTATTGGCCGGCTGGAGTGAACACTGACGAGGAACAGAGCTCCCACCTCTTTCTTGCCTTTATTGGCCGGCTTGAGTGGAGATTCGCAAGAGCAAACTTGCTCGGAGGAAGGAAGTATTCCAGTAAGGTGCTGGTAGGGATCTTGACCGTACTTCCGGGATTGTCCTGATAGCCGTGGAATACCTCTCCACTCCTCAAGCACCTCAGGAAGTGTTGCCCCCCTTGTCGCTACGTCACTATGTGCTAGCGGCCGTCTCCGGGGGCCCATTATTGAGTGTGCAAGTCACCCCCTGCCATTTTATCCGTGTATAATATATAACATTGGTCAGGCAGGGGACATAGTTCTTCCATAGTTCAAGTTACCCAATCCACTTTAACCACCCAAACCATAGCCCAATATGTTTTGTTTCCACGTACAACAATAGTCCTGTACCAACCGGGGGTTGTCCTTGGGTGCACTTGCATATTGCATACAGGGATAATCCTCGGTTGGTGCCTCCTCATCATTTAAAATTATCTAAGGGGCCTCTGCGAGTTGGCTTCGGCTCCTCGTACGCCTTCTAAAGGTCCGGGACCCCAGGATCCCGAGAAACATCAAAAAATAATAATAATAATAGTAAGTAAATGTCAAATTAAAAAATAGATTACTTTTTTTCTTCGACATGAGACACACTCATTAACAGTTCAAAAACATTTTTCTTTAAGCCACTGAATCAGCCTTTTTTTAAACATAAGCAAAGGTACTTCTTTAAAGGCATTTGTGAATTTATTGTATACATTAATAGCCGTTATAAACGAGTTTCTTTTATATAAATCGAGCTTGCATTGTGGCAAGCAGAGCCTATGTTTATCTCTAGAGGCAACATTCCTTTTGGTTACATCTCTATGTCTAATAAAATTTACAGGATGTTGTCGTACTAATAGGCACAATTCTTTAATATAAATGCATGCTAACGGTAAAATGTTGTACTTTTAAACAGTGGCGTACAGCTCTCCATGTACGCAGCTCCGCAGATTGCACGCACACATTTTTTTTGTATCATAAATGCTTTATTGACATTATGCGACAGGTCACAGGAACAACTTGCGACCCACGGATGCCCCTCAAGTTAAAGGGGAAAATTTATAAGTCCGTGCTAAGGCCTGTCGTACTTTATGGGTCTGAATGCTGGGCCGTGAAGAAGACGGATGAAAAAAGATTGCATGCAGCGGAGATGAGAATGTTGAGATGGATGTGTGGAGTGACGAGAATGGATAAAGTAAGAAATGAGTATATAAGAGGAAGTTTGAAAGTGGCGCCAGTGACAGAAAAGTTGAAAGGAAATCGTTTGGCTTAGTATGGGCATGTGATGAGAAGGGACGAAACGCATGTGACTAAAAGAGTGATGAATATACATGTTGATGGATGGAGAGGGAGAGGAAGGCCGAAGAAAAGATGGATGGATTGTGTGAAGAATGATATGAAAGAGAAGGGAGTGAATGATAGTGTGACGTTGACAGGGGACAATGGAAGAAGAAAACGTGTTGCGCCGACCCCAAGTAACATGGGATAAGGGCAGGAAGATGATGATGAAATGCTTTATTGACATCCACCGAATTACCCCACAACAAGAGACCGTATGAAAGTACGGAGGAAACATATCCGTGATATGCACAAAGAGCCGCTTCAGTTGAGACCGTGGCTCTTAATCTTCTTAGTGCATAGATAAATCTATCCAGTTTGTCACTAACATAGTCGACATGCTTTTTCCAGACGCAATTTTGATCCAATTGTATGCCTAGAACTGCAGCACTTACTCGTACTACTTGTTCTATAGTAGTGTCATTATATTTAATAGTCCACTAATAGACCCACTGATCACGACAAACACTGCTTAACCTCACTAATGGGACAATAAACGTTGTTATCGTTAAAAGACGACCCCCGACGAGGTTATATAAAGATAAGCAGCAGTAATAGTTGCTATTCCTCTTATCAAAGTTCAGGTATTTACCTATAATCGGGTGACAAGATCAAACACAGTATTTCATAACTAGGTATAATTAACCTTAAAAAAAATTAATGGTAGAAAGCGAGATATACAGGATTTGGGAGATTTGGGAGGTCATTAGCTAGGTTCTACCCATACACCCTTTGTCCCAAATGTCACGGTTGGTTAAATATATATTTTTTTTTTTTTTTATGAAAAAAATATCCAGAATGTTTCCTTTAATTCGAAATAACTTTTTTGTTTGTGGGTGTAGTGGCACAAAATAAATTTTGTTGTATTCTCCAAAGTCATTTAAATCCAAATACATCTTTGTTTGATACAACTGGTTTCAAGAAAATTCCTTACAAGCTTCCAAAGTTTAATTATTATTGAATGTATGAAATTTTACAACTTCTAAATTCGTTAAAAAAAAATAAAAAAAATAAGAGCCATTTTGAACTAAGCTTTATTTTTAAAGTTCTTTAGTTGATACCCTTTCTAACGGTATGCTACATGTCATAGAAATTATTCATTATGTAGTCAAAACACTAGTTAGGAGAGTCAGGGTTAAGAAAAGAAGAAAAGACTTATTAAGGTTATTATGTTTTTATTAAAGTAAAGTTATAAAAAAGGAGGCAAAACACCGGGAGAGATGGAAAGAAATGGGAAAGGCCCATGCCCAGCAGTGAGACAGAATAGGCTAGTTAAAAAAAGTTATAAATCTTGTTCAAATTGACCTCCTCCATTTCGTATGCATGCACGACATCTGTTTCTTATTTCAACTGTCGTTGTACGTAGTCGCATTTCTTTCTTCATAGTCTGGAACGCGCCGGTTATTCGTTCAATTAGAACTTCCCTAGTGGGCACTTCGGTCTAGTAAACCAATTCTTTTGCACGTCCCCAGACGTAAATTTTACGTAAAAGAATTGGTTTCCATCTGTCCGCATAATTCGTCAAAATGTACTGAACAGCTGATTTTTTTTTCGCGATTTCATGTTTCGTCCCATAGTAAAAGTTGTTCATAATGATGAGTACAATGACCCCTTGAGAGGTTGGTGGTGTTTTACCAATAACCCTGTATATATACCACTATCAATTTAATTTTTATTTATATGACGGCGCATGATGATTTAGTCGATTTATTGTAACACTTTTCAAAAGTTGTAATCGATTATTTTTACTCTGTGGCTTAGAATTTATTTCTCTACTGGTATTTTTAATTTAGGGCGGGTAACACGCATGGGGTTGTGAGTGTCATTATTACTTTGGATGCGATTGTCACGCGGTGTAGATACACAAATCCATTGGCTCTAAATGCAAGTCTAACAATTGTGATAAGACTTAATCAGTGATAATCATTGTAATCATTATTTTTTATGGTCAAGTTTTGTTGCTATGTTTGTGAGTAAATTAAGTGCATTATTTTGAGAGTATTATTTTTCAACACCTACACGTATACCTACACCTACACCCTAAAACCTACAAGCTTTCATTATGTACTATAATTATTCGCCCATGTTTCTTTACAGAAAATATCACTATAACAGAATAAAAACACACGCCCCCAGCGACCTGCTTTGATAAGACAAACAGTGTAAAATTAGGTTTCTGTCAAGATAAAGACTTATTATTATAAATAACATGCACCGAGTCACCTTAATTTTCACCCGACAACAGCCCGGCTACTGACGTGTTCTTTACCCGAGTTTATCTCTAATTACCCAGTAACTGGGTTCTAGAGGTCAGATAGGCTAATAATATCACTCCGTGTTCCGATCACAAACATAGAAAAAGTCTAGGCAGATGATGATGAACGCCATTAGAGAGAAAGTAGAAATTTTATTTGTCACAAAAACGGTACATAAAATAAAGATTTAGCTCGAGTAACAGAAAAATAAAACCAAATAGATCTACATGTGTGTTTAAAACACGCAAACAACATTGACAACTACCTAAGTACTTTAAACGCAGTGAAACAATCACTGTGTCATGGGCCTTAAGAGGATTATGAAGTGCCGACACGCGGCGCGATTCTTGGAGGCAATTACCTACATTTCATACAATTATTTACATAAATATTGTTCCGGGCGATAACGTTTTCACTCCCCTAAACCTGTACGAAATGAGACAATTTTGGTCTCATTACATTCAGTACACTTTAATCTTGGTCTGTACGTTTTTCGTTTTTAGTAATTCAATTTAATTTAATTTAAAAAAATAAAAATGCTTGAAAATGTTTTTATGTCAAAAATATAGATATTTAGATGCTAATAACTTATATCGTATGCAATATTTATAGTAAAAACATACGGACCTAGTTTTTCATTATACTTAAAACATTTCCAAAAAATATGAAAATTAGACTATGTTTACGGGGAGAAAAACGTTATCTCTTTTTGTATGAAAATTTACAGCTTCACAATCCTCTTAACAAACATATCCCTCAACCCGCAATGGCGATACGCATACGAACGTCGCGCACTTAGTTTCTACAACTACCCTTATAATAACACTGTTACCAAATCCTAACGTAATTTTGTCATAGTACCTACTAACCTACTACGCCAGTCGGCTTTATGTATTTCTAAGTTATAATATTGTATTTTCTCTGTAAGTGATTGTGTAATCTTTTGAGAAAATAAATGTCTAAAACCGTAACCGTATGTCATGAGGACAAAACAGAAATACTCGGCAGCTGCTGGCATGACCGATCTCGTTTCTCGAGACTGCTATGCTCTTTTCAGAAATTAGGACAATACCTAATCCAAATCCATAAATGCTATTATAATATTAATGAATATTTTAATGATAAATTAAATGAATAATTAAACATTAATACCAAAAATAGTAAATAAAATCAAAGTCGAAGTGAGTAGTTGAAAAACATTTATATTTTACTTTTTTCAAATAATAATAGCTGTCTTTCTCTATCCTACCTTGCTGTGCCCGGCAGGTTCCACAATGATCTAAAATTATGTATATTCTATAATATACCTACCACCTAAGTTAACATTGTGGAATGCAAATAAATGTATTGAGTATTGTAGGACAGCATGTGTTTTTTTGGATGGGAAATCATCAAATAACGTCTGCCGCTCTGGGTGGAGCGGGAGGGCGTGTCAGACTTCTACTGACTAAAACCCACCCGTGTTCCTTCAGTTGCCTGTGCCAGGGTAACTCTTTCGAACAACCCGCAACCCTGGCGGGCATCGGCCCTAACGGACCCCTTCAGCTAGTGCTGACATCTCTAAGAGGCGCGCGTGGAACACAACGCGCCGTCGGGCCTGGTCCTTATCGGACGGCGAGCTACCCGTTGCTCGCCATCCGCAAGCCCGCGCCTACGGTGGCCGGGAGTCGGCTATCGATTCCCGACACCCAGGGCGTCTCCTGCGGCGACTAGGGGCGTGAGGGCGCAAGGATTGCCTCTCCCTCACGCGTTCAGCCTCCTCCTTCGCGAGCATTACAGCTTCGCAGAAGGAGGTGACGGCTTCCCATGCACTCTCGCTCCGTACCATGGCCTGTACCAGGGCCGGACGCGAGAGATCGCCGCTGCCGATCGCCTCCGCGAGGACGCGGCGGTGTTCTGCCCAAGCCGGGCAGACCTCCACCGTATGCTCCACCGTGTCCTCCGGACGATCCACACAGTGGTAACACCCGGGCGTTTCCTCCCGCCTTATCCGGAACAGGAACCTCCCGAAGCAACCGTGCCCGGTGAGGACCTGCGTCAGGCGGAAGGTGAGGGTGCCATGACGCCTCTCCAACCACTCCTCAAAGAGGGGACTTATCGCCGCAATTGTGGCGTGCCCAGGCTCGGAGAGCTACGATGATGATTATGATTAGTACGATTACTTTAACTAATCAACAGCTATTGAGAGTTTATATGAGGGGAAGGTGCTTCAAGCTTGCTTCAACATGCTTCAAGCACAGCCGGGCGGCCAAATCGAAAGCATATTTAGCTATACTAATAACAAAACTGAAGAGTTTTTTTTTTGACGTGAAAACAACATTTCGCTCGGTGTACGATGGTAAGTTCAATATTTATGACCGACATAAAGATCTAAGATTTCAACTGTTAACTTTTAATGGTAGAATAATAGTTGAGCAATCATAAGATAGGTCTTGTTTATAACAATTTAAAGGCCGTCATACGTCACTACTTTTCACTGAGGGGCCGTCTCCACGAGCGAGAGAATCGCGGCGATATTATCGTCGTGCCACGTACTTCTATACACTAATATCGCCGCGATTCTCTCGCTCGTGGAGACGGCCCCTATGTGTCGAAATATCAATTCGTATAGCGCAAAAACGTGTTTAGCTAGATCAGTTATTCTGGTGTCTTTGTCAAGAGGTAACAAATCACTACCAGGACCTAAAGAGAAACAACAGAAATATTGACCAAAATAGGGTTAAAAATTAATATGAAGTTGGTAATAGCAAAATAATGTCAGATGTCGTCTCATATCGTCTGTAAATCAGCACAGTAATGAATAATATTATAATCGGTGAAAGCTTACTTTATAAGGAATGCAATGAGCTAACTAAGTTTAGTGTCAAGTAAATACAATGGCTACGGCAGTATCGGAAACCGTAGTAAAATCTCACGAAAACAAACGGTTCGGACTCGAACTGCGCCGACTAAACATTCTGTTTGTTTGTCTGAACGCGCTAATCTCTGAAACTAGCAGTCGGATTTGAAAAAATAATATATTTGCATTTGATAGCCGAATTCTTTAAAAAGTCTATAGGCTATTTATCATCACGCTGCGACCCTTAGGAGTCAAGCAAACTTAAGAGGATTGTGAAGCTGTAAATTTTCATACAAAAAGAGATAACGTTTTTCTCCTCGTAAACATAGTCTAATTTTCATAATTTTTGGAAATGTTGTAGGTATAATGAAAAACTAGGTCCGTTAGTTTTTATTATAAAGAAATATTGTATACGATATAAGTTATTAGCATCTAAATATCTATATTTTTGACATAAAAACATCCTCGAGCATTATTATTTTTTTAAATTAAATTAAATTGAATTACTAAAAACGAAAAACGTATAGACCTAGATTAACGTGTACTGAATGTAATGAGATCAAAGTTGTCTCATTTCGTAAAGGTTTAGGGGAGTAAAAACGTTATCGCCCGAAACAATATTTATGTAAATAATTGTATGAAATGTAGGTAATTGCCTCCAAAAATCGCGCCGCGTATCGGCACTTCACAATCCTCTTAAAAAAGTCGGAAAGAACGCTAAACGAAAACGGAGTATTAGCGCAGGCAGACGATGCAATGCGATGCGGTGGGTCGGGGGAACAAGAAATTTCACGCGGATGAAGATGCGGGCAGAAGCTGGTGTAGATATACTATGGGCGGGGAGTTGTGCCGAGCTGACCCGAGAATGATTCAGTGAGGATAGGTCTTCTTCTCAACGTATCGATGGCAAATAAGGTTGTGAAAATTCAAATATGATGTTTAGGCCAAAATTCTGCCACTGGGACTTCGTTCGCTGACGCAGTCATAAGATCCTCAAATGCACAGGTGACACCATGCGGCGCAAGATGGAAAGTGGGCAATTGTCACCGCATATATCGGGTGACTGGTAATTAGTAACCGATTCCGACCTCGCCGCCGAGGTCCCTCACGACGACCTCGAAGTAATCGTCTTCCCCCCATCCCTTGCTCGGGAAAGAAGTGCCAGCTGGTGACGTAGCTTTAAACTCCCCGTTCAATAATAATCACTCTAATTTGATCCAGCCTGTCCCATCTTGCTGTCCTCCCCCCAGCGACGCCCTAAACCGAGGTTCGTTCCACACAGGGGGAATCCTTAGCGTGTAGTCGCATAGTCTGTAAGTTTTATACCCCTGGCTGTAGGCTTTGAGTTCGCTTAAGGCAGCCACAGGATTGACCGGTTAAGTAGTCACGGCCTCTCTAGGCCAACTACGAAATGCCATATAAAAAAAAATAGTAACCGATACTTAAACACATGATTGTACTCATTTTTTCGCGATTTTAATCGCGAAAAAGCAGCTGTTCGCCAGGGAGAAGCTGTTTATTTCGCGATTTCTGGTTTGGTCCCATAGTAAAAGTGGTTTGTTATTATGAGTACAATCATGTGTTTAACTATCGGCCACTAAATTCCCAGTCGCCAAATATACACTTGAGGTCCAAGTCTTTCATAAACCCCATCTGTGTAGGTTCTCTTTGCTACAGCCGACTTGGGTTTGGATTTCCAACTCTGCCACGATAACGCATGCCCAGGTGGAAGGCTCTCAGATGGCTCGACAAAACTGTCAGCGGGTTTAAGCAGCTCCCACTAGAGATCACGTCTTGCTGTAGAGGTGTTGCCATTAACTGGACCCACGCGTCCGAGCAAAATTTTACGGCTTTTGAGCCTCTGAGGCACAGAGACGTAGTTGTGCATTGGGTGGCGTGGGTCATTTTGAAGCTTTGCCCTCTCAATTCGGCTGGCTATGGTCCTAAGAATTTCTGGAACAGTACATTTTCTATTCGTACTGGGTAACCACTATTACAATGATCCATGTAGAGCTATATCGTTCCCATACTAGACCAACCTGAAAAGCGCCATTCTAGTTGTTCGCATATGAAAGTGTTTGGTTTACTTGGGAAGAGACTTGGACCCCACGACACGGGGAATCCTACTGTGGGGTCCAGGGAATTTATAAAAATCTAGAACCTAAGGCTCGACCTATGTAATATCTGTTACTAGTTTTTTTGTTTGTTTTATATATTGTATCGTGTTTTTTTTCGGAACTGAATAAACTTTTTTTTATATATATAGAGGATAGATGCCAAACGAATTGGTACGACCCGAATCAATGCTGAAAAAAGTATATGTACTATTCGTATTCGGCTCGGCTTTGCTATTCAATTACTTAATACTGCTGAATCGAATGCTGAACAAATATGTAGCACCCCTAAGGATCACAAATACTGTGCATACAGAGACGTGTTACTAGGGAGTTTGTCCTGCCATTCTTTTTTCCAGGTCGAACATTAGGTGCTGTGGTGGCCCAGTGGTAACAGCCACGAATTACGAGTTGTAGGTCGGAGATTCGAACCCAGGCAGGCGCTTCATTTTGTGTAATTGATTTCATCACTACTGCTGTCAAAACTGTGAAAGAAAATATGTGAGGAAACCAACATGTCTTAGAACCAAAAATTGTAAGACATGTGACATCTACCAACCCACACTGGGCCCACGTGGTGGATTACGTACCACTCCCTCTCACAGAGAGGAGGCCTGTGTCCCAGCTGTGGAAATATTATAGCCTGATTATGTGTGAACACTAGGTAGGCTCTCTTTTGTAACTTTCATTTCGCTTTGATTTTCCTACGACTTGACTGTCGTTATGCTTATCAACCGGTGTTCTTTTATTAGTTACCAAAGGCACCCGTTTTGTTGGCTCTCTTTTGTACCTTTTGACACTTTTTTGCTGCTTTTTATTTCACTGTGATTTTCCTATGACTTTGTTATACTTATCAACCGGTACTCTTTTATTAGTTACCAAGGGCGTGTGTTTTGTGGGCTCTGGTTTGTAACTTTTGACACTTTTCTGCTGCATTTCATTTCAATGTGATTTTCCTATGAGTTGACTGTCGTTGTGCTTATCAACAGGTGTTATCTTATCAGTAGTTTACAAATACATTTAGGTAAAAAGTTTGCATGCTTATTATAGTTTTTAAAACCAAACAATTCCGGTTGCTATCTTCATTATTGTCTGAAGTATAAGTACTCGTATGTATTGTATAGCTGTGTTTCTTTTTACGGATTTTGAAACCAAATATTGCTCTGATATAGTCAACAATTATGTTGACTGCTTTTTCAAAATTGGTAAAAATTCAAATTCAAATTATTAATTTGCTTAAAACATGGTGTTTATAGGTGTTACAATTAAACAGGAGTACAAACATGTTTAGCTATTAGAACTATAGCATGCAAAATCGAGTCATACAATGATTTCAAAAGGTTAAAGCAATATATAAGTCAATGAAGTCATAGCTTAAATCGAGTTATAATTTATTTTCGAAGAATGTTGTGTGAAAAGAAACAAGTAATACAATATACACAGGCTTTACATATTATTACAGGGTGTAATTTTAATCACCATTATCTGCTTAACGGATCTTTATATTCGCGTAACTCGTCAAAATGTAAGGAACAGTTGATTTTTTTTTTTTTGGAGATTTCAGGTTCGGTCCCATAGTAAAAGTTGTTCATAATGTAGTACAATAACCTCTTAAGAGGATAACGGTGATAAAAATTACATTCAGTATCGTAAGTTAACATCGTAGCTATCGAAGACGTTTTCTCAAAAACTGCGCGTTAATTTAGTAAGATAACTAATTGTAAAAATATGTCTGTTTTTTTTTTATAAATGGCATCTCGTAGTTGGCCTAGAGAAGCCGTGACTACTTAACCGGACTATCCTGTGGCTGCCTTAAGCGAACTCAAAGCCTCCAGCCATGGGCATACTACACGCTAAGGGCTCCCGCTGTGGGGAACATTATTATTGTCAGGGGAGTCTAAAGCTACTGGCTCAGCTACGCCACCAGCTGGCACTTCAGTCCCGAGCAAGGGACGGGGGGGAGGACGATTACTTCGGGACCGTCGCGAGGGACCTCGGCGGCGAGGTCGGAATGTCGATTTGTTTTTGTTCCTATGGTCCTTACTGCTCTCCTGGAGAAGAGTTATGGGGTCGTCGGGATCTGAGAGGACAAGCCTAGGGCGGCGGACTTTACTAATATGGGAGGGGACATAGCTAGCCGCCTCGACAACCAGAGGGTTGCGATGGTTGGTGGCTGAGTCGAAGAAACGCTTGGAATTGCGTTTTAAGAACTGGGAATGCCTGTGCTAGCACACCTCTGGTTATATACACTGCTATCTATCGAGAAATATAGGTATGTTGTTATATTATGTAAAGTTTCAAACTCACCTGAAGCGATCAAACTTCGCAAATTTGCTCCAATCTTTGGGGTCCGACTTATATGCAGCCATCAGCTTCTGAACATCCTGTACATTGACGTGGTCGCGGGAGAACACCCTGTGTAACTCACCAATCATATTTTCCAAGCCGGTTATCTCCCTGTGAACAATATTATTTAATCGATTAGAAGTTGGTCAAAAGAAATCGATTATTTGAAAGAGATAGCAAAACGCAACACTACACCTGTAACCCCCGAAAAGTTAAGCAGAGCTAAACTGTAATAGTAACACCCACATTTTGCCAGTTATGTTTAAATCCCATTTAAAAGGGGCAGAGCTTCTTGCCAACATCATCTGCCGAGCCTTTTCCCAACCAACGGATGCCGCTGAATACCAGTATTGTATATGGAGCGACTGCCTATCTGACCTGCACAACCCAGTTACTGGATAATACGATACTCATTGGTAAGACTGGTTGTCAGACTTTCGGGCTTCTGATGATCCGTAACGACTGACAAAGATACACGAATGACAGCCGGGCTTAAGAGGGCTGTTTCGTTTTGTCACCTCTCTCGCTCACACAGGACCAAATTTTTAAGATTATTAAATGAAAGAATTCCTGCCAGGTGATATCTTAACCAACCACGCCATCTGGCCTGTCATTATGATCTGTTTTTCATGTTTTTGACATAAATGATACAATAAAAATGTGTTTTTAATAATTCAAAATTTGGTCACGTGTGAGCGAGAGAGATGACAAATCGAAACAGCCCTCTTAATGTACTTTCCGAGGCACGGCATAGCCTATTGGCACAAATACAGATTCCGAGCTGCTAATGAAAAATTTCTGATGAAAAAGCCCAATCAATACCACTTTCCCCGACTTGGGAATCGTAACCAAGACCTCGTGCTCAACAGTACCTACTTAGCGCTTGTGGTCACTAGACCAACGAGGCAGTTGAAAGGGTTAGCTATCATCATCTGCCCTCCCTGCCTCCTCGGGTTCCTCTTCGCTTCACCGTGGATGACGAAGCCACGGCTACTGAGCCCCCCCGTCTCGACAATGCTGGAACCCTCCGGGGAGGGGGCCGGGAAAAAGGAGGCCAGCAGTGAGAACGGTATAGGGTGATAATATTGTACTTACACGTCAATTTTCAATGGTCTCTCAATGGGAAGAACTTCCATGTCCACACTATGTGACACCTTAATTTTGCAGTTAGCATTCTCGACGTCCATAGCGGTTCCTGCAACAGGAATAATATAAGTATTGGATGCCACAGACTTGGACAATTTTATTGGACCTTAACTTTTTAGATTCTTTATTTGAGTCTCTGTTGCGTATTATTTTTGGCTTTACGATATTTACTTTGCCGATTCAGCCACAGGCATTAGGGTTCCGTACCAAAATGGTAAAAAGGCACCCTTATGGTGCCACTCAGTCTGTCTGTTTGTCTGTCACAGCTGGATATCACAAGAGCTACTAATGCTATCAACTTGAATTTTGGAATAGTTTTAGATGACGTTTGCCCAACTATTTTGCAAATAAGTAAGTAACCAAAATATTTATATGTTTTTGCAACAGGAGCTGAAAGTGGGTCTTAAAAATTCGAAGTTGAGCTACTAGGGCATGGGGTAAGACAAAGAGCGCTGTTTGGACATTGTCAAACATTTTATTTTTTTTTATTTTTTAGGCCGCATGGTTTTCGACTTTCGATGAAAAATTAAAAAAAAAATACCATCCCGCTTATCTCCGAAGTTTGCAGACAAAAATCTGAAATTATTTTGTGTGATAGAAGTTTATGTAAAGATTACAGGAAAATTAAAACGATGTCTCTAAATAGCACACTTTTTTATATATATGATGGTACGGTACCCACGGTGCGCGAGTCCGAATCGCTCTTGGCCGGTTTTTTGCATAATTATTTAGACTTTAGAGTATACCTACCTACTTTGAAGCCGAGTTACGGGCGTAACTCGTTTTATTGGTGTCTAATTCCAATCTAACCAGATGTAACTGAACACCAGTATTTTACATGGAGCGTACCTATGCGTCGGCAAACATAGGGGCTTATTCCCGGTTTTATTTAAATAAAATGATAATTAAGGTGTGGTTAGTTTTAAATTATTCCAAAAAGTTGTCAAAGGCCGCGTTCGCTCCTAGCATATATTTATAGGTAGTCGGCTGCCAACTGTGGGCGCCAGAGCCCGTTCCCAGTCGTCGGGTGTCGGGACCCGTTTTTAGGGTTCCGTATCTCAATAGTAAAAAACTAAACCCTTATAGGATCACTTCGTTGTCCGTCTGTCTGTCAGGCTGTGAAATTAATATCAAATCAAAAGTATATGGTCCCTTGGAGCTCTACAAAAATCAAGCTTCTAAGCTTAATGTAAGTTTGTACGCACAATATTGAGAGATTTACCATGTTATTTTAAGACCATAGACTTCTTATAGGTTTTCCTGTAATCTATAGCTGCAGAATATCTTCTGCATTTTTTTTTCAAAATCACTTCAGTGGTTTCGGAGAAAAAGGGGGGGGGGGGTGGAATGGTCAAGTTTCGTCTATTTTCTTAAATAACTTTAAAACAGTTTCTTTTTTAATTATAAAAAATCATATATATTGGAGACTATCACAGTAAGCCATTTGATATAGGTATAACATTTGATATATCGCACGGTACAGTTTGCTAATACTTTTTTTTAAATCTTCTTATTTGCCACCCATAATTGACCCCCATATTCAAAATTCATTAATTTACGTTACACGTCCGTGTTTGGGTCACAGAAATACATATGTGTAACAAATTTCAACTTAGATTCGGAGCAAATTGGCTGTGACAGATGGACAGACAGACAGACAGACACACGAGTGATCCTATAAGGGTTCCATTTTTTTCCTTTTGAGGTAAGGAACCCTAAAAACAAAATAAAAAGAAAGTTTTGGTTGTATTGCACCGAACGAGAGATTTATGTATCATACTTTACAGACCTTAATCACTGAATTGAGAAGTGACGAACGAAGTTTTTTAATTATTTGAATAGTCCGGAACAACGTATGAAACAACGACTTCAGCCGACAACTGTTCGTTTCGTGTGAACCTAATCTAATAGTTAACCCTCTCGTTAAGTTGCTTGCTTTATACGAAGGGGTACAACAATACCCAGGCGTTAATATGACATTCAATCGAGTTTTAAAAAGAGACACCACACATGTTTGAGTAGGGTTACTTATCCGTCCGGATTTGTTCGAAAATGTGCGGCTTTTTGGCCCCCGTCCGGACTTTGTCCAGCCTTGTCATTTGTCTGGAGTTTTCGACTTTATAAAATACTATTTGAAAATAAAAATGTTAATACAAAAAATATATATACAATTTATGTAACAAAAACCCTGTTGTTCCTTTTAACACATGATTGTATTAAGGATAACAAACAACTTTTACTATGGGACCAAACCTGAAATCGCGCCAAAAAATCATCTGCTAACATAAATGTAGGGAACAGCTGGTCATAGAGGGGGTGGAGACCTACTCCGACCACCGGTACATCCGGTTTGATGTCTCCGCTCAGACCTCGAGCGCGCCGGTCCGACAGGCCCCGAGTGGTCTGCGGTGGGCGCTGAAGAAGCTGGACCGGGAGCTCCTCCTGGAAGCCTCGATCGTGCAGGCCTGGGTGTCACCACCGGACAGGCCTGCCGACATCAACGACGAGGCGGAGTGGTTCCGGGAGGCCATGTCCGAAATATGTGACGTGGCAATGCCCCGGGTCCAGCCCGGTCGCGCCTGGCGCCAGGTGTATTGGTGGTCGCCGGAGCTGGCGGCTCTGCGCGAGGCGTGCGTTGCTGCGCGGCACCGGTACACCAGGCACCGCAGGCTCCGTATCCGCCCTCCGGATACGGAAGCCATTCAGGCGGAGCTGTACGAGGGGTACAGAGCGGCGAAGACCGCCCTCCGAGCGGAGATCTTGCGGGCCAGGGATCTGGCTCGCGAAGAGTCGCTGGAGACTCTAAACAGGGACCCATGGGGACGCCCTTATAAAATGGTGCGGAATAAACTCCGCCCATGGGCGCCCCCGCTGACGCAGAGTCTCCGGCCCCAGCTCGTGGAGGACGTGGTGAGCGCTCTGTTCCCTTCGCGAGGGGAACATACTCCCCCGCCCATGGCTCCGCTTCCTGCGGTGCCCATTGCGGACCACATCACCGACGACGACGACGATGCTCCGGAAGTGACCGAGGTAGAGTTGAGAGCGGCGGTACGTAGGCTGAGTGCCAAAAATGCCGCCCCAGGACCCGACGGCTTACCTGGAAGAGCCTGAGTTCTGGCCTTTGGGGCTCTCGGGCTTCGACTAGGGGGGCTCCTAAGCGCATGCTTGGAGAGGGGCCAGTTCCCACTTCGTTGGAAGACGGGGAAACTGGTCCTCATTAAGAAGCCGGGGCGCCCTGCGGACTCTCCGTCCGCTTACCGACCCATCGTGCTGCTCGACGAGGTGGGCAAGCTCTTTGAAAGAGTTATTGCAGACCGCCTCGTCGGGTGGCTGGTGCAGGAGGGGCCGGATTTGGCGGAGAGCCAGTTTGGGTTCCGCAGGGGGCGCTCTACGGTGGACGCCATCATGCGCGTGCGAGCCCTCACGACGGGGGATGCTGTGGCCCGGGGTGGGGTCGTCTTGGCGGTGTCTCTAGACATCGCCAACGCCTTCAATACCCTGCCCTGGAGTTGCATCAGGGAGGCACTCCGGTATCACCGGATGCCGACCTACCTCTGTCGAGTGGTCAACCACTCTATTTGGCCTATTTGACGGATAGGGCCGTCATCTACCCCGGTCATCAGGGAGAGTGGAACCGGCGAGAGATGTCGTGCGGTGTCCCACAGGGATCGGTCCTGGGGCCGCATTTGTGGGACATCGGGTACGACTGGGTGCTGCGCGCCGACCTCCCTAGCGGCGTCAGCGTGGTATGTTACGCTGACGACACGCTGGTCCTGGCGCAGGGGAGGTCGCACCAGGCGGCGGCTGAATTAGCGACACGCGGGGTTGCGATAGTCGTTGAGAGGATCCGGCAGTTGGGACTCGAGGTGGCCCTGCACAAGTCCGAGGCCATGTGTTTTCATGGTCCTCGGAATGCGCCACCGTCGGGTTCCCAAATAACGGTAGGAGGGGTTCGCATCGGAGTCGAGTCGACGATGAAGTACCTGGGACTCGTCCTCGACAGCCGGTGGAACTTCGTGGAGCATTTCCGACGTTTGGCTCCCAGACTGGAGCGGGCTGGGGCTGCCTTGAAGCGGCTCCTGCCCAATCTAGGTGGTCCAAACGCCTCCTGCCGGAGGCTTTACGCGGGGGTCGTGCGGTCCATGGCCCTTTACGGGGCACCGGTGTGGGCGCGTTCCCTGAGGCTGCGGCCAGTCCGCCGGTTGAACGCGTCCCAGAGGGTCATGGCCATTCGGCTAGTCCGGGGTTACCGCACGGTCTCCGGTGAGGCGGCGAGCCTCCTTGCCGGATTGCCGCCGTGGGATCTGGAGGCGAAAGTCCTCGCGCACGTGTGGGAGTGGCGCGAGGAGGCAAAACGCCGGGGCGTAACTCCGCTGCCGCGAGAAATCACGGTACAGCGGACAGAACTCCGGCGGGATCTCATGGCGACATGGAGAGTGCGACTGTCGCAGCCCAGCGCTGGGCACGCCACAATTGCGGCGATAAGTCCCCTCTTTGAGGAGTGGTTAGAGAGGCGCCACGGCGTCCTCACCTTCCGCCTGACGCAGGTCCTCACCGGACACGGTTGTTTCGGGAGGTTCCTGTTTCGCATAAGGCGGGGAAACGCCCGGGTGTCACCATTGTGTGGATCGCCCAGAGGACACGGTGGAGCATACAGTGGAGGTCTGCCCGGCTTGGGCAGAGCACCGCCGTGTTCTCACGGAGGCGATCGGTGGCGGCGATCTCTCGCGTCCGAGCCTGGTCCAGGCCATGGTGCGGAGCGAGAGTGCATGGGAGGCCGTCACCTCCTTCTGCGAAGCGGTAATGCTCGCGAAGGAGGAGGCGGAACGCGTGAGGGAGAGGCAACCTCACGCCCTCAGTCGCCGCAGGAGACGCCCTGGGCGGCGGGAATTGATAGCCGATTCCCGGCCACCGTAGGCGCGGGCTTGCGGACGGTGAGTAGTGGGTAGCTCGCCGTCCGGTGAGGACCAGGCCCGGGTCGACGGCGCGTTGTGTTCCACGCGCGCCTCAAAGAGATGTCAGCAAAAGATGGGGTCCAATAGGGCCGATGCCGCTGGGGTCGCGGGTTGTTTGAAAAAGATACCGTGGCCCTGGCATAGGCAACTGAAGGAACACGGGTGGGTTTTAGTCAGTAAAAGTCTGACACGCCCTTCCGCTCCACCCAGAGCGGGAAAAGTTATTTGATGCTTTCCCATCCACAAAAAAAAAAAAAAAAGGGAACAGCTGGTTTTTTGTCGCGATTTTAGGTTTGGTCCTATAGTAAAAGTTGTTTGTTATTACGATTACGAGTTGTTTGTTATTATTATTTAAGTATGGGTCACTAATTACCAGTCACCCTGTATAATTTATTTATTTATTTATTTATTTGGTTCACCAACAATTGTTTACACTAACATCATGAGCATAAATATAACATGTTAAAAACTTGGAACAGTGTAACAATCACTTAAAGGTAAACACCACATGAACTAAATTAAGTAATATTAATTGTAAGCCTAGATACACGTACAGTTTACAAGCTATCTTAAAACTAAAGAAAAAATATGTAGCCTATGTTTAATTATAGAGTTAGTTTTTCAATATTGCACAAATTAAGTAAGAACAAATTAATTCAATGAATGTTTTACAACAACTCAGATACACAACTCAAGAGTTTAGATTTCTGCTTAGTCAGAGAGTCAAAGTGAAAATCGATTAGATCGCTGCAACTATTCAAAACCCTACAGAACCTAGCGCATGGGGAGTTAGATCCCAACACCGTTCTTCTCTGTGGAGGACGAAGTGGAGTTATGGGTTTACGCGGAATTCTTGATGGAGCACGAAAGTTTATAAGTGCGAGCAGCGACGGTGAATCAATCTTTCCTTTCAGGATTTTACAGGCAAACATTGCATCGTTTAAACGCCTTCGCTCTTCTAAAGTGCGTATGTTGAAGATTTTTAATCTGTCTTTGTAAGAAGGCGTTTTTTTAGCTATACCGACTGAAAAAGCCAAATGCCAAGCAAAGCGTTTTTGGACGCGTTCTAGCCGCAAACTGTGAGTAGCATAGTGCGGCCGCCACACCACACTACAGTATTCCAATATGCTGCGTACCAAACTATAGTAAAGTATAATTTTTGTTTTACTATGACGAAAACCTTTACATTGTCTTATGACAAATCCCAACATTCTTGACGCTTTTTTCACAACATGATCTAAATGTGGCACAAAGGTTAATTTTTGGTCAAACAAAACTCCGAGGTCACGTATAGTGTCTACTTCATTGACTTTGTCCTCATTAATGTAATATACCGTCTCTATACGATTATTTTTTCTTGTGTACTTAACATGGTAACATTTTTTTGCGTTCAAATGCATTTTATTATTTTTGCACCATCGGATGAGACTATTAAGGTCCATCTGTAAAAGTGAGGAATCTCTATTAGACTTAATTATTCTAAGAAACTTTAGGTCATCCGCATACATAAAGATCTCGGAGTGCTGCAAACAGTTGGGAATGTCATTAATAAAGTAGATAAACAATATAGGCCCTAGATGTGAACCTTGCGGGACTCCAGAGGAGATTTTATATACATTAGATTGGTAACCGTTTACCACAACAAAGAAAGATCTGTCGGCCAAATACGAAATTGCCCATTTTAATAAACTGCCAGTGATACCATATGCATGCAACTTATGAGATAGTATTTTATGGGAAACTTTATCAAAGGCTTTACTGAAATCAGTATAAATAACGTCTGCCTGGTGACCAGAATCAACAGCACCAATTAAATTCTCTGTGAATGCAGCTAGATTAGTGCTCGTGGATCGTGATCCAACAAATCCATGCTGATGATCGCTAATGAATAGCTTAAGATGGTTCTGGAAATGCGGGCAGAGTAGTGATTCAAAAATTTTGGCAAACGTTGAGAGAATTGAGATGGGCCTATAGTTAGCTATGTTGTCATTGTTATCCGATTTATGAACAGGCACCACTTTTGCCATTTTCCATTTCGTAGGGAATACACCACAAATCAAAGATTTGCTATATATGACCATGAGTGGATGCACCAACTCCTCCGCACAAGCCGAAATAAATATTGGTGGTATGCCATCTGGGCCAGCACCTTTATTAATATCGAAACTCTTTAATTTCTTAAGTAGGCACTCACTGCTTATTTTTGGACTTATTAAGCACAGACTGGTATTCCCAAGAGACTGTGAAAATAATTCGGTATTAAACTCATTACTCGATTCTTGGTCAGGGCTATAAACAGACGAGAAGCTGGTAGCAAACATCTCACATATTGTCGTACCATCAGACGTGAACACTTGTCCATCTGTCATGGTCATGGGGTAGGCACCAGACCCCCCTCTTTTATTTTTTACATGCGTCCAAAATAACTTAGGGTTGGCTTTAATCTTGTTTTCCACATTTTTTATATAATTATTGTAACACTGAGTAACCAAGGCATCACAGCGCTTACCGAGTAGTTTTAATTCAATTAAGTCCATTGGGTTTTTATATTTATGATATCTCTTTCTAATGTTGTTTTTTGAGTTTAACATTCTGATTAAATTACGGTTAAACCACGGTGGAAATTTATGTTTATTTGGTGCCCGAAAGGGAATAAACTCTTGTATAACATTATTAATAGTCTCATAAAAAGCATCCAACATCTCATTTACATCATTAAGCCCCTTAAATAATTCATCCCAATCAATTTGTTTTAAAAACATCCGAATTGGTGCATAATTTGTGGTACGAAAATTAGGTCTTTGCATGGCATTATTGTATGGTAGTCTTGCCTCCCTACTCAAGGAAACAACAATATCAAGAGGTGGATGATGTTTGTCGACATTACTAATTGGATTTATACTTTCACTGATGCTACACAAGGAATATGTTGTTAAAACCAGATCCAGTATGCGACCAGCATCGTTTGTAACACAATTAAGTTGGTGAAGCCTGTTTACATTTGTGAAATCAATTAAAATTTCACAAGTACTAGACGAGCCAAGTATATTAGTCGATTTCCCTGCGAAATTCCAATCAATGTTACTCAAGTTAAAGTCGCCCACAATAAAAACTTCCGAATCCTTACATTGTTCAAAAACAGCATTACAGTGATCCAAATAGTGCTCCAGAGATGAACGGCGTATAGGAGGAGGCAGGTATACTGCGCAGAGAACCATTCGACGAGCAGTACATGTTATTGACAAATCAATACTCACCCATAGGTCTTCACAACCACTTTCCCAGCTCATAACACGCTTAGATTTAATTTGTTTCTTAACGGCTATTAAAACACCACCCCCCTCTTTGGCGCACTGAAATTGAGAACTTTCTCTATCTCTCCTATATACCACATATCTATCGTCGAATAGCTCGCTGCTCAGTACAGAGTTATTTAACCAGGTTTCAGACAGAACTATTATGTCGTAATTATTACCGGAAATGCTACGATATACACTATGTGTCTTTGTTCTTAACCCTCTGCTGTTCTGATAGTATATTTGCAAACTATTGAATCTATATAATTTATATAATTAGTTTATAAGTGCACGCAAAAATAGGAATAGGTATAATATAAAAACAACTTTTTTTTCTTTTTTAATCAAGCTTTTATCAGTCTGGATATATTCTAGGACCAGAGTCCCTGTCAAGACTAATCAAACGAGCCCAAACTCGATAGCGTTGCGTCGTTATATTACTGAATTCCCATGGCCACCTTCCTGCTTCATCATCAGATCAGCTCCATGTTATAATAATATTGCATTGTCATCTGATTTACATATGTATTAGGTTGGGGAAAAAGTCTTTTCGCATTATAGTATGTATGAACTTGTAATAAAATCTCTTTGGCTATACTATTTGTATCTGGCTGGTTTTGGTATCATTGAAAGTTTAAATTTTAAAGAACATAATTCCAAATTCAAATTAGGAAAATGTGTGATTTTCATTTGTTTTTCGTACCGTCAAGATAAGTGAATCTAATGAAGAAATTCGATACATTTTAAAATTTTACTACAAAAAAGGTAAAAATGCAACGCAAGCCGCGAAAAAACTTTGCGATGTTTATGGACCTAGTGTACTGTCTGTGAGAGTAGCACAAATTTGGTTTAAGCGTTTTCAATCAGGAAATTTTGATGTCAAAGATGCACGTCGCTCTGGTCGCCCTATTACGGATAAAATAAAATGGATGCCATTTTTGAAAAAGTGGAGCAAGATCGGCATATCAGTAGTTACGACGTAGCTGAAGAATTGGAAATTGACCACAAAACAGTTTTGGCGCATTTGAAAAAAACTGGGTACACAAAAAAGCTCGACATTTGGGTACCTCACGACCTCACTGAAAGAAACCTAATGAACCGTGTACTCATTTGTGATTCTTTATTACGACGTAATGAAACCGAACCATTTTTGAAGAAGCTGATAACTGGTGATGAAAAGTGGATCACGTATGACAAGAACGTGCGAAAAAGGTCGTGGTCAAAGGCCGGTTAGGCGTCACAGACTGTGGCGAAACCCGGGTTAACGCGCAACAAGGTGATGCTGTGTGTGTGGTGGGATTGGAAGGGCATTATTCATTATGAGCTGTTACCACCAGGCAGGACCATCGATTCTGAACTCTACTGCGAACAACTGATGAGATTAAAGCAAGAAGTTGAAGAAAGCGGCCGGAATTAATCAACAGAAGGGGTTTGGTTTTTCATCATGATAACGCTAGACCTCACACATCTTTAGCCACTCAGCAAAAATTAAGAGAGTTTGGCTGGGAGGTGTTAATGCATCCGCCGTATAGTCCTGATTCAGATTTCCACCTGTTTCGGTCTCTTCAGAATTCTTTAGGCAGTGTCAGGTTAACATCACGAGAGGACTGCCAAAACCACTTGTCGCGGTATTTTGACCAGAAGTCCCAAAATTTCTATAGCAATGGGATCATGTCCCTACCTACAAGATGGCAAAAAGTTATCGAACAAAATGGTACCTACATACTTTAGTTAAATGTAAATAAACTATATTAAAAAATGTTTTGAATTTTCTTAAAAAATGCGAAGAAACTTTTTCCCCAACCTATTATGTAAAATTTCAGCTCAATCGGAAACTGGGAGTGGGTCTGCAAGATTGATTGCAGACAGACACCGGAACGGGCTTGAAAGAAGCCTTGAAAGTAAGAAGAATTTGCAACGCAATTGTCCGGCTTTTTATCAGGACTTTTCAAATTTCGAAATGGCCAAGATAGAGAAGACGCGGCTCTACAAAAAAACCGAACTTTTTCTAAATCTTTATACAGCCATGTTGACGGCCAGCATACATATAATACATAAAAATTGCCAAAAGGGCTCACCTTTTGTCAATTTTTTTAACGCGATAATTTCCTATCGCGCACTGGACTTTCAACTCTCGATACTTAGCCGAGCATTGAAAATCCAACAAAGCGCAACACAGTGCGTCAAAAAAGCACTGTTGGATATTCAACTCGGCGCTAAGCAGTGCGTTGAAAATTATGTGCGCGATGAAAAATCGCTGTGTTAAAAAATGGCCCGTAAGTGCAAATACTAATAGTTCTTCTTTTAGAAACTTTTCCATAATTATATATGTAGCATATTGATAAGTGAATCGCAATCTAAAGATTAAAAACTATAGATAGTTACAAGCGTTTTTTTTATAATCAATCGAATGCTTGAGTGATGTTTATCTGATTTTAATTTGAATACATATAGCCGTCGTCAAGGGCTGAAAGAAACCCAAAATTATTGAGATTCTTCTATTGGTATCTAGTAAACTGTAAGGCTGCGTTCAGACGACACGCGCCCGCTACGCGCACGCTACGCGCGTCGGCACCCGCGTCTAAACTCGCTTTGAAATTTGCGTGTGCTGAGTGCGGGCTCAACGCATATCAGCGTTGAGCTCGCGCGTTCAGCACCTAATGTTACTTATTCACAATATTCACATACACTTACACACACACAATCACAATAAATTTCAAATACACACACACCAATACTATTTTCACTACTCTCACAGCTATTGTTCATTCTCAAGTATCTGGTCAGGAATAAAGACTGTAATTTCCATAAACCTTAACACAAGGAATAAACTCCCTAACGCAACTAGACCTATTCAAAACACTTACCTAACAAATAACGTATATTCTATTTATAAAAACCATAATGACTGACACATTACTTACCATTTCTGAAATAGACAACTTCGAGGTGGCTCGTACAGTCAAATGCAATAGCTCAGACCTAGATAAGCATGTATATATAAACAGAAACGACCTCACTATTATTTCCCAAAATATAAGGAGTATTTACTGTAATTTTGACGACTTTATACTTAACCTATCTAATTTTAAATTCGAAACAGACGTTATAATTTTGACAGAATGCAGACTTAATCCTAATAAACCAGTGCCCCAACTTAATAATTACTTAACCTTCTTTACTACTCGCCAACTAAACCAAGATGATGGGGTAACTATATACGTAAAGCAATCTTTAAATCCTAAAGTTCAAGAAATTGAAATTTCACAAGCGTCATGTCTCCAACTAGAAATACTCAATAATATAATATTATGTATTTATCGTTCCCCCTCAAATTCAAATATAGATAGTTTCGTAAATTCCCTTAGTACTCACTTAGATAAACTGAAGTCAAACAAAAATATTGTTATTGCAGGAGACATAAACATTAACATTCGAGCTAAAGATACAGAGTCATCTCATGAACATAAAAACAGAAATCACTATCAGAATATGTTGTCATTGCATGGAATACTCACAGGTCATACACTACCTACGAGGGAAAGTAATTGTTTAGACCACTTCATGCTAAAAGTTAATAAAAAAAAAGTATCTCCATTTATTGCCATATTACAAACGACAATAACTGACCATTATACGACATTTCTGTCTTTGTCTAAAATTAAAAACTCTACCTTCAAATAAAACTACGACTATTACAAATTATGAACAAGCACTAAAAGATCTACAGCAACAAAACTTAGCGGAACTCCTCTTTTGTGATGATCCAAATCAACTAACCTGCCTACTCATAAACATACTTGCTGAAACCATAGAAAGAAAAACTATCTCTCGCAAAATTCCTAACAGCAAACAAATAATAAAGCCGTGGATCTCCACAGGCATTTTGCGATGCATAAGAAATCGAAACAAATTACAGAAACAATCCAGGCTTAATCCACATAACAAAAAAAAAAAAAATATTAAAAAATAACTTAAATTAAATTAAATTCAAAAAATAACCTACACTAGATATAGAAACTATTGTAACTCACTTATAAAAAAATTAAAACGTAAATATGAAAAGGATATTAGTAAAATCAGTTGGGAATAATAAACTTCTATGGAAAAATATAAAGAACCTAACTTACTCTAATAAAGTTAAAGATCGTAACACCGAATTGCTAAATTTTAAGACATCGCCACTGGAATCAGTAAATTTTGTCAATAATCACTTCGCCAACGTTGGTAAACACTTAGCTCAGCAAATAGTGCCAAGTACTAATAATACACAAGCTGTCAACGAACCTGCACAAAGTAATACTTTTGTACTCTTAGACACTGATCCTCATGAAGTAGATCAAATATTGATGGGCTTAAGATCTGGTAGTGCCCCGGGATGGGACAATGTCCCGACTAAATTTCTAAAGTCGGCCCGATATGATATCGTTCCCATAGTAACCCATCTTGCGAATCTTTGCTTTCAAAAAGGTATTTTCCCTGAGCTGCTAAAGCAATCAATTATTACTCCAGTACATAAGGGGGGTGGGGGGGCAGAGACGATGTAAATAACTACAGACCTATCTCTATCCTACCGTCAATATCCAAAATAATTGAAAAACTTCTAAATGTTAGATTAACTAGATACTTAAATAAATTTAGTTTACTTTCGAACCAACAGTTTGGCTTCAGGCAAGGTTTATCTACGGAGGACGCGGTTTCAGCTCTAAGTTCCCTGGTAACTGAACACCTTGATGCTGGGAAGAAATGCTTAGCGGTCTTTCTAGACCTTAAAAAAGCATTTGACACCGTCTCTGTCCCAAACCTTGTGAACAAACTCGAAAATGCTGGAGTGAGAGATATTCCTCTGAAACTTTTCAGGGACTACCTATCAAGAAGGAGGCAAAGGGTCAAGATGGAAAAATATGTCAGTGAAGATGCGGAGGTGACATATGGTGTTCCACAGGGAAGCATCCCTCCCCTACCCTCTTTCTTTTGTATATTAATGACCTATGCAACATGAACATCGAAAATGCAAAAGTCTTCTCGTACGCCGATGACACCTCTGTCGTTTTTACTGGCAACTCATGGCACGACGTAAAACTAAAAACAGAGATGGGCATGATCCATGTCGCTAACTGGCTTAGTAATAACTTGCTCACGCTAAACACATCCAAGACGAATTACGTATGCTTTAGCGTGAGTAACAGGACACAACCAAGTGACGATTTTAACATAAAAATTCATGTGTGCGGAGATCCAACAAATAGATGTTGTGCCAGCTTATGTATCTCCAAAATTTCGCAAACTAAGTACCTGGGCATTGTAATTGATCAACGTCTATCATGGTACTAGCATTTGGAACAGGTTACAAATAGGGTTAGGAGATTGAGCTGGATATTTAAATCACTACGTCACATTGCTCCAAAAGACATAATCAGTAAACATAAATCCCCTAGAAACATGCTGAATGAGGTATGCTTGGCTCTAGTGCAATCAGTTTTAATGTATTGTATCACGGTTTGGGGAGGTGCAACTAAATCTAAGCTTATATACTTAGAGCGAGCCCAGCGTGCTCTTATTAAGATTATGTACTTCAAAAACATATTATACCCTACAAATAGCCTTTATACTATCAGCAATTTAATCTCGATAAGAAAGTTGTACATAATCCAAACCGTCATGAAAAGACATAAAAACCTGCCATTTGATTCAGAAAAATTAACCAAAAGAAGTAAAGACTTAGTAGCTCCAGTTTCCCAAACTAAAACCGTGTTTGCATGCAGGCAATTCAATAAACGCTCAGCCGAATTATACAATAAGATAAACAAAAAAATATTCATATACACCAAAAGCACATATGATTGTAAGAAAACCGTAACTAATTGGATCAAAAAACTCACGTATGAAGAGACCGAGGCACTTCTACAGTACATTAAATAGCAAGATACATTATAAAAATATATTACTCAATTGTTACACACATACATTCCATCCCACAAAAACTGGCAGTTAAAAAAATAGAAACATTCACACACAGACGCACCCCCACACTCACGCACACACACACCCCCCACACACGCACACTCACACTCATCACACACACACTCTTACACAATTTTTTCTTGTTTTATTATTTTTACTTTTTTCTTTTTTCTTTATCCTTTTTTATAAATTAAACAATTATATTATCAATAGAAATAAATAATTAAGCATAAGTCTAATTACCCACATATTTGTTACTGTTATAATTATTTTGCTATGGAAGAGCGGGGCCTCCTAACACAGGCAAAAACTGCTTAAAAGGAGTCCCCAAACACAACCACCCATTGTTGTAACAAATTTCTTGAATAAAGCATTTGTATCTTGTATCTTTGTATCAAAATAAAAGTGTCACAAAATATACTATATTAACTAAAAATATAAGTATCATTAAAATATGTCAGAATAATTTCATATACTTAATTTGTTTTTGGTTTATTTTACTATTAATTACAATATAATTAGATAGGTACAATATAAACTTCTAAAAGTTGAATTGTTTTTTATTTATCCTTTTCAATAATTGAACAATTGTTCACGATATCTCGAGATTGATCATCACTGTCTAATCTCATGTGCGTTGCGAGCAGTAGGCAAACCGCCCCCTCACCCCTGTCGCCACCTAAGGCGCGGCCAACTAGTTCCGCGCGCACAGCAAAACTCCGCAGGCGTGATGGGTTAACATGTTAAAGCAAAAAAAAAAATATTTGGTGATTTTTTTGGCTCATCAACCGCAATGTGGGTGAAATGTCTTTTTTTTTGTAAGTGTCACAGATGTGATAGGTATCGATATCTAAACACTATAAAATAATAAAAAAAACAGATTTCTCAATCTATATCAATCATAGTTCAAGTAACAACTCTAACAGCGCGAGCGGTCGATGACCAAAAAAAAAATATCAATCAATCTGCCTAGCCTTTTCCCAACTATGTTGGGGTCGGCTTCCACTCTAACCGGATGCAGCTGAATACCAGTATTTTACATGGAGCGCCTGCCTATCTGACCTCCACAACCCAGATACTGATGGGTAATACGATACCCCTTGGTAAGACTGGTTGTCAGACTTTCGGACTTCTGACGACCCGTAACGACTGTCAAAGATCTATATATATATATATATATATATATATACCCATCCACGGGCCAACCCGAAAAGCACGGACGAGTTGATGATAGTAATATTATGTAAATAGAAAAAAAAGTTCTTGTTTTTTTATTTAAGATGGGTTTGCTCTTGACTCTAGTCTAGGTCAGAGGCGACAGAAACAAAGTCGACGATGGAGTGAGCTTACCCAGAAGAAGCCTGTTCACTCTCACTTTGAAGAGATTAGGGTTGTATGCGTTTGGAAACACAGATGCAGGTTCCACTCCTTTGCTGTGCGCATTATAAAAGACACTTGGAAGCACTTAGTGCGAATTGGTGGAATAGAAACCAGGTAGGGATGGTAACTGGCAGTGCGTCTAGATGTCTGATGGTAGAAGGAGGTCGGCGGAATGAGGTCGTGGAGTTCTCGGGCACACTCTCCGAAGTACAATCTGTAGAAGACTGACAAGCAGGCAACCTTGCGGCGATTAGCCAAGCTATAAAGCTTGGCATCCACCAGTTTTACGTCGCCAATGAGTCTCTTAGCTCTGCGTTCCGCCGAGTCAAGCGCGGCTAGTTGGTACTTGGCTGATCCATCCCAAAAGTGACTGCAATACTCCCTGCAGGATCGGACTTGCGCTTTGTAAAGGGTTAAAAGATTTGTTGATAAGTTTAAGGCACACTGTTTTTCCGTTTGATTTGTGTTGTAGGTCTCTTTAGGCAGCAGTAACTCTTTACACTAGACGGCTATGTTTATCAACATAATGAAAACTAACGCTGTCATTAGTCAAAATTATGACTATACCCACGTCTAGTCATCATGGCGTGTTCATATTGTATCAGGTTAACTAACTGCCCAGCCGGTCTATTCTGTAAAAATATCACCGTGAAAACGTAGGTGAAGTGAGCTTGAAGAGAGCTGTCATTCCACCTGCTGCTAGGGATTGATACTACTGACAGCTCACTCCACGCTCACCTCACCTAAGTTTTCACGGTGAGAATTGTACAGAATAGCACTGCAGGCTCCAGAGTGAGAATGTTCCATAAATCCAGTTATGATTTTATTAAAAGTCGGTGTCCTGCCAAGTTCGCATTAAATATGAGATTTTCTTCTCACTTCCACAGTGTCAGATGGCTTAGAAATTGTACGGGCGTACATACCACATATGGTCTTGTTACTGGTATGGAAGTCTCTCTACAGACCGCATGTGTTCTGTGGACATTTAACCTGGTATGCGATATGGCTTGACCTAGCTTAAATCGTCCTTAAGCTAGTGCTAAGTCATCATCACCAACCGAGCCTTTTTCCAACTATGTCGGGGTCTACTTCCAGTGTAATCGGATGCAGCTAAAGACCAGTACCATGGAGCGACTGCCTATTTGATCCCACAATTCACAATTAATAAAACAGTTCGTGTACCGTTTTAATTAATACTAGCCAAACACCTAAGTATAAAGCTTAACTAAACCAAAGTGCATTGATGGATTTTCAACGCTATAGGCTCAGAGCCGAGAGTTGACAATGTAAAATCAATCTGCCAAGCCTATTCGCAACTATGTTGGGGTCGATTCCAGTCTAACCGGATGCAGCTGATTACCAGTATTTCACACCAAGCGACTGCCTTTCTAACCTCCACAACCCAATTACTGGTTAACACGATACTCTTGGTAAGACAGGTTCTCAGACTTTCGGACAGACTACCCGTAATAACGGCTAAAGATCCACAATTGACAGCCCGGACCAACGACTAAACGTGCTTTCCGAGTCACAGAGGGGTCTCGATGAGTACTGGATGGTCACCCGTCCACAAACAGACTTCGACAAGCGCAGCTTTAAAAAAAAAAAAAAAAAAAGTGAGATTATGGTATTTAAAGCACCTAAAAAAGAGGTCACAGTGGTATCTCCCGTCTCACTCTATGGTACACCATTGAACCAAGTCACTCACTTCAAGTATCTGGGCCACTGGGTCACCGAGGACCTTAAAGATGATTTGGATGTGGAGAGGGAACGCAGAGCGTTGTCTGTTCGCTGTAACATGTTGGCTCGCAGATTCGCACGGTGTACTGAACAAGTGAAGGTCACACTGTTTAGAGCTTTCTGCCAGACCTTTTACACATGCAGTTTGTGGACCAAATATACGCAGAGGACATACAACGCTCTGCGTGTGCAATACAATAATGCGTTCAGGGTGCTGATGGGGCTGCCGCGGTACTGTAGCGCCACCAGTGGTATGTTCGCAGAGGCGCGCGTAGACGGCTTTCACGCCGTGATACGCAAGCGAAGTGCGTCTTTAATGGTGCGGGTGCGCGGCAGCCCCAACGCCATCCTGGCCGCGTGCGCGGGCCGATGGGACTCCGTACTAATAGCGCACTGTATAGGCCTACACGCAATAGCAAGTGCCTGAAATATTTTCATTGTTTTGTTTATTGTTATTGTACTATTACTAACATAGGCTAAGAACATTGTTACTAACAAATTATGGAAGCAATTCTGAAATAAATTTTATTATTATTATTATTTACCTTCGATCAACCCGTGCGGATGTTATAGGTTAGACATGTTGCTGGCCCTTCTCCGGTATGCGCAAGCGCATATTATAAGGTCAGTAATATACCTAGCTAAATATAGTAAATGCTTCCTGAATCGTTTAGCATGAGACTATAAGACGGAAATCATAGTTTTACCTAAAAAGGAATTTGTTTTTCTTTCCTATAATGAGATTTCTTATATACATACATAAACTCATACCTTCTTCCCACGGCGGTAGGCAGAAAGTACAGAACGCCACCTGCTACGATCCTTACATACTCCTTTTGCCTCGCTTACGTTCATACATCTGGTCATACACGCACGCCGGTCGCGAGTACTACGCACCTGACCTTTCTGAAGAACATCACCAATTTGATAAGGTCACTAATAGGATTTCTTGTTTGAAGTAAGTAAATAAAATAATACCCATACTGACCAAAATAGACTTCTACGCCTATTATTTTGATTTAATAAAATGATCTAAAGGCAACAAAAAACAACGAACTACGTGTGAAAATTAAACTTATCAGAATGTGCGATTTTAATTTCTATCGTGACGATATTATCGTGGACGTCCACGTTGTCGTCACGGTGTCACGATAACAAAGGGAATTCAAATGTATGGAAACATAATGAAGATGCTTTTTTCCGTCCACGATAACGTGCAGATGTCCATACGTTGACTGTTGATAATTCAATCAATCAATACCAATAGTTTGACATGCATTTGACAATATTATTATTGGTTAGCCTTTTTATTTTTGTGGATGTGAAATCATCAAATAACTTCTCCAGCTCTGGGTGGAGCGGAAGGGCGTGTCAGACTTCTACTGACTAAAACCCACCCGTGTTCCTTCAGTTGCCTGTGCCAGGGCCACGGTAACTCTTTCGAACAACCCGCAACCCTGATTGGTTAGCCCTGTGTTGACGTTTTTCTTTGTATCTTTAAAAAAAAACTGTTTGTCAGGTGATGAAAAATTTGAGATGAGTCATTGTTAAAGGCTCCCGCAGACAGGCACAACGCAACAGCGCGACTAGACGCGACTCTATTAGAATGATTTTTGTGAAACTTCATAGAAATTCTGAACGCACAGCGAGTAGTCAGATTGATGATAGCAAATCAAATATCGAAATCAAAAGTCATTTATTCAAACTAGGCTGAGAATCAGCTCTTTTGGAACGTCAAAATTACATAAGACTGTCCCTCAAAACGCCCGCCCTTCACCACTTCCTAGTGCTTTAGCTGGGGAGAAGAAGTGGCGCAACAAACTCCCCAGCAGCACAGCTGTCTGTTCAGTTTAAAAAAAAATTCTATACCTACAACACACAAAATAATATAAGTACATTACGCAACACAAAACATTAAAGTAAATTAAATTATTTACTACAAGTCAAAACTGTACTCAAGCAGAAATAAAAATACAAAACTAAAAATGTAAGCAGGACTTTATACCTAATCAAAAGCCTCACACATATGCTCGAAGTCACAAATGATAAATTAGGACCAACCACGAAGTAGAGAAAGAAGTACTGTACTCCGTGGGACCAACGAAGTAAAATAAACAAAGAGTTAATTACGAATAACAAAACAAAACCAAGGTCAGCAAGACGACCAGTCACCACAATCAGCATCCGTTCACGAGCATAACGCAAAGATCAGCCATTACCCCCCTCACTATATTTGAGGGAAGAAGGCAACCCGACCCCCGACGCTGCGGAGGAGCATGACGAACTTGCTGCCGGTTGCTCAGGCAAGAATACTATGATCAATTGTTGAGGTCACTAGCTAGCCACATATTGCAATACCACTCATAAAATACGTACATTGAAATGAGTAGATTATGTCAATGATGAATAAAAATAAAATTAAAATAAATTTACCTTTACAGTCAAAGAAAATAAATAATTATATGAACTCATTTAATCTGTAAGAAGATTAGCTTATCTTCTTACAGATTATATATTATGATAACGTTAGAGAATTTTGGAGAAAAATCTGAAATTATATAAACTATTTGAATATTTCAAATAATTTTTTAGTTTATGTAAAGATTACAGGAAACATAAAACGATGTCTCTAAATAGCACGCTTTTTTTTAATATATGATGGTACGGAACCCTCGGGGTTAGCGAGTTAGACTCGCTGTTGACCGTTTTTTTTTTTAATATGATTAACTTTTGAAAAGTGTTTGTACAAACCTAGTTACAGAAATAAAATCTTGTATCATTTACAACGTTCAATCCAAAGCAGAAAGAACTCTTTATCATCAAGAAAGCATTTAGTTACCCGTTATTTACATATGTATCGTTCGTTTGTTTAAATTCGCGCACCAGCAGCGCGTATCGGTGAAAAAATACAGCTCCTTTGTTTTCACGATATATGTCTGATAATCCGAGAATCGAGCGATTCCGTGAATTAAACGAAATGAAATTAAATTGTTTTTTCAGTAAACAGGATATCGGAATATTTTTTTTACATTATCATTGTCATTGCTCTTATCCCAATTGATTAGGGGTCGGCGCAACATTTATTTTCCTTATATAGTTCTCTTTTATTAATCGACTTCAAAAAAGGAGATGAATTAACATTAGCAATTCGACACGTATGTATGTAATTTTATTCGAACTGCAATATATTCACATATGATAAATCTATTAGGGCTTCCAAACAAATATACAAAATTTTATAGAAGTATGTATGTATGTTTGTCCACGCATTTCTCCGAAACTATTAATCGGATCATGACCATTTTATTTTTATTAGCTTACATTTAGTTCAACTTAGGGAACTGTGCAAGTTCCATTAAAATCGGTTCAGAATTTTCAAGATAATGGACTAATACGTGTAAGTGTGACGGCCTGGCTTATTGATACGAGCTATGGGTGTGGTGTCAAAGGGAAAACATCTCAAAACCTATTAACTACTTATTACAAACAAATATTCCAGTTTTTACTAATAAACAAAAAAATATGAAATAAAAAAGAAAAATAAATAAGACTTCAAAAAAATGACATAACTCAAAATTATGAAATAACTTTAATTTCAATGTCAGATGTCGGTGGCAAAAATTTAAAATACAGATCCCACGACACCGACTTTCGAAATTAAAGTTATTTCATAATTTTGAGTTGTCTTTTTTTTGAAGTCGATTTAATTTTTTTTTTGTACAGACGCCAGCACATCAAGCTACTACAATCTGTCAAATTTCTTTAATAGATTTTCAACTTTAGATCAACTTTAGAATCTGTCAAATTTCTTTAATAGATTTTTTCAAATCATTAAGTTCAAGGTTGATTGGGAAAATTTTACAGTTTCGGGTAGCTTGACCTGCTGGTCTGTACCTAGTCTTTTCGGTAGTCAGTGTGACCTTCCTAGCCATATCATCTTTCACACAGTCTATCGACTTTTAACATAACATATTATGTAACTTTATACCAGCGCCAAAAAACTATTTCAAAAATCATTTGTTGGAGAATGTGGTGAGATTTAAAGTTGGAACCTTCTAAATACAGATGAATAAGTTACAAATTCGCTTTAGTGAGAGATTACGTAAAAAAATACCCGAACAGGGTTTGTTTACAGTTTCATCAGATATTTTTGAAACAGACCATATGAGCTCTACTAATAGAAACCTACCTACTTAAAAGGAGTAATGGTATCGTAACGAGATTTGGAGCATTAAAAATATTTCTTTTTAAAATTATATTTTATATGCTCTGTTACATTAAAATAAACCCATAATCCCCCTAAGTTTTCAATGGCGAACGTGTACACAAAATTTTGTTGAAATGCTCGAATAAAACAGATTTTTCTCACAAAAAATGCTAATTTTGAGGAAAGGTGGCATTTTTTTTATATCGAGTCAAATTGTGTCAATCGTGTTTTGGCCCTCATAATCTTTAATTTTTATAATCATGATGTAGAATAAGGCAAATTTGTAGTTTTTTAAGTACAAAAATTGACTTTGCATGTAGCCGAATACTTTGAGACCCATTATTAAATATTTTAACTTTTTTGGAAACCGTTATCTTTTTTATTCGTATGTTATCATCGTGCACCTATAAACTCTTTGATGACAATAATTAGGCCCTAAGCGTCGCCAACCCGTCTTGAGCAAGCTCGTGCCTTCTCTGTATGAGAAGAGGCCTTTGCCCCGCATTTGAACAATAATAATTAATTTTATATTAGAGGAGCTCGTGGCTCGTTGGTCCGTAGATGGGTGACCATCTTTACTTACTGAGACTGCTCCGTGCCTCGGAAAGCACGTGAATCTTTGACAGTCATTACGGGTCGTCAATAGTCGTCGACCAGTCTTACCAAGCGGTATTGTATTACCCAGTAACTGGGTTGTAGAGGGCAGATAGGCAGTAGCTCCATGTAAAATGCTGGTATTCAGTTGCATCCGGTTAGACTGGAAGCTGACCCCAACAGTTGGGAAAATTAATAAAATTAAATTAAATAATTAAAAAATTAAAAATTATTAAAAAAAAAAACTAAGTTCCTTTTTAGTTAATAAAGCCTACTACAATATTTCTGAGTTTATTTCAGAAAAAGAAAATGCATTTGTTTGATTATTTTTAAAATCAATTATCATTAATATGTTGAATAATTAATTAGTCATTCCGTTTGTTTTTTGTTTGCTGGTCTTGTACCTTTCGCATGCCTAAGGGTAAAATGTGGCTGAATCTATAATTGTTTTCGACATCATGTACTGTACCCATATTTTGCGAAATAAATTATCTATCTATTATTATGTTAATTACCTAGTCGGGCAAAGTTGTAATCTCAACTCCGATGTATTAAGAGAGAAATGCCCTTTAAATGTTTTGTCTCAACTGGATATTGTACCCCGGTAATCTGTTCTGCAGTCCTGCTTGTTGCTACGAGCCTAATGGGTTTACTTTTAACCAAATTATAACGCATTTGCGTTGTTATAAGTGCGAGTTATTTTTTTTTTCTTAAGTAACTAAGTAAACGAAAAAAACACAGGAAATCAATAATAAATATAAAATACAAAGGTACTGCTACTTGTATTTTAAAAAAGCCAATAAACCCTAATATAATTGTATAATTTCATGTAGGTAAAAATTAAATTAAAATATACTAAGAGCCTGTTTCACAGTTTCCAGATAGGCATTAGCAATTTTTATTAAAAAAAATCTGCAAGCTAAGTTAACCGCTACTTATCCAGAAGTAGTGAACCAGACCACAGATTCTAAAAACAAACCTTATTTTCACAGATTCCACAAAAAAAAAGAAATCCGAAAAAAGATGCACCAATTTTTCCAAATTCAAAGAGCTTCCAAATTCAAACTTACTACTGACAATAATAACACGGTACTGGCAAAAACATTTATAACAGAACAATTTTATTTAACGAACATAACCGATCACTTTTCTCCGATATCTTATCTTTTAATTACACTGTACCTATTTTAAAACAAAAAGATAAACACAGCACTATACTCACACGAACTCTCGAAGTTTCTTTAAGAAAGTCAAGTTAAACTAAGAAAAGTAAACAGTTTTAAAGTTTATATATTGATTTCGTACGAACGTCCGTTCGTTTGCGCGAACTAACTTGCAATGTACCGTATTTTTCTTGTACCTATGTTATAAGCGCGCGAAAGTGTGTTTTAAGCCGTCCTCCCACGGTTTGGTTGCAAGAATGAGGAACATTTGCAAGAAACTTCAACTTCAAGAAGTGGAAGTCCTGTGGAAACTGTTCCTTGAAAAATAGTAGTAATGGTGTTTATTGTTGCCATCGCAAGCAAGAGGCTGACACAGGAGCGGAGGGGGGGGGGGGGGGGGGGATTGGCACAAGAAAAACTTTTTAGTCGGTTAGTCGGAATTCGGTTTTATTTTTTGCTAAAAAGTTTTTCTGCTGAATACCAGAATTTTACATGGAGTGACTGCCTATCTAACCTCCACAACCCAGTTATTGGGTAAATTATTACGATACCACTTGGTAAGACTGGTTGTCAGACTTTCGGGCTTCTGACAACCCGTAACGACTGTCAAAGATCCACGAATGACAGCCGGGACCAACGGCTTAATATGCTTTCTGAGGCACGGAGGAGTCTCGGTATGAAAAGATGGTCACCCATCCACAGACCAACCCCGGCAAGCGTAGCTTAACCTGATGGATCGACCCGTGCGGCTGTTATTACTTAGCCACGAGCCAAAACAAAACTCTACAAAGTTAAAAATAACTTTAATTTCGGTAGTCGGTGTCTTTGGTTTTGTATTTTCGTTTTTTGCCACCGACTTCCGAAATTAAAGTTATTTTTAACTTTGTAGAGTTTTGTTTTGGAAGACGGTTTTATTTTTTGCTAAAAAGTTTTTACTTTTCACTTCTTAGTTGTGGTATCCACCCCACACAAATTTGAATACCATTACCGGCTAGGTAAATAACAGTGATGGGAAGTTATTAAAACATGATCCGCATAGATTAAAACATCATCCCCATATATCATATATCATCCCACTTAGTGGGAAAAATACGCATTATTGAAGCTAACTCAGAAAATATCCAAGCAAAGTTAATAAAATTTATATGAAAGCACCTAGGAAGTATACCCTTTCAAACAAAACAAGAATTTTCCAAATCGGTCCATCCGCCTTTGAGTAATGGCGTAACAAACATACAAAAACAAAAAAGCAGTCGAATTGAGAACCTCCTCCTTTTTGAAGTCGGTTCAGGAGTGGGCGAAGTCGGGTTGTGGATGATGATTCATGATGATTGTCATTAATTACGGAACAGTTCCATAAAAAAGGTCTCGTATATAGCCATTTATTGGGCTGAAACAAGAAACTAGCTATGGCTTTCTCAGCATTCCTTTACTTACCTACAATTATAAAAGTGCCATCATTTCTTAATTTTGACAGTTCCCCCGCAACTCTGACAGCGAGAACATCTGGAAACAACAACCGGTCTAGATTAGAGACAAGAGCGAACCCATCTCAAATAAAAAATTACAAAAAAAAATCTGTAAAAATCTCAAGGTGAAAACTTAGGTGAAGGGAGCTATCATTCCACCTGATGCTAAGGATTGACACTATTGACAGCTAACCTCAAACTCACTGCACCTAAGTTTTTACGGTGTGATATATACAGAATAAGTCGGCAGTATGTAAGTAGCAAGTTATAACCGTGTGGTCGGTAATGTCAAAGAATCAGAGAAGACAGAGTGAAAATCGACGAATAATAATAATAATAACCTGGGACATTATTCACACACGGTCATCTGATCCCAAACTAAGCAGAGCTTGTACTATGGAAACCAGATAACTGATATACTACATACACTACTTTTTTTTTGTAAATACATACTTATATAGATAATTACACCCAGACTCAGAACAAACAGACATGTTCATGCACACAAATGTTTGTCCTTGGAATCGAACCCACGACCTGCGGCATGAATAAAACAAAATAACAGTTTACACTTATTTGATAAAAAATGATACGGGCGAAAAAACGGAGATTCGACGAGAAGAATATAAGAGAACTACTTTCTGTGAACTTAGAGGGGCTTGTGGCTAATAACAGCCGCACGGGTCGATCGATCGATAGATCGCTTGCCGCGGTCGGTAAGTGGACGGGTGATTTTGACATACCAAGACCCCTCCATGCCTCGAAAAGCACGTTAAACCGTTGGTCCCGGCTGTCATCAGTCGTTGCGGATCGTCAGAATCCCGAAATACTAAAAACCACTATTATCAAGAGGTATCATCAGATAGGCAGTTGCTTCAGCTGCATCTGTTGACTCAGACTGGAAGCCGACCCCAACATAGTTGGGAAAAGGCTAGGCAGATGTTAACCTTACCAAATCTTCAGTTTTACGTGATAAAGCCAAGTCTTCCTAATGAGGAGCTGGAACCTTGGTCTATGAGGACTATAACGCTACGTTACAGCAATCAAATATTCTGATACTGAAGATTTTACTTTAAGCCATTCCTTCGTTCCCCTTGAAGTCGAGTATCCATTAAAATTGCTCTACGAGTATGTTCTATGTTATTGGGTTTGGTTTCCGCACTTAATCCTTCAATTGGACCATTGTACGTGAGCCATGGCAGCCGTCGGGGTTTATTCCAACCAGCCCACCTCCCTCCAGAAGTTGGTCACGGCTTCTGGTCTGTTCAGAACATCTATGAAAGATTTGGGTGCCCCCAGGGTTTCTGTTTTAATCTGGGTAACGCCTGTGCATTCAAAGAGCACATGCGCAATGGTTTCCTCAGCCTCCATGCAAGCTCTGAACGGAGGGCTGTCCGTTATGCCCATTGTGTAAATGTGTTTGTTCAGCGAGCAGTGACCTGCGATGTAAGTACTTATCGCAATCTATTTAGAGTCGGCACAACATGTCCCTTTTTCCATTCTTCTCTATTAGTAGTCAGTCTCTTTCTAATCATATCATCTTTCAACCATCATCCACAATAATACCAGCATATTGTTGTCATACTGCGAGGAGCTCGTGACTAAGCAATGTCAGCCGCACGGGTCGATCCATCAGGTTAAGCTACGCTTGCCGGGGTTGGTCTGTGGATGGGTGACCATCTTTTCATACCGAGACTCCTCCGTGCCTCGGAAAGCAAGTTAAGCCGTTGGTCCCGGCAGTTATTCGTGGATCTTTGACAGTCGTTACGAGTCGTCAGAAGCTCGAAAGTCAGACAACCAGTCTTACCAAGGGGTATCGTATTACCCAGTAACTGGGTTGTGAAGGTCAGATAGGCAGTCGCTCCAGGTAAAATACTGGTATTCAGCTGCATCCGGTTAGACTGGAAGCCGACCCCAACATAGTTGGGAAAAGGCTAGGTAGATTGATTGTTGTCCAACTGCAAGGCAAAGGCCTCTTCTCATACAGAAAAGGTGCGAGGATTGTTCACCGCGCTTGCTCAAGACGGGTTGGAGATTTCAGACTTATATAGGGTGTCTCAATAATAGTGCACTATTTAAATTTCGTGTAATTTTTTTTTCGTGCGAGTGGCAATTCTGAGATTTTACAGCTGTCACCTATGATTGTTCCGATTATTAAAAATGGAGGCTATACAAAATAAGAACGCGTTATCATAGTGAAAACCCATTTCAAAATTTTTCTTTACAAAGTAGATATGTTCCGATTAAGAATGGAATAACATATCCGGCAAAGGGCCCCCGTTTTCGATGACATTTAGACAAAACCCCCAAAGAAAGAAATCGCACGGCGTTAAATCGCATGATCTTGGTGTTCAGTTGACATCAGAATTTCGTGAGATGATTTGATCTGGAAATTGTTGCTGCAATAAATCGACGGTTTCATTCATGGTGTGGCAAGTGGCGCCGTCCTGCTGATACCACATGTCGTCCAGATCCATGCCGTCCAGTTGAGGCCACAATAACTCCGTTATCATATTCCTGTAAAGAGTGCGAGCGGCCTCAGGTTCCCCATTTTTGAAATGGGTTGTCACAATGATAATGCGTCCTTCTTTTGCATAGCCTCCATTTTTAATAATCGGAACAATCATAGGTGACAGCTGTAAAATTTCAGAGTTGCTACTTGCACGAAAAATAAATTACACGAAATTTAAATAGTGCACTATTATCGAGACACCCTATATTAACTAAAAGTCCAGGTTTCCTCACAATGTTCCAATTCTATAAAGCTGCACTATATCAAGTTTTTCTCTGATATCCATCCAGTAGTTTTCTAGCCCAGAGTCTGGCTTTGTGCTCAGTTGATAGCAACAGGCTCGCCCTTATTACGTGGCACTTAAACATAACTGGCGAAATGTGGGTGATAAAATAAGGTACAGCTCTGTCTAACCCTTTGGGGATTACAGGCGTGATGTTACGGTATGTAGTTAACAGAGAACAGAATCCAGGAGTAAAAGTAGCAGTACTTAGCAATGATAATATTGTTATCTTCAAAATTATGGATACGTAAGGTATCAGAACTTCGGCCTCCCACGAACTTTTCATGAGGATTGATAGCATCTAATCTGAGTATATGTATGTATTTATTTGTGGCTGATTACGATAAAAATACATAATTATTAGATCTATGGACCAAAATTATTTCTAATTTGGGGGGATAGAATTGGAAATCCACAACATCGGATTATTCCGATCTGTCACCCTGCTTTGTGTCCTTAGAGGAACAGAGAGAGAAAAAAAGTTTGATCTGCCCCACTGTTAGCAACTTTATTCCCTCCTATCTGCCCAGATAGGAGGGAAAAAAGTTCAAACTGTCCTATAGTTACTAACAGGGAGACAGATCTTTTTTTTTTCGATCTATTCCTCTAAGGGGACAAAGCAGGGTGTCAGATTGGAATAATGCACAACATCTGTCTAGCGTTTTGCCAACTACGTTGGGGTCGGCTTTCAGTCTAATCAGATGCAACTGGATCGACTGCCTATCTGACGTCCACCACGCAGTTACTGGGTACATATACAATACATCACACACAAGACAAGATCCACGAATAACAGCCGGGACCAACGGCTTAACGTGCTTTCCAAGGCACGGAGGAGTCTTGTTGTATATAGATGGTCACCCAATCACGAACGAACCTCGGCAAGCGCAGCTTAACTTGATCGATCCACCCGTGTGGCAGCTAATACTTAGCTACATGCTAATAAAAATCAACAGCAAAGGCCAGTAACTTATATTTGGAAGTTCGATTGGTTGGATTTTACATAAAAAATGTTCTTTGACTCACGTTGTTGGTACCATGTGACATTTCAACTTTCAAAAGCCATAATTATTATCTTCAATGACCCACTCACAGAGAGGAGATCTATGTCCGAGCAATGGGAACTTTATAGGCTGATTACGGATTAAGGATAACATACAGACAAAGGTTTTTTTTTTTTTTAATTACTTTGTGTTACTTACCTTTTTATTAAACATAGTTTAGTTCAATCACCCTTTTAATTCAACTGAAAATTCTATCATTTAATGGGTAAGTGAGAGCGTTTCCAAATGTCTTTTATAATGCGCACAGCAAAAGAGTGGAACTCTTTACCTGCGTCTGTGTTTCCGAGCGCATACAACCCTAATCTCTTACTAGACTAGATTCAAGAGCAAACCCATCTCAAATAATATATCTAATAATAATATATAATAATATATATATATATATATAAATATATATATATATATTTATATTATATATATTTCTTGCTTTCGATCTCGTGGGAGGCAATCTTATCTTACAAGAACAAGACAACGCTACTCGCCGATTTATTGGCATACTTCAATAGAGGTGTGACTGCTATTCACATAGGCCGAATATAATTTATAATTGCATTTCTTTTTCTAAGGCCGAAAATTAGGAGTTGCTTTTGAATTCATCCCGAGTTTTTTTATTGTAAATTATATTAGTGGTTGAATATTGTGTTAATTAATGCTTAATATTGTAAATAAATTAATTATTCCGCATTAAAAATTCATGCCGCCTATAATTATGTGGCCTAAAAAAAAAAGAAAAATGTTTGAGAATGTGCAAACCGCGCTCTTTCATATGATACCCCATTAAATTTTTTTAAGACCACCTTTCAGTCCCTGCTGCGAAAAGAAATATGTATGTATACTTTCATTTCTTTCTTATTTGCAAAATAGTTGGGCAAACGTCATCTAAAACTATTCCAAAATTCAAGTTGACAACATTAGTAGTTCATGAGATATCCAGCGGTGACAGATGGACAGACAGACCGACAGACAGGCTGAGTCGCACCATAAGATTTCCTTTTTACCATTTTAGTACGGAACCCTATAAACCACCGATTTTGATTTTCCAAAAATACTATCGATACGCTAATACACCAACCAATCGTCTTTTTGTGGTTCACGCGTGGTTGGTCATAGTTTTAACCTAACCTAACCGATTTTTAGTAGCTCCTAAATTAGTTACTGCGACCAATTTAAACCGTACAGATAGTTATTAAAAGGCCAGAACGTTAAAAGAAGATCGTTGAGTAACAAAAGACGATCATTATTAAAAGATCATAAAATTAGAGTCAATTAAATATTCCCCTATAATATTATTAGTGAAATAAATTAAAAGCTTTTTGCTCAGATGGTTTGGTAATGTTGAGAGAATGAATGAAGGGCGATTAACAAGGAAGCTGTGAGTGAAAACGCCGGGAGAGGACGCCCTAGCTAGAAGGACCTTATTGATGATTTTCTTTAGAAAAGTCGGGTGCATAGTACTCGCAACCGGCGTGCGTGTATGACCAGATGTATGAACGAAACGAAGCAAAAGGAGTATGTCAGGATTTATTTGCCATAATTTATTGTTAAACACCGCGCATCGCGTGAGTTTTTTTATGTATATATTGTTTATTATTAGTGCAGAAAAGAGAGGCCGAATGTTTTTTTTTTTTTGGAAATTCTATATAAACTAAAGACATTTTTCAAAGTCCGCTTCTTCATTTAGTTACATCACTAGTTGTACGACTTCACACAATGTATCGTTCTTTGCCCTTTGAACAACAATCAATTACGTTATTTAATAATAACGTAGAGATATATGTTATTTTTAATGTACTTATTTACTTTTCTTCGCTGTATAGACAATAATTTTTACTTTTATATGCAAACATAAATCATTTTATTGTTAGGTTTTTTCTGCAGAGTCGACTCTGAACTCTTTAGTAGAGCTCACACACTTATTCGGGTCGGCATTCATCGGCGCAGTCGGTCGGTAAAATCAAACAACTAATATTGGGTTGGTAAGAAAATAATGAAACATTTTTTTAATTATTTATCTATTCCGTTTAAAATATTTTTTCTATAGTAAGTACTTCTAGCCCTTTGTAGAATACTCTCGAAGATGAGTAAATAAGTGCGGCACGCAACATTGTTGCGCAATTATTCGAGATGGACAACAAGTATCTTCGAGCTCTCTACTTCTACGAGTTTAAACAAGGTAATTCGACGCGTGAAGCAGCGGATAACATTAACCATGCGTTGGGCCCGGGGACTACTAGTCATGTAACCGTGAGTCGTTGGTTTAAGCGCATTGCCTCTGGAGATAAAAGTTTTGAGGACAAGGAGCACACCTGTCGGCCATCCGCTTTTAATGACGACGTACTACTAGAGAAAATGCAGATAAACCTAAATGCAACCACTAGTGAATTGGCCGAAGAAATCGGCTGCTCTCACGTTACGATTGAGAACCGTCTTCACGCACTCAACTACAGAAAAGTTCTGTCGCGGTGGATCCCCCACGTATTGACCAATGCTACAAGAGAAGTCCCGAGTTGCGATATGTCAATCTCTTCTACTTCGTTCACAACGTAAAGAGATTTTAACAAATTTAGTGACGAGATGAAAGCTACGTTATTTATGAAAACGATACGCGACGCGGCTTCTGGCTTCCCTGTGGACAAGAACCGCCAGTCTAGCCACAACGCAATCCCTATTGTCGGAAGTCTCTACTGTGTTGCTGTTTTGATTCTCGTGGAATCCTTTGGTGAGACATACTCGTATTGCATAACAATGACACTATTACCGGGGATGTTTACGCCTCTCAGCTATGCCAGCTCGCTGCTGCGATCCGGGAAAAACGCCGAAGACGAGTCGGGGTTCACCTTCTCCATGATAATGCGCGACCGCACGTCGCTTCCGTTGCTCGTCATCAATTAAAGGAACTTGGCTGCGAAACAGTGCCGCATCCTCCGTACTCTCCTGACCTTGCTCCGTCTGACTACCATTTATTTCGGTCAATGAAACAGTATTTACGTGGAAAAAAATTCAAATCATATGACAATCTCAAAAGTGACATAGAGAAATTCTTTCAATCTCAGTCTCCACACTTCTGGGCAAAAGCTATTGAGTCACTACCACAAAGATGGGCAAAGGTAGTAGATAAGGAGGGTGCTCAGTATGTTAATGATTTATGCCTTGTAAAATGTAAAACTTCTCTTATGAGGAAAAGCTTCTTTGGTAATGCACCGCAAATATATAATAAAATACCCGATGAAATAAAGTGTATGCCAGTGCAGAAGTTTAAAAAAACCCTTAATGAGTTATTACTAGAAAAATGTTATTACACTTTAGGTGAATTTTTAATGACGAATCGACGACATTTAAAAAATATTTTTAACTTATTTTATTTTTAATATTAATCTTCTGAACTGACTATACTTTTTGACATGGAATGAAATTTATTATAAATATTAAAATTTTGCTAGCATAATGATATTGTGATGAATTTATATTTTAATTTAGTAGCATTTTTTTTTCCTTTTTAATAATTTGTATGTCTAATTTTTAAGATCTTGTATTTAATTATCACCTATGTTTACGAATAAATGATAAAAAAAAAAAAATATGTTTGCACTTGTTAGACTAATTCTTGAGGACGGCTATAAGCTATTTAAAATTACGCTAAGACTCTTAGGAGCCGAGCAAAAAGAAAAATCGCCAAAAAGAACGTTATGTGAAAGTAAGAAATAGCGCGGACAACCATTTCGATGCGACAAGTTGGGTCGGGGAACAAGAAATTTCACGCGGACGAAGTCACTGGCAGAAGTTATAGTGTGCGTGCAACTGCTAGTCACTGCCTGAGGTATGTGAGCGGCGAGACGGTAGAGGTAGACAAGGTTGAAGCTAACTCAGTCTGCCAATCTTGTCAATCGCACCCTCCCCCGTCTCACCGCTCACATACCTCAGGTGGTGACTACCATTTGCATAAATGTAGTAATTAGCTTTGTTATTCATCAAATTATTGCCGAGCCGAATGTGCCGACCTGAACAAGTGTGTAGCATGCTTAATAGTAGAGCTCTCTATGAATGAGCTCATACGGGGAAGTACACCTATCTCCATATTTCTCTGCCACCGGCCTGTGGGTGTCATATACGCGTCGAGCCTACAATGCCCTGCGTGTTCAATTTGATAATGCTTTCAGGGTGCTGTTGGGACTGCCATGGCGCTGTAGCGCGTCGAGAATGTTCGCGGAGGCTCGCATATATAGTTTTCACGCTATCATGCGAAAGAAAGCGGCCTCCTTACTGCAGCGTCTGCATGGTAGTGAAAACAGCATTTTGAAAACGATCGCTGCTAGACCGGACTTCCCCTTCCAGAGTCACTGGGTGGGGACAGTCTTAGGTCTGAAATAATAATAAATTAAGTACTTAGTTAAGAAATTATAAAAACTAACAATACTAACCTAGTTACTTAAGTAATATTGTTACTAACCTAACACCAAATACTAACACAACTATGGACTTTAGTCTGAAATAAAGTTTTATTTATTTATTTGTCCTTTCTCAGCATCTTCCCATCTCAGCACCCATAAATTTATTGGGATTTTTTGTAGGTATGATAAATACATTCATGAGTGCCGTGATGGGACTATACCACGCCGCCAAGCAACGTTGGATGCTGTGTTCCAGCTTGAAATTTATGAGTGTCAGTGCAATAATAGCCACACGAATCGATCGATCAGGTAAAGTTACGCTTGACGCGGTTGGTCCGTGGATGGGACCTTTACATAAAAAGACCACTCCGTGCCTCCGAAAGCATGTTAAGCCATTGGTCCCGGCTGTCATTCGTGGATTTTTGACAGTCGTTACGAGTCGTCAGAAGCCTGAAAGCCTGACAATCAGTTTTACCCAGGTTTCGTGTTAACCAGTAGCTGATTTGTGGAGGTCAGAGAGGCCGACATAATCAGCCTATAATGTTCATCACGATGTTTTCCCCCTCCATTTTGAGAGCAGTGCATCCGGTTAGACTAGAAGCCGACCCCACCACAGTTGGACAAAGGCTAGGCAGATGATGAAATACGAGTGATTGTTTATTGAAGTCCAACAAACAAACGAATAAACTCTTAAGCTTTATTATGAATATAGGTATAAAAAGATAGATGTGAAATTGTATTTGTTTCACGTTTGCAAGTGTGTTGAAAATCGTCGATTGTTACGCGTGAGTATATTTTGTCATTGTACTCTCGGCTCCATTACAACAAATCCTCTTAAAAATCTCAACAACAACTACAAAGGTATGTTTTATAAACATTCCAGTTCATTCTATTGTTCTGAAAGAATTGTATGCATACATAGATTTGTGTAGATATTGTGTATCATCCGGGGCTCGTGGCTAACGCATGCTAAGGGAAGTCCGTGTATGGGTGACCCTCCATTAGGTCCATATCGAGACCCCTCAGTACCTCGGAAAGAGATATCCTGGGAAGGGAATCGATAAATTCTTTAAAGGCGATTTTCACCGCCTCGTTGGATTTGAAATTTTTCCCCGGGGCTCATTATTGAGATCAAAATTTCCAGAACAGAAGTGATCAAAACAAAAACGCACCATGTCTTCACTTGCGGTATCTTGTTCATACACGTCGTTAATATTGTGCATGTGCGTCGTTAATATCGATAATATTGAACATGTTTTTCAACTTACTACTATGTTAAGTTTGTTCTTGGGATAAATTCATCCCAACTACGGAACCCTTCTTCGTGGTCCGACACGCAATTGGCCGGTTTTTAGGGTTCCGTACCAAAATGGTAAAAAGGAACCCCTATGGTGCGACTCAGTCTGTTTGTCTGTCCGTCTATCACAGCTACTAGAAGAACTACTATCAACTTGAATTTTGGAATAGTTTTAAGTGACGTTTGCCCAACTATTTTTCAAATGAGAAAAAAATAAAAAAATGTATATATTTTTTGCAACAAGGTCTAACAGGAGGTCTTAAAAATTGGAAGTTGGGCTACTAGGGCATGTGGGGTATCATATGAAAGAGCATTGTTTGCACATTCCCAAACATTATTTTTTGGGCCGCATAGTTTTAGACTTTTGATGAAAAATGTAAAAAAAAAAATACCGTTCCCCCTTATCTCGGAAGTTTGCTTAGAGAAAAATCTGAAATTATTCTATGTGATAGAAGTTTATGTAAAGATTACAGGAAAAAGAAAATCGAAGTCTCTAAATAGCACAATTTTTTATATATTATATGATGGTCGGAACCCTCGGTGCGCGAGTCCGACTCGCTCTTGACCGGTTTTATTTTGCATAGTAACAGTATAGAATACTGCCAATTCAGCAAATACAGATAATATCAAATATGATATACTTACTAAACGGTAATGATCAAAACAATGCAAGATACGGATCTTGATGAAATCAGAAATTATGTCAAAATATTTGCTTTTCTTCCGAAGAATCTAGAAAAACAATGAACATAAAAAACATTACGCCTTTATACCCCGACAGATTACGCAGACGTGTACATAGAGTACACCCACATTTCGCTGAAAACAATGAATTTTATTCAATTATTATGATGAATAGGGTAACTGCTATAGTAATTTGCCACTCATAAGAAAAGAGGTAGAAACAAGAAAAAGAAGCAAGCTCATCAATGAAAAGCGCAAAAAATATATTTGTTGTGCTTTTCATTCATGAGTTTGCTTGTAATGCAATCTTATTTCTATCTCTTTTTTAGGGTTCCGTACCTCAAAAGGAAAAAACGGAACCCTTATAGGAGCACTCGTGTGTCTATCCGTCTGTCACAGCAAATTTTTCTCCGAATCTAATGGACCAATTAACTTGAAATTTGGTACACATAACTTGGTATAAATAAATTAATTTTGAATATGGAGGTCAACTTTGGGGAGCAAATAAGAATGAAAAAAAAGTTTTGCAAACTGTACCGTCTGACATATTAAATGAAAGAGCTTAGTGTGAGGGTCTCAAATGTATTTTTTTTTTAATAATTTTAAAATAAATCATTTTAAAGTTATTTAAGAAAATATATGAAAATTGACCATTCCCCCCCTAATCGCCGAAAGTACTGAGCCTAAATTTTTGAAAAAAATACAGAAAATAGTTTAATACCTATAGATTACAGAAAAACTTATAAGAAGTCGATGGAACTAGATCGAACTACATCGTAAATCTCTCAATAATGTGCGTACAAACTTACATTTGCAGTTGGAATGTATGGTAGAACATGTTTTTTAATTACAATGTTAAGTTTGCTCTTGGGAATCATCCCAACTCCGGAACCCTTCATTGTGTGGCCGGTTTTTAGGGTTCCGTACCTCAAAAGGAAAAAAACGGAACCCTTATAGGATCACTCATGTGTCTGTCTGTCCGTCTTTCACAGCCAATTTGCTCCGAATGTAATGGACCGATTAAGTTGAAATTTGGTACACATATGTATTTGTATGACCAAAATACGGACGTGTAACGTAAATAAATCAATTTTGAATACGGGGGTCAACTTTGGGGGGCAAATAAGAAAATAAAATAAAAAATTGCAAGCTCTACCGTGTGACCTATCAAATGAAAGGACTTACCGTGAGGGTCTCGACTAGACGAAAATTAACCATTCCCCCTTATCTCCGAAAGTAATGAGCCTAAAATTTTGAAAAAAATAAAGAAAATAGCCTATAGCACCTATAGATTACAGGAAAACCTATAAGAAGTCGATGGTCTTAAAACAACATGGTAAATCTCTTAATATTGTGCGTACAAACTTACATTTGTCCATAGTTAAACAAAAAAGGATCCAACCCACATTAGGTGTAATGTGGGTTGGATCCTTTTCGTTTAACTATGGACATGGACGATAATAAAAAATTAAGTTTCAAAAACTGTAACTCGACTACGGAAGATAAAAGTGATCTAAAAAGTACAAAATAAGAAAATATTTCAGACAAAAATCAAGACAATCAATCTGCCTAGCCTTTTCCCAACTATGTTGGGGTCGGCTTCCAGTCTAACCGGATGCAGCTGAATACCAGTATTTTATATGGAGCGACTGCCTATCTGACCTCCACAACCCAGTTACTGGGTAATACGATACCCCTGGTAAGACTGGTTGTCAGACTTCGGGCTTCTGAAGACTCGTAACGACTGTCAAAGATCCACGAATGACAGCCGGGACCAACGGCTTAACGTGCTTTCCGAGGCACGGAGGAGTCTCAGTATGAAAAGATGGTCACCCATCCACAGACCAACCACGGCAAGCGTAGCTTAACCTGATGGATCGACCCATGCGGCTGTTATTACTTAGCCACGAGCTCCTCCAGACAGAAATCAAGACATAGGTACAAAAATGGTCAAGGTAAGGCCGTCTTCTTGCCACATGGTATACAGGCTTACGACCAAGACATTACCTTGACCATTTTTGTACCTATGTCTTGATTTCTGTCTGAAATATTTTCTTGTTTTGTACTTTTTATATCACTTTTATCTTCCGTAGTCGGGTTACGGTTTTTTTTTTTAAATTAACATTTTAACAATTTAAACATGTTTATTTACTTCAAAATCAAAAAAATGAAAATCAAAAGTCATTTATTCAAACTAGGCTGAGAATCAGCACTTTTTGAACGTCAAAATTACATGAGACAGTCCCCCAAAACGCCCGCCCTTCACCACTTCCTAGTGCTTTAGCTGGGGAGAAGAAGTGGCGCAAGAAACTCCCCAGCAGCACAGCTGTCTGTTCAGTTAAAAAAAAAAAAAAAAAAATTATTCTATATAACACTGCGCATAATAATTTAGGTACATTACGCAATACAAAACATTAAATTAAATTATCTGCTATAAGTCAGCTAGCACACGCCAATATACCAAAAAAAAAAAAAAATCGAAAACTATACTAGAGCAGAAACAAAATACAAAACTAAAAACGTAAGCAGAACTTTACTTAAACAATATGATACATTAGGTCATGAAATAACCGATTTACATAGAAAAAAATATTTAAAAAATATTGTTGATGCACTTTTGCCATTTTAATGAAAGTTCGTTGATGCCTCTGCTATAGATATCCTGGGAACGGGAACCGATAAATTCTTTAATGGCATTTTTGCCCGAGCATGTATTTAACGCGGCGACAAAATAATCTGAATTTGGGATTAAAAAATAATTAAAGTGGGTAGCAAAAATAATAGGTTGGCAGCTACAACCGGCGGATAAAAAGTAGAAAATGGGCATTCTTAAATTATACAATGACAATGAGGTTGTATATACAGTTAACTAAGGTCACCAAACCTAACCTCGGGGTGTCCTTCGCTCGCTCTAGCACCCTATGTCGACGGAGCCCCGCTTCACGGGGCTCCTGTTTCTGTGTAAAGGGTTTAAAGTAACCTAACCAAACCTAACCTCGGGGTGCCCTACGCTCGCTCTTGCATCCTATGTCGACGGAAATATTTTCGCTGCCAAGTCATTATTTTCGCAGCCAAGTTATTTTTTTTAGTAGCAAATAGTTAGTCGCCCTTTAAGTTGTTAGTCGCTTGGAAAATAATTATCCTTTTGCCCGCCTCGTTGGGAATCGATAAATTCTTTAAAGGCGTTTTCCACCGCCTCGTTGAAATTATTCTCCGGGGTTCATTGTTGAGATCAAAATTTCCAGAACGGAAGCGATCAAACCAAAAACGCACCGTGCGTTCACTTGCAGTACCTTGTCCATACACGTCGATATTTTGCGTGCTGTCTGTGTTGCGTTGGTGCCACGACGGAACTCGTATTGGAAAGTAGCGCGCAATTTCGAAATTTCCATGGTTACATAAACATCGCTATCAAAGAAAAATCGAACGGCGGGAAAACAAATAAACAACTGATATTTTTTTAAATGCATTTTTTTTTTAATTTATTTTGAATTTGGAATTATATATAGAATGAAAGATCTTTACACTAGCCGGTATCAAAACTCGGCGATTTCATAGGTTTTTTCACCTATTATTATTATATTTGTAATCTGCTCATCAAGAACTTTCTCTTGATACCAAACATGTAATGATTATCACAATTTAATTTTTTTCGCGGTCAGAAATTTGCGTGTAAAGTCCACCATATTAAATTTAGGCACAATTTATATAGGCTTTGTCACCCAAACCATTATTACGAATCTATTAATACCTCATTCATTCTTTGGCGCTACGGTGAAACACACTTAAATACAAACATACATACATACAAACATAGACTGCTAAAATCAAAAATAACCCTTCCTTTTGGCTTTGCGGTAGTCGGGTAAAAGTTACGTAACAAGAGTGTCACAAGTGTCAAGTGATAAACCACTAACCAAGCATCTACAAAAATGTTCTCAATGTACTAGTACTCGTTATACTCGTAGACCGAGCGAGCGAAGCGTCTCCGCTTCAAGTCTGGCGAAATTTGCTTCCCTCTGTGAGTTTGTTGCTACTCCTCTACAGGTCGTATTTTACAACCGATCTAGACGAAACTTGGTATACAGGATTTACGACTTTATAGAATTTTTTGGTCGTCGGGGATTTTTGATTGGAGGGGTACTTCTTCCAAAAAAAAGGGGCAAAAAGGGGGGATACTAAATATCTCCGCCTTATGAGATCCGATTTTGATGGTTCTTTTTTTATTTGAAACTTTAAGTTGGTCTCATAAAAAATTGGTGAAGATCTGACGAAAAAACACACTATACCGTTTTAAATTACTGTAAGTAGTGGTATATTATTTGTTGCAAAAAAATTGTGCTCGCAAGGTCTATTGTTCGCAGAACTACTTTTGCTAAGTACCAACTAGCCGCGCTTGACTCGGTGGAACGCAGAGCTAAGAGGCTCATTGGCGACGTAAAACTAGTGGATGCCAAGCTTCACAGCTTGGCTCAACGCCGCAAGGTTGCCTGCTTGTCGGTCTTCTACAGATTGTACTTCGGGAGTGTGCTCAAGAACTCCACGACCTCATTCCACCGGCCCCCTTCTACCAACGGACATCTAGACGCACTGCCAGTTACCTAGTTGCTATTCCACCATTTCGCAGTAAGCGCTTCCAAATGTCTTTTATAATGCGCACAGCAAAAGAATGGAACGCACAGGTAGTGCGTCTGTGTTTCCGAGCGCATACAACCCTAATCTCTTCAAAGTGAGAGTGAACAGGCTTCTTCTGGGTAAGCTCACTTCATCGTCGACTTTGTCTCTGTCACCTCTGACCTAGACTAAAATCAAGAGCGAACCCATCTCAAATAAAAAAAGAGAAACAATAAAAATATCTTCTTGAAAGAACAAAGTGAGCCTTCCTTACATTATCATTGATCAGTCACCGAATGATTACATTAGATCGCACCATATTATTTTATCTATTTGTTATTATAATATAATAGCTTATCTAACAAATATTTATTATTATCAAATCTTAGATATTTTTTAGCATGATGCGTAATTTCGCAAAGTTACTGAATGATAAAGGTCGATAAGTACTCAGAAGTTCGCAAAACAACGTGTTCTGTACTTATTTATATATATATTACGTAGCCAGATGCGTCATGAAAATATTTGTATTAAATTGTGCGTTTAAATTATAGATTATAATTAAATATTATCATATCACTAGCTGCTAGCAACTGGCTCGCCCCCTAACACATGTGAAGTGAAGTGTCTTGGAGGCAACTTACATTAATATTGTTTCGGGCGATAACGATTTCACCCCCCTAAACCTTTACAAAATGAGACAATTTTGGTCTCATTACATTCAGTACACCTTAAGCTAGGTCTGAACGTTTTTCTTTTATTTATTTTATTCAATGTAATTTATTTTTTTTTAATTAAAAACGTTCGGGGAAGTTTTTGTGTTAAAAATATAGATATTTAGATGCTAATAACTTATATCGTATGCAATATTTCTTTATAATAAAAACGTACGAACCTAGTTTTTCATTATACCTACAACATTTCAAAAAAATATGAAAATTAGACTATGTTTACGGGGAGAAAAACGTTATCGCTTTTTGTATGAAAATTTACAGCTTCAATATCGTCTTAAACAATACAGAATTGCTGAAATGTCGGTGTACTATTCTGCCGCGCTATAAGGAAATAGGACGTCTCTACAAAAATATTAAAATGGAGAAAAATAATATTTTGTTCTGTTTAAAATACAAAATACAAAGGCAGATGCGTTTTGTAATAGTAAGAATTATTAGGTTTTCGTTAAGTTTACGCCAATAAAAAAAAAAATGGCAGATGCGTCTTTTTTCTTAAGAGATATATGTGCAGTTCTGCCTAACCCTTCGGGGATTACAGGCGTGATGCTATGTTATGATGTCACTAGCTAAGGCCTGTTAAATTCCAGGATAAAACTAGTCGATCTATTCAGCAAAATCTCACCGTGGAAAACTTAGGTGAAGCGAGCGGTTATTCTATATGCTAGGGATGATTGAGATAGGAATACTATGGAGATGGTATATTCTACTATAAGAAGAATAGTTATACAAATATCTATCATATCGACACACACATATCAAAAAGCGTTTTTGTTTGTTTTTAACTAATCAAGAGCTGCATATGAAATGTTTGTCAAGGACTACATTTCGTAACGCTTTTCACATGTGACGTCAAAATCTTATCTATGCGTGACCGGTCGCCATGTTGAGTGCCGAGTTTTGCGGTAGATGATTGGTAGATATGCTGCCAAACGGTTGCTTGCTCTCTCTCTTGCACTCGCAGTAACAAACCCTACGAAAGGCGGCCATGTTAAGTTCCCGATTTTTGATGTATGGCAAGTCCATAGGTTTATAAGTCAGTGCTAGGGATTGACACTAGTGACAGGTCACTTCACCTAAGTTTCCACGGTGAGATTTTTAAAGAATAGAACGGTTGGTGAAATGACAACTGACTTCAATTTTTTCTGCCCTCCGTCCCGAGTCCTAGCGACTAAAATTCCACTGCTCCTTCCAGTACCACGAGAGATATTTGTACATTCCCCGCATCCCCGACTGGTATCGATCAGCCCGCCATGCCTAGCGGGCCCCATCACCAAGTGCGGCCGATACCTTCACCGCAAGTTACTTCCATTATATAAGTTCACGTTTTATACATATCTATGCGTGACACTAATTGTGATTATCGCACAAAATACCAAAATAGCAACGAATAGTTGTATTTTCGATAAAAGAAATCGATCGAATTTACTTAAGCCGCGAAATTCAATTTTTCCTCATTAAGCTGTGTGTTGAAGAAAGTGTTATTCGCGACCGTAACAAATATGTATTTATAGAATTATAATCGTTAAAATCAGTGACACAACTCCTTAAGTTAGTATAATCCTCAAATGTCAAGATTTCATCAAATAGTCTTTCATTAGCATTGCCTGGTCTTAGAGAGTTGTATTGAGCACTTTAATGATTACAGTTCTATAAATACATACTCGTTACGGCCGCGAATCACATATTGATCAACGTACAACATAATACTGACTTGTAAATTGTAAAAAACTTAAGAACATTTGAATTTCGCAGACTACTCTGACGCTTTCGCCTTAAAGCCTGCTTCGTGCTAGGCCAACGAGTCTTGTCACTACAAAATGTAGGCGTGCATGAAGATCCTTAAGCGCCCTTCGACGCCCGGCTGCTCTTCTGGTGCAGATGGAATAAGTTCTCACGTTGAGATTCATATAATAGACCGGCTTTGGTCGTTATTTCCCCCTGGCTGGAGGCTTTGAGTTTTCTTAAGGCAGCCACAGGATAGTCCGGTTAAGTAGTCTCGACCTCTCTAGGTTAACTACGAGATGCCATTTATAAAAAAAAAAGGTCGTTATTTAAAAGATACTACTTGACCAAAACAATTAGGCGCATGACAGGAATTTGGTTTCGGCGCCCGCACCCCGCACCTATCCCCGCGCTTCCCCTAGTGACGTGCAGTTGTCTACTCGCTTTCGGCAGTGATGATAATACGTACAATATCAATCATCGTTCCGGTGTTCCCTCCCTAGTTCCAATAACTTCATAGCTGTCATGCGCCTAATTGTTTTGGTCACGTACATCATATCTACGTGTTTTTAACATTTTATCCTTACGACATTTACTGATTTAAAAAGATATTAGAAAAATAACTATGTCGTAGTTATCATTAATAAAGATTTGCACACCAGATAACATAACTAATCCTACTAATATTATAAATGTGAAAGTTTCTATGTTTGGATGTTTGTTACTCAATCACGTAAAAACGGCTGAGCGGATTTGGATGAAATTTGGTATACAGATAGTTTATAACCTGGATTAAGACATAGGATACTTTTCATCCCGGTAGAAGGTTCCCGTGGGATAATTTCCGACATACACGCTGGCAACAGCTAGTATATTAAGACATAGGATACTTTTCATCCCGGTAGAAGGTTCCCGTAGGATAATTTCCGACATACACGCTGGCAACAGCTAGTATATTAAGACACAGGATACTTTTCATCCCGGTAGAAGGTTCCCGTGGGATAATTTCCGACATACACGCTGGCAACAGCTAGTATATTAAGACATAGGATACTTTTCATCCCGGTAGAAGGTTCCCGTGAGATAATTTCTGACATACACGCGGGCAACAGCTAGTATTTTAAGACACAGGATACTTTCATCCCGGTAGAAGGTTCCCGTGGGATAATTTCCGACATACACGCGGGCAACAGCTAGTATTTTAAGACACAGGATACTTTTCATCCCGGTAGAAGGTTCCCGTGGGATAATTTCCGACATACACGCTGGCAACAGCTAGTATATTAAGACATAGGATACTTTTCATCCCGGTAGAAGGTTCCCGTGGGATAATTTCCGACATACACGCTGGCAACAGCTAGTATATTAAGACATAGGATACTTTTCATCCCAGTAGAAGGTTCCCGTGGGATAATTTCCGACATACACGCTGGCAACAGCTAGTATTTTAAAACATAGGATACTTTTCATCCCGGTAGAAGGTTCCCGTGGGATAATTTCCGACATACACGCTGGCAACAGCTAGTATATTAAGACACAGGATACTTTTCATCCCGGTAGAAGGTTCCCGTGGGATAATTTCCGACATACACGCTGGCAACAGCTAGTATATTAAGACATAGGATACTTTTCATCCCAGTAGAAGGTTCCCGTGGGATAATTTCCGACATACACGCTGGCAACAGCTAGTATTTTAAAACATAGGATACTTTTCATCCCGGCAGAAGGTTCCCGTGGGATAATTTCCGACATACACGCTGGCAACAGCTAGTATATTAAGACACAGGATACTTTTCATCCCGGTAGAAGGTTCCCGTGGGATAATTTCCGACATACACGCTAGCAACAGCTAGTATATTAAGACACAGGATACTTTTCATCCCGGGATAAGGTTCCCGTGGGATAATTTCCGACATACACGCTGGCAACAGCTAGTATATAAAGACACAGGATACTTTTCATCCCGGTAGAAGGTTCCCGTGGGATAATTTCCGACATACACGCGGGCGAAGCCGCTGGCAACAGCTAGTATATTAAGACACAGGATACTTTTCATCCCGGTAGAAGGTTCCCGTGGGATAATTTCCGACATACACGCGGGCGAAGCCGCTGGCAACAGCTAGTATATTAAGACACAGGATACTTTTCATCCCGGTAGAAGGTTCCCGTGGGATAATTTCCGACATACACGCGGGCGAAGCCGCTGGCAACAGCTAGTATATTAAGACACAGGAAACTTTTCATCCCGGTAGAAGGTTCCCGTGGGATAATTTCCAACATACACGCTGACAACAGCTAGTATATTAAGACACAGGATACTTTTCATCCCGGTAGAAGGTTCCCGTGGGATAATTTCCGACATACACGCTGGCAACAGCTAGTATATTAAGACACAGGATACTTTTCATCCCAGTAGAAGGTTCCCGTGGGATAATTTCCGACATACACGCGGGCGAAGCCGCTGGCAACAGCTAGTATATTAAGACACAAGATACTTTTCATCCCGGTAGAAGGTTCCCGTGAAATAATTTGCGACATACACGCTGGCAACAGCTAGTATATTAAGACACAGGATACTTTTCATCCCGGTAGAAGGTTCCCGTGGGATAATTTCCGACATACACGCTGGCAACAGCTAGTATTTTAAGACATAGGATACTTTTCATCCCGGTAGAAGGTTCCCGTGGGATAATTTCCGACATACACGCGGGCGAAGCCGCTGGCAACAGCTAGTATATTAAGACATAGGATACTTTTCATCCCGGTAGAAGGTTCCCGTGGCATAATTTCCGACATACACGCGGGCGAAGCCGCTGGCAACAGCTAGTATATTGAGACACAGGATACTTTTCATCCCGGTAGAAGGTTCCCGTGGGATAATTTCCGACATACACGCGGGCGAAGCCGCTGGCAACAGCTAGTATATTAAGACATAGGATTCTTTTCATCCCGGTAGAAAGTTCCCGTGGGATAATTTCCGACATACACGCTGGCAACAGCTAGTATATTAAGACACAGGATACTTTTCATCCCGGTAGAAGGTTCCCGTGGGATAATTTCCGACATACACGCTGGCAACAGCTAGTATATTAAGACACAGGATACTTTTCATCCCGGTAGAAGGTTCCCGTGGGATAATTTCCGACATACACGCTGGCAACAGCTAGTATATTAAGACCCAGGATACTTTTCATCCCGGTAGAAGGTTCCCGTGACATAATTTCCGACATACACGCTGGCAACAGCTAGTATATTAAGACCCAGGATACTTTTCATCCCGGTAGAAGGTTCCCGTGGGATAATTTCCGACATACACGCGGGCGAAGCCGCTGGCAACAGCTAGTATATTAAGACCCAGGATACTTTTCATCCCGGTAGAAGGTTCCCGTGACATAATTTCCGACATACACGCTGGCAACAGCTAGTATATTAAGACCCAGGATACTTTTCATCCCGGTAGAAGGTTCCCGTGGGATAATTTCCGACATACACGCGGGCGAAGCCGCTGGCAACAGCTAGTATATTAAGACACAGGATACTTTTCATCCCGGTAGAAGGTTCCCGTGGGATAATTTCCGACATACACGCTGGCAACAGCTAGTATATTAAGACACAGGATACTTTTCATCCCGGTAGAAGGTTCCCGTGGGATAATTTCCGACATACACGCTGGCAACAGCTAGTATTTTAAGACATAGGATACTTTTCATCCCGGTAGAAGGTTCCCGTGGGATAATTTCCGACATACACGCGGGCGAAGCCGCTGGCAACAGCTAGTATATTAAGACATAGGATACTTTTCATCCCGGTAGAAGGTTCCCGTGGGATAATTTCCGACATACACGCTGGCAACATCTAGTATATTAAGACACAGGATACTTTTCATCCCGGTAGAAGGTTCCCGTGGGATAATTTCTGACATACACGCGGGCGAAGCCGCTGGCAACAGCTAGTATATTAAGACATAGGATACTTTACATCCCGGTAGAAAGTTCCCGTGGGATAATTTCCGACATACACGCTGGCAACAGCTAGTATATTAAGACACAGGATACTTTTCATCCCGGTAGAAGGTTCCCGTGGGATAATTTCCGACATACACGCTGGCAACAGCTAGTATATTAAGACACAGGATACTTTTCATCCCGGTAGAAGGTTCCCGTGGGATAATTTCCGACATACACGCTGGCAACAGCTAGTATATTAAGACACAGGATACTTTTCATCCCGGTAGAAGGTTCCCGTGGGATAATTTCCGACATACACGCTGGCAACAGCTAGTATTTTAAGACACAGGATACTTTTCATCCCGGTAGAAGGTTCCCGTGGGATAATTTCCGACATACACGCTGGCAACAGCTAGTATTTTAAGACATAGGATACTTTTCATCCCGGTAGAAGGTTCCCGTGGGATAATTTCCGACATACACGCGGGCGAAGCCGCTGGCAACAGCTAGTATATTAAAACACAGGATACTTTTCATCCCGGTAGAAGGTTCCCGTGGGATAATTTCCGACATACACGCTGGCAACAGCTAGTATATTAAGACACAGGATACTTTTCATCCCGGTAGAAGGTTCCCGTGGGATAATTTCCGACATACACGCTGGCAACAGCTAGTATATTAAGACACAGGATACTTTTCATCCCGGTAGAAGGTTCCCGTGGGATAATTTCCGACATACACGCTGGCAACAGCTAGGATATTAAGACATAGGATACTTTTCATCCCGGTAGAAGGTTCCCGTGGGATAATTTCCGACATACACGCTGGCAACAGCTAGTATATTAAGACCCAGGATACTTTTCATCCCGGTAGAAGGTTCCCGTGGGATAATTTCCGACATACACGCTGGCAACAGCTAGTATATTAAGACATAGGATACTTTTCATCCCGGTAGAAGGTTCCCGTGGGATAATTTCCGACATACACGCGGGCGAAGCCGCTGGCAACAGCTAGTATATTAAGACACAGGATACTTTTCATCCCGGTAGAAGGTTCCCGTGGGATAATTTCCGACATACACGCTGGCAACAGCTAGTATTTTAAGACATAGGATACTTTTCATCCCGGTAGAAGGTTCTCGTGGGATAATTCCCGACATACACGCGGGCGAAGCCGCTGGCAACAGCTAGTATATTAAGACATAGGATACTTTTCATCCCGGTAGAAGGTTCCCGTGGGATAATTTCCGACATACACGCTGGCAACAGCTAGTATATTAAGACACAGGATACTTTTCATCCCGGTAGAAGGTTCCCGTGGGATAATTTCCGACATACACGCTGGCAACAGCTAGTATATTAAGACCCAGGATACTTTTCATCCCGGTAGAAGGTTCCCGTGGGATAATTTCCGACATACACGCGGGCGAAGCCGCTGGCAACAGCTAGTATATTAAGACATAGGATACTTTTCATCCCAGTAGAAGGTTCTCGTGGGATAATTTCCGACATACACGCTGGCAACAGCTAGTATTTTAAGACATAGGATACTTTTCATCCCGGTAGAAGGTTCCCGTGGGATAATTTCCGACATACACGCTGGCAACAGCTAGTATATTAAGACACAGGATAATTTTCATCCCGGTAGAAGGTTCCCGTGGGATAATTTCCGACATACACGCGGGCGAAGCCGCTGGCAACAGCTAGTATATTAAGACACAGGATACTTTTCATGCCGGTAGAAGGTTCCCTTGGGATAATTTCCGACATACACGCTGGCAACAGCTAGTATTTTAAAACATAGGATACTTTTCATCCCGGTAGAAGGTTCCCGTGGGATAATTTCTGACATACACGCGGGCAACAGCTAGTATTTTAAGACACAGGATACTTTTCATCCCGGTAGAAGGTTCCCGTGGGATAATTTCCGACATACACGCGGGCAACAGCTAGTATTTTAAGACACAGGATACTTTTCATCCCGGTAGAAGGTTCCCGTGGGATAATTTCTGACATACACGCTGGCAACAGCTAGTATATTAAGATACAGGATACTTTTCATCCCGGTAGAAGGTTCCCGTGGGTGCATATGTGGGTAATTATAAGTAAGCGCGCACTTGTATTGTATCGAACCATCAGTTCAAATATACGCTCGGTCGAACGCACGTCTTTTATTTAGCAGTGGCGACGAGGATTAAAAAAAAAAACTTTGTTCGGTCCAGAATAGTTTTAATATAATTATAATCGTGGACAATAGTTACAATGTCTGTGGGCAAGATCAATGACTTTGATGTGAAAACCGGTAACTGGTCAGCATATGTCGAGCGGTTAGAAATGTACTTTGTGGTTAACAAGATAACGGACGATTTAAAGTTGCCAACTTTAATCGCGATAATCGGGGAGCAGGCTTATGAATTGTTGTCTACATTAGCAAGTCCTAAGAAGCCATCCAGTTTATCATATAGTGTCGCGGTGGATCTACTGCGTGCGCATCTTCAACCCACACCATCCATCTTGGCGGAGAGATATAGATTTCGTCAAAGACGGCAAGTGGCAGGCGAATTGATAGCGGACTACGTGGCTGACTTGAAAAAGATGGCTAGATACTGTGAGTTTAAAACGAACTTAGAAGAAAATTTACGGGACCAGTTTGTGTGCGGTCTGCGGAGCGATTTAATACGGCAGAGGTTATTCGCAGAGAATGATCTAGACTACAACAAAGCGCTACAGTTAGCCAATACCCTGGAGGCAGCAGAGCGGGACGCCGGAGCTGTTGAGGCCTCGCGGGATCAAGTTCCGGACCGGGAACTTAGCGAGAAGATGCACAAGTTAGGAATCAGAAATTGTTCAGCATGCGGTGGCAATGGTTTGAATGCAGTTACTGTAGAAAAATTGGTCATTTACGAAGGGTATGCAGGAAGAAGGAATTCGATAGCCGCATGACGTCGGCTAATTCAAACTCCAACGGTTTGCGAGGAAGGTCACGCAGAGGTCGCGCGCTCGGTCCGAGCGCCCACAGCGCGGGGGAGGACAGCGGGAAGCGACGCAGGGGAGCGGCAGCGGAGGCACGCGGTACACGCGACCGAGGAAGCGCAGCCGACGCGGCCTGCGACGCTGTCGGTGCAGCGCACTGGCTACGCGAACCGGTAGCGGGTGACAGCTCCGGGGAGGAACGGGAAGCGTCGGGTGATGACGAGGAGGCAATGTACCAGATGTCTCTAGCGAAGTATAGACCGGTGTGTATGACAGTTAATATAAACAATAAACCATTAAAAATGGAAGTCGATACGGGGTCGGCGTTATCTTGTATAAGTTATTCAACATACACTAAATTGTTTAAAGAATTACCTCTGCAAACATGTAAATTAAAGTTAAAATTTTACGATGGCTCAGCTGTTTATCCGATAGGGTACTTGGAGACAAATGTTGAGTATAAAAACAAGGTGAAAAGGTTAGATTTATATGTAATAAATAAGGGCAGTACTAATTTATTAGGGAGACAGTGGTTGTCTGAATTGTGTATAGAAATACCTAAGCTAAGTAAGTGTACAGAAATTCATAATATAGTAACAAGTAAAAATAACTTGCTAAATGATATTATCTCCAGGCATGAGAAACTATTTGACGGCACATTGGGCAAGTACACTGGGGAAGAGGTCAAGCTGTACGTGCGGCCCGGAGCGCAGCCGATTTACTGCCGCGCGCGCCCGGTGCCGTACGCGCTGTTCCCGCGAGTGGATGCGGAGTTGGACGCAATGTTGCGCGCCGGCGTCATCGAGCCCGTTGATCGGTCCGACTGGGCCACGCCGTTGGTCATAGCGAGGAAGGCGGACGGCGGAATACGACTGTGCGCGGATTATAAGGTGACACTTAACAAAGCTTTGTTGGTTGATAGGTACCCGGTTCCAAAGGTAGAAGATTTATTTAGTAACCTGAGTGGTAATCATTATTTTACCAAGCTAGACCTATCACAAGCTTATAATCAGTTAGTTTTAAATGAAACGTCTAGGAACTACACTGTCATTAACACACATAGAGGACTGTTTAAATACAACCGATTAGTGTATGATCTCTCTTCTAGTCCCGGAATTTTTCAAAAATGAATGTCAAGTCTCTTTAAAAATGTGCCCGACGTAGTAGTATTTTACGATGATATTTTAATAAAAAGTAAATCGTTGGATTCACATTTAAAAACTGTAGAACAAGTATTTCGTATTTTGGAAACGAACGGCTTAAAAATAAAAAAAGGAAAATGTGAGTTTATGGCTGACCAAGTGAAGTATTTAGGGTTCATAATAAATAAAAAGGGAGTTCGAGTAAATCCGGAAAAATTAAAACCAATATTAGATATGCCTCATCCCACTAATATATCGGAATTAAAATCGTTTTTGGGCATGGTTAATTTTTATGGGAAATTTATAAAAAATTTAAACACTCACATTAACCCTCTTTATGACTTGCTCAAAAAGGGAAGACACTGGAAATGGACAACGTCACATACAAAGGTTTTTAATACAATTAAAAAGCTTCTGTGTAGTACGGAAGTTTTGACACATTTCGATATGTCGTTAGAGAGCATAGTAACGTGCGACGCGAGCTCGCGTGGGCTTGGCGCGGTGCTGGTGCAGCGCGCGCCCGGCAGGGCCGACGGCGGCGAGCGAGTGGTGGCGTACGCGTCGCGCGCGCTTACCTCTGCCGAGCAACACTATAGCCAGATTCATAAAGAAGCTCTCGCGATAATGTTTGCAATGGATAAATTTCACCAATATTTGTTCGGGAGGAAGTTCACTTTACGTACGGACCATAAACCGCTGGTAACAATCTTTGGTCCGCATGCCGGAATTCCCAACACGGCGGCTAGTCGACTACAGAGATGGGCTATTAAATTATCAGCTTATGACTTCAATATTGAGTATATTCGCACGGACAAGAATACAGCGGATGTTTTATCTAGGTTGATTAGTAAGCATAAGGAGGGGGTTTGTAAAGAAGAATTGGACACCCCAGAACAAACCTATTTACATTTTGCTGCTGAAGCGTTACTCTTAGACTCGCATAAATTAAAAAAAGAAACGGCTTCGGATAGTATATTAAACAGAGTAGTTAGATACATTAATGACGGATGGCCGGACGATGTCGAAATGAGAGAACTAAAACCATACGTAAATAGAAAAAAGGAGTTATATTTAGAGTTAGGTTGTGTGATGTGGGGACATAGGGTCATTATTCCAAGCTCGTGCAGAGATAAGGTAATTACGGAACTTCATGAGGGTCATATGGGGGTAGTGAAAACAAAGGCGTTGGCCCGGAGCTATGTGTGGTGGCCGGGCATAGACGAGGCTGTGGAAGCAGCGTGTCGTGCCTGCACTACATGCGCCGCGGTAGCTGACGCCCCTCCGGCGCACGCGCCGCGCGCCTGGCCATGGCCGGACCGTCCATGGACCAGAGTACACATTGATTTTTTGGGGCCAATAGCGGGGCAAACTTATCTTATTGTAGTGGACGCTCATTCAAAGTGGATAGAGGCAATTAAAATGAGTAGCACTACAGCGAAAGCTGTAATAAAAGAATTGCGGGAAATGTGGGCGAGATTTGGTTTGCCGAAACAAGTAGTTAGTGATAATGGGCCACCATTTTTCAGTACTGAGTTCAAACAATTTTTAAGCACCAATGGGATTGAACAAATTTTTTCAGCCCCTTATCACCCGGCTTCGAATGGGGCGGCGGAAAACGCCGTTAAAATATGTAAACGTCATATAAAAAAAGCAATTAAGTCTAAAACAGACATACACGATTCGTTGTGTAGATTCCTACTGGCGTATAGAAATACACCACACTATACAACCGGCGAAAGTCCGGCAAAGATGTGCATAGGGCGTAATTTGCGCATGCGTCTAGATTGCTTAAAACCGGATCAGAAAGAATTAGTAAAAGCTCGCCAGAAGCAGGCGGAAAAGACAGCTGGGGGATCGGTTAGGGAATTTACATCGGGGGACGAGGTCTGGTTTAGAGACTATCGGGGTTTTGATAAGTGGACGGCGGGTACAGTAATAGAGAGGACAGGTAGTACGGATTACAAAGTTAAATCTATCAATGGAACCGAAGAACACAGACATGTCGACCAACTAAAGCTTAGAGTGTCAAGAGATGTAACTAAGATAGTAAAATTAACACGTAATAATTGTGACAATCACCCGGTACGCGACAAACCTGTTAAACGATTCCGCCCTTCGCTAATATTTCCAGTAGACAACGACCAACAGTCTGGTACACCGGTCGGCGGCCCAAACCCGCCCGAGCCATTGGTAGCCGAGGCCACAGCACCCGAACCAACCGACGATACGGACATTGTGTTAACAGCAACCCCGCTAAAAACGTCTAGCGTGCCCAATGTGCAGGAAATAGATAATCATGGCTCGAATAATAATGTACCTAATGAACCGCCTAAGGTTCGGCGGGTGCGTAAACCAGTGAGACGATATGGTATCGAGGACTGTTACAAGTAGATAAAAGTTGTATTTAATTAAGCTTTAGAAATTGTTTGTTATTTTGTTTAGTCCGGATATTTGTAATAGTCTAAGTCTAGTCTTTGTAAGTAAGTTTAGTATATAAGTTGTTATTGTACTAGTAATAAGTATTGTAGAAATTAAGGGTGAAGGTGTTGCATATGTGGGTAATTATAAGTAAGCGCGCACTTGTATTGTATCGAACCATCAGTTCAAATATACGCTCGGTCGAACGCACGTCTTTTATTTAGCAGTTCCCGTGGGATAATTTCCGACATACACGCGGGCGAAGCCGCTGGCAACAGCTAGTATATTAAGACACAGGATACTTTTCATGCCGGTAGAAGGTTCCCTTGGGATAATTTCCGACATACACGCTGGCAACAGCTAGTATTTTAAGACACAGGATACTTTTCATCCCGGTAGAAGGTTCCCGTGGGATAATTTCCGACATACACGCGGGCGAAGCCGCTGGCAACAGCTAGTATATTAAGACACAGGATACTTTTCATCCCGGTAGAAGGTTCCCGTGGGATAATTTCCGACATACACGCGGGCGAAACCGCTGGCAACAGCTAGTATATTAAGACATAGGATACTTTTCATCCCGGTAGAAGGTTCCCGTGGGATAATTTCCGACATACACGCTGGCAACAGCTAGTATATTAAGACATAGGATACTTTTCATCCCGGTAGAAGGTTCCCGTGGGATAATTTCCGACATACACGCGGGCGAAGCCGCTGGCAACAGCTAGTATATTAAGACACAGGATACTTTTCATCCCGGTAGAAGGTTCCCGTGGGATAATTTCCGACATACACGCTGGCAACAGCTAGTATATTAAGACATAGGATACTTTTCATCCCGGTAGAAGGTTCCCGTGGGATAATTTCCGACATACACGCGGGCGAAGCCGCTGGCAACAGCTAGTATATTAAGACACAGGATACTTTTCATCCCGGTAGAAGGTTCCCGTGGGATAATTTCCGACATACACGCTGGCAACAGCTAGTATATTAAGACACAGGATACTTTTCATCCCGGTAGAAGGTTCCCGTGGGATAATTTCCGACATACACGCTGGCAACAGCTAGTATATTAAGACACAGGATACTTTTCATCCCGGTAGAAGGTTCCCGTGGGATAATTTCCGACAAACACGCTAGCAACAGCTAGTATTTTAAGACATAGGATACTTTTCATCCCGGTAGAAGGTTCCCGTGGGATAATTTCCGACATACACGCTGGCAACAGCTAGTATATTAAGACCCAGGATACTTTTCATCCCGGTAGAAGGTTCCCGTGGGATAATTTCCGACATAAACGCTGGCAACAGCTAGTATATTAATACACAGGATACTTTTCATCCCGGGAGAAGGTTCCCGTGGGATAATTTCCGACATACACGCTGGCAACAGCTAGTATATAAAGACACAGGATACTTTTCATCCCGGTAGAAGGTTCCCGTGGGATAATTTCCGACATACACGCGGGCGAAGCCGCTGGCAACAGCTAGTATATTAAGACACAGGATACTTTTCATCCCGGTAGAAGGTTCCCGTGGGATAATTTCCGACATACACGCGGGCGAAGCCGCTGGCAACAGCTAGTATATTAAGACACAGGATACTTTTCATCCCGGGAGAAGGTTCCCGTGGGATAATTTCCGACATACACGCTGGCAACAGCTAGTATATAAAGACACAGGATACTTTTCATCCCGGTAGAAGGTTCCCGTGGGATAATTTCCGACATACACGCGGGCGAAGCCGCTGGCAACAGCTAGTATTTTAAGACACAGGATACTTTTCATCCCGGTAGAAGGTTCCCGTGGGATAATTTCCGACATACACGCTGGCAACAGCTAGTATATTAAGACACAGGATACTTTTCATCCCGGTAGAAGGTTCCCGTGGGATAATTTCCGACATACACGCTGGCAACAGCTAGTATATTAATACACAGGATACTTTTCATCCCGGGAGAAGGTTCCCGTGGGATAATTTCCGACATACACGCTGGCAACAGCTAGTATATAAAGACACAGGATACTTTTCATCCCGGTAGAAGGTTCCCGTGGGATAATTTCCGACATACACGCGGGCGAAGCCGCTGGCAACAGCTAGTATATTAAGACACAGGATACTTTTCATCCCGGTAGAAGGTTCCCGTGGGATAATTTCCGACATACACGCTGGCAACAGCTAGTATATTAAGACACAGGATACTTTTCATCCCGGTAGAAGGTTCCCGTGGGATAATTTCCGACATACACGCTGGCAACAGTTAGTATATTAAGACATAGGATACTTTTCATCCCGGTAGAAGGTTCCCGTGGGATAATTTCCGACATACACGCGGGCGAAGCCGCTGGCAACAGCTAGTATATTAAAACACAGGATACTTTTCATCCCGGTAGAAGGTTCCCGTGGGATAATTTCCGACATACACGCGGGCGAAGCCGCTGGCAACAGCTAGTATATTAAGACACAGGAAACTTTTCATCCCGGTAGAAGGTTCCCGTGGGATAATTTCCGACATACACGCTGGCAACAGCTAGTATATTAAGACACAGGATACTTTTCATCCTGGTAGAAGGTTCCCGTGGGATAATTTCCGACATACACGCTGGCAACAGCTAGTATATTAAGACACAGGATACTTTTCATCCCGGTAGAAGGTTCCCGTGGGATAATTTCCGACATACACGCTGGCAACAGCTAGTATTTTAAGACATAGGATACTTTTCATCCCGGTAGAAGGTTCCCGTGGGATAATTTCCGACATACACGCTGGCAACAGCTAGTATATTAAGACCCAGGATACTTTTCATCCCGGTAGAAGGTTCCCGTGGGATAATTTCCGACATACACGCGGGCGAAGCCGCTGGCAACAGCTAGTATATTAAGACACAGGATACTTTTCATCCCGGTAGAAGGTTCCCGTGGGATAATTTCCGACATACACGCGGGCGAAGCCGCTGGCAACAGCTAGTATATTAAGACACAGGATACTTTTCATCCCGGTAGAAGGTTCCCGTGGGATAATTTCCGACATACACGCTGGCAACAGCTAGTATATTAAGACACAGGATACTTTTCATCCCGGTAGAAGGTTCCCGTGGGATAATTTCCGACATACACGCTGGCAACAGCTAGTATATTAAGACACAGGATACTTTTCATCCTGGTAGAAGGTTCCCGTGGGATAATTTCCGACATACACGCTGGCAACAGCTAGTATATTAAGACACAGGATACTTTTCATCCCGGTAGAAGGTTCCCGTGGGATAATTTCCGACATACACGCTGGCAACAGCTAGTATTTTAAGACATAGGATACTTTTCATCCCGGTAGAAGGTTCCCGTGGGATAATTTCCGACATACACGCTGGCAACAGCTAGTATATTAAGACCCAGGATACTTTTCATCCCGGTAGAAGGTTCCCGTGGGATAATTTCCGACATACACGCGGGCGAAGCCGCTGGCAACAGCTAGTATATTAAGACACAGGATACTTTTCATCCCGGTAGAAGGTTCCCGTGGGATAATTTCCGACATACACGCGGGCGAAGCCGCTGGCAACAGCTAGTATATTAAGACATAGGATACTTTTCATCCCGGTAGAAGGTTCCCGTGGGATAATTTCCGACATACACGCAGGCAACAGCTAGTATATTAAGACACAGGATACTTTTCATCCCGCTAGAAGGTTCCCGTGGGATCATTTCCGACATACACGCTGGCAACAGCTAGTATATTAAGACACAGGATACTTTTCATCCCGGTAGAAGGTTCCCGTGGGATAATTTCCGACATACACGCTGGCAACAGCTAGTATATTAAGACACAGGATACTTTTCATCCCGGTAGAAGGTTGCCGTGGGATAATTTCCGACATACACGCGGGCGAAGCCGCTGGCAACAGCTAGTATATTAAGACACAGGAAACTTTTCATCCCGGTAGAAGGTTCCCGTGGGATAATTTCCGACATACACGCTGACAACAGCTAGTATATTAAGACACAGGATACTTTTCATCCCGGTAGAAGGTTCCCGTGGGATAATTTCCGATATACACGCGGGCGAAGCCGCTGGCAACAGCTAGTATATTAAGACACAGGATACTTTTCATCCCGGTAGAAGGTTCCCGTGGGATAATTTCCGACATACACGCTGGCAACAGCTAGTATATTAAGACACAGGATACTTTTCATCCCGGTAGAAGGTTCCCGTGGGATAATTTCCGACATACACGCTGGCAACAGCTAGTATTTTAAGACATAGGATACTTTTCATCCCGGTAGAAGGTTCCCGTGGGATAATTTCCGACATACACGCGGGCGAAGCCGCTGGCAACAGCTAGTATATTAAGACATAGGATACTTTTCATCCCGGTAGAAGGTTCCCGTGGGATAATTTCCGACATACACGCTGGCAACAGCTAGTATATTAAGACACAGGATACTTTTCATCCCGGTAGAAGGTTCCCGTGGGATAATTTCCGACATACACGCTGGCAACAGCTAGTATTTTAAGACATAGGATACTTTTCATCCCGGTAGAAGGTTCCCGTGGGATAATTTCCGACATACACGCGGGCGAAGCCGCTGGCAACAGCTAGTATATTAAGACATAGGATACTTTTCATCCCGGTAGAAGGTTCCCGTGGGATAATTTCCGACATACACGCTGGCAACAGCTAGTATATTAAGACACAGGATACTTTTCATCCCGGTAGAAGGTTCCCGTGGGATAATTTCCGACATACACGCTGGCAACAGCTAGTATATTAAGACACAGGATACTTTTCATCCCGGTAGAAGGTTCCCGTGGGATAATTTCCGACATACACGCTGGCAACAGCTAGTATATTAAGACACAGGATACTTTTCATCCCGGTAGAAGGTTCCCGTGGGATAATTTCCGACATACACGCTGGCAACAGCTAGTATATTAAGACACAGGATACTTTTCATCCCGGTAGAAGGTTCCCTTGGGATAATTTCCGACATACAAGCGGGCGAAGCCGCTGGCAACAGCTAGTATATTAAAACACAGGATACTTTTCATCCCGGTAGAAGGTTCCCGTGGGATAATTTCCGACATACACGCTGGCAACAGCTAGTATATTAAGACCCAGGATACTTTTCATCCCGGTAGAAGGTTCCCGTGGGATAATTTCCGACATACACGCTGGCAACAGCTAGTATATTAAGACACAGGATACTTTTCATCCCGGTAGAAGGTTCCCGTTGGATAATTTCCGACATACACGCGGGCGAAGCCGCTGGCAACAGCTTGTATATTAAGACATAGGATACTTTTCATCCCGGTAGAAGGTTCCCGTGGGATAATTTCCGACATACACGCTGGCAACAGCTAGTATTTTAAGACACAGGATACTTTTCATCCCGGTAGAAGGTTCCCGTGGGATAATTTCCGACATACACGCGGGCGAAGCCGCTGGCAACAGCTAGTATATTAAGACATAGGATACTTTTCATCCCGGTAGAAGGTTCCCGTGGGATAATTTCCGACATACACGCTGGCAACAGCTAGTATATTAAGACACAGGATACTTTTCATCCCGGTAGAAGGTTCCCGTGGGATAATTTCCGACATACACGCTGGCAACCGCTAGTATATTAAGACACAGGATACTTTTCATCCCGGTAGAAGGTTCCCGTGGGATAATTTCCGACATACACGCGGGCGAAGCCGCTGGCAACAGCTAGTATATTAAGACATAGGATACTTTTCATCCCGGTAGAAAGTTCCCGTGGGATAATTTCCGACATACACGCTGGCAACAGCTAGTATATTAAGACACAGGATACTTTTCATCCCGGTAGAAGGTTCCCGTGGGATAATTTCCGACATACACGCTGGCAACAGCTAGTATATTAAGACACAGGATACTTTTCATCCCGGTAGAAGGTTCCCTTGGGATAATTTCCGACATACAAGCGGGCGAAGCCGCTGGCAACAGCTAGTATATTAAAACACAGGATACTTTTCATCCCGGTAGAAGGTTCCCGTGGGATAATTTCCGACATACACGCTGGCAACAGCTAGTATATTAAGACCCAGGATACTTTTCATCCCGGTAGAAGGTTCCCGTGGGATAATTTCCGACATACACGCTGGCAACAGCTAGTATATTAAGACACAGGATACTTTTCATCCCGGTAGAAGGTTCCCGTTGGATAATTTCCGACATACACGCGGGCGAAGCCGCTGGCAACAGCTTGTATATTAAGACATAGGATACTTTTCATCCCGGTAGAAGGTTCCCGTGGGATAATTTCCGACATACACGCTGGCAACAGCTAGTATTTTAAGACACAGGATACTTTTCATCCCGCTAGAAGGTTCCCGTGGGATCATTTCCGACATACACGCTGGCAACAGCTAGTATATTAAGACACAGGATACTTTTCATCCCGGTAGAAGGTTCCCGTGGGATAATTTCCGACATACACGCTGGCAACAGCTAGTATATTAAGACACAGGATACTTTTCATCCCGGTAGAAGGTTGCCGTGGGATAATTTCCGACATACACGCGGGCGAAGCCGCTGGCAACAGCTAGTATATTAAGACACAGGAAACTTTTCATCCCGGTAGAAGGTTCCCGTGGGATAATTTCCGACATACACGCTGACAACAGCTAGTATATTAAGACACAGGATACTTTTCATCCCGGTAGAAGGTTCCCGTGGGATAATTTCCGATATACACGCGGGCGAAGCCGCTGGCAACAGCTAGTATATTAAGACACAGGATACTTTTCATCCCGGTAGAAGGTTCCCGTGGGATAATTTCCGACATACACGCTGGCAACAGCTAGTATATTAAGACACAGGATACTTTTCATCCCGGTAGAAGGTTCCCGTGGGATAATTTCCGACATACACGCTGGCAACAGCTAGTATTTTAAGACATAGGATACTTTTCATCCCGGTAGAAGGTTCCCGTGGGATAATTTCCGACATACACGCGGGCGAAGCCGCTGGCAACAGCTAGTATATTAAGACATAGGATACTTTTCATCCCGGTAGAAGGTTCCCGTGGGATAATTTCCGACATACACGCTGGCAACAGCTAGTATATTAAGACACAGGATACTTTTCATCCCGGTAGAAGGTTCCCGTGGGATAATTTCCGACATACACGCTGGCAACAGCTAGTATTTTAAGACATAGGATACTTTTCATCCCGGTAGAAGGTTCCCGTGGGATAATTTCCGACATACACGCGGGCGAAGCCGCTGGCAACAGCTAGTATATTAAGACATAGGATACTTTTCATCCCGGTAGAAGGTTCCCGTGGGATAATTTCCGACATACACGCTGGCAACAGCTAGTATATTAAGACACAGGATACTTTTCATCCCGGTAGAAGGTTCCCGTGGGATAATTTCCGACATACACGCTGGCAACAGCTAGTATATTAAGACACAGGATACTTTTCATCCCGGTAGAAGGTTCCCGTGGGATAATTTCCGACATACACGCTGGCAACAGCTAGTATATTAAGACACAGGATACTTTTCATCCCGGTAGAAGGTTCCCGTGGGATAATTTCCGACATACACGCTGGCAACAGCTAGTATATTAAGACACAGGATACTTTTCATCCCGGTAGAAGGTTCCCTTGGGATAATTTCCGACATACAAGCGGGCGAAGCCGCTGGCAACAGCTAGTATATTAAAACACAGGATACTTTTCATCCCGGTAGAAGGTTCCCGTGGGATAATTTCCGACATACACGCTGGCAACAGCTAGTATATTAAGACCCAGGATACTTTTCATCCCGGTAGAAGGTTCCCGTGGGATAATTTCCGACATACACGCTGGCAACAGCTAGTATATTAAGACACAGGATACTTTTCATCCCGGTAGAAGGTTCCCGTTGGATAATTTCCGACATACACGCGGGCGAAGCCGCTGGCAACAGCTTGTATATTAAGACATAGGATACTTTTCATCCCGGTAGAAGGTTCCCGTGGGATAATTTCCGACATACACGCTGGCAACAGCTAGTATTTTAAGACACAGGATACTTTTCATCCCGGTAGAAGGTTCCCGTGGGATAATTTCCGACATACACGCGGGCGAAGCCGCTGGCAACAGCTAGTATATTAAGACATAGGATACTTTTCATCCCGGTAGAAGGTTCCCGTGGGATAATTTCCGACATACACGCTGGCAACAGCTAGTATATTAAGACACAGGATACTTTTCATCCCGGTAGAAGGTTCCCGTGGGATAATTTCCGACATACACGCTGGCAACCGCTAGTATATTAAGACACAGGATACTTTTCATCCCGGTAGAAGGTTCCCGTGGGATAATTTCCGACATACACGCGGGCGAAGCCGCTGGCAACAGCTAGTATATTAAGACATAGGATACTTTTCATCCCGGTAGAAAGTTCCCGTGGGATAATTTCCGACATACACGCTGGCAACAGCTAGTATATTAAGACACAGGATACTTTTCATCCCGGTAGAAGGTTCCCGTGGGATAATTTCCGACATACACGCTGGCAACAGCTAGTATATTAAGACACAGGATACTTTTCATCCCGGTAGAAGGTTCCCTTGGGATAATTTCCGACATACAAGCGGGCGAAGCCGCTGGCAACAGCTAGTATATTAAAACACAGGATACTTTTCATCCCGGTAGAAGGTTCCCGTGGGATAATTTCCGACATACACGCTGGCAACAGCTAGTATATTAAGACCCAGGATACTTTTCATCCCGGTAGAAGGTTCCCGTGGGATAATTTCCGACATACACGCTGGCAACAGCTAGTATATTAAGACACAGGATACTTTTCATCCCGGTAGAAGGTTCCCGTTGGATAATTTCCGACATACACGCGGGCGAAGCCGCTGGCAACAGCTTGTATATTAAGACATAGGATACTTTTCATCCCGGTAGAAGGTTCCCGTGGGATAATTTCCGACATACACGCTGGCAACAGCTAGTATTTTAAGACACAGGATACTTTTCATCCCGGTAGAAGGTTCCCGTGGGATAATTTCCGACATACACGCGGGCGAAGCCGCTGGCAACAGCTAGTATATTAAGACATAGGATACTTTTCATCCCGGTAGAAGGTTCCCGTGGGATAATTTCCGACATACACGCTGGCAACAGCTAGTATATTAAGACACAGGATACTTTTCATCCCAGTAGAAGGTTCCCGTGGGATAATTTCCGACATACACGCTGGCAACAGCTAGTATATTAAGACACAGGATACTTTTCATCCCGGTAGAAGGTTCCCGTGGGATAATTTCCGACATACACGCGGGCGAAGCCGCTGGCAACAGCTAGTATATTAAGACACAGGATACTTTTCATCCCGGTAGAAGGTTCCCGTGGGATAATTTCTGACATACACGCTGGCAACAGCTAGTATATTAAGACACAGGATACTTTTCATCCCGGTAGAATGTTCCCGTGGGATAATTTCCGACATACACGCTGGCAACAGCTAGTATATTAAGACACAGGATACTTTTCATCCCGGTAGAAGGTTCCCGTGGGATAATTTCCGACATACACGCTGGCAACAGCTTGTATATTAAGACACAGGATACTTTTCATCCCGGTAGAAGGTTCCCGTGGGATAATTTCCGACATACACGCTGGCAACAGCTAGTATATTAAGACACAGGATACTTTTCATCCCGGTAGAAGGTTCCCGTGGGATAATTTCCGACATACACGCGGGCGAAGCCGCTGGCAACAGCTAGTATATTAAGACACAGGATACTTTTCATCCCGGTAGAAGGTTCCCGTGGGATAATTTCCGACATACACGCTGGCAACAGCTAGTATATTAAGACACAGGATACTTTTCATCCCGGTAGAAGGTTCCCGTGGGATAATTTCCGACATACACGCTGGCAACAGCTAGTATATTAAGACCCAGGATACTTTTCATCCAGGTAGAAGGTTCCCGTGGGATAATTTCCGACATACACGCGGGCGAAGCCGCTGGCAACAGCTAGTATATTAAGACATAGGATACTTTTCATCCCAGTAGAAGGTTCTCGTGGGATAATTTCCGACATACACGCTGGCAACAGCTAGTATTTTAAGACATAGGATACTTTTCATCCCGGTAGAAGGTTCCCGTGGGATAATTTCCGACATACACGCTGGCAACAGCTAGTATATTAAGACACAGGATAATTTTCATCCCGGTAGAAGGTTCCCGTAGGATAATTTCCGACATACACGCGGGCGAAGCCGCTGGCAACAGCTAGTATATTAAGACACAGGATACTTTTCATGCCGGTAGAAGGTTCCCTTGGGATAATTTCCGACATACACGGTGGCAACAGCTAGTATTTTAAGACATAGGATACTTTTCATCCCGGTAGAAGGTTCCCGTGGGATAATTTCTGACATACACGCGGGCAACAGCTAGTATTTTAAGACACAGGATACTTTTCATCCCGGTAGAAGGTTCCCGTGGGATAATTTCCGACATACACGCGGGCAACAGCTAGTATTTTAAGACACAGGATACTTTTCATCCCGGTAGAAGGTTCCCGTGGGATAATTTCTGACATACACGCTGGCAACAGCTAGTATATTAAGACACAGGATACTTTTCATCCCGGTAGAAGGTTCCCGTGGGATAATTTCCGACATACACGCGGGCGAAGCCGCTGGCAACAGCTAGTATATTAAGACACAGGATACTTTTCATGCCGGTAGAAGGTTCCCTTGGGATAATTTCCGACATACACGCTGGCAACAGCTAGTATTTTAAGACACAGGATACTTTTCATCCCGGTAGAAGGTTCCCGTGGGATAATTTCCGACATACACGCGGGCGAAGCCGCTGGCAACAGCTAGTATATTAAGACACAGGATACTTTTCATCCCGGTAGAAGGTTCCCGTGGGATAATTTCTGACATACACGCGGGCAACAGCTAGTATTTTAAGACACAGGATACTTTTCATCCCGGTAGAAGGTTCCCGTGGGATAATTTCCGACATACACGCGGGCAACAGCTAGTATTTTAAGACACAGGATACTTTTCATCCCGGTAGAAGGTTCCCGTGGGATAATTTCTGACATACACGCTGGCAACAGCTAGTATATTAAGACACAGGATACTTTTCATCCCGGTAGAAGGTTCCCGTGGGATAATTTCCGACATACACGCTGGCAACAGCTAGTATATTAAGACACAGGATACTTTTCATCCCGGTAGAAGGTTCCCGTGGGATAATTTCCGACATACACGCTGGCAACAGCTAGTATATTAAGACACAGGATACTTTTCATGCCGGTAGAAGGTTCCCTTGGGATAATTTCCGACATACACGGTGGCAACAGCTAGTATTTTAAGACATAGGATACTTTTCATCCCGGTAGAAGGTTCCCGTGGGATAATTTCTGACATACACGCGGGCAACAGCTAGTATTTTAAGACACAGGATACTTTTCATCCCGGTAGAAGGTTCCCGTGGGATAATTTCCGACATACACGCGGGCAACAGCTAGTATTTTAAGACACAGGATACTTTTCATCCCGGTAGAAGGTTCCCGTGGGATAATTTCTGACATACACGCTGGCAACAGCTAGTATATTAAGACACAGGATACTTTTCATCCCGGTAGAAGGTTCCCGTGGGATAATTTCCGACATACACGCTGGCAACAGCTAGTATATTAAGACACAGGATACTTTTCATCCCGGTAGAAGGTTCCCGTGGGATAATTTCCGACATACACGCTGGCAACAGCTAGTATATTAAGACACAGGATACTTTTCATCCCGGTAGAAGGTTCCCGTGGGATAATTTCCGACATACACGCGGGCGAAGCCGCTGGCAACAGCTAGTATATTAAGACACAGGATACTTTTCATCCCGGTAGAAGGTTCCCGTGGGATAATTTCCGACATACACGCTGGCAACAGCTAGTATATTAAGACACAGGATACTTTTCATCCCGGTAGAAGGTTCCCGTGGGATAATTTCCGACGTACACGCTGGCAACAGCTAGTATATTAAGACACAGGATACTTTTCATCCCGGTAGAAGGTTCCCGTGGGATAATTTCCGACATACACGCGGGCGAAGCCGCTGGCAACAGCTAGTATATTAAGACACAGGATACTTTTCATCCCGGTAGAAGGTTCCCGTGGGATAATTTCCGACATACACGCTGGCAACAGCTAGTATATTAAGACACAGGATACTTTTCATCCCGGTAGAAGGTTCCCGTGGGATAATTTCCGACATACACGCTGGCAACAGCTAGTATATTAAGACACAGGATACTTTTCATCCCGGTAGAAGGTTCCCGTGGGATAATTTCCGACATACACGCGGGCGAAGCCGCTGGCAACAGCTAGTATATTAAGACACAGGATACTTTTCATCCCGGTAGAAGGTTCCCGTGGGATAATTTCCGACATACACGCTGGCAACAGCTAGTATATTAAGACACAGGATACTTTTCATCCCGGTAGAAGGTTCCCGTGGGATAATTTCCGACATACACGCTGGCAACAGCTAGTATATTAAGACCCAGGATACTTTTCATCCAGGTAGAAGGTTCCCGTGGGATAATTTCCGACATACACGCGGGCGAAGCCGCTGGCAACAGCTAGTATATTAAGACATAGGATACTTTTCATCCCAGTAGAAGGTTCTCGTGGGATAATTTCCGACATACACGCTGGCAACAGCTAGTATTTTAAGACATAGGATACTTTTCATCCCGGTAGAAGGTTCCCGTGGGATAATTTCCGACATACACGCTGGCAACAGCTAGTATATTAAGACACAGGATAATTTTCATCCCGGTAGAAGGTTCCCGTAGGATAATTTCCGACATACACGCGGGCGAAGCCGCTGGCAACAGCTAGTATATTAAGACACAGGATACTTTTCATGCCGGTAGAAGGTTCCCTTGGGATAATTTCCGACATACACGGTGGCAACAGCTAGTATTTTAAGACATAGGATACTTTTCATCCCGGTAGAAGGTTCCCGTGGGATAATTTCTGACATACACGCGGGCAACAGCTAGTATTTTAAGACACAGGATACTTTTCATCCCGGTAGAAGGTTCCCGTGGGATAATTTCCGACATACACGCGGGCAACAGCTAGTATTTTAAGACACAGGATACTTTTCATCCCGGTAGAAGGTTCCCGTGGGATAATTTCTGACATACACGCTGGCAACAGCTAGTATATTAAGACACAGGATACTTTTCATCCCGGTAGAAGGTTCCCGTGGGATAATTTCCGACATACACGCGGGCGAAGCCGCTGGCAACAGCTAGTATATTAAGACACAGGATACTTTTCATGCCGGTAGAAGGTTCCCTTGGGATAATTTCCGACATACACGCTGGCAACAGCTAGTATTTTAAGACACAGGATACTTTTCATCCCGGTAGAAGGTTCCCGTGGGATAATTTCCGACATACACGCGGGCGAAGCCGCTGGCAACAGCTAGTATATTAAGACACAGGATACTTTTCATCCCGGTAGAAGGTTCCCGTGGGATAATTTCTGACATACACGCGGGCAACAGCTAGTATTTTAAGACACAGGATACTTTTCATCCCGGTAGAAGGTTCCCGTGGGATAATTTCCGACATACACGCGGGCAACAGCTAATATTTTAAGACACAGGATACTTTTCATCCCGGTAGAAGGTTCCCGTGGGATAATTTCTGACATACACGCTGGCAACAGCTAGTATATTAAGACACAGGATACTTTTCATCCCGGTAGAAGGTTCCCGTGGGATAATTTCCGACATACACGCTGGCAACAGCTAGTATATTAAGACACAGGATACTTTTCATCCCGGTAGAAGGTTCCCGTGGGATAATTTCCGACATACACGCTGGCAACAGCTAGTATATTAAGACACAGGATACTTTTCATGCCGGTAGAAGGTTCCCTTGGGATAATTTCCGACATACACGCTGGCAACAGCTAGTATTTTAAGACATAGGATACTTTTCATCCCGGTAGAAGGTTCCCGTGGGATAATTTCTGACATACACGCGGGCAACAGCTAGTATTTTAAGACACAGGATACTTTTCATCCCGGTAGAAGGTTCCCGTGGGATAATTTCCGACATACACGCGGGCAACAGCTAGTATTTTAAGACACAGGATACTTTTCATCCCGGTAGAAGGTTCCCGTGGGATAATTTCTGACATACACGCTGGCAACAGCTAGTATATTAAGACACAGGATACTTTTCATCCCGGTAGAAGGTTCCCGTGGGATAATTTCCGACATACACGCTGGCAACAGCTAGTATATTAAGACACAGGATACTTTTCATCCCGGTAGAAGGTTCCCGTGGGATAATTTCCGACATACACGCTGGCAACAGCTAGTATATTAAGACACAGGATACTTTTCATCCCGGTAGAAGGTTCCCGTGGGATAATTTCCGACATACACGCTAGCAACAGCTAGTATTTTAAGACATAGGATACTTTTCATCCCGGTAGAAGGTTCCCGTGGGATAATTTCCGACATACACGCTGGCAACAGCTAGTATATTAAGACCCAGGATACTTTTCATCCCGGTAGAAGGTTCCCGTGGGATAATTTCCGACATACACGCAAGCGAAGCCGCTGGCAACAGCTAGTATATTAAGACACAGGAAACTTTTCATCCCGGTAGAAGGTTCCCGTGGGATAATTTCCGACATACACGCTGGCAACAGCTAGTATATTAATACACAGGATACTTTTCATCCCGGGAGAAGGTTCCCGTGGGATAATTTCCGACATACACGCTGGCAACAGCTAGTATATTAAGACACAGGATACTTTTCATCCCGGTAGAAGGTTCCCGTGGGATAATTTCCGACATACACGCTGGCAACAGCTAGTATATTAAGACACAGGATACTTTTCATCCCGGTAGAAGGTTCCCGTGGGATAATTTCCGACATACACGCTGGCAACAGCTAGTATATTAAGACACAGGATACTTTTCATCCCGGTAGAAGGTTCCCGTGGGATAATTTCCGACATACACGCTGGCAACAGCTAGTATATTAAGACACAGGATACTTTTCATCCCGGTAGAAGGTTCCCTTGGGATAATTTCCGACATACAAGCGGGCGAAGCCGCTGGCAACAGCTAGTATATTAAAACACAGGATACTTTTCATCCCGGTAGAAGGTTCCCGTGGGATAATTTCCGACATACACGCTGGCAACAGCTAGTGTATTAAGACCCAGGATACTTTTCATCCCGGTAGAAGGTTCCCGTGGGATAATTTCCGACATACACGCTGGCAACAGCTAGTATATTAAGACACAGGATACTTTTCATCCCGGTAGAAGGTTCCCGTTGGATAATTTCCGACATACACGCGGGCGAAGCCGCTGGCAACAGCTTGTATATTAAGACATAGGATACTTTTCATCCCGGTAGAAGGTTCCCGTGGGATAATTTCCGACATACACGCTGGCAACAGCTAGTATTTTAAGACACAGGATACTTTTCATCCCGGTAGAAGGTTCCCGTGGGATAATTTCCGACATACACGCGGGCGAAGCCGCTGGCAACAGCTAGTATATTAAGACACAGGATACTTTTCATCCCGGTAGAAGGTTCCCGTGGGATAATTTCCGACATACACGCTGGCAACAGCTAGTATATTAAGACATAGGATACTTTTCATCCCGGTAGAAGGTTCCCGTGGGATAATTTCCGACATACACGCGGGCGAAGCCGCTGGCAACAGCTAGTATATTAAGACACACGATACTTTTCATCCCGGTAGAAGGTTCCCGTGGGATAATTTCCGACATACACGCTGGCAACAGCTAGTATATTAAGACACAGGATACTTTTCATCCCGGTAGAAGGTTCCCGTGGGATAATTTCCGACATACACGCTGGCAACAGCTAGTATATTAAGACACAGGATACTTTTCATCCCGGTAGAAGGTTCCCGTGGGATAATTTCCGACAAACACGCTAGCAACAGCTAGTATTTTAAGACATAGGATACTTTTCATCCCGGTAGAAGGTTCCCGTGGGATAATTTCCGACATACACGCTGGCAACAGCTAGTATATTAAGACCCAGGATACTTTTCATCCCGGTAGAAGGTTCCCGTGGGATAATTTCCGACATAAACGCTGGCAACAGCTAGTATATTAATACACAGGATACTTTTCATCCCGGGAGAAGGTTCCCGTGGGATAATTTCCGACATACACGCTGGCAACAGCTAGTATATAAAGACACAGGATACTTTTCATCCCGGTAGAAGGTTCCCGTGGGATAATTTCCGACATACACGCGGGCGAAGCCGCTGGCAACAGCTAGTATATTAAGACACAGGATACTTTTCATCCCGGTAGAAGGTTCCCGTGGGATAATTTCCGACATACACGCGGGCGAAGCCGCTGGCAACAGCTAGTATATTAAGACACAGGATACTTTTCATCCCGGGAGAAGGTTCCCGTGGGATAATTTCCGACATACACGCTGGCAACAGCTAGTATATAAAGACACAGGATACTTTTCATCCCGGTAGAAGGTTCCCGTGGGATAATTTCCGACATACACGCGGGCGAAGCCGCTGGCAACAGCTAGTATTTTAAGACACAGGATACTTTTCATCCCGGTAGAAGGTTCCCGTGGGATAATTTCCGACATACACGCTGGCAACAGCTAGTATATTAAGACACAGGATACTTTTCATCCCGGTAGAAGGTTCCCGTGGGATAATTTCCGACATACACGCTGGCAACAGCTAGTATATTAATACACAGGATACTTTTCATCCCGGGAGAAGGTTCCCGTGGGATAATTTCCGACATACACGCTGGCAACAGCTAGTATATAAAGACACAGGATACTTTTCATCCCGGTAGAAGGTTCCCGTGGGATAATTTCCGACATACACGCGGGCGAAGCCGCTGGCAACAGCTAGTATATTAAGACACAGGATACTTTTCATCCCGGTAGAAGGTTCCCGTGGGATAATTTCCGACATACACGCTGGCAACAGCTAGTATATTAAGACACAGGATACTTTTCATCCCGGTAGAAGGTTCCCGTGGGATAATTTCCGACATACACGCTGGCAACAGTTAGTATATTAAGACATAGGATACTTTTCATCCCGGTAGAAGGTTCCCGTGGGATAATTTCCGACATACACGCGGGCGAAGCCGCTGGCAACAGCTAGTATATTAAAACACAGGATACTTTTCATCCCGGTAGAAGGTTCCCGTGGGATAATTTCCGACATACACGCGGGCGAAGCCGCTGGCAACAGCTAGTATATTAAGACACAGGAAACTTTTCATCCCGGTAGAAGGTTCCCGTGGGATAATTTCCGACATACACGCTGGCAACAGCTAGTATATTAAGACACAGGATACTTTTCATCCTGGTAGAAGGTTCCCGTGGGATAATTTCCGACATACACGCTGGCAACAGCTAGTATATTAAGACACAGGATACTTTTTATCCCGGTAGAAGGTTCCCGTGGGATAATTTCCGACATACACGCTGGCAACAGCTAGTATTTTAAGACATAGGATACTTTTCATCCCGGTAGAAGGTTCCCGTGGGATAATTTCCGACATACACGCTGGCAACAGCTAGTATATTAAGACCCAGGATACTTTTCATCCCGGTAGAAGGTTCCCGTGGGATAATTTCCGACATACACGCGGGCGAAGCCGCTGGCAACAGCTAGTATATTAAGACACAGGATACTTTTCATCCCGGTAGAAGGTTCCCGTGGGATAATTTCCGACATACACGCGGGCGAAGCCGCTGGCAACAGCTAGTATATTAAGACACAGGATACTTTTCATCCCGGTAGAAGGTTCCCGTGGGATAATTTCCGACATACACGCTGGCAACAGCTAGTATATTAAGACACAGGATACTTTTCATCCCGGTAGAAGGTTCCCGTGGGATAATTTCCGACATACACGCGGGCGAAGCCGCTGGCAACAGCTAGTATATTAAGACACAGGAAACTTTTCATCCCGGTAGAAGGTTCCCGTGGGATAATTTCCGACATACACGCTGACAACAGCTAGTATATTAAGACACAGGATACTTTTCATCCCGGTAGAAGGTTCCCGTGGGATAATTTCCGATATACACGCGGGCGAAGCCGCTGGCAACAGCTAGTATATTAAAACACAGGATACTTTTCATCCCGGTAGAAGGTTCCCGTGGGATAATTTCCGACATACACGCTGGCAACAGCTAGTATATTAAGACCCAGGATACTTTTCATCCCGGTAGAAGGTTCCCGTGGGATAATTTCCGACATACACGCTGGCAACAGCTAGTATATTAAGACACAGGATACTTTTCATCCCGGTAGAAGGTTCCCGTTGGATAATTTCCGACATACACGCGGGCGAAGCCGCTGGCAACAGCTTGTATATTAAGACATAGGATACTTTTCATCCCGGTAGAAGGTTCCCGTGGGATAATTTCCGACATACACGCTGGCAACAGCTAGTATTTTAAGACACAGGATACTTTTCATCCCGGTAGAAGGTTCCCGTGGGATAATTTCCGACATACACGCGGGCGAAGCCGCTGGCAACAGCTAGTATATTAAGACACAGGATACTTTTCATCCCGGTAGAAGGTTCCCGTGGGATAATTTCCGACATACACGCTGGCAACAGCTAGTATATTAAGACATAGGATACTTTTCATCCCGGTAGAAGGTTCCCGTGGGATAATTTCCGACATACACGCGGGCGAAGCCGCTGGCAACAGCTAGTATATTAAGACACAGGATACTTTTCATCCCGGTAGAAGGTTCCCGTGGGATAATTTCCGACATACACGCTGGCAACAGCTAGTATATTAAGACACAGGATACTTTTCATCCCGGTAGAAGGTTCCCGTGGGATAATTTCCGACATACACGCTGGCAACAGCTAGTATATTAAGACACAGGATACTTTTCATCCCGGTAGAAGGTTCCCGTGGGATAATTTCCGACAAACACGCTAGCAACAGCTAGTATTTTAAGACATAGGATACTTTTCATCCCGGTAGAAGGTTCCCGTGGGATAATTTCCGACATACACGCTGGCAACAGCTAGTATATTAAGACCCAGGATACTTTTCATCCCGGTAGAAGGTTCCCGTGGGATAATTTCCGACATAAACGCTGGCAACAGCTAGTATATTAATACACAGGATACTTTTCATCCCGGGAGAAGGTTCCCGTGGGATAATTTCCGACATACACGCTGGCAACAGCTAGTATATAAAGACACAGGATACTTTTCATCCCGGTAGAAGGTTCCCGTGGGATAATTTCCGACATACACGCGGGCGAAGCCGCTGGCAACAGCTAGTATATTAAGACACAGGATACTTTTCATCCCGGTAGAAGGTTCCCGTGGGATAATTTCCGACATACACGCGGGCGAAGCCGCTGGCAACAGCTAGTATATTAAGACACAGGATACTTTTCATCCCGGGAGAAGGTTCCCGTGGGATAATTTCCGACATACACGCTGGCAACAGCTAGTATATAAAGACACAGGATACTTTTCATCCCGGTAGAAGGTTCCCGTGGGATAATTTCCGACATACACGCGGGCGAAGCCGCTGGCAACAGCTAGTATTTTAAGACACAGGATACTTTTCATCCCGGTAGAAGGTTCCCGTGGGATAATTTCCGACATACACGCGGGCGAAGCCGCTGGCAACAGCTAGTATATTAAGACACAGGATACTTTTCATCCCGGTAGAAGGTTCCCGTGGGATAATTTCCGACATACACGCTGGCAACAGCTAGTATATTAAGACACAGGATACTTTTCATCCCGGTAGAAGGTTCCCGTGGGATAATTTCCGACATACACGCTGGCAACAGTTAGTATATTAAGACATAGGATACTTTTCATCCCGGTAGAAGGTTCCCGTGGGATAATTTCCGACATACACGCGGGCGAAGCCGCTGGCAACAGCTAGTATATTAAAACACAGGATACTTTTCATCCCGGTAGAAGGTTCCCGTGGGATAATTTCCGACATACACGCGGGCGAAGCCGCTGGCAACAGCTAGTATATTAAGACACAGGAAACTTTTCATCCCGGTAGAAGGTTCCCGTGGGATAATTTCCGACATACACGCTGGCAACAGCTAGTATATTAAGACACAGGATACTTTTCATCCTGGTAGAAGGTTCCCGTGGGATAATTTCCGACATACACGCTGGCAACAGCTAGTATATTAAGACACAGGATACTTTTTATCCCGGTAGAAGGTTCCCGTGGGATAATTTCCGACATACACGCTGGCAACAGCTAGTATTTTAAGACATAGGATACTTTTCATCCCGGTAGAAGGTTCCCGTGGGATAATTTCCGACATACACGCTGGCAACAGCTAGTATATTAAGACCCAGGATACTTTTCATCCCGGTAGAAGGTTCCCGTGGGATAATTTCCGACATACACGCGGGCGAAGCCGCTGGCAACAGCTAGTATATTAAGACACAGGATACTTTTCATCCCGGTAGAAGGTTCCCGTGGGATAATTTCCGACATACACGCGGGCGAAGCCGCTGGCAACAGCTAGTATATTAAGACACAGGATACTTTTCATCCCGGTAGAAGGTTCCCGTGGGATAATTTCCGACATACACGCTGGCAACAGCTAGTATATTAAGACACAGGATACTTTTCATCCCGGTAGAAGGTTGCCGTGGGATAATTTCCGACATACACGCTGGCAACAGCTAGTATATTAAGACACAGGATACTTTTCATCCCGGTAGAAGGTTCCCGTGGGATAATTTCCGACATACACGCTGGCAACAGCTAGTATATTAAGACACAGGATACTTTTCATCCTGGTAGAAGGTTCCCGTGGGATAATTTCCGACATACACGCTGGCAACAGCTAGTATATTAAGACACAGGATACTTTTCATCCCGGTAGAAGGTTCCCGTGGGATAATTTCCGACATACACGCTGGCAACAGCTAGTATATTAAGACCCAGGATACTTTTCATCCCGGTAGAAGGTTCCCGTGGGATAATTTCCGACATACACGCGGGCGAAGCCGCTGGCAACAGCTAGTATATTAAGACACAGGATACTTTTCATCCCGGTAGAAGGTTCCCGTGGGATAATTTCCGACATACACGCGGGCGAAGCCGCTGGCAACAGCTAGTATATTAAGACATAGGATACTTTTCATCCCGGTAGAAGGTTCCCGTGGGATAATTTCCGACATACACGCAGGCAACAGCTAGTATATTAAGACACAGGATACTTTTCATCCCGCTAGAAGGTTCCCGTGGGATCATTTCCGACATACACGCTGGCAACAGCAAGTATATTAAGACACAGGATACTTTTCATCCCGGTAGAAGGTTCCCGTGGGATAATTTCCGACATACACGCTGGCAACAGCTAGTATATTAAGACACAGGATACTTTTCATCCCGGTAGAAGGTTGCCGTGGGATAATTTCCGACATACACGCGGGCGAAGCCGCTGGCAACAGCTAGTATATTAAGACACAGGAAACTTTTCATCCCGGTAGAAGGTTCCCGTGGGATAATTTCCGACATACACGCTGACAACAGCTAGTATATTAAGACACAGGATACTTTTCATCCCGGTAGAAGGTTCCCGTGGGATAATTTCCGATATACACGCGGGCGAAGCCGCTGGCAACAGCTAGTATATTAAGACACAGGATACTTTTCATCCCGGTAGAAGGTTCCCGTGGGATAATTTCCGACATACACGCTGGCAACAGCTAGTATATTAAGACACAGGATACTTTTCATCCCGGTAGAAGGTTCCCGTGGGATAATTTCCGACATACACGCTGGCAACAGCTAGTATTTTAAGACATAGGATACTTTTCATCCCGGTAGAAGGTTCCCGTGGGATAATTTCCGACATACACGCGGGCGAAGCCGCTGGCAACAGCTAGTATATTAAGACATAGGATACTTTTCATCCCGGTAGAAGGTTCCCGTGGGATAATTTCCGACATACACGCTGGCAACAGCCAGTATATTAAGACACAGGATACTTTTCATCCCGGTAGAAGGTTCCCGTGGGATAATTTCCGACATACACGCTGGCAACAGCTAGTATTTTAAGACATAGGATACTTTTCATCCCGGTAGAAGGTTCCCGTGGGATAATTTCCGACATACACGCGGGCGAAGCCGCTGGCAACAGCTAGTATATTAAGACATAGGATACTTTTCATCCCGGTAGAAGGTTCCCGTGGGATAATTTCCGACATACACGCTGGCAACAGCTAGTATATTAAGACACAGGATACTCTTCATCCCGGTAGAAGGTTCCCGTGGGATAATTTCCGACATACACGCTGGCAACAGCTAGTATATTAAGACACAGGATACTTTTCATCCCGGTAGAAGGTTCCCGTGGGATAATTTCCGACATACACGCTGGCAACAGCTAGTATATTAAGACACAGGATACTTTTCATCCCGGTAGAAGGTTCCCGTGGGATAATTTCCGACATACACGCTGGCAACAGCTAGTATATTAAGACACAGGATACTTTTCATCCCGGTAGAAGGTTCCCTTGGGATAATTTCCGACATACAAGCGGGCGAAGCCGCTGGCAACAGCTAGTATATTAAAACACAGGATACTTTTCATCCCGGTAGAAGGTTCCCGTGGGATAATTTCCGACATACACGCTGGCAACAGCTAGTATATTAAGACCCAGGATACTTTTCATCCCGGTAGAAGGTTCCCGTGGGATAATTTCCGACATACACGCTGGCAACAGCTAGTATATTAAGACACAGGATACTTTTCATCCCGGTAGAAGGTTCCCGTTGGATAATTTCCGACATACACGCGGGCGAAGCCGCTGGCAACAGCTTGTATATTAAGACATAGGATACTTTTCATCCCGGTAGAAGGTTCCCGTGGGATAATTTCCGACATACACGCTGGCAACAGCTAGTATTTTAAGACACAGGATACTTTTCATCCCGGTAGAAGGTTCCCGTGGGATAATTTCCGACATACACGCGGGCGAAGCCGCTGGCAACAGCTAGTATATAAAGACATAGGATACTTTTCATCCCGGTAGAAGGTTCCCGTGGGATAATTTCCGACATACACGCTGGCAACAGCTAGTATATTAAGACACAGGATACTTTTCATCCCGGTAGAAGGTTCCCGTGGGATAATTTCCGACATACACGCTGGCAACCGCTAGTATATTAAGACACAGGATACTTTTCATCCCGGTAGAAGGTTCCCGTGGGATAATTTCCGACATACACGCGGGCGAAGCCGCTGGCAACAGCTAGTATATTAAGACATAGGATACTTTTCATCCCGGTAGAAAGTTCCCGTGGGATAATTTCCGACATACACGCTGGCAACAGCTAGTATATTAAGACACAGGATACTTTTCATCCCGGTAGAAGGTTCCCGTGGGATAATTTCCGACATACACGCTGGCAACAGCTAGTATATTAAGACACAGGATACTTTTCATCCCGGTAGAAGGTTCCCGTGGGATAATTTCCGACATACACGCTGGCAACAGCTTGTATATTAAGACACAGGATACTTTTCATCCCGGTAGAAGGTTCCCGTGGGATAATTTCCGACATACACGCTGGCAACAGCTAGTATATTAAGACACAGGATACTTTTCATCCCGGTAGAAGGTTCCCGTGGGATAATTTCCGACATACACGCGGGCGAAGCCGCTGGCAACAGCTAGTATATTAAGACACAGGATACTTTTCATCCCGGTAGAAGGTTCCCGTGGGATAATTTCCGACATACACGCTGGCAACAGCTAGTATATTAAGACACAGGATACTTTTCATCCCGGTAGAAGGTTCCCGTGGGATAATTTCCGACATACACGCTGGCAACAGCTAGTATATTAAGACCCAGGATACTTTTCATCCAGGTAGAAGGTTCCCGTGGGATAATTTCCGACATACACGCGGGCGAAGCCGCTGGCAACAGCTAGTATATTAAGACATAGGATACTTTTCATCCCAGTAGAAGGTTCTCGTGGGATAATTTCCGACATACACGCTGGCAACAGCTAGTATTTTAAGACATAGGATACTTTTCATCCCGGTAGAAGGTTCCCGTGGGATAATTTCCGACATACACGCTGGCAACAGCTAGTATATTAAGACACAGGATAATTTTCATCCCGGTAGAAGGTTCCCGTAGGATAATTTCCGACATACACGCGGGCGAAGCCGCTGGCAACAGCTAGTATATTAAGACACAGGATACTTTTCATGCCGGTAGAAGGTTCCCTTGGGATAATTTCCGACATACACGGTGGCAACAGCTAGTATTTTAAGACATAGGATACTTTTCATCCCGGTAGAAGGTTCCCGTGGGATAATTTCTGACATACACGCGGGCAACAGCTAGTATTTTAAGACACAGGATACTTTTCATCCCGGTAGAAGGTTCCCGTGGGATAATTTCCGACATACACGCGGGCAACAGCTAGTATTTTAAGACACAGGATACTTTTCATCCCGGTAGAAGGTTCCCGTGGGATAATTTCTGACATACACGCTGGCAACAGCTAGTATATTAAGACACAGGATACTTTTCATCCCGGTAGAAGGTTCCCGTGGGATAATTTCCGACATACACGCGGGCGAAGCCGCTGGCAACAGCTAGTATATTAAGACACAGGATACTTTTCATGCCGGTAGAAGGTTCCCTTGGGATAATTTCCGACATACACGCTGGCAACAGCTAGTATTTTAAGACACAGGATACTTTTCATCCCGGTAGAAGGTTCCCGTGGGATAATTTCCGACATACACGCGGGCGAAGCCGCTGGCAACAGCTAGTATATTAAGACACAGGATACTTTTCATCCCGGTAGAAGGTTCCCGTGGGATAATTTCTGACATACACGCGGGCAACAGCTAGTATTTTAAGACACAGGATACTTTTCATCCCGGTAGAAGGTTCCCGTGGGATAATTTCCGACATACACGCGGGCAACAGCTAGTATTTTAAGACACAGGATACTTTTCATCCTGGTAGAAGGTTCCCGTGGGATAATTTCTGACATACACGCTGGCAACAGCTAGTATAATAAGACACAGGATACTTTTCATCCCGGTAGAAGGTTCCCGTGGGATAATTTCCGACATACACGCTGGCAACAGCTAGTATATTAAGACACAGGATACTTTTCATCCCGGTAGAAGGTTCCCGTGGGATAATTTCCGACATACACGCTGGCAACAGCTAGTATATTAAGACACAGGATACTTTTCATGCCGGTAGAAGGTTCCCTTGGGATAATTTCCGACATACACGGTGGCAACAGCTAGTATTTTAAGACATAGGATACTTTTCATCCCGGTAGAAGGTTCCCGTGGGATAATTTCTGACATACACGCGGGCAACAGCTAGTATTTTAAGACACAGGATACTTTTCATCCCGGTAGAAGGTTCCCGTGGGATAATTTCCGACATACACGCGGGCAACAGCTAGTATTTTAAGACACAGGATACTTTTCATCCCGGTAGAAGGTTCCCGTGGGATAATTTCTGACATACACGCTGGCAACAGCTAGTATATTAAGACACAGGATACTTTTCATCCCGGTAGAAGGTTCCCGTGGGATAATTTCCGACATACACGCTGGCAACAGCTAGTATATTAAGACACAGGATACTTTTCATCCCGGTAGAAGGTTCCCGTGGGATAATTTCCGACATACACGCTGGCAACAGCTAGTATATTAAGACACAGGATACTTTTCATCCCGGTAGAAGGTTCCCGTGGGATAATTTCCGACATACACGCTAGCAACAGCTAGTATTTTAAGACATAGGATACTTTTCATCCCGGTAGAAGGTTCCCGTGGGATAATTTCCGACATACACGCTGGCAACAGCTAGTATATTAAGACCCAGGATACTTTTCATCCCGGTAGAAGGTTCCCGTGGGATAATTTCCGACATACACGCAAGCGAAGCCGCTGGCAACAGCTAGTATATTAAGACACAGGAAACTTTTCATCCCGGTAGAAGGTTCCCGTGGGATAATTTCCGACATACACGCTGGCAACAGCTAGTATATTAATACACAGGATACTTTTCATCCCGGGAGAAGGTTCCCGTGGGATAATTTCCGACATACACGCTGGCAACAGCTAGTATATTAAGACACAGGATACTTTTCATCCCGGTAGAAGGTTCCCGTGGGATAATTTCCGACATACACGCTGGCAACAGCTAGTATATTAAGACACAGGATACTTTTCATCCCGGTAGAAGGTTCCCGTGGGATAATTTCCGACATACACGCTGGCAACAGCTAGTATATTAAGACACAGGATACTTTTCATCCCGGTAGAAGGTTCCCGTGGGATAATTTCCGACATACACGCTGGCAACAGCTAGTATATTAAGACACAGGATACTTTTCATCCCGGTAGAAGGTTCCCTTGGGATAATTTCCGACATACAAGCGGGCGAAGCCGCTGGCAACAGCTAGTATATTAAAACACAGGATACTTTTCATCCCGGTAGAAGGTTCCCGTGGGATAATTTCCGACATACACGCTGGCAACAGCTAGTATATTAAGACCCAGGATACTTTTCATCCCGGTAGAAGGTTCCCGTGGGATAATTTCCGACATACACGCTGGCAACAGCTAGTATATTAAGACACAGGATACTTTTCATCCCGGTAGAAGGTTCCCGTTGGATAATTTCTGACATACACGCGGGCGAAGCCGCTGGCAACAGCTTGTATATTAAGACATAGGATACTTTTCATCCCGGTAGAAGGTTCCCGTGGGATAATTTCCGACATACACGCTGGCAACAGCTAGTATTTTAAGACACAGGATACTTTTCATCCCGGTAGAAGGTTCCCGTGGGATAATTTCCGACATACACGCGGGCGAAGCCGCTGGCAACAGCTAGTATATTAAGACATAGGATACTTTTCATCCCGGTAGAAGGTTCCCGTGGGATAATTTCCGACATACACGCTGGCAACAGCTAGTATATTAAGACACAGGATACTTTTCATCCCGGTAGAAGGTTCCCGTGGGATAATTTCCGACATACACGCTGGCAACCGCTAGTATATTAAGACACAGGATACTTTTCATCCCGGTAGAAGGTTCCCGTGGGATAATTTCCGACATACACGCGGGCGAAGCCGCTGGCAACAGCTAGTATATTAAGACATAGGATACTTTTCATCCCGGTAGAAAGTTCCCGTGGGATAATTTCCGACATACACGCTGGCAACAGCTAGTATATTAAGACACAGGATACTTTTCATCCCGGTAGAAGGTTCCCGTGGGATAATTTCCGACATACACGCTGGCAACAGCTAGTATATTAAGACACAGGATACTTTTCATCCCGGTAGAAGGTTCCCGTGGGATAATTTCCGACATACACGCTGGCAACAGCTTGTATATTAAGACACAGGATACTTTTCATCCCGGTAGAAGGTTCCCGTGGGATAATTTCCGACATACACGCTGGCAACAGCTAGTATATTAAGACACAGGATACTTTTCATCCCGGTAGAAGGTTCCCGTGGGATAATTTCCGACATACACGCGGGCGAAGCCGCTGGCAACAGCTAGTATATTAAGACACAGGATACTTTTCATCCCGGTAGAAGGTTCCCGTGGGATAATTTCCGACATACACGCTGGCAACAGCTAGTATATTAAGACACAGGATACTTTTCATCCCGGTAGAAGGTTCCCGTGGGATAATTTCCGACATACACGCTGGCAACAGCTAGTATATTAAGACCCAGGATACTTTTCATCCAGGTAGAAGGTTCCCGTGGGATAATTTCCGACATACACGCGGGCGAAGCCGCTGGCAACAGCTAGTATATTAAGACATAGGATACTTTTCATCCCAGTAGAAGGTTCTCGTGGGATAATTTCCGACATACACGCTGGCAACAGCTAGTATTTTAAGACATAGGATACTTTTCATCCCGGTAGAAGGTTCCCGTGGGATAATTTCCGACATACACGCTGGCAACAGCTAGTATATTAAGACACAGGATAATTTTCATCCCGGTAGAAGGTTCCCGTAGGATAATTTCCGACATACACGCGGGCGAAGCCGCTGGCAACAGCTAGTATATTAAGACACAGGATACTTTTCATGCCGGTAGAAGGTTCCCTTGGGATAATTTCCGACATACACGCTGGCAACAGCTAGTATTTTAAGACATAGGATACTTTTCATCCCGGTAGAAGGTTCCCGTGGGATAATTTCTGACATACACGCGGGCAACAGCTAGTATTTTAAGACACAGGATACTTTTCATCCCGGTAGAAGGTTCCCGTGGGATAATTTCCGACATACACGCGGGCAACAGCTAGTATTTTAAGACACAGGATACTTTTCATCCCGGTAGAAGGTTCCCGTGGGATAATTTCTGACATACACGCTGGCAACAGCTAGTATATTAAGACACAGGATACTTTTCATCCCGGTAGAAGGTTCCCGTGGGATAATTTCCGACATACACGCGGGCGAAGCCGCTGGCAACAGCTAGTATATTAAGACACAGGATACTTTTCATGCCGGTAGAAGGTTCCCTTGGGATAATTTCCGACATACACGCTGGCAACAGCTAGTATTTTAAGACACAGGATACTTTTCATCCCGGTAGAAGGTTCCCGTGGGATAATTTCCGACATACACGCGGGCGAAGCCGCTGGCAACAGCTAGTATATTAAGACACAGGATACTTTTCATCCCGGTAGAAGGTTCCCGTGGGATAATTTCCGACATACACGCTGGCAACAGCTAGTATATTAAGACCCAGGATACTTTTCATCCCGGTAGAAGGTTCCCGTGGGATAATTTCCGACATACACGCAAGCGAAGCCGCTGGCAACAGCTAGTATATTAAGACACAGGAAACTTTTCATCCCGGTAGAAGGTTCCCGTGGGATAATTTCCGACATACACGCGGGCGAAGCCGCTGGCAACAGCTAGTATATTAAGACACAGGATACTTTTCATCCCGGTAGAAGGTTCCCGTGGGATAATTTCCGACATACACGCTGGCAACAGCTAGTATATTAAGACACAGGATACTTTTCATCCCGGTAGAAGGTTCCCGTGGGATAATTTCCGACATACACGCTGGCAACAGCTAGTATATTAAGACACAGGATACTTTTCATCCCGGTAGAAGGTTCCCGTGGGATAATTTCCGACATACACGCTGGCAACAGCTAGTATATTAAGACCCAGGATACTTTTCATCCAGGTAGAAGGTTCCCGTGGGATAATTTCCGACATACACGCGGGCGAAGCCGCTGGCAACAGCTAGTATATTAAGACATAGGATACTTTTCATCCCAGTAGAAGGTTCTCGTGGGATAATTTCCGACATACACGCTGGCAACAGCTAGTATTTTAAGACATAGGATACTTTTCATCCCGGTAGAAGGTTCCCGTGGGATAATTTCCGACATACACGCTGGCAACAGCTAGTATATTAAGACACAGGATAATTTTCATCCCGGTAGAAGGTTCCCGTAGGATAATTTCCGACATACACGCGGGCGAAGCCGCTGGCAACAGCTAGTATATTAAGACACAGGATACTTTTCATGCCGGTAGAAGGTTCCCTTGGGATAATTTCCGACATACACGCTGGCAACAGCTAGTATTTTAAGACATAGGATACTTTTCATCCCGGTAGAAGGTTCCCGTGGGATAATTTCTGACATACACGCGGGCAACAGCTAGTATTTTAAGACACAGGATACTTTTCATCCCGGTAGAAGGTTCCCGTGGGATAATTTCCGACATACACGCGGGCAACAGCTAGTATTTTAAGACACAGGATACTTTTCATCCCGGTAGAAGGTTCCCGTGGGATAATTTCTGACATACACGCTGGCAACAGCTAGTATATTAAGACACAGGATACTTTTCATCCCGGTAGAAGGTTCCCGTGGGATAATTTCCGACATACACGCGGGCGAAGCCGCTGGCAACAGCTAGTATATTAAGACACAGGATACTTTTCATGCCGGTAGAAGGTTCCCTTGGGATAATTTCCGACATACACGCTGGCAACAGCTAGTATTTTAAGAGACAGGATACTTTTCATCCCGGTAGAAGGTTCCCGTGGGATAATTTCCGACATACACGCGGGCGAAGCCGCTGGCAACAGCTAGTATATTAAGACACAGGATACTTTTCATCCCGGTAGAAGGTTCCCGTGGGATAATTTCCGACATACACGCTGGCAACAGCTAGTATATTAAGACCCAGGATACTTTTCATCCCGGTAGAAGGTTCCCGTGGGATAATTTCCGACATACACGCAAGCGAAGCCGCTGGCAACAGCTAGTATATTAAGACACAGGAAACTTTTCATCCCGGTAGAAGGTTCCCGTGGGATAATTTCCGACATACACGCTGGCAACAGCTAGTATATTAATACACAGGATACTTTTCATCCCGGGAGAAGGTTCCCGTGGGATAATTTCCGACATACACGCTGGCAACAGCTAGTATATTAAGACACAGGATACTTTTCATCCCGGTAGAAGGTTCCCGTGGGATAATTTCCGACATACACGCTGGCAACAGCTAGTATATTAAGACACAGGATACTTTTCATCCCGGTAGAAGGTTCCCGTGGGATAATTTCCGACATACACGCTGGCAACAGCTAGTATATTAAGACACAGGATACTTTTCATCCCGGTAGAAGGTTCCCGTGGGATAATTTCCGACATACACGCTGGCAACAGCTAGTATATTAAGACACAGGATACTTTTCATCCCGGTAGAAGGTTCCCTTGGGATAATTTCCGACATACAAGCGGGCGAAGCCGCTGGCAACAGCTAGTATATTAAAACACAGGATACTTTTCATCCCGGTAGAAGGTTCCCGTGGGATAATTTCCGACATACACGCTGGCAACAGCTAGTATATTAAGACCCAGGATACTTTTCATCCCGGTAGAAGGTTCCCGTGGGATAATTTCCGACATACACGCTGGCAACAGCTAGTATATTAAGACACAGGATACTTTTCATCCCGGTAGAAGGTTCCCGTTGGATAATTTCCGACATACACGCGGGCGAAGCCGCTGGCAACAGCTTGTATATTAAGACATAGGATACTTTTCATCCCGGTAGAAGGTTCCCGTGGGATAATTTCCGACATACACGCTGGCAACAGCTAGTATTTTAAGACACAGGATACTTTTCATCCCGGTAGAAGGTTCCCGTGGGATAATTTCCGACATACACGCGGGCGAAGCCGCTGGCAACAGCTAGTATATTAAGACATAGGATACTTTTCATCCCGGTAGAAGGTTCCCGTGGGATAATTTCCGACATACACGCTGGCAACAGCTAGTATATTAAGACACAGGATACTTTTCATCCCGGTAGAAGGTTCCCGTGGGATAATTTCCGACATACACGCTGGCAACCGCTAGTATATTAAGACACAGGATACTTTTCATCCCGGTAGAAGGTTCCCGTGGGATAATTTCCGACATACACGCGGGCGAAGCCGCTGGCAACAGCTAGTATATTAAGACATAGGATACTTTTCATCCCGGTAGAAAGTTCCCGTGGGATAATTTCCGACATACACGCTGGCAACAGCTAGTATATTAAGACACAGGATACTTTTCATCCCGGTAGAAGGTTCCCGTGGGATAATTTCCGACATACACGCTGGCAACAGCTAGTATATTAAGACACAGGATACTTTTCATCCCGGTAGAAGGTTCCCGTGGGATAATTTCCGACATACACGCTGGCAACAGCTTGTATATTAAGACACAGGATACTTTTCATCCCGGTAGAAGGTTCCCGTGGGATAATTTCCGACATACACGCTGGCAACAGCTAGTATATTAAGACACAGGATACTTTTCATCCCGGTAGAAGGTTCCCGTGGGATAATTTCCGACATACACGCGGGCGAAGCCGCTGGCAACAGCTAGTATATTAAGACACAGGATACTTTTCATCCCGGTAGAAGGTTCCCGTGGGATAATTTCCGACATACACGCTGGCAACAGCTAGTATATTAAGACACAGGATACTTTTCATCCCGGTAGAAGGTTCCCGTGGGATAATTTCCGACATACACGCTGGCAACAGCTAGTATATTAAGACCCAGGATACTTTTCATCCAGGTAGAAGGTTCCCGTGGGATAATTTCCGACATACACGCGGGCGAAGCCGCTGGCAACAGCTAGTATATTAAGACATAGGATACTTTTCATCCCAGTAGAAGGTTCTCGTGGGATAATTTCCGACATACACGCTGGCAACAGCTAGTATTTTAAGACATAGGATACTTTTCATCCCGGTAGAAGGTTCCCGTGGGATAATTTCCGACATACACGCTGGCAACAGCTAGTATATTAAGACACAGGATAATTTTCATCCCGGTAGAAGGTTCCCGTAGGATAATTTCCGACATACACGCGGGCGAAGCCGCTGGCAACAGCTAGTATATTAAGACACAGGATACTTTTCATGCCGGTAGAAGGTTCCCTTGGGATAATTTCCGACATACACGCTGGCAACAGCTAGTATTTTAAGACATAGGATACTTTTCATCCCGGTAGAAGGTTCCCGTGGGATAATTTCTGACATACACGCGGGCAACAGCTAGTATTTTAAGACACAGGATACTTTTCATCCCGGTAGAAGGTTCCCGTGGGATAATTTCCGACATACACGCGGGCAACAGCTAGTATTTTAAGACACAGGATACTTTTCATCCCGGTAGAAGGTTCCCGTGGGATAATTTCTGACATACACGCTGGCAACAGCTAGTATATTAAGACACAGGATACTTTTCATCCCGGTAGAAGGTTCCCGTGGGATAATTTCCGACATACACGCGGGCGAAGCCGCTGGCAACAGCTAGTATATTAAGACACAGGATACTTTTCATGCCGGTAGAAGGTTCCCTTGGGATAATTTCCGACATACACGCTGGCAACAGCTAGTATTTTAAGACACAGGATACTTTTCATCCCGGTAGAAGGTTCCCGTGGGATAATTTCCGACATACACGCGGGCGAAGCCGCTGGCAACAGCTAGTATATTAAGACACAGGATACTTTTCATCCCGGTAGAAGGTTCCCGTGGGATAATTTCCGACATACACGCGGGCGAAACCGCTGGCAACAGCTAGTATATTAAGACATAGGATACTTTTCATCCCGGTAGAAGGTTCCCGTGGGATAATTTCCGACATACACGCTGGCAAAAGCTAGTATATTAAGACATAGGATACTTTTCATCCCGGTAGAAGGTTCCCGTGGGATAATTTCCGACATACACGCGGGCGAAGCCGCTGGCAACAGCTAGTATATTAAGACACAGGATACTTTTCATCCCGGTAGAAGGTTCCCGTGGGATAATTTCCGACATACACGCTGGCAACAGCTAGTATATTAAGACATAGGATACTTTTCATCCCGGTAGAAGGTTCCCGTGGGAAAATTTCCGACATACACGCGGGCGAAGCCGCTGGCAACAGCTAGTATATTAAGACACAGGATACTTTTCATCCCGGTAGAAGGTTCCCGTGGGATAATTTCCGACATACACGCTGGCAACAGCTAGTATATTAAGACACAGGATACTTTTCATCCCGGTAGAAGGTTCCCGTGGGATAATTTCCGACATACACGCTGGCAACAGCTAGTATATTAAGACACAGGATACTTTTCATCCCGGTAGAAGGTTCCCGTGGGATAATTTCCGACATACACGCTAGCAACAGCTAGTATTTTAAGACATAGGATACTTTTCATCCCGGTAGAAGGTTCCCGTGGGATAATTTCCGACATACACGCTGGCAACAGCTAGTATATTAAGACCCAGGATACTTTTCATCCCGGTAGAAGGTTCCCGTGGGATAATTTCCGACATACACGCAAGCGAAGCCGCTGGCAACAGCTAGTATATTAAGACACAGGAAACTTTTCATCCCGGTAGAAGGTTCCCGTGGGATAATTTCCGACATACACGCTGGCAACAGCTAGTATATTAATACACAGGATACTTTTCATCCCGGGAGAAGGTTCCCGTGGGATAATTTCCGACATACACGCTGGCAACAGCTAGTATATAAAGACACAGGATACTTTTCATCCCGGTAGAAGGTTCCCGTGGGATAATTTCCGACATACAGGCGGGCGAAGCCGCTGGCAACAGCTAGTATATTAAGACACAGGATACTTTTCATCCCGGTAGAAGGTTCCCGTGGGATAATTTCCGACATACACGCTGTCAACAGCTAGTATATTAAGACACAGGATACTTTTCATCCCGGTAGAAGGTTCCCGTGGGATAATTTCCGACATACACGCTGGCAACAGTTAGTATATTAAGACATAGGATACTTTTCATCCCGGTAGAAGGTTCCCGTGGGATAAACTCCGACATACACGCGGGCGAAGCCGCTGGCAACAGCTAGTATATTAAAACACAGGATACTTTTCATCCCGGTAGAAGGTTCCCGTGGGATAATTTCTGACATACACGCTGGCAACAGCTAGTATATTAAGACACAGGATACTTTTCATCCCGGTAGAAGGTTCCCGTGGGATAATTTCCGACATACACGCGGGCGAAGCCGCTGGCAACAGCTAGTATATTAAGACACAGGATACTTGTCATCCCGGTAGAAGGTTCCCGTGGGATAATTTCCGACATACACGCTGGCAACAGCTAGTATATTAAGACACAGGATACTTTTCATCCCGGTAGAAGGTTCCCGTGGGATAATTTCCGACATACACGCGGGCGAAGCCGCTGGCAACAGCTAGTATATTAAGACACAGGAAACTTTTCATCCCGGTAGAAGGTTCCCGTGGGATAATTTCCGACATACACGCGGGCGAAGCCGCTGGCAACAGCTAGTATATTAAGACACAGGATACTTTTCATCCCGGTAGAAGGTTCCCGTGGGATAATTTCCGACATACACGCTGGCAACAGCTAGTATATTAAGACACAGGATACTTTTCATCCCGGTAGAAGGTTCCCGTGGGATAATTTCCGACATACACGCTGGCAACAGCTAGTATATTAAGACACAGGATACTTTTCATCCCGGTAGAAGGTTCCCGTGGGATAATTTCCGACATACACGCTGGCAACAGCTAGTATATTAAGACACAGGATACTTTCCATCCCGGTAGAAGGTTCCCGTGGGATAATTTCCGACATACACGCTGGCAACAGCTAGTATATTAAGACACAGGATACTTTTCATCCCGGTAGAAGGTTCCCGTGGGATAATTTCCGACATACACGCGGGCGAAGCCGCTGGCAACAGCTAGTATATTAAGACACAGGAAACTTTTCATCCCGGTAGAAGGTTCCCGTGGGATAATTTCCGACATACACGCGGGCGAAGCCGCTGGCAACAGCTAGTATATTAAGACACAGGATACTTTTCATCCCGGTAGAAGGTTCCCGTGGGATAATTTCCGACAAACACGCTGGCAACAGCTAGTATATTAAGACACAGGATACTTTTCATCCCGGTAGAAGGTTCCCGTGGGATAATTTCCGACATACACGCTGGCAACAGCTAGTATATTAAGACACAGGATACTTTTCATCCCGGTAGAAGGTTCCCGTGGGATAATTTCCGACATACACGCTGGCAACAGCTAGTATATTAAGACACAGGATACTTTCCATCCCGGTAGAAGGTTCCCGTGGGATAATTTCCGACATACACGCGGGCGAAGCCGCTGGCAACAGCTAGTATATTAAGACACAGGATACTTTTCATCCCGGTAGAAGGTTCCCGTGGGATAATTTCCGACATACACGCGGGCGAAGCCGCTGGCAACAGCTAGTATATTAAGACACAGGATACTTTTCATGCCGGTAGAAGGTTCCCTTGGGATAATTTCCGACATACACGCTGGCAACAGCTAGTATTTTAAGACACAGGATACTTTTCATCCCGGTAGAAGGTTCCCGTGGGATAATTTCCGACATACACGCGGGCGACGCCGCTGGCAACAGCTAGTATATTAAGACACAGGATACTTTTCATCCCGGTAGAAGGTTCCCGTGGGATAATTTCCGACATACACGCGGGCGAAACCGCTGGCAACAGCTAGTATATTAAGACATAGGATACTTTTCATCCCGGTAGAAGGTTCCCGTGGGATAATTTCCGACATACACGCTGGCAAAAGCTAGTATATTAAGACATAGGATACTTTTCATCCCGGTAGAAGGTTCCCGTGGGATAATTTCCGACATACACGCGGGCGAAGCCGCTGGCAACAGCTAGTATATTAAGACACAGGATACTTTTCATCCCGGTAGAAGGTTCCCGTGGGATAATTTCCGACATACACGCTGGCAACAGCTAGTATATTAAGACATAGGATACTTTTCATCCCGGTAGAAGGTTCCCGTGGGAAAATTTCCGACATACACGCGGGCGAAGCCGCTGGCAACAGCTAGTATATTAAGACACAGGATACTTTTCATCCCGGTAGAAGGTTCCCGTGGGATAATTTCTGACATACACGCTGGCAACAGCTAGTATATTAAGACACAGGATACTTTTCATCCCGGTAGAAGGTTCCCGTGGGATAATTTCCGACATACACGCTGGCAACAGCTAGTATATTAAGACACAGGATACTTTTCATCCCGGTAGAAGGTTCCCGTGGGATAATTTCCGACATACACGCTAGCAACAGCTAGTATTTTAAGACATAGGATACTTTTCATCCCGGTAGAAGGATCCCGTGGGATAATTTCCGACATACACGCTGGCAACAGCTAGTATATTAAGACCCAGGATACTTTTCATCCCGGTAGAAGGTTCCCGTGGGATAATTTCCGACATACACGCAAGCGAAGCCGCTGGCAACAGCTTGTATATTAAGACACAGGATACTTTTCATCCCGGTAGAAGGTTCCCGTGGGATAATTTCCGACATACACGCGGGCGAAGCCGCTGGCAACAGCTAGTATATTAAGACACAGGATACTTTTCATCCCGGTAGAAGGTTCCCGTGGGATAATTTCCGACATACACGCGGGCGAAGCCGCTGGCAACAGCTAGTATATTAACACACAGGATACTTTTCATCCCGGTAGAAGGTTCCCGTGGGATAATTTCCAACATACACGCTGGCAACAGCTAGTATATTAAGACACAGGATACTTTTCATCCCGGTAGAAGGTTCCCGTGGGATAATTTCCGACATACACGCGGGCGAAGCCGCTGGCAACAGCTAGTATATTAAGACACAGGAAACTTTTCATCCCGGTAGAAGGTTCCCGTGGGATAATTTCCGACATACACGCTGGCAACAGCTAGTATATTAAGACACAGGAAACTTTTCATCCCGGTAGAAGGTTCCCGTGGGATAATTTCCGACATACACGCTGGCAACAGCTAGTATATTAAGACACAGGATACTTTTCATCCCGGTAGAAGGTTCCCGTGGGATAATTTCCGACATACACGCTGGCAACAGCTAGTATATTAAGACACAGGATACTTTTCATCCCGGTAGAAGGTTCCCGTGGGATAATTTCCGACATACACGCTGGCAACAGCTAGTATTTTAAGACATAGGATACTTTTCATCCCGGTAGAAGGTTCCCGTGGGATAATTTCCGACATACACGCTGGCAACAGCTAGTATATTAAGACCCAGAATACTTTTCATCCCGGTAGAAGGTTCCCGTGAGATAATTTCCGACATACACGCGGGCGAAGCCGCTGGCAACAGCTAGTATATTAAGACACAGGATACTTTTCATCCCGGTAGAAGGTTCCCGTGGGATAATTTCCGACATACACGCGGGCGAAGCCGCTGGCAACAGCTAGTATATTAAGACACAGGATACTTTTCATCCCGGTAGAAGGTTCCCGTGGGATAATTTCCGACATACACGCTGGCAACAGCTAGTATATTAAGACATAGGATACTTTTCATCCCGGTAGAAGGTTCCCGTGGGATAATTTCCGACATACACGCGGGCGAAGCCGCTGGCAACAGCTAGTATATTAAGACATAGGATACTTTTCATCCCGGTAGAAGGTTCCCGTGGGATAATTTCCGACATACACGCGGGCGAAGCCGCTGGCAACAGCTAGTATATTAAGACACAGGATACTTTTCATCCCGGTAGAAGGTTCCCGTGGGATAATTTCCGACATACACGCGGGCGAAGCCGCTGGCAACAGCTAGTATATTAAGACACAGGATACTTTTCATCCCGGTAGAAGGTTCCCGTGGGATAATTTCCGACATACACGCTGGCAACAGCTAGTATATTAAGACATAGGATACTTTTCATCCCGGTAGAAGGTTCCCGTGGGATAATTTCCGACATACACGCGGGCGAAGCCGCTGGCAACAGCTAGTATATTAAGACACAGGATACTTTTCATCCCGGTAGAAGGTTCCCGTGGGATAATTTCCGACATACACGCTGGCAACAGCTAGTATATTAAGACCCAGGATACTTTTCATCCAGGTAGAAGGTTCCCGTGGGATAATTTCCGACATACACGCGGGCGAAGCCGCTGGCAACAGCTAGTATATTAAGACATAGGATACTTTTCATCCCAGTAGAAGGTTCTCGTGGGATAATTTCCGACATACACGCTGGCAACAGCTAGTATATTAAGACACAGGATAATTTTCATCCCGGTAGAAGGTTCCCGTAGGATAATTTCCGACATACACGCGGGCGAAGCCGCTGGCAACAGCTAGTATATTAAGACACAGGATACTTTTCATGCCGGTAGAAGGTTCCCTTGGGATAATTTCCGACATACACGCTGGCAACAGCTAGTATTTTAAGACATAGGATACTTTTCATCCCGGTAGAAGGTTCCCGTGGGATAATTTCTGACATACACGCGGGCAACAGCTAGTATTTTAAGACACAGGATACTTTTCATCCCGGTAGAAGGTTCCCGTGGGATAATTTCCGACATACACGCGGGCAACAGCTAGTATTTTAAGACACAGGATACTTTTCATCCCGGTAGAAGGTTCCCGTGGGATAATTTCCGACATACACGCTGGCAACAGCTAGTATATTAAGACACAGGATACTTTTCATCCCGGTAGAAGGTTCCCGTGGGATAATTTCCGACATACACGCTGGCAACAGCTAGTATATTAAGACACAGGATACTTTTCATCCCGGTAGAAGGTTCCCGTGGGATAATTTCCGACATACACGCTAGCAACAGCTAGTATTTTAAGACATAGGATACTTTTCATCCCGGTAGAAGGTTCCCGTGGGATAATTTCCGACATACACGCTGGCAACAGCTAGTATATTAAGACCCAGGATACTTTTCATCCCGGTAGAAGGTTCCCGTGGGATAATTTCCGACATACACGCAAGCGAAGCCGCTGGCAACAGCTAGTATATTAAGACACAGGAAACTTTTCATCCCGGTAGAAGGTTCCCGTGGGATAATTTCCGACATACACGCTGGCAACAGCTAGTATATTAATACACAGGATACTTTTCATCCCGGGAGAAGGTTCCCGTGGGATAATTTCCGACATACACGCTGGCAACAGCTAGTATATAAAGACACAGGATACTTTTCATCCCGGTAGAAGGTTCCCGTGGGATAATTTCCGACATACACGCGGGCGAAGCCGCTGGCAACAGCTAGTATATTAAGACACAGGATACTTTTCATCCCGGTAGAAGGTTCCCGTGGGATAATTTCCGACATACACGCTGGCAACAGCTAGTATATTAAGACACAGGATACTTTTCATCCCGGTAGAAGGTTCCCGTGGGATAATTTCCGACATACACGCTGGCAACAGTTAGTATATTAAGACATAGGATACTTTTCATCCCGGTAGAAGGTTCCCGTGGGATAAACTCCGACATACACGCGGGCGAAGCCGCTGGCAACAGCTAGTATATTAAAACACAGGATACTTTTCATCCCGGTAGAAGGTTCCCGTGGGATAATTTCCGACATACACGCTGGCAACAGCTAGTATATTAAGACACAGGATACTTTTCATCCCGGTAGAAGGTTCCCGTGGGATAATTTCCGACATACACGCGGGCGAAGCCGCTGGCAACAGCTAGTATATTAAGACACAGGATACTTTTCATCCCGGTAGAAGGTTCCCGTGGGATAATTTCCGACATACACGCGGGCGAAGCTGCTGGCAACAGCTAGTATATTAAGACACAGGATACTTTTCATCCCGGTAGAAGGTTCCCGTGGGATAATTTCCGACATACACGCTGGCAACAGCTAGTATATTAAGACACAGGATACTTTTCATCCCGGTAGAAGGTTCCCGTGGGATAATTTCCGACATAAACGCGGGCGAAGCCGCTGGCAACAGCTAGTATATTAAGACACAGGAAACTTTTCATCCCGGTAGAAGGTTCCCGTGGGATAATTTCCGACATACACGCGGGCGAAGCCGCTGGCAACAGCTAGTATATTAAGACACAGGATACTTTTCATCCCGGTAGAAGGTTCCCGTGGGATAATTTCCGACATACACGCTGGCAACAGCTAGTATATTAAGACACAGGATACTTTTCATCCCGGTAGAAGGTTCCCGTGGGATAATTTCCGACATACACGCTGGCAACAGCTAGTATATTAAGACACAGGATACTTTTCATCCTGGTAGAAGGTTCCCGTGGGATAATTTCCGACATACACGCTGGCAACAGCTAGTATATTAAGACACAGGATACTTTTCATCCCGGTAGAAGGTTCCCGTGGGATAATTTCCGACATACACGTTGGCAACAGCTAGTATTTTAAGACATAGGATACTTTTCATCCCGGTAGAAGGTTCCCGTGGGATAATTTCCGACATACACGCTGGCAACAGCTAGTATATTAAGACCCAGAATACTTTTCATCCCGGTAGAAGGTTCCCGTGGGATAATTTCCGACATACACGCGGGCGAAGCCGCTGGCAACAGCTAGTATATTAAGACACAGGATACTTTTCATCCCGGTAGAAGGTTCCCGTGGGATAATTTCCGACATACACGCGGGCGAAGCCGCTGGCAACAGCTAGTATATTAAGACACAGGATACTTTTCATCCCGGTAGAAGGTTCCCGTGGGATAATTTCAGACATACACGCTGGCAACAGCTAGTATATTAAGACATAGGATACTTTTCATCCCGGTAGAAGGTTCCCGTGGGATAATTTCCGACATACACGCGGGCGAAGCCGCTGGCAACAGCTAGTATATTAAGACATAGGATACTTTTCATCCCGGTAGAAGGTTCCCGTGGGATAATTTCCGACATACACGCAGGCAACAGCTAGTATATTAAGACATAGGATACTTTTCATCCCGGTAGAAGGTTCCCGTGGGATCATTTCCGACATACACGCTGGCAACAGCTAGTATATTAAGACACAGGATACTTTTCATCCCGGTAGAAGGTTCCCGTGGGATAATTTCCGACATACACGCTGGCAACAGCTAGTATATTAAGACACAGGATACTTTTCATCCCGGTAGAAGGTTGCCGTGGGATAATTTCCGACATACACGCGGGCGAAGCCGCTGGCAACAGCTAGTATATTATATATACAGTGATCACTCGTGTCACCAGCGTTAAGGACTTAGGAGTGACTTTCGACCGCAGCCTGACATTTAGAGACCACGTGTCTGCCCTTGCAAAGGAATCCTTCAGGCGTCTGGGATTTGTCTTGAGGAACGCTCGTGACTTTCGCAATTCCAGTATTATTAAACTCCTATACACCACTCTGGTTCGGAGTAAACTCGAGTCCAGCGCCTGTGTCTGGCATCCACATACTGCGTCTCAGACACTGATGCTTGAGAAAGTTCAGAAAACCTTCCTGAGATTTTTGTATCAAAGGCTGTACCATTTCTTCCCATTCATGTACCCAACGAATTATCTTCTAGGGGTATTGGGCTTCAATTCGTTGGAGGTAAGAAGGGGCTTTGATCAGCTCACGATTGCCTGTAAAACCCTAAGCGGTCGTATTGACTGCCCTGAGCTCCACGGACTTTTCTGCCGCCTATTTGTGCCCGACAAATACATTGGGCACCGTCAAAGCCGCCGTCATAACCTGTTCGCACCACCGATATCTAGATCTGTTGCTAGAGCCGAATCCCGAGTATGTCGAACCCTAAGGATGCTAAACGCCCTCCTGACTGCCGACCCTGAATGTGATGTGTTTGCTGATGAATGGAAGAAAATAATGCGTGCTTGTCTGGTGTTCTGTGAGAGACAATATGCGAGGGTGTCCACTGTTACATGTTAGTTTGTCATGTATTTAATTATTTTTATTATTTTTTTTTTTTTTTAACCATTTACTCAAATTATTAAGTATTAATTATGTTATCCACTAGTTGTATATCCATGAATTTAATTTTTGTATTGTATGTTATTTGAATGTATATTTTATTTTTAATTTTTAGAATTCTATGTTAATTAATGTAATTGGACCTGTGCCGTTTTAATTAACTATAAATAAATAAATAATAAATAAATAAGACACAGGAAACTTTTCATCCCGGTAGAAGGTTCCCGTGGGATAATTTCCGACATACACGCTGACAACAGCTAGTATATTAAGACACAGGATACTTTTCATCCCGGTAGAAGGTTCCCGTGGGATAATTTCCGATATACACGCGGGCGAAGCCGCTGGCAACAGCTAGTATATTAAGACACAGGATACTTTTCATCCCGGTAGAAGGTTCCCGATGGATAATTTCCGACATACACGCTGGCAACAGCTAGTATATTAAGACACAGGATACTTTTCATCCCGGTAGAAGGTTCCCGTGGGATAATTTCCGACATACACGCTGGCAACAGCTAGTATTTTAAGACATAGGATACTTTTCATCCCGGTAGAAGGTTCCCGTGGGATAATTTCCGACATACACGCGGGCGAAGCCGCTGGCAACAGCTAGTATATTAAGACATAGGATACTTTTCATCCCGGTAGAAGGTTCCCGTGGGATAATTTCCGACATACACGCTGGCAACAGCTAGTATATTAAGACACAGGATACTTTTCATCCCGGTAGAAGGTTCCCGTGGGATAATTTCCGACATACACGCTGGCAACAGCTAGTATATTAAGACACAGGATACTTTTCATCCCGGTAGAAGGTTCCCGTGGGATAATTTCCGACATACACGCTGGCAACAGCTAGTATATTAAGACACAGGATACTTTTCATCCCGGTAGAAGGTTCCCGTGGGATAATTTCCGACATACACGCTGGCAACAGCTAGTATATTAAGACACAGGATACTTTTCATCCCGGTAGAAGGTTCCCTTGGGATAATTTCCGACATACACGCGGGCGAAGCCGCTGGCAACAGCTAGTATATTAAAACACAAGATACTTTTCATCCCGGTAGAAGGTTCCCGTGGGATAATTTCCGACATACACGCTGGCAACAGCTAGTATATTAAGACCCAGGATACTTTTCATCCCGGTAGAAGGTTCCCGTGGGATAATTTCCGACATACACGCTGGCAACAGCTAGTATATTAAGACACAGGATACTTTTCATCCCGGTAGAAGGTTCCCGTGGGATAATTTCCGACATACACGCGGGCGAAGCCACTGGCAACAGCTTATATATTAAGACACAGGATACTTTTCATCCCGGTAGAAGGTTCCCGTGGGATAATTTCCGACATACACGCTGGCAACAGCTAGTATATTAAGACACAGGATACTTTTCATCCCGGTAGAAGGTTCCCGTGGGATAATTTCCGACATACACGCTGGCAACAGCTAGTATTTTAAGACACAGGATACTTTTCATCCCGGTAGAAGGTTCCCGTGGGATAATTTCCGACATACACGCTAGCAACAGCTAGTATTTTAAGACATAGGATACTTTTCATCCCGGTAGAAGGTTCCCGTGGGATAATTTCCGACATACACGCTGGCAACAGCTAGTATATTAAGACCCAGGATACTTTTCATCCCGGTAGAAGGTTCCCGTGGGATAATTTCCGACATACACGCAAGCGAAGCCGCTGGCAACAGCTAGTATATTAAGACACAGGAAACTTTTCATCCCGGTAGAAGGTTCCCGTGGGATAATTTCCGACATACACGCTGGCAACAGCTAGTATATTAATACACAGGATACTTTTCATCCCGGGAGAAAGTTCCCGTGGGATAATTTCCGACATACACGCTGGCAACAGCTAGTATATAAAGACACAGGATACTTTTCATCCCGGTAGAAGGTTCCCGTGGGATAATTTCCGACATACACGCGGGCGAAGCCGCTGGCAACAGCTAGTATATTAAGACACAGGATACTTTTCATCCCGGTAGAAGGTTCCCGTGGGATAATTTCCGACATACACGCTGGCAACAGCTAGTATATTAAGACACAGGATACTTTTCATCCCGGTAGAAGGTTCCCGTGGGATAATTTCCGACATACACGCTGGCAACAGTTAGTATATTAAGACATAGGATACTTTTCATCCCGGTAGAAGGTTCCCGTGGGATAAACTCCGACATACACGCGGGCGAAGCCGCTGGCAACAGCTAGTATATTAAAACACAGGATACTTTTCATCCCGGTAGAAGGTTCCTGTGGGATAATTTCCGACATACACGCTGGCAACAGCTAGTATATTAAGACACAGGATACTTTTCATCCCGGTAGAAGGTTCCCGTGGGATAATTTCCGACATACACGCGGGCGAAGCCGCTGGCAACAGCTAGTATATTAAGACACAGGATACTTTTCATCCCGGTAGAAGGTTCCCGTGGGATAATTTCCGACATACACGCGGGCGAAGCCGCTGGCAACAGCTAGTATATTAAGACACAGGATACTTTTCATCCCGGTAGAAGGTTCCCGTGGGATAATTTCCGACATACACGCTGGCAACAGCTAGTATATTAAGACACAGGATACTTTTCATCCCGGTAGAAGGTTCCCGTGGGATAATTTCCGACATACACGCGGGCGAAGCCGCTGGCAACAGCTAGTATATTAAGACACAGGAAACTTTTCATCCCGGTAGAAGGTTCCCGTGGGATAATTTCCGACATACACGCGGGCGAAGCCGCTGGCAACAGCTAGTATATTAAGACACAGGATACTTTTCATCCCGGTAGAAGGTTCCCGTGGGATAATTTCCGACATACACGCTGGCAACAGCTAGTATATTAAGACACAGGATACTTTTCATCCCGATAGAAGGTTCCCGTGGGATAATTTCCGACATACACGCTGGCAACAGCTAGTATATTAAGACACAGGATACTTTTCATCCTGGTAGAAGGTTCCCGTGGGATAATTTCCGACATACACGCTGGCAACAGCTAGTATATTAAGACACAGGATACTTTTCATCCCGGTAGAAGGTTCCCGTGGGATAATTTCCGACATACACGCTGGCAACAGCTAGTATTTTAAGACATAGGATACTTTTCATCCCGGTAGAAGGTTCCCGTGGGATGATTTCCGACATACACGCTGGCAACAGCTAGTATATTAAGACCCAGAATACTTTTCATCCCGGTAGAAGGTTCCCGTGGGATAATTTCCGACATACACGCGGGCGAAGCCGCTGGCAACAGCTAGTATATTAAGACACAGGATACTTTTCATCCCGGTAGAAGGTTCCCGTGGGATAATTTCCGACATACACGCGGGCGAAGCCGCTGGCAACAGCTAGTATATTAAGACACAGGATACTTTTCATCCCGGTAGAAGGTTCCCGTGGGATAATTTCAGACATACACGCTAGCAACAGCTAGTATATTAAGACATAGGATACTTTTCATCCCGGTAGAAGGTTCCCGTGGGATAATTTCCGACATACACGCGGGCGAAGCCGCTGGCAACAGCTAGTATATTAAGACATAGGATACTTTTCATCCCGGTAGAAGGTTCCCGTGGGATAATTTCCGACATACACGCAGGCAACAGCTAGTATATTAAGACACAGGATACTTTTCATCCCGGTAGAAGGTTCCCGTGGGATCATTTCCGACATACACGCTGGCAACAGCTAGTATATTAAGACACAGGATACTTTTCATCCCGGTAGAAGGTTCCCGTGGGATAATTTCCGACATACACGCTGGCAACAGCTAGTATATTAAGACACAGGATACTTTTCATCCCGGTAGAAGGTTGCCGTGGGATAATTTCCGACATACACGCGGGCGAAGCCGCTGGCAACAGCTAGTATATTATATATACAGTGATCACTCGTGTCACCAGCGTTAAGGACTTAGGAGTGACTTTCGACCGCAGCCTGACATTTAGAGACCACGTGTCTGCCCTTGCAAAGGAATCCTTCAGGCGTCTGGGATTTGTCTTGAGGAACGCTCGTGACTTTCGCAATTCCAGTATTATTAAACTCCTATACACCACTCTGGTTCGGAGTAAACTCGAGTCCAGCGCCTGTGTCTGGCATCCACATACTGCGTCTCAGACACTGATGCTTGAGAAAGTTCAGAAAACCTTCCTGAGATTTTTATATCAAAGGCTGTACCATTTCTTCCCATTCATGTACCCAACGAATTATCTTCTAGGGGTATTGGGCTTCAATTCGTTGGAGGTAAGAAGGGGCTTTGATCAGCTCACGATTGCCTGTAAAACCCTAAGCGGTCGTATTGACTGCCCTGAGCTCCACGGACTTTTCTGCCGCCTATTTGTGCCCGACAAATACATTGGGCACCGTCAAAGCCGCCGTCATAACCTGTTCGCACCACCGATATCTAGATCTGTTGCTAGAGCCGAATCCCCAGTATGTCGAACCCTAAGGATGCTAAACGCCCTCCTGACTGCCGACCCTGAATGTGATGTGTTTGCTGATGAATGGAAGAAAATAATGCGTGCTTGTCTGGTGTTCTGTGAGAGACAATATGCGAGGGTGTCCACTGTTACATGTTAGTTTGTCATGTATTTAATTATTTTTATTTTTTTTTTTTTTTTTTTTAACCATTTACTCAAATTATTAAGTATTAATTATGTTATCCACTAGTTGTATATCCATGAATTTAATTTTTGTATTGTATGTTATTTGAATGTATATTTTATTTTTAATTTTTAGAATTCTATGTTAATTAATGTAATTGGACCTGTGCCGTTTTAATTAACTATAAATAAATAAATAAATAAATAATAAACAAATAAGACACAGGAAACTTTTCATCCTGGTAGAAGGTTCCCGTGGGATAATTTCCGACATACACGCTGACAACAGCTAGTATATTAAGACACAGGATACTTTTCATCCCGGTAGAAGGTTCCCGTGGGATAATTTCCGACATACACGCGGGCGAAGCCGCTGGCAACAGCTAGTATATTAAGACACAGGATACTTTTCATCCCGGTAGAAGGTTCCCGTGGGATAATTTCCGACATACACGCTGGCAACAGCTAGTATATTAAGACACAGGATACTTTTCATCCCGGTAGAAGGTTCCCGTGGGATAATTTCCGACATACACGCTGGCAACAGCTAGTATTTTAAGACATAGGATACTTTTCATCCCGGTAGAAGGTTCCCGTGGGATAATTTCCGACATACACGCGGGCGAAGCCGCTGGCAACAGCTAGTATATTAAGACATAGGATACTTTTCATCCCGGTAGAAGGTTCCCGTGGGATAATTTCCGACATACACGCTGGCAACAGCTAGTATATTAAGACACAGGATACTTTTCATCCCGGTAGAAGGTTCCCGTGGGATAATTTCCGACATACACGCTGGCAACAGCTAGTATATTAAGACACAGGATACTTTTCATCCCGGTAGAAGGTTCCCGTGGGATAATTTCCGACATACACGCTGGCAACAGCTAGTATATTAAGACACAGGATACTTTTCATCCCGGTAGAAGGTTCCCGTGGGATAATTTCCGACATACACGCTGGCAACAGCTAGTATATTAAGACACAGGATACTTTTCATCCCGGTAGAAGGTTCCCTTGGGATAATTTCCGACATACACGCGGGCGAAGCCGCTGGCAACAGCTAGTATATTAAAACACAGGATACTTTTCATCCCGGTAGAAGGTTCCCGTGGGATAATTTCCGACATACACGCTGGCAACAGCTAGTATATTAAGACCCAGGATACTTTTCATCCCGGTAGAAGGTTCCCGTGGGATAATTTCCGACATACACGCTGGCAACAGCTAGTATATTAAGACACAGGATACTTTTCATCCCGGTAGAAGGTTCCCGTGGGATAATTTCCGACATACACGCGGGCGAAGCCACTGGCAACAGCTTATATATTAAGACACAGGATACTTTTCATCCCGGTAGAAGGTTCCCGTGGGATAATTTCCGACATACACGCTGGCAACAGCTAGTATATTAAGACACAGGATACTTTTCATCCCGGTAGAAGGTTCCCGTGGGATAATTTCCGACATACACGCTGGCAACAGCTAGTATTTTAAGACACAGGATACTTTTCATCCCGGTAGAAGGTTCCCGTGGGATAATTTCCGACATACACGCGGGCGAAGCCGCTGGCAACAGCTAGTATATTAAGACACAGGATACTTTTCATCCCGGTAGAAGGTTCCCGTGGGATAATTTCCGACATACACGCTGGCAACCGCTAGTATATTAAGACACAGGATACTTTTCATCCCGGTAGAAGGTTCCCGTGGGATAATTTCCGACATACACGCGGGCGAAGCCGCTGGCAACAGCTAGTATATTAAGACATAGGATACTTTTCATCCCGGTAGAAAGTTCCCGTGGGATAATTTCCGACATACACGCTGGCAACAGCTAGTATATTAAGACACAGGATACTTTTCATCCCGGTAGAAGGTTCCCGTGGGATAATTTCCGACATACACGCTGGCAACAGCTAGTATATTAAGACACAGGATACTTTTCATCCCGGTAGAAGGTTCCCGTGGGATAATTTCCGACATACACGCTGGCAACAGCTAGTATATTAAGACACAGGATACTTTTCATCCCGGTAGAAGGTTCCCGTGGGATAATTTCCGACATACACGCTGGCAACAGCTAGTATATTAAGACACAGGATACTTTTCATCCCGGTAGAAGGTTCCCGTGGGATAATTTCCGACATACACGCGGGCGAAGCCGCTGGCAACAGCTAGTATATTAAGACACAAGATACTTTTCATCCCGGTAGAAGGTTCCCGTGGGATAATTTCCGACATACACGCTGGCAACAGCTAGTATATTAAGACACAGGATACTTTTCATCCCGGTAGAAGGTTCCCGTGGGATAATTTCCGACATACACGCTGGCAACAGCTAGTATTTTAAGACATAGGATACTTTTCATCCCGGTAGAAGGTTCCCGTGGGATAATTTCCGACATACACGCGGGCGAAGCCGCTGGCAACAGCTAGTATATTAAGACATAGGATACTTTTCATCCCGGTAGAATGTTCCCGTGGGATAATTTCCGACATACACGCTGGCAACAGCTAGTATATTAAGACACAGGATACTTTTCATCCCGGTAGAAGGTTCCCGTGGGATAATTTCCGACATACACGCTGGCAACAGCTAGTATATTAAGACACAGGATACTTTTCATCCCGGTAGAAGGTTCCCGTGGGATAATTTCCGACATACACGCTGGCAACAGCTAGTATATTAAGACCCAGGATACTTTTCATCCCGGTAGAAGGTTCCCGTGGGATAATTTCCGACATACACGCGGGCGAAGCCGCTGGCAACAGCTAGTATATTAAGACACAAGATACTTTCATCCCGGTAGAAGGTTCCCGTGGGATAATTTCCGACATACACGCGGGCGAAGCCGCTGGCAACAGCTAGTATATTAAGACACAGGATACTTTTCATCCCGGTAGAAGGTTCCCGTGGGATAATTTCTGACATACACGCTGGCAACAGCTAGTATATTAAGACACAGGATACTTTTCATCCCGGGAGAAGGTTCCCGTGGGATAATTTCCGACATACACGCTGGCAACAGCTAGTATATAAAGACACAGGATACTTTCATCCCGGTAGAAGGTTCCCGTGGGATAATTTCCGACATACACGCGGGCGAAGCCGCTGGCAACAGCTAGTATATTAAGACACAGGATACTTTTCATCCCGGTAGAAGGTTCCCGTGGGATAATTTCCGACATACACGCGGGCGAAGCCGCTGGCAACAGCTAGTATATTAAGACACAGGATACTTTTCATCCCGGTAGAAGGTTCCCGTGGGATAATTTCCGACATACACGCGGGCGAAGCCGCTGGCAACAGCTAGTATATTAAGACACAGGAAACTTTTCATCCCGGTAGAAGGTTCCCGTGGGATAATTTCCAACATACACGCTGACAACAGCTAGTATATTAAGACACAGGATACTTTTCATCCCGGTAGAAGATTCCCGTGGGATAATTTCCGACATACACGCTGGCAACAGCTAGTATATTAAGACACAGGATACTTTTCATCCCGGTAGAAGGTTCCCGTGGGATAATTTCCGACATACACGCTGACAACAGCTAGTATATTAAGACACAGGATACTTTTCATCCCGGTAGAAGGTTCCCGTGGGATAATTTCCGACATACACGCGGGCGAAGCCGCTGGCAACAGCTAGTATATTAAGACACAGGATACTTTTCATCCCGGTAGAAGGTTCCCGTGGGATAATTTCCGACATACACGCTGGCAACAGCTAGTATATTAAGACACAGGATACTTTTCATCCCGGTAGAAGGTTCCCGTGGGATAATTTCCGACATACACGCTGGCAACAGCTAGTATATTAAGACACAGGATACTTTTCATCCCGGTAGAAGGTTCCCGTGGGATAATTTCCGACATACACGCTGGCAACAGCTAGTATATTAAGACACAGGATACTTTTCATCCCGGTAGAAGGTTCCCGTGGGATAATTTCCGACATACACGCGGGCGAAGCCGCTGGCAACAGCTAGTATATTAAGACACAGGATACTTTTCATCCCGGTAGAAGGTTCCCGTGGGATAATTTCCGACATACACGCTGGCAACAGCTAGTATATTAAGACACAGGATACTTTTCATCCCGGTAGAAGGTTCCCGTGGGATAATTTCCGACATACACGCTGGCAACAGCTAGTATTTTAAGACATAGGATACTTTTCATCCCGGTAGAAGGTTCCCGTGGGATAATTTCCGACATACACGCGGGCGAAGCCGCTGGCAACAGCTAGTATATTAAGACATAGGATACTTTTCATCCCGGTAGAATGTTCCCGTGGGATAATTTCCGACATACACGCTGGCAACAGCTAGTATATTAAGACACAGGATACTTTTCATCCCGGTAGAAGGTTCCCGTGGGATAATTTCCGACATACACGCTGGCAACAGCTAGTATATTAAGACACAGGATACTTTTCATCCCGGTAGAAGGTTCCCTTGGGATAATTTCCGACATACACGCGGGCGAAGCCGCTGGCAACAGCTAGTATATTAAAATACAGGATACTTTTCATCCCGGTAGAAGGTTCCCGTGGGATAATTTCCGACATACACGCTGGCAACAGCTAGTATATTAAGACCCAGGATACTTTTCATCCCGGTAGAAGGTTCCCGTGGGATAATTTCCGACATACACGCTGGCAACAGCTAGTATATTAAGACACAGGATACTTTTCATCCCGGTAGAAGGTTCCCGTGGGATAATTTCCGACATACACGCGGGCGAAGCCGCTGGCAACAGCTTGTATATTAAGACACAGGATACTTTTCATCCCGGTAGAAGGTTCCCGTGGGATAATTTCCGACATACACGCTGGCAACAGCTAGTATATTAAGACACAGGATACTTTTCATCCCGGTAGAAGGTTCCCGTGGGATAATTTCCGACATACACGCTGGCAACAGCTAGTATTTTAAGACACACGATACTTTTCATCCCGGTAGAAGGTTCCCGTGGGATAATTTCCGACATACACGCGGGCGAAGCCGCTGGCAACAGCTAGTACATTAAGACATAGGATACTTTCATCCCGGTAGAAGGTTCCCGTGGGATAATTTCCGACATACACGCTGGCAACAGCTAGTATATTAAGACACAGGATACTTTTCATCCCGGTAGAAGGTTCCCGTGGGATAATTTCCGACATACACGCTAGCAACAGCTAGTATATTAAGACACAGGATACTTTTCATGCCGGTAGAAGGTTCCCGTGGGATAATTTCCGACATACACGCTGGCAACAGCTAGTATATTAAGACACAGGATACTTTTCATCCCGGTAGAAGGTTCCCGTGGGATAATTTCCGACATACACGCTGGCAACAGCTAGTATATTAAGACACAGGATACTTTTCATCCCGGTAGAAGGTTCCCGTGGGATAATTTCCGACATACACGCTGGCAACAGCTAGTATATTAAGACACAGGATACTTTTCATCCCGGTAGAAGGTTCCCGTGGGATAATTTCCGACATACACGCGGGCGAAGCCGCTGGCAACAGCTAGTATATTAAGACACAGGATACTTTTCATCCCGGTAGAAGGTTCCCGTGGGATAATTTCCGACATACACGCTGGCAACAGCTAGTATTTTAAGACATAGGATACTTTTTATCCCGGTAGAAGGTTCCCGTGGGATAATTTCCGACATACACGCGGGCGAAGCCGCTGGCAATAGCTAGTATATTAAGACATAGGATACTTTTCATCCCGGTAGAATGTTCCCGTGGGATAATTTCCGACATACACGCTGGCAACAGCTAGTATATTAAGACACAGGATACTTTTCATCCCGGTAGAAGGTTCCCGTGGGATAATTTCCGACATACACGCTGGCAACAGCTAGTATTTTAAGACATAGGATACTTTTCATCCCGGTAGAAGGTTCCCGTGGTATAATTTCCGACATACACGCTGGCAACAGCTAGTATATTAAGACCCAGGATACTTTTCATCCCGGTAGAAGGTTCCCGTGGGATAATTTCCGACATACACGCGGGCGAAGCCGCTGGCAACAGCTAGTATATTAAGACACAGGATACTTTCATCCCGGTAGAAGGTTCCCGTGGGATAATTTCCGACATACACGCGGGCGAAGCCGCTGGCAACAGCTAGTATATTAAGACATAGGATACTTTTCATCCCGGTAGAATGTTCCCGTGGGATAATTTCCGACATACACGCTGGCAACAGCTAGTATATTAAGACACAGGATACTTTTCATCCCGGTAGAAGGTTCCCGTGGGATAATTTCCGACATACACGCTGGCAACAGCTAGTATATTAAGACACAGGATACTTTTCATCCCGGTAGAAGGTTCCCTTGGGATAATTTCCGACATACACGCGGGCGAAGCCGCTGGCAACAGCTAGTATATTAAAACACAGGATACTTTTCATCCCGGTAGAAGGTTCCCGTGGGATAATTTCCGACATACTCGCTGGCAACAGCTAGTATATTAAGACCCAGGATACTTTTCATCCCGGTAGAAGGTTCCCGTGGGATAATTTCCGACATACACGCTGGCAACAGCTAGTATATTAAGACACAGGATACTTTTCATCCCGGTAGAAGGTTCCCGTGGGATAATTTCCGACATACACGCGGGCGAAGCCGCTGGCAACAGCTTGTATATTAAGACACAGGATACTTTTCATCCCGGTAGAAGGTTCCCGTGGGATAATTTCCGACATACACGCTGGCAACAGCTAGTATATTAAGACACAGGATACTTTTCATCCCGGTAGAAGGTTCCCGTGGGATAATTTCCGACATACACGCTGGCAACAGCTAGTATTTTAAGACACAGGATACTTTTCATCCCGGTAGAAGGTTCCCGTGGGATAATTTCCGACATACACGCGGGCGAAGCCGCTGGCAACAGCTAGTATATTAAGACATAGGATACTTTCATCCCGGTAGAAAGTTCCCGTGGGATAATTTCCGACACATACGCTGGCAACAGCTAGTATTTTAAGACACAGGATACTTTTCATCCCGGTAGAAGGTTCCCGTGGGATAATTTCCGACATACACGCGGGCGAAGCCGCTGGCAACAGCTAGTATATTAAGACATAGGATACTTTTCATCCCGGTAGAATGTTCCCGTGGGATAATTTCCGACATACACGCTGGCAACAGCTAGTATATTAAGACACAGGATACTTTTCATCCCGGTAGAAGGTTCCCGTGGGATAATTTCCGACATACACGCTGGCAACAGCTAGTATATTAAGACACAGGATACTTTTCATCCCGGTAGAAGGTTCCCTTGGGATAATTTCCGACATACACGCGGGCGAAGCCGCTGGCAACAGCTAGTATATTAAAACACAGGATACTTTTCATCCCGGTAGAAGGTTCCCGTGGGATAATTTCCGACATACTCGCTGGCAACAGCTAGTATATTAAGACCCAGGATACTTTTCATCCCGGTAGAAGGTTCCCGTGGGATAATTTCCGACATACACGCTGGCAACAGCTAGTATATTAAGACACAGGATACTTTTCATCCCGGTAGAAGGTTCCCGTGGGATAATTTCCGACATACACGCGGGCGAAGCCGCTGGCAACAGCTTGTATATTAAGACACAGGATACTTTTCATCCCGGTAGAAGGTTCCCGTGGGATAATTTCCGACATACACGCTGGCAACAGCTAGTATATTAAGACACAGGATACTTTTCATCCCGGTAGAAGGTTCCCGTGGGATAATTTCCGACATACACGCTGGCAACAGCTAGTATTTTAAGACACAGGATACTTTTCATCCCGGTAGAAGGTTCCCGTGGGATAATTTCCGACATACACGCGGGCGAAGCCGCTGGCAACAGCTAGTATATTAAGACATAGGATACTTTCATCCCGGTAGAAAGTTCCCGTGGGATAATTTCCGACACATACGCTGGCAACAGCTAGTATATTAAGACATAGGATACTTTTCATCCCGGTAGAAGGTTCCCGTGGGATAATTTCCGACATACACGCTGGCAACAGCTAGTATATTAAGACACAGGATACTTTTCATCCCGGTAGAAGGTTCCCGTGGGATAATTTCCGACATACACGCGGGCGAAGCCGCTGGCAACAGCTAGTATATTAAGACAAAGGATACTTTTCATCCCGGTAGAAAGTTCCCGTGGGATAATTTCCGACATACACGCTGGCAACAGCTAGTATATTAAGACAGGATACTTTTCATCCCGGTAGAAGGTTCCCGTGGGATAATTTCCGACATACACGCGGGCGAAGCCGCTGGCAACAGCTAGTATATTAAGACACAGGATACTTTTCATCCCGGTAGAAGTTTCCCGTGGGATAATTTCCGACATACACGCTGGCAACAGCTAGTATATTAAGACACAGGATACTTTTCATCCCGGTAGAAGGTTCCCGTGGGATAATTTCCGACATACACGCTGGCAACAGCTAGTATATTAAGACACAGGATACTTTTCATCCCGGTAGAAGGTTCCCGTGGGATAATTTCCGACATACACGCGGGCGAAGCCGCTGGCAACAGCTAGTATATTAAGACACAGGATACTTTTCATCCCGGTAGAAGGTTCCCGTGGGATAATTTCCGACATACACGCTGGCAACAGCTAGTATATTAAGACACAGGATACTTTTCATCCCGGTAGAAGGTTCCCGTGGGATAATTTCCGACATACACGCTGGCAACAGCTAGTATTTTAAGACATAGGATACTTTTCATCCCGGTAGAAGGTTCCCGTGGGATAATTTCCGACATACACGCGGGCGGACCCGCTGGCAACAGCTAGTATATTAAGACATAGGATACTTTTCATCCCGGTAGAATGTTCCCGTGGGATAATTTCCGACATACACGCTTGCAACAGCTAGAATATTAAGACACAGGATACTTTTCATCCCGGTAGAAGGTTCCCGTGGGATAATTTCCGACATACACGCTGGCAACAGCTAGTATATTAAGACACAGGATACTTTTCATCCCGGTAGAAGGTTCCCGTGGGATAATTTTCGACATACACGCTGGCAACAGCTAGTATTTTAAGACATAGGATACTTTTCATCCCGGTAGAAGGTTCCCGTGGGATAATTTCCGACATACACGCTGGCAACAGCTAGTATATTAAGACCCAGGATACTTTTCATCCCGGTAGAAGGTTCCCGTGGGATAATTTTCGACATACACGCGGGCGAAGCCGCTGGCAACAGCTAGTATATTAAGACACAGGATACTTTCATCCCGGTAGAAGGTTCCCGTGGGATAATTTCCGACATACACGCGGGCGAAGCCGCTGGCAACAGCTAGTATATTAAGACACAGGATACTTTTCATCCCGGTAGAAGGTTCCCGTGGTATAATTTCCCACATACACGCTGGCAACAGCTAGTATATTAAGACACAGGATACTTTTCATCCCGGTAGAAGGTTCCCGTGGGATAATTTCCGACATACACGCTGGCAACAGCTAGTATATTAAGACCCAGGATACTTTTCATCCCGGTAGAAGGTTCCCGTGGGATAATTTCCGACATACACGCGGGCGAAGCCGCTGGCAACAGCTAGTATATTAAGACACAGGATACTTTTCATCCCGGTAGAAGGTTCCCGTGGGATAATTTCCGACATACACGCTGGCAACAGCTAGTATATTAAGACACAGGATACTATTCATCCCGGTAGAAGGTTCCCGTGGGATAATTTCCGACATACACGCAGGCAACAGCTAGTATATTAAGACACAGGATACTTTTCATCCCGGTAGAAGGTTCCTGTGGGATAATTTCCGACATACACGCTGGCAACAGCTAGTATATTAAGACATAGGATACTTTTCATCCCGGTAGAAGGTTCCCGTGGGATAATTTCCGACATACACGCTGGCAACAGCTAGTATATTAAGACACAGGATACTTTTCATCCCGGTAGAAGGTTCCCGTGGGATAATTTCCGACATACACGCTGGCAACAGCTAGTATATTAAGACACAGGATACTTTTCATCCCGGTAGAAGGTTCCCGTGGGATAATTTCCGACATACACGCTGGCAACAGCTAGTATATTAAGACACAGGATACTTTTCATCCCGGTAGAAGGTTCCCGTGGGATAATTTCCGACATACACGCTGGCAACAGCTAGTATTTTAAGACACAGGATACTTTTCATCCCGGTAGAAGGTTCCCGTGGGATAATTTCCGACATACACGCTGGCAACAGCTAGTATATTAAGACACAGGATACTTTTCATCCCGGTAGAAGGTTCCCGTGGGATAATTTCCGACATACACGCTGGCAACAGCTAGTATATTAAGACCCAGGATACTTTTCATCCCGGTAGAAGGTTCCCGTGGGATAATTTCCGACATACACGCGGGCGAAGCCGCTGGCAACAGCTAGTATATTAAGACACAGGATACTTTTCATCCCGGTAGAAGGTTCCCGTGGGATAATTTCCGACATACACGCTGGCAACAGCTAGTATATTAAGACACAGGATACTTTTCATCCCGGTAGAAGGTTCCCGTGGGATAATTTCCGACATACACGCTGGCAACAGCTAGTATATTAAGACACAGGATACTTTTCATCCCGGTAGAAGGTTCCCGTGGGATAATTTCCGACATACACGCTGGCAACAGCTAGTATATTAAGACACAGGATACTTTTCATCCCGGTAGAAGGTTCCCGTGGGATAATTTCCGACATACACGCTGGCAACAGCTAGTATATTAAGACACAGGATACTTTTCATCCCGGTAGAAGGTTCCCGTGGGATAATTTCCGACATACACGCTAGCAACAGCTAGTATATTAAGACACAGGATACTTTTCATCCCGGTAGAAGGTTCCCGTGGGATAATTTCCGACATACACGCGGGCGAAGCCGCTGGCAACAGCTAGTATATTAAGACACAGGATACTTTTCATCCCGGTAGAAGGTTCCCGTGGGATAATTTCCGACATACACGCTGGCAACAGCTAGTATATTAAGACACAGGATACTTTTCATCCCGGTAGAAGGTTCCCGTGGGATAATTTCCGACATACACGCTGGCAACAGCTAGTATTTTAAGACATAGGATACTTTTCATCCCGGTAGAAGGTTCCCGTGGGATAATTTCCGACATACACGCGGGCGAAGCCGCTGGCAACAGCTAGTATATTAAGACATAGGATACTTTTCATCCCGGTAGAATGTTCCCGTGGGATAATTTCCGACATACACGCTGGCAACAGCTAGTATATTAAGACACAGGATACTTTTCATCCCGGTAGAAGGTTCCCGTGGGATAATTTCCGACATACACGCTGGCAACAGCTAGTATATTAAGACACAGGATACTTTTCATCCCGGTAGAAGGTTCCCGTGGGATAATTTCCGACATACACGCTGGCAACAGCTAGTATTTTAAGACATAGGATACTTTTCATCCCGGTAGAAGGTTCCCGTGGGATAATTTCCGACATACACGCTGGCAACAGCTAGTATATTAAGACCCAGGATACTTTTCATCCCGGTAGAAGGTTCCCGTGGGATAATTTCCGACATACACGCGGGCGAAGCCGCTGGCAACAGCTAGTATATTAAGACACAGGATACTTTCATCCCGGTAGAAGGTTCCCGTGGGATAATTTCCGACATACACGCTGGCAACAGCTAGTATATTAAGACACAGGATACTTTTCATCCCGGTAGAAGGTTCCCGTGGTATAATTTTCGACATACACGCTGGCAACAGCTAGTATTTTAAGACATAGGATACTTTTCATCCCGGTAGAAGGTTCCCGTGGGATAATTTCCGACATACACGCGGGCGGAGCCGCTGGCAACAGCTAGTATATTAAGACATAGGATACTTTTCATCCCGGTAGAATGTTCCCGTGGGATAATTTCCGACATACACGCTGGCAACAGCTAGTATATTAAGACACAGGATACTTTTCATCCCGGTAGAAGGTTCCCGTGGGATAATTTCCGACATACACGCTGGCAACAGCTAGTATATTAAGACACAGGATACTTTTCATCCCGGTAGAAGGTTCCCTTGGGATAATTTCCGACATACACGCGGGCGAAGCCGCTGGCAACAGCTAGTATATTAAAACACAGGATACTTTTCATCCCGGTAGAAGGTTCCCGTGGGATAATTTCCGACATACACGCTGGCAACAGCTAGTATATTAAGACCCAGGATACTTTTCATCCCGGTAGAAGGTTCCCGTGGGATAATTTCCGACATACACGCTAGCAACAGCTAGTATATTAAGACACAGGATACTTTTCATCCCGGTAGAAGGTTCCCGTGGGATAATTTCCGACATACACGCGGGCGAAGCCGCTGGCAACAGCTTGTATATTAAGACACAGGATACTTTTCATCCCGGTAGAAGGTTCCCGTGGGATAATTTCCGACATACACGCTGGCAACAGCTAGTATATTAAGACACAGGATACTTTTCATCCCGGTAGAAGGTTCCCGTGGGATAATTTCCGACATACACGCTGGCAACAGCTAGTATTTTAAGACACAGGATACTTTTCATCCCGGTAGAAGGTTCCCGTGGGATAATTTCCGACATACACGCGGGCGAAGCCGCTGGCAACAGCTAGTATATTAAGACAAAGGATACTTTCATCCCGGTAGAAGGTTCCCGTGGGATAATTTCCGACATACACGCTGGCAACAGCTAGTATATTAAGACATAGGATACTTTTCATCCCGGTAGAAGGTTCCCGTGGGATAATTTCCGACATACACGCGGGCGGAGCCGCTGGCAACAGCTAGTATATTAAGACATAGGATACTTTTCATCCCGGTAGAATGTTCCCGTGGGATAATTTCCGACATACACGCTGGCAACAGCTAGTATATTAAGACACAGGATACTTTTCATCCCGGTAGAAGGTTCCCGTGGGATAATTTCCGACATACACGCTGGCAACAGCTAGTATATTAAGACACAGGATACTTTTCATCCCGGTAGAAGGTTCCCTTGGGATAATTTCCGACATACACGCGGGCGAAGCCGCTGGCAACAGCTAGTATATTAAAACACAGGATACTTTTCATCCCGGTAGAAGGTTCCCGTGGGATAATTTCCGACATACACGCTGGCAACAGCTAGTATATTAAGACCCAGGATACTTTTCATCCCGGTAGAAGGTTCCCGTGGGATAATTTCCGACATACACGCTGGCAACAGCTAGTATATTAAGACACAGGATACTTTTCATCCCGGTAGAAGGTTCCCGTGGGATAATTTCCGACATACACGCGGGCGAAGCCGCTGGCAACAGCTTGTATATTAAGACACAGGATACTTTTCATCCCGGTAGAAGGTTCCCGTGGGATAATTTCCGACATACACGCTGGCAACAGCTAGTATATTAAGACACAGGATACTTTTCATCCCGGTAGAAGGTTCCCGTGGGATAATTTCCGACATACACGCTGGCAACAGCTAGTATTTTAAGACACAGGATACTTTTCATCCCGGTAGAAGGTTCCCGTGGGATAATTTCCGACATACACGCGGGCGAAGCCGCTGGCAACAGCTAGTATATTAAGACAAAGGATACTTTCATCCCGGTAGAAGGTTCCCGTGGGATAATTTCCGACATACACGCTGGCAACAGCTAGTATATTAAGACATAGGATACTTTTCATCCCGGTAGAAGGTTCCCGTGGGATAATTTCCGACATACACGCTGGCAACAGCTAGTATATTAAGACACAGGATACTTTTCATCCCGGTAGAAGGTTCCCGTGGGATAATTTCCGACATACACGCGGGCGAAGCCGCTGGCAACAGCTAGTATATTAAGACATAGGATACTTTTCATCCCGGTAGAAAGTTCCCGTGGGATAATTTCCGACATACACGCTGGCAACAGCTAGTATATTAAGACACAGGATACTTTTTCATCCCGGTAGAAGGTTCCCGTGGGATAATTTCCGACATACACGCTGGCAACAGCTAGTATATTAAGACACAGGATACTTTTCATCCCGGTAGAAGGTTCCCGTGGGATAATTTCCGACATACACGCGGGCGAAGCCGCTGGCAACAGCTAGTATATTAAGACACAGGATACTTTTTATCCCGGTAGAAGGTTCCCGTGGGATAATTTCTGACATACACGCTGGCAACAGCTAGTATATTAAGACACAGGATACTTTTCATCCCGGGAGAAGGTTCCCGTGGGATAATTTCCGACATACACGCTGGCAACAGCTAGTATATAAAGACACAGGATACTTTTCATCCCGGTAGAAGGTTCCCGTGGGATAATTTCCGACATAAACGCGGGCGAAGCCGCTGGCAACAGCTAGTATATTAAGACACAGGATACTTTTCATCCCGGTAGAAGGTTCCCGTGGGATAATTTCCGACATACACGCTGGCAACAGCTTGTATATTAAGACACAGGATACTTTTCATCCCGGTAGAAGGTTCCCGTGGGATAATTTCCGACATACACGCTGGCAACAGCTAGTATATTAAGACACAGGATACTTTTCATCCCGGTAGAAGGTTCCCGTGGGATAATTTCCGACATACACGCTGGCAACAGCTAGTATTTTAAGACACAGGATACTTTTCATCCCGGTAGAAGGTTCCCGTGGGATAATTTCCGACATACACGCGGGCGAAGCCGCTGGCAACAGCTAGTATATTAAGACAAAGGATACTTTCATCCCGGTAGAAGGTTCCCGTGGGATAATTTCCGACATACACGCTGGCAACAGCTAGTATATTAAGACATAGGATACTTTTCATCCCGGTAGAAGGTTCCCGTGGGATAATTTCCGACATACACGCTGGCAACAGCTAGTATATTAAGACACAGGATACTTTTCATCCCGGTAGAAGGTTCCCGTGGGATAATTTCCGACATACACGCGGGCGAAGCCGCTGGCAACAGCTAGTATATTAAGACATAGGATACTTTTCATCCCGGTAGAAAGTTCCCGTGGGATAATTTCCGACATACACGCTGGCAACAGCTAGTATATTAAGACACAGGATACTTTTTCATCCCGGTAGAAGGTTCCCGTGGGATAATTTCCGACATACACGCTGGCAACAGCTAGTATATTAAGACACAGGATACTTTTCATCCCGGTAGAAGGTTCCCGTGGGATAATTTCCGACATACACGCGGGCGAAGCCGCTGGCAACAGCTAGTATATTAAGACACAGGATACTTTTTATCCCGGTAGAAGGTTCCCGTGGGATAATTTCTGACATACACGCTGGCAACAGCTAGTATATTAAGACACAGGATACTTTTCATCCCGGGAGAAGGTTCCCGTGGGATAATTTCCGACATACACGCTGGCAACAGCTAGTATATAAAGACACAGGATACTTTTCATCCCGGTAGAAGGTTCCCGTGGGATAATTTCCGACATACACGCGGGCGAAGCCGCTGGCAACAGCTAGTATATTAAGACACAGGATACTTTTCATCCCGGTAGAAGGTTCCCGTGGGATAATTTCCGACATACACGCTGGCAACAGCTAGTATATTAAGACACAGGATACTTTTCATCCCGGTAGAAGGTTCCCGTGGGATAATTTCCGACATACACGCTGGCAACAGCTAGTATATTAAGACCCAGGATACTTTTCATCCCGGTAGAAGGTTCCCGTGGGATAATTTCCGACATACACGCGGGCGAAGCCGCTGGCAACAGCTAGTATATTAAGACACAGGATACTTTTCATCCCGGTAGAAGGTTCCCGTGGGATAATTTCCGACATACACGCTGGCAACAGCTAGTATATTAAGACACAGGATACTATTCATCCCGGTAGAAGGTTCCCGTGGGATAATTTCCGACATACACGCTGGCAACAGCTAGTATATTAAGACACAGGATACTTTTCATCCCGGTAGAAGGTTCCCGTGGGATAATTTCCGACATACACGCTGGCAACAGCTAGTATATTAAGACAAAGGATACTTTCATCCCGGTAGAAGGTTCCCGTGGGATAATTTCCGACATACACGCTGGCAACAGCTAGTATATTAAGACATAGGATACTTTTCATCCCGGTAGAAGGTTCCCGTGGGATAATTTCCGACATACACGCTGGCAACAGCTAGTATATTAAGACACAGGATACTTTTCATCCCGGTAGAAGGTTCCCGTGGGATAATTTCCGACATACACGCGGGCGAAGCCGCTGGCAACAGCTAGTATATTAAGACATAGGATACTTTTCATCCCGGTAGAAAGTTCCCGTGGGATAATTTCCGACATACACGCTGGCAACAGCTAGTATATTAAGACACAGGATACTTTTTCATCCCGGTAGAAGGTTCCCGTGGGATAATTTCCGACATACACGCTGGCAACAGCTAGTATATTAAGACACAGGATACTTTTCATCCCGGTAGAAGGTTCCCGTGGGATAATTTCCGACATACACGCGGGCGAAGCCGCTGGCAACAGCTAGTATATTAAGACACAGGATACTTTTCATCCCGGTAGAAGGTTCCCGTGGGATAATTTCTGACATACACGCTGGCAACAGCTAGTATATTAAGACACAGGATACTTTTCATCCCGGGAGAAGGTTCCCGTGGGATAATTTCCGACATACACGCTGGCAACAGCTAGTATATAAAGACACAGGATACTTTTCATCCCGGTAGAAGGTTCCCGTGGGATAATTTCCGACATACACGCGGGCGAAGCCGCTGGCAACAGCTAGTATATTAAGACACAGGATACTTTTCATCCCGGTAGAAGGTTCCCGTGGGATAATTTCCGACATACACGCTGGCAACAGCTAGTATATTAAGACACAGGATACTTTTCATCCCGGTAGAAGGTTCCCGTGGGATAATTTCCGACATACACGCTGGCAACAGCTAGTATATTAAGACCCAGGATACTTTTCATCCCGGTAGAAGGTTCCCGTGGGATAATTTCCGACATACACGCGGGCGAAGCCGCTGGCAACAGTAAGTATATTAAGACACAGGATACTTTTCATCCCGGTAGAAGGTTCCCGTGGGATAATTTCCGACATACACGCTGGCAACAGCTAGTATATTAAGACACAGGATACTATTCATCCCGGTAGAAGGTTCCCGTGGGATAATTTCCGACATACACGCTGGCAACAGCTAGTATATTAAGACACAGGATACTTTTCATCCCGGTAGAAGGTTCCCGTGGGATAATTTCCGACATACACGCTGGCAACAGCTAGTATATTAAGACACAGGATACTTTTCATCCCGGTAGAAGGTTCCTGTGGGATAATTTCCGACATACACGCTGGCAACAGCTAGTATATTAAGACATAGGATACTTTTCATCCCGGTAGAAGGTTCCCGTGGGATAATTTCCGACATACACTCTGGCAACAGCTAGTATATTAAGACACAGGATACTTTTCATCCCGGTAGAAGGTTCCCGTGGGATAATTTCCGACATACACGCTGGCAACAGCTAGTATTTTAAGACACAGGATACTTTTCATCCCGGTAGAAGGTTCCCGTGGGATAATTTCCGACATACACGCGGGCGAAGCCGCTGGCAACAGCTAGTATATTAAGACATAGGATACTTTCATCCCGGTAGAAGGTTCCCGTGGGATAATTTCCGACATACACGCTGGCAACAGCTAGTATATTAAGACATAGGATACTTTTCATCCCGGTAGAAGGTTCCCGTGGGATAATTTCCGACATACACGCTGGCAACAGCTAGTATATTAAGACACAGGATACTTTTCATCCCGGTAGAAGGTTCCCGTGGGATAATTTCCGACATACACGCGGGCGAAGCCGCTGGCAACAGCTAGTATATTAAGACATAGGATACTTTTCATCCCGGTAGAAAGTTCCCGTGGGATAATTTCCGACATACACGCTGGCAACAGCTAGTATATTAAGACACAGGATACTTTTTCATCCCGGTAGAAGGTTCCCGTGGGATAATTTCCGACATACACGCTGGCAACAGCTAGTATATTAAGACACAGGATACTTTTCATCCCGGTAGAAGGTTCCCGTGGGATAATTTCCGACATACACGCGGGCGAAGCCGCTGGCAACAGCTAGTATATTAAGACACAGGATACTTTTCATCCCGGTAGAAGGTTCCCGTGGGATAATTTCTGACATACACGCTGGCAACAGCTAGTATATTAAGACACAGGATACTTTTCATCCCGGGAGAAGGTTCCCGTGGGATAATTTCCGACATACACGCTGGCAACAGCTAGTATATAAAGACACAGGATACTTTTCATCCCGGTAGAAGGTTCCCGTGGGATAATTTCCGACATACACGCGGGCGAAGCCGCTGGCAACAGCTAGTATATTAAGACACAGGATACTTTTCATCCCGGTAGAAGGTTCCCGTGGGATAATTTCCGACATACACGCTGGCAACAGCTAGTATATTAAGACACAGGATACTTTTCATCCCGGTAGAAGGTTCCCGTGGGATAATTTCCGACATACACGCTGGCAACAGCTAGTATATTAAGACCCAGGATACTTTTCATCCCGGTAGAAGGTTCCCGTGGGATAATTTCCGACATACACGCGGGCGAAGCCGCTGGCAACAGCTAGTATATTAAGACACAGGATACTTTTCATCCCGGTAGAAGGTTCCCGTGGGATAATTTCCGACATACACGCTGGCAACAGCTAGTATATTAAGACACAGGATACTATTCATCCCGGTAGAAGGTTCCCGTGGGATAATTTCCGACATACACGCTGGCAACAGCTAGTATATTAAGACACAGGATACTTTTCATCCCGGTAGAAGGTTCCCGTGGGATAATTTCCGACATACACGCTGGCAACAGCTAGTATATTAAGACACAGGATACTTTTCATCCCGGTAGAAGGTTCCTGTGGGATAATTTCCGACATACACGCTGGCAACAGCTAGTATATTAAGACACAGGATACTTTTCATCCCGGTAGAAGGTTCCCGTGGGATAATTTCCGACATACACGCTGGCAACAGCTAGTATATTAAGACACAGGATACTTTTCATCCCGGTAGAAGGTTCCCGTGGGATAATTTCCGACATACACGCTGGCAACAGCTAGTATATTAAGACACAGGATACTTTTCATCCCGGTAGAAGGTTCCCGTGGGATAATTTCCGACATACACGCTGGCAACAGCTAGTATTTTAAGACACAGGATACTTTTCATCCCGGTAGAAGGTTCCCGTGGGATAATTTCCGACATACACGCTGGCAACAGCTAGTATATTAAGACACAGGATACTTTTCATCCCGGTAGAAGGTTCCCGTGGGATAATTTCCGACATACACGCTGGCAACAGCTAGTATTTTAAGACACAGGATACTTTTCATCCCGGTAGAAGGTTCCCGTGGGATAATTTCCGACATACACGCGGGCGAAGCCGCTGGCAACAGCTAGTATATTAAGACACAGGATACTTTTCATCCCGGTAGAAGGTTCCCGTGGGATAATTTCCGACATACACGCTGGCAACAGCTAGTATATTAAGACACAGGATACTTTTCATCCCGGTAGAATGTTCCCGTGGGATAATTTCCGACATACACGCTGGCAACAGCTAGTATATTAAGACACAGGATACTTTTCATCCCGGTAGAAGGTTCCCGTGGGATAATTTCCGACATACACGCTGGCAACAGCTAGTATATTAAGACCCAGGATACTTTTCATCCCGGTAGAAGGTTCCCGTGGGATAATTTCCGACATACACGCGGGCGAAGCCGCTGGCAACAGCTAGTATATTAAGACACAGGATACTTTTCATCCCGGTAGAAGGTTCCCGTGGGATAATTTCCGACATACACGCGGGCGAAGCCGCTGGCAACAGCTAGTATATTAAGACACAGGATACTTTTCATCCCGGTAGAAGGTTCCCGTGGGATAATTTCCGACATACACGCTGGCAACAGCTAGTATATTAAGACACAGGATACTTTTCATCCCGGTAGAAGGTTCCCGTGGGATAATTTCCGACATACACGCTGGCAACAGCTAGTATATTAAGACATAGGATACTTTCATCCCGGTAGAAGGTTCCCGTGGGATAATTTCCGACATACACGCTGGCAACAGCTAGTATATTAAGACACAGGATACTTTTCATCCCGGTAGAAGGTTCCCGTGGGATAATTTCCGACATACACGCTGGCAACAGCTAGTATATTAAGACACAGGATACTTTTCATCCCGGTAGAAGGTTCCCGTGGGATAATTTCCGACATACACGCGGGCGAAGCCGCTGGCAACAGCTAGTATATTAAGACACAGGATACTTTTCATCCCGGTAGAAGGTTCCCGTGGGATAATTTCTGACATACACGCTGGCAACAGCTAGTATATTAAGACACAGGATACTTTTCATCCCGGGAGAAGGTTCCCGTGGGATAATTTCCGACATACACGCTGGCAACAGCTAGTATATAAAGACACAGGATACTTTTCATCCCGGTAGAAGGTTCCCGTGGGATAATTTCCGACATACACGCGGGCGAAGCCGCTGGCAACAGCTAGTATATTAAGACACAGGATACTTTTCATCCCGGTAGAAGGTTCCCGTGGGATAATTTCCGACATACACGCTGGCAACAGCTAGTATATTAAGACACAGGATACTTTTCATCCCGGTAGAAGGTTCCCGTGGGATAATTTCCGACATACACGCTGGCAACAGCTAGTATATTAAGACCCAGGATACTTTTCATCCCGGTAGAAGGTTCCCGTGGGATAATTTCCGACATACACGCTGGCAACAGCTAGTATTTTAAGACATAGGATACTTTTCATCCCGGTAGAAGGTTCCCGTGGGATAATTTCCGACATACACGCTGGCAACAGCTAGTATATTAAGACCCAGGATACTTTTCATCCCGGTAGAAGGTTCCCGTGGGATAATTTCCGACATACACGCGGGCGAAGCCGCTGGCAACAGCTAGTATATTAAGACACAGGATACTTTCATCCCGGTAGAAGGTTCCCGTGGGATAATTTCCGACATACACGCTGGCAACAGCTAGTATATTAAGACACAGGATACTTTTCATCCCGGTAGAAGGTTCCCGTGGTATAATTTTCGACATACACGCTGGCAACAGCTAGTATTTTAAGACATAGGACACTTTTCATCCCGGTAGAAGGTTCCCGTGGGATAATTTCCGACATACACGCGGGCGGAGCCGCTGGCAACAGCTAGTATATTAAGACATAGGATACTTTTCATCCCGGTAGAATGTTCCCGTGGGATAATTTCCGACATACACGCTGGCAACAGCTAGTATATTAAGACACAGGATACTTTTCATCCCGGTAGAAGGTTCCCGTGGGATAATTTCCGACATACACGCTGGCAACAGCTAGTATATTAAGACACAGGATACTTTTCATCCCGGTAGAAGGTTCCCTTGGGATAATTTCCGACATACACGCGGGCGAAGCCGCTGGCAACAGCTAGTATATTAAAACACAGGATACTTTTCATCCCGGTAAAAGGTTCCCGTGGGATAATTTCCGACATACACGCTGGCAACAGCTAGTATATTAAGACCCAGGATACTTTTCATCCCGGTAGAAGGTTCCCGTGGGATAATTTCCGACATACACGCTGGCAACAGCTAGTATATTAAGACACAGGATACTTTTCATCCCGGTAGAAGGTTCCCGTGGGATAATTTCCGACATACACGCGGGCGAAGCCGCTGGCAACAGCTTGTATATTAAGACACAGGATACTTTTCATCCCGGTAGAAGGTTCCCGTGGGATAATTTCCGACATACACGCTGGCAACAGCTAGTATATTAAGACACAGGATACTTTTCATCCCGGTAGAAGGTTCCCGTGGGATAATTTCCGACATACACGCTGGCAACAGCTAGTATTTTAAGACACAGGATACTTTTCATCCCGGTAGAAGGTTCCCGTGGGATAATTTCCGACATACACGCGGGCGAAGCCGCTGGCAACAGCTAGTATATTAAGACATAGGATACTTTCATCCCGGTAGAAGGTTCCCGTGGGATAATTTCCGACATACACGCTGGCAACAGCTAGTATATTAAGACATAGGATACTTTTCATCCCGGTAGAAGGTTCCCGTGGGATAATTTCCGACATACACGCTGGCAACAGCTAGTATATTAAGACACAGGATACTTTTCATCCCGGTAGAAGGTTCCCGTGGGATAATTTCCGACATACACGCGGGCGAAGCCGCTGGCAACAGCTAGTATATTAAGACATAGGATACTTTTCATCCCGGTAGAAAGTTCCCGTGGGATAATTTCCGACATACACGCTGGCAACAGCTAGTATATTAAGACACAGGATACTTTTCATCCCGGTAGAAGGTTCCCGTGGGATAATTTCCGACATACACGCTGGCAACAGCTAGTATATTAAGACACAGGATACTTTTCATCCCGGTAGAAGGTTCCCGTGGGATAATTTCCGACATACACGCTGGCAACAGCTAGTATATTAAGACACAGGATACTTTTCATCCCGGTAGAAGGTTCCCGTGGGATAATTTCCGACATACACGCTGGCAACAGCTAGTATATTAAGACACAGGATACTTTTCATCCCGGTAGAAGGTTCCCGTGGGATAATTTCCGACATACACGCTGGCAACAGCTAGTATATTAAGACACAGGATACTTTTCATCCCGGTAGAAGGTTCCCGTGGGATAATTTCCGACATACACGCTGGCAACAGCTAGTATATTAAGACACAGGATACTTTTCATCCCGGTAGAAGGTTCCCGTGGGATAATTTCCGACATACACGCGGGCGAAGCCGCTGGCAACAGCTAGTATATTAAGACACAGGATACTTTTCATCCCGGTAGAAGGTTCCCGTGGGATAATTTCCGACATACACGCTGGCAACAGCTAGTATATTAAGACACAGGATACTTTTCATCCCGGTAGAAGGTTCCCGTGGGATAATTTCCGACATACACGCTGGCAACAGCTAGTATTTTAAGACATAGGATACTTTTCATCCCGGTAGAAGGTTCCCGTGGGATAATTTCCGACATACACGCGGGCGAAGCCGCTGGCAACAGCTAGTATATTAAGACATAGGATACTTTTCATCCCGGTAGAATGTTCCCGTGGGATAATTTCCGACATACACGCTGGCAACAGCTAGTAAATGATAAATGATAAATGATTTTTATTTCTGTAAGTAGGTTTGTACAAACACTTTTACAAGTCAATATTTTTTTTTTTAAACTAGATGAGGTCGGCGTTTCCTATCTGACTACTCTGAGAAGAAAGGCCGAAACAAACTCAGAGGTCACAGTCTCTTATAAAGTCCAGACATAATCTTGGTCACTTCATGTGAAGACCATGTAGATTGGTGTCTGAAATGGTCTTTTGAGGAAAGAACCACACAGATTGAGAGGACCTGTCCAGTCAGTGCACGCATTTGTCAGTAATCGCGCAGCTCAACTAGCTCAACGATTCGACGAACAATACCAAAGAAAGGACATTGGGGTAGGCCGCATAGATTACTCAAACTGCCAGACCATGATTAAAAATAACTGAGAGAAAAAATAAAACAAACAAAAAAAAGCAATGACCTACATAGTCTTCACATTCACAATAAAGTTAAATAATATAATACTTACAAAGTAAATATTAATGTCAACATTCAGTATGCAAAAATAAAAATAATATAAAATAAAATTGGAGCAGTTCAATCCCAAGCCTTTTTGTCCTCAATATAATCTTTAACGGTATAAAAAGCTTTCTGACACAACTTGCGTTTAATTAATGATTTGAATTTATTAAGACTCAGATCTTGAACGTGGCTTGGAAGTTTATTATAAAAGCGTATACATTGACACCTGAATGACCCACCTATTTTCTTGAGCCTTGTTGGAGGTACAACAAATTTGTGTTTGTTCCTAGTATTTATATTGTGGATATCACTGTATTTTTTAAACAATTTAATGTTTTTATGGGCATATAAAAGATTTTCAAAAATGTACTGAGAAGGCAAAGTCAGTATATTAATCTCCTTAAATTTCTCTCTGAGAGATTGTCTCGGACTTAATTTATAAATGTATCGAACAGCTCTTTTCTGCAAAACAAAGATAGTCTGAATGTCGGCTGCATTTCCCCACAACAGAATACCGTACGACATTATACTATGAAAATAGCTAAAGTACACTAAACGGGCTGTCTCTATGTTGGTTAAATTACGAATTTTCCTAACAGCGTATGCTGCGGAGCTTAGCTTTTTTGACAATTTATCTATATGTGGGCCCCACTGAAGCTTAGCATCCAAAGTTAAGCCCAAGAATACTGTGCTATCTTCAGGATTCAACTCTTCGCCCCTTATCAACACGTTAGTTTTCACCTGCCTAACGTGAGGTAGTGTAAACTTAATGAATTTGGTTTTTTTTTCATTAAGGAGTAAATTATTAATACTGAACCAGTGAACTACTTTTGAGATCGCTCTGTTTACATCGTCAGTAACCAGCTGCTGACGTTTAAGTTTAAACAAAAGTGAAGTATCATCCGCAAACAAAACTATATCATGATTATCCTTAATGAGGTAGGGCAAATCGTTAATATAAATAAGAAATAAGAAAGGACCAAGAATCGAGCCCTGTGGGACCCCCATTGTTACTATAGATCCGGGCGATCTTTTTCCATTAACGTCAACGCTCTGAATCCTATTACTCAAATATGAAGTAAGAAGATCCAGAGCGGTGTTCCGGATCCCGTAATGGCGGAGTTTCCTGATTAACGTTTCATGAAGAACGCAATCGAATGCCTTGGACAAATCACAAAAGATGCCCAAGGCATCGCATTTGTCTTCCCATGCATTATAAATATGTCCTAAAAGTTCCACACCGGCCATCAGTAGTTGAACGACCCTTTGTAAAACCGAACTGCTTGTTATGTAATAATTTATGTTTATTAAAAAATCTTTGCAATTGGTCTAAAATTAATTTCTCAAAAATTTTACTAAACGTAGGTAGTACTGAAATAGGTCTATAATTTGTGGGGTCTGATGTACTACCTGATTTAAACAAAGGTATTATTTTACTATATTTCATGAGGTCAGGAAACTCCCCACAGTCGATACAGTTATTAAAGATAAGAGCTAAAGTAGGTGCTACAATGTCAATAATAGACTTAGCAACTTCTACAGAATTACCCCACAGATCTGCTGTCTTTTTTACATTTAAAGTGTGAAAGGTTTTAATTATGTCTCTACAGGTAATTTGTTCAAAATTAAATTCCGAATCGCAAGCATTAACATTTTCCTTAAGCAAAGACTCAGCAACAGAAGTTGATGAGTTTAGGGATTTAGTAGTTGAAACGGGAATATCTGAAAAGAAATTTTCAAAGGCCGCGGCGACTTGTGAGTCTGATTTTATTATATTGTCATTAATAGACAGGCTGTAGTCAGCACTTCGGTTATTAGACCTTCCCGTTTCACTATTAATAATATTCCAAGTCGTTTTAATTACATTACTACTGTTTTTAATCTTCGAACTCAAATAACGCGACTTGGCCATACAACAAACTTTTTTAAATAATTTTGAATAGTTTCTAACATATAAATTAAATTCTGCAGTGTTTACAAAAGACCTTTCATTATATAGTTCATAAAGCCGTGTTCTACTTTTATGAATACCAATGGTAGCCCAATCACTGAAAGTCGCGTTACTATTAACCGAGATAGTCTTGGGAATAAAGATGAGATTAAATTGTTGGCAGTACATATTAAAAAAATCATCATACAGATCATTAGGATCAGTATGATTAGCCAAAACTGTTAATTTATTAATGAGTTTAACTTTAAAAGCTTCCAAGCGACTTGTAGTTTTGGGGTTAACAATGATATCCTTTTTAGCCACTTTTTTGTTTTGGTTTTGGATAGTAATCCTTTGCCCGCAATGATCAGAATCTAGTAAATTTATAATTTCTTTATGGCTTGGAATAACATCTGTATAAATATTATCTAGGCATGTGGCACTAGTAGGGGTTATTTTTGTGGGCTCCAAAAATAGGTTTACAAGATTGTATGACTGAAAAAGACTTATTATTTTACTACAAGAACCTGACTTTTCTAATAAATTAACATTAAAATCACCACAAATGATAATAGATTTATTTGAGTTACATATCTTGAGTAACACTTCATCCATTACCTTTTCAAAGCAGTCATACAATCCTGAAGGGGGCCTGTACACACTTAATACAACAAATTGCTCCAATTCTATACAAGCTATTTCAACTGTCCGCTCAACAGATAGGCTCACAATATCCTTACGGTCTTTAAATTTCAGCTGGTTACTTACTAAAATTAATGAGCCACCATGTATAGCATTTACTCTGCTGAACGAACTACCAACCTGGTGATTATTAAAATTGAACATAAACTGGTGGCTTTTAAGCCAATGTTCTGTTATACAAAGAATATCAATACTGTTAAAATTCATAAATAATTCTACTTCTAAATCTTTGTTGAGAAAACCTTGAATATTTTGATGCACCAGGTTAATACTATTTACTAATTTTGAAATTTTATTTGATTTATTCTTGCATTTCTGTACATTATTGCTAGAGGATGCCTCTATTGTCTTAATTTCTAATTTAAATTACTACCAATGTCAATTTTGGATACCAAATTATTGGATGAATGATATAAAATGTCATGGCATTGCTCAATAGAAGCAACTTGTTTAGCCAAATTCTTGGCTGTAATAGAAAAATAATATGATAGCGACACAGCTAACTGTCTTTTGCAATACTTTGAAAGATAGTACCTATCCATAAAAAATCTATCTTTTGTCAAATATAAATGATTACCAACATAATTGTTAGTGTCAATTAAATGGAATAAATTATTATTATATGTCAAATAGTATATTAAGACACAGGATACTTTTCATCCCGGTAGAAGGTTCCCGTGGGATAATTTCCGACATACACGCTGGCAACAGCTAGTATATTAAGACACAGGATACTTTTCATCCCGGTAGAAGGTTCCCGTGGGATAATTTCCGACATACACGCGGGCGAAGCCGCTGGCAACAGCTAGTATATTAAGACATAGGATACTTTTCATCCCGGTAGAAAGTTCCCGTGGGATAATTTCCGACATACACGCTGGCAACTGCTAGTATATTAAGACCCAGGATACTTTTCATCCCGGTAGAAGGTTCCCGTGGGATAATTTCCGACATACACGCTGGCAACAGCTAGTATATTAAGACACAGGATACTTTTCATCCCGGTAGAAGGTTGCCGTGGGATAATTTCCGACATACACGCTGGCAACAGCTAGTATATTAAGACACAGGATACTTTTCATCCCGGTAGAAGGTTCCCGTGGGATAATTTCCGACATACACGCTGGCAACAGCTCGTATTTTAAGACACAGGATACTTTTCATCCCGGTAGAAGGTTCCCGTGGGATAATTTCCGACATACACGCGGGCGAAGCCGCTGGCAACAGCTAGTATATTAAGACATAGGATACTTTTCATCCCGGTAGAAGGTTCCCGTGGGATAATTTCCGACATACACGCTGGCAACAGCTAGTATATTAAGACACAGGATACTTTTCATCCCGGTAGAAGGTTCCCGTGGTATAATTTCCGACATACACGCTGGCAACAGCTAGTATATTAAGACACAGGATACTTTTCATCCCGGTAGAAGGTTCCCGTGGGATAATTTCCGACATACACGCGGGCGAAGCCGCTGGCAACAGCTAGTATATTAAGACATAGGATACTTTTCATCCCGGTAGAAAGTTCCCGTGGGATAATTTCCGACATACACGCTGGCAACAGCTAGTATATTAAGACACAGGATACTTTTCATCCCGGTAGAAGGTTCCCGTGGGATAATTTCCGACATACACGCTGGCAACAGCTAGTATATTAAGACACAGGATACTTTTCATCCCGGTAGAAGGTTCCCGTGGGATAATTTCCGACATACACGCTGGCAACAGCTAGTATTTTAAGACATAGGATACTTTTCATCCCGGTAGAAGGTTCCCGTGGGATAATTTCCGACATACACGCGGGCGAAGCCGCTGGCAACAGCTAGTATATTAAAACACAGGATACTTTTCATCCCGGTAGAAGGTTCCCGTGGGATAATTTCCGACATACACGCTGGCAACAGCTAGTATATTAAGACACAGGATACTTTTCATCCAGGTAGAAGGTTCCCGTGGGATAATTTCCGACATACACGCGGGCGAAGCCGCTGGCAACAGCTAGTATATTAAGACATAGGATACTTTTCATCCCGGTAGAAGGTTCCCGTGGGATAATTTCCGACATACACGCGGGCGAAGCCGCTGGCAACAGCTAGTATATTAAGACACAGGATACTTTTCATCCCGGTAGAAGGTTCCCGTGGGATAATTTCCGACATACACGCTGACAACAGCTAGTATATTAAGACACAGGATACTTTTCATCCCGGTAGAAGGTTCCCGTGGGATAATTTCCGACATACACGCTGGCAACAGCTAGTATATTAAGACACAGGATACTTTTCATCCCGGTAGAAGGTTCCCGTGGGATAATTTCCGACATACACGCTGGCAACAGCTAGTATATTAAGACACAGGATACTTTTCATCCCGGTAGAAGGTTCCCGTGGGATAATTTCCGACATACACGCTGGCAACAGCTAGTATATTAAGACACAGGATACTTTTCATCCCGGTAGAAGGTTCCCGTGGGATAATTTCCGACATACACGTGGGCGAAGCCGCTGGCAACAGCTAGTAAATAAATAATTATTGTTCTAATCTACTTTTGATTTTGTCTGTTTTGCCCGAAAGGGGGAGAAGTATGGGAGCAAACCTGAAATCGCGAAAAAATATCAGCTGTTCCCTACATTTACGTTTGCAGAACTCGTCAAAATGTAGGGAACAGCAGATTTTTTCCCGAATTCTGGTTTGCTCCCCTAATAAAAATTGTTCATAATGACGAGTACCCCCCTAAAACGGACGCCCATGAATTATATTTCATCCTGTATACTTACCCCTTTCATTTCTTATCAATCAATCGATCTGCCTAGCCTTTTCCCAACTATAGACAGATAGATATAGATCTTTTCATACCGAGACTCCTTCGTGCCAAGGAAAGCACGTTAAGCCGTTGGTCCCGGCTGTCATTCGTGGATCTTTGACAGTCGTTACAGGTTGTCAGAAGCCCGAAAGTCTGACAACCAGTCTTACCAAGTGGTTTCGTAATACCCAATAACTGGCTTGTGGAGGTCAGATAGGCAGTCGCTCCATGTAAAATACTGGTATTCAGCTGCATCCGGTTAGACTGGAAGACGACCCCAACATAGTTGGGAAAAGGCTAGGCAGATTGAGTGTTTTGTTTTGGAAGTCGGTTTTATTTTTTGCTAAAAAGTTTTTATTGCTTGCTATATTAAATATAACATAACGTGGGTTGGAGTTATTTATTGTTATTTATGTATTGATTATAATATTGTTATTCACGTGTTACTAAACGTTTTACAGCACGTGCTTTACTCGTAGAAATGACAAGACCCTAGCTACGTATTTTGTGAGTAGTTAGTAGTGAATCGCAAACGTCAATCAATAAGTTACCGATTTTATGCATGTATAATCTGGAGAAATTGTCACCAGCTTGACGTCATCCATTAAAATAGTTTGTGTGTATATGACGCTTTCCGCTACAAAGGGCGTAACTGCAAATCTCATACTTTTGGCTATGAGCAAAATAGTAAAAAAAAAAAAATCTGACAACACCAAGGAGGTTAAAAATAATAAGAGCAAGCACTTGGAACATTGTAAGAGCCATCGAGTATTACTCATTACTGGGTATTTTATCTCCATCTAGCACACAAATTTAGAAAAAAGGACTCTATTAGAAAGAAACGGAACGCTTAACTCGGTGCCTCACATTCATTTCAAGGTCACCGATTCACGAACGTTTCTCTAGTATGAAGCGCGCACTCCCTATTTTAAACCTCCCCTCCCCTAGAACAATGAAAGTTCTAAAATTTTGGCCGTCTTTTGCTTCATTTAATTACAATTATCTACGAGATTTATTTTCGAAGTTAGCATGGAGTTACACCCCTGAAAATCTAGTTTGTAGAAATTGTCACCAGCTTGACGTCATCCATTTAAATAGCCAGTGTGTATATATTTTACGTAGTTCTACATGTTGGGGTCGGCTCTCAGTCTATCCAAACGCAGCTGAATACAAGTATTTTACATGGAGCGATTGCCTATCTGACCTAGGAGCTCGTAGTTAAGTAATAACAGCCACACGGGTTGATCTATCAGCTACGCTTGCCGGGGTTGGTCCATGGATGAGTGACCATTTTTACATACCGAGAATTCTTCGTGCCCCGGAAAACACGTTAAACCGTTGGTCCCGGCTGTCATTCATAGATCTTTGACAAATGTTAAGGGTTGTCAGAAGCCCAAAAGTTTGACAACCAGGGTTACCAAGGGGTATCGCATGGGTAATTTGGCAAGAAGCAAGTTCTCACTGCACAAGTAAAGGAAAAGTCCAAAAATTGTCCATTAGCAAAATTATCACATAATTTTTAAAGCTCGTGGCTAAGTAATAACAGCCGCACAAGTCGATCCATCATCATCGCCACCACCATCACACACATCATCGTCATCTTGCCGCGGTTGTTCTGTGGATGGGTGACCATCTTTTCATACCGAGACTCCTCCGTGCCTCGGAAAGCACGTTAAGCCGTTGGTTCCGGCTGTCATTCGTGGATCTTTGACACTCGTTACGGGTCGTCAGAAGCCTGAAAGTCTGACAACCAGTCTTACCAAGGGGTATCGTATTACCCAGTTACTGGGTTGTGGAGGTCAGATAGGCAGTCGCTCCATGTAAAATACTGGTGTTCAGTTGCATCCAGTTAGACTGGAAGCCCACCCCAGCATAGTTAGGAAAAGGCTAGGCAGATTTTGACTGCCCATCTGACGTCCATAACCCAGTTACTATGTAACACCTTATACCCTATAACCCTTAACCCTTTAACCCTTTGTTAAGACAGATTCTCGGGCATTCGGACTTCTGACTACCCGTAACGACTGTCAAAAATCTGCAAATGACAGTCGGGACCAATGAATTAACGTGCCTTCCGAGACACCGAGGAGTCTCGATATGAAATGGATGGTCACTCATCCAGGGACCAACCTCGGCAAACGTATCGACCCGTGTGGTTGTTTTTATTTAGTCACGAGCCCCATTTCGGCGTGCCCTGTGCAGTCTAATAAAGCATAAATTACCCTAATAGGTTTAAATTGCGGGTCCAATGAAAACTTCTAATTATATGTCAGAAATGCCCACTCTCATGAAAATTGGAGACGCTACACTCGAAGTTATGGACGAGTATGTTTACCTAAGACAAACTGTCCAGTTAGAGAAGATCAATCGTCGAATCCGACTCGGCTGGGCAGCGTTCGGGAATACATACCACAGTGTCTCAAGACGAAAGTCTTTGACCAATGCATGTTGCCAGTGCCAGCCTACGGCACTGAAACGCACTCGCTCATAATGCGCCTTATTAAAACGCTAAAACTCACCCAAAGCGCATTGGAGAGGGCTATGCTTGGAGTTTCCCTACGTGATCGAATCGGAAATAGATCCGCAGAAGAACCAAGGTAACCGACATAGCCCGAAGAACTGCCAAACTTATGTGGCAGTGGGGAGGGCATATTGCTCGCAGAACAGGTGGCTGATGGGGCCGAAAAGTTCTGGAGTGGCGACCGCGTACTGGAAGACGGAACGTTGGAAGGCCTCCCGCAAGGTGGACCGATGACCTTGTGAAGGCCGCAGGAATCCTGGTTGTGTGAAGCACATAACGGGTCGAAGTGGCGGAGCTTGGAAGTGGCGGACCAGCAGTGGACGTATTTCAGCTGAAATTATAGGTCAGATTCAGTCAGATCAGGTTCAGATTATGTTACACCTAAATGCAAGTCCCCAGATTTTCCCATAATTAAATTTTCAGTAACAGCTGGGACTTTGGACGTATATAGGTTTTTATTTTTTTGTGAAAAGCCTTAACCCTTCGAGAAACACGGGCAAGATTTTATTTTCTAGGCCTACCCATGAAATTCTTTTTTTTTTTGAGATGGGGTTGCTCTTGACGCTAGTCTAGGTCAGAGGTGACAGAGACAAAGTCGACGATGGAGTGAGCTTACCCAGAAGAAGCCTGATTACTCTCACTTTGAAGAGATTAGGGTTGTATGCGCTCGGAAACACAGACGCAGGTAGTGAGTTCCACTCGTTTGCTGTGTGCATTATAAAATACATTTGGAAACGCTTAGTGTGAATTGGTGGAATAGCAACTAGGTAGGGATGGTAACTGGCAGTGCGTCTAGATGTCCGATGATAGAAGGGGGGCGGTGGAATCAGCACATCACACAGCGAAGTACAATCTGTAGAAGACCGACAAGCAGGCAACCTTGCGACCAAAAGGTTGGCATCCACTAGTTCTACGTCGCCAATGAGCCTCTTAGCTCTGCTTTTTGACAATAACAATCACAAATGGAGAGAAAGTATGTAAAATACCTTACCTTATAAAGTGTTAAATAATTAACTTTACAAACATTAGGGAGTGTTTTAGACCAGGGGTCGGCGAACCTCTTCGGTGCGATTCACAAACGGAAAACGATGAATCGATGTATATGTAGGTAGTTTCACATTATTTGGGCCGGCATAAACAGGCGCAAGTGCGCCTCACAAGAGTTACCAAGCTACAAAACAAGAAACACTAGTTAGACATATAGATACGGGGTGCCCCAGACGTTCGGACGGAGAGGAGGCGAGCAACCGTAAACGATTTATGTAGGTATATGTTACTGCTAAAAGCCGAAGTGCGGTTACACCAAATTTTAGCCGTCTACAACCAATTTAATGATTAATTCTTTAACACAACCTGACCTAACCTAAGCTAGTTGTAGCTGGATAAAAGTAGATGTAACCACTTTTATTTGGTTTTTAACCCTAGCATATATAAAAAATACGGCCCGCATTGAATTCTTGACAACATTCGTGGCCGTCCACTAGCATATGGTTGCCGACCCCTGTTTTAGACCATCGAACTGAATAACATTTACTATGGAACTAACTTCGCAATCGCGAAAAAAATCAGCTGTTGTATATTAAAGGACTACGCCCATTTTAGTATGGAAGGTGTTGTCTTTTAATTTTTTCAAATCTTGTTTTTCTAGTACAGAATAGTGTAACAAACTCAGTCCGAAATGAGATATAAGAGTTAGAAAATTGTATTTATTGATTAGGTTTGTAGGAAATTATCGACTCCTAAGTGCAAGGTTAGTGTTCAGTTGCCACAAAATAGATAGCCGTTAAATGTTTTTGGATATTTGAATATTTGGTATAAAAAAAAACCTAATAAATACATACATACATTTCGGACTGAGTTTAGAGATATGCATGTCAAATAAGTTTCGTTTGTTACACTATTCTGTACTAGAAAAACTAGATTTGGTTGATGGCCGCGAAAAAAGAAAAGACAGCAATTTCAGACATTGACTTTTTTTATAGGTTCTAAACTGTATGTCACAGCAGATATTTTTTTTTTATTGTTTCTAAACTGTATGTGACAGCAGTTTTTTTTTATTGTTTCTAAACTGTATGTGACAGCAGATATTTTTTTTTTATTGTTTCTAAACTGTATGTGACAGCAGATATTTTTTTTATTGTTTCTAAACTGTATGTGACAGCAGATATTTTTTTTTATTGGTTCTAAACTGTATGTGACAGCAGATATTTTTTTTATTGGTTCTAAACTGTATGTGACAGCAGATTTTTTTTTTATTGGTTCTAAACTGTATGTGACAGCAGATATTTTTTTTATTGGTACTAAACTGTATGTGACAGCAGATATTTTTTTTATTGGTTCTAAACTGTATGTGACAGCAGATATTTTTTTTCGCGATTTCAAAGTCAGTCCCATAGTAAAAGTTATTCAGTTCGATAGTCTAAAGCAACTTTTAAAGTTTGTAAAGTTATTTTTCTCGGCTGGTTACTTCTCTGAGCCCGAGCCCCAAGATACAAACTAAAGTCTATTTTGGGGCTCACTAGTAAATAATAATTTGCAACCTAGATACAGGTAATATTTTAAGATACATTATCGTCTCAACTTATTGTGAACCTATAAACCTGCTTACTGTATTACCTGGACAATAAACTATTTCTTATTTCTTTCTTATCTCTTTTGCTGACTGTACTTTACTAGTTCACGACAATAATGATCATTTTCAGTCTGTACTTTTCCGTGCTTATTATTAAATAAGTCCTTGTTTATTAATAATCGATATCTGTAATAATTTCACACTATTATTGAATGTTCTTTGCATGTGAATTTCTAGAACATTAATGACGTTAACAAGATAGGGGTCAGACAGACTCACAAACATGTAGATATTTACAAAATAGGCCTTCGCTTGATATAGCTTGTTTTCATCATTTTTTTTTTTTTATTTGAGATGGGTTTGCTCTTAACTCTAGTCTAGGTAGGAGGTGACAGAGACAAAGTCGACGATGGAGTGAGCTTACACAGAAGAAGCCTGTTCATTCTCATTTTGAAGAGATAAGGTTTGTTTGCGTTCGGAAACACAGACGCAGATAGAGTTTCACTCTTTTGCTGTGCGCATTATAAATGACATTTTGGAAACTGAATTGGTGGAATAGCAACTAGGTAGGGATGGTACGAGTAACTTGCAGTGCGTCTCGATGTCCGATGGTAGAAGGGGGCCGGTGGAATGAGGTCGTGGAGTTCTTGAACACACTCACCGAAGTACAATCTGAAGAAGACCGACAAGCAGGTAACCTTGCGGCGATCAGCCAAGCTGTGAAGCTTGGCATCCACCAGTTTTACGTCACCAATGAGCCTCTTAGCTCTGCGTTCCACCGAGTCAAGCGCGGATAGTTGCTATTTAGCTGATCCATCCCAAAGGTGGCTGCATTACTCCATGCAGAATAGGACTTGCGCTTTGTAAAGGGTTAAAAGCTGTCAACCTGAACTTTGTCTGTATCTGTTGTTTATTTAAATAATTAAATCAAATCATTTTTCATCAGACAAACAGCCTTTTTACACAGTCTCTTTAGTGAGCGGCCATGTTTCGGTCCCATATGTATGTCCTTCAAGGCAGAAGAAGACACATTGTTCGTATTGTTTTTAAGGCATTGTGGTATCTTTCGATCCTTAAAAATATCATCCAGCTTGCCAAGTGCCGCCCAGCCCAGTTGTATGCGTCTCGAGATTTCCTTAGTTTAGTAGTCTCTTCGAAAAGATAATCTATATCCCAGATACACGTAATGATCCACCACGTCCAGCGGCTTTAGCACTCCGCTGGTGTTGGTCATTACGTTGGTCTTGGACAAGTTCATCTTAAGGCCCACCTTTAGAGAGGAATTATACAGATCTTGCATCATTGACTCGAGATTACGCATTTGATGGCTAACAAGTATCAAATCTGAATCGCAAATTTGACAAGTAGACTCTGCAGTAAGTAACTTTGGTTAAATGGTGTCCCCTTGCCGAACACCTCTTTTGGTTGAAATTGGGCCAGTTGTTAAAGAATGGAGCCACTCCTGCTTGGTATAATAGGTGCTAAAGTGGGAAGCTCCAGGTAGCTCGCGAAATTCAAAATTTCTTACGTTTTTTTGCAATTTCTAAGTCAGTATTAGGTTGTATATTGATTAAAGTATGATTCACGAACGTAACAAATATGTATTTACATAATTATAACCATTAGAATCAGTAATACAACTCCTTAAGTTAGTCCACATCTGCCTAGCCTTTTCCCAACGATGTTGGGGTCGACTTCCAGTCTAACTGGATGCAGCTGAATACCAGTATTTTACATGAAGCCACTGCCTATATGACCTCCACAACCCAGTTACTGGATAATACGATACCCCTTGGTAAGACTGGTTGTCAAACTTTCGGGCTTCTGACGACCTTCCTTAATGACTGTCAAAGATCCACGAATGACAAAACTTAAGTTAGTATAATCCTAAATGTCAAAATTTCATGAAATAGTAATTCATTAGAATGAGCTTAGATAGTTGTATTGATGATTTTAACGATTATATTTCTATAAATACTAGTTACGGTCGCGCATCATATTTAAATCAACATATAACCTGATACTGACCTGCAAATTGAAAAAAACGTAGAAAAATTTAAATTTTACGGGCTACCTGGAGCTTTCCACTTTAGTCTGGAGTTTCATCAAAAGAGGTGTTCGGCAAGGAGACACCATTTAACCCAAGTTATTTACTGCAGTCTTAGAAGATGTTATAATGACGCTTTATTGGGTAAACATCAACGGGGTCTACTTGTCACATTTGCGATTCGGGTTTGATACTTGGTAGTCATCTTGCGCAGCCGTGAGGCACACATTTCTGCATCGTTTATTTGTTTACATTAGCATACATTTTATTTGTTTTTTTTTTAGTATTGCAATATGCTGTGTATTATTTTTGTGTGCCTTTTAGTCTGTGCTAAATAAATGTAGGCATTTTATTTCTTTCTTTCATCAAATGCATAATTTCGAGTCAGTGCTGCAAGATCTGTATAAGTAATTCCTATCTAAATGTGGGCCTTAAGACAACACCAGACGAGTGCTACCAATACTGATAATAGGGATGATGCCTCGGTAAAAATAAAGAAATTCTATTTAGTCCGTCAGTCAGATAATAAAAAAATATTAGATACGTATTTTTTGCTTTTTCATATTAATAAAAAATTACTGAGATAATACGCATTAAAGTTCGGGAGTGGGGGCTCGCTACGTCACTTCTACGTATAAAATCTACGAAGACGTGACGTCATGCCACATTTTAACTCAATGTATCGCGCCGTAATCTTTTGATTGCGTAAAAAAAGAAAAAATACGTGTCCAATATTTTTTACTATTCTACATGACGGATAAATAAAAAAAAAGTTGTCATCATCCCTATTGTTGGCAAGCCGCTGGATGTGGTGGATCATTACGTGTATCTGTGATATAGATTATCTTTTGGAAGAGACTACCTTAAGTAGTCTTTATTATTATCAAGTAGACGTCAGCAATTCATAGGAAGTAACAATTTATTATCAATATTGCATTTGAATCACTCCTTTATCTACATTGCATTCAAAACTAGCCAAATCATTCGCCAATACTTACCAGTTGCAAAGGCTATATTAAGACTTGTTGCGGTAGGTTGATACCGGTTAGGATCGTAATTACGTAAGTTTATAACTGGTTGTGCGTCCAACGATTCCTAAACTGGTAGACTAGCGGTAAAACACCTTCTATGAACAGCTAAGACGGTGCACACTATAGTACCTACAGTATTTTTACCTCACAAACCGACGCGCGTTTTAGGGTGTTTCTCCGTTTTGGCGAAAAACACTTTCCGGTGGCATATGTTTTTTCTGGAAACGATTTAACACTGAGGCTGATTTGCTAAATAGCTCTCATGGGATGAACTTGAAGGCGCATTGTTCAATACTAGCTTTAGCCCGCGGCATCGCCCGCGTGGTTGTCGGAAATTATCCCACGGAAACGCACTACTGGGATCAAAATTATCCTATGTCCTAACCCAGGTCATAGTCTACCCATGTGCCAAATTTCATCTAAATCCGCTCAGCGGTTTGAGCGTTAAACCTAAGAGACTGTGCACACCACGTTTTTTAAACGCGCCGTCGACGCGCGTCGATAGCGCGCTTTTATCCTACAGAGCAGTTTGTTGTCGTTTATATCGATACAAACGCGCGGCACCGGCGCGTCTGTATCGTTACACACGTGCGTTAGTATAGCGTTTGTATCGATTCAAACGCGCGACACCGATGCACTGTATTTTGACGAGTTAATTCTGGTTTAAGAATCTCAAGAAGTTCTTTAAATGATGAATACGACATTCGATAAAAATTTGCAAATTATTTTTCATGTCCTATTAATTTTCTAAACGTTGTTGTATAATGTCCACACAATTTTTTTTCGCTTGTAAATGGGTGTACCCAGAAATGTAGGTATTTTTTTTTCTTCCTTTTTTTAAAAATGAATAATAAAGCGCATGTAATCAATGCCGACCGACGCCATCTTGCTACTGTTGACCAGGTTCTGCTTAATAACGCAAAATGCCAGAGTGTTTGTATCGATACACACGCGCGTTTGCATCGCGTCTGTATCGCAACACACGCGCGTTTGCATCGCGTCTGTATCGCTACACACGCGCGTCTGTATCGATTCAAACGCGTATTTGAATTTATACAGGTGTGCAAGTTCTACAGGCTGCGTCTGACTTGCGTGCGTATCGCGTCTGTATCGCTACAAACGCGCGTCAACGGCGCGTTTCATCAACGTGGTGTGTACAGGCCCTTTCAAACAAACAAACTCACTTACGCAGTTATATGAAAAACTGGTTTATCGACACTCTAGAATCACAAAATGTATTAGGTACTTAAATAAAAAAAAAAACTCTTAAAACGCTACAATAGTTTCTATAATAATAAATTCGATCATGATTCGAAAGACACGTGGCGCTATGTATTATCATATTTTTAATTTTTTTATTTAAGATGGGTTTGCTCTTGACTCTAGTCTAGGTCAGAGGTGACAGAGACAGACTCGACGATGGAGTGAGCTTACCCCGAAGAAGCCTGTTCATTCTCATTTTGAAAAAAATAGGGTTGTATGCGTTCGGAAACACAAACGCAGGTAGAGAGTTCCACTCTTTTGCTGTGCGCATTATAAAAGACATTTGGAAGCGCTTAGTGCGAATTGGTGGAATAGCAACTAGATAGAGATGGTAACTGGCAGTGCGTCTAGATGTCCGATGGTAGAAGGGGGCCGGTGGAATGAGGTCGTGGAGTTCTTGGGCACACTCACCGAAGTACAATCTGTAGAAGACCGACAAGCAGGCAACCTTGCGGCGATGAGCCAAGCTATGAAGCTTGGCATCCACCAGTTTTACGTTTGCATTTTATTATTTTTCTAATGAGGTTTAACAGTGACTTACTTTGCATAATAATGAATAACTTTCTGAAGATAAAATTGACCTAGTTATGCAGTATGCAGCCATATAGCACTTTTCCAAAAATGAGTTATAAACACAGTCGTACTAATTTCGACATACAAGATTTTTTGCAAAAACAGTCATGTCGATATCTCTATTTATCACGGAGATATGAGCCGTCAAATGTAGTCTTGTCCATACATCCAAAATGCAACCATCGGCAGAAAAATGCTTATAACTCTGTTTGTACTTTTCCCGACATGGCTGCTTTCTGCATAACACGGTCCAAATGATAATAAAATTTATAGTAGTAGGTAAGATTAATATGCCCAGGCCGACGGCGCATTTTGTTCCACGCGCGCCTCAGAGATGTCAGCACTAGCTGAAGGGGTCCGCTAGGGCCGATGCCAGCCAGAGTCGCGGGTTGTTTGAAAGAGTTACCGTGGCCCTGGCAGAGGCAACCGAAGGAACATGGGTGGGTTTTAGTCAGTAAAAGTCTGACACGCCCTAGCTCCGCCCAGAGCGGTAGAAGTTATTTGATGATTTCGCAAATAAAAAGGTAAGATTATTATCCTGGATCTGATTATACCTCACGCGACGATTGATAATACTGTTGATAGAAGAATAACAACACGATCCTTCAATGAAGATTATGGTGTAGGCAATTGGTTTTTGAATAATCAAATGTTAGATTTAAAGATTAAAATAAATAAGATACAGGAGCTAATTTTATTTTAATGTAGGTACAACAAACAGCTTCATTATGTAATGTTACAAACAGAAAAACATAAATCACATAAGTAATAATGTAGCCCTGTTCAGCGCTGTTTAATATCTTTGTCAATATTTTAACAATCTGGCCTTACAATCACATTATTTGTAAGACTTAACATCCTTATAAATCAAATAATAATAGGTATCTTCAAAACAATTTAGTTCGTATATATAATATATATATGTATACCTATACTGCCGTCGTAAGCAAAAAGGGCACAACTAACATTTAAAAAAAAATGAGTTACATACATATTTAGAATCAGAAAAAAAGGGCTAATCTGCTCAATTTTTTGTAGATTTTTTTTTTAAATGTTAGTTGTGCCCTTTTTCTTACGACGGCAGAGAATCAGAAAAAAAGGGCTAATCTGCTCAATTTTTTGTAGATTTTTTTTTAAATGTTAGTTGTGCCCTTTTTTCTTACGACGGCAGTATACAAGTATTATTTAAGTAATAAATATGTTCACAGATTACCATTCATAAACAAACCTTAAAGTCACTAGGAGGTGAACTGTTTCATGCATGACAGTTACACTAATATTATCATTAGAACTTAAAACGGGATATTTACCATGTATATTAATTGATTCGAGTTTCCGATATTTCGCCACTGTTGCAAGTGCCATGATCACGGATAAACTGAAGTTATTGCGGGTGGATGTTTACGAGCAGACAAAACGGTCTACCCTCTTTCTTGTTCGTTTAGTGCGATTGACACCGCTACCATTGTCACTTGTTACACTCACAACTCGATTCTGTTCTCGACACACAAAACTCACTGTGTCCGCTCGCGAACTTTTTTCGGTACTCTTGCGGTCTTTACACAATTGGACCACTGGATTCCAGGCTCTCGACAATTGAAACCCATCCTCACGGTTGAAGTTCTTATATTTAGTAATCTCAATCGCTTCTCTCACCAGTCTAGGTATGTAGTGACTTTCTGTCGAGATGACCTGAGGGTTATGTAACTCAATCCAGTGGTTCGATCCGGATTCTATAAGATGTTGAGCTATGGCCGATTTCTGTGTATCGTTGTTTCTCACCGCCCTTATATGTTCCGATATTCTACACGCCACAGTACGCTTTGTCTGGCCAATATACGACCTTCCACAGCTGCAGTCTACCTTATAAACACCGGGTTTTTCCAGGGGGAAGTTGTCTTTCGGCGAACGCAGCATCTGACATACTTTCTTGAACGGAGTGAAAACAGTTTTTACGGCATATTTCCGAAGAATATTTGCAACCTTGTCTGTCACTCCCTTCACATACGGCAAAAATGCCGGTTGCCTCTCAACCTCACACTTCCGATGTTTGGAAATAGGTTTTAGTCTACGCTGTGCGATCTTCCTTATATATCCATTCCTCCGTAGGACATTCTGCACGTGTGTTAACTCATCCTGTAAATGTTCCTCGTCGCATAAGTCATATGCGCGATTGGTGAGCGAAGTCACTACAGAGTTCAGCTGTCTGGGATGGTGGTGCGAGTCGGCATGTAGATATCGATCCGTGTGAGTTGATTTCCGGTAGACTGAGTGGCCTAGAGACGTCAGCACGAACTAGAATTTTCACGTCCAAGAATGGTATGGTCCTCTCATTCTCCATCTCGTAGGTAAAATTAATTTTTCTATGTATACTGTTTAGATGTGCCAAGCATACCTTTACCTCTTGTTCATCTCCTTCAATAATCCCAAACACGTCATCAACATACCTCCTCCACAGTTTTATTGATGTAGATGCAGTGGAAATAGCCAACTCTTCAAAATGCTCCATCCAAATATTGGCTACTACAGGAGCCACAGGACTGCCCATTGCTACACCATCAATCTGTAGGTAATACTGACCTTGGTATATGAAGTAACTGGTGGATAAACAGTGATGTAGTAATTTCACGTATTCTACAGGGATGTTATTTGCTTGCAATTTCACCTTAACTACTTCCATGCAGTCCGCCACTGGTACATTTGTAAACAAGGACTCGACATCGAAACTGACCATTACGTCCTTTGTTTGGAGTTTGATGGACTGCAGGATGTCAATGAAATGCCGAGAGTCTTTTACATATGATGTTGACTGTCTAACCAATGGTTGAAGCACACCAGCCACATGCTTCGCCAGGTGGTACGTGGGCGAGTCAATCTGACTGACTATGGGCCGTAGCGGAACATTCTGCTTGTGTACTTTTGGTAATCCATAAAGTTTCGGAGGCTGCACATTTCTAGGACGGAGCAAGTACCTAGCTGTTTCATCAGAAAGTATGTGTTGACACTCTTTTATTACCTTCTGTGTACTGCGATTCGTTCGTGCTGTCGGGTTGTAGTTTACTTTCTTGTAGGTGTTCACATCACTCAATAAGTGGCGGATCTTTTTATCATATTCAGTGACGTTCATCACTACAGTGGCATTCCCCTTGTCCGCTTTAAGTACAAGAATGTCCTCATTCTTGCGGAGGTCACGTAGTGCGACTTTCTCTTCAACGGTGATGTTAGATGTCGGAGGTTTAGCGTGACGTAACGCTACGGCGGTATCCTGCCTCAGCATATCGGCATCACTCGCCGGTATTAGATTCCGTCTTATCACTTCCTCCACACTTCCTATCACCTCTTCATAAGGGATGCGTTTAGGAGTTGGAGCAAAATTCAACCCTCTCTCAAGTATTTTAAGCGCACCCTGTGATAAATCACTGCTGGACAAATTGATAACCGTTCGAGTTGTTTGTGAGTTCTCATCGTTAGGCCTCACCGGTTTTTGTTTTTGAATTAGTGATTCGTACTTTTGTTGCTTCGCTTAAAATACTTGAGAGAGGGTTGAATTTTGCTCCAACTCCTAAAGGCATCCCTTATGAAGAGGTGATAGGAAGTGTGGAGGAAGTGATAAGACGGAATCTAATACCGGCGAGTGATGCCGATATGCTGAGGCAGGATACCGCCGTAGCGTTACGTCACGCTAAACCTCCGACATCTAACATCACCGTTGAAGAGAAAGTCGCACTACGTGACCTCCGCAAGAATGAGGACATTCTTGTACTTAAAGCGGACAAGGGGAATGCCACTGTAGTGATGAACGTCACTGAATATGATAAAAAGATCCGCCACTTATTGAGTGATGTGAACACGTACAAGAAAGTAAACTACAACCCGACAGCACGAACGAATCGCAGTACACAGAAGGTAATAAAAGAGTGTCAACACATACTTTCTGATGAAACAGCTAGGTACTTGCTCCGTCCTAGAAATGTGCAGCCTCCGAAACTTTATGGATTACCAAAAGTACACAAGCAGAATGTTCCGCTACGGCCCATAGTCAGTCAGATTGACTCGCCCACGTACCACCTGGCGAAGCATGTGGCTGGTGTGCTTCAACCATTGGTTGGACAGTCAACATCATATGTAAAAGACTCTCGGCATTTCATTGACATCCTGCAGTCCATCAAACTCCAAACAAAGGACGTAATGGTCAGTTTCGATGTCGAGTCCTTGTTTACAAATGTACCAGTGGCGGACTGCATGGAAGTAGTTAAGGTGAAATTGCAAGCAAATAACATCCCTGTAGAATACGTGAAATTACTACATCACTGTTTATCCACCAGTTACTTCATATACCAAGGTCAGTATTACCTACAGATTGATGGTGTAGCAATGGGCAGTCCTGTGGCTCCTGTAGTAGCCAATATTTGGATGGAGCATTTTGAAGAGTTGGCTATTTCCACTGCATCTACATCAATAAAACTGTGGAGGAGGTATGTTGATGACGTGTTTGGGATTATTGAAGGAGATGAACAAGAGGTAAAGGTATGCTTGGCACATCTAAACAGTATACATAGAAAAATTAATTTTACCTACGAGATGGAGAATGAGAGGACCATACCATTCTTGGACGTGAAAATTCTAGTTCGTGCTGACGGCTCTCTAGGCCACTCAGTCTACCGGAAATCAACTCACACGGATCGATATCTACATGCCGACTCGCACCACCATCCCAGACAGCTGAACTCTGTAGTGACTTCGCTCACCAATCGCGCATATGACTTATGCGACGAGGAACATTTACAGGATGAGTTAACACACGTGCAGAATGTCCTACGGAGGAATGGATATATAAGGAAGATCGCACAGCGTAGACTAAAACCTATTTCCAAACATCGGAAGTGTGAGGTTGAGAGGCAACCGGCATTTTTGCCGTATGTGAAGGGAGTGACAGACAAGGTTGCAAATATTCTTCGGAAATATGCCGTAAAAACTGTTTTCACTCCGTTCAAGAAAGTATGTCAGATGCTGCGTTCGCCGAAAGACAACTTCCCCCTGGAAAAACCCGGTGTTTATAAGGTAGACTGCAGCTGTGGAAGGTCGTATATTGGCCAGACAAAGCGTACTGTGGCGTGTAGAATATCGGAACATATAAGGGCGGTGAGAAACAACGATACACAGAAATCGGCCATAGCTCAACATCTTATAGAATCCGGATCGAACCACTGGATTGAGTTACATAACCCTCAGGTCATCTCGACAGAAAGTCACTACATACCTAGACTGGTGAGAGAAGCGATTGAGATTACTAAATATAAGAACTTCAACCGTGAGGATGGGTTTCAATTGTCGAGAGCCTGGAATCCAGTGGTCCAATTGTGTAAAGACCGCAAGAGTACCGAAAAAAGTTCGCGAGCGGACACAGTGAGTTTTGTGTGTCGAGAACAGAATCGAGTTGTGAGTGTAACAAGTGACAATGGTAGCGGTGTCAATCGCACTAAACGAACAAGAAAGAGGGTAGACCGTTTTGTCTGCTCGTAAACATCCACCCGCAATAACTTCAGTTTATCCGTGATCATGGCACTTGCAACAGTGCCGAAATATCGGAAACTCAAATCAATTAATATACATGGTAAATATCCCGTTTTAAGTTCTAATGATAATGTCAGTGACCATGTCAGTTTAAAAACTTATACACTAATATTATAAAAACAATATAAAAATAAATAAAAAAATATTAGTATTTAAGAAACAACAGCAAACAATTAAAAACAATTAGTCCAAGGGTTCAAGTATCTCATACAAAAGGCTACGAAACCTTTTCAAAGAGCGTGCAAATATATCTACCTATGTGTTCGAATACTTCATTGTATAAAATATTAAAAATTTCGACTCCAATGATGAAATTGCGCCATGACACCGCATGATCTTGTCCTAGAGTGAAAAAAAAAACCGGATCCCAAGAACAAACTAAACATTGTATAGGAAAAACCTATTCTCTCTTAGATTCCAACTGCAAATGTAAGTTTGTATACGAACAATATTGAGATATTTACCGTGTTATTTTAAGACTATAGACTTTATATAAGTTTTCCTGTAATCTATAGGTAGGTATAGAGAGCTATTTTCTGTATTTTTTTCAAAATTTTAGGCTAAGTAGTTTCGGAGATAAGGGAGGGAATGGTCAAATTCCGTCTATTTTCTTAAATAACTTTGAAAAAAAAAATATTATAAAATCATAAAAAGATATATTGTATTTGAGACCCTCACAGTAAGCCCTTTCATTTGATATGTCACACGATACAGTTAGCAAGACGTTTTTAAAATTTTCTTATTTTCCCTCAAAAGTGACCCCCATATTCCAAATTCATTTATTTACGTTAAACGTCCGTGTTTGGGTCACAGACATTCATACGTGTACCAAATTTCAACTTAGATTCGGAGCAAATTGGCTGTCACAGACGGACAGACACACAGACACGAGTCATCCTAAAAGGGTTCCGTTTTTTCCTTTTGTGGTATGGAACCCTAAAAATGGAGAGTTTTCTGGGATATCAGAATTATCTACTGTTTATTTTGTATAGACTGCCTGGTTGGTCTAGTAGTCGCAAGCGTTACTGCTAAGCATGTGGTCCTGAGTTCGATTCCCGAGACGGGCAGTGTTATAGGGTTTTTCAATCTGAAACTTCTCAGTAACACCTTTGAGTCTGGATTTGTGCCGGTAGATGGCAACAGGCTCGCCCCCTATTACATGGGACTTAAACATAACTGGCAAAATGTGGGGGTACTATAAGGTGCACCTCTGACTAATCCTTCAGGAAAAGAAGCTATGATGTTATGTAAAGTCACAGAGGTCAAAGAGTACGTTAATCTCGTCATGTAGAACTAAGGGCCAGTTTTTTGATCCGTTGTTAACTCAACCAATGGTTAAACATAGTAAGTAATGGTTGGATTTAGGCTAAACATGAAAGTATTCATGTTAGCTCATTCATATTAAAAAAAATAGTACTCGTAACTAATGGCATAACTCATTCATGTTTTATTATTTATTTATTAAAACTTTATGCACAAGTAAAAACAAATACCGTACAAAGGCGGACTTAATGCCTGAGACATTTTCTTCCAGTCAACCTTAGGGTGATGCAGAGAAAACATGGCGGGTGCAATATAAAGGATAGATAACACGAAAATAACTATAAAATAAAAGAATAAATACAACAATATATACATACATATAATCAGAATAAACTTTGTCAGGAGAAATAACGATCGGTAGAGGAAAAATAACAATCAGTAGAGGAGAAAAAGAATCCAACAATCAGCGCAGAGATGTTTCTGCCAACTTCTTACGTATATGCTCACGTATCTTCACTTTAAAAGACAACCGATTGGTTGCCGTCCTGATGTTCAGAGGGAGCGCATTCCAAAGAAAGACCGCCTGGACAAAGAAAGAATAGTGAATGAAACCAGCGCGGTGAGAAGGACATCGTAGAAGACGATTGTTGGTAGAACGAAGATTTTTACTATGGGCAGAGCATAAGTATTGAACATGGGAAGTCAGGTAAGAAGGAGAAGTGGGTTGGTCGAGAATAGAAAACAACATAGACAGAGCTGTCACCTCCCTGCGCTGCCGAATGGGTAACCATTTTAAAAGCAATCGGTGCCCGGATACATGTTCATACTTACGAAGATTGAAAACGAGACGAATGCAGTTATTGAGAAGGCGGTCAAGTTTATGTTATATTTTAGCCTTTCACATTTAGCCAAAATTCAACCCTTAGTTACTATTTTTTAACCAGTGGTAGAGTTAACTTCGGATCAAAACACCGGCCCTAAGTTAATCAGAAAATTCTGATGAAAAATAAAAATTGGAAGGTAAGTCCTACAACATTCGACTTTTTTTTTTTATTTGTGATGGGTTTGCTCTTGACTCTAGTCTAGGTCAGAGGTGACAGAGACAAAGTCGACGATGGAGTGAGCTTACCCAGAAGAAGCCTGTTCACTCTCACTTTGAAGAGATTAGGGTTGTATACGTTCGGAAACACAGACGCAGGTAGTGAGTTCCACTCTTTTGCTGTGCGCATTATAAAAGACATTTGGAAGCGCTTAGTGCGAATTGGTGGAATAGCAACCAGGTAGGGATGGTAACTGGCAGTGCGTCTAGATGTCCGGTGGTAGAAGGGGGCCGGTGGAATGAGGTCGTGGAGTTCTCGGGCACACTCTCCGAAGTACAATCTGTAGAAGACCAACAAGCAGGCAACCTTGCGGCGATGAGCCAAGCTATGAAGCTTGGCATCCACCAGTTTTACGTCGCCAATGAGCCTCTTATGAAAAACTTAATTTTATAACTGTGCCGATTCTCTTGTTCAATGACTAAACTAATATTAGAGAATCGCTATCTTTTAGAGCTGGGGCTGCAGTCTCAACATAGATAGCGATCGCTATACGACCGAATTCGGTCGCAAAGTCCTAGTGAGGTCCCTAGAGGGTCAAAATTTGTATGACAAACACGAAAAATTACATGCTTGTCAAGCAATTTTGACTGTCTAGGTACCCCATTAGGACTTTGCGACCGAATTCGATCGTGAAACGATCGCTATCTATGTCGAGACTGCAGGCCCTGGTTTTTTGATTCATAGATAACTCAACCAATGGTTAAACATAGTAACTAATGGTTGAATTTTGGCTAAGTGTGAAAGGCTAAACATTAATGTATTCATGTTAGCTCATTCATATTAAAAATAGTAACCAATGATAAAAATAGTAACTCATTCATGTTTAGCCTTTCACATTTAGCCAAAATTCAGCCCTTAGTTACTATGATTAATCATTACGGAAAACCGGCCCTAATTACTAACACACAGTGTTAGAAAAGGACGACAATAGCTATGAACTAAGTAAGAGATGTCAAACTAGTTTACGCTGCGCTTCACTGTATTTTTAGTCGACATGTTTTTGCGTGTCGTAAAAATTTGTATGGAAATATGAGTTCCAATTAAATTTGACAGCTCTAATTTACGTCCCTCCCTTTCGTGTTTTATTAGAGAGAAAATGTTAGCAATAGCCTAAATTAAGTTTAGTTTGTGTACAACAGAATCGGAAACACTATCTACTAGGTACGCCTTATTAATAAAAAGACACTGTCAATAGTGTTTCTTTTTAAGGATGAAGCGTCAGGGTAGCCCGCGAAATTTAAATTTTCTTACTTTTTTTGTAATTTGCATGTCAGTATTTAAGTTGTATGTTAAATAAAGTATGATTTGCAGCCGTAACAAATATGTTTTTACAGAATTATAAACAATAGAATCAGTAATACAACTCCTTAAATTAGTATAATCCTAAAATGTCAAGATTTCATGAAATAGTATTTTTTTGGGATTACCTGCTCTTAAAGAGTTGTATTTATCACTTTAATGATTCTAATTATGTTACTAGATATTTGTTACGACCGCAAATTATAATTTGATCAACGTACAATATAATACCGACTTGTAAATTGCAAAAAACCTAAGAAAATTTGAATTTCGCGAGCTACCCTGACGCTTCCCCTTAATATGGTGTTGTAGAGATATTATAAAATTAAGTTTTTCCTAAGTCAAAATTTGTTGTCAAAGTAAACCCGTGTTACTACCTACGGGTAAAAGTAACCCCATTTTACCCTAAGAGAAAGCCAGTACATACAATGAATTAACTAATCCTAACAAACAGATTATAAGTATTGTAAACTCGTAAACGAAAGCATTTTTCTATCTGTTACGCTTTCAAAAAACCACCAGTTCAACAGAAGAAAAACATCGTTTTTTTCGCATCACTTGCTCAAGACATACGCCATTTTGTAACCAAAGACAATGCGCGCGAAAAAGTAGTATACCATTTCTTAAACCGGAATAAAACCTTTTTGAATCAAGAACGTCTTATCCTTTTGCTAAAACTCCATTCACTTACAACGTTTTGCAATTATATCAAAATCGTGCAAAAGTAGTATACTATATTCCCTTTCAAAAGGTTGAAAGGTCGTAAGTAAACACAAAATGGCCGAACAAACGTCGTTTTGGACTTGAAAATCAGTGTTGAGGAAATAAAAATTCGTGAGTCGTAGTTCTAATATAGGTGAACGAGTGAATTTGTACGTTTGATGAATTATTTAAACTTTTTAGTGTAGAACTTGTTTTTTATTTGTAGTAACGTAACACAGGTCATGTTTTTGGGATCGGCAGAGACTGTTGATTTATTATAACTGATAGGATTGATAATGAGCCCAATACTTTCAGCTGAATATACAGGGAGCTAGTGAAACGCCTCAGGCGTGACGGGTCTCGATCGATATCTAAACATGATAAAGAAAAAAATTTTTTTTTTTTTGGGGTCAATGACCGCTGGTATTGTTGTTACTTGAAGTGTGTGTTGATAAAATCTGTTTTATCGTGTGCAGATATCGATGCGCTTCACGTCTGTGCAGTTTACTAAAAGAAAACTGATTTTGAAACTGATATTTTAAAAGTGAAATACCTACACTATCATCAACCACACCCTAAGTAAAATTTCTACATTTATCCATCTGTCACCTCTGACCTAGACTAGAGTCAAGAGCAAACCCATCTCAAATAAAAAAAAATATTATATATATCTGTAATTTTGTGGTGTGCATACTAAAAAGTATTCTATCTATATAGCTGTCTTCTTCCACCTTGGCTTCATCTCAGTAATACTTCTTTCTAGTCATATCATCCACTACACAATCCATCCACCGATTTCTTTAGTCTTCCTATATTCTCATAGCCATCATAAACTAAGAGATATTACTAACAAATGCGTGCACTGACTGGACAGGTCCTCTCAATCTGTGTGGTTCTTTCCTCAAAAGACCATTTCAGACACCAATCTACATGGTCTTCACATGAACTGACCAAGATTATGTCTGGACTTTATAAGAGACAGTGACCTCTGAATTTGTTTCGGCCTTTCTTCTCAGAGTAGTCAGATAGGAAACGCCGACCCCATCTAGTTTTAAAAAAAAACATGATTGACTTGCAAAAATGTTTGTACAAACCTACTTAAAGAAATAAAATCATTTATCATTTAAGATTATATAAATTCAATAGAAATCAAATTACCATTATCTCACTTTGATTTTTTTTTTCAATTCGATAAGGCAAGTTATGCCCAGTGCCTATGACCACTATTCTTATTTGCAATCACGTTCCTAGTAATGTCCGAGGTTGAACTATCACCTAACCTAACCCTCTGACCTATGACCGACCGGTGCTTACCGATAACGACGCGTTAATGAGCTTTGATACTAGCAGTTTAAGGGGGAAGCGCCAGGGTAGCTCACGACATTAAAATTTTCTTACGTTTTTGCAATTTGCAAGTGAGAATTAGGTTGCATGTTAAATAAAGTATGATACGCGACTCATTTCATTTCATTTATTCAAAAAACTATTTACATTGTGTTGAATAATACGTGCAACTTACTCATATATATATAATGAACTATGGATTATTAATTGACATTTTAAGTGATATTTAAGTACCTACTAAATAGTTATAATCGGATGTCACAGTTTTAAGTAGAATGTCAAACAGGTTTAAAATATAATGACAAACAGATTTTGAATGTAAATCATTTATTATTGTGTGACATTAGTTCCGATATATTATACCGACATTTTTCTAATAAAAAGGCTTTTAATTTTGTTTTAAACTAGTGGGTGTTATAAATCAGGATCTTTAGCTCAGAAGGCAACTTATCTCTACAGCTTGGTACTTCGAGCAATGCTCTACTATATTAAGTATTGGTGCTATTTGTTGCTTAAAAAATTTTCTTCGCGTGCTTTCTCTAATCTCACGTTCCTCTTGTGATTCAAACCCATGTAAATACTTAGCAAAATGACATAAGAGGACCAATATATATATCCTAGGTACTGTTAATATTCCCAACAGACTGTAACAAATATGTATTTACAGAATTATAATCATTAGAATCAGTAATACAACTCCATCCTTAAGTAAGTATAATTCTGAAATGTCAAGATTTTATGAAATAGGTAGTCATTCAGTAGGATTACCTGGTCATAAAGAGTTGTAATGGTGACTTTGATTATAATTATGTAAATACATATTTGTTACGAACGCGAATCGTACTTTGATCAACATGCAACCTAATACTGACTTGCAAATTACAAAAAACTTAATAAAATTTGAATTTCGCGGGCTACCCGGGCGCTTTCGCCTTAACTAGTATAGGATGGATTATGAGCCATATCGAGGAGTACTGCCTTCGGAATCAGGCCCTTGATCCAACCGCCTAACGAGAGCCTCGAGAGATGTTAATCGGTGCTTTCGGTCATCAAGGTCGCTACGACAATCGGCACAATGATAACTCACATTCCACATCACATGTCAATAACCTCGTGTGCTATGTCGAGATATTTTATTTGTTTCTCTTTCACAGCTTTCACAAGGTTCTCGTAATGTGGAATGGTAACATCGACTGCAATCACTGCGCGGCGCGCTAATCGATCTGTCACCACTATATCAGGATTTTTTTCTCCCTTTTGGCAACTGAGTATATCAGGCTTACTTGGCGACAATAGTCCTGTCAGTAATGATAGACCGATCCCAGTACAATGTGACATGGTTATTTTCTAGAACTGGGTCGGGTGTAATACGGTAATTGTATATAAACCATTTATCTATAATAGTATAATCTAAGATTGTTAAATAACTTAGGTATCCAGGTAGCGAGATTTTTTTTTTTCTGAATCACTGCGATTAATATCAAATAATTCAGTTGCATCAGAAATAAGTAGGTAGGTATTTCTCAAGAATTGCCACCCACATCAACTGGTAGTGAGCTTACCGATCCAGAGGATTCCCCTAACCATCACTAGGTCATCGGTCAACCTTGTAGCGGAGACTATCCATATTGCCCCGTCCCGTTTGTAGTCTCCATCTTGAGTTGATGAGATTTTTCTAAGCATTAGAAACAATTTTGTCAAAACAATTATAGTGTGCGCGCAAGTGCTAATCACCGGCTGAGGTATGTGAGCGGTGAGATGGGGGAGGAAGACAAACGTCAAGCTGACTCAGTCTGCCAATCTTGCCAATCGTGCCCTCCGGCGGTGTCTAGCACTTTCGCGCACACTTTTTTTATGTTAGTCTATACTTTCCCATTGCTGAGCAAAGACCTCCAACAAATCTTTCCAAGCATCCTTTTCCAGAGCCACCTCGATCCGACACTTGCGCTACGCGTCTAGGTAATCTCGCCACCTCTTCCTTGGGCGGCCTCGGCTGCGCCGTTCATCCTCTGGTACCTACCGTGTGAAGACAGTTGCCCAGCCGTCGCTACGCATGCGGATGACATGACCCGCCTAATCCCGTTTTAGCTTGGCAGCCATTTTGCCTACGTTTAAGAATCCTGTTTTGGAGTGCTGTGTGGTATTTCGTATTCTGTCAGTTCGTTTTACGCCCAGAATGCTGCGCTCCATTGCTCTTTGGCAAACCCCAAGGCGGAGCTTTCGCGACTCGGTGAGCGACCAGGTCTGAGCATCGAAGGTTAGGACGGGCGGAATACACATATCGATGAGGTTTCGCTTCAGGGAGATCGCGCCCTTCATTAGCGTCTCTATGGAAAAGCTACTGTCCAAAAACAGGCAAGAAAAGGAAAGTTTTTGAAAGAAACTAGCTGGCTCATCGACATTATGTATTTCCTGCCTATCTACCTCGACTCTACGCTTAGGTACTAATAAATTATTATTTTTAATAATAAAATAATAATATATAATATCCTGGGACATTTCACACACGGTCATCTGATCCCAAACTAAGCAGTGCTCGTACTATGGAAACCAGATAACTGATATACTACATACACTACTTTTTTTTTTTGTAAATACATACATATAGATAATTACACCCAGACTCAGGACAAACAGACATGTTCGTGCACACAAATGTTTGTCCTGAATGGGAATCGAACCCACGACCTGCGGCATGATAGGCAGTATCTTAACCAACCACGCCAGCTGGCCTGTCAGTAGTCAGTTAATATTATAACTTTTCAAGTTTTCAGCCTCTGACTTCCATGTAGACTTCCACTTCAGAGGGGCCTGTAGGTAAGTAATAACAGTCGCACGGGTCGATTGCTACGCTTGCCGGGGTTGGTCCGCAGATGGTTGACCATCTTTATATACCAAGACCCCGCCGTGCCTCCCGGCTGTTATTCGTGGATCTTTGACAGTCGTTACGAGTCGTCAGAAGCCCGAAAGTCTGACAACCAGTCTTACCAAGGGGTATCGTATTACGCATTTACTGAGTTGTGGAGGTCAGATAAGCAGTCGCTCCATGTAAAATACTGGTATTCAGCTGCATCCGGTTAGACTGGAAGTCGACCCAACATAGTTGGAAAAAGGCTAGGCAGATGATGAGCCTCTGACTTCCACAACCCAGTTGCTGAGTAACACGTTACGATATCCTTTGGTAAGTCTGGTTCCTCCAAACTATTCCAGCCGCTTTTTTATGGTTTTTGGTCCAACTAGCAGGAATGCGTACCTACGCAGTCTTACTCCTGGACTCATCTGCTCCAACGGCCATCGGTTCTTCGACAGACATAGCCAGTCCAATAGTAACTCTGCAAGCAGAGAGAGTAATTTCGAGAGTTACACGAATAACTACACTATTCAGTTTCCTCATTTTTAGGGTTCCGTAGTCAAAAAGGAACTCTTATGGTTTGTCTATGTTCGTCTGTACATCTGTCCGCAGCTTAGCTCAGGCACTCTTAGTACTAGAAAGCTATAATTTAGCATGGATATCTATAAATATTAAACGCACACTCGGGTGTGCGTAAGAAATATTTCTTTATATAACATGTATATAAACGTTTAACCCCGCGGGCTTACAGTAGTTATGAACCTATGGGGTTCGGTTGATATTCGAGCACATATTGAAATGACCTATATGTTTTTTTTTCCATTATACATATAACTCACATGTGAAGGGTTAATCATGCCGACAGTGTTAAAATAAAATCATGATATTTTTTTTTATATGGAATTTAGAAGTTGTAATTTTTCATACATTTAAACATTTTGATGAAGCACATAGGTCCTACAAATCAATTAGATCAAATAATAAACTTATTATTTAGAATAAAAATACATTGCAGACTATATAATAAAAGTTTGTTTGTTCTATTACAAATTTACAACCATAAACAATAAAAAAAAAAAATTAAAAAATATAACGATTTAACGGTGAGATTTCGGGTAATTCAGAGAAAAAACAAAAAATAATGTATATTAATTTCCGTCACACATAGGGCATGGGGTCTTTGGGTGAAACCTAGCAAATGACCCCCCAATCCCCCAAAAAAATGTGTCGGTCCATGCGACGAACACCCTGTATTTGCTTAAAATGGGGTGTGGTAGTAAACCTTAAACCTACAAAAGGTGGTATCTACTTAAATAAATACCCATTGTAGTGCGAGGACATTTTGCCATAATATTTGCCATGTAAATATTAATATTTAAGCAAGGTGCTAATTTAACTTAACAAATATTTATCTGTACAATATTGAAGATTAAATTATTAAAAGCAGGTACATAAATCTACCTACACAACACAAATCAGGGTGGATTTTGAGACGGGGCAGTAATGGTAAGATGATAAACTATATCATAAAAAACGGCCAATTGCGTGTCGGACCACGCACTATGAAGAGTTCCGTAGTTAGGATAAATTTATCCCAAGAACAAACTTGTAGTTTCAAAATGATGTTCTCCCATACATTCATCTAGACGCACTGCCAGTTACTATCCCTGCCTGGTTGATATTCCACCAATTCGCAATAAGCGTTTCCAAATGTCTTTTATAATGCGCACAGCAAAAGAGTGGAACTCACTACCTGCGTCTGTGTTTCCGAGCGCGTACAACCCTAATCTGTTCAAAGTGAGAGTGAACAGGCTTCTTCTGGGTAAGCTCACTCTATCGTCGACTTTGTCTCTGTCACCTCTGACCTAGACTAGAGTCAAGAGCAAACCCATCTCAAATAAAAAAAAAAAAAAACATTCCAACTGTAAATGTAAGTTTGTACGCACAATATTGAAAAATTCACCATGTTATTTTAAGACCATAGACTTCTTATAAGTTTTCCTTTAATCATAAGTATAGAACTATTTTCTTTATAATTTTTCAAAGTTCAAGGTTCAAGCTCATGAGTTTCAGAGATAAGGGGGAGGGGATTGTTAATTTTTGTAAATTTTACTTAAATTATTAAATAAGTTGAAATTATTTTAAAATTATAAAAAAAAAAAATATTGGTGACCCTCACAGTAAGCCCTTTGATTTAATATGTCACACCGTCACACGGTACTGCACCCAAATTGCGTAACACACTATCAATCGGAATGTGAATCATTTTGAAGCAAATTGCTACGCCATTGCTTCATATGTTCGAAAAATTTGTCTGCACGGCATCGTAAATAACGCAATGAATGTTGTTGAACTGTCAAAATTAAACGATTTCCGATTGATAGTGTGTTACGCAATTGCCCCGCAGTTTGCAGAACTTTTTTTCTTAATTTTCTTATTTGCCGCCAAAAAGTAACCCCATATTAAAAATGTATTTACTTACGTTATACGTCCGTGTTTGGGTCACAGAAATTCATATATTTACCGAATTTCAACTAGATTCGGAGTAAATTGGCTATGACAGACGGACAGAAAGACAGACAGACAGACCGACAGACAGATATACAGTCACACGAGTGATCCTATAAGGGTTTCGTTTTTTTCTTTTTGAGGTACGGAACCCTAAAGAGTAGGTCTCAATTGTAGTGGAGTCTCATTTAAAGTACTCGTAATGTAGTTATATTATTTTGCGCAGTGTTGTATAGATCAAAATTTTTAACTGAACAGACAGCTGTGCTGCTGGGGAGTTTGTTGCGCCACTTCTTCTCCTCAGCTAAAGCACTAGGAAGTGGTGAAGGACGGGCGTTTTGGGGGACTGTCTTATGTAATTTTGACGTTCGAAAAGTGCTGATTCTCAGCCTAGTTTGAATAAATGACTTTTGATTTTGATTTCCTTCGAACTGTATGGGAAAAGGTTTTTGGGATTTGTGACTTTTCTAGTATGTACTCAAGACTCAGTAGATCCGATAATCAAAAAGTTTTTTTGTGAAAATTGGCCATTTTCTCCCTGACTTAAAAAAAATCTATGAATGCAAATCAAAATATATCTCAAAAAGTTAAAGGCACACCAAGCGTTTGCCTTTATCTCAGCCTTTTTCTTTAGGTGTAGAGAGTAAAGAAAATAACTACACTTTTGCACTTCATCAATGTTTTTCGTTGTTATTTTCACCATATTGCCGTAGATAAAAAAAGATTATCGTGTATAAACGCTCCAGTTACTATGAACTTTATTTTAGTAAATGAATCGTAATATCAGATTACTTATATATATATAAAAAAGCAGGGAAAAAGTGGAAAAAATTACTCGAAAAGAGGTAACTTATTCTATAAAGCCATCTTTATCAAATCGTGTTTCCATCATGTATACTGTCTAGTAGTTATATACCTATCCCCAATAATACCAATATATTTCCCTAGATTTTAATTTGATTAGTAACTATTAAGAGAATTGTGAAGTGCCGATAAGCGGCGCGAGTCTTGGAGGCAATTACCTACATTGCATACAATTATTAACATAAATATTGTTTCGGGCGATAACGTTTTCACCCCCCTAAAACTTTACGAAATAAGAAATTTTTGGTCTCATTACTTTCAGTATACCTTAATCTAGGTCTGTTGGTTTTTCTTTTTAGTAATACAATTTAATTTAATTAAAAAAAATAAAAACGCTCGAGGAAGTTTTTATGTCAAAAATATAGATATTTAGATGCTAATAACTTATATCGTATGCAATATTTCTTTAAAATAAAAACGTACGGACCTAGTTTTTCATTATACCTACAACATTTACAAAAATTATGAAAATTAGACTATGTTTACGGGGAGAAAAACGTTATCGCTTTTTGTATGAAAATTTACAGCTTCACAATACTCTTAACAAGGATTATAAAAGCGTGTCTGTGTGTATAAAAAGCTCGGTGCACCAATAACGGTTAAAGTACTATCGGAGAAACGAACATCTATACACCGTGCACCGTATGGACTAATCTTGCTTGCAACGCTCGGCCGCTATAGTAACGCTTGGTAACAGATGTGGTCATCGTGTGCACGGGATTTAGTTTTCAAGTTGGTCAGATGTAAGTTTCCTCGATAGTACCTGCCCTTACTGCACCATTTCAAAAGTCCAACCTGTATATTCTGGTGACACGTGACCAGCTCAAGCTGCGACGATAAGTGTGTACTTGACCTCAGAACAATATGAGATTACGATCAAAGACGGTAATCATGATGGTAGATGGTAATCTTATTAAAAGAGTAATTGGCGGTACAGCCAATATTTTAATTAATGCGGCGGTCAGTAATCGGTAAAGTGATCGAATTGCTATCGGATTAATCTGTGATTATTCGGAAGACGGCAAAGATTTAAATCGTTATATTCGCCCTACCACGGCAAAACATAGTCGCGTTTCTTTTTCGGTTTGACACTTATGATGACACACAATAGTGCCGATTCTCTTGTTCAATAACTAAACTAAATTTAAAGAATCGTTATGTTGTACTAACAGGCAAAAGGACGGCTATAGCTTTGAACTAAGTTAGAGATGTCAAATTAGTTTACGCTTTGCGCTTCACGTTGTTTTTAGTCGACATGATTTTACGTCTCGTCTAAATTTGTATGGAAATATTAGTTCAACTAAAGACAGCTCAAATTTATGTCCGTCTCTTTCTAAGAAAAAATTTAGTAATAGATATAAAAAAGCAGCTATTACATACATGTTCGCATAACTCGTAAAAATGTAGGGAACAGCTGATTTTTTTTTTCACAATTTCAGGTTTGGTCCCAATGTAAAAAATGTTCATAGTAATGAGTACAATGGCCCATTACGAGATTTCGTGTATGAATAGATAGACCTTATATTATAACAATGTGTGAGCTCTTTTCAGTAAGGAAACTTTTCGCGTGACTAAATACGGTGAGGGCAAATCTAGCGATTTAAATATTTGGAAGACGGTATTTTCAATAGAGCTATAATCTGCACATAATAAAAAAATGGAGACATCTTGATTAATTCTTGAGCTTGGTTTGTTTTATCTTATTTTTTTTTTGGGAAAAATCCATGATGAAAGGTGTCATTGAAACTGGATTGGATTGCAAAAGAGTAAATGCCTCCAACTTAAAAACCAATTAGTCGAACACGTTCATAAAATAAAATTTCTGGGAATAACACTCGATGAACACTTCACCTGGACAGAACACATTGACGAAATATGCATGAAAATAATATAGATTGGTTTATACTTTACTTTTCTTCACTTCTCTTTTCTTTAATTTACTTTTTTCCGGTGAGTGTAGGTGGGGAAAGTGAACCAGCCCATATTGCGAATATGTTCAGTGAACATTTTAAGGTGCGCTCTCCACTGGGTCCTTCAGCGTCGGCTATTAGCTGTGAGGTTGGACGTGGGGGAGGTGAGTACATTTTACTGCTAGTCAAGTAAGACTCGTCTTAAAGAGAATGACAGGCGGTAAGTCTCCCGGTCATGACGGTCTTAGCGTTGAACACTTGAGGCATGCGGGGGCTCACCTGCCGAGGACCCTGGCCATGTTTTTCACAATGTGCATGAATCACTCCTATTTGCCGCACGACTTAATGAAAACCATCGTGGTGCCCTATTGTGAAGAGCAGTACTGGGGACATCTCGGACAGGGCGAACTACCGTCCCATATCTCTAGCGACTGCGATTGCTAAGGTGCTGGACGGTATGGTTGATACTTGCTTAGATATTACCTTGCATGATGCTTAGTTCGGGTTTCGGCCTGGGCTATCCACTGAAAGCGCAATCTTGCGTCTCAAGCATACTGTCTGGTACTATAATGATTGCAGGACACCGGCATATGCCTGTTTCCTTGACCTCTCCAAGGCATTTGATCTTGTGTCGTACGATGTGCTTTGGCGAAAGTTTAGGGACAGTGGTGGGCAGCTGTGCTCAATATATTTAAATATTGGTATAGCAATCAGACCAATTTTGTGAGGTGGGCCAATACTCTCTCTGAAGCATATAGGCTGGAGAGCGGGGTTGAGACAGGGAGGGTTAACATCTCCCAAGCTCTTCAACCTATATGTAAATGACCTCATCGTCGAGCTCAATAGATGGCGTTGGTATCAACAACATTAGCTACGTGGATGATATGGTGCTGCTGAGCCCGACGGCGAGGGGTCTTGGAGAGCTGCGGTATAAGGTATGTGAGGTATATGCTCATTCACATGGCCTTTTGAGTAATGTACAAAAAGTGAACATATGGTCTTTAAGGCCGCTGGTAGATGTCCCGAACACTCACGTAATATAACGTTGAATGGCTTAAACGTTAATCGTGTCGCGAAATTTAAATATCTGGGGCATTTCCTTACCGACGGCCTTGTGGACGATGTAGACATCGAGAGGGAGCGCAGGTGTCTGGCGGTAAGAGGTAACATGCTGGTCCGCAGATTCTACCGATGCTCTGAAGACGTTAAGATTTTTAAGGCATACTATCAGAGCATCTACACTGGGAATCTGTGGACTAGTCACACCAAAAGGTCGCTAGATCACCTGCGTATCCAGCATAATAATATCTTCAGGATGATGTTGGGGCTGCCTAGTTTCTGTAGTGCGTCAGGTATGTTCGTGCTATATCACGCTGATGGCTTTCATACCGTCTTTTGCAAAAAAAACGGCATCCCTGATCCGCAGAATGCGTGGCAGCTGCAATAAAATCCTTATGACTGTAGCGGACAGGATCTGATCCCCTCTGTGGAGGTCGTTAGTTCGCCGAATCATTTAATTTTTAAGTTTATTATTAATTTTGTCGTGTACCTATGCGAAGTAAAGAATATTTTATTTTATCTTTTTATTTTATTTTAAGAAAAGTTAAAGATGAGACATCGAAACCAACTGCGATGATGGTGTATCACGCCTACATATGTTCCATTATTCGGTATGGTATCATTGTTTGGGGAAATTCTTCGAAAACAAAACGAAACAAAAAAATGTATTCGTGCAATCCTTAACAAGGACTGCTCTGAATCATGTAGACCAGTATTTAAATCTCACAAGCTTCTTACCGTTGCTCGTAAAAACATTTACAAAATCGCAAAATTTGTTAAAACTAACTCTAAACCCTTTGAAGATAAAAACGATTTTAACATACGAAAAGTCACACAATATTTTTTTTTAATCCCTGTATTCTGTATAGTGTAGTGTTCTGTTCTGTATGTATTCAGGGCGTGTATATGGCGCCACTTATATACAACTCATTACCTAACTGGATAACAGAAATACCTTACAAAAATTCTGCGTGGAGACTTCATGAATGCATTGTAGTCACTTAGTTATTTTACCTTGTCGCTAGCTACTTATTTTACTGTTTAAATATGTAATGTGTGTTTAAAATAATTCAAAGAATAAATTGTTCTTTTCGTTCATATAATTATTAACGCTAAAACTAGAAATTAACACCTAAAATTTGTTATTATTTTGTCTTTACTTGTAAGTTACTGTTAACTGACTAATATCCATTAAATAATTGCACGCCATCATTGCATGACGGAATGTGTACATGTTTTGTACCCACCACATTATATGCAAATAATCGATTTTGATTTGATTTGCAACGTTTCAAAAACTTGCACCGTTTAAATGGCTGTAGTTGGTTGGCTGCGTACTTAATGGATGGCTATGTACTTTATACACATATTTATCTAGACAGATAAAGAGTCCGAATCAGAAACCAAGTACTCGACCTTTTTTGTTATCAGCCAGTGCCCCTATTATCCTTTCATTTATTGACTGAGATGTTAAACACATTCAAACACATTGAGTCATGGTTCCAATATTATACTTAGAGTACCTAGGCACAGACTATTACAGATATGACACTCCGCAAAATCATTTAAATAAAAAGCGACTCTTGCTACGACACAATAAAGTGCAATTCAGGTCGCACGACGCTTATTACCTACAGTTATATTCACCTACAAGTTGCCTCCCTTTCTAACGCGTAACTCTTATACCTTCTGACCGCGGCAGTCCTACTGAATTGGCCCGGTGAGATAGGCCCGCCGCGTACTTGTAGCTTCATACTCTCTATTATTACTTTACTCTTTGCTTCATACCTAAACTGTGGAGTGTCATACAAATTCCAAAAAGTCAAATAATTCCTTTCGTCGTAATGTTGGCACCATTGCTTTCGATGAAGAATGAAAATAAATTACTCGGAAAAGCAACGGTGCCAACCTGCCAACATTACGGCGAAGGGAATTCTTTCGTGAAACGCACTTTACACTGCTACTAGGAAGTTTTGGTACTCGAGGCGCTGTTGGTAAACATTTGTGAAATTGTCCATAGTTAAACGAAAAGGATCCAACCCACAACCAAACATATCGGGGTTTGATCCTTTTTGTTTAACTATAGATAATTGTTTTATGAAATTTGCTATACAGGATCAAATTAAATTAGCTAGCAAAACTCCGCAGACGTCATGGGTATCGATTTCTGAACATGTTCAAACAAAAACATTATTAATTTGTAAATTTTTTTTTTTTGGTATTGAGATTTGACAATTTCATGCCATTTAACTCGATTTTCAGCTACTCTCGTTGACTAGATAATATTTATCTACTTAAACCTAGCTAGAAAAACTACTAAACTACTTATAATAAGACGCATGATCGAGCATGAAATCGTCAAATGTCAAATCGGCCACATTGGGCACACCTATCTACAGACAAAGAGATGTTACTTTTTATCTTATGCAAAGATAACTCCTAACAAGCCTTTGCCCAGCAGTGAGACAATAATGGCTACTATTTTTTTTTTTACGGAGAATGCACCAGGGTAGGTCTGTACCTCGCGAAATTAAAATTTTATTACGTTTTTTCAATTTGCTGGTCAGTAACAAATAACAGTACTTTAATTACGTAACACACTTTTTTTTGAAGGCTGGTCACAGGCTAATCCATTGCTTTATCAAAAAATTTGTCTGCTCAACAACGTTAATAACGCAATGAATGTTGTTGAACTGTCAGAATGAAAGCCATTGCTACTGTTAGTGAGTTACACAATTACCTACGAGGATGTTGTATGTGAAATGTGAATCAAAATTTGATTCGCGATCGTAACAATTACGTTTTGCAGAATTGTATTAAAATCATTAAAATCATCAATAAAAGTCTTCAAGATAGAATTGGCCCCAAAATAATTGTCATGATTTCTTGAAAAAATGTCATTCATTAGGGTAGTTCAAAACAAATACTTTATTGAAAAAAAAAAAACAGTTTACAGTTTTAAAAAACTATGTTGCCATTAGCGCCCACCTCCGAGATATAAATAAATAAAATTACTCTAAAGCAATAAAATAAAAATAAAAAATAGTTATAACAGAACTTAAAGTAAAATTACGTAAATATATCAACTAAAATATTATTGATTACATTGAATTCTTATTATTCTCAATTATTTAAACATTCAAAATTAATATGTGTGTGTGTGTGAGGGTGTGTGTATGTATGTATGTAAAAAACAACACAATAGGTACTGATCTGTAAATTACAAAAAATAATGCAAGAAAATTTGAAATTCACGGGCTACCCTGGCGATTTCGCCACAAGTTTTTTTTTTTTTTTCTAGGATATTATCATAAGAAACTAAATTAGATCGACTACTGACTTCAATAAAGTTTTTCACCTTGTTTTAATTTGTTTTTCACAGATTTCAGATAAGATTGGTACCAAGGTATGTTGTGACGGTGGTGATCTTATTATGTGTTATTTTCTGCAAAACATGCGATAATTTCGATTGATGTGTAATCTCAGTAATCAGACACAACTTTTAGGACTCAAAATTTTGCCGATTTAGCTGATTTACGTGATTTTACAGTTAAAATACTGTATTTCTATAAGTTTTAATACAAAATATGAAATATTATTTCAATTATGATCTAATGTATGAGCTACTTTTTTATTTTTATTATTTAATTTTGATTAATCGACCTAAAACCGCGACTATTTTGTGAATTTTTGTTGTAAGAGAGGTTTAGTGGTCTAAACCAACTCTAAAATATCTGTTCTGCGGGCAGAACAGATATTTTATCTGTTCTGTGGTTTAGACTATCACATACTTAGAATAATAACTAAACACATTTACGAATCGTTTTGACGTTTAAAGGGTATAAAAAAATACACTTTATTCTTGAGAAAATTGTCTATACAATGTATGCAAACCTTTTTACAACTTCCTTTTACAACAATTATTGAGTAAAAAAATATTTAACTTTTTTTGAAAAAAAGGGCAAAGAATTGCTTTTGACTTCAGCTACTTAGCACTCTCGTTCATAAAATTAACTTATAAATTCGACGCAAAATAAAAAACTAGCTCATTCGTTAGATCATAATTGAAATGATCTTTCATGTTCTGCATTAAAACAGCAATACAGTATTTTAACTGTAAAATCACGTCTTTAAAATCACGTAAATCAGCGAAATCGGCCAACTTTCGTATAGGTATAGTGTAGGTATAGTAACAATGTAGTAATATGGTATAGGTATTTCGCAAGCATGTGGGGCATAATCTATATAAATAAAAGTCAATTGCCGAATGTATCTACGCGCATCACTTCAGAACGGTTGCACCTATTTGGCTAATTATTTTTTTGTTGTGTTTGTAATTGTAAGGACAAGTTTTGTATGAAAGAAAATGTTTAAAAACTTGCCGAGAAAATTGGAAAAACTGAAAGTGCATTTTCTATGGGAATTTTGTATGAATTATTGAAATTTTGACAGGACAACGTTCGTTGGGTCATAAGTGGTGAATAAAGACAAATACAGGCTTAGGTAAAATTAATTAGAGCATTTTTATAATACACTAGATGTTGCCCGCGGCTTTGCCCGCGTGGATGTCAATACTTCCCTATTTATTTTTTTCACAATTTCATGGGTTTCTATTTTTTTTTGCGTGGAACCCTAATTCTTTTTCTGAAATAAATATAGCCTAAGTTAGGTAGTACTCTCCATAACATCAGCTATCTGCCAGTGAAAGTCCCGTCAAAATCGGTCCAGCTATTTCGGAGATTAGCCTGAACAAACAGACTGACAGACAGACAAAAATTTTAAAAACCGGCCAAGTGCCTGTCGGACTACGCACAATGAAGGGTTCCGTAGTTGGGATGAATCTCAAGAACAAACTTAACATTGTAGTTGAAAAACATGTTCTCCCATACATTCAAACTGCAAATGTAAGTTTGTATGCACAATATTGCGAGATTTACCATGTTGTTTTAAGACTATAGACTTCTTATAGGTTTTCCTGTAATCTATAATTATGTAATGAACAATTTTTTGTTTTTTTTTTTTTTTCAAAATTTTGTGCTCATTACTTTCGGAGATAATGGTCAATTTTCGTCTATTTCCTTAAATAACTTTAAAAGATTTATTTTAAAATTATAAATAAAATATACAGTATGTTAACCAACAGAGGGCGTTCCCGTTAACCCGCAATAGTATAGCATCCATACATGCTAAAAAAAATATTACCATTCGAAAACAAAATGGTTTTTATTTTTTTTAATATTAAAATGAATATTTTAATATTAAAAAAAAATAAAAAAAAATAAAAACCATTTTGTTTTCGAATGGTAATATTTTTTTTAGCATGTATGGATGCTATACTATTGCGGGTTAACGGGAACGCCCTCTGTTGGTTAACATACTGTATATTTGAGACTCTCACAGTAAGGACTTTCATTTGATATGTCACGTAGTACAGTTCGCTAAACTTTTTTTTTAATTTTCTTCTTAGCCCCCCAAAATTGACCCCCATATTCAAAATTCATTTATTTACGTTACACTTCCGTGTTTGGGTCACAGAAATACATATGTGTAACAAACAACTTAATCGGTCTATTAGATTCGGAGCAAATTGGCTTTGACAGACGGACAGACAGACAGACACACGAGTGATCCTATAAGGGTTCCGTTTTTTTCCTTTTTGAGGTATGGACCCCTAAAAATAGCTTTTTTGTTTATTGTAGTCAGTTAGCTGACCCACCTTTGCATGAATGGTTGAGATTTTTTAGAATACAAATCGATAGAATTTTATCAAATTAAATCATTTATTTCAGATAAGTATCCATAGGAAAATTTTACGTCATAATAAAAGATAAAATAAAAATAAAATAAAATCGCAAACTTATAAAAATCTGTGTGTATCTGTTGTTCAAAGTGTCGTGTTACCATCCGGTTAATTTAATCGTACACTAGTGTCTCTTTGCAGAAAATAATAATATAAGCTCAATAAAAAGTCCAAACTGTGATGAATTACCTCCAATGGAAGTATCCGAACGGCAACGTCACTGTCAAATTGGCAATTTCTCGCTCATGTCAAAAAAAAAAAAAAAAATCGCTCATGTCAATCAAACAAATCCCCAATTTGTAAACAACAGTAAACGAGCTAGCGTCCTTTAAGAGGTTAATGTTATTTCACGATTAATAACATCATAATACAAAGTAATAAACAATAATTTCGCTTATAATGTATTAAAATAAGTACAAAACAGTCTTTATTAAGTGACTACTCTAACACATAACTTTTAAGAACCCAAAATGTCCGACGTCGAGGTTGAAGTTCCTTCTACGTTTAAAAAGCGTAATCTCAAGAATAGAGGCGGTAGGAAACGGAAAACGTCTAGCTCTGAAGGTAATTTACAAGTTGTAGCGAGTAATTAATAAGATAATTGGTGATTTATCTGTGAAATAGATTGAAACTTGAGGTTATGTCGGTGATAAAGAAATGTACAATTTGCTAAGGTTTCCATTGAAAAAGCATATTTTCTTTTCTGGATGAGTTCTATTTTTATAGATTGTGGTTGCATTAACATAATATGTTAGTATTACTTAATAATTAAATAGGGATTTCATTCAATCAATAGGTAAAAACAGGACTATACCATAGGTACTCCAAGAATCACATTAGGCATATACACTCTTCTATTTTACACAGCCCTTGTAGCTGCGACGAAGAAAATGCATGGATTAACATTTAAATTCAACAAATACTTTACAATTTCAGAGAAAAACAGCTCAGATTCAGATGAGCAGGCTGTAGTGCAGCCCACGAAGAGGCCTCAGAAGGAGAACCCCAACATACAGAGAACTGCTGGTCCTAAGAAGAGTAAACCTGAGATAGATGTTGGAGGAAGTGACAGTAGTGATGAGGAGAAAGTAAGTTATAAACAAAAAGCAGTTAGACTAAAGAAAAAAGGGGACAAAATGTATTCATAGTAGAGATGGGCCAACTAGTTAGGAAAGCTGACTAATCAGTCTTTTTTAGTTGGTGACTATTCGGCTAAATAAAATAAAACCAAAATAATACAATTAAATTATACCAACAATTTATGCTTGTTTTATAATAGGATCTTAGGAATCTGTCAGTAATTCAGTAGACTTCACATCATGAACCGAAGAAATCTAGGACATAACATGTTATAGGTACCTACCTAGCTTAATAACTTTATAAACTATTATTAACCGTAGGGTGCAAATGCAAATACATCCTAACATCAACTGTATAGTATCAATGCAATTGTAAGTGTAATGTAGAATGTCGGTGAGTGCCAACGGGCTTGAATCCTAACTAATATTATAAATGCGAAAGTAAGTTTGTTTGTTACCTTTTCACACCAAAACCACGGAACCGATCATCCTGAAGTTTTGCATATACATTATCACCAGTACAGAAACGGACACAGGGTACCTTTCGTCCTGAAAAAAAGTACTGTTCACGAGGAAAACAACAATAACGTTATTATGAGAATAGATGGCGCCACGTGTCTTTCGAATAATGATTGTATTATATTATTATAGAAACTTTAGTAGTGTGTTGAAAGTTTTTTTTTTTTTTTTTTAATTTAAGCGCTTAATACATTTTGTGAGTCTACGTATAGAGTGTCGATAGACCAGTTTTTCTTCCTCCTAACTAATATTATAAATGTGAAAGTGAGTTTGTTTGTCTTTTTGCTGTGCGCATTATAAAAGAGATTTGGAAACGCTTAGTGGAATAGCAACTAGGTAGGGATGAAAACTGGGTAAGGGGGCCGGTGGAATGAAGTCGTGGAGTTCTTGGGCACACTCACCGAAGTACAATCTGTAGAAGACCGACAAGCAGGCAACCTTGCGGCGATGAGCCAAGCTGTTAAGCTTGGCGTCCACCAATGAGCCTCTTAGCTCTGAATTCCACCAAATCAAGTGCGGCTAGTTGGTACTTAGCCGATCCATCCTAAAGGTGGCTGCAATATTCCATGCAGGATCGGACTTGCGCTTTGTAAACGAGCCAACATTTGAGTGTTGTCATTTAATTTTTAGGCGCCTTGAATTTTGGTAAGTAGGGGGAAATCTTACGTGTTTGCGTCACTGCAACACCTTGATACTGCGACATGCTATGCATAGTTTTAAGTTTAAGTTTACACTTCTGTCGGCAATCCCCATGACTGCCCATTCTTTTTTTTTTTTTAATTGTGTGTTTACTGTGTGAATAAAAGAAATAAGTACTAATGTTTAAATATTCCTGAACACTATGTTGTAATTATTCCAGGCTAAGCAACGCACAACACTATCAGTCCAACAACAGAGGGAGAATGCGACAGCTACATACGAGATGGACACAGAAAGAGACAGGGACGCACAGGCCATCTTCGAGAAGGCGCAGAAGATTAATGAGGAGTTATCAGGCCAGGCTGATGATAAGGTATGGTTGAATTTATGTTGTTACTAGCTGCTGCGGCTTCGCCTCCATAGATGTCAATACTTCTCTATTTGAATCTGATTGTGTTCACAATTTCATGGGTTTTGCGCAGAAACCCTAATTATTTTTCTAAAATAAAAGTAGCCTAAGTTACTCCTTATGACATCAGCTATCTGCCAGTGAAAGTCCCGTCAAAATCGGTTCAGCCGTTTCAGAGATTAACCGGAACAAACAAACAGACAGACAAAAAAAGAAATGGTTTTTGTTATAAGTACCGTATACACAGTTGCGATTAGGTTATCACCTTGAGTACTACAGAACCTAAAACACGGTCACTGTCGGACTGCATAGAAAATAAAGAGAAGCGCGATGACACGACGCTGGTAATTTATTGTAAAATATGAAGCAATTATCTATTTACTACAAAAATCTATTGATTGGATTTAAAAAATTAAAACACTATTACGCGAGAATAATCTAACAAAAAATCTGAATGTTTGCATGTATATTAGGGCCGGTTTTTTGATCCGTAGTTAACTCAACCAATGGTTAAATATAGTAACTAATGGTTGAATTTTGGCTAAATGTGAAAGGCTAAATATGAATGTATTCATGTTAGCTCATTCATATTAAAAAATTGTATAATACGGATTAATAAACCGGCCCTAAGTTAATCAGAAAATTCTGATGAATTGTTTATTCGATTTCAGGTTTGGTCCCATAGTAAAAATTATTCATAATGATGAGTACAATGACCCCTTAAGAGGTTGCTGGTGTTTTACCAATAACCCTATATAGGCAACTCCTTTGCTTTTTCGATCCCTTTCTTACTCATCAAACAGCCACATTCTCACTACTCAATTCGTGGTAACTTTATGAATTTCAAAAAAAGATCATTGTAATGCGCTCGCGTTTCACTACCACAGCGCCATAATAAAAAATAAAAAAAAACTTATACATAGTTTGTTTGTATTAGATACTCAGCACTTTCATCTGTTCTGTGGTGTAGATAGTCTTGTATGCAACTGTACATAATTAGGTATTAAAACACTCGTGTTATAAGACCCCTTGTTATACAACAGTTGTATAAATAACTATTAAAGAAATGTTTTTGTTTCATACATTGGCATTTCTAATAATGTACCTATAGATGCTGTGTTTGTGTTCTTTTTGACTTTTTTCTTTTTGCTCGGCTCAATATGAGTCGTAGCGTGATGTTAAATAGCCTTCCTCTCGAGGAAAATTTGTTTTTGATTTTATTTTTTAGTTTTTTTTTTTTTTTTTGTAATTTTTGAAATCCGACTACGGTAGTTCTGTAAACTTCATCTGTATTATATTAAGTATAGATTTAAGTATCCTTCCAGCTATACCGCGGCATGAACAACTACGCCCAATACTATAAGAAGCGCGACACAGCGGCCGGTAACGCGAGCTCCGGCCTCGTACGTAAGGGCCCTATCAGAGCCCCGGCCAACCTCAGAGCCACTGTCAGATGGGACTACCAGCCAGACATCTGCAAGGATTATAAGGAGACGGGATTCTGCGGGTTTGGAGGTCAGTACCAGTTTAATAATAATATTTTTTTTATGAGTCATAAGCACTATATCAATGGGAGCCCAACATGACCACTGACCAGCCTATTACGTTCCCACTCCTGAGACCCAGGCCTCCTCTCTGTGAGTGGGATTGAGCTGTAATCCACCAATTCGCACTAAGCGCTTCCAAATGTCTTTTATTAGGTTGGGGAAAAAGTCTTTTCGCATTATAGTATGTATGAACTTGTAATAAAATCTCTTTGGCTTTACTATTTGTATCTGGCTGGTTTTGGTATCATTGAAAGTATAAATTTTAAAGAACATAATTCCAAATTCAAATTAGGAAAATGTGTGATTTTCATTTGTTTTTCGTAACGTCAAGATGAGTGAATCTAATGAAGAAATTCGATACATTTTAAAATTTTACTACAAAAAAGGTAAAAATGCAACGCAAGCCGCGAAAAAAATTTGCGATGTTTATGGACCTAGTGTAGTGTCTGTGAGAGTAGCAAAAATTTGGTTTAAGCGTTTTCAATCCGGAAATTTTGATGTCAAAGATGCACGTCGCTCTGGTCGCCCTATTACGGATAAAATGGATGCCATTTTTGAAAAAGTGGAACAAGATCGGCATATCAGTAGTTACGACGTAGCTGAAGAACTGGAAATTGACCACAAAACAGTTTTGGCGCATTTGAAAAAAACTGGGAACACAAAAAAGCTCGACATTTGGGTACCTCACGAGCTCACTGAAAGAAACCTAATGAACCGTGTACTCATTTGTGATTCTTTATTACGACGTAATGAAACCGAACCATTTTTGAAGAAGCTGATAACTGGTGATGAAAAGTGGATCACGTATGACAAAAACGTGCGAAAAAGGTCGTGGTCAAAGGCCGGTCAGGCTTCACAGACTGTGGCGAAACCCGGGTTAACTCGCAACAAGGTGATGCTGTGTGTGTGGTGGGATTGGAAGGGCATTATTCATTATGAGCTGTTACCACCAGGCAGGACCATCGATTCTGAACTCTACTGCGAACAACTGATGAGATTAAAGCAAGAAGTTGAGAGAAAGCGGCCGGAATTAATCAACAGAAGGGGTGTGGTTTTTCATCATGATAACGCTAGACCTCACACATCTTTAGCCACTCATCAAAAATTAAGAGAGTTTGGCTGAGAGGTGTTAATGCATCCGCCGTATAGTCCTGACCTTGCACCTTCAGATTTCCACCTGTTTCGGTCTCTTCAGAATTCTTTAGGCAGTGTCAGGTTAACATCACGAGAGGACTGCCAAAACCACTTGTCGCGGTATTTTGACCAGAAGTCCCAAAATTTCTATAGCAATGGGATCATGTCCCTACCTACAAGATGGCAAAAAGTTGTCGAACAAAATGGTACCTACATACTTTAGTTAAATGTAAATAAACTATATTAAAAAATGTTTTGAATTTTCTTAAAAAATGCGAAGAAACTTTTTCCCCAACCTATTATAATGCGCACAGCAAAGGAGTGGAACTCACTACCTGCGTCTGTGTTTCCGAACGTATACAACCCTAATGTCTTCAAAGTGAGAGTGAACAGGCTTCTTCTGGGTAAGCTCACTCCATCGTCGACTTTGTCTCTGTCACCTCTGGCCTAAACTAGAGTCAAGAGCGAACCCATCACAAATTAATAAAAAAGCGGTCCCAGTGCGGGTGGAACAGAAAGGGAAAACTGTGTTTCTCTAAAATTACGCAAAATCGTTCGACTTCAAATGAGTAACGTTATTCCTGTCGAGGACCTACAACATTTATTGATGGAATGTGTCCAATATGTGTCTAGTAGAAATAATTTAGTAATTCATTAGGCGCGACCGACGCGCATGCGCGTTTTCGAACGTTCACCATGTGCTTGACGGCGCGTATGCGCGTCCATACAATTTACATAATAAAAATTTTGAAAACTTCAAAATTTTTATTCAAGAGTAGTATGGCTAGTATGGCCAGTGTGGCTAGCTAAAACTTAGCTGCAAACAATTGTCTTTCATTCATCCCTACAATAAATACCAACCAAAACATTGAAAACTACTCAAGCAGAAATAAAAACGGAAACAGAATTTAATACCTAAATAAGTGACAGGCAATCCACGCATACAGGGCGTGCCCGTTTTTAACACGCGCAATGCTAGATTATATTCATATAGCTGTAACTCGAAGTCTATCATAAAGTAGGACCATCGTAGTAATAAAAACATTTTTACAAAAAAAAAAAAAACAACCGATTTCCAAAAAACACTACCTACAGAGTGAAAAATAACTTCAATTTCGGGAGTCGGTGTCTTTGGATCTGTGTGATCAAAACCCTAAAATTTTTTGTCATCGACTTCCGAAATTAAAGTTATTCTATGTCGGTAGTGTTTTTTTTGGATGTAGGTTATTTTTTTTGTTTTTTTTTTTTTGTATAATAGTTTTTATTTTTCACGTTTTAGTGGGTCAGTTTGTAATTTATCTAAGTTACAATAGCCTAATGTTAACTACACATCGCCTTTTACAAAATATTGCTTTTCCTGATGCAGGGACGTTATATGTTGAGGAGTTCTCCTAGTAAGAACCATGAGAACTGGAGCTGATGGTGAGTGTTCGATTGAGTAGTTCCGATGGCCATCTATGATCTTCATCGTCAGTTCCACTTCACCAAATTGTGCTTTCCGAGAGCAAATGTTACTATAAAAAATACCCAAATCGCTATAGGTGTGCCTATAAAATTTGAGGGTTTGCCTCCATTACCATGGGATCCCCTCATCAGATTCTGACTTGGTGGCAATGGGACCACCTCGAGAGCATACCCTTTCAAACAAAAACAAGATTTTTGCAAATCCGTCTTTATATGACGGAGTTATGCCCGAAAAAAAAATCGCAAAATAAATATTAACATCCGAATTGAGAACCTCCTCCTTTTTGGAAGTCGGTTAAAAATTAATCACCACCATAACGGACTCGCCCTAATATTATCTTTCATCTTTCCAGATTCATGTAAATTCCTCCACGACCGTTCCGACTATAAGCACGGCTGGCAGCTGGAGCGCGAGGAGACGGAGGGAGCCGCGGGCGGCGGGGACTCTGACTACGAGGTGAACAGCGACGACGAGCTGCCCTTCCGCTGCTTTATATGCAGGAACAGCTTCACGAGCCCCGTCGTTACCAAGTGAGTGGTGTTATGGTTTAATGGGCGCCATTGTGGTATATTTTTTTAAATGGTAGTTTTTGTGGCAGTTACGGTAGGTTTTAACGTAAGGAGCAGCTGATATTTTTTGCGATTTCAGGTTTGGTCCCATAATAAAAGTTGTTGAATGGACTGAGCAGGACTATTTACGGAACTGACGCGAAATACTCAACGAATATAATCAAGTGTGTGGCTGCGATTTCATCACACCTTGATCTATACACCCGATGGATTGCTACGCGTGATCGCGGCTTCAGATCCGGCTTTCTATCCAGCTTTGTATCCGGCTCGAAGGACCAAAAAAAATGTACGACGATAGTCTATACACTTTGTTCAAGCGTACGATGATTGTTCTGTACACTTGTGATGATGGAAACCCATGAAGAAATAAACCGCCCGTGTTGAGTGTGGTAAAATCACTGATTTATTTTACTTAGCCAGTTCACTAAATGATCGCGCGAATGCAAACGCTGATGTAGCTTAACCTACTTAATGTTATGAAATGTGCGTGTTCACCGTACAATAATGATGAGTATAATGACTTAAGAGATATCGTGTATGAATAGATATACCATAAATATGCCTAATTAATCGCACAATTCTAATTCTATTAATCTCCCTTGTCCCCAGATGCAAACACTACTTCTGTGAGAAATGTGCCTTAGAAAACTACAAAAAATCAACCCGCTGCTTTATCTGTAACACACAAACTAATGGTATGTTCAACCCCGCTAAGGAGTTGGAGGTTAAGCTAGCGAAGAGGCAAAGTGATGAAGAAGACGATGACGATGACGATGATGATTGATAAATAAAGATAATTAAAATATTTGTTTTTCTTTCTTTGTTATTAAATGGGTAGTATTTAAACGCAAATAAAAAAAATAGTTTTTGTATCCAAAAATAATCCGCATTCCAATCAAAAACTGATTGCACAGCAAAATACTTAACTCAAAATATAACTAAATAAGCAACAAATTCTCTCCGTGGCGCACCGCTATTTATCTTAAATAAAGCTTTTTTATTAATGCATAGCTAAGAATGACTAGCGCACACCAAATTATCGTAACGTAACCTTCGTGCCCTTCACTCGCTCTTGCATCCTATGTCGACGGAGCCCCGCAAAGCGGGGCTCCTATTCTGTATAACGGGTTTAAAATAACCTAACTAAACCTAACCTCGTGGTTAATATTAGTCGCCATGTCATTTTGCTATGAGTGTATTATGTATGTACGCTCTGGTTAATTTGCTGTGCAGTCAGTATTTTTTATGTAAAAAGTATATTTAATGATGGAAATAAATTGATAGGTGATTATTTATTTGATGTGCAATTAATAATATTATTCCTTATTAAGGAACAGAGCTCCAAGGAAAGCTTGCTCTCGGAGGAAAGAAGTATTCCAGTAAGGTGCTGGTAGGGATCTTGTCCGTACTTCCGGGATTGTCCTGATAGCCGTGGAATACCTCTCCACTCCTCAAGCACCTCAGGAAGTGTTGCCTCCTTGTCGCTACGTCACTATGTGCTAGCGGCCGTTTCCGGGGGCCCATTATTGAGTGTGCAACTCACCCCCTGCCATTTTATCCGTGTATAATATACCTACTTATACCTAACATTGGTCAGGCAGGGACATGGTTCTTCCATAGTTCAAGTTACCCAATCCACTTTAGCCGCCCAAACTCATAGCCCAATATATTTTGTTTCCACGTACAACAATAGTCCTGCACCAACCGGGGGTTGTCCTTGGGTGCACTTGCATAGTGCATATAGGGATAATCGTCGGTTGGTACCTCCTCATCATTTAAAATTATCTAAGGGGCCTCTGCGAGTTGGCTTCGGCCCCTCGTATGCCTTCCAAAGGTCCGGGACCCCAGGGTCCCGAGATATGTAAGAAAAATGTTTTAAAGGGGAGCCTTACTCAAAAAGAGTTGATTTTTTTCAGCAGATTTTTTCCCCGATTTCAGGTTTGATCCTATAGGAAAAGTTGTTCATAGTGATGAGTATAATGACCGCCTTAACCTTTTCGCCGCCAACGTACACAAAACGCAATGCCTCGCCGAGCGCCAAGCTATAAATGTATAACTAAATATACAGTAAACGGTAGTGATGGGGATATCGTCATATCGATGAATAAGATTTGTACGCGTAAAGTTAAGATTTAAAGTTGATTTTACGAATATAAATAAAAACTGATTAAATATTTCCAGATTTGTTTTATTTCACAGTATCCTTAATAAGAAAAAACAGTATAATTTATGAGTATCAAAGAAACTAATACATAACTCAATTAGAACTATAAGGAATGGGGTACATCTCTATTTGTTTCATGATCTCATTCTTTAACTTCATATCAAGTTATTGGCACTGAGGGCACGTTGAATTCGATTCTGATCAGGGATGGGGTCTATGGTCTTTCTTTCTTCTATTTTTGTTTATTCCTGTGTTTTTTTAAAGTGTTTTTTGAAATGGAAAGTAAGTATATATTTAAATTCTATCACGCTTGTAGCCGTGTACTTATCAAAGCATTGTTTTTAAGTGTTGTTTCTGTTCTTTTCTTAATATTCATGTATCGGTAGCGTTTACCCATCTGCGCGCGGGGGACCCCGCGCACTGATTGCGTTTCTCTATATACCCACGACGGAACGGAGCAGGTATATGCGTTTAGGTTGAGAGATGTTTGTATGTTTGTGTGTGTGTTTGTGCAAAGTAATGTTCCCACCTATCTTCTAAACTAATGATCCGATTTTGATGCGGTTTTCAATAACAGGTTTATGTTTGATGAGTCCATGTTCTTAGACAGGTGCCATGGCTATAACTCACTAGTGGGCACCACAATATTAGTGCAAAACAATGTTGCAATATAATCAAAACGAAATGTCCGATTATAATACAGATACACGATACAGGAGTAAATCCTACACGTTTTTAAAAATAATAATAATAATAAAAAAAAACAATTCTGTTTTCAGCAATGTGTACGTGGTAGCTTAATGCATGTTCCCAAATAATAAAAATTACGTCTGCAACTCGCTAGAGGGCGCTACAATATTAGTGCAAAATAATATTGCAATAATATTAAAACGAATTGTCCGATTTAAATGTGGTTTTCATCAGCAATTACAATTCGTATAGGTATGCTCTCTAAAAAGTCAGAAATAAAATTAATCAAAATTAAAAATTTTGAAAAAATCCACGACGACGGTTAAAATCTAATTGAAAAAGAATAAAATAACTCAAAACCCCCGACTTAACCCAATTATTATGTAACGAAATGGTACCGAGGAATATCCGTCGGGGCTGCCATTAAACCAGCTAAAGTTTTTCTAGTGACGCGAATACAAGTGACGCAGCGTATCTAACAAGCCCAGGCAATATTGCTGAAATCTCTTTGAGGCGCGTGTGGAACTAGGGTTGCCAACCATACTTTATAGTGACACTTACTACTTTATTTTTGGCAAATGTTATGCTTTTCTATAAAAATAAAATATGTGAAAATACTCTTTTTTCAGCGTTACTGTGATGCGTTAAATGAAAAACTTAAATGGATAGTTACTGAACTATTAATCGTTACTTAGTTCTACGTTGAAACAGAACGCTGTCGTGTATGATAAAATAATAACAAGTATATTCCACAGTAATTATATTACCAAAAAATCTGACACGCCTTTTCGCTCCACCCAAGTGGTCCGAATCAAGTTCTTCACTCATTTTTCTATTTGCAAGTAAAAGAAAGAAAGATGCGTGCGCGCGAATCCGATTTTGTGCTGCACTATGCCAAAGTGACCTTGACAGCCGCACGCCTATGACGTCACTGACCAACTTCTATAGTAGTTCGTGGCACTCGGTGGCGCACAGGGGCATAGACGACCAATTGTTTTGTAGAGATGGGAAAATAACTATCGACAAGAATTAGTAACAACTTTATAATTACGTATCGGCATCTACCTGAAGGTCGAAATTCATCTACTATCCTTTGTAATGAAGTAGATAACTAAGTTCATATTTTATTGACCTCAAAATGTTTTCGATATTCGTAACTTTCTGTATTTATAAAAATTTCAATGGTGAAATCAACCTTTCACGGCACATCACTGGCCAACTTGATATGAAGTGATTGGCGTTCTGAGGAAAGTAACAAAATTCGGAGTTTCTGTTTTTGCCGATTTTAGGACAAACTAGGGCTTATTTTGTGTAGAAAAATAAAAAACAGGGTAGTAGACAGTGCTATCTTAAATAATAAAATGAAACAAAGCTTTTAATCACAGTAAATTTATTTTAATAAGATAATTAAAATGAACAACTTCTATAGAAGTTGTGGCGCTGGTGGCACGAAAATCCCGAACTTCTATAGAAGTGCTTGGCGGTGAAAAGGTAGGTTGTGCGTTATTTAAGTTACCTCTTGTAGGCACTTAGATTCCGGCACCTAGGTAGGTTTTTATAACGTTTTGTTTGAAGCCTTAAGTGGTCTATAATCAAATAAGACTCCCTCATTACCTCATAAACCCACCACCAATCCCTCTGGTGACAATAAGCGCGATGTTATGTAAAGCAGAGGTATTCGCTGTATCAGAAACCCGCGTTGACCACAATGGCGTGACCAACGCGACATATGTACAGACGCCAGCAGGTCAACCTACCCGAAACTGTAAGATTTTCCCAATCAACCTTGAACCTAATAAAAGCTACTAAAAGCTTTAGCAATAAAGTCGAAAATCTATTAAATAAATCTGACAGATTGTAGTAGCTTGATGTGCTGGCGTCTGTCTATGTATATCGTTTTACTTTTTAATTACGCTCACATAAAATATTGTTACAAGCTGGGGTTCTGGATAAATAAATTTATACATAGGTACCAATTTACGCCAAAACACTAAAACTTTATTTAAATAGTACACAAATACAGTAGGTACCTAATCGGAAACTTTTAAGCAGAATCACTTGTAGTTCACTCACTAGTAAATCACTGTTTCGCATTCCAAACTGAACTGATACGCAGCGCTGGTAAGCCTCTATTTATAATTATGACGAGTGTAAGCTTCTAGAAAGTTCGAGGACATAATTCGAGAACATTCTAGTATTTACGGGAATGATCTATAATGCTGCAACACGACACTTAACCATCGTGTAGTTCTGATACTCCATAACAGATGGCGGTAGCGTCTACGTAACAGTAATATGATAATATAATATAATAATATCCTGGGACATTTCACACACGGTCATCTAATTCCAAACTAAGCAGAGCTTGTACTATGGAAACCCGATAACTGATATACTACATACACTACTTTTTTTTTTTGTAAATACATACTAATATAGATAATTACACCCAGACTCAGGACCTAGGATCAATAACTTAGGTACCATCGCGGACATTTCCGGTGAACCACTTTTTAACCTTATTACCTTAGTGATAAGGTCGCAAAGTGGTCCGTGGATGTACTTACTTTTCTACTAATTTTATAAACACCTTTGCCCATTTAAGGAATTTATCATGTTCAAAATCAAAATATTTGATTTCACATAAACCTACGTGGGCAATTATGAAACGTCAGAAGATAGGCGCACGGTTCCAATTGATCGTTTCCTATGGAGAATAGCCGGCAAGAAACTCCACATTTACTCTTTTAAAGATAATGGTCTTTTACAATCTTTACAAATTACAGTGTTAATAGTTATCAAAATCCAAAGTCGTTTATTCAAATTAGGCTGAGAATCAGCACTTTTCGAACGTCAAAATTACATAAGACAGTCCCCCAAAACGCCCGCCCTTCACCACTTCCTAGTGCTTTAGCTGAGGAGAAGAAGTGGCGCAATACAAAATAATAATAATAATAATAATAATAATAAATTGTTTATTGATCTTGAAAGTACAGATGATGAGAAAAACAAAACTTAAAAATAGTAACAATCAAGATATATAAAGTTATGTAACTACATTATTATGGTAGAACATGGTGATGTAATTACACGGTACATCTGTTGACAATTTCTGATACCCTGTCTCTTAAACTAGGGTATACCTGTTTCTTAAGAGACAGTGGACGGCCATAAAGTTATGTTCTAATATTAACTATTAATCAAGTGAAGACCCTGTCGATCTACCCACAATTAAACAATTATCAAAAATCATAAGGAAGTAAAATTAAATAAGGTTAATAATGAACGTATTTCTTGTATGTGTATGTGCGTGCATGTGTGTATTAGTGTGTATGTGTGTATGTATGTGTGTGTGTGTGTGTGTGTGTGTGTGTGTGTGTGTATATATTTGGGCGTGTGTACATGAGTGTACAAGTGCTAGGTTATGTAGGTTAATAATGATTCTGTGTGATCATAGTCTTGTTGAAGTAGCCACTCTGTAAGTTTACAAAACATTCAATTAAATTATTTGCCATAAGTCAGCTAGCACACGCCAATATACCAATAAAAAAATATATATTGAAAACTACACTGGAGCAGATAAAAATACAAAATTAAAAACGTAAACAGAACTTTATACCTAAATAACAGCCTCCAGGCTTATAGGGCGTGCCCACTTACATATAGCTGACTCGAAGTTACAAATGATAAACTAGGAACATCGAAGTAAAATAAATAAAGAGTTAATTACTAATAACAATAACAAAACCAAGAGAAGCAACCAGCAAGAAGAAGCACCCGTTCACGAGCATCGCAAAGATCAGCCATTACCCCGTCGCCATATTTGAAGGAAGGAGGCAACCTAACCCTCGACGCTACCCGCCGATAGTTAGTGTACGGCCTGAGTGCACGCTCGACGCGAGCGTCCGGCGGGGCGGGGCGTGTGACGTTCGTGTTAAACACATGCAAACACTCGCGAATGTCCTGAGTGACGGCCGAGCAACGCTCGGTGAACTTGCGCGCAACGCTGAACGCCCCGCTGGGCGCTTTTTCACTCAGGTCGTACACTTATGGTAGGCTGTCAACGAGTACCAGGTACTTAACAAAACAGAAAATGGTCAACAAATCTTCAGTCTAGAAGGCGTACCACGTTATCACATTGACAAAATAGAAAATAATACCCATAAATATTTAAAATATAAGTAAAATAATCAAAGAAATACCAAGGACGTTCTAAGGTGAATGTGGCTGCAAACAGTGGGATGGTAGTCATCAGGACGTAATAGTAGGAATGAAGGTTCGTATGTGTGACACTCATCATTGATTATCATTAAAACTAAAATTCGCCCCATATTATATATAATATATATTTTTTGGTATTAAACTGGCAGGCGCTGAGTAGACACATGTAGTTATTCATATGCCTACACATAGATGAAGAGCCATGGCTAATAAGTGCTGCACTATTGTTATTTGTTATAGAATTTTCGTAATGGAAAACGCAATAACACTTTTGCCCGACCTGGGATTCGAGCTGAGCGTACTCCACGCTCAGCAGTCAGGACGTACTCACCCAAGAAAAACAAACTGAATTACGGTAATAAAAATCATCGTTAGAAATGTAAGACTGCAATTATCGCGCAGTATGGAAGCGTGGCAATCAATACCTACTCATTTCTTCGAGAATGCTTACTAGATATTAGCTTCTGCCCGCGACTTCAGCCGCCTGATTTTCTTTTTGTTCTAACACATATCCTATAGCTGTGCCCGATACTTCGTGTTCGCTTAGCCTTCTTTCTGACTTTTTTATTTTAGTTTTACTCGGTTCATAAGAGTCTTAGCAAGATGTTAAATAACCTATCCTATATAACCTATATTAATAACAATCTGTCAGAGAGAAATTTAAGGAGATTAATATAATGACTTTGCCTTCTCAGTACATTTTTGAAAATCTTTTATATGCCCATAAAAACATTAAATTGTTTAAAAAATACAGTGATATCCACAATATAAATACTAGGAACAAACACAAATTTGTTGTACCTCCAACAAGGCTCAAGAAAATATGTCGCTCTTTCAGGTGCCAATGTATACGCTTTTATAATAAACTTCCAAGCCACGTTCAAGATCTGAGCCTTAATAAATTCAAATCATTCATTAAACGCAAGTTGTGTCAGAAAGCTTAAAGATTATACCTATACCGTTAAAGATTATATTGAGGACAAAAAGGCTTGGGATTGAACTGCTCCAAATTTTATTTTATTCTTTTATTTTTGCATACTGAATGTTGACATTACTATTTACTTTGTAAAGTATTATATTATTTTAATTTATTGTGAATGTGAAGACTATATAGGTCATTGCTTTTTTTGTTTGTTTTATTTTGCTCTCAGTTATTTTTAATCATCGTCTGGCAGTTTGAGTAATTTATGCGGCCTACCACAATGTCCTTTCTTTGGTATTGTTCGTCGAATCGTTGAGCTCCTTAAGTTCTGAGTTGAGCTGCGCGATTACTGACAAATGCGTGCACTGACTCTGTGTGGTTCTTTCCTCAAAAGACCATTTCAGACACCAATCTACATGGTCTTCACATGAAGTGACCAAGATTATGTCTGGACTTTATAAGAGAATGTGACCTCTGAGTTTGTTTCGGCCTTTCTTCTCAGAGTAGTCAGATAGGAAACGCCGACCTCATCTAGTTTAAAAAAAAAAACATGATTGACTTGTAAAAATGTTTGTACAAACCTACTTACAGAAATAAAAATCATTTATCATTTATCTATAACGTTCTATATACGTTAAAGATATAGATACCCTTTAATTTAAGAAAATAAAATACTCTATCTATACCTATTAATATTACTAAGATTGCTACCTAATTGATCCATTTAACGTCATAAAATAAAGGATTTTACGCATTTCTAATAATTTCCTATTTAATCGATTTTCATGGTCATTATTTATACCTAACTATAATAGGTTGGTTCTCTTTGTGTGCATATTGTACATTGTTTTGTGGCAGCAGGTGGAAAGGGACACCCAAAATGGGTAAGAAGTTTGTATGTTTTTAATTGGCCTGTCCTTTAATACTTTTAGGACATAAATTTATAATGCATAGGAAGATAAATTGTTGTAACTGCCGTGGGCATCTTTTCAAATTTTTCCAAGGCATTCGATTGCGTTCTTCATGAAACGTTAATCAGGAAACTTCGCTACTACGGCAGGGTCGGACTGGGCCGGAAGGGCCCGGGTGGCTGATCACAATCCCGGGGCCCGAGACTAGACCATGGTGATGGGATACTATCGAAAAATACTGAGATACACAAATTGAGATAAACAAACTATAAAAAATTTATTACTATACTAAAATACAATACAATAGTAAGTAGGTATTTACTTAGAACAAATTATATAAAGCTAGCCAATCAACATTTTTTTTAAAAGAGGAGAACTTTCAGCTAAGCAGTTAATGACTCGATCGTAAAAGCTGTTGTTTTCGTCATCCTTGATTAGATCCGATTCTGTATTTAATATAATCAACGAATCCAACAGTTCTTGCCCCAGTAAAGAACGAAGTCTCGTTTTAATGCGCTTCAATGCTGAAAATCGTCTCTCACAAGTCACTTGCGTGAATGAAATTGTGAGAATTACACAATATGCAACATATAAGGTGGTGTACGTGCTGATATGCATATTATACTGTGATAAAAGTTTACATGCACATGGTATGCAACTTTGACAGACGTCCAAACCACTTCTGGAAAAACACATGGCGTCCTTTGCTGCCTGGTCTAAGTCTAAAACATCTTCGTCGTTTTCTTCGTCGCTTTGTGAATCTGAATCTTGCTTATGCTGCCTAGGAGAAATGTGCTCATCCCAAAGAGTTTTAGACAGTTCACTAAACTTATTTGCAAAAGATTCCAGTTCTTTTGACAGCAACTCTCGATCGACATTTGCAATTGATGCGATAGACTTTAGCGCGTCATTAGGAATTCCATTTTCTTTGATTTTATTGAAGTTTTTCGGGTCCAAACAAGCGGCATCTTTCATTAAATCTTCGTTGCACATGAATTTTTCGTTTATTTTAACTAAAGCTGTATTAATAATGACTTTGTAGACAGAAATAGAATAAAATCTCTTTGGGTCTGTAGCCAATAATGCTACTTCATCTTCACATAACTGCTCATGTTTCTTCGGTTTTTTAGAAATTCTTCGTAACGGTAACGTGGTTTGTACGGTCGAGATCAATGTTTTCAGCGTGCATCAAGTCTTGAACATCGGATGCAAATAAACTTGCAGCTTTGAAAACATCATCAAAAGTATCTAAATGTCTTCGTAAATCCATATCTAAACATTTGATGAATCCCCAAGCTTTAAGATAATCCAATGTAGGGGTTTGGAGATATTGGCTTACTGGGGTTGATAGGTCAAATATTTTCTTGAACGTGAAGGCTGTCAGGATAGTTTCGAATTTCAAAAAAGAATCCATCAAAGCTTTTGCTTGGAACGAAACCTTTGGCTCGAACTCCGTGCTTGAAGATATGGCACTTAAAGTTTTTATCAACGCCACATATCGAGTTTTCTCCATAACAGTGGTCAAGGCTTTGTCTTTAGCCCACCATCTTGTTTTTCCGATATTCTGTAATCGTCTCAATTTGTCTTGTCCAGCTGTTAATTCTGAAATTTTCTCCACCCATAGAGATGTGCGCTTAAATGATTCATGAATAAATACACTGGTAGACTCCAAGAGCCCAAACAAATTCTTGGCTTCAGTACAGCTTGACGTCGCGCCTCCCAGCACTAAATTTAAAACATGTGCATAACAATGTGTGAAAATTAATTTTGGCACTTCTTCCTTCAGTTTTGCTTGAAGACCATTATACCTTCCCGCCTTATTTCCGGCGCCATCAAATGACACGCTAATAATATCTTGCAAATTTAAGCCTAACTGGGCTAGTTCATTGCTTACAAGAGCTCGGTAATTTTCTCCTGTTGATTTCCGGACAGGGACCATGCTGAGCATCCGCTCTTGTGGGATCCCACTCTTAACATAGCGCACGCATATTGCAGCCTGGTCAACAACGCCAACATCCTGGCAAGAATCCACATTAAGGCTAAAAGATTTCGCCGCCTGGATTTCTTTAACGATTTCTAGTTTAACTTGACGTGCACATATATTTATTAATTTATTTATAGTGGTTTTTGATAAAAAGGTAACAAGCCCACCTCGACCCTTACCTTTTCCTGAGTCTTTTCTTTTTTTACTTTCAGTAATTGCCTCGGACATGTGCGCCTTAAGAACTGGATCATACTTCGACAATAGGACAACTAAATTTAAAAAGTTTCCGTGATTCTGGTTGTCGTCTGCGATATCCGCTAACAAGTACAAGGCCTCACTTTTTCCACGATAAGCAATGCCTTGTTTAGATATAAATAGTATTATATCAATTATTCTTTTCAGGACCAGACGCCTATTGGAAATCTCTTGCATATTCTTTAGCGTGAGATGTTGTTCCACATTTCCTCTTTTTTTTGCTGTAAGCAAGGCAACTACGGCTAACTGATGACTGTGGCTTTCCTCGTGTTTGACAAGTTGTTCATAAATATGTTTTTTGGATGGAGTAACGCCATCAATAAATGGACTTCTTCCTCCTCCTTCTTCTTTCGTGGCGCCAGACGCAAAACACATGCAGGTGGTACAAAATAGCTTGTTTAATTCAAGAGAATAAGAGACAGATTCTCGTCGAATTAAAGTTCCTGTTGGTAATTTTCGGTAGTAAACCCGATTTGCATCGAAAGGCAAACTGTTTTTATCACCCGAAGGTTGGATAGGGTGAACAGATAAGATACTTAATTTCTCGGCAGTCGTAGCATTTTTCCTTGGCGCAGCAAATTCAGAAAGTTTTTGAATTTGACTGCAATCATCGACTGTTAATGTTAGTGGCTTTAACGCAACGTTATCAATATTTCCACCAGATCCAGTGTCGCTGGACGTAATTGAAGTAATTGTGTCTTTAGGATTAGAAACACATTCATTTGCTCCTTGTGGTGCTGTGTCTTGCGTGATTATTATGGGTAGAGTCGCCGCTGCTATGTTCTCTTCTGAATTACTTGCATACGAAAGTGAAACCAATTTTTCGTCTAACATTGATGATGATGATGATGAGGGTCCTATAAAAATAAAATATTGTATAAATATTTAATAGCTATACACATTCAAAAAATATCATTGAAATCGGTTGAGGGGTTTCAGAAATTTTAAAAGTCCGTTTTTCGTCTGCAATATGCGTAAAGGGATTTCATTTCATTACAAAAATCATCTATCTACGTTCAAGGGTATGGCCGGGGCACTAATGAGTTAATCAGCCAAGACTCTTGTTTATAATAACATTAAGATTTCTAAAAATGTAGCATTCCCTACAATATTCCGTACCTATCTGTAGCTTAAAATTTATACATCAAAGTCAATATATAAAAAGACGTAATTTTGGCTTAGAACAGATAAATTTGACAAATTTGTAGATTATAATGAAGCATAGAATTATAACACCCAGAAGCCGTCTCTGCGCCCTGCAATCATATCCAGTCAAATCACACCACCATCCACCGTGGTGTGATACGCTCGACAGCCCCGTAGTGTCAAAAGTCAACCGACCCCGTGCGCATATCATGTACATTTTGGTTAACTAAAAACAAGTTTGTGTTAATAAGCCTTATTAAAACTGTACAGAAGTATATATCCATTTCCCATATTTTTGGGGAAATGTCATTTGACTGGTAACATTATTTTACGTTTGTGTTGCGTGCGACTACCAAGCAAAACGATGTGTGCGTTTTGTGCCTCAAATTTTACGCAGCGGCCAGTAGTAAGGCTATCCTTCTGGAAGCCAATTCTCAGTCAAATAGAGATAGAAATATGCTTATGTCGAAAAAAAATGGCCGATGTCGTGTGTTCCCCATACAATCTCATCCGACATTCCTCAATTTTTTCGGCATATTTCTATCTCTATTTGACTAAGAATTGGCCTCCTAGGCGTTGTAATTCTATGTAAAGAAGGAATTAAAAAGCGAAACTACAGGTAAAACTTAACTAGCTAACAAATATGTAAAGATTTGTTAAATTAGAAAAAAAAACTGTATTAAATTAAATCTATTTACCTGGTTGCGATTCGCTCCGATTTTGAGGATCTTCAAGCTCTTGAGATGTAGACGTGAAGGAAAGCCTGGATTGCTTTGGGTTCGAAGCCGCTGTTTGTAATTCTATCTTTCTTTTATTTTTCCGTTTCTCCGAACCAGATTTAGGTTTATATGCCGCTGAACGTGACTGAAACCGTGAAGTATATATCAATTTGAGTAATACTTAGGTACCTATATAATATTAGATTACAAATGCTCCAAAGTGACTTTTTTTTCAGAAAGCAATAAAAATAATATTATGCAACTTACCTTTTCCATTGTAACAGTTTCTCGATGTAACGTAAGTCAGTATAATATTTAAAAACAACGTAATTGAACTAGAGTATCGGCGGTAAGGGCAATACAAACCGACTAAACAATGGAATGCGATTCAAGGAGCAGCGAACGCACGCGTCGGGGATTCCCCAAACCACAGACTCTTTACTTGCGTAATGCGTTCCGTTTCATCAAAATTATGAGATGAGAGTGAATAAATACGATACGTTTCTTAATTGTTATTTATAAATGTTGCAGTTCCGAATTCATCTAGTTTTTAACCTCTATAGCCCTAGTGTATGCTTGGCGCCCTGCTAGCTAGATCTAGAAAACCGCGTAAATTGCGAATTTTACGCGTTTTTGCCGCGACCTTACAACAGCAAAAATGTCTCAGTCCTTCGAAATCATGACCGATTCCTGTAGGGTTTCTTGCTTTAGTTTATTTTATAAACGGCGGAATAAACACTATTATTATTGATAATAATAATAACCACTATAATACTTACATAAAAGAAAGCGAAATAAAACTCCCATAATTTTCCGGCAATTTTAGCCCATTGAAATGTTACCTACAATTTAAGGACAGAGTATTGCATTTATTACAGGATGCAATTTTATTTTTGGGACATGTGTGGGGGGTCAATAGAAGCTTAATCTCAAGTTTGTGGGGTCGCCACCCAGGTCCCCCGGCCGCCATCTTGAAAAAAGGGGTGAAAACACTTTTTTCGCGATATCTCGTAAACTATGCATCTTACAAAAAATTCGTCAAGTCATAATTTGTAGCAAATTATTTTGTCTTTCAAATTTTTTGTAAGACGCATAGTTTACGAGACATGCACGCGGGCAACCGTAGCACAGGGGGCACGCTGCGCGGGCCCCCCCCCCCCCTGTGCTGAAGTTGCCGCATGCCTCTCAACCCAGGCCTGTGGGGGGGCCCGTGCAGGCTGGGGCCCGGCTGGCAAATGCCACCTCGACTGTATGGCCAGTCCGACGCTGTACTACGGTACCCGGAACACCGCTCTGGATCATCTTACTTCATCCTTAGTAATAGGATTCAGTGCGTTGAAGTTAATGGAAAAAGATCTCCCGGATCTATAGTAACAATGGGAGTCCCACAGGGCTCAATCCTTTGTCCTTTCTTGTTTCTTATTTATATTAACGACTTGCCTTACTTCATAAAAGATAATCATGATAAAGTGTTGTTTACGGATGACAAAAGAAAAGTGAAGTGTCATCCCAATTCACTTTTTAGTGCGAACCTATGGTGTTCGGTTGACATTCGAGCAATTATTGACATGAATCTATGGGGTCATTCGGACAGTTCAGGGGTTTAAAGTATTGAAAAATTTACAGTAAATTGAAGTAAATGCTGGCTGAATTATTACTTCGCATTTATTAAAGTGAGGGTTATGTTTTTTGTTTTCCGGGAACTACAGTTTTAATTGACACATTCGTATACACACCCATATTTATTCGTACACACACACACTACACCTTCTTACTCTCTCTCTCTCTCTCTCTCACACACATACATACACTAACAAACACACGCATTTATAATAGGTTGGGGAAAAAGTTTCTTCGCATTTTTTAAGAAAATTCAAAACCTTTTTTAATATAGTTTATTTACATTTAACTAAAGTAAGTATCGATGGTCCTGCCCGGTGGTAACAGCTCATAATGAATAATGCCCTTCCAATCCCACCACACACACAGCATCACCTTGTTGCGAGTTAACCCGGGTTTCGCCACAGTCTGTGAAGCCTGACCGGCCTTTGACCACGACCTTTTTCGCACGTTCTTATCATACGTGATCCACTTTTCATCACCAGTTATCAGCTTCTTCAAAAATGGTTCGGTTTCATTACGTCGTAATAAAGAATCACAAATGAGTACACGGTTCATTAGGTTTCTTTCAGTAAGCTCGTGAGGTACCCAAATGTCGAGCTTTTTTGTGTACCCAGTTTTTTTCAAATGCGCCAAAACTGTTTTGTGGTCAATTTCCAGTTCTTCAGCTACGTCGTAACTACTGATATGCCGATCTTGCTCCACTTTTTCAAAAATGGCATCCATTTTATCCGTAATAGGGCGACCAAAGCGACGTGCATCTTTGACATCAAAATTTCCGGATTGAAAACGCTTAAACCAAATTTGTGCTATCTCACAGACACTACACTAGGTCCATAAACATCTCAAATTTTTTTCGCGGCTTGCGTTGCATTTTTACCTTTTTTGTAGTAAAATTTTAAAATGTATCGAATTTCTTCATTAGATTCACTCATCTTGACGGTACGAAAAACAAATGAAAATCACACATTTTCCTAATTTGAATTTGGAATTATGTTCTTTAAAATTTAAACTTTCAATAATACCAAAACCAGCCAGATACAAATAGTATAGCCAAAGAGATTTTATTACAAGTTCATACACACTATAATGCGAAAAGACTTTTTCCCCAACCTAATATTTTGATTTTTTTTTTTGTTTTATTTTATTAGTACCTTTTCTTGTTATTCTTTTCTTACAATTAGTCCTACATGTCCGTTCCACCATTTTGATCATCTCAATCTCGGCGAGGGGGCCCAGGAGTCCATAGTACAGGGTATCCTAGTTTGGATTCCTGACTCCCACAAACCTATGTACCTCAAATATTTATAAGACCTCTATTTTGTAAGTACTTTGTGGGAGAAAAATAAATCTTTATTATTATTATATTATTATTAATTACATTCACAGATTCCCGTCTAATATTTTGGCTGCTATACTCAATCTCTGCTCTCGCTAACCCGTGTCACCACAGACAAAAGAGTGCTCTCCCACATGAGACAGACTTCGAAAAATATGTTTATTGCAAGCGAGGAGTGCCTACTGTGAGAGTGTGCCCGGATGGACAGGTCTTCAATATTCATGAAAGTGTGAGTTCTTATTTTGTTGCTGTAGTCTGCGGCTTTATTTGCTTCCTAGGGGAAATTCATGTGCTTGGATAATAGTAGATTATTTAACAAGGGGATATAGCAATGTCTTATATCACGAGCCCTAGATCCAAGCTCGCCTAAGACGAAGACACCTTAACCCCGAGGAGAATACTTTACTTTTCACACCTGCGTGATAGTAAAAAGCAATCCGTTTTTTTTTTTTTTTTGTAACATAACCAGGAGCATTTTTAGTTAAGCATCCATATTTAAATCACCTTATAATAATAATAATAATAAAAACGTTTAATTCAGGATCAATCCATAAAGCATAATAGTAATAAAATAGTCAGCTACACATATAAAAATTAACAAAACAAAATAATTCAATAAATAGCAAAAACAATAGAAATAAGATATATAGTAATTATAAAGATTAAATTAAATATTCAATGTCAATATTACATATTAATAAGTCAATCAATTATTTAAATCAAATCGTATATACAAAAAATTACACTAAAAACAAAATATAATTATGTCAACATTGTCCGATGGATATACACATCCACTTATGTTGGATCGGACAGTCTGTGCGGGAAGCTATCATCTTGAGGATGCCATTGCTACTGCTATAGACCACCACTATTTTAATGAAATTCAGTTCCATATTATGACCCGGCTAGAGCCCAGGGTTATAATGACATAGGTCTAGGTTGGGTTTTTTGACATTATGGAGCAGCGGGCTTAGCATTACCACTTTCTATCGCTTTCAAAGTAACATTTCGTTTCTTTGTTTTTGACATCGCACCGTAGAAATCCGTCTACAATTTGTCAATCTGTCTATCGTTTCTAACGATCCTTGTCTAGGTCCTATTTTATGTAAACTATTTCGGAAGAAGTTTTCTATCCCAACTGTCAAAATCAAACTGACAACTGACAATTGTCTAGGGCAGTGAAGACAATTTGATTTTGTAATCACCATGCTAAAGACAGTAGATAACCTTCTACTCGACGGCCGCAAAGTTCTACAAAATCATTTTTTTTTTCTCATCTTTTGCTTATATCTTGACAACGGTGTCCTATCGCAAAAATAATTAAAATTTTGCTCACCTTTATAAAACCCATAACCCCTAAAACTCTACATATAGGTAGGTAATAATTTTTCATATTTTCCATACAAAAAGTGTCAATTTCCATATAAAACACGTTGAGAATCGCATCTTCTCCGGCACTACGGGCTCGCCTCCGCAGTTGTATATTATGTGTGACCTAATATTTGTAAAAATTGAGAATTAAACAGAAAAAATACCCTATGAAAAAACAAAGAATGTGTGAATGAGTCGAATTATGTAAAAAAGTGAATTTCGTAAAAGTGCAGTTGACTCTTTCTACTTTGTTGCCGTCGTACTGTCTACACGGTGCCGTCATTATTGTCTACTCTTCCGTCAACAAGACGCTTCTCTACGGTTCTCGTGCTAAGCCTGCTTTTATCTAGGTACAGTTGAACAAACTATGTATTTGGTATACCGGCTGCTACTACTTTTAAACAATGTTGTGTATGCTGAGTTTCTAGTCATTTATTGTACACCAATCTCTTAACAGGCGATATTTTGCCGATTTCGCTGATTTACGTGATTTTACAGACGTGATTTTTCTGTCGTAATACTGTATTTCTATAAGTTTTAATGCACAAAATGAAATATCATTTCAATTATGATCTAATGAATAAGCTACTTTTTATCATTTATTTACGAATCGTTTTGGCGACCAAAGGGTATGAAAAAATTACAATGTATTATTGTGAAAGTAGTCTATACAATTTATGGATCACTTATTTCTATTTACATATAATATAGAATTTAATGGGCAAAGAATTGCTTTTGATTTCGGCTTGGTAAAAGTTCATAAAATTAAAACAACAGATATAAACTTCACTTTTGGTTCACTTCACAATTGGTTGACTACGAATAATTTCTATAGTTTAAAGGAATTTCTGGAAAAGAAATTTGCATTTTAGTGTTAAGTGAAAGATTTGCATGCTAAGTATAATTCTGGCAAAACATGTAAGCACTTTATTATTCCAATTGTAACATCATGTATACCATGTTTTATGCAAATAAAGATATTATTATTATTCATTTTGAAAAAAAAAACTGCAAACAAATTCAAAAACATTGGCAATAAAATCTTTTAAGACAACCTAAATCTCGCATTATAATACTCGACGCAAAATAAAAAAATATCTCTTACATTAGATCATAATTGAAATGATCTTTAATGTGCATTAAAACTTATAGAAATACAGTATTTTAACTGTAAAATCACGTAAATTAGCGACATCGGCAAAATTTCGTATACGGCCTCTTAAGTTTATTGTGTGCGTAATAAAATAACTGTTTAATCTTATATTAAGTTTATAAATGAATATTGGCAGGTAGCGGAAAGTATTATATATTAAATTTTACGTTATTTTGACAAAATAATGGAAAGTTCTGAATGGCATAGCACATTCCGACTGTCTAAACATTTTTCCATTTTTGCCTGCCAGCTTCAATTGGAGAATGCTATCAGAAATTAGCAATAAAACAAATAGTATCGTAAGCGCCACATTCAAAATATTGCTTAGAACTAGAAGTAGTTGCAAGTTTTTTTGCCCGGTATGCTAGTCACTTTGTTTGACTGTACTTACATAATTTATCCGTTTATGACCATAAACTTTTCTGACACAGATCTGTATGAAACGCTATTATTTGTAACAATTCTCAATGTCATCTTCTCTTCTATTACAGATTTGCCACCCTAAATCTAAGTCCAACTGTACGCCAGCAGCTTTTGCCGACAGTACGCCATTAATACTTAATAGGCGTTTTAGAAATAATGAGACAGTTGATGCAGCAGATGATATAACAACCGAACCACCCTTGCCGCCGTTACCGCCCTGCAATGAGCAGATCTGGATGCGACCTGACCCTACGAACTGCAGCCGCTATTACATGTGTATCGCTCGCAAAATAGAGCATTTGACATGCATCGGAGATTTTTATTTTGATGCTAAATCAGGGGTAACTAAATTGATTAACTTATCTGCCCCTTGACTGTCGGGCTATATACATAAAAAACCAGCATAAGTCATGTCAATGTGTACTCGAATGTCAACCGAACACCATAGGTTCACAGCTACGAGTACTGTAAGCCCGCGGTCGCTATGATGATTTTTTTCGTTTATGTATAATATGTATATGATATGTTTATACACCGTGACATTTTAGTCGTCTTAAAAAGGTGGTCCATTCATTGTACTCAAGATTATGAACAACTTTTACTATGGAACCAAACCTGAAATCGCGAAAAAAAAATCTGCTGTTCAGTACATTTGTTCGCATAATTCGTCAAAATGTACTGAACAGATGATTTTTTTTTTCGCGATTTCTGGTTTGGTCCCATAGTAAAAGTTGTTCATAATCATGAGTACAATGAGTGGACCTGCTTTGTAAGACGACTAAAATGTCACGGTGTATTCCTTTATATAAAGATTTTTTTAATGGTGTGCGCGAGATTCTTATTTGCATATTATTTTTACAGATTTGTCTTCCTCAAAATATGGCTGATTGTAACGTCTCGACAACGTCTTCGACTACGAACACCACATCGACAGCAACTAGTACTACGACTACGGCGACTACAACTACGACGACGCCGGCTGCAACAACTACGCCAACAACAACAACTACCACTACGCCGACTACAACTACCACGACGCCGACCACAACAACAACATCGCCAACAACAACCACTACTACGCCGACTACAACTACCACGACGCCGACCACAACAACAACATCGCCAACAACAACCACTACTACACCGACCACAACTACCACGACGCCGACCACAACAACCACTACTACGCCGACTACAACTACGACGACGCCGACCACAACAACAACATCGCCAACAACAACCACTACTACGCCGACTACAACTACCACGACGCCGACCACAACAACAACACCGACAACAACAACCACTACTACGCCGACTACAACTACCACGACGCTGACCACAACAACAACATCGCCTACAACAACCACTACTACGCCGACTACAACTACCACGACGCCGACCACAACAACAACATCGCCAACAACAACCACTACTACGCCGACTACAACTACCACGACGCCGACCACAACAACAACATCGCCAACAACAACCACTACTACGCCGACTACAACTACGACGACGCTGACCACAACAACAACTACGCCAACAACAACCACTACTACACCGACTACAACTACCACGACGCCGACCACAACAACAACATCGCCAACAACAACCACTACTACGCCGACTACAACTACGACGACGCTGACCACAACAACAACTACGCCAACAACAACAACTACGTCTACTTCAACTACAACGACGCCGACCACAACAACATCAACAACAACTACACCGTCAACAACAACAACTTCTGGCCCTTTGCCACCGTGCGGCTATAATGATGAGTGGTCCTTACCCTACCCTGCTGACTGTACTAAGTACTACAAGTGCTATAGCGGCCAAATCATGATAGTGGAATGCCCATACGACTACGAATTTAGTCCAACACAACGTGTAAGTACAAAACTTTAGTGTATTTGAATTTCAAATGAACACTGATTCGGAATACTTACTTACACTGTATATCCCTCGGCAATCATCGCATTTCCGAATACAAACGTGTGCGTTGGGATGGCTGGTTGTCTGTATCGGTTCGCGTCAGGCTGATGGCCAAAAATTGCTACCTATTTGCTACTAGTAGGATGCCTTTTTAGTTTTGTCGTTTGAAAAACAAAAAAAGAAGTAACTACAAACTTATAGTACTTTTTATTGTTCAAAGTATCTAGGTACCACGTAGTTTAATAAACTTATCCATTCGCTCGAACTAGTTAATATAACATTTATTCCACTCTATAGTTGGGGGGTGTTCAATATTGCTGATTAGAAAGCGTCGACTGCTTCTTCACCGGACTGAAACCTTTGACCACGAAAAGTTTTCATAATTTTAGGAAATGTAAAGAATTCGTTAGGGCTTAGGTCAGGAGGACTGTATGGAGGATGGTCAAGAATTTCTAAGTCTTCCTGCTTCAAATACTCAATCGTTTGACGAGCGCTGAGTGTGCGTTGTCATGGTGTAGCATGATGCGTCGCTTTGGGTTACATTTTCGAAGTTCGGCGATGTTTTGTGGTAAATAAACTGTGGTATACCATTCTGCATTAACCGTTCTACGGTCTTCAAGTGCTATCATAGTGTTATCATGACCGGTTTTCACCACGAACGTAGCTACCACCTTTGAAGTGCTTCGAGAGAGAACAGCTTTAGTTGGCTTTGGCTCGCTTGGAAGACCCAGATTGTGGATTGTTGTTCGGAATCAGGATCGTAGGCATAGATCCAAGATTCATTACCACTGATGTGGTCGTAGACGTGATTTGACTCTCCTCGGCTGAACCTTTGAAGAGTTTTCTTACACCATTTGACGCGGGCCGCCTTATTATCGTCGCAAAGTAAATGCGGGATCCAACGGGAAACTAGCTTTCTCACACCAAACGCCTCATGCTAGATCTTTTGAATGGTTGTGCCTGAGATGCCTAATAACATCTCTATCTCCCGATATGTCACATGACGATCTTAGAGAATTAGGTAGTTGTCTCACCGCAACGATGTTATCTTCAGTGAAGGCGTATTTAGGACGTCCTTCACGAGATTTGTCACTAAGACTGCTATGGCCACGCAGGAATTCTAAATAGGTACCTGCATTTGGCAGTCCGCAGACATGGGGCTTCATAATGGAACACAGATGTAAGCTCTTCGAAACACTGAAGCAGTGTTAGGCTTCTTCAGAAGTTATAGAAAATTATTAGGTACTCGGTCATTTTTTTTTTACAACAAGATTTATTTTCATACGTAACCTGACAGTTTCAAAACAATACCGTGACTAGACAATTGCATTAATCCTAATAATTCTTTCAATTGTTTTGGAACGCGGGTAGGCCACTGCCACGATACATGTCAGCTCTGGCTATATTTACATTATTAAAATAGTAATTGCATTCGTTTAAACCTAAACTCACCACTAATCGGACAATAAAGTGCATAATAACCAGTGAGAATGTTATCTTCAAGAACATATAACAAATTGTGGCGAAATTGTGATTGTGAAACCAGTGCTCCAACTGTGACAATAAACTGATTTTCTATAAGTTAAACATATTAATCGTCGTATTAATCTAAAACTATGAACAGAATAATTGATCAAATAACAAAATTACTTTGATACCCTTTGTAAAAGTGCTTAGAAAACAATTATTACATAGTTGTGAACGGTTACTCATCAAAATTCAAAATTTGAAGATCGGCTATGTAATCAATACTTTTGTGGCGACATCTATTTAAAAGTTTGAACACTAACATCACCCAGAACATCGGTCGATAATCAGTACATTTACTGGTCAAGCAGTCGAGTTTTACGCCCATACTTTACAAGGATCGAATAGCCGATGACGAAGTGTACGTGACTGGCGTAGCGGTAGTAGTGAGTTCGAATCCGCTATAGACATATGACCACTTTTTGTGAGATATCTCAATTTATTTTCATCTCATAATGGATGACTACGAAAACGTTACCCAAAGAAGACAACATACTTATAATAAAAATATGACATCTAGCGACAGCGAATTTGATATCGATGTGTCATACCAAAGTTTACCCAACGTTGTAGGAAATAGTAATGACATTGCAATAATGAAGGAGGAGATCGAAAAACTAAAACTGGAGTTGCAAACTGCCAACTCAGAAATAGACAACTTAAACTTTGAAAATAACACGCTTAAAAATGATTTAATTGGCCGCGATAATAAGATAAAAATAATGAAATCAATAGGAATACAAGAAAGTTCAACCAACAAAGAAACCCTACCCAGGCAGTTCTATTCACCCCAATATTATATTATTATAATAGAAAAACAAAAGATTCTCTGCAACGAACAAAAAGGTTTCCGGAAGAACATGACAATAAACATGGCTATTTATGATTTTTAAAATAAAATTATGACTAATATCGATAATAAAACACCTGTCTGTGCTGTGTATTGTGATATGACGCAGGCTTTTGATTACGTTGACCATACTATCTTAAAAAACAAACTTGAGTCTTACGGTATAAGAGGTAACGTTCTGGACTTATTAAGCACTTACATTTCAAAAAGAAAGCAATTTACCGCCGTAACAAAATTAAACTTCAAGACTAAAGAAGAAGTAACATACCTGTCTAATGAACGAACAGTATACTTTGGTGTACCACAGGGCAGTGTATTAGGTCCTCCACTGTTCCTACTTTATATTAACGATCTTCCCAAAGCTATAGACTTCCCGATAACACTCTTTGCTGACGATAATACGATAACAATAGCATGTGACAAACCTGAATCATATGAAACTGACGTTAATAACGCCATAACTTCAACAATCTCTTGGCTTGATAATAATAATTTAAGAATTAATCTTGACAAAACACAAATAATGCACTTTGGCCATAAAAAGCCTAGTTCGAAAATAGAGGTCCAATACCAGAATAACAAAATTCGCGATGTAGATAGTGCAAAATTTCTAGGTTTGATAATTGACAGGCAGCTCAATTGGAAGGATCACATTGAAGCGCTATGTAAGAAAGTTAGTAGTTCATCATATGCCCTGTATAAACTTGCCCCAACAGTTAACACAGATGCACTACTTACAGCCTGTCATGGTCTTGTAGCATCTATATTAAGATATGGTATTATATTCTGGGGTAACTCTACAAATAGAGAAATCGCTTTTAAAGCGCAAAAGCGTTCCATCAGAGCCATGTTCAGACTTCAAATAACGGACAATTGTGAACCATTTTTCAAAAAATACAAAATTTTAACACTGCCGTCTTTGTATATATATGAAACTGCCTTATTTGTTAAGCTGAATTCACACCTTTTTCCCAACTTATCAGATACAGTTAAACGTAACAGGCGGAATGATATGTTACGCGGACGTAGAGCTAAATCAGCATTAATGTGGAAGAGCATATTCTGTATAGCCCCGCAAGTTCTTAACAAAATCCCAAAGCAAATCAAACAATTAAATTTAAATGGGTTTAAAAAGGAACTTAAAGAGTTGCTGTGTACAAAATGTTATTATACCTTAAACGACTTTTTGAACGATAAGACTTTGCCATCCTAATTTAATTGTAATCTTTTATATTCTGAAATCTCTCTTTGATATAGTTAATAGTTTGACATTGAATAATACTCTGACATTAACCTAGATATCTAATATTTAATTGACATGCCTCATAATGTAATATTAATTCGTAATTATTTATTCAATAGTAACAATATTAACTAAATATCTTAATTCTTGTATTTGTAAAATTTAATTTGTGTACCTACCTGATATTTGCGCGCCCCACGTGGCAGAATGTGATGAGACCATTTATTAATTTAAGACCATGTAATGTACCATGTTCGGACAAATAAATAAATTTGAATTTGAATTTGAATTTGAATTTGAATTTGATATTCTAAATTTCAAAAAATTTGAATATTGAACAGTTCTAAATTCAAAATTGGCGGCAAATATGTAAACGACAGAACTTAAATGCCTGGTATTTACTACCAACAATAATATAAGTCAATTAATTACTACCTAACTTTGAAACAAAATAAAGGGACTTTAAAATGACCAGAATTCTGATGTCAGGATAGTAGATCAACTCTCCGTTTGTGTTTTGTGTTATTATTTTTACTTCAGTAATTACTACCTGATTGCTACCTTCACGTCTTTCAATGTCCAGCTTTAACAAGTAAAAAATTATGGTTATTTAATTTTTTTTACAGGGAATGGATTAGGGTTATTGAAATAAATCAATTTAAAACGATTATAAAATTGTTTCTTTTTATTGGAATACTATTGTATTGCTTTATTTCAATAACCCTAATCCGTTACCTTTAAAAATTTCAAATGATCGTAACTTTTTACTTGTTAAAGTAACAAGGTAGACATTGAAAGACGTAAAAATAATAACACGAATTTGAATAGTTTACTCAAACGGATAGTTGACCAGCCATCCTGATATCAGAATGGGTGGGTGGTCATTTTGAAGTCCCTTTATTTTGTTTCAAAGGTAGGTAGCAATTATATGACTATAGGTAGTAAATAGGTAGCAATTTTTGGTGACCAGCCTGAAGCGAACTGATACAGACAACCAGCCATCCAAACGCACACAGTTTGTCGATTTTTCCATGTTCATCGATTTATCGTGTATAATAATTTGAATTCAGAACTAAGTACTTTATTGTAGTATTGTTTTGATTTGAACAACAATAAAGTACTTAGTTCTGAATTCAAATTATTATACACGATAAATCTAATAATTGATGGAGAAATATCTTATATCTTGTAAAGAATGGCGTGGCATTTTGCAGATATGCGTCCCCAAAGAGCAGTCAGGCTGTACCGTATCCACTACTACGAGTACAACGACCACAACTGAGGGTCCCTTGCCACCGTGCGGCTATAATGATGAGTGGTCCTTACCCTACCCTGCTGACTGTACTAAGTACTACAAGTGCTATAGCGGCCAAATCATGATAGTGGAATGCCCATACGACTACGAATTTAGTCCAACACAACGTGTAAGTACAAAACTTTGTGTATTTCAAATTAACACTGATTCCCCCTCCCCGGATCCCCCTTTTCGTGTCAAGATTTAGAAAAACCCCAACAGTGTAGCGTCGTCTTTGTCACTCATACCTGAGTCACAGAGTCGTTATAAAACTAGATGTGACATTAATATGACGTCACATCGATTACCCGGGCGTTAAATCTCAAATTGTTTATTGCAATCCATAATGTACACGAATTTGAATAGTTTACTCAAACGCAGAGTTAACTAGCTATCGTGATATCAGAATGGGTGGTCATTTTGAAGTCCCTTTATTTTGTTTCAAAGGTAGGTAGCAATTAATTGACTATAGGTTATTAATTTATTGCACAGCTTTGTTATAAAATGTACCACAAACGGGTAAAGACACTGGCTCCTGTAACACAGGTTGCTACCTAGCTCAGGAGCCAGGGCTTCAAATAAGTATGTTACACCTGTATTTTGTGTCAATAAACAATTTATTATTATTATTATTTATTATAGGTAGTAAATAGTAGCAAATAGGTAGCAATTTTTGCTCACCAGCCTGAAGCGAACCGATACAGATAGCCAGCCATCCAAACGCACACATACAAACAAAATACAAAATGCTAATTTACATGTCCATCAATTTATCGATTTTTCCATGTTCATCGATTTATACACGATAAATCTAATAATTGATGGAGAAATATCTTATATCTTTTAAAGACTGGCGTGGCATTTTGCAGATATGCGTCCCCAAAGAGCAGGCAGGCTGTACCGTATCCACTACTACGAGTACAACGACCACAACTCAGGGTCCCTTTCCACCGTGTGGTTATAATGATGAGTGGTCCTTACCCTACCCTGCTGACTGTACTAAGTACTACAAGTGCTATAGCGGCCAAATCATGATAGTGGAATGCCCATACGACTACGAATTTAGTCCAACTTGGAAAGTAAGTGAAACATTATTGTCTTAGGATATTTAAGTATTTCATAACCCAGTAGAAACCAACTCTCAACAATTAGGGGATATTGGAGACTACGCCATTCATACCAACTAGGTGCCGAGAGTTCGCCGTTTACTCTTAGTACGCCAAAAAATTAAATTAGCGGTGAGACTGATGCTGAGGCAGAGCGATAATTACAACTGTAGCGGTTAAAATATTAACGGAAAGCGTAAAATCGCTTTACCTTTTTTATTTCGGTCCTCCAGGACTTTTGTTCTTTTTTTCTTTTCTATACTGTTGTTTTTTGTTTATCTTCTTTTCTTTTTGTTATCTTTGTTTGTAAATTCCTGTGCGGATTCCAATGAAACTACTTTTTCTTCCTTTCTTTTTACAGGTATGTCTGCCCAAAGAACAAGCTGGTTGTTTCATATTCCCAACGACGACCACAACCCAGGGACCAATGCCGCCGTGTGGTCCTTACGATGATTGGTCCTTACCCTACCCTGCTGACTGTACTAAGTACTACAAGTGCTATAGCGGCCAAATCATGATAGTGGAATGCCCATACGGTTACGAATACAGTTCTACTCAGCAAGTAAGTACCACTTAGTGCTCATATACACGAGAGGCCCGCGCCAACGGCAGAGGCAACCGTCGACACTCGTCGGTGGCTGCCGTAGACGCGTCGACCACTGAATAGCTTATGGTATTATTTTCCCTATCTATCTACATATCTTTGCCCTAGCGGCCGAACGTTCAAGTTTACGTATGTTTTTGCTCTTTGCTAAAATACTAAAATAATTCAAATCTGGACTCATTTCGCAAACAAAAGTGCACAAAGTGATTGACTATTCTACTTACAAGTGTAATTTTGTCTAGAAGTTGTAATAAGTGTTAATTTGGAACGATTTTGTTGATGTGAACCTGTGTGAACCGTTTGAAATTTTAAATCTGGACTAGTCAAACGGTGAGTGAGTGACAAGACATTTTACGCACATTGCATGCGACCGTCACGGTTACGCGGACCGCATAAGTGTCATATCTGCGCGCGGCTACGCTGAGTGACGTATGCGAGCGCTCGCACCAAAGACTAAGTAACGAAGACGGCGCATTACTTCCTACCTATTTCACACTGCCTCAGAGAGGACGACTTTTGTTTTTGTTTTCCTCTATTTATTTTTCGCCTGCTTTTGCATTATTAATCTCTTGCTCTGTACAACGTAAATTGCCCCCGCTCAGTAACTTGGATATGCCTAAGATGCATCGTACACCTCCTACATCCCCGAAAATGGGGGGACCAGGACAATCACAATCTGTTCCTGACATAGCATCGGCTTCTAGTTGCAAGGAGCCTGATGATAATGTTACACTCAGGAAAAACCGGCCGCGCATCTACGACTCTCCCAACGGCCCCGCTATCCACAACTCTTGTGAAATACTGGAAATGTTGGCTTCCTGGAAGGCCGACTTCGATCTTAAGTTGTCGGCATGGAAAACTGAGCAGGACAAAATGCTATCCGCCTTGGTTAAGGATGTCTCTGTAATTAAAAACCAATGTGCGACAATCCGAAAAACCACAACGGAGCTCGAGGCTAAAACTAGCATAGCTACTCCTCAAGTGAAAACGAGTGAGAAGGATGCGATTAAGCATGGGCAACAAAAATATCCCCGCTCGTATACTGAAGTTGCTCAACGTCGTGCTGCTACACCAAAAGTAATCGGAAAGGTCACCGATCCCTTGGAGATCGCGTCTAAAGGGACGGAGGATGTTGATCGGGGAAATCCCGAGACAAATCTGCGGGATTGTTCGATACCCCGTGTCGTCGTGCCGGTGGCTGCCGCTGTTGTTGACATCTCGATGGGCGACACAGAAAAAGATGGTTGGACGGAAGTTCGACACAGACGTTCCCAACGTTCACTCAGTAATGTGTTGCGTGGAACAGCAGCGCCTGGTACCACCAATCTAGAAGCCTCTGAAAGATGGAGATACCTGCACCTCTTCTACGTTAAGCAAGGCACATCTGATAGTCAGGTACGTGATCACCTAATTACCATTTGCGGAACAGATGTTTGCACGGTAGAAGTCCTCAAATCCCGTGGCAAATACGCATCCTTCAAGCTGGGTGTGCCCTCAAAATTGGCTGATCAAGTTGTGGCTCCTGAAAATTGGGCGGAGGATATTTGCGTCAAACCATGGCGCCGTAATTTTCGTGCCCGAAGCGATGAGACCCAATAAGCCCTATTGCGCACTTGCCACTCCTGCCTCTCGTAGTTGTACTGATCGCAACGTCTATCTGCGCTTACTGTACCAGAATGTGCGTGGGCTCAAAACCAAGCTACCCATATGGAGGTCAAGCTTATTACTGTCTGAGCATGATTTGATAGCTGTGACCGAAACAAACCTGGACAATTCAGTGGAGGACTCAGAAATATCGGCTGGAGATTGGCGTACTTTTCGACGAGACAGAGTGACCACGGGCGGTGGTGTGCTGCTTGCTGCGCGGCCTGGGGTCACCGTGAATAGGCTACATGAACTTGAGACGGCCTGCGGCGAAGATTTGTGGGCTAAGATCACAATTTATGGCCTAAATATATATGTGTGTGTTGTTTACGTCAAACCTAGTGCAACTGACGATGATTACCTGGCGTGGTTTTGCAAGGTCGAGGACATTATTCACAGTTTGAAGGGAACTATTATTATTTTAGGCGACCTTAATCTAAAAAGTGCGTCAGTAAATGTTAATAATTACTATTGTTATTTTCTAAGCTTTTGTAGTCTGGTAGAGATGAATGAGGTGATGAATATGCGTGGCAGTAAGTTAGATGTAGTCTTGGCTCGGGAGGGCGCTGCTGTAAACTGTGAGTATGTCGAGGGTACGGAACTGGTTCCGATTGATCTGTACCACCCTCCGTTAGATATTGCTGTTACCATCCCAAGGCATAGGGTACATGGAAAGCTTGACCCTAGCAATATTGACCGTAGTAAGGATTGGAACTTTTGTAAAGGTGACTACACATTATTGTTCGATCTTGTTCGCTCTGCTCCATGGCAAGACGTTTTTCGCTGCAACGACGCGTCCACCGCTGCTTGTAAGTTTTATAAACTAATGTACGATATATTTGATTCCTCTATTCCAAAGAAGACGAGAAGGACCTCTGGTAATAGGCGGTACCCAGTCTGGTTTACTAGAGATATCGTAAGCGATACTCGACGTAAATCAAAACTCCATAATAAATGGAAACAATCCCAATGTGATGCTACATATGCTCAGTTTAGCGCGCTGCGCTCGGAATTAAAAACGAGAACCGAGGAGGCATATAGACTGCATTGTTCTAATGTGGAAAACAGCCTAGGCAAAAATCCTAAGCTGTTCTGGCAGCACATTTCAAGCCTGAGATCTAAGGGTGGGTTTGAGCCAGACGTTGTGCTTGATGGCAAGGTCTATTCAGGTGTCAAAGCTGCTGAGGCATTTGCTGAGTATTTTTCCAGCGTATTTTTGCCGGACACACCAGAATTGGACCCGAAATCAAACACGGTGAATAGTGAGGGAGGTAATTTTCCCCTGCCCGTTTTAGTCCCTCCTGACGTGGTTACGGGTATTTCCAAACTCAAACCCTGCAGTTCGGTTGGCCCAGACAACATCCCTGCATATATCGTTAAGGGATGTAACAGTATATTAGCAGCCCCTTTATGTCATGTTTTTAATCTAGCTCTTCAGTCAGGCGTGTATCCAGAGCTGTGGAAGATTTCACGTGTTACTCCCATCCCTAAAACCAGTGACAAGATATCTGTTGAGGAACACAGACCTATCGCTATTTTATCAACCATTGCAAAGGTGTTTGTACATATATTTCACACTGTTATCTGTAAACAAACCAATATGTATCTTTCTGATGCTCAACATGGTTTTCGGTCGCTCCGTGAACTCAAATCTGCTGATTCATGTTGACTTCATATCCAGTAGCCTGGAATCCGGTAGGCAGGTCGATACTCTGTATTTTGATTTCCGGAAGGCGTTCGACAAAGTGGACAACGATGTGCTTTTGGCAAAGTTAGGGGCAATGGGCTTCTCATCCGGTCTTCTTAACTTCTTTTCCGACTACCTACGGGATCGCAAACAGTTCGTTCGGCATGGCTGCTTTGAGTCGAAGTCTTATTACACTCGCTCGGGCGTGAGTCAGGGATCCATATTGGGGCCGCCTCTGTTTCTGATCATGATCAATGACCTAATTTGTAAGCTTCGATTCGGAAAATGTCTACATGTCTATGCCGACGATCTAAAACTAGCTGCGCAGATCAGAACAGAGGTGGATTGAGAACTCCTACAAAAAGATATCGATACCGTCTATGAGTGGAGCGTTGCGAACAAGTTGTTGTTTAATATTAGTAAATGCAGCGTTATGACTTATGGTCGAGGGTTGAGCCCAATAAAATATGTTTATAATTTGGGGGGTACAGTGATCACTCGTGTCACCAGCGTTAAGGACTTAGGAGTGACTTTCGACCGCAGCCTGACATTTAGAGACCACGTGTCTGCCCTTGCAAAGGAATCCTTCAGGCGTCTGGGATTTGTCTTGAGGAACGCTCGTGACTTTCGCAATTCCAGTATTATTAAACTCCTATACACCACTCTGGTTCGGAGTAAACTCGAGTCCAGCGCCTGTGTCTGGCATCCACATACTGCGTCTCAGACACTGATGCTTGAGAAAGTTCAGAAAACCTTCCTGAGATTTTTGTATCAAAGGCTGTATCATTTCTTCCCATTCATGTACCCAACGAATTATCTTCTAGGGGTATTGGGCTTCAATTCGTTGGAGGTAAGAAGGGGCTTTGATCAGCTCACGATTGCCTGTAAAACCCTAAGCGGTCGTATTGACTGCCCGGAGCTCCACGGACTTTTCTGCCGCCTATTTGTGCCCGATAAATACATTGGGCACCGTCAAAGCCGCCGTCATAATCTGTTCGCACCACCGATATCTAGATCTGTTGCTAGAGCCGAATCCCCAGTATGTCGAACCCTAAGGATGCTAAACGCCCTCCTGACTGCCGACCCTGAATGTCATGTGTTTGCTGATGAATGGAAGAAAATAATACGTGCTTGTCTGGTGTTCTGTGAGAGACAATATGCGAGGGTGTCCACTGTTACATGTTAGTTTGTCATGTATTTAATTATTATTATTTTTTTTTAACCATTTACTCAAATTATTATTAATTATGTTATCCACTAGTTGTATATCCATGAATTTAATTTTTGTTTTGTATGTTATTTGAATGCTTATTTTATTTTTAATTTTTAGAATTCTATGTTAATTAATGTAATTGGACCTGTGCCGTTTTAATTAACTATAAATAAATAAAATAAAATAAAATAAAATAAATTTTGTATCCCAGTAGAAATCAACTCGGACCAATTAGGAGATAAAAGAAACATTATAAGAGACTACGCTATCCATCATCATCTAGTCAGGGAACCAATTTAGGATCTTTAGAATTTATAATTATGATTCATGATCTTCCAGAAGTCATTATAGACGCTAGTTGTATCTTATTCGCTGACGATGTCAAGCTATTCTTGCGGATCACAGACGAGTCACACTGTGGAATGCTCCAGCGAGACATCGATCGAGTGGTAGCATGGAGTGAAGAGAATAAACTGTTCTTCAATGCGACGAAGTGCGGGCAGTGGTACCCCGACGCCATGATTATTGCATGGGAGGTCACGTCATAACGCGCGTGGGGGTAGTGCGAGATCTTGGGGTTACCTTCTCTACGGATCTTTCGTTTCGTGCTCATGTGGTGCAGATGTGCACGAAAGCATTTAAAAATCTTGGTTTTGTCATGCGTGAAACCCGTGACTTCACTAATATGGCAGCAGTGAAAGCACTTTATAATGGATTGGTGCGAAGCAACTTGGAAACTAGTGCTATCATCTGAAATCCTTATGAAGTGAAGTATTCTCAGATGCTGGAAAAGATGCAGAATAAATTTACCCGATACCTTTACTTGAAACAGTTTGGTGTCTACCCTTTCTACGCACTTATGTACCCAACTCTCTTTGTTATAGGCACGGTTGAGTACTATAAGTTGGAAGTAAGGCGCAACCTCGCTCTTGCAAAATATTTTTTCATGGCTTTTCGTGGGATACTGAATAATCCACAAATTTTGGAATCGTTGGGATTGCTCGTTCCAGACAGGAGGTTACGGTTGGGACCGAGGGAGGCACTTTTTAGGGTTCTGGCAACACGTACAAACTTATTAAAGTTTGCACCGGTGATTCGTGCAATAAGAATCCTTAATAGTGTCTCTCGGCGTTTGGACATATTTTCTTGCTCTTTGGCGGAATTCCAGAGGGTGACACTTAGTATGTTGTCCGCTGTGTAACTTGTGCTTCTAATCTGAGCAATCATGACTACTTTTGTTAGCTTGGGTATTACCTGTTACAACAAATTTATGTGTTAATTAATAAATAAAATAAAATACTGACTGAATCAACTACACCGAGAGTACGCCGTTTACTCTCAGTATGCCAGAAATGCGTTAAGACTACGCCACCGACTCTTATTTTTTTGCGTATTACCTTTGAAATAGTGAACAATGCCTAACATGCCATGGGTACTTTATTTCAAAGTCATATCATACGCGTTCAGGTGTAAGCCAGGGTTTAGTTTTAGGCCCCCTTCTCATTCTCATTATGGTCAACGATCATTAAAGTAGTAAAGTATGTCAAATGCCTCCTATATGCTGACGATTTAAAATTAATTCAAGTAATTAATACTTTCGAACATCTTCAAAGTGACATCGACCGAATCCATAAGTGGATTGTAGAAAATAAAATGATGTTTAATGCCTGTAAATGTTACGTCATGACCTTTAGCCGCAAGTTACAACCTACACATGCCACCTATACCTTAGCAGGTGTTGATATAAAGCGCGTGTCAACCATTAGAGATCTTGGCGTGGCATTTGACTGCGGATTGACATTCCATGCACACATGTCTGCTCTAGCTTCAGAATCTTACAGGCGCCTAGGTTTTCTTCTACGCAATGTCCGTGATTTCAATAATCATATTGTCATTAATTATTTAACTGCCTAGTTAGAAGTAAGTTAGAATTTGCTGCAGCCGTCAGGAATCCCCACAGATCCAAATATGTATTAGGGATTGAAAAGGTTCAGAAAGCATTCCTGCGTTTTTTATATAAAAAGATTTAAGGATATTATCCATTTATGTATCCTACGCATTTCCTGCTGGAAATGTTAGGATATAATTCCCTGGAGTATAGCCAGAGATCAGATTCTAATAGCCATAAAAATTTTATGGAGCGTGGTAGATTTCCCAGAGCTACACAATACTTTGTATACATTTTATGTGCCTGACAACTACCTGCGTCATAGGCCTACTCGACGACACCCGACTGTTCGCCACATCCCATTGTCGCACTGTGTCGCGCGCGCAATCCCCGTTGTGTCGCATGCATGCTGCTATCGGAATGTGACATCTTTAATAACACACTCAGGGCAATCATGTCAAATTGTCTCATGTTCTGTGAAAGCTATGTTTGTTAGGTAAATAAGTTGTATGTCGTTATCATTTTATTCGATTTTTTTTTTCTCTTTTTAAAGTTCTCGTATTGTTAATTAAGTTTGATCTCCGACTTGTTATTTGTTTTTGTATTATGTTTTTGTTTATCTTTTTTTTTTTTTAATATCCTGGGACATTTTCACACACGGTCATCTGGTCCCAAACAAAGCAGAGCTTGTACTATGGAAACCAGATAACTGATATACTACATATACTACTTTTTTTTTTGTAAATACATACTTATATAGATAATTACACCCAGACTCAGGACAAACAGACATGTTCATGCACACAAATGTTTGTCCTGGATGGGAATCGAACCCACGACCAGCGACATGATAGGCGGTATCTTAACCAACCACGCCAACTGGCCTGTCAAATATGTGATATGTTTAGTTTTATGTTTATGTGTAGTTTTAAATATTAATTACTGTCAGTGGCGCAAGCCGTTGCTAATTAATTAATAAATAAATAAAATAAATGAGATGTTTCAAAATGGGGTCTGTGTACACTACCTCAAAAAAAAGAGAAACATCCGTAGGATTCGGGTAAATACTGATAATGCATTTAAATGTATACTGTTGTGGTAGGGAATTAATATTTAGCAACTATTTTCACCGACTTTCAACATGGCGTCTCACCGATTTAGTTACTCTGTGCATAAAAACAATGACAGTAAACCATAGATCGACCGATGATCATAGAAAGAGGACTGTCAGCTGTCACAATAGTGTCAATTCAGTCCTCTTCTTGAGATGTCAAACGTCATTAATCAAAATGACTGCATACCGCCATGACGGGTTTTTGTTGTGTGTTGCAATTTAAAGTGTAATTAAGTGTGGTTTACCAGCAAACAAAGCCATTCTAAAGTAATTGGACAGTTGAGAACTGTTTTAAATATATTTCCCTATTTCTATGTATAGTGTACCCGTACCTGGCCCAAAGTCCATACATTTTGAAACATCTCCTTTATACGAAAATCCTTTTTACAGGTATGCTTGCCCAAAGAGCAGGCAGGTTGTTCCCTTTTTTTTTTTGTCGCTGAGAAATGACATTACGCATCTCCGCTCGTCGGGGGACGACACGGAGTATGTGGGACTCCCTGCCAGAGTGGCAGTATACCCACTAAAACTCAGCGGTGTTCCCACATCGCCGTGATGGGAGGGCCATGGGAAACCGGCTCAGCCTTTACTTCCACAACCCTCCCGGCGCATGCCCGCCTAGCTGGCCCCGCATGCCCCCCAGGCTGGGGGGCTACGGGAATGGCCGGGAACACCTGGCCATTCCCGTCCGACACTGGTGGAGGCCTGTGCAATACAGGCGAGGGTGGCCCCGCACCCGTTGCCTGCTGGCCGCCACCTGGGAGGAGTCGGAGATGACTGTCATACTGACGTCTTCTTCGACCCCTCCTCCGCCTTCGGAGCGGCGCCGCGAGAGGGTCTTCCTCCCGCGCGCGCTCCGCCGCCTCCTTCTGGGAGATGACGTGCTCGCAGAAGGAGGTGACTGCCGCCCAGGACCCCTCATCCCCCAGCATGGCGTTGATCAAGCCGGGGAGTGAAAGGTCCGTTCCGATCGCCGCCGTGAGACTGCGGCGCGGCCCGGACCACGACGGGCACACCTCGAGAGAGGCAGGTTGTTCCCTATACCAACCAACCACGACCCAGGGACCCTTGCCGCCGTGCGGTCCTTACGACGACTGGTTCCGACCCGTCCCTGCCGACTGTACTAGCTATTACAAGTGTTATCAAGGCATCCTCATGACGGTCAAGTGTCCCTATGATTATGAATATAGTTCTACGCAGCAAGTAAGTTAAACAAAAACAAAAGTCGGGAGGTGTTGTGGCCGCTGGAATGACGTCCCTCTCGCTGTGTTAAAAAAAAAATACTTTAAAAAAGTAAAACCTACTTCAAAAACCTAATAATAATAATAATAAGAATAAAGAAGAAGAAGAAGAAAGAAGAAAACTACCACCTACTACTTGCAAGAATAAAACTACCACCTACTACTACACTACTGAACTATGACACGGAGAATAGAAGACCAAGCACAATGCTGACGAGAAGTCGGGCACGACGAAACACACGCCCAACATCTTCGGGTTCGTCGCTCAGCTCCGCCTCGCAGTTGCCGGAACCTGCTCCAGACTTACCGGAACCAGATCCAGACGTGAGTCCTGTGATACCGGCCGCTGCAGTTGCGTCGAGCTCGAGCGACGAATACTTCTCGCCGCCGACAACACCACCACCAATTCGTCGGCCGAGAAGAGGCCGGCCACCGAACGGCATGGGATCTAGGGGCCAACCGGCCCCGAGCCGGGTCCCCGCTGCCGGTGGTTGTGTGCAGCGCATGAAATGGACTCAACAAATGAATGAGAACGTCATGCGCGCATATTACGGGGCTACAGAGGGGGGAACTAACCTCACTGCGTACCGCGATAGGATGCTGTCTCTGTTCCAGGCGCTTCAACCAGCCATCAACGTCTCGGCCCAACGACTTTCGGATCAGGTGCGGGTTATCCAACGGAATCACAGATTGGACGACGCCGCGCTTGATAGGCTGCGCTCAGAGGTACTGAGCAATCGTATCGTCCCTGTCCCGTCACAGACCGCGGTGCAACCTCTAGTCAGTGACATAACCCAACCGCGGTCTTATGTTAATGATGAGGAGGGGGGCGATGAGATTGTTACGGTAAGTAGCCAGTGTAACGAACGATTGAGGAGCGCGCTGGAGGATGCGATTCGAGAGTTTAGAACTGCCCCCGTCCAACTTAGACCACATTTACCTCGCTTGCCTATGCACAGAACGAATAGGGCGATGGTGTGTGCCTTGGATTCGCTGCTTGGTTTTTATTTTTAAAGCAGCGAAGATCTCGTAGATACGCACTCGATCTTGTATTGCGCGGCTATTGCGGCGTGTCGTGTAGCCAATGTCAAATTTCCAAATTGTGACATAGCTACACGACCAAAACCCGCTGTTCCAGCCTGGCAGTGCAGGATCGAGCGGCCTATCGAGGGGACCAGGGTGCTCATCGGCAAACTATACTGCTTCAGGGAGGGCAATACTCGCCCTAGAGTGATGCGCTTTGTGAGGCGGGCGTTCTCGGGGACTGGAATCAGCCCTCAAGAATATATGTCCCGTATCACAGAGCGCATTGACTTCCTGAAGCAGAAGGTCTGTGCATGGGCAAGCCGTATCCGTAGGTATAAGCGACGGGTTGAGCGGTATACCCAGAATCGCATATTCCAGCGTGATCAAAGGTGGGCGTATAGAGCATGGGAGCGACCTGAGCAAAATATGGCAGACGTATGCCGCCCGGATGATGATGCCACTAGCATATTCTGGCGTAACATCTGGTCGGTGCCCGTTTGCCATACTGAGGCTGAATGGATGCGGGATGTTGAGCGCGTGTGTGACGCCATACCGGAGAGGGAAGAAGTAATAATTACTTCCTCCGATGTAGCCAGTGCAGCCCGTCCGATACCGAACTGGAAATCTCCGGGACCGGACGGACTGCACAATTTTTGGCTTAAATGGCTGCAAAGTTCACATGCGTGTGTTAGAAATTGTGTATCGATCTTTTCGGAACATCCTCTTAAATTTACGTTTTACTTTTTAGTGATTATTAGAAAATACTTCTAAAACTTCCTTAGGACCTTCATATTTAGGACCAAGTTTAGTCGTATGTTTTCCATGCTTTATATATTAAGACAAAATCCCCCTTTACAAAGGCTTTATTTGAGCTTTGCCCTTGTCAATACTTAACTTGTCCCGAAATGATCGCTCGGTCATCCTTAACTTACATAATGATCTAACAGTCAGATCTTCAATTGAATTATCATCGTCGATTTGTAAGAGCTTAATACCCAATGGGAAACATTTTTTCCCACACCACAACTGTATGGGAGATCTTAGAAACGATATAATTAATAGCCAACTGTAAATCTCGAATGGATTATTAAATCCTACCAAGGGGTATCGCATTACCCAGTAACTGGGTTGTGGAGGTCAGATAGGCAGTCGCTCCATGTAAAACACTGGCATTCAGCCGCATCCGGTTAGACTGGAAGCCGACCCCAACATGGGAAAAGGCTAGGCAGATTGATTGTAAATCTCGATTAGCAGTGTGCCATGGTTTTGTATTCTCCACAACAGACTATATCTTAGCTTAGATGTTGTGTTAGATGTTGTAACATTTCCTCCAAAGCTATCTTTTAATTTGTGAACACCAGAGTAATATTAGAAATTTTAAATTATAATATGTTTCCGTGAACACTTGCATTTCTTCGACCATACAACAACTACTTCATAATTATCTCTGTGAAATAAAATGCTCACAAGCTAATTTTACTAGCACTTTGATTTATAAGCAACAAAACTTAACATTTGGAATTGCCAAGTTCAACTTTTGTTAAAACTTGCATTTTATTGTCAGCCTCATTTTTGAGACAAATAGAATTAATTATAATCTTGTAACTAACATAGTAGCAACTATTGGTTTTATAAGCTAAGCTTCAACCACACCCCAGGTGATCAATGATCTTTCAACTTAACTATCCTATTCAACATTGTAGGTAGGTACCCCTTTTTTATAAGCACCATTTTCTCATAACAAAATCTGCTATCCTTTTTAGTCTGTTAGAATACCGGTTGAAAATTAACTATTAATGACAACCATTTTTTTTTTAAGATTCTAGTTTATAGGTTGCTAAAATTTACCTAAGATTCACCATCAGCTGGAGGAAGTCTCGGATTACAAAATAATATTAAAGCCTATATAGGCCTTACCGACTATTTAGCTAATTTGTAGACCAACACTAATGCTCCATTGAACCCCTGGAATGGCCTTCCAAGATTCTACAGCAAGTCGCAGCTCCGCAGTCCTGCTCTCAGTATAGGCAGCACATTGTCATGGTAAGAGTTGAGTCAACGACCCGCCGACACCGATGGCTTCCAACAGAACGCAGATTGCTCCAACATTGATCATGAAAATAGTAAAATAAAATTCATTAGAAATCTGTTATGTGAGACAGAGCACGATCCCACTTTTGATGTTAGAAATTGTGTATATATGTAACTAAATGTATGTAGATATTTAATCTTATTAGGTATTAAAGGGAAGTATAAACAACAAGATTCAATTCATCATAACATTGTATTTATCTTGTAGTATATAATATATAGCCATCGTAGTATTGTATGTAACACAACGTTACATTACAATATACCAACCATAATTAATAACAAGTTAAGCTCCATCATAATAACATCACATTACATAATTCATAAAATAATAAAAATAGTATACAATATACATCATCAACACCAACAACAATAATCAGAATAATATCATACCTTAGATGTTAACGACTTGAAAATCGAAGAGCAACTGACTGATTAACTGTGGCTCCGCTCTTTTATACCCGTTAACAAACAAGTATGATTCACAATCGACAGTTGATTCAAATCAGTGTTTGATTTATAGAAAAATAAGTTTGTTATATTTAGTAAATTCATTAATTAATTTTAACAATTGAGTATAAAATATTAAACAGTTAATAATTACATTTATAGGTATATCAAGTATTTATTTTTAAATATTAGACACTTAATAATTACACTTATATATCACGTGCTTAGCATCGCAATTCCAGTCGGCCTTAGAGTCTGGGTCACTGCCACAGCTCTTTACAACAGGAGTTACTCACCTGCTCCATAAGTCAGGTGATGCCACGGAACCCAAAAATTATAGGCCGATCACTTGTTTGCCGACGGTCTATAAACTCCTTACATCCATTTTGAGAGAGAAAATTAATTCTCATTTAGAAAAGAATTCTATTATGTCTGTCTCTCAAAATGGATGTAGGAATGGGTCCCGCGGCACCAAGGAGCTACTCCTCATTGACATGGCCATAAGCCAACAGGTCCGTCGATCCCGAAAGGATTTGTCGACATGTTGGATAGACTATAAGAAGGCCTTTGATTCGGTGCCGCATACATGGCTCTTGAGGGTGTTAGAGTTGTACAAAATTGATACAACTCTGAGCACCTTCCTAACGACGTGTATGGGGCAGTGGAGGACGGTTCTTCGCTATCCAGGATGCCGACAAATTCAGGGGAGCAACGAACCTATTAGGATTAAGCGGGGAATATTCCAGGGCGACAGTCTGAGTCCACTGTGGTTTTGTTTAGCCTTGAACCCTCTTAGCACTCTGCTGGAGGGTACAGGGCTGGGCTGTCCTTTGCGGAGAGGGGGTCAGGTAATATCCCACCTGCTTTATATGGATGATTTGAAACTGTTTGCCACCAACAAATTGCAACTGCTGGAGTCACTAAAAGTAACTAAAACTTTTAGTGATTCCATCAGGATGGAATTTGGTGTAGATAAATGTGCAGTCATGCATGTAAAGCGGGGCGGGATTGTGGAATCTGAGGGACTACAACTCTCAGATTCTATAAACCTGAGATCACTCTCCGCAACTGATACCTACAAATACCTGGGTATGTCAGAGGGGTTAGGCATTAACGGACCTGACATGAAACAATCGTTGCAGGAGCGCTTCTTCGGTCGCCTGAAAAAGGTACTTAATAGTTCTTTGTCAGGCGGCAACAAGGTGCGCGCCTTTAACGGTTGGGTCATGCCGGTCCTGATGTACTCCTTTGGCATACTAAAGTGGACCCAGACGGAACTAGACGCCCTGGATAGGAGAGTCCGGTCACTGCTGACTGCAAACCGGATGCATCACCCACGTTCGTCTGTCATGAGGCTGTACATTCCGCGGAAGTGCGGGGGTCGAGGTTTTTTAAATGCTAAGACCCTCCACAACCGCGAGGTGTGCAGTCTCAGAGAATATTTTCTCAAGGCTGACGTGGGTATGCACCGAGATGTGGTTGCAGTGGACAAGGGACTCACCCCGTTGTCCTTGGCTAAAGAGAACTGGCGCAAACCTGTGGTGCTTAGTACCAACGACCGCAAGGAAGTATGGCAAAGCAAGGAGCTTCACGGACGCTTTTTCCGGGCCCTTCATGGGCCCGACGTAGATTTCTTAGCGTCCGTGGCCTGGCTACGCTTCGGTGACCTCTTTGGGGAAACCGAAGGTTCAGTCTGTGCGATTATGGATGAAGTTATGCTAACAAATAACTACCGGAAGTATATAATGAAAGACGGGACGATCGACATATGTCGGGCATGCCATTGTCCCGGTGAGTCTATCAGACATATTACTTCTGGATGTTCTCGTTTAGCTAACGGCGAGTATTTGCACAGGCATAATCAAGTAGCCAGGATTATCCATCAGCAACTTGCTCTGAAATACGGCCTTGTGGACTCTGAGGTACCGTTTTACAGGTATGTGCCCGACCCAGTTCTCGAGAATGACCATGTCACGTTATACTGGGATCGATCTATTATCACTGACAGGACTATTGTAGCCAATAAACCTGATATAGTGGTAATAGATCGATCAGTGCGCCGCACAATGATAATCGATGTCACTATCCCGCATGACGAGAACCTCGTGAAGGCTGAGAAGGAGAAACAATTGAAGTATCTCGACTTAGCCCACGAGGTTGTCGCTATGTGGGATGTGGGCTCGGCAATCATTGTGCCGATAGTCGTTACGGTCAATGGCCTTATCGCTAAGAGCCTCGACCAACATCTCAAGAGGCTCTCGTTGGGTGGCTGGGTGAAGGGCCTGATTCAGAAGGCAGTACTCCTTGATACGGCGCGTATTGTGAGGAGGTTCCTGTCTTTGGGACCCTAACCACCGGTAGCTTGGACCCTGTTCCCCATGCCGGTGGATTTCTATTTTTTATATTTTTAAATGTTTTTTTTTTAATTCTAATATTTAAAAATATAATTTATATGTAAAAAGAAATGAATAAAGGAGATAATAATAATAATAAATCTTTATTTCAGACATTTGTCCATAGGTACACACAACAAGCAAAATATAGGTAATAAGATAAAAAAAAATAAAAATCAAAATCAAAAATTAAACAATCTGAGGAAAGGAGGAACTGTCCAGTGCTCACGTTGCAGTGACTGTGTGCAAGCGTATCCAGTGGCGCAGCAGTGGAGAGTCCCACCTATCCACGAACACGCTTAAGATACTGTTACGGCTGGACCTAACACGCCAACAGCGACGCACACTGTTTCCTTATAAGGGCATGAAAGCCATCTGTATGCGTTTCTGCAAACATATTTGAAGCACTGCAGAATCGTGGCAGCCCCAGCAGCACCCTAAACGCGTTATTGTATTGAACACGCAAGGCGTTGTATGCCCCCAGTGTGTAGTTCACCCACAGGCTGCATGTATATAACGTTTGGCAGTATGATTTGAAAAGTACACTTTTCAAATCATACTGCCAAACGTTATATACATGATAGAGGAATAGAACATTTTAACCTTTACTTGATTGCTGCAATGCGCAAACCTGCGGGCCAACATGTTACACCGGACAGCCAACGCCCTACGTGCTCTCTCCACGTCCGTGTTGTCCCTAAGGTCCTCGGAAACCCAGTGACCCAGATACAAATGTGAGACTCTATTTAAAGAGGTACCAGCTAAAGTGACTGCAGGGACAGACTCGTAACTTTTGCCACGCACCTCAAACACTAGCAACTCACTCTTCTTTGCATTGTATCTGAGTCTATGGGCCTCCGCGTAAGACTCACACATACGTACCAATTTACGCAAAGCTCCAATCGATGGACTAAAACGAATAAAATAACTTTCATAAAAAAAAAAACTTATTAGCTTTTGAGTTCGGTGCCAAGCTAAGGTGCATTGACATTGAAGAATTAAAGACACCGACTCCAGAAGTTGTTAAGTTTTTTAATGAAAGTTATTTTATTCGTTTTACGTTTTTGGAGACGGATTTTACTTTTTAAAGTAAATTTATTTTTCCATTTTTAATTGAATATACAATTAGGTACAGACGTCAGCATCTCAAGCTACTACAATCTGTCAAATTTCTTTAATAGATTTTCAACTTTATCGCTAAAGCATTAGGTTCAAGATTGATTGGGAAAATTTGACAGTTTGGGGTTGCTTGACCTGCTAGCGTCATCTGTACATAAGCCCAAGATGAACGAAAAGAAGAATCATCAAAATCCGCTTAGAAATGCCGGAGATACAGTACTTTTATATATTAGGTTGGGGAAAAAGTCTTTTCGCATTATAGTAGTATGTATGAACTTGTAATAAAATCTCTTTGGCTATACTATACTCGTAACGTGCGAAAAAGGTCGTGGTCAAAGGCCGGTCAGGCTTCACAGACTGTGGCGAAACCCGGGTTAACTCGCAACAAGGTGATGCTGTGTGTGTGGTGGGATTGGAAGGGCATTATTCATTATGAGCTGTTACCACCAGGCAGGACCATCGATTCTGAACTCTACTGCGAACAACTGATGAGATTAAAGCAAGAAGTTGAGAGAAAGCGGCCGGAATTAATCAACAGAAGGGGTGTGGTTTTTCATCATGATAACGCCTCACACATCTTTAGCCACTCAGCCAAAATTAAGAGAGTTTGGCTGGGAGGTGTTAATGCATCCGCCGTATACTCCTGACCTTGCACCTTCAGATTTCCACCTGTTTCGGTCTCTTCAGAATTCTTTAGGCAGTGTCAGGTTAACATCACGAGAGGACTGCCAAAACCACTTGTCGCGGTATTTTGACCAGAAGTCCCAAAATTTATATAGCAATGTAGTCGAAGTGTAAGCGACTGCTTGGCAGGAGTCGGGGTATTAGCCCCAAGGTTACTGGCTATGCACCACAGATATCAAACCAATCATCACATATGGCACACTAATCTGGCGGCCCAGGACAGACTTGAGCATAGCAAGAAGAGATCTCGAAAAACTGCAGCGGTTCGCCTGTGTAGCATCACTAGCTGTATGAGAACTACACCCACGGAAGCTCTGCAGGCAATGCTTGGACTGCCGCCTCTACACATCATGCGAGAGGAGGCGGCTTTGGCCGCCTTTAGGCCCAATATAACCGGAACCCTGAGCAAAAGCAAAGACTAGAGTCAAGCACATACGCATAAAGAAGGATGCGATCAAACGACAACCAATGATGGCATCACCCTGCGACAGATCCCCGAAACGATACTACTTTCAAAAGCATTACAACATAATACTCACAGAAGAACAGTGTGACTACTCAGGCCCAAAAAAGTTGAGAGTATACACCGACGGGTCACGTAAACATATCCAGCCAGCTGGGAATGTTCAACACTGTCAACCAGGCTTAATGTGTGTGTGTGTGTATGTGTGTGTATTATATAAGCGGCGTACGTCATAGAAGCCATGAGAGTTACGGATACGATACGGATATTATACGTATACTCTCCGACAGTGCCTCAGTACTCCAATTCTTAGAGAAAAAATATGTTACCTCGAGACTATCACTAGAATATCACAATACATTAGAACGAGTAACGGTATATAACCGCAACACAGTGAAACTGCAAAGGATAAAAGAACACAGTGGGTCGCTAGGTAACGACGCAGCTGACGAACTACGAGTATCTAGGAGAGCATCCAGCACGTCAGTCTGTGGACCCGAACCAATCGTGCCCATCCCCTTTAACCAGCTACGCAGGTGGCTGCAGGAGTTCACCCACACACAAGTGGAAACTCGGTGGTCCTTGGTGGACACCGGGTTGCAGGTAGTCCAGGGAGGCCATGCCATCCTTAGATGGTAAATAACCAAGCGATAATTACACCGGGACAGAAATGGCCTGCGGCTGGTGACGGGAACCATCATTAGACACTGCTCACTAAACAAACACTTTCACACAATGAGCATAACGGACAGCCTTCTGTGCAGAGCTTGCATGGAGGCTGAGGAAACCGTTGCGTATATGCTCTTTGAATGCACATGCGTTAGGCAGATTAGAACAGAAACCCTCGGAATATTTGTGGTGTATGCATTGTACTCATGTTTGTGCAAATAAACGATTATCTTATCTTATCACTCTGATCTTTCACAGATGTTCTGAACAGACCAGAAGCCGTGACCAACTTCTGGAGGGAGGTGGGCTGGTTGGAATAAACCCCGACGGCCGCTATGGCTCACGTACAATGGTCCACTTGAAGGACTAAGTGCGGAAACCAAACCCAATAACATAGAATATAGAGCTAAATAATTAGAACCGCACGAGTCCATCGACCAGGTTATGCTACGTTTGCCGCGGTTGGTTCATGGATGGGTCACACATACCAAGACCCCTCCTAGCCTCGGAAACTACGTTAAGCCGTTGGTCCTGGCTGTCATTCGTGGATCCTTGACAGTCGTTACGGCTTGTCAGAAGCCCGAAAGTTTGACAACCAATCTTACCAAGGGGTATCGTATTACCCAGTAAGTGGGTTGTGGAGGTTAGACAGTCAGTCGCTCCATGTTTAATACTGGTATTCTGCTGCATCCAGTTAGACTAGAAGCCGACCCCAATTTGATATCTTTGGAAAATAGATATTTTAATAATTGAATTCCCTAACAACTTTTAAGCAAATTAGTCCAAGATTTTACTTAAATCTTTTTTAATTACCAGTATTTCTCAGATTCCGATACTCTATGCATTATTCTCTTTCTGGCTTCAGCCCCACATTGTGGAGTGAAAAACAAAGCGAAAATTGAAGAATACTGATGAGAATCAACATTATTCATTCTCTCCTTGCTTTTCACTTTGTCTTTGGATATTTCTCATTCAATATTTTTGTACTAAGTATCACGAATTTTGAAGTAGCTTTCCCATTTTTTTCAGATTTGTGTACCTCAAGTGATCACTACTACGCCTGCCACGATACCTGACTCCTGGCCCCCTTGTGGCCCATATGACGATTGGTCTCGACCTGACCCAGCCAACTGCAATGAATACTATCTGTGTTACTATGGAGAGGTCATAAAAGTGACCTGCCAGTACGAATATGAATTCAGCCCTACACAGCTTGTAAGTACAGCCAGTATTATAATATCTGTGGTACAGCTGAATTTCTAAAGATATTTTTTTCATAGCCAAAAACTAAACTAAGAGTCAACAAAAAGCTGTTTCCATTTCACAGTTGTTTTTTTTTTTGTTTGGATTGTAAGTGCCTACGCCAATAACATACGCAAACAAAAAGTGCTGAGAGAACGCCATTCACTACACACAAACACACACAGACACACACATACACACACACATTTACATTTGTTTTTACCTTTAGGTTATCAATATCGAGGAAGGAGACTACGTTAAAAATACTGGGTGAATTGTAATTTGACGTATTCCTTCCAGGACATGATAGTCCCGTTGGCAAAAAATCATGAGATTCGAGAAAACCCAACTTTTATTTACTTTTGAAAATTTCCCAGAATTCGTCACTAAATCTTTACACACATTTATTTGTGATTGATAAATCTTAATTACAATATAACAGTAAAATATTACAATAATATTATGTACAAGTATGAGTATATAATAAAAATAAAAAAGGTATTAAAAAAATAAAAACCCGGCTGCGGTAAAACTGAAAATAACTTGGAAGTCGGTGGCAAAAACGAAAATACAAAACCAAAGACACCGATGCCTGGCCTTTTTAGTTGGGATCAGCTTCCAATCTATCAGTAGTTGAATACCAGTATTTTGCCAGTACTTCGCTATTTGCTACTTCATTTTATCATACTCAAGAGGAGCTCGTGGCTAAGTAATAACAGCCGCACGGGTCGATCTATCAGGTTAAGCTACGCTTGCCGTGGTTGGTCTGTGGATGGGTGACCATCTTTTCATACCGAGACTCCTCCGTGCCTCGGAAAGCACGTTAAGCCGTTGGTCCCGGCTGTCATTCGTGGATCTTTGACAGTCGTTACGGGTCATCAGAAGCCCGAAAGTCTGACAACCAGTCTTACCAAGGGGTATCGTATTACCCAGTAAGTGGGTTGTGGAGGTCAGATAGGCAGTCGCTTCATGTAAAATACTGGTATTTAGCTGCATCCGGTAAGACTGGAAGCCGACCCCAGCATAGTTGGGAAAAGGCTAGGTAGATTGATTTTTTCTTATTATTACTTTTATCATACTCAAATCAACCATAATAATTATAATACTCGTAATTCTTTGCCCGCAGGAATGCAAGCCAAAAGCAGAAGCTGGGTGCAGTGAACCCGAAAAAACTTTATTGTCCTGAAAACTTCTCTTTCAGTGCTGACTTACAGGTGAGATAGGTATCATTTCACAGGATTTAAAAATAATGGTTTTATGTGGAAAATAAGTAGGCGGCCGTTTTAATGTTAAGTGGCAATATAGCGACCAGCGAGGAGGAGCTCGTGACTAAATAATAACAGCCGCACGGGTCGATCCATCAGGTTAAGCTACGCTTGCCGGAGTTGGTCCGTGGATGGGTGACCATCTTTATATACTGAGACTCCTGCTTGCCTCGGAAAGCACGTTAAGCCGTTGGTATCGGCTGCCATTTGTGGATCTTTGACAGTCGTTACGGGTCTGTCAACCAGTCTCACCAAGGGTATCGTATTTCCCAGTTATTGGGTTGTGGAGGTCAGATAGGTAGTCGCTCCATGTAAAATGCTTCAGCTGCATCCGGTTAGACTGGAAACCGATCCCAACATAGTTGGGAAAAGACTAGGCAGATTAATCGGCAATACCAGCGACAAAGATGAAATGTCTACCTCTAGATATGGTAAATGTCTAGAGAGAGGAACAGGTTGGAAATTTCTTCATCCTCCCTAGACCGACCAGACGGTTGTTGTGTCTGGTAGGCTACTGCCCGAGGATTGATGTCGGGACGTTGTATGTTATGCTAGTCACGCGTCGAACTTTGCTTGCGAGACGCAGCATTTTCCGTGACGTCAATATGATGCGTTGTTCGCATGTGGCGTTGTAGATTCACATGTCTGTTAGACAGACGTGTACCTGTGGTTCCCCGCGTCGGGAAGGCAGTGGGTGCTTTACACAGACTGTTGCCCAATCTCGGGGGACCTCGAGAAGAAGTTCGCCACCTTTACGCGAGTGTTGTGCGATCGGTGGTCCTATATGTGGCACGGTACCTGTTTGGTCCAACAGCCTGCAGCGGAAAATGGCTGTTCGTATCGCACGAGGATAAAGCACTTCAGGCTACTCCTTTGAGGCGACTACTCTCCTAGCATGCCTTCTGCCGCTGGACATCTTGGCGGATATGGACGCAAGGGTCTATAACCGAATCCGTTTCATCCGCCAAAGTGGAAATGGCGTGCCAGGAATCGCTATTGTATGGGCTGAGTCGGCAGGAACGGCGACACGCGCTCGAGCGGTGGCGTGAGCGGCTACAACAGCCGCAATATTCGCGTAAGCGCGTTGTCGAAGCCATCTTGCCGCACTTCGAAGCCTGGCTGAAAAGAGGAGAGCGCATCTCGTATAGGCTCACTCAGGTGCTGACCGGGCACGGTTGCTTCAGTGACTACCTAAACAAGATTGGGCGAGAGGCCACAGCAAATAGCCACCATTGCGGAGGTGGCTTGGATTCCGCACAGCACACGTTCGAGGAATGCTTTGCGTGGGATTCTTAAAGACGGGTCCTGGTCGCCAGGATCTGGCGAGATTTATCTCTGCCAGCAGTAGATGGGTTTATGCTGGTGAAGGAAGTCAGAGAATTGGAGGGAAATGGCCTCCTTCTGTGAGACCGTGATGGTTCAGAAGGAGGCTGCCAGCGGGATCGTGAGAGGGCTGATTCTGCTCGGAGAAGAAGGCGTCGGGGAGGCAACCGCCTCGATGTCTAACGCGCCGAAACCCCATCTGTATTCTTTAAGGCTGGCGGGAATTTGTGGTCACGGGCGCTCAGAGTGGGGACTCTGTCCGCCCACTGAGTGATCTCAGAGAAGACGGCGCACAGTGGTCACGTGCTGCCTTGTACATTTGTATAGTTAGGTTTCGGGGAGACCCCTTTACAGTCTCCTCGGAGATGTGCCCTAACAGGCATTGCACAGAGGGTGTTCCGTATCGGTCGGGGTTGTTATAGCGAGGTAAAAATCTCACACTCCCCGGTCTTTTCCCCCCAGTAGCACTTTCGGCCGCTACACCAATGAGGCAGTCCGAATAAAACCTTAACAACTAAAACCTCTTTCCAGATTTGTCCACTAGCATACCAGGAGCAATGCAAGAATAAGCAAAAGTGAAAGAAGCGTCTTAGAAATATAATAACTTTAGTACTTATAAGAGTTTGTAAAGCATTTTTCGAGCAAATAAAACAGGACGATAACAATAGGAGATGCAAGACAATCTTTAAGACTTATAGTATCATCATTTTATGGAATGCAATAAAAGAAAACATTGCTAAATAAAATAAACAAATAGACAAAGCAGAACTTATTTTTATTTGACCCTGAGATCCCCCATTCATTAATACAGCTCTACAAGGTGTAACTTAAATAACGCAAAACCTCGTATGGGGTCATTGTTCTCATTATTATGAACAACTAATTTATGACAGGCCAGATGGCGTGGTTGGTTAAGATACCACCTGCCATGCCGCTGGTCGTGGGTTCGATTCCCATCCAGGACAAACATTTGTCTGCATGAACATGTTTGTTTGTCCTGAGTCTGGGTGTAATTATCTATATAAGTACCTATGTATTTACAAAAAAAAAAAAAGTAGTGTATGTAGTTTATCAGTTATCTGGTTTCCATAGTACAAGCTCTGCTTAGTTTGGGATCAGATGACCGTGTGTGAACAATGTCCTAGGATATTATTATTATTATTATTAACTAACTTAACTATGAACTACTTACAACTTACTACTACTATGGGACCAAACCTGAAATCGCGAAAAAAATCAGTTGTTCAGTACATTTTGACGAATTATGCGAACATAAATGTACTGAACAACTGAATTTTTTTTCACGATTTCAGGTTTGGTCCCGTATTAAAAGTTGTTCATAATGATGAGTACAATGACCCCTTAAGAGGTTGTGCGTTATTTAAGTAATACCTTGTATACGTTACATTCCTACTAAGTTTGTTTGGAGAAAAAAATAAATTATTGAAACCAAAGTTTGATTTCGGAAATCATGCAAACCTAACTTTGTAGATTTGTTAACTTTTCAGTACTTTCACTGCTCAATTATTTATTTAACTACCCATTGAAATATTTTGTTACAACTCATTTTCATTTAGTTTACTGCTCAGTTTTTACTACCGAACATGTAAATAAACAAGCATTAATGTAATTTTTAACTTACCATATCTACAATAAACAACTGCCGCTTTTCATCAGTGCCTTTTTAATTCAACCTTCATTATCTCGCTGCTGGGCAATGGTCTTCCTCGTAGCTTTCCATTAAGAGGATTGTGAAGCTGTAACATTTCATACAAAAAGAGATAACGTTTTTCTCTCCGTAAACATAGTCTAATTTTTATATTTTTTGGAAATGTTGTAGGTATTAGAAAAAACTAGGTCCGTACGTTTTTATTATAAAGAAATATTGCATACAATATAAGTTATTAGCATCTAAATATCTATATTTTTGACATAAAAACATCCTCGAGCATTTTTATTTTTTTAAATTAAATTAAATTCAATTACTAAAAACGAAAAACGTACAGACCTAGATTAAAGTGTACTCAATGTAATGAGACCAAAATTGTCTCATTTCTTTAAGGTTTAGGGGAGTGAACACGTTATCGCCCGAAACAATATTTATGTAAATAATTGTATGAAATGTAGGTAATTGCCTCCAAGAATCGCGCCGCGTATCGGCACTTCACAATCCTCTTAATTCCTTGTATGTTGCCTTCTCCGGCCAATCTCCTGTAAAAGCCAAACAAAGTCTCCAATACTATAAAAAAAAAAACCTTTATCCCCTTGAACCTCAACGAGTCATCGTCATCATTATTGCAGGCGAAAGACGTCGACTGCTGAACATAGGCCAACCCCAAGCGTCGTCTATAGACCGGTCCTTTTCTTCTCGCATCCAGCGGATTCCCGCGGCCTTCATAAGGTCATCCGTTCAGCTTAACGAATGATATTTCTATTTTAATTCCATTGCATCCTGGGCAGTGAACCTGGCTACTACATTACTGATTGACTAATATATGTGCCACAGAGTAATGCACTGCCGTGATGGTCCAGTGGTTAGGTTACGGCCTCGTCTCTCATGCACGAGGTTGTGGTGGATTTAAGTCCAGGCAAGTACTATTGTGGCTTATTCAATTCATATATGGCTGCTTTGCATGAATACCCGCACAAACCAACATTTTGAAAATACTGGTTTATAACACAGCCAAATGCAAAATGTCCTTATTTCATGGTTAGTCACTCACATTCATAACGACAAAACCGGCTGTTTGCCGATGCCGAATGTGAGTCTTACTGACCATGAAATAAGTACTATTTTGCATTTGGCTGTGTTATAAACCAGTATTTTCAAAATTTTGTTTTGTGCGGGTATTCACGCAAATGTTAGCTTGTATCTGGTAACCCTACTTACTTATTCGACTAATATTTGTATGTCACTCAATCGATTATTCGTTCATCACGACATTCATTATCATTCACTATGGGAGACAACTGACAGCGGGCCTTCTTGTTCGAGACGCCGAGCAGTGAACACGCATAAACTATTAGCGTAACAAATTGGTGCAATTTTAATCGTAGCAAGTAAGTACAGGACTTATTATGTTGGTGATATATATCTCGCTGTTTGAACAAATATTGTGGAAAATGAATTAAAATGTTTGTGTTTAAATAATGTGTTTAGTTTTCTATTGCGAACCCCTTTATTTCTGAGCTGTAGTTTACACAAAGCAGCGATATAGGTACTTTCGGCTGTCTCGTTGGTTTAGTGGTCGCAAGCGCTATTGTTAAGCATGAGGTCCTGGCTTCAACTCCTAAGTTGGGAAAAGTGTTATTGGGTTTTTTCAACAGGAATTTCTCAGTAGCCACCCGGAGTCTGGATTTGTGCCGGTTGATGGCAACAGACTTGCCATCATGGGAATTAAACATAACTGGCGAAATGTGGGTGTACCCCATAGGTATAATAAATTTGTTTATGCATTAAAACAAGTAAAAAATGTAAATAATAATAGGTTGGGGAAAAAATTTCTTCGCATTTTTTAAGAAAATTCAAAACATTTTTTAATATAGTTTATTTAGATTTAACTAAAGTATGTAGGTACCATTTTGTTCGATAACTTTTTGCCATCTTGTAGGTAGAGACATGATCCCATTGCTATAGCAATTTTGGGACTTCTGGTCAAAATACCGCGACAAGTGGTTTTGGCAGTCCTCTCGTGATGTGAACCTGACACTACCTAAAGAATTCTGAAGAGACCGAAACAGGTGGAAATCTGAAGGTGCAAGGTTAGGACTATACGGCGGATGCATTAACACCTCCCAGCCAAACTCTCTTAATTTTTTCTGAGTGGCTAAAGATATGTGAGGTCTAGCTAACGCTAGACCTCACACACACTGATATGCCGATCTTGCTCCACTTTTTCAAAAATGGCATCCATTTTATCCGTAATAGGGCGACTAGAGCGACGTGCATCTTTGACATCAAAATTTCCGGATTGAAAACGCTTAAACCAAATTTGTGCTACTCTCACAGATACTACACTAGGTCCATAAACATCGCAAGTTTTTTTCGCGGCTTGCGTTGCATTTTTACCTTTTTTGTAGTAAAATTTTAAAATGTATCGAATTTCTTCATTAGATTCACTCATCTTGACGGTACGAAAAACAAATGAAAATCACACATTTTCCTAATTTGAATTTGGAATTATGTTCTTTAAAATTTAAACTTTCAATGATACCAAAACCAGCCAGATACAAAGAGATTTTATTACAAGTTCATACATACTATAATGCGAAAAGACTTTTTCCCCAACCTAATATAAAAAACTGCTGTAATGTCATGCGTACGTCGAATCATTGTTACGTTATGGACTAATAATGTGGGGTAACAGCACTGACTTCCAAAGAGCATTCATCGCTCAACAAAAGTGCATGAGAGCAATTTGTGGACTTAAACCCGACGACTCATGTCGACCAATATTTAAAAAAACTTTGTTTGTTACCGTTACCGTCGCTTTACATTTACGAAATATGTGTTTGTTATGAAAAATAAGCAACTGTTTAAGACTGCAAATGATGTCAATCCTCGGAACCGACGAGATCCATATAAACTAGTGTTAAATGAATTGCCTAGACTGTCTAAATACAATAGTAACTGCTTGGCAATGTGTGTGTGCATTTATAATAAAATACCAAGGCATCTCAAAGCTTTAAATACAAAATTATTTCAAATTAAATTTCATAAGTGGTTACTCGAGTGGAGTTTTTTTTTTTATTAAAAAGATTTTATAGATAAAAAGTGTTGATGTTTTTTTTTTTTAAAAAAAACGATTGTTGTTGCTTAACTTGTCTTTAAAATTTTGCATACTATGTTTTATCCTAGCTAAACGTGCTTGTGCCTCAATTGTATTTAACACCCTTGCACCCTAAATCTTCCATAAACAATATATGTTCCTTTTTTAGCAGTATAGGTAAAAACATGACAGAGGCAATACTAAATGACCCTAATAAAACACCATTAAGTCGAGGTAAACCTCCCGGTTGCATAAGCATGACGCTGAATCCGCCCATCAATTCACTCGCTTTACAAAAAGTCGACGACAGTGACGTCAATTCTATTATATTACAGCTTCGAAGCGATTGTGCCGTAGGTTGGGATGGAATCCCATCATCGCTTCTAAAGACATGCCGCCACACTCTCGTACCAGTAATAACACACATATGTAATCTTTGTATAGACACGGGCGTCTTTCCTGATTGCCTTAAGAAGGCCATTGTACGCCCAATCTATAAGGGAGGGAACAGGAACTCTGTAAATAATTATAGGCCAATATCTGTTCTACCCACGCTCTCGAAAATACTAGAAAAGATTTTAAATAATAATCTTAGAAGCTTTTTGGACAGGTACAAAATTATTGCTGACAACCAGTATGGCTTTAGGGCTGGTGTCTCCACTGAAGATGCTGTATTAGATCTAACTCAAACTATAGCTAAGGCACTTAGTGCCTTGGCATATTTTTGGACATGACGAAGGCTTTCGACACAGTTTCTGTTCCCAAACGAATAGCTAAGTTAGAGTGTTTGGGCGTACGTGGCATGACTTTGGAACTCTTTACGGACTACCTGACAAATCGCACCCAGCGAGTTAAAATAGGCTCGATACACAGTGATGAAGAATCGGTGACGTGTGGCGTGCCTCAAGGAAGCATATTAGGCCCCACGCTGTTTCTAATTTACATTAACGACCTTTGTAGAATGTCAATACCTGATGGTAAGATCTATGCATATGCCGATGACACGGCGATTTTAATTTGCGGGCCTACGTGGGACGATGTTCAAACTAGAGCAGAATCTGCATTAGCTTCCGTGATGACCTGGCTTAATATAAACCTGCTGACGCTAAACCTGGATAAAACCTATTATATACCCTTTGCGATCCGTCGTAACACCCTACCCCTGAATACTTTTTCGATTACAGCTCACTCATGCCAAAATCGGCTGATGTCGTGCTCTTGTGCTGCCATTGGTAGAACAAATAACCTAAAGTATCTGGGAGTGCACATAGACGAGGGATTGCGATGGGACAAACAGCTTGATGCTCTAACTACTCGAACGATCCGTCTGATACACATATTTAAATCTCTGCGAGAATCGGCTGATTTTAATACTCTCAAGATGGTTTACCTCACCTTGTGCCAGTCAATCTTCGGATACTGCATAACCGTGTGGGGTGGAGCAGCGAAGACCTTCATTCTGAGAGCACAGAGAGCTCAAAGAGCTGTACTTAAGATTATGTCCAGGAAACCGTTTAGATACCCCACAGCACAACTCTATTCTGACTGCAAAGTTCTGACGGTACGTCAACTGTTGGTCCTTCAATCTGTCCTCCTATGGCGGCCGATGGCGGCCTACCTCTGCCCGACCCAGGGAAGAGAACATATGTCCCCGCTGGTGTACAGCATAAAACCTCGTTTGCTGAACATCAAAACTACGTGTTAAGTAAACACGTATATAAAATTATACAAAAGAAATTAAATATAATAAAGTTAAATAGATTCAACATCAAATCTAAAATTACAGACTGGCTCTTACAACAGGCCTACAATAACACTGAATCTTTACTGGCATACATCGCTTGACTAATCAATACTAAGTAGGAACACAAAACACTACACATAAACAAAATCCTCATAACACCAACATATCTAAAATAACTTACTCAGCTGACTTACATTTTTGTTTTATGGTAGAATAACATCGACACTCAAACCTAAGGTCCATCACCAATTTACTGTTCAGCTCGGTCGAATCACTGTCTCCTAAGATACAGGCCATCCCTAGTTTAGGAGACAGGATTTAATAATTGTTAATATAGACTATTATTTTTCTCCCTTTGTGTCTTAAGTCTTAGCATGTAACTAGTATAAAACTCTATGTCTATGTATATCTTGGATCAATAAATTATTTATTATTATTATTATTATACCATGTTTTACGCAAATAAAATATTCTATTCTATTCTATTCTACCTATGCCTAACCCTTCGGGATTACAGGCGAGCAGATACATTCCTTTACTGTAGTCATAACCGACATCGGTGAAGGAAGACATGGTGAGAAAACCTGGCCTCTATGTAACCATAAGTTAAGTCTGAAATTGCCAATCTATCTTGAGCAAGCGTGGTCATAATTCTTCTTTGTATGAGAAGAGACCTTTATCTTGCAGTGATACAGTTACAGGACGGTATTATTTATGAGCTGCAGCTATTCTCCTTCAAGCACATCGGAAGGGCTGGTTTCAGAACAGCGAACATACGTGACGCGAACTGTAAATCCGACAATTTTTGACAAATGTCACGAGGTCAAGTTCATTTATTTCGTTGACAAATATCCTTGGGAGATTATAAAACGGGATATGAAAATTTCTTTATTTTTGACCTAGGACGTCTAGTTTAGATATGCAATAAACTCACAAAGGTATATTCAGGCGCAACGCTCTATTACACTTTTCTGAATTTCAGCTAAGTGGAATAAGCGCTTCAGATATTCTCGTAACATTTTGCGCCATTCTTTTTTTTAAATTTTGATGGGTTTGCTCTTAACTCTAGTCTAGGTCGGAGGCGACAGAGACAGAGTCGACGATGGAGTGAGCATACCCAGAAGAAGCCTGTTCACTCTCACTTTGAAGAGATTAGGGTTGTATGCGTTCGGAAACACAGACGCAGGTAGTGAGTCCCACTCTTTTGCTGTGCGCATTATAAAAGACATTTGGAAGCGCTTAGTGCGAATTGGTGGAATAGCAACTAGGTAAGGTTGGTAACTGGGAGTGCGTCTATATGTCCGATAGTAGAAAGGGGCCGGTGGAATGAGGTCGTGGAGTTCTTGAGCACACTCACCGAAGTACAATCTGTAGAAGACCGACAAGCAGGCAACCTTGCGGCGATGAGCCAAGCTATGAAGCTAGGCATCCACCAGTTTTACATCGCCAATGAGCCTCTTAGCTCTGCATTCCACCGAGTCAAGCGCAGCTAATTGGTACTTAGCTGATCCATCCCAAAGGTTTTCATTCATCTACATAATTGCATTATTTAGGTCAAACCACTTCAAATACTTACATCAAATCAAGATATCATAGAAATAAATACTAAATTATAATTAAGTAAATCAATTCGTTTCAGAAGTAATTAGTAGAAAAATTATGTATACTATGCGCATTTTATTAGGAAAACTTCTCAATAGCATACGGCCCGGAAATGTTGACGAGAACTAAATATTGTGAGTAACTAACAATTATATTTTTTATTCCTTACAGTTCTAGTAGAACCACTTGTTGTTTACGTTATTGGGTGGCAATAAAGCAAGTGCCTCAAGCCTCGTCGAGGTCATTCTAAAGTTGATTGATCCTCAATCGATTGCGTATGCGTACTCAGGCAGACGGCGGTCGACGCGTGCAGTTGCCTCTGCCGATGACGCGTGACGCTCGTGTGTTCTTACATTATACCCCTTCGTAAGATTAGTTGTTAGACTTTCTTCCTACTGTTTACTCATAACTAAAATTACACTAGTTTACAAAAAAATATTTTTTTTTTGTTCATGAAATGAAACCTATATTATTTAAGTAGGCTATGGACGGTTACTAAAAAAATATTTTTTTATTTTTCGTAGCACGTCACAATTCGGAGATATCGATGACTTTTTTTTATCTACCCGCAATTGTTTAAATGCGTTTATCGTTCTGTTTTGTAAACAACTGTGTGAATCAAAAGTCTCATTTTTATATAAAAATGTCATCTAGAGTGTGTAAACTACATCCAGATCGATTTTGTTATGTTTGTGGGAAAATTGTTCAGTTAAATCGTGGTTTCCCTTTAACAAAACCATTGCAAGAAGCCTATTTACAATATTTTGGATTTCCGGTGTCAAATCAAGATAAAAATTGGGTTCCTCATGTGATTTGCACTAATTGCAGATTGGTCCTCAGCTCCTGGTATTCAGGTAAAAATAGATCACTGAAATTTGGTAAACCAATGATCTGGAGAGAGCCAACTAACCACGTAACCGATTGTTACTTTTGTTTAACAAAAACTTTTGGTTTTAACTCAAAAAATAAAGATAGTATAAAATATGCAGACGTTCCATCAGTGACCAAGCCGGTCCTTCATTCAGAGGATTTACCAGTTCCCACACCACCCGGCAGAAGTGACCAAATTCACATAGATCCAACAAGTAGTATTAGAATGCACGAGCCTAGTGACAGTGAACAATCAAGCTCCGATAACTTTTGCGTTGATGAGGATAGTCCACATTTGATAACCCAATCTGAACTCAACGATCTTATAAGAGATTTGCAGTTGTCTAAGTCAAAAGCGGAATTACTTGGCTCCAGGCTGCAACAGTGGAAATTGCTTGATCCCAGTACAAAAGTTAGTATTTATCGCTCTAGAAGCAAGACGTATGCTGGTTTTTTTACAAAAGAAAATGAGTTTTGTTATTGTCATGACGTCAAGGGACTTTTTGAAGAAATGAAACAACCGTATGACGAAAAAGAATGGCGCCTTTTTATAGATTCGTCGAAGGAAAGTCTTAAAGCTGTTCTTTTGCATATTGGAAATGCAAAGCCGTCTATTCCTATAGGTCATGCTGTTAATTGTAAAGAAACCTATGATACAATGGCCAAATTGATTGAACTGATCAAATATAAATGTCACAATTGGTATATTTGTGGCGATCTAAAAGTTATAAGTATGCTTTTGGGCTTACAAAGTGGATACACTAAGTACTGTTGTTTCTTATGCCTATGGGACTCCAGAGCAAAACAGGATCACTATAAAAAAAAAATTTGGCCTGTACGAAATGAATATGTTCCAGGCAAGATGAACGTAAAAAATACATGTTTAGTTGACCCAAAAAAAATAATATTACCTCCGCTTCACATTAAGTTGGGCTTGATGAAAAATTTTACCAAAGCTTTGGATAAGTCCAAGCCTGCATTTCAATATCTCTGCTCGGTATTTACGAATCTTTCTGCGGCTAAATTAAAGGAAGGAATATTTGTGGGTCCTCAAATCAGGAGAATATTGGACGACACAAAATTCGAGAGCCTTTTAACCGATGTAGAAAAAGCAGCCTGGAACTCTTTCAAAAGTGTCGTTAAAAATTTTTTAGGCAATAAAAAAAGTGATAATTACAAAGAGATCGTTGAAAATTTATTGCATAATTATGAGCGTATGGGTGTAAATATGTCACTAAAAATTCATTTTTTGCATTCCCACTTAGATTTTTTTCCAGAAAATCTTGGTAGTGTGAGTGATGAACACGGTGAGCGATTTCACCAAGATTTAAAATTATTTGAGCAAAATTATCAAGGTTTTTGGGACGAAAACATGCTAGGGGACTATTGTTGGTCTGTTGTGAGAGATACAGATGAAAATATTTATAAAAAAAGAGCAAAAATTACCCATTTTTAACTGTCTATCGTTTATTTAGATGTGTTTTTTGTAAAAATCTTCTTAATAAATATTTCAAAAACCTGACGTGCTGGATTTTTTTTAATATTTTTTCCGAGATGTAGATACCCAAAGTAATGTAACCGTATGTATTCCATTTCATGAACAAAAGTCATGTAAACTAGTGTTATAGATAATTTTAATTCCTTACTTGTTTCAGTTTTGTTCTTATTTGTATTACAATGTCCACCATCGCTGCTGATACCACTGGCACAGCAAGATGTAGCTTCCACACCTAACACGAACAATTTAGTGGTAAATACAATATTCCGTTTGCGTTTACATTCTAATTTTTTTTTCTTCTTTTATATGTCAAATCTGAAGTTGGGTCTACCTACCGTTTACGCTAAGAAACCCGAGCAAAAGCGGAGCTCGAATTTATGTAGCTTAGATCCATATTTAGTTATCCTATTTTTTGTCTTGTTGATATACAAAACTTACTACACCTGTCAACACATACACCTTGTAATATATTCTATGCTATGTCTTTAGTGGCAGATGCTATAAAATTCTAGAATATATGGTTTTCGGCAACATTTCTCTTGATGTCTTGTCATTAACAGGCATTGGGAACCAATAAGATTGAACAAATAACTCCGAATAATTCGATAGCCACTGAACTTTTACAACAAATCGATGTAAAAGATGATGGACATCATGTCATAAGTAATATTAACCATGTGGTTGTAAGTAATGGAAATATTCCGAATGACAATAATGAAACACAAAACAATGGAACTATGATGAATGCAGTAGTAAACAATGTACTAGTACAAAGTGGAAGTGTCAAAGAAAGTTCCGTTCTAAATCAAGTAGGTGTATCAGATCTATTGGTGGATCCATCGTCTCTGCAGTTGACTAAATCACTAAATGCCTTTTCTGAAAATATTAATAATAATACGGTAAGATAGGAGAACAACACTCTTTTATAATATCATCATCATGATCTTGCCCTTATCCCAATTTATTTGATGTCGGTGCAGCATGTCTTCTTCTTTTAAACATCTCTATTAGCTTTGGTCTCAGTAGTCACCTCCTTATATTTCCATAATGTGGCTAACCTTATCTAGTGAAGAAGACTACCTTTTAAACAAAATTCGTTCTTTTTCGTGTGGTTAGTGACTAACCTGGTGTCAAAGTTTTATGCTGCCTATGAGCCTCAGACTTGGCTTCAGATGCCGTTGAGAAATATCTGTCAGGCATATCCGGGTTTTCACACGATGTTTTTTCTTCACCGTTTTTTAAGCAAGTGATAATTTATTATACAATAATACAAAACGCATATGAATACGAAAAGTCAAAATGCGTAGCTTAATATTAATGTACTGCCATCTAATATAAAATATGATTTTATTTTGCAGATACATGGACTACACGACAACCTTACAAACGAAACAAAAACGAATACATTAGATATTAGTAATAATGCCAAAATAAATATTGCTACTATAAAAGAAGGCAGAACTGTGCAAAATATTAGCACATCCAATGTAAATGTGAGCAGTACTTTAGCATCATACACTAATATAGCTTCAAGCCCTTCAACTACAATTAATATCAGTAGTAAAAATGTTGCAAGTTTTAATAATAATTTAATATCCAATTTAGATAATGAAGAAACCGGAGCAACTATTGATGGAGAAAATATCTTACATGCAAGTTTAATTGATGGCGATGCTGAATTTGCCTGGAGATCTGACATTCCTGTTAAAAAAAATAAAACAATTGCCAAGTTAGATTCTCAAAATACTACTTTACTTGCTGACATTGCCGTTAAACAAAACAAAACAATAGCTATGTTAGATTCTCACAATGCTACTTTACTTGCTAACAATATTGATTTGTTAGGTTTAGAAATACCAATTGAAGATATTTTAAGTGCCGAAGCTGCGGTTTTCAGATCTCTGATACCAGACCAAATACGAAAATTACAACAAGTTCCTGATGTTGTAAATAATGAGCTAAATGAAACAACATACCATAATTTAGTTTTAAAACTATCTCCAATAGGTCCACCCGTATCTATCGATTTAAACCAAATACCTATAAACAATTTTCTTGGTGGCGCTTTAAGTTTTATGAAAAGATTAAAAAGAAATACCCATGATAAATCAGACAACAATTACGTTTGGAAATCAAATTGCAAATCAAAACAAATTGATGAGAATCATACTGTGAAATCTTGCAAAAAGTCAAAATCGTTCAACAATGATTGGACCAGAAAACCTTTTGATGATTATATTTCCGATGTGCTGAACTTGTATGTTTCTGTAGAACTTTTCTGTCCACTTTCTGTTATCGTAAAGCTATATACACATAAGATTTTAGACAACATAGCTAAGAACGATCCATGTAGTGTTTTGAACAAAATTCTATGTTCATTTGTGAAAGGTAATGAAGATGCTATCAATTTGGCATCTATGGAGTTATCCGCTCTACCTATCCCTGTTAAGCTAAGGTTACAGTTAGTTCATGGAAAAACAAAGGAGTTTATGGAACAGCTAAGTGATGTTCTCGATGCGACGGTATGTTCGTTGTCTTAAGTTCACGGTGCAACCTGCGTATTGACGATTCCAGATTATTAAGTCTAAAATTCTCATTCACGTAGATATATAATTTGTAACTGAGAAAGCAGTAAGTTGGTTACTACCACTGCTAAGTTAAAGGCCCGTCAACTTGATCTAATAATAATAAAAATGAGTGTAACTTAAGCCAGGTTTTTAATCATTTTTATTTAGGAAAATCGGAGCTAAACGGTCTGAAATTTCCAGCATACCTACAGTCAGCGATGTAACTATCAAATTGGCACTCTACGGCAAATTATTTGCCACGTTGTAAATAGGCATTCCATATAAATGGTCAGGTCAGAATCCGCCAAACGGAAAAATACTCGCGGATGCTCGAGCACGTTTTAAATTTCATTTTTCCGTTTGGTGGAAATTGACCTTTCAAGAATGACAGTTGTAATTTTAATAAAGAGACAATTTAAGTTGGTAATCATATACAGGGTCATAAATGATCATTCAACGATCACATGTAATCGCGAAAAAAAAATCAGCTCTTCAGTACATTTATGTTCGCATAATTCGTCAAAATGTACTGAACAGCTGATTTTTTTTCCATTTCAGGTTTGGTCCCGTAGTAAAAATTGTTCATAATGATGAGTACAATGAGTGTTTTACCAATAACCCTGTATAAACTAATTTCCCTGACTTTTTAAAAACAAGCGTGTTGTATATAATATTATATTTTGTATATTAAGGGCAATAAATAAAAAAAAGGTATTAAAACATGAAACTTTTTATTTACAACATTTTGTTTCGCACCTTTCTGGGTTTTGGTCAACCTTTGGTTTCAAATTACAATAATACAATAACTTATATCAGACTAGTTTTATACTTAAGCAATGTAATACAATAAATATGCTAATCCTACATTAAAATCAAAAACTTTTATTAAAAAAATAAAAGAGAATAAATACGGTGCGAAATATTTCAAATATTTAACTATTTCAGGCAATAATATTTGAAATTCAGACTCTTTTTGTTGTTCGATTATTTTTCTGAAATTGATTGTAAAGAGAGAGGAATCGAGAAATCTTGGGACTTAGGACCACACGTCAAATATTTATAGTTATATAAAAAACATACAGCTAATAAAAGAAAAAAGATGAAAGAATAAAAAGCAAATACGTACTTATGATTACGGGAAAAATCAAAGAGAAAAGAAACGCCAAGTGTGGGCAGCCCTACTAAAAGAAAAATAACATCTAGCCAAGTATATGTTCTCTAATTAAAGCTAAATTATTATCACAAGAAAAAGACAGAGATAATTGCTCCATCTCTTTTCGTCTTTTAGCAGATTCCTCACTTCTTCTCCACCTTACAATCAGTTTATCAAGCAACATTATTTTCGGCAGCTGTAGATCTCAAAGTTTCGTTACTAAGGATTATTTTATATACAGGGTATTTATTAAAGTAATCTTCTTTACAATATTTCGTTTCTGACCACTCGGTACTTTTTAATGCTAGCCCAACAAGTGACTAGTACCTCTAGGTAAGTAGTCTAACAATGTTAAAAAAGTATAAAATGTAAATAAGATTACTCAATAAATGTTATAGTGCCAAAGTCATTTTGTTCAGTCGTCGTAGTGTCAGGTGATCATATCGTTTTTCCCTTGAGTTTTGCTGTGCAGCCGCTGTGTGATATGCGGACACAAGACTGTGGAAAAACAAAGCAAATGTTTAAACGTACGTGCATATGTACAGATGCCAGCACATCAAGCTACTACAATCTGTCAAATTTCTTTAATAGATTTTCAACTTTATCGCTAAAGCATTAGGTTCAAGGTTGATTGGGAAAATTTGACAGTTACGGGTAGCTTGACCTGCTGGCGTCTGTACGTACATGCAAAGAGCTTTTCATGGCACTTAATTATAAAAGATGGCGCACTGGTTCTTATTCGTGACTCCGTGTAACTAGTTCATTATGAGGGAATATTATCTCTCCATATTATCGAAATTATTCACATTTACAAGTACCTACATTTGTGATCTTGGGAAAGGATTATGGCTAGCAGTGGATCTTTTTAGCTAAGATAATCATTATATTTCTTTTTTTGATCGTCATAATGATCATAAGATAGCGTAAAGCCTGACATTGTAATTCACGATGATATCAAAATATTGATTATTACAAAATTACCGAAAAATTGTCAACTCACCTTCGACTCTGGATCAAACTCAAATCCAGTGCTACAGTTCATTTTTGTAGCGAACTCTCCTGCGCAGAAGTAATAAGACTCACACCCTTCTGGATCAGGCATATTTCCGTAAACACCAAGAGGACAGGCTATATCCGCATTCTTCTTTTTCTTATTCTCAGCTTCGACTTTCGTCCCAAGTAATTCTTCGAAGGACGCGTCTAGTTCTGAAAACGAGTTTGTCTCTAAATGTTCCGAAGTCATGGTTGTATCTTCTGAAGTTGTGTTTGTCTCTTCTGAAGGTATTGGTAGTGATTTTTGCACGGTAGTGCCAAGAGAGCAACCTCCTTCGGTGATTGGTATGCAGTTCTGTAACAAGGAAAGGGGATTATAATGGTTTAGAAATCTCTTAGTGTAAAGAAGTTACTTAATTTAGAAAGTGAAATATTAAAACTGAACCGAAACGTTGAGAAAATTTCTCGGAAATTGGTGAATGATTGATTTTTGACTCGACCGAACAAGACGTTTGGTTGAGTCAACCCGTGTCCGAGTATGCGATCGAAGTGTTTGTATGAATAATGACGTACAATCGCGTCTTGATTGATCGCGCAAGTACGTCGTATTCATATAAAAGAGCGCAGCTGTTACTTTTGGTTAGGACACGGCCTTAACACGCTTTAAATTAGATTGCCACGTTGTCAATGTTATCTTCGTTCATCTTTGAAAATGGTGTCTGTAATGGTCGTATTCAAGAACAATACTTTGGCATGAATCTAGATTCAAAATGTCAGATGTCATTCTAATCTCTACCTAAATCTAGGTTCAAGCTTGAATATTCATTTTAGAATCCAGGCCTATTTAGTAAGTTAATAAAACTTACCAAAACTGAATGGTTATATTCAAATCCGTCTGGACAACGCAGATGCAGTGGGTTTCCAGCACCGATACATCTGTAGAAGAAGTCACAGCTTTCAGGATCTGGCATGTTTCCAAACATTCCTGCAGGACATATTGGCGCCACTGTTGTTGGTGCTTCTGTTGTTATTGTTGTCGCTTCTGTAGGCATGTTTGTTGCTTCTACAGGTGTAGCCGTCGCTTCAGAAGTTATTGTTGTTGCTTCTGTAGGTATATTTGTTGCTTCTGTTGCTTCCGTTGTTGGTTCGTTGGTAATTGTTATGTCTTCTGGAGATGTTGTTGTTGGTTCAGAAGCTATTATTGTTGGGATAGTTGTGCTAGTAAGTTCCGGAGGTGGGTTTGTTGTCAAGGTACTTCCGAGTGTGCAACCTCCTTCAGCGATTTCCACACAACTCTGTAAAAAAGAAACATTTAAAATAAGAACTCGTAACAGCAGATTAATAGCTTCAGAATTTTGGAAACAAAATGACGTTGCTTTCAGAAGATTGGGTTTCGTAAGGCGAGGTTTTGGCGGGATTGCGAAAAATGTATCAGTATTATTGGTAGCAAACTCCAAAAGTTTAGGGCATTACAACCTTACGGGCAAATAATACACATGGAAACCTTAACAAGTCTTTGTTTTTGATGTATATCAAAATTTTTGGGCTAAACTGTGTAACAGGAAGCCGGGGAAGTCCACGCTATTTGATTTGCCCCATGAGCGCGCGCGGTATTAGAGTTGGTACCAATCAAAACAGATGTCAGATGTTACACATCATATGCGACTACTGTAAGGCTCGCTAGTTTATTTTTTTTAGAAATGGGATGGCAAAGGCCTCCCCTTTTTCTTGAAAAATGTCTAACCAAAATTATATTTTCTACTATTCTTCCTCTAAGTTCAACAAACTTACTTCTAATTCAGGATCAAATTCATATCCATAAGCACAGTACAACTTCAATGCATAGCCATCGATGCATCTGTAGAAGGCAACACAGCTTTCCGTGTCAGGGATATTCCCAGCTGCGCCTTCTGGACATAAGCTTGTAGATGTCGTATCCCCAGCTAGAGTGGTTGGTAGTACTGTGGTAGGTGCAGGAGTTGTGGCAGTGGGTTCAGTGTTGGTGTCTTCTGGAACCGTTTGTGAGGTTGTCTGTCCATTGGGAAGAGAGCAGCCGCCTGGGACTATTTCTACGCATATCTGAAATTGAGGTGTGTATTATGAATATGGCTCTTTTTAAAAAAATATGTCTTTTCATAAGATATTATAATCGATGGACTATCATAATATTATAGTATTGAAGCTTTGATTGATAACAATAATTCATCATCTGCCTAGCCTTTTCCCAACTACGTTAGGGTCTGCTTCCAGTCTTACCGGATGCAGCTGAAGAATAAAAATAATTGTCCAATATAATAAATAATTGTGTAATTGTATGTTAATGAATAATTGTCTATTGTTATTGTCCCCTGGACATCAAACGTCAGCCGCCTTATTTACATATGGATCGACAATCTAAAACAAGACATTACTTCGATATTGAAATTAACTTTTGGCTGTACACGGCTGAAGAAAGAAATAAGATCAAAAAGGCTACTAATGAGATTTACCAGAAACCTGAAACGGATAGCAGTGAGACGAAGAATTTGGAAACAGCAACGTGTAATACAGCATAGCAGTGACATAAAAAGAGTCGAAAACGTAGTTTAACCGCCTAAAGATTCGCCGGAGAAGTTGGACTAGAAGCAGCCTGGCGGCGACATCGTAAAAAGAGCCCATCCATAATAATATCACCCGTCTCTCCACTATTCAAATGCTTGCTATAGGGTGCATAATCGGTAGGCTCTTTATCCCCTCCATATTCTAAGGGCCTGTCTACCCTACCATTATCGCGCCCCCCGGTCTACTATTTGATATGCAATGGTCTCTGTTGCACCATGTAACATGAGACAACAGGGGCTAGTGTGAATCTTTGGGTTCATTCGAATAATCGAGTCTGGTCAAACCACGCTGGGGTCGGTGCATTTCATTCATTCATTCATATTGTTATTGTCCCCTGGACTTCAATAAACTATGGATCGGGCTAAAATACTGCAGTTTTGACGCAATGACACAAACAGAGCACACACACATTCACGTATTTCCTTGTATGCCATAAAATTAAAATAATGAAATTATTTTCAATCTAATTAAATTAAAATTTTATTCTTTTAAATAAACTTACATGAGCGTTATTTAAATTATACCCGAACTAATTGTAAAATAATAATAATACTATAGCAAATCATTAGCTTGTTACTTATGGTTGTAGGGGGAAGGCGCCGGTGTCATAAATTCTCATATTTTTAAAGCTGGCAGGCTAACCTTGAATTTTCCATAGTAATGTACAGTTATTTAAAGTCCCTTTCAATATTCTATATCAAATCAAGGTTAGTTATTGTATCTGGGTGATAATAACCAACAGTCAGTTCATAAGCCAACCTAATGATTTCACAAATTTATCAGTGATTTAGGCATTTAGGAACCGGAGGAGTATCTATATCAAAATGAATCAAGGAATCGTCAATAAGAAAAAAACTCACATTTAAATCACTATCAAACTCAAATCCATCAGCACACAAGACATGCAGCGGCGAGCCTCCAGAACAGTCATAGAATGCATCACACCTGACGGGGTCAGCTACATTGCCGACCTGATCGTCAGGGCACTCGAACTGTGCTGTGGTCGTGTCGTCTTGTGGCTCGAAGGTTGTTGGGAGCACTGTGGTTGGATTACCAGGTAATGTGCAGCCTCCTTCTGTTATTAGTACGCATCCCTGGAAATAATGGAATCAAGTATAAAAAATTATATTGATTTTCTTTTGTTTCAGCATTGAGGCATTAGTCACGATATTTATTGTGGTATCTGAAACATTTTTCTTTCATTTCTGATACTCAGTATATTTATTGCATTGCAAATTGTGAACTAATATCGGCACATCGAATTCCACAATAATAATGACAGCGGTTTCTACATTTATACCGGCACAAAGGGAACGGTAGAGAAGACACTTTTTAGGGCTTTGTCATATAAGTCGAAAATGACGTCATAATAATTAGATAGCATTCTTACTTCATTAACATACAATGACAAGGACAGGTGACCTTTATAAAGTGTGCTTGTAAGAAGATGGTTTTTACAACACAGATTCATTTACACACACAGATTAAGATTTAGAACAGAGATTTCTCTCAAGTGGAGATATAAAACTGTACTAAACCTACATTCAAATAGTTACATTTATACTTAACTTTTGATAGTTCGTTCGCATGTTTTATACTTATTCTAGTTAAACTGAGTAACTTATTATTAGCCATACATTATTGTACTACATTATTCTGTAACATATTATATGTATCGCCGTTAGTTACTTAAATAAATAAAAATACTTTAAGTAAAATTATTTTCACTCACTCCAACAGAAGAACTAAACTCGAATCCTGCACTGCAATGTAACAATATCGCAATCCCATTAGTGCACATATAGAACGATTCACACGCCTCTGGGTGGGCTATATTGCCAAACTGTCCAGCTGCACAAATTGGAGTTGGCGTAGTCACGATACTTTCTGTAGTAGTCTCGACGGGTTCCGCAGTCGTAGTTATATCAGCATCGTCTCCTGCGACTGTGGTTTCATTTTCTATCGTACCTGGTGCTGTTGTTGTAGTTATTTGTTCTTCTGTTGAGGCATTGCCATCTGAATCATTACCTGTGCTTGGTCCTAGGGTGCAACCACCTTCTGCTATTTCTATGCAGGTCTGAAAATAAAGTTTTTGCTAGTTTAACTATAACTTATATTTACAAATTTTCTTAGAGGTTTTGGTCACATTTTGTCGGGATTTTTTATGACAAAAAGTTATCAAAATATCTAAGGAACCTTGTTAATAATGTAGAGCTATTAGTTGTCCTCAAAAATTCTTAAGGAATTTTCAGGTTTTCCACAAAACCGTGATCATGACTATAATATCGATATTACATACGTAATAAATATTGAATCCACTAACTATTCAAGCAATCCCGAAACATGTTTTAAATAAGATCCCTAGTCTTTTATAACTTTTAGGCCCAGTTGCACCACAAATCACTAAATACGTCTAGCGCCAAAGTTTCATAACCTTCACGAGTCTTAGTATTATTGGTATTGAGGTCAGTACACACACCTCTGCCGAACCGAAGGCGTGATTTTATGTTGTATATTTGCAAAAACCTTTTTAATGGATACTCACCTCTACATTAGGATCTCTACATTAGGTTTTTGACAAAACAAGGTTTTTGGCATATTATTGTATATACATATTATTGGAAACCGAGTAAGGAGCTTGTACACGTTAATGGGAGATTGGCTAGAGAAAACATATAGAGAGAACTATAAGGCTCTAGGGAAATCATTGTTTCACAAGTGAGACAATAAGGAAAATATAGCCATATTTAGGTGTACACCCACATTTAGCCAGTTATGTTTAAGCGCCATGTAATAGGGGCCACCCCCTATTGCCAGGTGAGGTGTCGGGTTGAGTATGTGGGGCTGATGCTTCATCATCATCTGGTGTTGTTACAGAGTCTAGTCCAAGGGTGCAACCACTTTCGGTAATGGTAACGCATTCCTAGAAGACGAAGAAATAACAAATGACCATCTGCTTGAACTTGTAAATCTTATAAACTTGTGGGATACTCCAACCGGTAGAGGAGCTTGTGGCTGAGTAATAACAGCCGCACGGGTCGATCCATCAGGTTAAGAGACGCTTGCCGGGGTTGGTCCGTAGATGGGTGACCATCTTTACATACCGAGACTCCTCCGTGCCTCGGAAAGCAAGTTAAGCCGTTGGTCCCGGCTGGCATTCGTGGATCTTTGACAGTCGTTACGGGTCGTTAGAAGCCCGAGTCTGACAACCAGTCTTACCAAGGGGTATCGTATTACCCAATAACTGGGTTGTGGGTCAGATAGGCAGTCGCTCCATGGAAAATATTGAGCTGCATCCGGTTAGACTGGAAGCCAACCCCAACATAGTTGGGAAAAGGCTAGGCAGATTGATACTTCAACCAGCCTGAGTGTGTCCTATCCTAAGTTAGCTGATTCGTAGTATTCACTTAAGAATGCATTGTTTCTACAGCTAAATAATAATAATAATTTTATTTCGGAATAAAATCCATAGAGTGTTAGTAACATAATGTAAAAACAACTTATTATGTAGTGTTAGTACCAATCACCCTCTGCACAAACTGCTTAACAATCGGAGAGCTGAAGCTCTCCGCTACAGTTCTCTAAAGCTAACCATTTGACTCTATAACTTGCTTACTAGGTCTGTCTATCCCAACCACTGAAGTTCTCTGCACCAGATTTAAATATATTTACAAAAAAGAAATAAAACTTACCCCGACTAAAGGTTCAAATTCATGTCCATCACTACAAGTGAGTAAAATAGCTTGTCCTGCCGCACACATGTAGAAAGCTTCACATCTTTCTGGGTGGGGTATATTGCCAAATACTCCAGGTGGGCAAACCGACTCTGGTGTGGTCACTTCCCCACTTTCTGGTGCTGAAGTTGAGACCTCTGGTGCCGGAGTAGTTTCGACTGGTTTCGAAGTCGTTTCAGAACTTTCTGGACTCTCTGGAGTGGGCTCTGGTTGAGGATGTGAGACTGTTGCTTCATCATCGGGAGTTGTTTCAGTGTTCGGTCCAAGGGTACAACCACCTTCGGTTATGACAACGCAATCCTAAAAAAAACGATCGTAACCTTTTATTATAATAGCAGAAGTGGAGTTAAAGTTTTCTAATCCTTCGAAAAGATAAAAATTTCGATTTAAATAAAATAGCACTATGTACATCATATACTATATATAACATGCGTTAGATAGGCAATGTAATATAAGATATTAGGGCGAAACCAAAAACACTTACACCAGTGTGCGTGTGATGTGCGTGTGTACGAGACAAATAGTGCTGTGCTCACTAGCTGCCTCAACTTCGATTATCGATATAGCATTGCAGTGTTTTGTAGTGTGTTCGTATCTCCTGATTTAAAGCAGATGTGGATAATACTTATATTATTTTTTAAAGGAACAAAAATAAAACTTATTTTGGATTTCTAATTTCCTCCAAAAATAGCTAATTTATTATTGTAAATATGTCTTAAGCTTTCCTTAGAAGTATTTAGCAATTTTGCTTCATTATATTAAAAAAAATATAATGTTCAATTATTCGCTTTATTAATAGGTTAATAATTTATGCTTGAGTAATGCTGAGGAATCATACATGTTAATTTATGAAATTAAAAAAAGTTTTTACACGACACAAGACTTTCGTTTATCATTTATCAAAACATATTATTAACATTATTTACATTTTTCTCTTTTATATATTTTCGGAAAACTCGTTTAGACTATATACCTATCTCATAAACATCTTGAGGATGATAAATGAGGCCACCTACCATCCTACATGTATACATGAACTGATTATAATATACAATTTGGTTTCACGATAAAGTACGGTCACGCTCGGCTCACATATCATTTTCAAAATATACGAGTATATCGGCATCATGTTATCAAAAGTGTCGATGCATTGTGTCAATCTCTAGGTCTACAAAAGTGACATTAGAAAAAGCAAGAATTCATGTATTTGTTATTATGTTAAATATAATTCCTATGTATTCAGAGCATTAAAAATCAATCTGCCTAGCCTTTTCCCAACTATGTTGGGTTCGGCTTCCAGTCTAACCGGATGCAGCTGAATACCAGTATTTTACATGGAGCGTCTGCCTATCTGACCTCCACAACCCAGTCACTGGGTAATACGATACCCCTTGGTAAGACTGGTTGTCAGACTTTCGGGCTTCTGAAGACCCGTAACGACTGTCAAAGATCCTCGAATGACAGCCGGGACCAACGGCTTAACGTGCTTTCCGAGGCACGGAGGAGTCTCGGTATGTAAAGATGGTCGCCCATCCACAGACCAACCCCGGCAAGCGTAGCTTAACCTGATGGATCGATCCGTACGGCTGTTATTACTTAGCCACGAGCTCTCCATTTGTGTAAAAAAATTCGAAGCAATTCTAAAACATTATTTAAAGGCAGTTAAACATTCCAGTTGTGTTTACGTGTAAAATAGATAATTCTTTGTGGTTTCTATCTTAGATGAGTTACATCCAGATACTGCACACGTAGGTAACTATTAATAATCACGTCTACTAAACATTATAAAACCTAAGATTATGTGAAAATAATCGCGGATAATTTCGTTCATGACTTAGGGCCTGGACATATCACCACCCGCTCGGCAGTTGAAGTTTCGCTGTCTCAAAGTTCGTACGTGTGCAATAAAAAGATGGCCGATAATATCGATGTTGACTTGTTAATTTAATTAGTGGAGGCACGTCCTGTTCTCTGGGGCAATACAGTTGAGGATAGCAAATAATTAAAATTATTTAATGTTTGTGTTGCGTAATGTACTTGCATGTAATTTGCATAGTGTTGTATAGAATATATATATATATTTTTTATTTTTTATTTAACTGAACAGACAGCTGTGCTGCTGAGGAGTTTGTTGCGCCACTTCTTCTCCTCAGCTAAAGCACTAGGAAGTGGTGAAGGGCGGGCATTTTGAGGGACTGTCTTATGTAATTTTGACGTTCGAAAAGTGCTGATTCTCAGCCTAGATTGAATAAATGACTTTTGATTTTGATTTTGATTATAAGGACAAAAATTTGAAAACAGAAGGGAGGAAGATGTCTGCCAAAATATTTTAAGAATTACGTCTTTCGCGGTCCATATCGAGACAAAAATTGCAAGTTTGAGTACTCTTGAACTGGTGGTTGCTGATGTGAGCCGGCGCCAAACGTCGTGCCACTACACGGTGGCGGCGCCGCGCCGTGGTAGGTCCAGGCTTTAACGTCTCGTCGGTCTATCTCGCTCTAACGTACGCTACAATATGCTATTTCTCTTTTGCATTGCCAATCTAACGCTATTAGTATATACTAAATCTATTATATAAATTATATGCTAGTTTTTGAGAAACTGCAGAGGAATTACAATTTATGTGATTATAATCATATTTTATTATAAGCTACCTATCTACTGCTGTGGGCTTAGCATGACGACTTGTCTATCGCTACGAAGAGTAGACAACGGCGCTCAATCTTAGTACAAATAACTGGGGACAGTGGGCTTAGCATGACCACTTGTCTATCTCTACGAAGAGTAGACAACGGCGCTCAATCTTAGTACAAATAACTGGGGACAGTGGGCTTAGCATGACCACTTGTCTATCTCTACGAAGAGTAGACAACGGCGCTCAATCTTAGTACAAATAACTGGGGACAGTGGGCTTAGCATGACCACTTGTCTATCTCTACGAAGAGTAGACAACGGCGCTCAATCTTAGTACAAATAACTGGAGACAGTAGGCTTAGCATGACCACTTGTCTATCTCTACGAAGAGTAGACAAACTTTTCGATACAAAGTGTAGTATAAATCTTTACAATTTGTTATTTTATCTTTCGTTTCTAGCGAGCTTTGTCTAGGTCAATTTTTATGTAGACTACTTCGGAAGAAAGTAGTCTAGGGTAGTGAAGACAATTTGATTTTGTAATCGCCATGCTAAAGACAGTAGAAAAATTTCTATTCGACGGCCGCAAATACGTACGATACGATACGAAAATCATTTTCTTCTACAAAATCATTTTCTTTTTTTGCTTATATCTCGAAAACGGTGTGTCCTTTCGCAAAAATAATGAAAATTTCGACCCCCTTTACAAAGCCCTTAAACCCCAAAAACTCTTCATGTAGAAGTGTTAGATTGCAATGTTACATTGCATTCTGATAGTTTCTTTTTTTTGTAGGTAATAATTTTTCATATTTTCCATACTAAAATTGAAAAATTCCATATATTCCATATAAAACACATTGAGAATCGCATCTTCTCCACAGTTGTATTTATATGCGTGACTTAATATTTGTCAAAAATTGAGAATTAAAGAGAAAAAATAAATCCTATGAAAAAACAAAGAATCCTGAGTCGAATAATATAAAAAAGTGAATTTCGTAAAGCGCAGTTGACTCTTTCTACTTTGTTGCCGTCGTACTGTCTACACGGTAACGTCATTTCTGTCTACTCTTCCGTTGACAAGACGCTTCTCTATGGTGCTCGTGCTAAGCCGGTTGGACTCAGCCATTTGAATTAATCCACCACTAAACAAATTGCAATAATCATGATTGAAAAACACTGATTCTTAGCATCAAATTCCTTCAAACCATCGCTTGATTTTATTACAGCGACAATAAAATGAAGGGCTGTAATAAAGTGAATTACAAAAAGAGATGCCACTTACCCGGACTTCAGCGTCGAACTCATGCCCATCACTACAAGTGAGTAAAATAGCTTGTCCTGCCGCACACATGTAGAAAGCTTCACATCTTTCTGGGTGGGGTATATTGCCAAATACTCCAGGTGGGCAAACCGACTCTGGTGTGGTCACTTCCCCACTTTCTGGTGCCGCAGTAGTTTCTACTGGTTCTGAAGTCGTTTCGGAACTTTCTGGACTATCAGGAGTGGGCTCTGGTTGAGGATGTGAAACTGTTGCTTCATCATCGGGAGTAGTTTCAGTGTTCGGTCCAAGGGTACAACCACCTTCGGTTATGACAACGCAATCCTGAAAAAAACGATCGTAACGTTTTAATATAATAGCAGAAGTGGAGTGAAAGTTTTCTAGACCTTCGCAAAGCTAAGCTGATTAAAAAAAAAGCGATTAAAATTGGACTGTGACTGAAAAACACTGATTCTTAGCATCAAATTCCTACAAACCATCGCTGGATTTTATTCAATCTGCCTAGCCTTTTCCCAACTATGTTGGGGTCAGCTTCCAAACCGGATACAGCTGAATACCAGTATTTTACATGGAGCGACTGCCTATCTGACCTCCACAACCCAGTTACTGAGTAATACGATACCCCTTGGTAAGACTGGTTGGCAGACTTATGGGCTTCTGACGACCCAAGCAAAGCTTAACCTGATGGATTGACCCGTGCGGCGTTTATTACTTATCTACGACCTCCTCATTTTATTACAGCTGCAATAAAATTAAGGGCTGTATTAAAATTACTTACAAAAAGAGATGCCACTTACCCGGACTTCAGCGTCGAACTCATGTCCATCACTACAAGTGAGTAAAATAGCTTGTCCTGCCGCACACATGTAGAAAGCTTCACATCTTTCTGGGTGGGGTATATTGCCAAATACTCCAGGTGGGCAAATCGGCTCTGGTACAGGAGTTGTTACGACTGATTCTGTAGTCGTAGTGGGGCTTTGTCCAAGCGTGCAACCACCTTCTGCTATTTCTACACAGTTCTGAAATAGACATTTGTTTTTAATTAATTATAATGCTAGCTTCTGCTTCTTGTTCCTAGTGTCAACCCACGCGATTACTTCGTTTTCACTTAGCGTTCTTTCTGACTTTTTTTTCTTTTTGCTCGGCTGCTAAGGGTCATAGCGTAATGTTAAATAGCTTACTGTTTAGCCTTCCTCAATAATTGGGCTATCAAATGTAAAAAGAATTTTTCAAATCCGACTAGGGGTTTCAGAGATTAGCGCGTTCAAACTTACAAAAAACCAAACTCTTCAGCTTCATTGTTTAGAAGAAAGATTAAATATTATGCTTTATTGTTCACAATCACGCATAAAATAAAACAAAGGTGTAAAAAGTTCATCTCTATCAAACGAAACTAGTAGATACTAGTTTCAAAAGAATTTTGGCATTAGAACTCTATTGGTGTGTCAAGTACGGAGGGTATGACCATAAGACATTTTAATTATTATTATTTCTTAAGTCAGCCATGTTTCGACCAACTATCTTTCAAGCTATCAGAGCCATCGGCTTATTTACTGACTCTTCATGAAAATGAAGTTCCAAAATTAATTTTCAACTTACCTTCAGTTCTGGATCATATTCATATCCCTCACTACAGACCAATGGTATGGGAACACCAGCAGTACACAGATAGAATGCATCACATCTATCTGGATTCGCTACGTTGCCAAACACTCCTACAGGACATATGGGTGCTACTGTTGTCACTTCTGAAGCTTCTGTAGTCGATGTTTCACTGACTTCTGAGCTTTCTGTCGTTTCTTGTGACGATTCTGTTACTTCTTCTGACGGTTCTGTTGTTTCATACGATGCATCTGTTGTTACATAAGATGAATCTGTTGTACTGTATCCAGGTTCGTCTGTTGTAGATGGTTGTTCGGTTTCCGTGTAGTAATCTGTAGGATCGGATGTAGTTGAAGAAGAGTCTGTTGTTCCATCTGTGTCTGGATAGTCAGTGGTTACTGACGGGTTCGTTACTTCTACAGAATCATCAATTCCTGTTGTTGATTCTGGATAATCAGTTGTACTGTACGTCGATTCCGTTGTTTCCATTGATGATCCTGTTGTTACGTCATAGTAATCCGATGTTGTTAGATAAGAATCTTCAGTTGTTGGTGATGAATCTGTAGTTTCATAAGAATCTGTGGTTTCCCTTGATCCAGAGTCAGTCGACTGTTCTGTAGTCGAATCTGTCTCAGTGTTTGAATTGTCTTCTGTTGTAGATTCGTAGTCTGATCCATCTGTAGTGTGGTCTTCAGAAGATCCTGCTGTCGAAGTTTCCGTTGTAGAGGACACCTCTTCGGATCCCTCATCAGAAGTCACACCTTGTTCAGTAGTTGGTCCATTATCATCGGACATCAAGTCGTCTTCTGTTGTCGAGTACCAATCATCTGTAATCAATTCTGAGCTTTCGTCTGAACTTCCTGTAGTGGTTACTGTAGCTGGAGTGGTTTGAGATCCGAGCGTACAACCTCCTTCTGATATGGCTACGCAAGTCTGAAAATATGTATTTGATTAGTCATGTTGATGATGCCTTTAAAACCGAAGATACTGTATCAATATATTTTACTCTAACTGAACGTCTTACTGACTTTGATTCTGTATTATCTCTTCATGTGAGCTGATCGAGGAACAGTTCATAAGAAAAACCTTGATTTTAGTGCTCTGGTATCAACCAGTTCACAACCATCTCTAAAGGTTATCACTGCATGGTGAGACAATTCAAATTCTTCACTAAGGTTTGCAAACCATATAGGGGGAAGCGCTAAGGTAGCCCGCGAGATTCAAATTTTCTTACGATTTTTACAATTTGCAGTTCAGTGTCTGGTTGATTTACAGAATTATAATCATTTGAATCAGTAATACAACTCTATAAGTTAATATAATCCTCAAACGTCAAGATTTCATGAAATAGTCATTCAATTAGGGTTATATGAACTTAGAGTTGTATTGTTACTTTCTAACGGTCGCGAATCATATTCAGATCAATATACAGGTTATTGGTAAAACACCAACAACCTCTTAAGGGGTCATTGTACTCATCATTATGAACAACTTTTACTATGGGACCAAACCTGAAAACGCGAAAAAAACTCACCTGTTCAGTACATTTTGACGAATTATGCGAACATAAATGTACTGAACAGCAGATTTTTTTTTCGCGACTTCTGGTTTGGTCCTATAGTAAAAGTTCTTCATAATGATGAGTACAATGACCCCTTAAGAGATTGTTGGTGTTTTATCAATAACCCTGTATAACCTGATACTGACATGCAAATTGCAAAAAAAACGTAAGAAAATTTGAATTTCGCGGGCTACCTGGAGCTTTCGCTTTAAGCAAGTCTCTTCAGGCGGCGGTTACCAGTTGACCCTATTTTAAAACTATCACAGATTAAATAAAACATTTTAAACTCACCCTCAGCTCTGGATCGAACTCGAATCCTTCGCTACAATACAACTGTATCTCATTCCCTCCAGCACACATATAGAATGAATTACACTGGTCCGGGTGAGCAACGTTGCCCCATTGCCCCGGAGGACAGACAGGTGCCGGTGTGGTTGGCGGGGGTGGTTCCGTGGTGGTGGCAGGTCCAAGGGTACAACCACCTTCGGTAATTGGGACACAGGACTGGAATAAGAATAATGTATTATTAGTCATGTATGTATGTGTATCTATTAATTTATTGACAATTTTAATTGAATTTTCTGCCATTTTTTTTTATTTAGAATGTTTTTGAATAATTTGAGTATTTTTAAGAATGATATTAGCGTTGCTTACTGAATGGAATGCTTTTTGTTTGTTTGTTTATGTTTTATGTTTAGTAGATGTATTAGGAGCTCGTGGCTAAGTAATAACAGCCGCACGGGTCGATCCATCAGGTTAAGCTACGCTTGCCGGGGTTGGTGCGTGGATGGGTGACCATCTTTACATACCAGGACCCCTCCGTGCCTCGGAAAGCACGTTAAGCCGTTAGTCCCGGCTGTCATTCGTGGATCTTTGACAGTCGTTACGGGTCGTCAGAAGCCCGAAAGTCTGACAACCATTCTTACCAAGGGGTATCGTATTACCCAGTAACTGGGTTGTGGAGGTCAGATAGGCAGTCGCTCCACGTAAAATACTGGTATTCAGCTGCATCCGGTTAGACTGGAAGCCGACCTCAACATAGTTGGAAAAAGGCTAGGCAGATTGATTGATTGAGGTGTATTATATTAAATAATTTTGCATGCCGTTAGGCAAAATGCATCGGGACTCATCAAAACAACCATCATAATATCTATACTTATACAAAATTAAATAAACTATATCTATTTCTATCTCTATCAACAATTTCACTGGTGGGAGCTGTGATGGCCCATTGGTATCGGCCCCGACTTACTTAATATGTATCTAAACCTGTATCATATAAATAAAAATCATGTGAGACCCTCACAAAAAAAAAAATCATATATTTATATAAACGTGAAAAACCATCAACAACTGGCGACCGCGTGCTTACAGTAGTTGTCACACTAGTGAAACACTTTGAGGGATGCTATACGGCTATAGCAGTAATAAAAATAAAACTTCTGTGATGTCTCGTTTACTAGCGCATTGTTAAATATCATGTGGATGGCTATACGAGTACGGGAAAACGAAAGAAATGATGGATGGACTGTATGAAAGATGATATGGCTAGAAAGGGAGTGACTACCGAGATGACGACTAATAGAGAAGTATGGAAGAAAAAGACATGTTGCGTCGACCGCAAATAAATTGGGACAAGGGCAGGAGAAAGATGAAAGTGTTAAATATCATTGCCTTAAAAGTAGCAAAGGAATAGTCATTTTATAATGAGTGTTTTATGGGAGAAGATTAAAAAGAAATCTTTCTCTTGTCCTTCTTCATATGAACTCCTCTCATTAATAACATTTTTAGGTGGACGTCCAATGAGCTTCTATTTAATAAATATTCTTAAATCCACTGACAGACAACGCACAGCCAAATCCGCTGGATCTAGAAGCATGATATGTTGCGCAAGAGTTCCTTAAATAACGAAAGTGAGAACTAAGGAAGGAATTTTGAAAATTCGTCTCCTAAAAGGGTTAAATAGATGTTCTTTTTTTGCTAAAATGTCGAACTTTCATTTAAACTTTCATTCCCTACGAAAGATTAAATGGAAGTTCGACATTTTTACCGATGACAGATCCCACGGGTTGTAATCTATAAAATTAACGTCATCATCTTATCTGCCTAGCCTTTTTCCAACTATTTATTAATTATTTATTTACTTAAGACGGTTTAAAACCAATTAAAAAACTAAAGATACAGTATGCACACATGCTCATAAAAGAGAAAATATAAAATCATCTAACAATACTTTCATAAATTCCTCTCACAGTACTTCTGACATGCCAATAAAATCTTCACCCATTCGTCCGCAAACAGATCGTTTGATGAATTAGAGTCCAAGAGGTCATTAAGCGCAGCCAGAGTACGTGGTACTGGGGACTTAGCACGCGCAACGACAAACATGTTCGATATGGAGGCACGGCAAACAGCTTTCCTGCTGCGGCAGTAATTGTCTGGGACAAAGAAGCGAGCCAGCACAGCATGCAGATCAGGCGCGTCAATAGTGCCACGGAACGTCTTACATGCTGTGGTTAACTATGTTAAGATTGGCTTCCAGTCTAACTGGATTCAGCTGAATACCAGTATTTTACATGGAGCGACCGCCTATCACGCCTCCACAACCCAGTTAATACAATACCTCTATCTAAGACTGGTTGTCAACCTTTCGGGCTTCTGACGACCCGTAACCACTGTCAAAGTCACCCATCCAAGGACCAGTGCGGCTCTTATTACTTAGCCACTCAGTATAATTCAAAATGTAAAGTCACTAATAACTTACCCTAATCTCAGGATCAAATTCGAAGCCATCACTACAGTACAGCTGTATTGGCGTACCACCAACACACATATAGAACGAGTGGCACAATTCTGGATGGGCCATATTTCCAAACTGGCCAGCAGGACATATTGATGCCGGTGCTGCCGTGGTCACGCTAACGGTGGTCGTTTCTAGATTACTTGGCGCAGTGTGGTCTTCTTCTGGACTTTCTGATGTTTTGTTACCGAGAGTGCAACCTCCTTCGGCTATGAGAACGCATTCCTGAAACAAATGCAGTTTTTTATTGAGATTTGACTTGATTTATGGTTTAGTGGCTGCAAGCACAACTGCTGATCATTAGGTCCTGGGTTCCATTCCCAGGTCGGATAAGGTGTTATTGGGTTTTGCTATCTGGAATTTCTCAGTAGGTACCCCTTCGGGGAATATAGGTGTTGTGTTGTATTATTTTAAAAATACTTTAATAAGGGATCACTTACTCTAGTTTCCAGATCAAACTCAAATCCATCTGCACAGGTGAGTTCCAATGGTGTGCCGCTAAGACACAGGAAATATACATTGCACAATTCTGGGTGTGGAACGTTACCAAATACGCCCAAAGGACAAGGGTCGAATGGTTCTTCCGGAGTAGTTTCTGCTTCTCCCACAGTCGTAGATTCTTCAGTCGTTGTAGTAGCAGTTGCGATGTCAGATTCTCCTGAAGCTGCATCAACTGTAGTTAGTTCAATTTCGCCTGGAATTGTAACAATTGTTGTTGGGTCTGATTCTCCAACAGTTGTAGAAACTGTGGTTGTATCTGATTCTGCTGGAATTGTAACTACTGTTGTTGTGTCTGATTCACCTGGAGTTGTAGAAGCTGTTGTTGTTTCAGATTCTTCTGGATTCGTAACTACTGTTGTTGTGTCTGATTCTCCTGGAGTTGTAGGAGCTGTTGTTGTTTCAGATTCTTCTGGATTCGTAACTACTGTTGTTGTGTCTGATTCTGCTGAAGTTGTAGGAGCTGTTGTTGTTTCAGATTCTTCTGGATTCGTAACTACTGTTGTTGTGTCTGATTCTGCTGGAGTTGTAGGAGCTGTTGTTGTTTCAGATTCTTCTGGATTCGTAACTACTGTTGTTGTGTCTGATTCTCCTGGAGTTGTAGGAGCTGTTGTTGTTTCAGATTCTTCTGGATTCGTAACTACTGTTGTTGTGTCTGACTCTCCTGGAGTTGTAGGAGCTGTGGTTGTTTCAGATTCTTCTGGATTCGTAACTACTGTTGTTGTGTCTGATTCTCCTGGAGTTGTAGGAGCTGTTGTTGTTTCAGATTCTTCTGGATTCGTAACTACTGTTGTTGTGTCTGATTCTCCTGGAGTTGTAGGAGCTGTTGTTGTTTCAGATTCTTCTGGATTCGTAACTACTGTTGTTGTGTCTGATTCTCCTGGAGTTGTAGGAGCTGTTGTTGTTTCAGATTCTTCTGGATTCGTAACTACTGTTGTTGTGTCTGACTCTCCTGGAGTTGTAGGAGCTGTGGTTGTTTCAGATTCTTCTGGATTCGTAACTACTGTTGTTGTGTCTGATTCTCCTGGAGTTGTAACTTCTGTTGTAGTTTCGGACTCATTGCTCTCCGGAGTTGTCTGCACTGATGTAGACGACTGGAGGCTTTCGGAAGTCGTTTCGGGTTCACTTGAAGTCGTGGCTTGATTGTACGTGCAGCCGCCCTCAGTTATTTGGACGCACGTCTGAAAATGAATTTTTAGATAAGTATTGGTAAAATTTATTTATTTATTTATCTACTTACATTTACCCTTACAGTATAACCCAATGCGGTACATGCGCTTATCCTAACATAACAAAAACTAACATCTATAACTAATTATAAATAATGCATTCCTTGTGAATTCACTCAGAGAACAACAAAATAAGTCCGTCTCCCTCGCTATGAGGTTGAGCGTGCGAAGCGCACGCGTCAGGGGCGCCTCCCTTAAAAGGTTGGTCCGAGCGCGTGGTACCACGAGCAGTGGCGGCTGCCGTCGTCGCTACACGTACCGTAAATTAAACGTTCGTTATAAACGTTCCTTGGAACGAGTATTGGAACGGCATGTTTGAAGTTAAAAATATTTACAATATTGTTAGTCATTTGACTTATTATTATGTTATTAAAATGAACTATTCTAAAAGACAGATATTTTTCTTTATATATTTTTATATTTAATGTAGGAAATGATGATGTCAACAAGTCCACTAATCAGTTTGGATAGGATTTCAGAAACTGAGAATTTAATCATCTTCAAATTCTTTGAATATCTCATTAAGGTTTAAAGTTCCAGGGCAAAATTCAAATTTTCTTGGAATCGAATTTAGAACACTTTCTGTAATAAGACAGTCTAAAACCATTTTATCCTATTGAATGACATCATATAGTCATGATAGTCGAGACCAACTGATTATAATTAATAGAATTCTGTATATATACATATTTTGATCAACATACAACCAGTAAATAGAAAAAAAAAACGTAAGAAAATTTCTTAGTAACTCACCTTCAACTCTGGATTAAACTCAAATCCTTCACTGCAGAATAGTGGTATCGGTTGCCCACCGGCACATATGTAGAACGCGTTACAGATATCCGGGTGGGGAACGTTACCCCAAACGCCAGGAGGACACAGTGAGCTGACGGGGTCCAGTGTGGTTGGTTCAGTCGTTGTGGTGGTGGAGCTGTAGGTGCAACCGCCTTCGGCAATGAGGACGCAGGTCTGGAAATTGTTAGTGGTTGGTTAATTTTTTAATTTAATTGACCTAAGAGTTAATTCATAGAGGACAATGGATAACTCCATTGTCGTTAGTTTCATACTAACGAATATGTGCTTCGCGAATTTGATCGGTTTAAAGAAATTTATGTCTCATAAGAACGAATAGTTCGCTTATAATTAGATACAAAGTAGTAATTATGATAATACAGTAGGTACAATACAATTTCCTCCAGAGAAGTTATAATGTAATACATATTTCTTAAACTTATTCTTAAATGTATTCACGTTATCGCGCTCTTTTATATCGCCCGACAATCCATTGTACGCTGATGACTTCAAGTTTGTTTTTATATATATTTCTCAGGTTGTTTTTTTCTTTAATTGTATGTTAGTTTGTATTGAGTTTATAGTTATGTTTTTAATAAGAATGCAAGTGTAGTAAATGTATAGCTGTCTAATATTTAATAGTTTCGTTTTTCGTATATTGTCTTTGTTGGAGTGAGATAATGATAATGGAACAGAGTTTTAATTATTTTATTTTGAACTCTTTGAAGTGAATTTAAATTATTTATTTATTTATTTGAGGATAACAAACAGCAGTGTAATACTAAGTAAACATAGGTGAGAACTTAATAATAGAGGGAACAAATACACTACTCACAACGTTATCCACATACCTATTACTAAACAGATCTACTAGTTGTTAGAATGAACGATATAAAAATAAACAGAATAAAAGTAAACATTACTTAATTAGTAGGGTTCTGATCACTTAACATAGTAACAATTTCTTTTCTAAATATAGCCTTGCTGAGAAACATAATATCAGATGAGCCAAACTGCCTATTATAGGTGTCAAGCAATCGACGCAGCGGTGAGCGTACGCCTGAGTTGGTTCTACAAAAAGTACGATAGTTGCAAACAAGTGTCTCGAGCGAATTTTTATTAGTTACTGCTGCGGATCCCCATATCTCAATTAAATTTTCTAAATACGATTTGACTAACGCGTTATAAATCAAACTGCGCACTTTATTTGAAATACAGTTTGCTACTTTCCGTAATGCTCCCAGTAACGATGAAAATTTACTTCCGAGATGGTCGTTGTGTAATTTTCAAGTTAGTTTCTTATTACTACTAGATATTGTCCAACTGAAAGGAGTCCAGAACGCATTCTTTCGACGTAGTAAAATTCTCTCTGTAGTAAATTAATACGAACAACGCTACAAGGTTCTTTTGGCGTGTGGCCAAAATTGGAACAAGCACCGCCATCTTTTTCTTTTTTTTTTTTCAAAAAGCTCTCAAAACTATTGAACAAATCTTTACCAACTGCGCGCTCCTGTCGACGTCATTCGACCGCTAACACATCCTTGAAGCAGTGTGCTTTTGTCTTTGGAAATCAGTTGGATGGCCAAATCCGAAACTATGAGGAATAGCGAAAAGTACTCAAAGGAGTCTCGGGCTCGATTTAGATGAAAACTAAAACTATATCATTGGATTTTTGACAAATCATTATTTCTAGCCAGAAATCGAACCCGTTGCTCGAACGTCGCTCATAAGGATTGAATTCCGGGAAGTAATGACATTCGGCAAACTAAAGGAAAGAGCTTATTTTTAACAAAAATCTTTTTTTTTTCTTATGTTACCTACCTATTAAACCTTGATATTGATTTTTCAAAAATCCAATGATGCAGTTTCAGTTTTCATCAAAATCGAGCCCGAGACTCTTTTGAGTACTTTTCGCTATTCCTCATAGTTTCGGATTTGGTCATCCACGCCCCCTTGAAAAATTCACCTGGACAATTTAAGTTGGTTGTCAATTTCACAAATTACCATTAATTTCCCACACTTTACCTAAGGAATCGAAAGTTTAAGGTGGGTATCACAAATTCACCTCGAAACCGCATGATGTTGATTCGAGTAGCGGAATATCATGCGAGTCAGTTGAATTGAATTATTGCAGTTTCGCTGCTTTGGTTTCGCGGCAGAGGTGTGATAACCGCCTAATAATTTGATAAGTAAGTTGATCGTTTTCTTTTTCGTAATGTGCATGTTTTGCGTGCATAGCCGTACATGTTACAATCTAATTACAAAAGTGCAGTAATATTGTTATATAGAATTAGCTGAAGAATAGGCCCCAGGGGGCGTGTCTTCAGTTATGACGTCAGAGTAGCGTGATGGTGGTACGAGACGGAGAGGGGAGCGCAAGCGGGCGAGCGGGGGACACCAGCAGCGATCGGCGGCTGGCTCTGCCCTTTTTGCCTGCGACCATCGGATCGGACGGACGTTCACTATCATTTGTTCAGTTACGGTTAAATTAATTTTAGTACTTAGAATATTTGATATTTTGTAATCATTTTAATAAATGTTTTGTTGAAGTGAACTTTTTTTTTTAAGCAATAAAGTCTAAAACGCTAATTATAGTTTATGACTGATTTATGGTTTGATAATCATCTGTCATCTTGACTTGAAAAATAAACGTCAGTGTGCTACCAGCTATCCTTCACTTCATTTCTCCTTCCACGACTTAGGGCTTCGCCCTCCGCAATACCCGCAGACTTATCAAATATCATCTTTTTAACTTATCTTTTCATTACAATATCAAATTTATTATGTACTAGCTGACCCGGCGAACTTCGTACCGCCTAATAGTCGATTCTTTAATTTTTTATTTTTTTTAATACTTATTCTGCTATATTCAGGACAGCCTGTTCAGCTAGTAAGATAAAAAAAGAAAAAAGAAAGTCAACAATTACATTATGTCAAAAAATAAAAATTATAAACCACCTAAAATTGTTTTAATAGTCACTAATATTGACATTAATATTTATATGATACTAACGTCACTCAATTGTTTTGCCTTCCCGGAACCTCCCCACTAACATATACACTTTATGGTATGGTATTAAAGTTCAAATTGACTTTTAAGTATTATTACGAATCGATTGTATGGGAGTATAGAAAAGTGTTGTTTTTAGACCTTTTCAGGCATTTTTTAATTTTTCTCTCCGTAAAAACCATCCTCGTACATCAAGGAATATTTAAAAAAAAGAATTAGCAAAATCGGTTCACCTGCTCTCGAGATTTGCGCTTAGCAACACATTCAGCAATTCATTTTTATATTATAGACTAGCTGTTCGTGCCTATCGTCGCGCTAGTAATTTCCCGCTTTTTTGTCACTGGATTTTCCAAAAAATATTATGTCATATTGAACCTTTTCCTGACTATTACAAACATAAAAAAAAATCTGCCTTTTCGGTCGAGCCATTTTTGAGTTTTTGCGAGACTAATGCACGGCAATTGAGTTATATTTGTATAGATTGTGTAAGTCCTCTTTTAAAGCCAAAGTGACACGAATACACCTAACACACGCCAGTTCTTCACGAAGGGTTAGGCAGAGAAAAAGAAAAATAATGCCTGTCTATAATCCGTAACTTTAACTTACCTATTTAACTAAAACCTAATTCAAAACTCACCGCCAGTTCAGGATCAAATTCAAAACCGTCACTGCAATACAGTTGAATGGCATTTCCAGCCGCACACATGTAGAAGGAATCACATCTATATTCATGGGGTATGTTACCCCACATACCAATTGGGCACAGTTCTGGGGGAGTCACCACCTCTGTGGTAGTCAGGGATGGGTCTGGTGTCGTATTGTATAAGTCTGTTGTTGAGTAAGAGTCTGTAGTTGATTCTGTTGAGTCGCCCAAAGTACAGCCGCCTGGGGCAATTACGACGCAGGTCTGCAAGAAACGATTTATAAAATTAAAATGTGCCACAGTTATATATACATAATTTGTAAAATGTTAAGAGTAAAAATTAGTAATCTGTTGCAATTTAAAAGTTGTAAAGGCCTTTTGCAAAGAGAATCTGCCATTTTGTTTTCGCTTTACTAACAGAATAGCGCTGGCTGTAACCAACAAAACTTATTAGCATTCAAAAGTTGGCAACGTTGTAAGAAGCTGAAATATTTCGCTGTTTTAATTAATATTTTTCAATTTATTACTCAATTAAATTATGAAATATCACACTGTTTAATGTATTATTGCTTATGGATTGCAATAGAAACACTGAATAAGGTGCTGTAAAAGTTTTATATACGTTAAGGATTATGAATTGCAATAATAATTAATAACGTAAACATTTAGTTTTTAAATGTTGAGATAAATACAACAAAATAAATAAAAAATCAGGGTAGTGATAATGACAATACTAATCAAAATTAAAAACTCACCTTAAGCTCAGAGTCAAATTCGTACCCACCAGCACATTGCAACTCCACAGCTACTCCACTCACACACAGGTAGAAAGAATTGCACAATTCTGGATGCGCAACATTCCCGTAAGTGCCAGGAGGACACAGATCATCATCTTCCGTCGTTGGCTCATCTGTCGTCACCGTTTCAACTTCTGTCGTATCAGGATAATCTGTTGGATCTGTAAATCCAGGATCGTCTGTAGTTGAATAGTTATCGTCTGTGCTTGGATAATCCGTTGTTGGTGTGGGATCTGTTGTCGAATCAGAATCCGATGTTGTTGATTCGTAATCTGAAATTGATGATTCTGTAGTAATGTCTGTTGTAGAATCATAATCTGACGTTGTGGAATAATCATTTTCTGTTGTCAAATCATCGTTTTCTGTTGTCGAATAATCGTTTTCTTCCGTAATAGGATAATCTGTTGTTGAATAATCATCCGTAGTAGGATAGTCTGTTGTTGAATAATACGTTGTGGTAGTTTCATCAGTTATTGGGGTTACTGTAGTTGTCGGATCATCTGCCGTTGATGGCTGTTGCGTTGATGGCGTGGTAGGTTCTTCAGTTGTGGTGGGTGCCTCTGTTATAGGTTCTAGAGTAGTGGGTTCCTGTGTGGCAGGATCATCTACTGGTGGCAGGTCTGTGGGTTCCTCAGTGTAAGGTTCCTGTATGGTAAAAGATGTTTCTATAGTTATACCTCAGTTAGTGCATCGGGTACTTATACCTAAAAGATGTTGTTGAATCTAATGTTGTTGGCAAATCTGTTGTAGGTATGTCTGTTGTGGTAGGATACGTTGTGGCAAGAGTCTCTCTGTATCTTCATAATCTTGAGATGCCAATTTTGGACATTAGTTTTACAATTTGATAGGGAGTAGATGGAAATAGCTCTATTGGCTTTGTTGTATAGGTAATCTCCTAAGAAGCAAAAGAATCTACGGCTGAAGCTGGTTTATGATATGTCGTAGTCTAATAAGTTGTCAACGGTACCTGAGTTGATGGCTCCAATGTGGTCGGGTCCAGTATTGTCGTCCTCGTGTAATCCGGAAGTGTTGTTGGCTCTTCCGTTGTTGTTGGTACTTCTGTCGTCGTTGGAACCTGTGTTGTAGAAGAACCGTCATTTGTGGGTTCAGAAGTGATTGACTCTTGTGTAGTTGGCTCATAAGTAGTTGTTGGTACATATGATGTGGAAGTGGGTACCTCAGTTGTGACTGTAGTGGGATCTGTAACTGTGATGGGTTCCTCTGTAGTTACTGTGATGGGATCCTCTGTAGTTGTTGTAGAAGAGGGTTCTTCTATTGTGGTAGTAGTAGATTCCCCTGTTGTCGTGGTAGTGGGTTCCTCTGTTGTTGTGGTTGTGGGTACCTCAGTTGTAACAGTAGTGGTTTCCTCTGTAGTGGTGGTAGAGGGTTCCTCTGTTGTTGTTGTCACAGTGGTGGATTGTTCTGTTGTTGTTGTAGTAGAGGGTTCCTCTGTTGTGGTGGTAGTGGGGTCCTCTGTAGTGGGTTCCTCTGTCGTTGAGGTAGTAGGTTCCCCTGAAGTTGTTGTCGTAGTGGGTTCCTCTGTTGTTGTAGTGGTAGAGGGTACCTCAGTTGTTACAGTAGTAGGTTCCTCAGTTGTAGTGGTAGTAGGTTCTTCAGTTGTTGTTGTAACAGTAGTGGGTTCCTCTGTAGTGGTGGTAGTGGGTTCCTCTGTAGTGGTGGTACTGGGTTCCTCTGTAGTGGTGGTAGTGGGTTCCTCTGTAGTGGTGGTACTGGGTTCCTCTGTAGTGGTGGTAGTGGGTTCCTCTGTAGTGGTGGTAGTGGGTTCCTCTGTAGTGGTAGTAGTGGGTTCCTCTGTTGTTGTTGTTACAGTGGTGGGTTCCTCTGTAGTGGTGGTAGTGGGTTCCTCTGTAGTGGTGGTAGTGGGTTCCTCTGTAGTGGTCGTAGTGGGTTCCTCTGTTGTTGTTGTTACAGTGGTGGGTTCCTCTGTAGTGGTGGTAGTGGGTTCCTCTGTTGTGGTGGTAGTGGGTTCCTCTGTAGTGGTGGTAGTGGGTTCCTCTGTCGTTGAGGTAGTAGGTTCCCCTGAAGTTGTTGTCGTAGTGGGTTCCTCTGTTGTTGTAGTGGTAGTAGGTTCCTCAGTTGTAGTGGTAGTAGGTTCTTCAGTTGTTGTTGTAACAGTAGTGGGTTCCTCTGTGGTTGTTATTACAGTGGTGGGTTCCTCTGTAGTGGTGGTAGTGGGTTCCTCTGTAGTGGTGGTACTGGGTTCCTCTGTAGTAGTGGTAGTGGGTTCCTCTGTAGTGGTGGTAGTGGGTTCCTCTGTAGTGGTGGTAGTGGGTTCCTCTGTAGTGGTGGCAGTGGGTTCCTCTGTAGTGGTGGTAGTGGGTTCCTCTGTAGTGGTGGTAGTGGGTTCCTCTGTAGTGGTGGTAGTGGGTTCCTCTGTAGTGGTGGTAGTGGGTTCCTCTGTAGTGGTCGTAGTGGGTTCCTCTGTAGTGGTGGTAGTGGGTTCCTCTGTTGTTGTTGTTACAGTGGTGGGTTCCTCTGTAGTGGTGGTAGTGGGTTCCTCTGTAGTGGTCGTAGTGGGTTCTTCTGTTGTTGTTGTTACAGTGGTGGGTTCCTCTGTAGTGGTGGTAGTGGGTTCCTCTGTAGTGGTCGTAGTAGGTTCCTCTGTAGTGGTCGTAGTGGGTTCCTCTGTAGTGGTCGTAGTGGGTTCTTCTGTTGTTGTTGTTACAGTGGTGGGTTCCTCTGTAGTGGTGGTAGTGGGTTCCTCTATAGTGGTGGTAGTGGGTTCCTCTGTAGTGGTGGTAGTGGGTTCCTCTGTAGTGGTGGTAGTGGGTTCCTCTGTAGTGGTGGTAGTGGGTTCCTCTGTAGTGGTCGTAGTGGGTTCCTCTGTAGTGGTGGTAGTGGGTTCCTCTGTTGTTGTTGTTACAGTGGTGGGTTCCTCTGTAGTGGTGGTAGTGGGTTCCTCTGTAGTGGTCGTAGTGGGTTCTTCTGTTGTTGTTGTTACAGTGGTGGGTTCCTCTGTAGTGGTGGTAGTGGGTTCCTCTGTAGTGGTCGTAGTAGGTTCCTCTGTAGTGGTGGTAGTGGGTTCCTCTGTAGTGGTGGTAGTGGGTTCCTCTGTAGTGGTAGTAGTGGGTTCCTCTGTTGTTGTTGTTACAGTGGTGGGTTCCTCTGTAGTGGTGGTAGTGGGTTCCTCTGTAGTGGTGGTAGTGGGTTCCTCTGTAGTGGTCGTAGTGGGTTCCTCTGTTGTTGTTGTTACAGTGGTGGGTTCCTCTGTAGTGGTGGTAGTGGGTTCCTCTGTAGTGGTGGTACTGGGTTCCTCTGTAGTGGTGGTAGTGGGTTCCTCTGTAGTGGTGGTAGTGGGTTCCTCTGTAGTGGTCGTAATGGGTTCCTCTGTTGTTGTTGTTACAGTGGTGGGTTCCTCTGTAGTGGTGGTAGTTGGTTCCTCTGTAGTGGTCGTAGTGGGTTCCTCTGTTGTTGTTGTTACAGTGGTGGGTTCCTCTGTAGTGGTGGTAGTTGGTTCCTCTGTAGTGGTCGTAGTGGGTTCCTCTGTTGTTGTTGTTACAGTGGTGGGTTCCTCTGTAGTGGTGGTAGTGGGTTCCTCTGTAGTGGTCGTAGTGGGTTCTTCTGTTGTTGTTGTTACAGTGGTGGGTTCCTCTGTAGTGGTGGTAGTGGGTTCCTCTGTAATGATGGTAGTGGGTTCCTCTGTAGTGGTCGTAGTGGGTTCTTCTGTTGTTGTTGTTACAGTGGTGGGTTCCTCTGTAGTGGTGGTAGTGGGTTCCTCTGTAGTGGTCGTAGTGGGTTCTTCTGTTGTTGTTGTTACAGTGGTGGGTTCCTCTGTTGTTGTGGTAGTGGGTTCCTCTGTTGTTGTTGTTACAGTGGTGGGTTCCTCTGTAGTGGTGGTAGTGGGTTCCTCTGTAGTGGTGGTAGTGGGTTCCTCTGTAGTGGTGGTAGTGGGTTCCTCTGTTGTTGTGATAGTGGGTTCCTCTGTTGTTGTGGTAGTGGGTTCCTCTGTTGTTGTGGTAGTGGGTTCCTCTGTTGTTGTTGTTACAGTGGTGGGTTCCTCTGTAGTGGTGGTAGTGGGTTCCTCTGTAGTGGTGGTAGTGGGTTCCTCTGTAGTGGTCGTAGTGGGTTCCTCTGTTGTTGTTGTTACAGTGGTGGGTTCCTCTGTTGTTGTGGTAGTGGGTTCCTCTGTTGTTGTTGTTACAGTGGTGGGTTCCTCTGTAGTGGTGGTAGTGGGTTCCTCTGTAGTGGTGGTAGTGGGTTCCTCTGTAGTGGTGGTAGTGGGTTCCTCTGTTGTTGTGATAGTGGGTTCCTCTGTTGTTGTGGTAGTGGGTTCCTCTGTTGTTGTGGTAGTGGGTTCCTCTGTTGTTGTTGTTACAGTGGTGGGTTCCTCTGTAGTGGTGGTAGTGGGTTCCTCTGTAGTGGTGGTAGTGGGTTCCTCTGTAGTGGTGGTAGTGGGTTCCTCTGTAGTGGTGGTAGTGGGTTCCTCTGTTGTTGTGATAGTGGGTTCCTCTGTTGTTGTGGTAGTGGGTTCCTCTGTTGTTGTGGTAGTGGGTTCCACTGTTGTTGTGGTAGTGGGTTCCTCTGTTGTTGTTGTTACAGTGGTGGGTTCCTCTGTTGTTGTTGTAACAGTAGTGGGTTCCTCTGTAGTGGTGGTAGTGGGTTCCTCTGTAGTGGTGGTAGTGGGTTCCTCTGTAGTGGTGGTAGTGGGTTCCTCTGTTGTTGTGGTAGTGGGTTCCTCTGTTGTTGTGGTAGAGGGTTCCTCTGTTGTTGTTGTTACAGTGGTGGGTTCCTCTGTAGTGGTGGTAGTGGGTTCCTCTGTTGTTGTGGTAGAGGGTTCCTCTGTTGTTGTTGTTACAGTGGTGGGTTCCTCTGTTGTTGTGGTAGTGGGTTCCTCTGTAGTGGTGGTAGTGGGTTCCTCTGTAGTGGTGGTAGTGGGTTCCTCTGTAGTGGTGGTAGTGGGTTCCTCTGTAGTGGTGGTAGTGGGTTCCTCTGTAGTGGTGGTAGTGGGTTCCTCTGTTGTTGTGGTAGAGGGTTCCTCTGTTGTTGTTGTTACAGTGGTGGGTTCCTCTGTAGTGGTGGTAGTGGGTTCCACTGTTGTTGTGGTAGAGGGTTCCTCTGTTGTTGTTGTTACAGTGGTGGGTTCCTCTGTTGTTGTTGTAACAGTAGTGGGTTCCTCTGTAGTGGTGGTAGTGGGTTCCTCTGTAGTGGTGGTAGTGGGTTCCTCTGTTGTTGTGGTAGAGGGTTCCTCTGTTGTTGTTGTTACAGTGGTGGGTTCCTCTGTAGTGGTGGTAGTGGGTTCCTCTGTTGTTGTGGTAGTGGGTTCCTCTGTTGTTGTGGTAGAGGGTTCCTCTGTTGTTATTGTTACAGTGGTGGGTTCCTCTGTAGTGGTGGTAGTGGGTTCCTCTGTTGTTGTGGTAGAGGGTTCCTCTGTTGTTGTGGTAGTGGGTTCCTCTGTAGTGGTGGTAGTGGGTTCCTCTGTAGTGGTGGTAGTGGGTTCCTCTGTAGTGGTGGTAGTGGGTTCCTCTGTAGTGGTGGTAGTGGGTTCCTCTGTAGTGGTGGTAGTGGGTTCCTCTGTAGTGGTGGTAGTGGGTTCCTCTGTTGTTGTGGTAGAGGGTTCCTCTGTTGTTGTTGTTACAGTGGTGGGTTCCTCTGTAGTGGTGGTAGTGGGTTCCTCTGTTGTTGTGGTAGTGGGTTCCTCTGTTGTTGTGGTAGTGGGTTCCTCTGTTGTTGTGGTAGTGGGTTCCACTGTTGTTGTGGTAGAGGGTTCCTCTGTTGTTGTTGTTACAGTGGTGGGTTCCTCTGTAGTGGTGGTAGTGGGTTCCTCTGTTGTTGTGGTAGAGGGTTCTTCTGTTGTTGTTGTTACAGTGGTGGGTTCCTCTGTAGTGGTGGTAGTGGGTTCCTCTGTTGTTGTTGTAACAGTAGTGGGTTCCTCTGTAGTGGTGGTAGTGGGTTCCTCTGGTGTTGTGGTAGAGGGTTCCTCTGTTGTTGTTGTTACAGTGGTGGGTTCCTCTGTAGTGGTGGTAGTGGGTTCCTCTGTTGTTGTGGTAGAGGGTTCCTCTGTTGTTGTTGTTACAGTGGTGGGTTCCTCTGTTGTTGTGATAGTGGGTTCCTCTGTAGTGGTGGTAGTGGGTTCCTCTGTAGTGGTGGTAGTGGGTTCCTCTGTAGTGGTGGTAGTGGGTTCCTCTGTAGTGGTGGTAGTGGGTTCCTCTGTAGTGGTGGTAGTGGGTTCCTCTGTAGTGGTGGTAGTGGGTTCCTCTGTTGTTGTGGTAGATGGTTCCTCTGTTGTTGTTGTTACAGTGGTGGGTTCTTCTGTAGTGGTGGTAGTGGGTTCCACTGTTGTTGTGGTAGAGGGTTCCTCTGTTGTTGTTGTTACAGTGGTGGGTTCCTCTGTTGTTGTTGTTACAGTAGTGGGTTCCTCTGTAGTGGTGGTAGTGGGTTCCTCTGTAGTGGTGGTAGTGGGTTCCTCTGTTGTTGTTGTAACAGTAGTGGGTTCCTCTGTAGTGGTGGTAGTGGGTTCCACTGTTGTTGTGGTAGTGGGTTCCACTGTTGTTGTGGTAGAGTGTTCCTCTGTTATTGTTGTTACAGTGGTGGGTTCCTCTGTTGTTGTGGTAGTGGGTTCCTCTGTTGTTGTTGTTACAGTGGTGGGTTCCTCTGTTGTTGTGGTAGTGGGTTCCTCTGTAGTGGTGGTAGTGGGTTCCTCTGTAGTGGTGGTAGTGGGTTCCTCTGTAGTGGTGGTAGTGGGTTCCTCTGTTGTTGTGGAAGAGGGTTCCTCTGTTGTTGTTGTAACAGTAGTGGGTTCCTCTGTAGTGGTGGTAGTGGGTTCCACTGTTGTTGTGGTAGAGGGTTCCTCTGTTGTTGTTGTTACAGTGGTGGGTTCCTCTGTTGTTGTTGTAACAGTAGTGGGTTCCTCTGTAGTGGTGGTAGTGGGTTCCACTGTTGTTGTGGTAGAGGGTTCCTCTGTTGTTGTTGTTACAGTGGTGGGTTCCTCTGTTGTTGTTGTAACAGTAGTGGGTTCCTCTGTAGTGGTGGTAGTGGGTTCCTCTGTTGTTGTGGTAGAGGGTTCCTCTGTTGTTGTTGTTACAGTGGTGGGTTCCTCTGTTGTTGTTGTAACAGTAGTGGGTTCCTCTGTTGTTGTGGTAGTGGGTTCCTCTGTTGTTGTGGTAGTGGGTTCCACTGTTGTTGTGGTAGAGGGTTCCTCTGTTGTTGTTGTTACAGTGGTGGGTTCCTCTGTAGTGGTGGTAGTGGGTTCCTCTGTTGTTGTGGTAGAGGGTTCTTCTGTTGTTGTTGTTACAGTGGTGGGTTCCTCTGTAGTGGTGGTAGTGGGTTCCTCTGTTGTTGTTGTAACAGTAGTGGGTTCCTCTGTAGTGGTGGTAGTGGGTTCCTCTGGTGTTGTGGTAGAGGGTTCCTCTGTTGTTGTTGTTACAGTGGTGGGTTCCTCTGTAGTGGTGGTAGTGGGTTCCTCTGTTGTTGTGGTAGAGGGTTCCTCTGTTGTTGTTGTTACAGTGGTGGGTTCCTCTGTTGTTGTGATAGTGGGTTCCTCTGTAGTGGTGGTAGTGGGTTCCTCTGTAGTGGTGGTAGTGGGTTCCTCTGTAGTGGTGGTAGTGGGTTCCTCTGTAGTGGTGGTAGTGGGTTCCTCTGTAGTGGTGGTAGTGGGTTCCTCTGTAGTGGTGGTAGTGGGTTCCTCTGTTGTTGTGGTAGATGGTTCCTCTGTTGTTGTTGTTACAGTGGTGGGTTCTTCTGTAGTGGTGGTAGTGGGTTCCACTGTTGTTGTGGTAGAGGGTTCCTCTGTTGTTGTTGTTACAGTGGTGGGTTCCTCTGTTGTTGTTGTTACAGTAGTGGGTTCCTCTGTAGTGGTGGTAGTGGGTTCCTCTGTAGTGGTGGTAGTGGGTTCCTCTGTTGTTGTTGTAACAGTAGTGGGTTCCTCTGTAGTGGTGGTAGTGGGTTCCACTGTTGTTGTGGTAGTGGGTTCCACTGTTGTTGTGGTAGAGTGTTCCTCTGTTGTTGTTGTTACAGTGGTGGGTTCCTCTGTTGTTGTGGTAGTGGGTTCCTCTGTTGTTGTTGTTACAGTGGTGGGTTCCTCTGTTGTTGTGGTAGTGGGTTCCTCTGTAGTGGTGGTAGTGGGTTCCTCTGTAGTGGTGGTAGTGGGTTCCTCTGTAGTGGTGGTAGTGGGTTCCTCTGTTGTTGTGGAAGAGGGTTCCTCTGTTGTTGTTGTAACAGTAGTGGGTTCCTCTGTAGTGGTGGTAGTGGGTTCCACTGTTGTTGTGGTAGAGGGTTCCTCTGTTGTTGTTGTTACAGTGGTGGGTTCCTCTGTTGTTGTTGTAACAGTAGTGGGTTCCTCTGTAGTGGTGGTAGTGGGTTCCACTGTTGTTGTGGTAGAGGGTTCCTCTGTTGTTGTTGTTACAGTGGTGGGTTCCTCTGTTGTTGTTGTAACAGTAGTGGGTTCCTCTGTAGTGGTGGTAGTGGGTTCCTCTGTTGTTGTGGTAGAGGGTTCCTCTGTTGTTGTTGTTACAGTGGTGGGTTCCTCTGTTGTTGTTGTAACAGTAGTGGGTTCCTCTGTAGTGGTGGTAGTGGGTTCCACTGTTGTTGTGGTAGAGGGTTCCTCTGTTGTTGTTGTTACAGTGGTGGGTTCCTCTGTTGTTGTTGTTACAGTGGTGGGTTCCTCTGTTGTTGTGGTAGAGGGTTCCTCTGTTGTTGTTGTTACAGTGGTGGGTTCCTCTGTTGTTGTTGTAACAGTAGTGGGTTCCTCTGTAGTGGTGGTAGTGGGTTCCTCTGTAGTGGTGGTAGTGGGTTCCTCTGTAGTGGTGGTAGTGGGTTCCACTGTTGTTGTGGTAGAGGGTTCCTCTGTTGTTGTTGTAACAGTGGTGGGTTCCTCTGTAGTGGTGGTAGTGGGTTCCACTGTTGTTGTGGTAGAGGGTTCCTCTGTTGTTGTTGTTACAGTGGTGGGTTCCTCTGTTGTTGTGGTATAGGGTTCCTCTGTTGTTGTTGTTACAGTGGTGGGTTCCTCTGTTGTTGTGGTAGAGGGTTCCTCTGTTGTTGTTGTTACAGTGGTGGGTTCCTCTGTTGTTGTTGTTACAGTGGTGGGTTCCTCTGTTGTTGTTGTTACAGTGGTGGGTTCCTCTGTTGTTGTGGTAGAGGGTTCCTCTGTTGTTGTTGTTACAGTGGTGGGTTCCTCTGTTGTTGTGGTAGAGGGTTCCTCTGTTGTTGTTGTTACAGTGGTGGGTTCCTCTGTTGTTGTGGTAGAGGGTTCCTCTGTTGTTGTTGTTACAGTGGTGGGTTCCTCTGTTGTTGTGGTAGTGGGTTCCTCTGTAGTGGTGGTAGTGGGTTCCTCTGTAGTGGTGGTAGTGGGTTCCTCTGTTGTTGTTGTAACAGTAGTGGCTTCCTCTGTTGTAGTTATTGGTGTCTGAGTCGTAGTTGTTGTAGGTTCTTCAGTAGTTGTTGTTGCAGTGGGTGCTGGTGTTGTTGTTGTGCTAGTCACCTCCGAAGTAGTGGGCTCTTCCGTTGTCGTTGTAGTTGTCGTTGTTGGAGCTGGAGTCGTCGATGTAACATTACATTGCACCATGAATGGCCAACTGCAGAACTGGAATAAAAATGAATATTATTATGTACACTAAAGGAAATTGATTGTTGAACAGATTGACACACTAATTTATCGTGTGTTATAGGCATTTTAAGAAGTTGTTACCTGAATTTAAATTCTGGGTCTATCAATTTGCTTATCAATAACGTTCGTTCACTGATGCTAGATATTGGCAAGAGATGATATTATTTTCAAATTCATTCGGAATAAAATATTAGGTTGGGGAAAAAGTCTTTTCGCATTATAGTATGTATGAACTTGTAATAAAATCTCTTTGGCTATACTGTTTGTATCTGGCTGGTTTTAGTATCATTGAAAGTTTAAATTTTAAAGAACATAATTCCAAATTCAAATTAGGAAAATGTGTGATTTTCATTTGTTTTTCGTACCGTCATGATGAGTGAATCTAATGAAGAAATTCGATACATTTTAAAATTTTACTAGCTATTTTACTACTACTAGCCGCGAAAAAAATTTGCGATGTTTATGGACCAAGTGTAGTGTCTGTGAGAGTAGCACAAATTTGGTTTAAGCGTTTTCAATCCGGAAATTTTGATGTCAAAGATGCACGTCGCTCTGGTCGCTCTATTACGGATAAAATGGATGCCATTTTTGAAAAAGTGGAGCAAGATCCGCATATCAGTAGTTACGACGTAGCTGAAGAACTAGAAATTGACCACAATACAGTTTTGGCGCATTTGAAAAAAACTGGGTTCACAAAAAAGCTCGACATTTGGGTACCTCACGAGCTCACTGAAAGAAACCTAATGAACCGTGTACTCATTTGTGATTCTTTATTACGACGTAATGAAACCGAACCATTTTTGAAGAAGCTGATAACTGGTGATGAAAAGTGGATCACGTATGACAAGAATGTGGAATGTGAAAAAGATCGTGGTCAAAGGCCGGTCAGGCTTCACAGACAACACAGCAACAAGGTGATGCTGTGTGTGTGGTGGGATTGGAAGGGCATTATTCATTATGAGCTGTTACCACCAGGCAGGACCATCGATTCTGAACTCTACTGCGAACAACTGATGAGATTAAAGCAAGAAGTTGAGAGAAAGCGGCCGGAATTAATCAACAGAAGGGGTGTGGTTTTTCATCATGATAACGCTAGACCTCACACATCTTTAGCCACTCAGCAAAAATTAAGAGAGTTTGGCTGGGAGGTGTTAATGCATCCGCCGTATAGTCCTGACCTTGCACCTTCAGATTTCCACCTGTTTCGGTCTCTTCAAAATTCTTTAGGCAATGTCAGGTTAACATCACGAGAAGACTGCCAAAACCACTTGTCGCGGTATTTTGACCAGAAGTCCCAAAATTTCTATACCAATGAGATCATGTCCCTACCTACAAGATGGCAAAAAGTTATCGAACAAAATGGTACCTACATACTTTAGTTAAATGTAAATAAACTATATTAAAAAATGTTTTAAATCGTCTTAAAAAATGCGAAGAAACTTTTTCCCCAACCTATTATGATGACTAATAGAATTTATTGCAGTTGTTCAAGGCAGAGGTAATGTTTTAACATCAGTTAGATATATGCCAGTTCTTTTGCGTCCCCAAAATTACTGTATTCATCTTTATTATAATACTTAACTAATAAGCGTTCTTAAAGACGTGATAAGTATTCAAAATTCTGTCTGTAGAGCTCCAAAATTAAATAAGCTAATTTAGCTTGTCCTTGTTTATACAATTTACGTAGCCAATGTTAATGAAAAATCCGCATGACAGTAAAAATGGCCCATAAAGACGAATCCTGAAGTTCTGTGATCTCACATCAATCTCAATCTATACATATACACGAAAGACGGGTTAGTTCGAACACTTCTAACTCGAGAACGGCTAGACAGATTTTCGTGGCTTTTGATTTGTTGTATTTAATTTTAATTTTCTCATACAATTTGGCCAGGACATCATCTGTCAGGTCAGCTGGTCTTAATTAAATTCAATTTTCTCTTGTAATTAATACTGTATTCTAATTCTATTAAAAGTTATCTAATTTTATAAAGGGTGGAGGTATACTTAAACACATGATTCTACTTATGATAACAAACAACTTTTACTATGGGATCAAACCTAAAATGGCGAAAAAAAAAAACAGCTGTCCCATACATTTATGTTCGCATAACTCGTCAAAAATGTAGGGAGCAGCTGATTGCTGGTTGTCTTGCTGAACTTGGTTTTGTTTTGTTATTAGTAATTTAACTCGTTGTTTATTTTACTTTGATGGTCCTAGTTTATCATTTGTGACTTCGAGTTACGACTACATGTACGGCTATATGTAAGTGGGCACGCCCTTTATTACTGGAGGCTTTTATTTAGGTATAAAGTTCTGCTTACGTTTTTATATTTTTGTTTCTGCTTTTTTCGATTTTTTTTTTCATTTCTTCTTTTCTTTTTGGTATAAATAAATTTAATTTAATGTTTGTGTTGCGTAATGTACAGATGCCAGCACATCAAGCTAATACAATCTGTCAGATTTCTTTAATAGATTTTCGACTTTATTGCTAAAGCATTAGGTTCAAGGTTATTTGGGAAAATCTGACAGTTTCAGGTAGGTTGACCTGCTGGCGTCTGTACTTAGATATATTATTTTGCGCAGTGTTGTATAGATTTTTTTTTTTACTGAACAGACAGCTGTGCTGCGGGAGAGTTTGTTGCGCCACTTCTTCTCCCCAGCTAAAGCACTAGGAAGTGGTGAAGGGCGGGCGTTTTGGGGGACTGTCTTATGTAATTTCGACGTTCGAAAAGTGCTGATTCTCAGCCTAGTTTGAATAAATGACTTTTGATTTTGGTTTTGATTATTTTTCGCGATTTTTGCCTACTAATTACCAGTCTTAAGTAATATTATAAATGCGAAAGTAGGTTTGTTTGTTTGTTACCTTTTCACGCCTAAACCACTGAACCGATCATCATGAAAATTTGCATATACGTTGTTTGATGTACAGAAACGGACATAGATTACGTTTCATCCCGAAAAAAAGTACTGTTCCCGAGGAAAACCACAATAACGTTCTTAATGATCATAGATGGCGCCACGTGTCTTTCGAATCATGATTGAATTATATTATCATAGAAACTTTAGTAGTGCGTTAAGAGTTATTTAAAAAAAAATTAAAGTAGATACCTAATACATTTTGTAAGTCTAGACTTCTAGAGTGTCGATAGAACGGTTTTTCATCCTCCTCTTATCCTACCTAATACTATAAATCCGAAAGGGTTTGTTGATTACGCTTTCACGCTAAAACAGCTGAACGGATTTGGATGTGTTTTGGCACATGGGTAGACCATAACATAGGCTACTATTCATACTGAATCGCAGTCGATGTCGCGGGCAACACCTAGTATAAAATAACCTAATTGTATGCTGTGATGTATACCGACTTGTATTGACCGATAACTTATGTGTCATGAAGTAACTGCAAATAGAAGTTGGGTATTTCCTCTGTGGTGGCATATGGTTTTGTAGTGGAAGAGATGTTGTAATTCTTGTAATTAGTGTATTTTCTCGATTGTATAAGTAGTGAAGCAAGCCCTGTGAACTGTTGTCCTCCAAATATAGTTAACTGCGATTTTGATGTAACTTCTGTGGTTTTAGACAGTTGTTGATTAATAAATGATTAAATAAAATTACCTGTAAATTAAAGTCGAACCAGGTGCCTGGCGCGCAGTTCATCTCAACTTTGTTTCCATTGACGCAACTGTAGAACTTTCCACAG